>OZ037730.1:2402500-4802500 GCA_964035505.1 Watsonalla cultraria
TAGAATTTTTTTTTAAATTGAATATTCTATGTCAGTACCGTGTATACTTTCATATGCATTTAGTGAAAAGCTGTTATGTTGGAATTACAAGCAGACACTTCAATTTTATTTATCTGTATAGATGTATAAATTGAGAGCTTACAAAATTCAAACTTAGCCTCTTAGTTATAAGATTCAATATCTATTGTATTTAAGCGATGGCTTTGATGCTAATATTCATCGACAGGAGATAAGAATTGATTAAATTACGTTTCAATATTACTCCAATTTATAGAACAATCGAGTCGAAACAATATTGTATTGGAGAGGTTGATACTGATTTTAAAGCGCAGAAAGGCAATCGAGGCTCTGTCATTTAATCTGTGACAAAGAGGAGGAATTTATATTAAACCAAATGGGAAAGTTACCTACTTGTAAATGGGAGCTTTTTTATCTGTTATCTCTTCTAAAGCAAAGACAAAAACTTACCTTATCTCATCATCATCTCCCTGGCCTTATCCCATGTATTTGGGGTCGGCACTTGATTCAACCCGATGTGGCTGATCACCTGATTTTTATACGGAGCGACTGCCATCTGACCTTCGCAACCCCTTTAACGAGGAAAATCAGTGATCTGGGTTAAACCAGTTGTCAGACTATTTGAGGCCTCTGACTGACCTATAACGATTGCCAAAGATGATAAATTGGCAACCGGGACCGACGGCTTAACGTGCTCTCCGAGGCACGGAGGGAACTCGGGCGGTCACCCATCCAATTACTGGCTAGGGCTAGGGTTGCTTAACTTCGCTGATCGAATGATATGCGCAATAGCAACTGTGCCACGAGCTCCTCTTACTCCTCTTACTCAAAAACTTTTCACTAAATGCGTTTAAAATTTTTAGTGACCAATATAATAAAACTGTTTGCCTGTCTGTTTGAGCCGGGTAATCTCCCAAACGACTAGACCGATTTTAACTGGACTTTCACTGTTAGATAGCTGAATATTTTTATTTCATAAAAACTTTGTCGGCCTACAGATGTATTGTGAGCACATACAAATCTGCGTTTACGTCGACGCGGTGACTTGTGACGGCGGCAGTGAAAAACGTTTAAGCAGCGACTTTTTGATTTGACATTTTACGGTACCAAAATGAAAGGTCTGAAATTTTTAATACGCTCTGCTTAAGGCGATGATGGTAGGCACCCAGGTCATTGATGGAATGACGAGATCTCATCTCTCAAGGATATTCAAAAAACCCAAAAAGCAAAAAAACACTCGTCGGTGAAACTGCAAAGTGAAATCATTCAATTAATTTAATAACGCTAAGTTAAATAAAAACACTATGTACCGCCTGGGGTAACTTACGTTTCAAGTACAAAGTCCCTTATTATTCCCCGACCTTTGTGTTGATCGTAATAATTATCTTTTAAGTTAATAAGCTGTATATCTTTAGAAGAATAGCAGATTATACTCACGTTGCTTTTTCAAAGGATTAGGCAAATTTACAGTTGTATAATACAAATTTTGAGCGATTAACAATTATATTCTAAACAACTAAAGAACTTTAAGTTAAGACGCGAAAATGTCCAACTTATTTTGCTTATCATACAATTTAGTACATTCGCGAGAACAGAATTTAATATCCCTTATTATGAACGTAATACAATATACAATCTTTATTTATATTATAAAGCTGAAGATTTTGTTAGTTTTCTTGAACGTGCTAATCTCAGGGACTACTGGTTGACTTCATCGCGGAAGGCTTTAGACTTTATGACATCACTCGGCCACCAAGAGCGAAGCGAATCAATGGAAATTGTTACAAAAACGGGAAAAAATATCACAATGTAACAAAGTAAAAATGTAACAAGGAACTTAAACAAAAGCTATATAAGTTCTTGTATAAAAAAAATGTATACAGTGTACAGGAGTTTATGTGATGACGCAGGCAAAAATTTGCATGCTATAATATAAGTTAGCTAAACATGTATGTTCTATGTTACCTCATACCACCTTTATACCATATTTTTAGCGAATAAATATTATTATTATTAAACCTATGCGGGTAAAGTCACAAGGCACAGCTATTATTAATTTAATGTAACTCTGACACTGTCTATACTTAAAATATCTATATCTATCTATACAGATAAATAAAATTGAAGTGTCTGTTTGTAATTCCAAAATAAAAACAGCTTTTCACTAAATGCATTATGAAAGTATATACGTTACTAATATTAAATAACCAATTGTAACATTCTTTCTCTGTCTGTCTGTCTTTCTGTTTGTTCCGGGTAATCTCCGAAATAGCTGGACCAATTTTAACGTGACATTCACGGGCAGTTAGCTAATTTTACAAGGAGTCACTTAGGTTACTGTTATGAAATAAAAAACATAAGAGTTCCGCGGGACACCCTTGAAACTAACTCTACGCGTGTGAAACCGCGGGGCACAGCTAGTATACAATAAGAGTATATTATTCTGAATCTGAAGTATCTAATACCGAATGTCAAGTCAAGCATTATCGAATAGCATTTTACCTTTCTCATTGAACATTATATTACACTGAGATATGCGCCAATGGAGCTGGCATTTGTTATGTTTGTCAAAAGCTACCAATGATATATATAAAAAAATAGCACCGTCTTCCTTTTATTAGTCCATATTCCTGACTTCGAAGCTAGGTGTCGCGGGTTCAAATTAGGGCAATTAATATGGGCTAAGAACATTTTGGGTTAAAAATTTACATTTAGTGTTGTGCACTTTTCACCTCAGAAGATTAAGTGCCAAGGTGACAGTCACAGATGGTGAGTCTATCGCTGTCTCAGGCACTATACATACGTCTTTGAATTTTCAGACAGCAGGTTTCCTCACGATGTTTTCCATCGTGGTGTGTAATCATTGTACATAAGTTTTTAGAAAAACTCATAGGAACAGGCCCTGATGGGATTCGAACTTGCGTCGCTTGCGTAGTAGGCCACTGCTCAAAACTCCAACAGCCTCCTTTTAAAACTTAAAAAAAGTACCTTAAATTTATCTGAACCGGCACAACTTGTTTAAAAAAATCGCCAAGACAGAACACCAAGTTAAACATTTACGTAAACGAGTATGTAACGTACATTTACTAAGAATTCAAAATGGCGGACCAACTTACGTTGTTCCTCGATTCGATAGGAAATTGCCTTTTGTTTGCATCATGTAATAAGCCAGGAAAATTTCCATCACGGTGTATTATTTTATTGAAGGTAATATTATGTTTCCGTAGACTTGAAAAATGATTTTCCTGCTATTCATTATGGGTTTCCTGTGCTTCATGTAATAAGTTTACGACATACGATTGGATTTATGGTGACTCGAAATAAAAAATAATAATTTGATAAAAAGGACATGTCAAAATTCATATAATATACGAGTACTAGCTGGTACCCGAAACTGGGACTGCGCAGGATTTGACTTATAAATCCTTACTCTTATATAGTACTAGCTTTTACCCGCGGCTTCACTCGCATTAAAGAAAAAGGGTACTTTAAAATATATTTTTAAAGTATCCTATTTTACTTTTAATGCCTCATAAAATACGTGTGCAAAGGTTGATGATCGGTTAAGTAGTTTTCGCGTGAAAGCGTAAACAGACACACATTTATAATATTAAGAGGATTAGTAGAATAATAATAGCTTAAGCTTGCGTCTTACTACTTTTAAAAGGAAATATTTTAAAACAATAAAACATGGAACCAAAATATGTATTGTTATTTCGGCTTCTCTTCTATGTTTATTTGCCGAATAGCAATACAATATTTGTATTTATACAAAAGCCGAACAAATCTTGTAGAGCAAACAAATTAAATAATGTAGGAGATATAAATCAAAACACAATGTTGCCAAGTATTGTATATTGTTGAATACAGAATATTATTTATTCTGTATAGTCTGCGACGGTACATCTCAAACCGCTGTCAAAAATGACAATCTATATTTCGGTCGGTAAATTCCAACGAGGGAATATAGAGTAAACTAGCTGTGCACCGCGGATTCACCCTCGTCGATTTAGTTTTATTATTAACTAGCTGTCACCCGGGTAAACTTAGTTTCATCCTTATGGTGGAATCCTAATATTTTTAATAAATAAAAGGTAGCCTATGTCCTTTCTCAGGGTCTAAAGATTGTCTGTGCCAAATTTCATCAAAATCGCTTGAGGTTTAAGCGGGAAAGCGTAACAGACAGACAGAGTTACTTTCGCATTAAACATATTAAAAAGTAGGGATTTCGCATCGTACTTATAGTACATCTAGATTTTGCTAGTTATGTTTAAGTCCCATACAATAGATCCAGACTCCAAAGCTGCTTAGGGAAATGATAAATGAAAAAACCCAAATTCAATTAGCTTAACCGGGAGATGGAACCCTGGACTTTGTGATCCAAAGAAGCGCTTGCGACCACTAGACCAACAAGGCTTCAAAAGCAATTTAGTTATTAAATTATGTTTCTCAGAAAGTTTTGCGCAGTATGAGAGAAAGGTCAAACTTTACTATCCGACTTTGAACTTAACTGGAAACTTGGAAAAGATGTTGCTTTTACGACTGAATATTTTAATATTTGGGCTTTGCGAAGTTCCATAATTTTCCTTAAATCTTTAACCGAAAGGATATAGGGCACTGAAAAATAACAGCACAGAAAATTGGCTCTAAAGAAACCTCAAACCTGGGACTAATTGGGAACTTTAGGATTCTGCGTTACATATATCCTTTGTTCTTTGGAGATCAAGCGTGTTGGGCGCATGTTAACAACCTGTACGACCCGGGGGCCAACTATATTCGTTTAAGCAGCGCGTATTAAGAACTTTTTATCTATGAAGTTTTATTTTACGGTACTGAAATGAAACGTCATAGCTCAGAAGTCCTTAATACGCTCTGCTTGAACCGATGATAGTAGGCCCTGGATGGTTGCTTAACTTCGCTGATCGAATGATATGCGTATATAATATTTTAAGAATCTATATCTATATCTATATAATATATATAAATAAATCCCCATTTCCCTTGGTCACGACATCACGCGTGAACGGCTGGACCGATTTCGATAATATTTTTTTTGTTGTGTTTGTTATTGTCAGGAGATGGTTATTATGAAAGAATAAATTAAGAATATTGCTAAACTAATGTTAGCGCTTTAGACAATATAAACTATTGTAATGTAACCTTATGACGTTTGCCATATAATTTGATATAATATTTTAAGAATCTATATCTATCTATCTTATATATAAAAACTAGCTGTGCCCCGCGGTTTCACCCGCGTAGATTTAGTTTTATCCTTATTGTCGCGGAACCCTAACATTTTTGATAAATACAAGTAGCCTAAGTTACTCCTTGAAACATCAGCTACCTACCAGTGAAAGTCCCGTTAAAATCCGTCCAGCCGTTTCAGAGATTACCCGGAACAAACAGACAGAAAGACAGAGAAAAATTTTAAAACTTGGTTTTTTTGTGTCAGTAGCGTGTATACTTTCATATGCATTTAGTGAAAAACTGATATTTTGCAGTTACAAACAGACACTTCAATTTTATTTACCTGTATAGATGTATAGATGAATCCCCATTTCCCTTGGTCACGGCATCACGCCTGAACGGTTGGACCAATTCTACCGGGACTTTTACTGGCAGATAGCTGAAGTTTCAAAGAGTGCTTTAGGCTATTTTAAAAAAAAATACAGCATGGAACTAAATCTACGCGGGTAAAACCGCGGGGCACAGCTAGTTCATTATTTTATTGACCTTAAAAAAAATATATGTATATTATTAAAGAAATAAAGATAATTGGTATGTCTAATACCTATTTAATGGAATAAAGTAAAATCCTCTATCCAAATTGCCTTGCCCCGCAGGGTCCATATTGTTAACCTAACCTTAAGATTATGATTTGAGCAATAAATTAAAATATGTAAGTACTAGCTGTGCCCTGCGGTTTCACCCGCGTAGATTTAGTTTCATCCTTATTGTCGCGGAACCCTAATATTTTTAAGAAATAAAAGTAGCCTAAGTTACTCCTTGATACATCAGCTACCTGCCAGTGAAAGTCCCGTTAAAATCGGTCCAGCCGTTTCGGAGATTACCCGGAACAAACAGACAGGCAGACAGACAGACAGAGAAAAATGTTATAACTTGGTTTTTTAATGTCAGTATCGTGTATACTTTCAGATGCATTTAGTTAAAAGCTGTTATTTTGGAATTACAAACAGACACTCCAATTTTATTTATCTGTATAGATTAATATTCCGATTTTGTTTCAGGTACAAGGAATTCAGTGCAGTGCTCGCAAGCTGGGAAAAATGTAGTGTTGTACGCAAATCGAAATTCGATTACTGATTAGCGATACTGATGCGTGATAAGATGTAATATCGACATAATGTGGTTTGTGGTGTTGATGTTCTGTGTGGTAGGGTCCGTTGGGGGTCAGAATTGTAGGGGGGAGGAGCCTAGAGTGCGCGAGTGTGATCGAGTGTGTGACAGCAATGGTGTTTGCAAAATTAGGGCTGCCTTGTTGTTGCCCAAGAATCCTATCTACGATGCTTGCTTGGGTGCGGTAAGGATAACATTTTACTTCTTTCTTAAAAAATTATTTTGCATGTCGCAGTCGCCAGCAATTTTCAAAAAAAATGTTTCGTAAAATAAATATGTTCACGCCATCCCAGGGGCCTCACCATGAGCTCTTATTTCAATGATATTGCAGGTGTGTGACAGTGACAGATGTATGCACGTCACATACATCTGTCTCATAAATGAGTGAAACTATCATGGCAATAAGAGCTCATGGTAAGGCCCCAGGTCCTCGAAGGAGTAAGAAGAGGTTATCTATACATCGATACATACAGATAAATAAAATTGAAGTGTCTGTTTGTAATTCCAAAATAACAGCTTTTCACTAAATGCATATGAAATAATATACGCTACTGACACTAAAAAACCAAGTTTTAAAAATTTTCTCTGTCTGTTTGTCTGTCTGTCTGTTTGTTCCGGGTAATCTCTGAAACGGCTGGACCTATTTTATCGGGAATTTAACTGGTGGGTAGCTGATATTTCAAGGAGTAACTTAGGCTACTTTTATTAATTGAAAAAATATTAGGGTTCCGCGACAATAGGAATGAAACTAAATCTACGCGGGTGAAACCGCGGGGCACAGCTAGTATTACATATAACATCTAAAACGAACCATATAAAATTTTTCGTTCGAATGGTTTGCATTTAAATGAGTACCAAAAAACTTTGTTGTTTTCTTATGAATACTTCGGTACCTGGAACTTCCCGCAAAATTTTTTTTTTTCAACTTTTCCCCTTTCTTTCATCACGCCATAACTTCAATAATTAGGAAGTGCCCCTGCCAAAACCAGCTCTTCACTTATATTTATCTATTATTATGTAAATTAAGCACGTTATTGTTAAGTTTCCAAGTTGCGAAGGTTTTAGAGCGGATAATATCTGCTGCCGAACTGGGAGCTATCTATACATTTATATATATACCTACTACGCAAGCTATGTAAGTTCGGTCGGAACCTTACTTTATTCTAAAAACCTGATTCGATAAGAGACAAATTTTCGAAACGAGCTTTACGGTGAAGGAAAATATCGTCAAGATATAAATAGAACTACTAGACTTTTCTTTATGTTAATTTTTATCGACATTTGTACATTGTAACTGTGTCCATGGGCTTACATTTCTCAAATGATTTATTTTGTTTTTTTTTTAAATTGTATAAAATTTTTGAAAAGAGTAATTACTGAGTTTCTTGCCAGGTTCTTCTCAGTAAAAGCAACCTTCCGAACCTGGCGGTAGCATGTATAATCCTGTAAATTGTGTCATTCTGACGATTTGAAAGTGCTTTGTATAAAGTCTAATCGAATAAAGATATTTTTGACTTTGACTTTGACTTTGAAGAAACCTGCACATTGTCTGATCAGAAATTTAAAGCAGTGTAGTGTCTGATACTGAGATGTGGTGTATTGAAAATCGTCACAAAGTAAATTCGTCAGATTTTCAAAACACCTTACATTATCACACAACTACCACATACTACCACAGTATCTGCTACGTGACGGCAGTAAAAAACAAAAAACGACGATAACTTATTTCAAATTCTTTTCTTTTGTTGCTTTAGGATAAAGATAGCTTGTTCTACGAAAGAGAAATGATCTGATGAAAATATTTTACCCCGAACACTTTTTGTACATGAACGATCTTTCGGGCTAGGCTTGTAAAATAATATTATTTAGCAGTTTCTTTCCAGTCTACGAATAATATTATAATTCGTTACAAATTAACCTTGCCTGTTTTTTCTAGCGGTAAATAAATTAATATTCCGATCCGAACAAATATCCTATTTTTTATTTAGATAAGCTTACCTCTATATTTTAGAAATTTTACCATTCCTCACTTTTACCAACGTTCATTTAATCATCTTCGGTAAAAAGTGGGTGTTGTTTTTACATCACCTCTGCCTACCCCTTTGTGGAATACAGGAGAGCATATGTGTGTAATAAAAAATAATACGTCCATGCGATTTTTCAGGTAGAGCCGGTATTGGAGCTGGCGATGCAGGACCCGGTGGTGCAAGCAGCGTTCCCCCCGTGGCTGACCTTCGAATGGCAGACGTATGACGTCACTGACTGTGACGCGGCGTATGCCGTCATATCAGCTATAGACGGGTACAACGACTGCGCTCATCTGTTTCTGGGACCCGCTTGCGATTTTGCTCTTGGTAAGTCAAGTTTCATTAGAATCTTTTCATAACTAGCTTACCCGGCGAACTTCAGACCGCCTAACAGTCTATTCTTTCAGTTTTAATATTTTTTTATTTCGAATCGATTGTTTTTTTAAGTTTTTCTCTCAATTAGAACCATCCTTGTACTTCAAGGAATATTAAAAAAAAAGAATTAGCAAAATCGGTTCAGCTGCTCTCGAGATTTGCGCTTAGCAAGACATTCAGCGATTCACGATTCATTCTACGATCGTTTTAAGTAAGTAGCACCTATTTAGAACTTATGCTAAAAGTTACTGTTAGTGGTAGAAGGATTTGATAATTATTTTGCTGCTGGTCCAGTCTCAGCTAAATTTATTCTTCGTGGCATCGTTATTCTGCCGATATTAAACTTTGTCATAAGCACCATACTTCTGCGCTCTCATGTTATGTTATGATAGCGTAGAGATATCGCAAGCAGCTCGATCTGTCTATTCTAGCATTATCAACTTTCACACAATACATCCATTCTTTAGGTTTACCTCTCTCCTTGTATCCATCCACATTCACAAACAAATTCTTCCTGAAACATCTTACCTCTACACCCTGAAAAATAGTGTTTCTTAGTATACCTACTTAAAGCTAACCGTATTCAAACACCGGATCCCTTTCGGTGTTGGCAGCTGCCACTTCGTTTATCTAATAAAATTGTACCGTCGGAGTTAAAACCTCTTTGTTGTCTGTCAATATAAACGGTCCCACATCGTTACAATGTTTGAGATAGGTAGACATGCGAAGCGATGTGCGATTGCCAGATATTTCAACAATCGAAACAATCGGAGTCGGTCATATTTTCCATCGAGTCAATCATCGAATCGCCTTGGCTTTGAAACAATCGATAGGTTGTTCGATTGTTTTCAGAGTCGGGCCGAATCTAGCCGAATGGAACCGATAGTCGTCCGACGCGATGCAACTAGGACTACGATCGAAAATAATCGCGAAGCATCGAGATGTTAGGACAGTCGAAACAATCGAAATTAATCTCTCGCCATCGCGCATCGCTACAAGCGTAAAAGGCGACATTTTAGTAATCTTTATATCGTGGGATCTACTTACAAGTTTATCTTAGCTTACGTTTTTTATATTAAGCTTGTATTCAGAAAGAAGTAAACGAATATTAAGTAGGTTTTGGTATCGTGACTTATGGAAAATCCATAAATCTAAGCACGAAGTTATGTAAATTGCAGCGATCAAACACTAAGCAGGGAATTATGCTCTTAATATGAGGGAAGACCAAAGTTCACTGAGTTGAAGCGAGCTGTGCCCCGCGGCTTCACTCTTTCTTCGCCTTAATTTCATGGCTTTATTTCGCAGAAACATTTTTTTTAAGTTACTCCTTGTAGCATCAGCTATCTGCCAGTGAAAGATCCATTAAAATAGGTATCAGATATTAGCCGGAACAAAAAGACAGACAGAGAAAATTATAAATTAGTTTTTTATGTAAGTACCGTATATATTTATTAATTTGTAATAAAAACAGGCACTACAATTCTATTTATCTGTATAGGTGTAGAGTGATGGAAATTGAATAAGTAAGTACTTATTTGTAAATTGAAACGGCGTCTGTGAATTACAGATGTTAAATCAATCGCTTCTGTGATTTCTGATGAAAACCGTTACTTTTACTTTACCAATACATCCATTGCGTTCAGAGTGCCTAGTGCGAGTTTTCTTAAAATCGCCGTCACAAGTCATCATGTCGACGTAAACTCAGATTTGTATGGGCTCACAATAGTGTCATGTTTGGGCCGACAGAGGCGCTGCTTCGATCCCATACAAATCTGCGTTAACTTTGACGCGGTGACTTGTGACGGCGGCAGTGAAAAACTCGCACTAGGCACTCTGGAGACAAATTACTTACGTAAAGAATTGTAGGATGTCAAGGACCCAAGTGTACATATTTATGTTCGGAGTGCCTAGTGCGAGTTTTCTTAAACGCAGATTTGTAGGGGCTCACAATAGTGTCATCTTTAGGCCGACAGAGGCGCTGTTCCGATCCTATACAAATCTGCGTTTACGTCGACGCGGTGACTTATGACGGCGGCAGTGAAAAACTCGCACTAGGCCCTCTGTACCCCTATCACGAGTTTGTCACCGTTTTCCTAATCTACACTCACTAGCGTCTCCGACAGTATTTATATGACATATTTTAGATCTTCACGGCACCGCTAGGAGGCGCTGTACAATTTCTCATACAAATATTCGGCGGAGACGCTAGCGATACACTCGCTAGCGTCTCGATTAGGAAAACGGTGGCAGACTCGTGATAGGGGTACTGTTTGTAGACGAAACAAAGTAGTCTTTTTAATCTTTTTCACAACATTACTAGACATTTCACAACATTAGTATCGGTTTTAAAGATATGAAATTGAACTTTATCCGCAATGAATTATGTATCAATTTCATGTGATTGGTACCAATGCTCGACGTCGATTTCGACGCTGAGAAACCTTACAGAACAACGCGGCTGGGCCTTAGACCAATTTGCATTTAAGTTAATCTTCACATGAACGAGAAAATGCGTTAAGCTCAGGTAATATTAAATGTGGATACATTTCCAAGTTCTTACTTGTTAACTCAGGGGATTGCATTAGCTATTCTATTAAGATCCAAGAGTAACGGTTGGTTTATTAGTAATCATTTTGTAATCAGGTATAAATATTAAACACTAGCTTCCGCCCGCAGCTTCGCTTGTGTAAATCCATGGAAATGAGGAAGTACGAGTGGAGTCGCTTTGAAAATGAAAATGAAAAATATTTATTCAGTTTAGGCCCTGGTTAGGCACTTATGAAGGTCCAGAATTTAAGAAGCTTAATAGCAATAGTTGTCATTATGTTAGCATTTTATTCTTTACTAGCTGTGCCATGCAGTTTCACCCGCGTAGATTTAATTTGATTCCCGCGGTACCCTTAAAACTTGGTTTTTTAGTGTCAGTAGCGTGTATACTTTCATATACATTTAGTGAAAAGTTGTTATTTTGGAATTACAAACAGACACTTAAATTTGATTCATCTGTATGAATGTATACATTTAAAATGTCTGTCTAATATGAAGAAGCATGTTTTTTTTGCCTTTTTTCGATAATTGTATGGAACCCTTCGGACGCGAGTCTAAATCGCACTTGCCTGGTTTTAAATTCTGAGAGAATAACACACTTTTTATTCCCAAATAGATATGCATAAACAGTATCCCAAACACGTAGAACAAGGATCCGAGAATTTACATAAACCTAACACGGCCTGGATATTGTGCTATAAAACTGCCATTTGTGTTAATCTATACATCTATACAGATAAATAAAATTGAAGTGTCTGTTTGTAATCCCAAAATAACAGCTTTTCACTAAATGCATATGAAAGTACCAAGTTTTAAATTTTTTCTCTGTCTGTCTGTCTGTCTGTCTGTTTGTTCCGGGTAATCTCCGAAACGACTGGCCCGATTTTAACGGGACTTCAACTGGCAGGTAGCTGATGTTTCAAGGAGTAACTTAGGCTACTTTGATTTATTAAATCTTAGGGTTCCGCGACTACGCGGGTGAAACCGCGGGGCACAGATAGTATACTTTTAAATTTTGAAAATACATTTTATGCTTCCATGCAATTTGTATCGACAAAGCTCCTAGCATAGTCATGCGCAGAAAACCTTGTGCTTGAACAAAAGCAAAAGTGGGAAAAACCTACTAGACCGTAGTGACTTCTGATATAAATCTACTTCTTCAAATTCACATGTAAGTGCTCTCGACTATCAATCAAGAAATGCTGAGAGCTAATTTATACCCTTCTACGAATATCGAATTCAAATATGCCTGACTCATTGGGCAAGTGGTCGTAAAGCGATATTGCGGAACATGAGGTCCTAGGCTCGATCCTCAGCTTGATCAAGTTTTTCCATTTGGATAGTCCCTAATGACATGGGACATTAAAATAACGTGAGAAATGTGCGTGTACTATAAGTACAACTCTGCCTACCTCTGAGAACACAGACATGAACACGTGTATGTATTACGCTGATTAGGCAATTTAACGTTAGTATACTTTTTTTTTAACTACATAACTACTAACCAAAATGTAGGCAGAGAAAATCGAACGCCATTTAAAATTCAAGAAAAAATTAAACCCACATCAATCTAGTGAATACTGGCAAAATCCGACTAAAGCCGGTTATAACCTCTTAGAGCTAACCTTTAGTGCGGTTTCTATGATTGATGGCTGATTGATAACCGTAGATATGTTTGAACTTGGAAATTTGTTTAGTCTGAATACTAATGGTATTTACTCAAGGGATTTGGATTGGAATAATCAGGAAATTAAAGTTAAACTATTGGACTGATCAAATCAGAAAGCAATTATTTCTGAACTGTTTAGGCGCCATTGTTATCTGGTAAGATTCTAAACGGATTTAGGTGTTTTGTGATTTTTGTAGATATTTTTAAAGTTTATGATATTATTATTGATAAAGCATTTTATTTTATATCTATAAAAATAAAATATTTATAACAATGAATATCAAGCACCATATAATTTTTTTCTTTACAGTATTTAAATTTTTCTTACTTATTTTCAAAGTCAAAGTCAAAAATATCTTTATTCGATTAGACTTTTACAAAGTACTTTCAAATCGTCAGAATGACTATTACTATTAGATAGACTAGCTGTGCCCCTCGGTTTTAGCCGCGTAGAATTAATTTAATGGGCGACCCACGGAACCCAATGTTTTTTTGAACAAAAGCCTAAGTTACTCCTTGTAATATTAGTTATCTGACAGTTAAAGTTTCCTTAAAATCGATCCAGTCGTTTTGGAGTAATCTCCGAAAAATCTCTGCCTGTCTGTTTCAACAAACAGACAGGCTTTCATTCACCGTAGAGCTATATTCACACCACAAGTGACATCATATCACATATTTGGAAAAAAAATCATAAGTACCTACTAACAGGTGAGAATAAAACATGCGTCGCTTGCATAGCAGGCGACTGTTCAAAACCCACGGCCACCACAGCATTTACGTCTAAACTACGTCCATCGACCAAGGCGATAATATCTTAATAATGTATGTATTTCTACGTGTACTGTACCCATATCATATTTTAGAGAGATAAGGGTTAGACAAATGAATAAATAAATTCTATCTCCCCTTTTGCTGTCAAGACTATATGTTTGCAAGATAGTGTACTAGTTAGAAGTTTATATCAAACTTATAATAAACAAACAAAGTTTTTGTTTGTTTATTTGTGTTACTCTACACGCTCAAACGGATGAACGGATTTGCATGATTGAAATGAAGACCGCCGCGTTATTCACTAAGGTTTTTATAAACCTTAGAATATACATTAGCTAAATACATTACACCTATTATTCCGAAAAATGGTTGACTAACATCGCGGGACACAGCCGGTTTATAAAGAAATCCTTGAGAACAATTAAACAGACATAGAATTTTTATATCTATACATCTATACAGATAAATAAAATTGAAGTGTCTGTTTGTAATTCCAAAAATACAGCTTTTCACTAAATGCATATGAAAGTATACACGCTACTGACACTAAAAAACCAAGTTTTAACATTTTTCTCTGTCGGTCTGTCTGTCTGTTTGTTCCAGGTAATCTCCAAAACGGCTGGACGGATTTTAACGGGATTTTCACTGGCAGGTAGCTGATGTTTCAAGGAGTAACTTAGGCTACTTAAATTTATTAAAAATATTAGGATTCCGCGACAATAAGGATGAAACTAAATCTACGCGCGTGAAACCGCGGGGCACAGCTAGTAAAGAAATAAAAACGAATATGCCCACGCCATCCCAGATGGATCCCCGAAGGGGTAGGCAGAGGTGTTGTAATAACAACACCCATATTTCACACAATATGATTAAGTGCCAACGTGACAGAGGGTGAGTCCATCGCCGTCTCAGGCACTATGCATACTTGTTTGAATTAATTGGGTTTCCTCACGATGTTTTCCTTCACCGTAAGGCACTTTGGATGAAAACACTGCACATAAGTTTTTAGAAAAACTCATTGATACAGGGGCCCAACCATGAGCTCTTATTGCAATGTTAATTCAGTTGTGCGACAGTGACAGATGTATGCACGTCACATACATGTCTCATAAATGAGTGAAACTATCGTGGCAATAAGAGCTCGTGGTAAGGCCCCAGACTACCCCTGCGCAAACCCCACGACTACCACGGCTCATAAAGCAATCTCTCAATTTCATATTGTCGTACATTTTTTATGAGTTAAACAGCGCTTAGCTAGCAATTTATGCATAGCCTTTCAACGTATTTTCTTATAATGCCTTTGGGAAGCTTCTCGGTGGTTAAATGTGCCAACAGTATAAGAAAAAAAATAGCAAAGAGCTACCCTTGGGAACTTTGGAAACTATTTCACCGCAGGTACTCGATGAAGATGAGACTTACCTTCTTCTCGTTACTAAATAGTTTTATCTTTATAAGGTACTAGCGGACGTCACGCGGTTTCACCCGCGTAGTTCCCGTTCCCGTAGGAGCACGGGGATAAAATATAGCCTATGTTACTCGCTGATGATGTAGCTATCGAATGCTGAAAGAGTTTTCAAGGTCGGTCAAGTATATCGGAGTCTATTCAATGCAAACAAACAAACAACAAAAATTATCAAATCTTTCCTCTTTATAACATTTGTGTAACTAGCAATGCAATCTTTATAACTAGTAATGAGGAGCTCGTGGCACAGTTGCTATTGCGCATATGATTCGATCAGCGAAGTTAAGCAACCATACGCCTAGCCAGTAGTTGGATGGGTGACCGCCCGAGTTCCCTCCGTGCCTCGGAGAGCACGTTAAGCCGTCGGTCCCGGTTGCCAATTTAACATCTGGCAATCGTTACAGGTCAGTCAGAGGCCTAAGAAAGTCTGACAACTGGTTTAACCCAGATCGGCGATTTTCCTCCAAAAAGGGGTTACGAAGGTCAGATGGCAGTCGTTTCGTATAAAAATCAGGTGCTCAGCCACATCGGGTTGAATCAAGTGCCGACCCCAAATACATGGGATAAGGCCAGGGAGATGATGAAGAATATTAGTATAACTAACTGGAGTGAGGCCCACAAACGTACTCGTACAACTTAGCAACAGAGAGTAGAGTAACAGTGTCTATGCTCAAGAGATAACGTATGTCTGTGACGTTGTAACGTACTTAAATTAACCATTTATTTTGTACTAGCTGTGCCCCGCGGTTTCACCCGCGTAGATTTTAATTTCATGGTGGCGCGCGTAAAAGCATTAGTGATACTAATGCTTTTAAAAAAAATCTAAGTAAGTTACTCTTTGTAACATTAGCTATCCATCACTGAAAGTCCCATTAAAATCTCTTCAGCCGTTTTGGAGATTACCCGGAACAAACAGACAGACAGACGGACAGACAGACAGAGAAAAAATTTTAAAATTGGTTTTTCTATGTCGGTACCGTGTAAAGTATAATCCTTTATAAGAGTTTTAGTTTAGTTCACTTTTATTTATTAAAAATATTAGGGTTCCGCGACTATATGGATAAAACTAAATCTACGCGGGTGAAACCGAAGGGCACAGCTAGTGAATAAATAAATACATAAAGAAGGCATAAGTATTTAGTTTTTTGAAAACCTATCTAGTAATGGTCAAACATAAGAAAACATGAGAGACACGTTCATAACATTGCAATTTACTGCGTTATTTTACGACGCGAAATGTATCCCGTAGTTTTAATAACGGTTTTATTATACACATAATACCATACTGGGGTGTAAAAATGCTTCGCTCTAATAAATAACGATCTTGATCGTAAATTCTTCAAGGTATAAGGAAGTGATGGAACAATACGAATAATTGAAAAACAACTAGTAGCTACAGGTGTAGGTACTATGAAATTGATTCAAACACATTTACAGTGTGCCTAGTGGGAGCTTTTCACTGCCAGCGTCACAAGTCACCGCGTCAACGTAAACGCAGATTTGTATAGGATCGGAGCAGCGCCTCTGTCGGCCTAAAGATGACACTATTGTGAGCCCATACAAATCTGCGTTTACGTCGACGCCATGACTTGAGTCGGCGATTTTAAGATAACTCGCACTAGGCACTCAGACACTGTACCTTTAACCTTGTGGGACATAATTGAATTGACATAAACCAGCAGGTGCCTCCGTCTGAACAGGAATTAGACACACATTTTACAATATTGACAGGTAATTTTTAACTGGTGTATAAGCTACTTCATTGTTAAGTTTCATTAAAATCCATTTAGTGGTTTTTGCGTGAAATAGCTACAGACATATATTTCATACTAGCTGTGCCTCGCGGTTTTACCCGCGTAGATTTAGTTTCATCCTTATTTTCACGGAACCCTTATATTTTTAATAAATAAAAGTAGCCTAAGTTACTCCTTGATATATCAGCTGCCTGCCAGTGAAAATCCCGTTAAAATCGGTCCAGCCGTTTCAAAGATTACCCGGAACAAACAGACAGACAGACAGACAGAGAAAAATTTTAAAACTTGGTTTTTTTGTAGCGTGTATACTTTCATAAACATTTAGTGAAAAGCTGTTATTTTGGATTTACAAACAGACACTTCAATTTTATTTATCTGTATAGATAAATACTGTCGGAGACGCTAGCGAGTGAAGATTAGGAAAACGGTGGCAAACTCGTGATAGGGGTACAGGGCCCCAACCATGAGCTCTTATTGCAATGATAATTCAGTTGTGTGACGGTGACAGATGTATACACGTCACATACATTTGTCTCATAAATGAGTGAAACTATCATGGCAATAAGAGCTCATGGTAAGGTACATACTCATACGTTTCACGTTTATGATATTGGTAGGATATATCAAAAACAGAACTTATTATAGTCCGTAGTTAAGCAGGGATTTAATTCCTACCCTATTTGATATGCCTTGCCTGTAACAATAAATTTTGTACCTTGATTATTCGTTATTTAAATTTATGTTTATGGAAATTTGTTTGTTACCACGAAAAGGTATAAAGTAAATGGGATCCAATCTTAAATGGAACCGTGGCGCCATTTTATCCACTGGATTTTATTTCATTAGTCGACTGGGCACAAAGAATTATTCTTTACTTTATTAAGGAAACCATAAAAATAAATTAATATGTTAACAAAAGAGCCGTTGTGGCATTGGGGTTTTGAGCAGTCGCCTGCTACGCAAGCAACAAAGTTCGAAACCCAGTGGAACCTGTACCAATGAGCTTTTCTAAAAAAACTTATGTGCAGTGATTTCAGACCTCGTGCTTTAAGGTGAAGGAGAACATCGTGAGGAAACCTGCGTATATTTGAGAAGTAATACAAAGACGTATGTATAGTGCCGGAGACGGTGATGGACTCACCCTCTGTCACGTTGGCACTTAATCATATTCGGTGAAATGTGAAAAATTTCACTTTACACTTCACATAAAATTTTGCAAGTAGTCAATGTATATAATTATTAGCCGCGTAGAATTTTATGATAGAAGCGAAAAAAAAAGAAAGCTGTTAACCTTCTTCATTTATTTATTTATTAAAACTTCATATACACAAAGTATATAGGCGGACTTAATGCCATGGGCATTGTCTCCCAGTCTACCTTAGAGTGGTGCAGAGAGAAAATAAGTAGGTGCATTGTATAATGGAACAAGAGATGAAAACAAAATAATATAACAATACATAAATATTTAATATTAATCTCTTAGGAATCTATAGGAGATATATACATTATATTATATTTATATTATATAAAGAATATATATCTTTATTCTTTAATATTACAAATTTGAATTTTATTAATATGTATAGATTTCCAATACTTAGCTAACTGCCATGAACTAATTCTTGAAAAGTTATTTACCTATAAAGGCTTTAAATAAGCTTAGTAAAAGGGTTTGACTGTTTGTTAGAAACCACATGATCCATAATCCATTCCTACCCTTAAAGTTATATACCAACCTCTTTACATACTACGGCTGTGTGTTATATAGCTTGTTGTCAGCTTATGTGTTAGACAATTAAAATAGACAGACTTATGCAAAATAAAAACTTGACAGAAGAGCGACTCTCAACATTTTTCGACAAACTTCTCTATTTCCCGTATATATAGAAATAGAATTATGATTTTAAGTGCTATCTGACACTTGGCGTCATCTTGTATCTTAAAATCAAACTTAAATTCAAACTCAAGAAGACTTAACAAAGTATTTTCTGATCTTCAAAATAACATAATTATACAGGATTATACATGCTGCCAGCTTCGGAAAGTTGCTTTTACTGAAAAGAACCTGAACGGAAACTCAGTACTTACTCTTTTAAAAATATCATAAAATTATTATAAACACTAAATCAATCGCATGAGAAATATAAGCCAATGGACACAGTTCCAGTGCTAAATGTCGATAATAGTTATAATTAAATAAACTCTAATAGTTCAACATATATATAAATACTAGCTGTGCCCTGCGGTTTCACTCGCGTAGATTTAGTTTCATCCTTATTGTCGCGGAACTCTAATATTTTTAATTAATAAAAGTAACTAAGTTACTCCTTGATATAAACTCCCGTTAAAATCGGTCCAGCCGTTTCTGAGATTACCCAAAACAAACAGACAGAGAAAAAAAATTAAAACTTGGTTTTTCAGTCTCAGTAGCGTGTATACTTTCATATGCATGTAGTGTAAAGCTGTTATTTTGGAATTACAAACAGACACTTTAATTTTATTTATCTGTATAGAGTATAGATGCATAGATTAAAGGCTGGCCTTGTGTACGTCTTTATTTAGTCCCAGACGTAGCTCAGGATTACCATGCCGACTGATTAATTTAATTTCAATTACCGTTCTACATGTCACACTCCGCTGGCGTGTAATGATACTTCTTGTCATTAATCAACGCTTTGTGAACGTATAATCACGGTTATACATCAATAGTTCTTAAGTCATACGTGTCTGTCTGTCTAATTCATATGTAAGAACACGCAATCATATACATGTTCACGCCTTTATAGTAGGTAGATGTGTTGTAATAACAACACCCACTATTCACCGTGCCAACGTCAGACGGTATCCAATCGGCAGATGCTGAGTCTATCGTCGTCTCTGGCACAATACATAAATCTTTGAATTACTTCTCAAACATATGCAGGTTTCCTCACGATGTTTTCCTTCACCGTGAAGCATGTTGTGTGAAATCACTGCACATACGCACAAACACTCAATCATTTCAAGAAAATATTGCTGATATTACTTCTGATTTGAAAAATGAGAATTTATTTATATGTTATATGCGAGTTTCAATCCCATTACTAGAGGATAGACATAATGGAAAATCAATCCCTATAAAAAAGTAAAGATTACAAAGTGTCAGTACTTAAGAAATATAATTTATGCAAAGTTCCAATCCTTTTCGGATTGGAAATTGATTGAAATTCGTGCAAATAGTTCAACTGGTAACGCACTAGTGAAAGTCTAGAGAATTACCATCGGTTCGAAAACTACTGAGACGCGTACTGAGAAGGACCGGTTATGGTCAAAACATCGGCTATGATAATACTTGGTAGCTAATGCGACTAGAAATAACTCTATAGTTAGATAAGAACAAAAATGTTGGGCCCATACAATTGGGGAAGATGAATAAGGAAAGGGTTCAAATACTCTTCAATGGTCTCTTTGTAAAACTTGCCTATAAAGACCCATTGAGTGCATGAACGAGTAAACTCAAGTCAAGGGGCAGTCCCTAAGAACCCTTGGATGTGAAACGAACAACTCCTATAGTTGGTATTTGTCAAAGCAAATATTTCCGAAGCATGAGTGCTATTTGGGGTACAGTTGCTACGTGACGTAAAAAAGAAATTGTGAACTTAGTTATATTATTCGGTAGCCATCCATCAGAAAAGTATTATGTATTTTTATTTTGGTGATTTTTTTTGTTTATTATTTTGCAATCATTTTAAAGAGCCGTGGTGGCCATGGGGTTTGAATAGTAGTATTACGCAAGTACTAATGAGTTTTTTCTAAAAACTTAAGTGCAGTGATATCCCACGACGGGTTTTACGGTGAAGGAAAACATCGTGAGGAAACCTGCATTTTACTAATAAGTAATTCAAAGACGTATGTATAGTGCCTGAGACGAGAAACTCACCCTCTGTCACGATGGCACTTAATCATCTTCGATAAAAAGTCAGTGCTGTTGTTACAACACGTTATTTTATATTCATAGAATTTGATAAGAAAATTTAAGTATTTAGTATACAGTACGAAGTGTGCGGTTTCTGAGTGGTTTTCTTAGAAGCGTGCCTGTGGAAGTAATTTCTCTAGCTTGTATACCAGTTTATTTTGAAGAAATTAATATTATTAATACTGAAAAGTTATTTCCATTTGGCTTACCATCCTTCTGCATAGCTTATACATTATTGCAGATGTTAATCTATACATCTACACAGATAAATAACACTGAAGTGTCTGTTTGTAATTCCGAAATAACAGCTTTTCACTAAATGCATATGAAAGTATACACACTACTGACACTAAAAAAACTAGTTTTAAAATTTTTCTGTCTATCTGTCTGTCTGTTTTTCCGGGTAATCTCCGAAACGGCTGGACGGATTTTGACGGGACTTTCACTGGTAGGTAGCTAATGTTTCAAGGAGTAACTTAGGCTACTATTATTTATTAAAAATATTAAAGTTCCGCGACATTAAGGATGAAACTAAATCTACGCGGGTGAAACCGCGTGGCACAGTTAGTTTATAAATATGACGATAAAACACGTGATTGACCATGCCATAACACCTCCTACTGACATTACGTCTATTCGACTTTTTTTCTCGAAGATGTGTGCGTTTGTGTGAGTGTACTTTCGAACGATTCGTTCTTAGTTTCCTAACTGCTTCTAAAGTTTATATCTAAACGTGTTTATTCTTTGATAAGTGATATCACTATACTAGCGGTGCCGTCGCAAAACACTACGACATTATCAGAAGCTTCATCTTATAAAATTGCCCCTAAAAATTAAAACCCCAAACGATAAAAGTACATTAACTAATGTCCACAAGCCCACTATTAAGCGGTATAAAAATGCGCATCACGTCTTCGAAGTAACTAAGATGAATGACGTAGGACGTAGCTTTCTAAGATTTGCCGAGTAGTGAAAATGTTAGCAGGCCACAGAGTAAATATGGCAGTACCTACGTATAAACATTAAGGTATCAATCATATTATATAACTAGCTGTGCCACGCGGTTTCACCCGCGTAGATTTAGTTTCATCCTTATTGTCGCGGAACCCTAATATTTTTGATAAATAAAAGATGCCTAAGTTACTCCTTGAAACATCAGCTACCTGGCAGTGAAAGTCCCGTTAAAATCCGTCCAGCCGTTTCAGAGATTACCCGGAACAAACAGACAGACAGACAGACAGACAGATAGAGAAAAAATTTAAAACTTGGTGTTTTAGTGTCAGTAGCGTGTATACTTTCATAATTATGCATTTAGTGAAAAGCTGTTATTTTGGAATTACAAACAGATACTTCAATTTTATTTATCTGTATGTATAGATACTAGCTGACCCGGCGAACTTCGCACCGCAACAGTCGCTTCTTTCGTTTTTTCATTACGAATCAATTGTATTTTTTAGATATTCTCTCTGTAAGAACCAGCCTCGTACTTCACGGAATATTCTAAAAAGAGAATTAGCAAAATCGGTTCAGCTGCAGCTGGAATTTTTATATTACAGATTTTAACGAGTTTATTTTGAAAAGGATAAGGCTTACTTTGTATTGTACTTTTGTGAGATAAATAAAAGCCTAAACGAATTAGGTATTTGGGTACTGACACTGAATTGAGACCAATTTTTAACTCTTGGTTACTTTTGAATGACGTGAACTCATATTTATATAATATCTTCAGAAACTAATGCGTTTATAACTGTAACTATAACTCTATATTATACGCTGAAGCTTTATTCCAAATTGCAGATTCATTTTGCATAAAATCAGTACTTCGACCTTCATGGTCCAGCAAACGTAAAAGGTCATCACAACTGTGGTTTCTCTTAAGTTCCCAAGTTTCCTCAAGTTATCATTCACGGGAACGGTCTAATAAATCACGGTAGTCTACAAACTAAACCCCATCAGTATAAAATAAATATACAGAAGGTCAACTAAGGTGTTATTCCGGCAACACCCCGGTGTAATAAATACAAGCTGTCCCATAAGCTTAAAAAAAAATTACGTACAACTATATACCACGTCTGCTTACAGCGAGGTTAAGTTACTATTGCAATCACTGTACTAAAAAAAATACCTTTGCTTGATTCCACATTAAAAAATTACTTTCATAATAACAAAAGTTTATGAATGTTATCGTCCTGTTTTGAAAATAGTTTTTACTTTTAAACTAAGCAATAATTTTTTTCAATTGTGATTATTACAATAATGAAATTAAAAACCCATGGATACAATTCCGATACTCAAATGTCTATAAATGTGAAACGATTATCAATTGATGTAGGAAGCCACCCTTCTGCTATCATTTTATTTCGTACCATCGGCAGCTCTCCTGATTTTACTCAGACCCTTGTAATCCCTACGAAACATTATATCCCGACCATCACGTCCGAGAAACAAACACAATTGTATTTCAAAAAGGTTTTTACGTGTGACATTTTTCTATTTAAAATTTCAGCAAAATCGGTTCAGCGGCTTAGACATGAAAAGGTCACACACAGACCGACAGTTTATTTAATCCCGAGATGACGCCACGTGCGGGACAAGACACTTTTCCTATTTATAATACTACTGGTGCCCCTCGGTTTCACCCGAGTAGACTTAATGTAGGAGTGACATGCGGAGGCCATATTTTTTTAATTATAGCAGCCTAAATTTCTCCTTGTTAAGTTAGCTAAAGTGCTGTTAAAATCGATCCAGTCGTTTCGGAGGCTAGCCGGAACAAACAGACAGACAGAGAAAAAAGCCGTATAATATACTTTCATATGCATTTAGTGAAAAGCTGTTAATTTGAAATTACAAACAGACACTTACATTGTATTCAACTGTATGTATAGAGTACCTACAATATTATCAATATATAAAAGTTGTCTTCAATTTAAGTTTCTAAGGCTTTCATCGGAGTTCAAACTGAAATTAAATTCCAATACATTATTTTACTTGTTCTGTTAAATCAATAAATAATGCTATAATCAGGTTTCATGGAAATACGAGCATGAAAGAAAACATACATTCCTGATAACGTGTACTCACGTCGTACGTATAATATTACCTACATTATGAGGGGAGTAATTAATTCCATGAAACATTATGAAGCATTTGGATAATTTTGACGCTTACTGACAATATCAACTTACCCCTTAATCTCGCATTTTCGAAGCGGTGTAGGTGATACAACACCCACTTTCCACCGAAAATTATGCGCTAACTTCTTTGCCGGTTAGGCACTATACATACGTTATTGAATTTATAAAATCTATACAGATAAATTAAATTGAAGTGTCTGTTTGTAATTCAAAAATAACATATTTTCACTAAATGCATATGAAAGTATACACGCTACTGACACTAAAAAACCAAGTATTATAATTTTTCTCTGTCTGTCTGTCTGTTTGTTCCGGGTAATCTCTGAAACGGCTGGACCGATTTTAACGGGACTTTCACTGGCAGGTAGCTGATGTTCCAAGGAGTAACTTAGGCTTTTATTTGTTAAAAATATTTCCGCGACAATAAGGATGAAACTAAATCTACGCGGGTGAAACCGCGGGGCACAGCTAGTAAAAAAAAATATGCTTACGCCATGCCTGAAGGGTTCCCGAAGGGGTAAGCAGAGGTGTTGTAACAACAACACCCAAATTTCACCGAATATGATTAAGTGCCAACGTGACAGAGGGTGAGTCCATCACCGTCTCAGGCACTATACATACGTCTTTGAATTAATTCTCAGACTTAACTATGCAGGTTAAGATAAATATGTCATTTGTATATTTATGAACAGCAGAATAAAGCATTGTAACATTTTATATTTTTTCTATAACCATATAATATTATGATAGCAAATAAAACCAACAACCTAATAAAAACACGATCATCGTCCATAAGAAAGTTCTTAATTTTGTAGACTTGCAAAGATAAGGAAACTGGTGTTCCACTCCATTTGGTTTTATGGGCCAATCAAATTTAATTTTACTCGTAACATCATTGAAATTTGGAATAATCACAGGTATTTATTACAGCCAACTGGTGTCACTTTGAAAATGGAAATGAAAATGATTTATTCAGATCACTTATGAACTTTGAAAACCTGATCACCAGTTCAGAATCTAGCCTTAGAAGAGCCGGTAAGAAACTCTAGCATATCGTAGATTCCTAAATCCCTACTAATATTATAAATGCGAAAGTAACTCTGTCTGTCTGTTACGCTTTCCCGCTTAAACCTCTCAACCGCTTTGATGAAATTTGGCACAATCTTTAGACCCTGAGAAAGGACATAGGCTACCTTTTATTTATTAAAAATATTAGGTTTCCGCGACCATAAGGATGAAACTAAATCTACGCGGGTGAAACCGCGGGGCACAGCTAGTATAAAATAATTCTTTCACAATTCTTCCAAATCTTGCATAACGCGAAAGTAACTACAGAAAAGCAGAAAGTCTGTACGTCGCTTCGCCGCCAAAACTACTGAAATTTGGTACACAGTCTAGAGTCTGAGAAGACCAGGCTAGGCTAAGTGCCTCATTTAATGCCTAGCTTGCCTAATGGTAGGCGGATACTGGAGCCTGCAGTGTGGGTGTCCTGGGTTATAAAGCATTATTAGTAAATATTTTTGGAGCTAAAGATGTAATCGTTGTTACTAAACACGAAAATATTCATCTATTAAGAGCACATAGCATCTTCATTCCCTTACCTCTTCATAGGGAACCACAAACCCTTAAATCTTCTCCTGGGATCACGTTACCGTGATCCCAGGAGCTTTGGGCAGGGCTTTTGTAATTTTCGTCTGTTTACCTCGTTTTTTAATCACATTAATGGCAGATTGGCTTGATACGGCTATATTTTTCCGGGTAACATCTGATGTACCTTCGGATAAGGGTACCCTGTTCTAATTATGGTACTAATGACGGGATCTCTGGGTTCATTCTGAGAGATGTGCATCAGATAAATTAGAATCACAATCTCTCGGAAATGAGAGGTTATTTTAGAAACGTGCCTTAATTAAGATTTTGTTGAAAATAATACTGAACAAATTATGGTAACGTATAAAAAAAGAAATGAAGTCAAAAGGATGGCACTGGACAGAGACAAGTGGAATGAGTTGCACCGGTTACTGTTAAATTCAAGATGATGAGAAAAAAATCCAGTTGTATAGAAAACTTCTTTAACATTTAAATAGGTTGACAGCCAGTGTTTCTCGATAGGTTTGATTAGTCTTGCGAAACGAGATTTTTCTTATGTTAAGGACTGTCCTAATAAGATTAAGTACAGAGATTTGTTACATTGCGATCTTTACGGTAAAGTGGAACATCTAAAAGAATCAGCATAGTATTATGTCTGAGAAGAATTTCAAAGACGACTTCTAAGGCACAATAACAAGGAAAGGAAAAATTCGACACATGAGCTGTATGTCATATCTGATATATGACTAGTAACTCAGTTGGCAGAGCAACTGCATGGCTTGCAGAGGTCGTGGGGTCGACTCCTGATTCGTGATCCTAAGTGTGTGTTCAGTGGTCATTCTCCGCGAAAAGTGAGTCTTGTGCTACCCCTTTTGGGAAGATCGCCATTTATTTGATACCTATACATATTTTTTATATCGACCATGAAAAACTCTATCCTCAAATTAATAATACGGCTTATCTCTAGTTTTAGGGATACCGTTTACGACAGTTTGATAACTAACACAAATTTTATTCGAGGTACACCCAGTCTTGTGCCTGATAAATTGTGAGCCAATCTACATAGCTTATTGCCGTTTCACAGTATTAATAAAATTAAGTCCGTTTGATTTGGCAGGGTATTATTCAAACTGCCTATTTTACTGTACTTCTAGCAGTTTTAGGAGTTATTAAAACTTATATTTAATAGATCATTAACTTGAAATTGCCAAGATGCCGCTGAAGGCGTTAGCTTGGTATTGTATAACTAGCATCCGCCCGGAGCTTCGCTTGCAAGGCTGTATATTGTATACTGATGTTTCTTTTAGATAAACGTAGCCTAAGTTGCTCCTTGTACCATCAGCTATATGCCAGTGAAAGTCCCGTTAAAATCAGTCCAGCCGTTTCGGAGACTACCTGGAATAGACAGACAGACAGCGAAAAAAACAAATTTTTTCTATGTGAGTACCGTACCTAAATACTTTCATGTGCATTTAGTGAAAAGCTGATAATTTGAAATTACACACAGACGCTTCAATTTTATTTATCTGTATAGATGTAAGTAATGTGTATACTTTCATAGCATTAATGGTGTACCTAAGATTTGTGAACTGTTTGTGAAACGCGACATATTTGACAAAATTGAATCCAAAGAAATACGAAAAAATGTATCAAAGTCAAAGTCAAAGTCAAAGTCAAAAATATCTTTATTCGATTAGACTTTTTACAAAGTACTTTTAAATCGTCAGAACGACATGGATTATACATGCTACTGCCATCAGAATTTTCTACTCCATTGCTCCGAACCCGCATTACTGGTCAGTCATTTGATCAAATGAACCTTAATACACGGACCTTTCGGTCAGAGGACTGGGGAAAACTCGAAATAACTCATTGAATTTCATCCACGTAAACAGGTTTTCTTGTGATATTTTCTTTCAGGGTTACAACGTTAGAAAATAATGATTATGTTTCTCACAGTACTGGATTCCGAATTCCTTGCAATTGTTTGAGATAGATATTTCTTGGTCTATGATTTTCTTTTCATTTTATTAATATTAATACCTGTGCCCGGCAAATAATAATAATTATTATTTATTTTTGTCACAAATATCAGGACACCAGTTTAACACACAAGTCATGGTTCTTACATATGATAGTTATTTAGCTAATTATAGGTTGTGGTGTTGCCGCAGATGTCTAAACTAGGTGGTAAACCTGTAATTTAGACACCAGGGGCCCAACCATGTGCTCTTATTGCAATGTTAATCCAGTTGTGCGACAGTGACAGATGTATACACGTCACATACATCTGTCTCATAAATGAGTGAAACTATCATGGCAATAAGAGCTCATGGTCTCACAAGCTCTTATTTCCATCATAGTTCCATTGTGTGACAGTGATTGACTTATACACATCATATACTCGTACATCTGTCTCATAATAAGAGTTTAACTATCATGGCAATAAGAGGTCATGGTAGGGCCCCTGAGCTCCCCGAAAAACAAAAACAATATTCATTTGTAATTGAAAATAAATACAATCAGTATTATGACTGTCGCGATCTTTTTTACTACTCACGCCATCTGCTTACAAAGAATGAAACTAAAACATACTCATTTACGATTCCCACAACAACTGTGAATCGATCTCCTCTTCATTCTATCTTTCTCATTGCGACATAGTAAGATAGTTGGACAAAAAAGAAGATGCAACCTATTTCCAAAGGATGACCAACTTTTAAGTCAATTACTGTTGGAAGTTCGGTACGAATTGGGTCAATCAATTTATCTGTGTCATTGGACTCTAGTTTTTTAGAGAGATTTAGTATGTGACACACCCATGGCAATTAATCTTGAAGGTTTAATACTTATTAGTTAGGAGTTTCCACAAGTTTGGACAAGCTGAAGACAGGGCGCTATGGCACTCATTAGGGAAGGCCTATGTCCAGCAGAGGACTAACATAGGCTGATGATGATGAGTTGGGAGTTTGATAAATATTTTTGTTAAGAGACACGGTGGATGTGTGGTTTGAGTAGCCTGTAGTAGTATTTAGCATACTAGTTCAAATTATACCAAATCAATCAATTCAAATCAAATCAGAAAAAATAATCAACATAAGTGACACTTGGAACACTCATTGAACGTAATTTTTCTTACGCTAACTTAGGTAAATTTACTACCGTTTCCAAATGTAAGCCTGTCAGGAGAAGAACCGGCGAAACAAACTCCTCGGTTTTTTTTTTCATGTGTCCTTTATAATGGAAGGCATTTAGTACAAGTTTGGTCTAGTCCTCCCTTAAACAAAGTTTTGTAATAAGAGGGAAACAGTATAACTGAAAAAATATTACTTTAATAATAACAAGCTTAAGACCTCTAGCTATAAAAAGACGTAGCGTACCGTAGCACCAAGTATGAAAGTTGTACCTAATGAATTATTTTCGTGTAGAAAGTCTACGAATTTTCGTAGCAAATTCATATGCTACGAATGTCTACGAAAAATCGTAGCGTTTTTGCTAGATTTAGTAATATCATCATTAGCTTGACCCTTCTCACAAAAGATCTTGATGTCTACACGAGGTGAATGACCCATTTGACCTTCGCAATCTTCAACCAGGTTTAAAACAGGCGTCAGACTCTCGAGTTTCCGATTGTAACGATTGCCAAAGATATTCATTAGCAGCTGGGACCTACGAAGGGAAATAATAATTTTAAGAACAATTATCGGTAGAAAATATAAATAATAGTTAGAATTTTATGCAAAAATAAGGTCTGAATTGGAACAACATTGAAAGTCAATTCCGCGAAAAACGTATGATATACTTATTTGACATATTTTAACAATCGTTCCATTTATTCCGGTTACCCCTTAAACAGATCAAATATCTACGAATCCGTCCATCTATACATACAAAATTTTAGTGTCTGTTTGTAATTTAAAAATTATCAGCTTTCACTAAATAAAAAACAAAGTATACTGTACTTATTAAAAATAATATTTTGAACTTATTCCTCTGTCAGCCTGTTTGTCTGTTTTATCAGGCTTATGTCTGAAACGGCTGGACCGATTCTAACGGGACTCACTGGCAGGTGGTTGATGTTCAAGAAGTAATTAAGGCTACATTTTTTTTGACAAAAAAAATCAGTAATTAACATTATATTAACATCATGAACAACAGTTATCTATATTTCTATTCTTAATATTATAAAGAGGAAAGATTTGTATGTAAGTATGTTTGTAACAAATTGGCTCAAAATGTGCTTAACTGATTTAAAAAAATTATTAATTTGAATGCAACATTATCATTGATTAATATAGGCTATATTTTATCCCCGTACTCCTACGAGAACGGGAACTACGCGGGTGAAACCGCGTGACGTCCGCTAGATTGCCAATAATTCTCGTCAAATACAAAGTTTTCTAATATTCCTACGAGGGTAAACCTTAAGGCACAGCTAGTATAATAAACACATACATTTTGTTAGCATTTTGCTCCTATCGCACCCGGCTTGGGTTTATTGGCTGTTACTGTTCTCGTGTTTCAGAGCACTCAATTGTAAGTATTCTTATCTCAACCGATATTATTGTTCGGAAGTATAGTTTACTTGGTTGGTTTTCTACTAAGGCATCGTATTATCTTATAGTTTGTGTTTTGAAACAAATCTGTATTAGGTATTCATATAATTTTTATGACTATAAAATCAAATTGCTGCTAAAATAAAATATTTTTAGCAATACTGTTTTGATTTCAGATTACGATTAACATAATTGTTTTTTTTTTGTTTGAAAACCTTAATGGACGTATGACAACTTGAGTTTTTTCTGATTATTATAAAAATAGTTATTATGTCATTATTTGCAGTCAAAACTACTTTTGACTAACCTGCTCCGTCCAAAGAAGTTTTGCATGACTTGTATAGAGGGAACAGGTAAATATCATGTAGCCCCACATGTCTGCTACGTTAGTCTAGTGGACGCAAGCGCTACAGCGAAACATGAGGACCTGGGGTTGAACTTCAAAAACAAAATATCTTTATTTAATTAGATTTCTCATAAAGTACTTTCAAATCGTCAGAAGGACACAAATTATAAAGTCCAGAATTATTAATGTTACCATCGGGTACGAAACGTTGCTTTTGCTGCGAAGAATCGGGCAAGAAATTCAGAAATTTCGCTGTTCAAAAAAATTTACGCTATTTATGGTTACAAAAGTACAATAAGAGACCAACAAACCATAAAACACGAAGGCATTGTACATTTTTGTAATCCATTACAGTAATTCCCAATCATTTTGATGGATAAAGTAATGATAGTGCAAAAAGAAACATTATATTCATTGTAATAGAGTAGTTATTTCAATTCCAAACTCTATTTCGACGGTTAAAGCCAATCAAGCGTATTTGCGAATATGTACCGCACAAAGCTTGAGTTGTAGCTATAGCTAAAATGAATAGCTTTGCATTGCACTGCTGCGTTATTATCTAAGGTTTCTCAGCGTCGCACTCGACGACTAATGTCGGTTTCAAAGTTACGATGGAATATCATCGGAAAATGAAAATGATTTATTCATATAAATCAGTCCAGTCGTTTCAGCGATTATCTGAAACATATACAGACAGATAATAAATATGATTTTTACTAAAACTTCAAAATACATACATACATATGCTCACGTCTGTATTCCACGATGGGGTAGGCAGTGGTCTTGTAACAACAACACCCACATTTCACCGAAGATGATTAAGTGCCAACGTGACAGATGCTTAGTCCATCGCCGTCTCAGGCGCTATACATATGTCTTTGAATTACTTCTCAGACATATGCAAGTTTCCTCACGATGTTTTCCTTCACCGTAAAGCCACGATGAAATCACTGTACATAATTTTTTAGAAAAATCTATAGGTACAGGCCCGCTGGGATTCGAACTTGCGTCGCTTGCGTAGCAGGCGACTGCTCTAACCCTAAGGCTACCACAGCTCCACTTAAAAAAAAACTAATAATTAAAGTATATTATTAAAAGGAGTCCCTATAGGCAAGGTTCCGAAGATACTGGCAGCATTCCCCCTTTGGATGGCTAGACTAATTCTTTGGCCGAGGTAGCTGCCCGCTCTTCGGTCCCCTGTGATGTCGACTAACGTTTTAGTTATTTCTTTAAAAAGCCTTATAGCGCTACGACCCCACGGACCAAGGGTATTTGTATGTTAGTACCGTATATACTTTCATCATGTACGTGTCGACAAATGGCGAATAATGCCGTCCTGATCCCCATTTATGATCCACCGATGGATCCATTTTACAAATGGCGACCTCAAGTTTAGTCTGTGCCTCGCGGAATCGGTATGTTATTTTTTAAATTAAAAGTACACGAAGTTACTCCTTGTAACATTAGCGACCTGCCAGTGAAAGTCCGATTAAAATTGGTCCAGCCGTTTCGGAGATTACCCGGAACAAACAGACCGAGAATAAAAAATTCAAGTGTTTTTTGTCAGTATCGTATATACTTTCATATGCATTAAGTGAAAAGCTGTTATTTTGGAATCACAAACAGACACTTCAATTGTATTAATCTGTATAGATTTGTACGCATTGTTTTTATAAAAAAAACATATAATATTCATAAAAAGTAGGGAAAAGTCTACCCACACTCACCTCACTTCGTTCCCTTGTATTCAATATTCTCATAGCATTTCACTAATATATAAACACCTTAGTAAGATTTGCGAAGGAAAGCGTACTACAAATGGTTGCGTTCCAAATCACATGCAGATAACACGTGCCATCAGGTAAAGCCAAATACGTTATGTTGTTTCCATTTACGCGTTAAACTGGAACGTGACTTGTTTTAGTGAATTCAAAGAACGTTATGCTTACCTATTTACTTTTGTAAGTCACGCTTTTTGAAAAGGGTCCCCGAGAGGTAAGAAAAAAATTTCATTTAAATGTTAGTTGCCCACGTGACAGATTGTCTCCTATATACTAATATTATAAAGAGGAAAGATTTGATTGTTTGTTTGTACCGAATAGGCTCTGAAAACCCTGGTCTGATTTTAAAAAAATCTTCTGCTAATAGAATGCTACATAATCATAAGTGTCTGTTTGTAATTTCAAATATACAGCTTTTCACTAAATTGTTTAATTTATATTGTAGTAAGTAGCAAGAAGGTCAGGGCCTATTTTAATACTGGCCTTCTATGATTAAAAATAAGAATGATTTAAATTTAAAAATAGTTCGATTGTCTTTTGTTTTTTGCTCTATTTGCTATTGAATTTCATATTGGTCTTGTAAATCTTATTGTTGTTTTGTCGACATATAATAATATTATTTTTTAAAGTTAGCCCTATTATTGATATTGACGAGTTGACGATATTGGTTGAGTACAACTACCGAAGAAAAAGATTTATGAATAAACTTAGGATTTATTCAAAATGAATGTCAAAATTTGGTACTCACATTAAAAAAAACACATTTTTTTGTCGATCTGTCCGTCTGTCTGTCTGTCAGTTTGTTCCGATTTAAACGGAACATTCACTGGCAGATAGTATAATATGTTACACGAAGTAACTTACGCTACTTTTATTTTAAACAAACACCCATGAAATTAAGTGTAGGTGGGTGAAACCGCGGGGCAAAACTAGTTTCGAACCGATGGTAAATTCCTCGACATTCATAAGTGCCTTACCAGGGCCTAAACTGAATAAATCATTTTCATTTTCATTTTCATTACAAATATAACAAAGCTGTTTTCATTCATTGTTTTTCGTTATAAGTTACTATGCATTCACTTCTATCAATTTTATTTGTGTGTGTAACATATTCTTTAAGATCGGTCAGTGTGCAATATCGAAGATTGATGATCTGATACAGGAAAAGGTACCGTGCACCTGTATTGTAATGTAAAGCAGACAAGGGTGTCACTGGGGTGTCTTGGTGTTGGACGATAGCGAGATGTTATCGATGTCGATATCGATAGTAATTCTGGTGAGACAAAACACGAAATCCCCGCTTGGGCTCCCCTACTATATAAGGTCGCAAAATATCTCACAAGGTCTCAAGCCTTTTTATCATCCAATTTAATATTCATTAACTCTACCATACTATTTATTTATTTAGACAATAAATAATAACAGAAAGACGAATTTTTAGTAGTGTGTATATACATTAATAACTCAATATTTAAATCATCATAAAATATTGAAAGCAAACAGGTTTTAAAAATGTTTTTACAAACCGTATATTTATAATATATAACAATAACTTTTGTTAATCAAAAATTGAGGTACAATAAAATAAATTAACGTATATTCAAATATCGATATGTAGTACCTGTGAAACTAACGTCCCTATTCTATGATTTTCTATCAATCTTGGATCCACAAACGATAATGCGGACACATATGGCTACAATATATGTAATATGTCGACGTATGATGTAAGCGTGGTGGATTTTCACTGTCGAAATAGGCCAAACACGCTTTTATCTGTGGAATAGTTTTTTTTATCGATTTTATTGCGTTGAGTTTCGAGAAATCGATGTTTAGACGATGTTTTGATTGTCATAATCGATTTCACAAGGACTTTGCTGGTAGATGAATTAAATAATTAACTAGCTGTGCCCCGCGTAGATTTAGTTCCATGCTTATTGTCGCGGAACCCTAATATTTTTGATAAATAAAAGTAGCCTAAGTTACTCCTTGAAACATCCGCTACCTGCCAGTGATGGTCCCGTTAAAATCGGTAAAGCCGTTTCAGAGATTACCCGGAACAAGCAGACAGACAGAGAAAAAATTTAAAACTTGGTAATTTAATGTCCGTAGCGTGTATACTTTCATATGCATTTAGTGAAAAGCTGTAATTTTGGAATTACAAACAGACACTTCAATTTTATTTATCTGTATATGTATATATGTATAGATTATTTTAAGCTGGATGGCCGAAAGGAATAATAAAAAAAGAAAATAGTAATTATGATGCAGATACATAATCATGTTATGGTAAAACATTAATTACGTCATGTAAGGTCCCACCTATGTTCCGCCGTAAGGCATATATAAACAGACTGACGTAATCTATACAGATATCTATACATCTATACAGATAAATAAAATTGAAGTGTCTGTTTGTAATTCCAAAATAACAGCTTTTCACTAAATGCATATGAATGTATACACGATACTGACGCTAAAAAACCAAGTTTTAATTTTTTTCTCTGTCTGTCTGTTTGTTCCGGGTAATCTCTGAAACGGCTGGAAGGATTTTAACGAGAATATCACTAGTAGGTAGCTGATGTTTCAAGGAGTAACTAAGACTAATTTTATTTATTAAAAATATTATGGTTCCGCGACAATAAGGAAGATACTAAATCTACGCGGGTGTAACCGTGGGGCACAGCTAGTTCATAATAATATCTGTGCTCCGAGGGTATCGCCGCGTAGGATTAACGTTAGTGATAAGTTTTGTTTCTTAAATAAAAGTAACTAAGAAAGAGTATCATAAGCTACTTTTATTAACCGACTTCGTAAAAAGCAGGAGGTAACAATTCGCTGTAATATGTTTTTTTTAAATCATTAGTAAAAATAAAGCCAGCCTTGAAATTAAGGCTACGTGAGAGCTAGTATTATGAATGCCAAATTTTCCAAGGACACCCTTATTTCAACACAAACACGAATAATTTTGTTCCGAATTTATGAAAACGTGCTGACAGCTAAGTTTTCTTTGAATCACAAGTAAATACACATTATTTTTAGATTCCAATTGTTTTGATAACGAGTTGTTCGTATCTTCGTGAATTACTCTTGACATCTATCAAGTTGAATACGTATTACCACAGTACTTTTATTAGCTACCAAACAGTATGGAATGTAGACCTGTTTTACGAAATTAGAATGTTTGCTCCTTTGAACATGAGGGATTGTCACTCTTGAAGATTTTAAAATTTACTCATTTATTTACGGTGAAAATAAAAATGAAAATGATTTATTAAGTTAAGGTCCTGGTAAAGCACTTATGAATGTCGAGGAATTTACCACCGATTCGGAAACTAACCTTCTGAGAAGAACCGGTAAGAAACTCACAAACGGTCAAAATAATGTAGATTAGTCCTATTGAAGTTTTGAAAAATGTCAGTAAAACACGTGACTGACGTACACGCGGTTAGCCACGACGTGATTGATACCCATTACTGACATACGCCTGAGACGTTTATTATCTCATACATACTCGCGTGAGTGTGTTAATTCTAATGGCTTGTTCCTAGTTTCCATACTACTTTTAGTATGCTTATATGTAAACTGTGTATTACTCTTGATAATGGAATACGTACTACCGTTTGCCTGCCACTTTGTCTAACATCCTAGATAAACTCTTTCTTTACTGAATTTCGGCAGTATTAAAGTAAATATTGCTAAGACATTATCACTCGCCATCTACTCACAAACAAAACAAAGCCAGTACCAACTATGGCTACTCTAGCGTCTATTTGCGCGCGGCGTGGCCCGCATTTTATTAGGGATCCCTAATTATTTTTATGAAATTCCGTTCGCCGTAAAGCATGGTATGAAATCACTGCAAACAAGATTTTTTTTGAGATACTTATTGGTACAGGCAGCATGGGATTCGAACTTGCGGCGCTTGCGTAGCAGGCGACTACTGAAACCCCACGGCTCGTTGTAACACACGAATGGTTCCATACAATCTTGTAGGTATGTAAAAAGTCTGTTTCCTCGACCCTCTAAAGCGTTTAAGCAGGATTGAGGGCAAACTTAGCTTTGCCGTTGTAAAACTATTTTTCTCATACATCGACATAGTTCCAGTCATATAACCAACTGCAAATATGTTTTTTGGTATATCCACGAATTTACGGTTTTCGGATTCTTTCCCTTATTTACGCTTCCAAACATTGCAAAGCTAGGCCTTAAAGGCTCTATCTTTTGATTTCGCTGACTTTAGTTTATTTTGGTCTGCCGCGTTATTCACTAAGGTTTCTCAGCGTCGAATTCGACGACGAGCGTTGGTTTCTATCGTAGGAAATTGATACATAATACATAGAGGATAGGGTTCAATTTCGTATCTTTAAAACTGACATTCGACGATAAGTGCGACGCTGAGAAACCGTAGTGAATAACGTGGCAGGTCTTGTCGTAGGCAAAAGTAGTGGCTACGAAACATCAGAGAGTGGACCAGTATTGCGAGAGTCACGAGAACCACGGCTCCAACTGTTTTAGTTGGAAACTTGTATATATACAGCAATGCAGTCGAAAACTCTTATTGCGCGATTTAGGTGCTCGTGTATTTGTACTCAAACTTTGTAATCCTTAGCGAGCAGCGCCATCTATGTAGCGAGTGGAGAAACGCTGCCACAAATGTAATATCATAACTCTTAATGTGTTTCCAATGACCTTACTATTGCTAAAACAGACTTATTTACGATAGAATAAAAGCTTCATAAATCATGGATTTATTAGAAATCTTCTGCGAACATTTCAGATGAAAATAGGATGAAATATAGAATTGAATTACACTAGCTGTGCCACGCGGTTTCACCCGCGTAGATTTTAATTTCATGGTTGCCCGCGGAACCATAATGTTTAAAAAAATCTAAGTAGCCTAAGTTACCCCTTGTAACATTAGCTATCCGTCAGTGAAAGTCCCGTCAAAATCCGTGTAGCCGTTTCGGAGATTACGCGGAACAAACAGACAGACAGGCAATCCGACACGACCCGAGAGAGATCAGGCGTAGGACCAACGGTGCAACGTGCTTTATGAGGCACGGGGTGGAAACACCGCCAACTTCCAAATTCCGGGCATTTTATTGTGAATTTCTTGACAGAAAAACCCAATATCTATTTTTGACCCGACCCAGGAATCGAACCCGGAATCTCGTGGTCGGCAGGCGAACCTACTAGCCACTAGACCAACGAGGCAGTGACTATAGTGACTTGTTCAACCTTAAATAGCTGACATTACAATTGATACATTCCCTGTCATTAGTTTGATGAAGGAAGTTTCAAACTAAATAGCTTAGTTTGAAACTAGTAACTATAGTAAGTAAATAAGTTTTCCTATAATTAATGATCTTAATAACTTAATACGGCCTCCAAATTTGTTTGCTAAAAGCTTAATAAAGCATTATTGAAAAAACTTAGTATGTATGCAGTGTTTAGACTTTTTGAGCGAACATTTTTGGCACAGGGCGTCGGTAGGTATGTAATATGAATAAAAAAAAAAGGCTTTTTCCGTCCGTATACTTATTACATGATTTTGTGGTAAGGTATAGTTGTTAGGGCTTAATATAGTTTCGATGTATATTGGATGTTAGGTGGATTATAAGACAATGCTTATATTTTTTGTAAAATTAAATAATATTAAGGATTTTTTTAAATTGTTATATACCACTAGCCGAAGCTCTGTGCCAAAAATGTTCGCGTAAAAAAGTCACGGCATCACGCGTTAACGGCTGGATGGATTTTAACGGGACTTTCATTGGCAGATAGCTGATGTTTCAAGGAGTGTTTTAGGATTATTTTTGTGGGGCACTCATGAAATTAACTGTACGGGGGTGAAACCGCGGGGCACAGCTAGTTAGAAATAATAACCTTGACCAAAGCCTCGGGGTCGTGTCTAGTATAAGCTGAACAGTAGCTAATTAAGACATATAATAATATCTACACCATGTTGTGTAAGAACTCGACGTCGAGCGTTGGTATCAATCATAGGAAATTGATACATAAAACATAAATGATAAAGTTCAATTTCGTATCTATCGTACCTTGAGAAACATTACAGAATAACGCAGTATACACAGTCATCAGTCATCACGCTTCAGTGAATTTAAAGCGCACCTTTTATACTTCTTAACCCTTTTAAGTCTTTGAAAGCCTTTAGCTATCTTAGAGTCAGTCATCAATCATCATTCCACCTTCACGATTTAGACTATAGTGATCTACTATGCTATCAATATTAGCCCGGAGTATGCATTAGTGCTAGATTAATGGCAATAGCCTATGGAAAGGAGTATGCTGAATCTTAAGAGATCTGACAGACTGGAGGATCGGGAATAAGACAAGAGCTATAGACGTAGTACACAAAATAAAAAGACTCAAGTGGAGATGGACAGGGCACACGATAAGAGGTAATAAATGGAGTAAACGGATAACGAGGTGGTATCCTAGGGAAGGTAAAAGGAAAAGAGGCAGACCATAGAAAAGGTGGGATGATGACATTAGAGAAGTGGCAGGAACGACGTGGAACAGAGGGGCTCAAGAAAGATCAGAATGGAAAAGGTTGGAGGAGGCCTTTGCCAATTGGCAAACAGATCTACAAAAAATAAAAATAAAAATTATTCACAATGTTATCTAGATGATCTGAATAAAGGCTATTATTATAATACATGAGAATCTCGCCCCTAATACATGAGACATAAACTTAATCGGAGAAGTGTGGGTGTGCTACAAGTACACCTAAGTCTATCCGTTTGGGGGATACAGGCGTAAGCATTATGTATATGTACACTAGCGGACGTCACGCGATTACACCCGCGTAGTTCCCGTTGCCATGAGAGTACGGGGATAAAATATAGCCTATGTTACTCGCTGATGATGTAGCTATCCATTGCTGTAAGAATTTTCACGATCAGTCAAGTAGTTTCAGAGCCTATTAGAGCAAACAAAACCACAAAAAAACAATCAAATCTTTCCTCTTAATAATATTAGTATGTAAGGCAAGTTTCGTAACCGATAACAATTAATTAAATAAGTAACTTCTACTCTCACATATTCTTTTACAGTTATATTGTTTGAAAACATGCTTTATGTTCCGTGATTAAGGTTTCTTTTCATTACAGCATCCGTGGCAAGGATCACCAAGTTCTTGGGCACGACTGGCACTCCATTGGTGACTACTGGGGGCTTTTCCTTCGACTTCGTGCGACCGAAGCGGACGTGTCAAGATGAGTACTACATGCTCGTCAGAACTGGACCTTTGGGGTTCGAAGACTTGGCTTTTTTCATCATCAATCTGATGAGACAGTGAGTACTATTTGTATTGCTTTATTGGTTTGGGTAACTGGGATTTATATGGTATATGCATCCAGCTATGAATGATAGATAATGGTATCAAATTATATTGAGAATAAAAATATAACACCATCTTTTACACACACACACACACGCACGCACACACTCCCTTATGAACATGCGTGTGAATGTACTTTAACACATTCCTTTTGTACTTTCTTTTTGGATTTTAGTATGTCTATTCTAACTATGGCCACAAAAGTTCTTTCTTAACGAAATAAAAAATATTTAATTCAATAAACTCATGCCTGTACTCCCCGAAGGGGTAGGCAGAGGTGTACTTATAGTACACCCACATTTCGCCAATTACGTCCTTTAATCGGCAATTAAGGATGGATAAACCCAATAGCACTTTACCCGAACTGGAGATCGAAGGTCCCATCTCGTGTTCTGCAGTAGCTGTTGCAACTACTAGACAAACGAGGCAGTCTTAAGTAAATAATATACAGTAATATTTCACAGCGCCACCCAGTAGCAAACTGGTTACAATAAAACTAGTACTTTTCCAAAACTCCGGGTTAGTCTCTGAGTACCTTGGTCCCAGATTTCTCCATCCCGGAGCCCCGGGTTCTTCTCTTAATTTAAAGTTAGTTTATTAAAATTATCGTTGGGTACGGATTTCTTGTTTTTATAACTATGAGAAGAACCTATAATTTTTACTCTAAGGCTTACAGAAATGTCACTATGTAATGTCAGTTCTTGTTGTTCTTCATATACTCGTATATATTCAACGAAAAAACACGTTCACTTGCAAGTTACAAGGGTTTATTTGCAAGTTACAAGGGTTTCTAAAATAATTATTGCGAATAGTATGCTCAGATTAGCTCAGAAATTTCCTCAATTATTAAGTTACTATCTTATGATTTAATACAGACGACAGTGAAACAAAAGCGTATAAATCCCAGTAACTCAGGTCTTAAAATTACTTTAAGTTATCTAAGTAAGCTCCAAGTTTTTGTTTGAAACCGGCTCTCTTCTGAGTAAAAGTAAGTGGATGAGTAATAAGTTTATTTAAATTCTCGGCTGCCGTCGCGAACATCACAAAAATATATCTTCGCTGAAAATAATGTAAGTACATAATTTTACTTTTTGTCTGACTTTTAATTATAACTTGTCCATTAGATTTCATGGCATTGGTTATGTATTTTGAATAAGTGAATCACTAGCTTCTGCCCTGCGATTATCAATGACTAGCGGACGTCACGCGGTTTCACCCGCGTAGTTCCCGTTCCCGTGGGAGCACGGATATAAAATATAGTCTATGTTACTCAAGGTGAATGTAGCTTTCTAATAGTGAAAGAACTTTTGAAATTGGCACAGTAGTTTTTGAGTTTATTCATTACAAACATACACATCACAAAAATACAAATCTTTCCTCTTTACAATAGTAGAAGTAATAGATTTAGAAATTTGTTTTACAAATTTAATGTTATTTCTGAATACGATGGCTGTGATGCTGTGAATTTTTTTACACGAACTAAGTTATTATGGACTGTCATTAAACATAGTTCATTTTTGAAATGGTTCTTCCTAACTACTTACACATGTGTTTTATGTACTTTACGTATCAGTCGGAGTATTCTAGCTTTTAACTACTTAGAGAAAAATTTACCGCAGTCGAATACAAGTTCCGTAAATATAGACGTTCCCGGCCTTAAAATGTCGCAATGTCGATAATTTTTCTGAGGCGGGTTTTAGTTCAATGCCAAATATACATACCGTGTATGCATTTAGAGAAAAACTGATATTTTGGAGCTACAAACAGACACTTCGATTTTATTTATCTGTATAGATGTGTAGATGTATAAATTTGGTAGAAAAGTTCGTGGTTGCACGTAAAACATGAGGGTCATATTCGTTCACCCTTTCAGGGAAGCTTGGGGGAAGGCGAGGAAATATGTGACTTTGTAAGAAAATAATTTATTTTTTGGACATGTTTTTGTTTGTAATAGTCGGTTCCAATTTCCCTACATCTATATCTATACAGATAAATAAAATTTAAGTTTCTGTTTGTAATTCCAAAATTACAGCTTTTCACTAAATGTGTATGAAAGTATAAACGCTACTGACACTAAACAGCCAAGTTTTAAATTTTTTCTCTGTCTGTCTGTCTGTCTGTTTGTCTGTTTGTTCCGGGTAATCTCTGAAGCGGCTTGACGGATTTTAAAGGGACTTTCACTGGTAGGTAGCTGATGTTTCAAGGAGTAACTTAGGCTACTTTTATTTTTTTTAAAACATTAGGGTCCGCGGGACAATGTAATTAACTCTACGCGGGTGAAACCGCAGGGCACAGCTAGTTTATATATATAATTCAAAGTCCTAACTCTTATAATTATATTAAACCGCAGTGAAAGTGTTTTTCAAAATTCCACCCTAAAGGGATTAAAGAGGTGAATGTTAAAAGTTAGCTTACAGAAAATCGCTAGGTTTCTGATATTTCTGAATACGATGGCTAAGCTGTGAATTTTTTTACACGAACTAAGTTATTATGGACTGTCATTAAACATAGTTCATTTTTGAAATGGTTCTTCCTAACTACTTACACATGTGTTTTATGTACTTTACATGTTATTCTCGTTATATGAATACACCGAAATCCCTCTTTATTAATGTTATAAAACAAAAAAGATTGTAAGTATTTTTGTTTGTATAGAATACACTCAAAATCTATTAGACTGATTTATAAAAAACACAAATATTCACTGAGTAACATAATATTATTATACAATGAATATGTTACTCAGTGATAATATTATAAGCAAAATGTTTGAAGTAATTCTAAATGAATATTAAAATAATACAAGGGTGCACAGAGCAAATAAAATACAGAGCGAACACAAAGGTAATAGTCTCAGTAATTAATGCTAATATAAAATTATCAGACGATATTAAATAATGCGCAAAAGACACAAAAGATTTTGTATTAATTAGGAATCTCATTGAAGCGTAAAATTAATTTCCTTTGATGTATAAAATGTTATACTGTTAATTAAAAGCTTATGTAATAAAATACATGTATCTATTCATTATAACAATTAGGTTCAGCAAAATTTACAAGTATATAAACGTTTTATTTATTTTTTGTTTTTATTATTCAGCCGCGTTATTCACTAAGGTTTCTCAGCGACGCCCTCGTCGCCGAGTATCGGTTTTAAAGATACGAAATTGAACCTTATCCTCTATGTATTATGTATCAATTTCCTATGATTGAAACCAACGCTCGTTGTCGAGTTCAACGCTGATAAACTTTAGTGAATAGATATACCTTCACGTGAAATGAGCGCTCAGCGAAATACGATTCAAAGTCAGTCACACGGATTTATAATCATAAAATGTATAATATCTAATACCCTGTTACCAAATCTAATTTAACACTTTCCGCGTTGATTATAAAGTTAATTTTGCCTTGAATACTTTCACAATGAATGCTACGGTATTGTTGATAGGTAACGATGTGTCAAATTCAGGATGAGTCCTCCTCATCGTGCGCTTTCACATTGGACGATAACGGTAACGACTCGATATCGTCGGACTAGTAGTTTGATACAATTACTACTGAGTGCCTAGTGCGAGTCTTCTTAAAATCGCCGTCACAAGTCATCGCGTCGACGTAAACGCAGATTTGTATGGGCTCACAATAGTGTCATCTTTAGGCCGACAGAGGTGCTGTTCCGATCCTATACAAATCTGCGTCTACGTCGACGCGGTGACTTGTGAGCGCGGCAATAAAAAACTCGCACTCTGAACGCTTTCACACAGTGTCGTTGTAGTCAAGTATCGGCGGACGATATCGTGGCAATGGGAAACCGCCCATCGCCGGGTCTATCATGACGCAAATAGGTTTTGTTTGTTTATTTACCTACTTACGACCTATTTACTTACCTTCTATTTTGATACTGGCTGTGTTTGTGAATGAGACTTAACTTGTGTCGCTTTGTGCTGTGGAGCCCTAAGTAAAAAAAATAACAAAGGTAGCCTAAGTTACCACTTGTAACATCAGCTATCTGGCAGTGAAAGATCATTTTCAACGAAAGCTTACGTCCAGACTTTTCGAAATTACCCGACACATACAGACAGACAGACAAAGTTTTTTTTTAAAAGGTGTTTGTTTCTAGGTACCGTATATACTTTCAAATGTATTCAGTGAAAACCAGTTAATTTGGAAATATAAACAGACACTTAATTCTATTTATCCGTATAGATTTCCGAGTTAAGAAGCTCATGTCACTTAACTCACGTAATCGCCTGAGTGCCTAGTGCGAGTTTTTCAATGCCGCCGTCGCAAGTCACCGCGTCAAAGTTAACGCAGATTTGTATGGGATCGGAGCAGCGCCTCTGTCGGCTTAAAAATGACACTATTGTGAGCCTATACAAATCTTGTGTTTACGTCGACGCGGTGACTTGTGACGGCGATTTTAAGAAAACTCGCACTAGGCACTCTGTATTTTCCGAATAGTAGTAGGGGGCGAGTCTATTGCCATTAACTGGACACTAATCCAGACTCCGAGCTGCTACCGATTCATAAACTGTGTTAAAGTATAATTATACTTTTTGAATAAAGACGATATTCAAAATAATCCCTAATTCTGCAATTTTTTCAAGTGAATAAAATTTATTATCGTCGAAATGTATTCAACGAACTTTTTCCTTATAACAAACTTTGGTCACTTTTACTGTAAAACTCGAGGCCGCGTTAAGTTGAGTTAGGTCTTTGTTTAACTTTCCCTTTGAACACCGTTTGATCAGACAGTTGTTGGAAGTTTACAAGCTCGTGAAACACAACAATAATAAGCGTTTACTTCGCTCGGTAAACGTTTGTGTATGACTGAACTCGGGAACATAATAAACATTGAAAATGAAAATTGAAAAATATTTATTTAGTTTGGGCCCTGGTAAGGCACTTATGAATGTCTGAAATTTACCACCAGTTCGGAAACTAGTCTTCTGGGAAGAACCAGCAAGAAATTCAGCCAGGTATCATGAATGTTTCTTCGAAACAATATAAATCATTAGCTTACTACAAGCAGGGCCTGTAGACAAAGTAATATTATCCTCACGCTTCGCTAGCATAAACGATACAAAATGTATGGAAATTACATAAATCAGTCACGTGACATTCCCATACATTTTGTATCGTTTCTATTATCGCAAGCGCGAGAGAATGTTACTTTGTCTAGGCCTACAGTACAGCCGTGTTATTCTGTAAGATTTCTCATGATGTCGAGTGATATTTTTAAACTCACGAAATTGATCTTTATCGTCTATGCATTATGTATCAATTTCCAATGACAGAATCTAGGAACGAATCATTCGAAATCACACTCACACAGACGCTTCTCCGAGATTTTAAGTAGTATCAGCGTAATGTCAGTAAGGGTTGTCACATCGTGGCCGATCTCGTTTACGTAACAGCAGACAAAGTACCATTAGCCTTACGCTTCGCTAGTAGAAACGATACAAAATGTACGGAAATGACATGTCACGTGACTTATTTAAATCATTTCCATACATTTTTTATCGTTTCTATTTGCGCAAGCGCGAGTAAATGTTACTTTGTTTAGGCCTACTGATGTGTTTTACAGACATTTTTCTATACTTACACATAAAAATTACTTCGTCGGTACATTAAGAAGAAAACCAACCCTCATGCTCGACGGAGCAAAAGTTCTTATTTAAAAAAAATGCTCTAGATTCCATACTGCGTAGCAAACTTATAATGTATACTGTGACTCGGGTCTCAAAACCGTCTGATAAATGAAAATATTATCCTTTCATTACGTGCTTCAATATTTTTATCCATTATATTGAACAAAAGGTTTTTTCGCACTCAAAGAATAAATACAATCAAGCGTAAGGCGGGCTTGCGAGATTAATGTATCTAACTATATAGTGTGACTGTACGTGTGATAGCTAGAGAGACTAGATAAGTCGCGGGGTTTTACCAGCTTCAGATTAATAAATGTAACATTAAGTCACAATAAACAGAAAGTCCTGTAAACATCGGTAGAGCCGTTTCAGTTATTAGCCGGAACAAACAGACAGACACATAGACACAAACATTTTAAAGGTTTTTAATTAAGTACCGTACATACTTGAAGTTTCGGTAAAATTGGTCCAGCCGTTCATGCATGATGCCGTGACAAGGGACATAGGGATTCATTTTTATATAAAGATATCGCTTAACACCTAAACTGTATCCTAATAAAAGCCAATGATCGCTCGTATCCATTTAATAAATAGCAGATTACTAACGGTTCGTGTGATATTGACAATTTCCCTGATCAGAATAGCTCTTATTTCTTTATTGGAGAGATGAGGACAAAATTACATTTCGTGCGTTCTCTTTGTATGTATGTAACAGTCAAATTACATTTTACGCTTGGATTTTGTCTGTTTGTCACATCTACATGTGTACGACTCGCGACAGTATAAATTATAAGTTTCTAAGCATTATGGCATCTAGGAATTAACGTTCGAGATTACTCTCTCAAACAGCATAATTACTTTCTAATCGTCAGAATGAAACGATTACGTAGGATTGTACATGCTAACACCAGGTTCGGAAGGTTGCTTTTGCTTAAACACATTATCCTCACGCTTCACTTATAGAAACGATTCAAAGTGTATGGGAATGACATATGTCACGTGACTGATTTATGTCATTTCTATACATTTTGTATCGTTTATATTAGTACAAGCGCGAGAGAATGTTACTTTGGTTGGGCGTACTGGAGTTTGATCTTGCGTCGCTTTCGTAGTTAACTACGAAAGCGAGGCAAGATCAAACTCGTTTTTAATTAGTTAAACCACTCAACCAACACGGCTACAGAAGGACGAAGCTCACTCAAATTAAAACATATAAAAAATAATATGAACAAAATGATTAATGGTCTCAATGAAAATGAACCCTCTCTCATTAGGACTGCCCTTTCATTATGGACCTTATTAAAAAAGTAATTAACCCTTTTCATACAAAAATCTCGGGGTCATTTCCCAATTATGTCAACATGCAGCTTCCAGCGGTTGTAATCCAGATAGACATCAGAGAGATTGTCAGTCACACGCTTTAAGTGTGTCCGTAAAGCTAGCGTACACATGGTGGAATCCAGGGTCGGGATTAGCCTCATAAAATAGTGCCTAATTAGTGCCATATTAAAAAAAAATGTGCCACTATATTTACGGAAATATAGGGCTTTATTTTTGTACGCTAGCTTGACGTCAAGATACCTTTAAGTGTACATGAGCTTAGGCTATATTCACAGTGTGATGAAACGAGTGAAAATATTATGCTGGTTGTGACGTAATAAATTTATATCTATACTATTACTACATTCAAATATCATAAAGAAGAAAGATTTGTATGTAAGTATGTTCGTAATGAATTGGCTCAAAAAGTATCTGATCATGAAAATTCTTGCAGCAATGGATAGCTACATCATCAGCGAGTAGCATAAGCTATAGTTGGTCCCCGTACTCTCACGGAGACGGGAACTAAGCGGGTGAAACCGCGTCCGCTAGTGCTAAAATAATACTATTGTATATACAGGACAGTGGAAAACAGGAGGGGCAAGATGATTAGACACCTTTTAAGACATGACATAGGTACATACATATGAACACGCCTATATCTTTCACATATATTTTATTCAGAAGAACCCGGTAAGAAACTCACTTATTCGCACTCTTTTACAATGTTACAATTTAACTCATTTACACAAGCCCTCGGACACAACACTTAAAATAAAGTTAATGATTTAGATTAATCAATTGATGTTTTAATAATAAACTCGCGCATACGCGATCGAACACAACGTAACACCCCTTTCTGTCACTATGCTGGAGTCGCTTAATATCCTAAATGTCGTCTGTGTGAGTATAATATACGAATCAATTCCACTATTAATATTAGAAGGATACTATGTAAGCCTGTGTGCGCTGACGATAAGATCAATGGAATATAACCGAGATAAGTGATGCGGCTTAGCAGAGCTTAATGGGGATGAATGTACCCGAAACTGAAATAAACCGAAATATTATCTATTAGGATAAGATAACTCTTGTATATGCGATGGAAGAACTATTATGAAAGGTTTACTCACTTATGAAGATACAATATTTGATTATATATGCTTTTTATACTGTTGATAAATTAAATTGAAGTGTCTGTTTGTAATTCCAAAATAACAGCTTTTACTACATGCATATGAAAGTGAATACGGTACTTGCATAAAAAAACTATTAGTTCTTTTTTCTGTATTTTTTTTTACCGGCTAATTTCGTGCTGGGCCGATTATTATGGGATATTAAAAAAAATACTAGGGTTCCGCTAAATAAAGCGTGAAACCAAGTCTGAAATAAAATTGAAAATGATTTATTCAGTTTATGCCACTTATTAATGTCGAAGAATTGACCACCGGTTCGGAAACTAGCCTTCTGAGAAGAACCTGCAAGAAACTCAGCTGGCATCATGTACATTTCATTACGAAATAAATAATAATTAATTACAATAATATTCATATAAAATTATTCAGAATAATAAACTGTAAACAAAAGTTACGCGGGAAACCGCGTGGCACAGCTAGTTTCAAATAATAAATTGTATATGTTGTCCCTTGCAAGAACACTAGACAAACAAGGCTTTTGCACTTCTGCACCTAAGCTTCTAGTATAATTTTCGGGACCCCATGTACCTGTAAGGTATTCGAGCATAAATAATATTTTTTTAATACCTATTATACCTACTGGTACACCTGGGCAAGGCAAAAGATAATGATTTATTAAGACAACTTTAATTTAGCTCTAACTTTAATTTATTATATTTAGAAATAGACCAACAATTTCCATCAACTGCAAAAACAAACATAATTTTTCCTCGCACGTTTTCCGCACAGTGTGGTTTTCCTAACACGTGTTTTTTGCACGCCATCTAGTTTCGAGTGGAAGCAACTTTTGCTCATCAACGAGCCCGAGGCACGTCTGCACATTGGCGGCCGACTGACCTGCCATCTCACCATGAAGTCCATCGCTAACTTTCTCAAAGAAGAAGAGATCATCTACTCACCGTGGGACACCACTTCCGACGGCGGGTTGAATTATACCGAAAATCTCAAGCTTTACCTCGGATACAAATACACAAGTAAGTTCTCTTTCTAATGTTTGCTGCCATCTATACGGTACTTAAACGTGAGTTTCGATGTTTAAGTCAACGAGATTTTAATTGTTTTAGTTCCGCTATTCGCCACGAGATGGCGCTGTACAGGTTCCGCTACTTGATGTCAGTTAGATTTGTTTTATAATCAACAGATTCGGGTGGGGTCGTACACTTTTAATATACGACACCCCAGCGTACAGGGAAAACGTCGGCGCGAACGGTGGAAATCTGCTCGCAAGCACGATCCACAATTTTATGATACAAAGCGGAATAGAAGCGGCTGGCTGGGAAATATTATCTCAACAGCCTTTTGAAGACATGCTCTTGCAAATGGTTGGAAATAACTACGCCAGTGAGTTGTTTTGTCGGAGTTTTGGTTAAGGGGCTTTTTATTAGCGATACGAATTGTTACGCTGCAGGATTCCATTGCACTTGAGTGGGTTTCTGCACGTTTGAGAGATGCACGCGCACTAATGACGAAATAACTGTGACGAAACGGGAAAAATATAACGGCTAAGTAGAATTCTCTCTTTAAAATACAATTATACTCACAGGGTAAATATCTAATAATGGGGTCGTTAAAAGGGTAACTAACCTATTTAAAATAAGATTTGGAACTCAGAATCGGAGAATACAAAATCATTTTTAGTTTCCCATTGTCTCAATATTGGGTCATCCAGAACGCAATCGGAATGATTAAAAAAATGGTAAAACTGTTGTTTTTATGAACATACATACAATCTTATAAATCTAGGGCTATTCAGCGTGCAACAATTTTGCAAATTTAAATGGGTAGGTCAGGTAGCCTAGTTGGGCATAAGTTTATGCCCAACTAGGACTAGGGATTGCAACTCTATCTCATCGAAGTTCACAGCCAACTTAAGTAAGAGTAGAGTTGTGTTCATGCGGTGAGTAAGGTCGCCAATGTTCCTTGGTAGGGATAACGTGTGATGTCGCTGTGTTTGCTGCTATGGTAGGACACCTTACGCCTTTCACTATCTTGGCACAGCGAATTCATTCCTTATAAAGTTTGCGACGCGATTGATGTCTGTGGTGTTGAAAAATCGTTTGTATGATTCTCACACTATTATCATATTATATGTATCAAAAAGTTCATAAATAAATTCACTAGCAATAAATTACCCAACACGAAAACAATTTATTGTAATTGTGAGCAAAATGGTTTTTCAAATTATAATTTTTTTTGTAACTTTCTCCTACATGCGAGCAGCAACCAGATATACATGGAACTTGAAAAATATTTTTGAAAGGGTAATTACTGAGTTTCTTGCCGGTTACTTGTCAGTAAAAGCAACCTTCCGAACCCGGCAGTAGCATGTATATTCCTGTATAATCATGTCGTTCTGACGATTTGAACTACTTTAAAATCTAAACAAATAAACATATTTCTGAATTTTAATTTGAAATACTCCATAAGCCGTTTACCATTAGAAGGACCAGAAACGTGTGTGAAGCAAAAACAAAGCTTTGGACGACGTTTAGGCCCTCTCTATGAAGGTTGTAGGCCTCGTATTGTACAAATTGTCAGCTATTCACCCAAACGTGGGTAGAGGGTAAACGGCAGTTTTGCGTCCGGCTAGATTAAGTCACGGATTTGATCAAAGTTGTTATGTTGGCAGTAGCCCCTTTGGGTGATAGTTTTCAGTTTGCTTCGTTGGTACCTAAATGACAACCTTTCAGAAAGATGTATAATCATTTTTATAACCGGGTTCAAGTTCAGACTTGAAGGATTAAAACTCAAGGTGATATATATATATACTTCTTAGCGTAAAATAACTTCCACTTTTGACTTCGCCCGGGTTGTCCTCATATAATTAATAGCTGTGGCCAACGTTGAATTGCCGTATATTATTTTGGGGTGGATCACCCTTAACATTTAGGGTTATACAAAACAGATGTTGGCCAATTCTTAGACCTAGCCACTATGCACACAAATTTCATACATATCGGTCCAGCCGGTTCGGAGGAGTTTGGTAACATACTGACGTTTAAAGAAGCTAGCTAAGAAGTTAGTAAGACGTCATCGCTATAAAGATGATTATACCATTTGAACAGGATACATATATAAAAACAACTTAAGCAAAGCCAGATGTTACAGAGATGATAGCTCCAGAAACAATACTCGTTACGGTCCGGAAATAGGATACCGTATTATTTTTTTATGTTAGCAAATGAGGCAAGATGTACAGAAGGTCGTATTAGGGTCCGATTGAATAAAATCACGAATATATTGCAAGGGGTGGCGTAAACTGTACTTACGTTCTTATTTTATGATAATAGGATCATGATAGCCAAGGAATAATATACTTTGACGCCTCCTTCGAGGGTTTGAGAAGATAATTAGAGAAACGTGGTAAACTAACTTTAAGTGGTTTAAGGTAAACAAGAGTGGGGGCCTGCCATCGTCGGTTTAAACAGAGTGTGTTCAGAACTTCTGTGCTTTGACGTTTCATTTAAGTATCGTAAAATTAAATGTCAAAGCCAAGAAGTTCTTAATACGCTGCTTAAACGATGATAGTCAGCCTTCTCCCTTCCATCCAATTTAGCTGATGGTTAGTGGCCACTGCATCCTTTAAAAATGAAGTTTCAAAAGTAATACTAAATCTGGTCACACTGAAAATCAGCTCCGCTAGATTGAACTGGACCTCAGTTTGGTCTGCGGGTATAGTTGAGATAGTTGACAACACCCGATGTACTGGTGCAAACCACTTTGCACCATAATGACACTAGTTTTTAACTTTAGTTTTTGTGTATTCTTTTTTGTATATTCAATTTTTTTTGTCATTGTTATTTGAATTGTTGTCGTTTTTTTTTGTTATCAATAAATGTTTTTATTATTATTATTAAATCAAACTACTGAAAAATTACGCTCTTAAAAGTACCTATATAACAACTGAGGTTGTTGAAAACTCGCACTAGGCACTCTGAGGATAGATAGGTGCTACTATACTATTGGAATGCATTGGTTTGTTAGTGTACGTCGCAAATTACTACAGCTATCCTCTGAACATCACTTGTTTCATACTTCTGAGAGCGTGATTAGTCGGTCTCATTTATCAAAGTAATTTTGGAGTTCTAAGTTTGGAGTTGGAGTTGTTATACAGCTTTATGTAGTAGCCGACGTCACACGATTTCACCCGCGTAGTTTCCGTTCCCGTGGGAGTATGGAGATAAAATATAGCCTATATTAATCAATGATAATAAAGCATTAAAATGGTTACAGAATTTTTAAAATCGGTCTAGTCCTTTTTGAGCTAATTCGATACAAACATAAATACAAGTTTCTTCCTTATAGTCGCGGAACCCTAATATTAAAAAAAAATAAAAGTAGCCTAAGTCACTCCTTGAAACATCAGCTACCTACCAGTGAAAGTCCCGTTAAAATCCGTCCAGCCGTTTCAGAGATTACCCGGAACAAACAGACAGACAGACAGACAGACAGACAGACAGAGAAAAATTTTAAAACTTGGTTTTTTAGTGTCAGTATCGTGTATACTTTAATATGCATTTAGCCAAAAGCTGTTATTTTGGAATTACAAACAGACACTTCAATTTTATTTATCTGTATAGATGTATAGATTACTAATAGTAATAAATATAAATTAATTAGATTACATATTTAATCGGGCTTTAAAATTTAAATGTCTGTTTGTAATTCCAAAATAACAACTTTTCACTAAATGCATATGAAAGTATATACGATACTGACACTAAAAAAACAAGTTTTAAAAATTTATCTGTCTGTCTGTTTGATCCGGGTAATCTCTGAAACGGCTGGACCGATTTTAACGGGACTTTCACTTGCAGGTAGCTGATGTTTCAAGGAGTAGCTGAGTTTTTTATTTATTAAAAATATTACGGTTCTGCGACAATAAGGATGAAACTAAATCTACGCGGGTGAAACCGCGGGTGTGCCCGCTAGTCATGCAATATAATTGGAAAGGCCACATACAACACTTGGGTGTAAACGTGGCGGTGTTTTTGATATTTTATATTGAAAGGTGCCCGGCCTGAAGCGTTGTAACCTAAAACATTTTTCGTGAAAATAATATATTTTTGGCCTAAGCCTAAGTAAATTCATGCATTAGGTAGGGGAGTTAAAATTATTATTTTGTGTTACATTTACGTATACGACTGCCTCGGTGACCGAGTGGTTTGAAAGGTCGCTTGTTTTGCAAGCGGCTTAAGTTCCAATCTCACCAGACCTTTTTAGGCAGTTCTATAAAAAACCTACGGGTACGGAAAAATCGCGTGGACACATATACATTTCTGAGAAAATAATTTACTAAGTATCTATTGTGCAACCTGAGATAGCAATAGATTCACCTTTTGTCACTTTGCCCTTAATCTATTCTATATTACTATTTACTATAATACCATAATATTATAAAGAGGGAAGATTTGTATTTTTGGAAGTAACGAATAAACTTAAAACTACAGAACCGATTTGAAAAATTATTTCAGTAATGGATAGCTACACTCTCAGTTCGTGATATTATGGACTATATTTTATTGAAGTACCTACTCACGGGAACGGAAACTAGTTACTACTAACTAGACGTCCGCTAGTTACTCGTAAATCTGACTATCACTAGACTAAGTAGTTAAGACAAAGGATTGATTGTTTGCAAAATATTTTTAGCCTTAAAATAATCTTGAAAAAATTACTCTGAAATCTTCTCTTTCAGAAAACATCTCAAAAATAAACCCTGTGTGAATCGTATTAACTGAAACGAAACCAAAAACAAGTGAAGCGATATATTCACGTAGACGAACTTTGTTCTCGCGATCAAAAGCAATAGTAGCTTTGTCGTAAGTTAGCACATCACGCATCGGATCACATCAATGTTACTCACGGATAAAACTTAGAAGTTGAATAGATGATCAGGGGTTTACGACTCCTGGCACAGTGTTGCCGACTCAGATTTTGAAAAATGCGTAGATGGGGTTTGACAAATACGTAGATTTAGTAAAAATAGCTTAAGAAAAGTTAGTAGATTAATTTACTTTCATCAAGTTGCTAATTTTAGTTTAGTTTTATTCAGATTGGTCGCAAAAAACCACTTGATAAAAAAAAACACTGAGTGTTTGTAATGATCGGGACGTTAATCAATTTATTTGCGCGACGGTATAGGTACTGGTAATTACTCCCATTTAGCCGAATGAGACCTGTTTTGGAAATTTGTTGCAAAATACTGGGGCCCAACCATGAGCTCTTATTGCAATGATAATTCAGTTGTGCGATAGTGACAGATGTATGCACGTCACATACATCTGTCTCATACATGAGTGAAACTATCAAGGCAATAAGAGCTCGTAGTAAGGCCCCTGGACTGAAGTTAGGAGCTTTGGAGGAAAGGTCTAAAATACGTAAATCTACTTACAAATAACGAGAGTTGACAACACTGCTGGCATGATACCAAAACAATGCAGACGCCTAAGAAATTGTTTATGAGCCCTGCCCACGCTATAAAACCAGGATGGAGTGTCTAATCGACCGATCAACCTCTAAGCTTCTTATTTGAATACTAGCTGTGCCCCGCGGTTACACCCGCGTAGATTTAGTTTCATCCTTGTTGTCGCGGAACTCTAATATTTTTGACAAATAAAAGTAGTCTAAGTTACTCCTTGAAACATCAGCTACCTACCAGTGAAAGTTCCGTTAAAATCCGTTCAGCTGTTTCAGAGATTACCCGGAACAAACAGACAGAGAGACAGACAGAGAAAAATTTTAAAACTTGGTTTTTTAAGGTCAGTAGCGTGTATACTTTCATATGCATTGAGTGAAAAACTGTTATTTTGCAGTTACAAACAGACACTTCAATTTTATTTATCTGTATAGATGTATAGATTTTCGTTGGTTTATAGAAATCCTTTTTCTTTAGTTTTTTACTTGTTGTAGAAAAAAATATTTAGGTGCGTTTCGTAAGCTTTCACCTTCATAGAATGTATATGTTTCTAATTTTACGTTTACCTTCACCGTTAAATTGTGTGACATATAAGCAGTTTAGTTTTTTGGAAAATTTTATTTGAATTCGGTGCCTTTGAATACTCAATCTTTTTCAAGATCCAATGCGTTTAGAATATTGGAAAATCTCTAACTCTCTTGTAAAAAAACATGGTTTGATCCATGGTTATCCATCCCTTTTGAAATTCGTACCACAGAAAGAGATGGAACTACTTTTATGGAACTACTTTTTAAACCCTGGAATATTTTAGGCGAAGTTTTGTAATTGGCGTAAAGGATCGCATATGAACATTTTAACTCTACCCACATGTATGTATATGGGAGTAGGCAGAGACCAACGTTTGCCACTTCTTACCAATACGTAAGGGGGAGGCCTATGTTCAGCAGTGGACGTCTTCCGGCTGATGATGACCAATACGTAACGGTTAAGGTACCATATTCCCATCTCAAAAATCTAAGTCTGTAATTTGTTTTCGTATAGCGGTGGTATTAATTTATTACAAGTATACGATTTAAAAAAGGTCCATAATCCCTGCCTTCGATTGAAGTAATAAAAAACTCCCAGATTTTAGGGTTGAATGTACCAGCGAAAAGTATGATTAATTTGCCTCAAATTGAGAGGATCGCAAGTGTTTACGAAGTAAATATAACGAACCCTGTAAAATATAAGGGTGGCATTATACCATTCTTATGCAACCAAAAATTGGAGCAATAAAATATATAAATCGTTATTGAGCAATTAAATCGTTTAAAATTGGGTGCTATACGTTTGACACGTCTATTTGTCTGTGGCACAGTAGCTCCCAAACAAATCATTCCATTCGATTCTTATGCTGATATTATTCTATGAAAATTGACGTGATTAAATTATAAGACTAATATTTTCTGTTAACTTTGCCCCTTTATACTAAAAACTTTTACAATAGAAATAAGTAGTAAAACATAATTATGAGCAAAAAAGTTTGTATTCAAATAGACATCGATTCTGGACATAATATATTCGCAATCAAATTCTTTATATCACACTAGAGGACGTCACGTAGTTTCACCCGCGTAATTCCCGTTCCCGTGGGAGTACGGGGATAAAATATAGCCTCTGTAACTCGGTGATAATGTAATTGTTTATTGCTGAAATAATTATATATTCAAATCAGTTCATTAGTATTTATATTTATTCCTTACATACAAAATTACAAATGTTTTCTTTTTATATTATTATTAAAGATTAAAACTACAGAAGAATTAAAATTAATTTTTAAATTACGAAAGTGTACAAGATTTCATAAAATTGCGTGTCACTAAATACTGCCTCCTTAACGCCCCTACAAATCACTCTATTGACAATACCCTATCTATTTGAACACGTACAATTTTGTTTGAACTAGCTTTACTATATTTACCCTGTCTTTGTTTTATTGCTAGTATTTCACGTATAAGACAAACGAGGGGACACGAGGACCTGCTATTTACAAAATCTTGTTGTTATAGCACACAGCTATTCAGACGAGTTCAATGTTTCTTGTCACAACTACTTACTTAACGTAACTCTATAATACCCCACAACACTCACATGCTCTTTTCCTCGAAGAGGTAGGCAGAGGTGTACTATAGTAAACTCTTAGACAAAAATACTTTTATTTAATTCTTACAAAGTACTTGTAATCGTCGAAAAGCCACAAAAAGAATTAAAACTGTACAGGGTTATAAATGGGTGAATTAACCACTGGGTTCCGTAGGTTTCTCTTGCTGAGTATAACTCTGTAAGAAACTCAGCATCTACTCTTACTCTAGGGTTTACAATATATCTCATGAAACACGGACAAAAAAAACTCTTAATTCACCCATTTAAAGTCCAAATTCAGATGTAACAATAGGCACCCTCAGCGTCGCTGAATTCATTTGAAACAATTAAGCTAACCTCATGCTACATTGCGGTTCCTAGGCATTTCACTAAAACCTAATTAGGAACTGGAAAATTCAGTTTCAAGCTCAATGAGCTACTTTGGAAGGCTTTGAGTGGTCGCTTTTTTGTCACGTTAGGTACTATACAATTTTGTATGCGACGGAATTTAATTTTGATACTATTTAATATTATTATACTTACACCTAGGTGCCGCAGGTTCGTGTCCCGCGTTAGGATATATATATATATATATATATATATATATATATGTGTTATGTAAGAAGAATTTGTATTTATCTTGTCTGGGCGTTGGGTATGTGCGTAGGTACCTTTCTGATAGGTACCTTTGAATTTAAAAATACTACTGTTGTACTGTAGTGATGTAGTAATGTACTAATCCCTCAACTCGGTGATCAATCAATTCTACTAATAAAAAATATCATTTAGTGCGTTTTTTACTATTCTATTTATATATTTATAGTAAAAAAATATAAATAATAAAAAAAAACTCAAACTTGATGAGATTATTTTAGTAAAATTCTGAAGCTTTTTTGACAAAAAAATTATATTTTGCGGAACCTTCGCGATTCCGAATAGCGCAACCATTTTTTAGTGAAACCTTCAATTTTAAATTAATAAACAAAATAAAGATCCGATTTTAAAATAAGCCGGTAATTACTTGCGATGTGGTTTTTTAAAATAATTGTGAAAAACATATTATGTTTCTTTCCAATAATTAAAATTCCTATAGTGAAAGCAAGCACTGTTATTTACATCTTGCATGACACGGAAATCAAACCCGCAACACTTGCCGCGAGAGTTCGACCGACGAGATAAATGGTACGAGCACGTGTGGTAACTCCTGACTTATTTAATCAAATATGAACTTTATGAAACGTGGTTTGGTACAATTGGGGTATATCCTTGTTACACAAAATGTCTGAGGGCGCAGGAGGTTTGGGACTATAATTTATGTTCTCTGAGTAAGCTCCCAGTCGAGCTGTTGAGGTATGCGGCAAAATATGTTAAGATTTGTATTAATCTCAATAAACGACATACCTTCTTAGTGCCTAGGGTGAGTTTTCTTAAAATCGCCGTCACAAGTCACCGCGTCGACGTAAACGTAGATTTGTATGGGCTGGTTCGATCGATCGATTCGATCTGAGGGCCTAGTGCGAGTTTACCACTGCCGCCGTCACAAGTCACCGCGTCGACGTAAATGCAGATTTGCGTCATATAATTTCAATTCTTTACATCCTCTCCTGAACGGCTCATGGCTCTCCGTGCTCACCTTAGGGTTTGAGCAGTCGCCTGCTACGCAAGTACCGCAAGTTCGAATCCCAACTGGGCTTGTACCAATCAGTTTTTCTAAAAACTTAAGCACAATGTTTTCACACCACGTGCTTTACGGTGAAGGAAAACATCGTGAGAAAACTTGCATGTCTGAGAAGTAATTTACAGATGTATAGTGCCTGAGACGGCGATAGGCTCACTCTCTGTCATGTTGGCACTAAATCATCTTCGCTGAAAAGTGGGTGTTGTTATTACAATACCTCTGCCTACCCCTTCGGTGAATACAGGCGTGAGAATGTTATGTGTCAGTTTATAAGCGAATGTAAAAAGAATAAGCAGGTTAAGGGTATACGAGTAAGTTACATAATTATGCCTTCATTGGTCATAATTAAATTTAATATCATTAGCCACTTGACTCAATCTATATGCAGATAAATACAATGGAAGTGTCTGTTTGTAATTCTAAAATTACACCTTTTGACTAAATGCATATCGTCACCGGAAAGGCTATAATACTAAAGCGCCAAATGGCCATTTTACAGTAGAGCGATTTAAAGTTTTTTTTTTAACAAAAAAATTCATAACTCTTTTCCTATAATTCCAATCGAAAAACAGTAAAGGAAAACAAATATCGTGAATTTATTATCTATGTACTGAAATAAAGATTTTCAGCATATTTCCTGTAATTCAGGAGATAGCTGTCGCTTTAGTACTTATGCTCTGTATAGTTCGTAAGCAGAAATTACTTATCTCCGTAATAATGTTTAAGTGCAGTGAACGAAAAGTACTGACAAACCACATATCTCGAAATGTTTGTTAAGAAAAAGTACTAACACGCATTTTGAATAGATTATACACTCAGTAAATATCACTTAAACACCATAAAATGTGTCAATACCGATTGGAAAAATGATGTAAAGCACAATTAGATGGTATCATTGTTATGCCAAAACGCCATAAGTAACAGATAAGGGATCAAAAATTAATCTTTTTTTTCTTAACCGTCATACTAAAGTGTAAAAACTAACAATGTGTACTAGCTGCATACTAAATTCATAGGAATAACAAGTCTTTTTGAGTAACGTTTTTAATTCGAACTTCAATTTATGCTTTGCTTGTTATTACTTACCCCGTTTTTATATTTTTCAATAAAATAGTTAAGTGCTTAAATAATTATTTTGCAATATTTTTTTCCAATGGATAGTTGACGCTAGGGAGAAGACCAGTCGTAAATGATGATGTGTATAAGTTAGACCATATAGGCCATGACTAGAAGAAGACTAGAGTTAGCTGATGTACTGAAAGTAAGACTTACAAATGTGGTATATCTTTAGAAGATGAAATTCAAGGGTTCAAAAGCTAGAGCTATTGATAAAGGCTACAAGCCCTATCACATTGGAAGTCAATGCAAACCAAATGGCATGTATGTGTTTGATAGTAAATTGAATAATGAATGATGTATGGGAAAATAATGAGTGATAGGATAATTTTTGCTACAATAATATTTGACAGTTGACATGAATGTAATGAAAGTATGAACGCATGTTTCCACTTAAAGCTGGAATTGAGGAGAAGAAATTTAAATGGTGAAGTTGAAAGAATAAATTAGAATTGTGAAGAGAATAAATACTTGAAGATTGTGGTACATCTAGACTCGAACATTGGGGAAACTCATAGTCACTATTATCTGCTGTAAAAGTTACCATGATTTCCAACAAATTGACAACTTCTTCGCCAGAAGAAACAAAAATTTTATTATGAATAAAGGGTCCATAATCTAGCATATTCACATGATGGATCTGGAGCGAAAATAGACTATGCCGTTTTAAAAAACTCAGTGAGGTAGATGCAAAATATCTTAAGCATGTAATATGTATGAAAGATGCAGCTATCTTCTGTTATAGTATATACTATAAAACGTCTTTGAATGATGCTAGTGAGTGGAACGGTATATCGAATGGAAAACTAGTGAATACAGGTATGATTTGCCGAAATGTAGAATAAAGGATGGAAAAGAGAGGAGATGAAAGTTGTTAAAAAAAGTATGAATGCTCACCCTTTTTCTTAATAAGCTGCGCTAGCTATGTATGAAGAGGTGATCTCCAATGAATGGTGCATGCCAAAGCTCTTTCACAACAAAGCTGATGTGCTAGACGCTAATTATTATGGAATAATAAAGCTCGTGTCCTATTAGTATGAACATTTGGGTAGTATGCGTGGTGGTAGTTACCATAGTAGATCGAATTAAAAATACTGTAATAAGAGACAGTTACAAGTTGAAGTATGATGTGGTGACCAGAATTGAAAGAAGTATTTTGAGATGGTATGGACATCGAATGGATGAGTGAAAGGCGATTGTCGAAATAAATTTATAGAGCGAATGTGAGTGAAGTGTCCGTAGAGGGTGTCTAAGGAAGAGCTAGCATGATTAGTTTAACAATCTTTTACACAAAGGTCAAATTCGGAGTACGTGGGCTTATGTATGTATTTGGGGAAAAGTGATAGGTGGAGTTGGTGGTATGTCCAGTCCTGCGAAGATAAATTCGGGCGATGTACGATAACCAGTCTGCTTAAACTGGCTTTGCGGCTGATGATGGACGAAACAGCAGCAGTTCACGGGGACAATATTGGACTACCTCTTCCTCCATAAACTGTAGGAGATAATATGCAAGTCAATTATAATCCCTGCTGGTATATGTATGGCCCTGAATATAGAGCTACGAAGTGAAGGGGTGAAAGGAACTAACAATCAATTGAGATAATGGATGTGTGGCATAACTAGAATGACAATTAGGATTAATTTAAAAGGGAATGTTTTTATGTAGCACCAGTAATTAAGTTGAAGAATAAGCTTTTGCTATGGACACGCCATGGTATACGAACCGATGAGGACAATGATGTGAAAACAGTTTCGTGTATGAATTTGTATAGTCATAATGGTAGAGGAAGACCTAATATAATTGATGGATTGTGAGATATACGATATGCGTAGATAGTGAGTCAATACAGAGATTACCTATAGAGAAATGTAAGAGAAGAAATATTTCACCGTCCACACATGATATCGAGGAAGGGTACGAGATAATTATGAATAAATTTTAGTCTTATCTCGGTAGCTTAGATGATAAAAGAATATTCTTCATTTAAGAAATCATGGTATAATAGCTAGGTTTTTAATAGGTTTTTAAAAAAAGTTAATGATAACCTCATTTAATTGTATTACCAGCCCGTGGATTATGTTATTCATTATGATATTTTTTATTAGTTATTATGATATTCATTATTTTGATTGAAACTAGATTGACACCCAAAATTAATAGGCAATTTGAAGAAATATTTTGTAGATCTTTTTACTTACCTAGTGTGCCAGTGATAACTCTCGCACAAAATACTAAATACTTATCTACTAGTAATCATAACAAAACTTAATTCCAAAAGACTAAATGTAATATTTTTTGACATTTTTTAATACTAAACGAACCATAGGCCCATTTTCGAGTTAAATTTACCATGCTTACCATACTTATTCGTCGATTTCATGAATGCAACACTTCTTAAAAGACACTCAAATACATAGATCCGTAAAGAAAAAATACTAATCACGTCTCCCCTCAGAAAAGTGCGTAGACAGAATAAACTAAAGCGCCATGTTCATCAATACCTGCATAAAGCAAATTTACTTATCAACCCAATCCAGGTATGTTTGCAACCAGCAAAAAATACTGAAGTGACTATAATGATACAAACTACAGTATTTTGACTTGCTGAATGAGGAAAAAGTGGATAATGACAGTGAAAAAAAATACTTAACTGACAAATTAAAAAAAAAGGTTAAGATTTGTATTACGTAAGGATTTTTCGTTGAATGGAAAATATGAAAAATCACATATTTTTCAGGTGCTGAAGCGCCAAAAATTGGCTTCGATCTTTATGAAACCTACACCAATCGACGCAGAAAAAAAAATCCAGTTCAACGATATATATAACTCATATTGGCCAAAATGGCGCTTTAGTAGTTTTGCTTTTCCGGTGACGATATGAAAGTATACACGGTACGGTACTAAAAATCTCTGTCAGTCTGTCTGGCTATTTGTTCCGGCTAATCTCCGAAACGGGTGGACCGATTTTAACGGGACTTTCACTGGCAGAAAATGGCTAATATTACAAAGAGTAACTTACGCTACTATTAATTTAAAAAATATTAACATTCCGCTATCCACCCATGACATTAAATCGACGCGGGTGAAACCGCGGGGCCGAGCTAGTCGTTTCCTAAAATGGTACGATACTTTACGTAACTTAGTAAGATTTTAAATACATTTATATCAGAATGTCCTTGCGTTATTAGTACGGACAGAGAAAGCAGTTTTATGTCGTAATTATGGACGGTCGGTCCAGTTTAATAAGATAACGAACTTACCCAATATATTTTGGCGAAATTGCAACAATGTTTCGAGAAATCAGGGGCCCAACCATGAGCTCTTATTGCAATGATAACCCAGTTGTGCGAAAGTGACAGATGTATACACGTCACATACATCTGTCTCACAAATGAGTGAAACTATCATGGCAATAAGAGCTCATGGTAAGGCCCCTGTATTCAAAAGTATTTTGGGGTTTTTCTTGTTACTTCAACTTTCTAGGTCTCAACTCACATGATTAAAAATATAAAACGTCGTATAAAGTTCAGTTTATTTATATTAAGTGATTTTTAAGAAGGCCAATAAAAATTGCATATTAAATACAAGATATTCAAAAGTATGTAATGATTATAAAATTGATGAACTTATTATTGAAAAATTAACAAACTAGATTTGGAATGACTAATAAATCTTCGATATATATTTAGAGAACCGGTCAAGTGCGCCGAGTACTCAGAGTACTTTTGTATTATATTCCCAAATCTATTTGTGTCTGCGTGGCCACCATTCTTCATCATCATCATCTCCCTGGCCTTATCCCATACATTGATGGGGTCGGCACGTGATTCAACCCGATGTGGCTGATCACCTGATTTTTATACGAAGCGACTGCCATCTGACCTTCGCAACCCCATTTAGGAGGAAAATCTGTGATCTGGGTTAAACCAGTTGTCAGATTATTTTTAGGCCTCTGACTGACCTGTAACGATTGCCAAAGATGTTAAATTGGCAACCGGGACCGACGGCTTAACGTGCTCTCCGAGGCACGGAGGGAACTCGGGCGGTCACCCATCCAACTACTGGCTAGGCGTATGGTTGCTTAACTTCGCTGATCCAATGATATGCGCAATAGCAACTGTGCCACGAGCTCCTCCAATGGTCACCATTCTTAAAGCTGTTAATTATGTTAATTACAATTAAATATTTATATAACTAACTACTAGCTGTGCCCGCGGTTTTACCCGCGTAGAGCAAATTTCATGATGGCCGTCTGTTTTTTTTTTTTATTTTTTTTTATGGATTTTTTTTAATAAATGTAGCCTAAGTTGTTTTCTGTAAAATTAGCTATCTGCCAGTGAATGTCCCGTTTAAATCGGTCCAGCCGTTTCGGAGATTAGCCGTACGGACAAACAGAGAGAGGAAAACTTCAAAAATTGGTTTTCTTATGTCAGTACCTATACTATCATATGCATTTAGTGAAAAGCTGTTATTTTGTAATTACAAACAGACACTTTAATTTTTTTTTCTGTATTGTATTGATATAGATGTATAATTGTATAGATTTATATCTATAGATAAACGATACATTATAAAAATAATGTAGATCACAAATACGGCTGCCGCTATGACACTATCCATTTATTACGCACTCAATATGACGTCCCATTAGACTTAGCGTCTGACATCTGTCACCCGTCACTATAATGACACTTGATTTACGGCAAATGAGTTTAAATTTTAATAAAATGGTTAGCATTTTACCCTCGCTTCATTTTATTTTGTCAATGTATTTTTCAATGCTACCTTTATTCAATTATCATAATCAACTTTTCTTCAGAATAATTTATAACCAGATTTTCCACCTTATACAGTTTTATTTACGTTTGAAATATGAATGGAAACATTGTAACAATAAAGTCTAATGTACAAAAACCCACCATCTAATCTTAATTAATTATTATTTAAATAATATTATTTTATTTATTATTATAACACGTTAAAATGTTGTAAGATATAAATTTTTTTTTACAAAATATGGTAATTAGTCACTTTACAAATCTATTTTAGTATATTACGCAGGAAATGAGAGACATTGATAAATAAAAGTCTTTTGAATAGCAAATAAAGTGGTTTTTATGGCTTGAACTAAAAAGTATATAAGCAGAATTCCATCTTTTTTACTTATGATAAACAAACAAATAAACGCGGTTCCTTTGTCAAATATTGATTTAAGTGTCAAAAAAGCTGTTTTTTAATTAAGATTGCATGCAGCTCATTATTAGTACATACATATGACGCCTGTATTCCCTGAAGTGGTAGGCAGAGGTGTTGTAATAACGATTAAGTGCCAACGTGACTCTATTGTCGTCTCTCTCGTATACATACATACGGCTATGAATTACTTCTCAGACATATCTGTTTGTTCCGGGTCATTTCTAAAACGGCTGAACTGATTTTAACGGGACTTTCACTGACAGGTAGCTGTTGTTTCAAGGAGTGACTTAGGCTCCTTTTATTTATTAAAAATATTAGGGTTCCGCGACATGAAGCATGAAACTAAATCTACGCGGGTGAAACCGCGGGGCACAGCTAGTTTCTTATAATATTAGTTATAGATGATAATACCAAGCAAGCTAAAATTAACGCAATCCTAGTCTCGATTATTATCTGGTTTAGTCAGTGATATTTTTGGCAAAATTAACGGGCTTTAGAACCGGTCGGAAAGGTTATGTTCGCATCAAAAAGATCGTTCGCGCTCTTAGCCAGTAATATCAATTGAACGCTCGGCGTCGCCTTAACTTAGCCGTCAGTCAGTCTCTCTGCTACCGTCGATGGGGGCGTACACAATGCCATTTTGTTTTCGCGGGAAAATCGCTAACGTATTCTGGCGCGAGTGTTCGAAACACGAAAATTGAAAACCAAATTTGAAATTCAAATTGAACCAGAGTGCATCAAAAGTGATAGTGGATCTCTAGTGTTGTTTTGTGTGTGTTCCTGATATAAATAGGGAGTTTTTACAATCTGGAGAGAAATTCGCTCCTAATATTGTACGGTGAATGCGATGATCGCTGTATTAGTTACAGCTGATCAAACGAACGGCGCGTTGTTGACGGCGATTATGCAAATGTGTAAACTCTACAAAAGAATTGAAATTCCCGATGTTTGAAACGATATAACTTCTACTTACAATACCTGGCGTTGTTTTTATAATTGCTGTTAGAACATGTTTTTCGTCTAAAAAACAAATTGTTACTACCTTCGCGTATGAGGTTGCATTTTCGACTTTTGAACTTGAATTTGTACTAGTGTGTGTTTTTTTAATCTGATTTCAACTCCAGCGTTGCCAACTCTCCTTATTTTTAAGTAGATCTACGTATTTTAGGCCTTTCCTGCTAAGCTACTAACCTCGGTCTAAAACGGCCACTTTGGAGAATCATAATGTGAGCAATTCACCTGTTTGGACACTTTCCTGTGAAGATTTCTAAAATGGTCCACAAAATATGAATTGCTTTTATGACAAATAGCAGTACCATAAAAAGTTACATAGAGACTAACATCTACAATTATTGTATTCATTCGTGAATCATAAATATGAATTGCACTTAAGTGACCACTTTGTCATTTCGGTGATGAATCATATTCGGATCACATTATGATTCTCCCAATGTGGCCTTTTTAGACCTACAGGTCTCATTCGGCTAAATAGGCGTACCAGTACCTACCTATACTGTCGCGCAAAACAGTTTACTAACGTCCCGTTCATAACAAACGTACACTCAGTTCGCCAAACAAGATAGTAAATAATAACTGCAACTATGTTTTTTTTTACTAATTCTACGCATTTTTCAAAATCTGAGTTGGCACTGTTCACCTCTTCGTTCGGCAGAACATACCTACTGTCTGTGTGGATGTGCAATTATGTTTTTGTTGTGGTCCATTTCTTATCTACTCGTATAAAGCTGTAGTTAAGTATGGAGAATACTCGCATAATTATTTTAATGTTTTAGTAAAATAAATGATAGAAGCAAAAATGGATAAACGTAACTTGTTCTTTGCCGAATCTAATTAGTTAACAGCTCTTTAAGTTAAAAGAATTCTTAAAGGCATTGAATAAATAAGTTTTTTTTTTCATGAAGAAAATACGAAGTGAAAATTCTATTGTAGTCTTTTGGAGGTTACGATAATGACACACACTCGTGTATACACACACACTCATGTATACACACACGCACATGTTTTCTATTCTCTACGATATATCTTGTATTTTAAAATCAAATGCTCTGAAACCGACGGAATACTTTTTATTATTGACTAGCTGTGCCCCGCGGTTTCACCCGCGTAGATTTAGTTTCATCTTTATTGTCGCGGAACCCTAATATTTTTAATAAATAAAAGTAGCCTAAGTTACTCCTTGAAACATCAGCTACCTCCCAGTGAAAGTACCGTTAAAATCCGTCCAGCCGTTTCGGAGATTACCCGGAACAAACAGACAGACAGACAGACAGAGAAAAATTTTTAAACTTGGTTTTTTAGTGTCAGTAGCGTGTATACTTTCATATGCATTTAGTGAAAAGCTGTTATTTTGGATTTACGAACATACACTTCAATTTTATTTATCTGTATAGATGCTTACCCTAATACAGTTGTGATATAAATATATACAGATAAATGAAATTGAGGTGTCGGTTTGTAATTCCAAATTAACAGTTCTTCACTAAGTTCATATGAAAGTATATACGTCATATACATAATGATATTTTATTTTAAATTGTCTGTCTACTTGTACCGGCTAATCTCTGGAACGGCTGGAGCGATTTTCACGGAACTTTCACTGAGAGATAGCTGAAGGAGAATATCACTAAGTAACATAGTTTTTATTGTTTACCCTACGCAGGTAAAATCCTAAAGAAGGCCAGCCAGTCATAAATAAAACATCGGTAATTTTTTAAAGCCGTTTCAAAGTTCAGACAGACAAACAAATAATATTTTTTTTTTTTATACGTAGGTTATACATAATACGAGTATTATACCTACTTCATACTAATTTCCTACATATTTTCAAAGATACATATAGAATAATAAAATGGGAGTGTCGGTTTGTAATTCAAATTAAGCTTTCCACTAAATGTATAATAGGAAAGTCTACTTAAATATTTTTTGTTTTATAATTTTTTTCTTTCTCTGTCTGTCCATCGGTCTGTCTGTTTGTTTTCTCCGGCTAATCTTAACGGCTACGGCGACGGTAACATAGGCTATATTTTATCCTGGTACTGCCACGAGAACGGGAACTACGCGGGTAAAATCACGTGACGTCAACAGTAAAAAATAAAATAAATTTTACATCGGACACACTGACCTAACAATAGTTCGGCTATCAAAAGTATGCGATGCTAATTCTATTGTTCATTAGTTCCAATAACCTATTATAACCTTCATTAAATAAAAAAAACAATAAAGTTTTCCGTCAGAAATATTTAAATGAGAAATTACTGAAATGGTGTCAGAATAACAAAAAATTATAAATAGAATGATGTCATACGGATCACTATTCCAACAATAGATTACATCTACATATGCTCGCGTCTGTAGGTAAACAGAAGTGTACTTATGGTACACTCACATATAATCCGATACAATGCCATGTAATGAAATGCAAGCCTATTGCCATTAACTGGGCACTAATCCAGACTCAGGGATGATGGGAATTACAGATGGAAATTTTAATAAAACTTAATCCGTTCCGGGGATCGAACTCAGAACCTCGTGTTGGTGAAAAAAAGTAAAAATGTAAAATTAGCTATCTGCCAGTGAAAGTCCCGTTAAAATCGGTCCAGACAGACAGACAAACAGACGCACAGAAATACAGAGAAAAAAAAAATTTGGTTTTTCTGTGTCAGTAGCGTGTGCCTTACTTTCTGTTTCATACCTTCATATGCATTTATTGAAAAGCTGTTATTTTAGAATTACAAACAGAAACATCAATTTTATTTAACCGTATAGACTGTATAGATTAGATTTTTAACAAAGTACTTTCATAATAGACCCACTATTCTATACTCACTATTCACTATAACATGGGACTTTAACATGCGAATGTCATCTGAACTTTGCAAGCTCTTTAAGGTAGAAAAGTGGTAATCAGCGGTAAAATCGGTGATAATTTTTCGACGTTCATAAGAGCCATATTAGGGTCTAAACGGAATAAATCATTTCAATTTTAAATCTTTCTTAGGCTTTCGACTGACCTGTGATAAAAGATAAAATGTTTACAAATTAATAAATAGTTTCGGTATTTATCTAACTATCCAGTCCCATATTAAGCAAACCTTGTACTATTAGTACCAGAAAACAAATAAACCTACCAAATAACCAGACTCAAAGCAATTTCTTCCCAAAACGAGGGTAAATATAGAGATGACGGCTGATAAAGTGAAATGGTTCGAGATAAAGACAGGATTTTGGTATCTCACTAATGTACCATACAACCCCGGACTATATCCATAAGGAATCTTGTTACTCCATGAATACTCGGAGTTCGGTATGAAATGCAACGTGTTGTGAAAATCGGAATCAGATTGCTCCGAATGCTATGCCGTCAATGTAGTAAAATGTTTGCTTGAACGACGGTTGAAACTAGACTCATTTGGGCTTTATGAGAAAAGATATATTATTATTACTAGCGGTAGTCACGTGGTTTCACCCGCGTAGTTCCCGATCCCGTAGGAGTACGGAGATAAAATATAGGTTATATTAATCAGTGATAAGTAATATAGCATCCAAATGGTAAAAGATTTTTTTAAATCGGTCCAGTCCTTTTTTTGCCAATTCGTTACAAACATATTTACAGAAAAATCTCATATCTTTATAATATTAGTATAGATCATATTGATTTTTATGTCTTCATAACATCATTGTCTTGATTGGATTATTTCAGATCCAGGCTTCGAGTAGGCCCTTAAGATCGGGATCAAACAACCGAATACCAAAGAGGAAATTATAGTTGTTTTCAACGCGAGTCCTTGTATTTATTAATAGCGTGGAGAATCTCAATAGCGCGATTTATAACATAACAACTCCATCTATGAATAAAGCAAGTAAAACTTCTATTCAACATGCAACTTGTATCTAGTATATTAAGCACTCAGTCTGAGATTGTAATTTTTTGTTGTTCTTCGGCGTAATTTAACAAAATCTTATATTGCTTTAAGTATGTGTGCTTTGTGATGAAAATGTTAGTCCATAGATACACATTTATACAGACATACGGCTAAATACAATTGAAATGTCTTTTTATTATTTGAACTTAATAACTTTTCACTAAATGCATATGAAAGTATATACGGTTCTCACAAAAAACTAATTTAAAAAGAACCATTGTTTGTCTGTCTGATTGTTCCGTACCCGGAATTTCTGAAACAAATATAAGACAGATTTTAGCGGCACTTTCACCGACAGATAGCCGATGTTATTAGTAGTAGCTTAGGCTATTTTTATTTAAGAAAAAAAAGTTCACAAAGTAACATAGCTTTTACTGTTAAGTCTACAGATACATACATATACTCACGCCTGTATTCCCCGAAGGGGTAGGCAGAGGTGTTGTAAATTGTAATAACAACACCCATCTTTCACCGAAGATGATTAAGTGTCAACGTGACAGATGATGAGGTTATCGCCGTCACAGGCACTATACATACGTCTTTTAATTACTTCTCAGACATATTATGCAGGTTTCCTCTTGATGTTTTCCTTCGTCGTAAAGCACGTGGTGTGAAATCACTGTACGTAAGTAACTCATTGGTACAACCGCTGGGATTTGAACTTGCTCAAACCCCAAGGCAACCATGGCTCCTTGAAAAAATTATATGATATTAATCACCGTTTTGGGCTTTCACGGGAAACCTTTGGATTGACATGTTGGATTGACATCCAATCCGTTCAATTCCGAACTTGTCAAATATGAATTCCATCCAATTCGAGATGTCACAAACACACAATCACGGAGTACCGTACGTTGTCACTTACAAGAATGATATAATAGAAAATAGTCATAATAGTCTTACTTTACGAGCGCTCTTGTTTACTTACTGTGCTGTTCCCCACGGTTTCACCCGCGTAGAGTTAAGTTCATGGGTGTCCCGCGGAACCCTTATGTTTTTTTTTAAATTAAATATGTACAAAGTTATTCCTTGTAACATTAGCTACCTCCCAGTGAAAGTTTCGTTAAAATCGGTGCAGCCGTTTCGGAGATTAGCCGGAACAAATAGACAGATAGACAGAGAAACATTTTAAAAATTGTTTTTTTCATGTCAGTACCGTATTCACCAATAGACACTTTAATTTCATTTATCTGTATAGATATAGATAACAGTTTTTATATACGAAATTTAAATAGAATATAAAATTTTCAGACACAATACAATGAAAATTTGGCGATACCTATAAATATGATTAAAAATCATCTTGAAATATTTTAACACTTCTTCTCACTAGCTAGCATCACAAATGGGTCTTGTGTCCAAGAGGGAATAAGAGCTCTTTTAAACTAAGAGTTTGTCAGTCAGCAAAAATTGTAACCGTTCATGTACAGCACGATAATCGGACCGCCACCGCGCCGCGCCGCGGCGCTTATCCAGAGTGCCTAGTGCGAGTATTCTTAAAATCGCCGTCACAAGTCATCGCGTCGACGTAAACGCAGATTTGTATGGGTTGACAATAGTGTCATCTTTAGGCCGAAAGAGGCGCTGCTCCTATCCCATACAAATCAGCGTTAACTTTGACGCGGTGACTTGTGACGGCGGCAGCGAAAAACTCGCACTAGGCACTCTGGACAGCATAAAACGCTCAATTTGAAAGGGTCTTTTTATGGGCAAGTAATATTCTCGGAAAAGGTGGATTTCACAAACAATTTGTGTCTCCTGTTGCGTCGGAAGCTATTGGGAAATTATCATAAACAAAGCTACAAAACCAGCCTCTGTATTTAATAAAACTAGCTGTTGCCTGCGACTGTGTTCACGTGAATATATATTTTTCCGTTTACTACTTTTGGTTGCAGCGTGTTGTTCTACAGCCTAAAGCCTTCCTCGATATAAGGAACTAACTAACACATTTTTTTTTTCAATTCGGACAAGAGAATAGCGCGTTCTACCAAAAAAACAAACTCTTCTACTATACTAATTTTAAAGAGGACAGATTTGTCTGTCTGTAACGTATTGGCTCAAAAAGTACTAGAATTCTAGTTTTAACAATTCTTTCTCCATTTAAACGCTACATTATCACTTACAGGCTTACTTTTGGAAACAGTAGTAAATTAACCTAAGTTAGCGTAAGAGAAATGAAGTTAAATCAAATCAATCAAATCAAAAAGTTTTATTCAACATAAGGGACACATTTTGCGTTTTGAGTACCTATATATATAGTGTGTATCATTTCAAACGATTTGCTCCTGGATTCAGTACTGCTTGTATATTTATTATGTGACTGTGCGCCGCGGTGACACCCGCGTAGATTTAGTTTTATCCTTACTGTCGCGGAACCTTTATATTTTTAATAAATAAAAGTCTAAGTTACTCCTTGAAACATCAGCTACCTGCCAGCGAAAGTCCCGTTAAAATCGGTCCAGCTGTTTCAGAGATTACCCGGAACAAACAGACAGAGAAAGAAAAAAATTAATACTTGGTTTTTTGTGTCAGTAGCGTGGATACTTTCATATGCAATTAGTGAAAAGTTGTTATTTTGGAATTACAAACAGAAACTTCAATTTTATTTATCTGTATGTATATGTATGTATGTATAGATATAGATGTGATTGAAAGTGCTGTAAAATGTTCTTAGTCAAATTATATTTTCAAGATTCATTTTATTATTACTACCCATTACGTTCAAACCTATCGATGGATTTATATAATGTATCGCACATCCTAAACGTATCGCTGCTTTATCATTACAAAAATAGATACAAGTACCGCAAAACGTAATTAATCGTGCCACGTAATTACTCAGGCAGGTTCACTGACGTGCGTTGAATGATGTAATTAGACAACATTCAAACGTGAATTTTTATTTTTATTGCTATTTTAGCCGACGTCAATTACGTTACTACCGATGTTAACATTTAAATACTAGCTGCGCCCCACAGTTTCACCCGCGTAGAATATAATTCTCGAACCTATTCTTTTATTTCAAAACTAGCCGTGCCCCGTGGCTTTACCCACCTAAAGATAATTTCATGGGTAATCCGTGGACCGCAAATGTTTTTTTTTTTAAATGAAATAGCCTAAGTTACTCCCTGTAACATTACCTATCTACCATTGAAGTCTCGTTAAAATCGTTCCAGTCGTTTTGGAGATTAGCCGGAACAAACAGACAGACAGGCAGGCAGAACATTTGTTATTCCCAAAAGTTTGAAGACAACACGTTGCACAATTTTGACACACGGGGTCAGGACGCACTTGGCCCCCAATATTCGTCCTTTAGAATAAAAGTTGTAGATTCGGCCCCTCTATAGGTGCTGGTCCCCCGGGAGGAGGTCTCTTTAAACTTCTGACGCCCTAGTACTTTAGATAGATCAGGGGACGAGTGGAAACCTCAAAAATTTAAGGGGACGAGTGGGCACAGGGTGCGAGTTTCGAGGGACGAGTGGGTCCCTGACCCGATACACGCGCTGATTGTAGACGTTACTGAACAATGATTATGATTCACAAGAAAAATCTGAATATCAAATCTTGACCAAAATGCTGTCATTATGATACTATCTTGTTATAACAGTGCTGAGCAAATATCAACTCTATCTCACTGACTTAAGTAACATCAATTTTTTATAGTATATTATAATTATGTATGTATGTCAGCTACGGAGCTAATTAAACTGGCCGTGTGTTTCAAGTCTTGATATATTCTAACGAAGAGAAAATATATATTAGAAAGTAAATATTTTATATCGAACTTGAATGAAGTCGAATCTCTATGAATGTCTAGACGAAATCTAATTTCGAAGACGATTGAACTGATCGTAAGGGAAATATGAGAAGGAACGTGGGTAGGTTCGATACTCGAATGAAAATTGATCCAATTAACTTTTTGATATTTTGTGATATCACCAACATCTAGATAATAATAAGGTGTAATTACTTATTAGTGGACGTCACGCGGTTTCACCAGCGTAGTTCCTGTTCACGTGGAAGTGCGAGGATAAAACATAGCCTATATTAATCAAATCAAATCAAATGTTTTATTCAACATAAGGGATACTTTCATACATAGTAGATATTCAACATAAGGGTTTCTTCTCCTGACAGGCTTACTTTTGGAAACTGTAGTAAATTAACCTAAGTTAGCGTAAGAGAAATGACGTTCAATAAGTGTTCCAAGTGTCCCTTATGTTGAATAAAACTTTTTGATTTGATTGATTTGATTTAACTTGCTTTGAGTAACTTAGACTTTTATTTATTAAAAATATGAAGGTTCCGCGACAGTAAGGATAAAACTAAATCTACGCGGGTGAAACCGCGGCGCACAGTCACATAATAAATATACAAGCAGTACTGAATCCAGGAGCAAATCGTTTGAAATGATTCACACTATATATATAGGTACTCAAAACACAAAATGCAAAAAAAGAACTTTCCTCACTATAAACAATCCCTTCTATAAGTGATTATGTAGTTTATAACAAGGATAAGGGTTACATGAAAGCAATGCCAAAAGCTCTCACGCCAAGAGAGTGAAATTAACATGCATGAGATGGCTGGTGCTAATAAAGTGACCTCACTAACATACTTGGTCGACTTGCCTTTTGGTACACGGCGTAAGAAACATGGATGTGCCAACTCACTATACATACAAACAGATAAATACAATTTAAGTGTCTGTTTGTAATTATAAAATAACAGCTTTTCACCAAATAGATATTGAAAGTAACGGTACCGACATTTTTTTTTTAAATTTTTCTCTGTCTGTCAGTCCGTCTGTCTGCCTGTCTGTTTATTCAGGCTAATCTCCGAAACGTATGGACCAATTTGAAGGAAATTCCACTGACAGATAGCGGATGTTTCAAGGAGTATATTAGGCTACCTTTATAAAAAAAAAAGGTTTCCGGTTAGGTTTTAGGGTAGTTAGTAGAGATAAATAAAATTAAAGTGTCTGTTTGTAATTCCAAATGAAATAAAACAGCTTTAGTCATATTACACATGGCTTTGAATCCGTGTCGTATGGACAGGCAAATAATATTTTTACACTAGCTGTGCACCTCGCACAGTTAATTTCATGGGAAGCCCGGACACGCATGTTTAAAAAAAAAGTTGCCTAATTGACTCTTTAACGTTAACATTAGCTATCTACCAGTGAAAGTCCTGTTAAAATCTATCTAGCTGTTTCAGAGATTAACCGGAACAAACAGACAGATAAACAGGCAGACAGACAGACAGAAAGAAACGTTGTTTTATATAAGTAGCGAATTTATTACTATCATATTATTATTATTTTTTTACAATCTAAATTAACATTTATTGAATGATAACTTCATTATAATATTAACATTATTAATATAATTCTAATAACGAAAAACCTTAATTTAGATAAATTACAAACAGACACTTTAATTTTATAGACAAAAATGTATATATATGCCCCCAGCATACGCGGTGTGCCTAAAAAGCCTAGATATAAAGTAATGAAGCCAGAATAGACTGTCCATTCAGAATGCCTACTCATTTATTCAACCATTAAGCGTCATCAAACGCATGCCATTAGAGTAACAATATGAACTTAAAGGCATTGTTTTAATCAATTACTCTCGGAATGACGACTTCAGGGGCACTACTATGACCGCTTATTGCTATGATAGTTAGAAAGCAGAAAGAAAGAAAATGTATTCTTCATACATAAGAAATGCAACGCAGCATTAATCATAATTATACTAGCTGACCCGACAGATGTTGCCCTGTCTTAATTATGAGAATGCAGCACGTATTCTGTCAATTCTATGTCAAACGTCATAAGGTTACATCAAAAAGTTTTTATTGTCCAAAGCACTAAGGTTAGATTTAAGAAGAAATAAATAATTATATATGGTGGTTACGTATTCTTAAATTTTCAAATTTTCCACGCTATTTTCTTAGTTTTTTCTTGCATAAGAACCATTTCCTGACAATAACGAAAACAAAAAAAAATATTATCGAAATCGGTCCAGCCCCGTGATGTCGTGACCAAGGGAAATGGGGATTCATTTTTATATATATAGATTGTGAAGTACTAAATAGGCGGTTAAGCTAATTACATTATGCCGTCACAGACATACTTTAACTTTTGAGCACAGATACTGTTGCTCTCTCTGTTGATTATTAACTGTCAGTGGGCCTCACCCCAGTCAGTACCGCCACAAAGATAAAGACTGCAAACAATTTACGTAATCTATGGCTATATTATGAGACATGCCAGATACGAACTGCTGCAACTTATTATTATGGACAAAGTGGCTGGGAAGAGACTGGTAGGCTGAAGGAGAAAGTCGTGGCTGCGCAATATCCGCGAGTGGACTGGCATCAGCAGTGCTGCTGCACTCATCCGCCTCGCGAAGGATAGACAGAAGTTTACCGAACTGACAGCCAACCTTCAATAGCTGGAGAGGCACTACAAGAAGAAGAATGGCTATATACCACAGTTTTCCACAGACATGCAGATAATCTGCATTTAGTTAGTGTAGTTTAACTCTTATTATGAGACAGATGTATATGACGTGAATAAGTCTATCACTATCACACAGTGGAACTATTATGGCAATAAGAGCTTATCAAGCCTCTTTTTTGCTAAAGAGAACTGCATATGCTCACGTCTGTATAACGTATAGTACACTCTCATTTCCAACCAGTTATGTTTAATGTACTGTCATCCGTCACTTCTTACTTCTTCTCTTCTAGTCTTTCATCTCACACTATGACTATCATTCTCACATACAACGTCATTACCACATATATATAATATATACTACAGTAGTGAAGCTGTCGAATAAGCTCCCCGCAATATTCCCTTGTGTAAACAGTATCCCTATTAGTAAGTAGTTTGCAACCGTTCGTAATCCATAGCTCTGATCGCTAGCCACAATGTTTGTGATTTACACTATATTTGTATGGGAACGTGTCCTGGGGGCCTACCATCATTGGTTTAAGCAAAGCGTATTAAGTACTGAGCTTTGATGTTTCATTTAAGTAATGTAAAAAATCAATGTTGAGTCTTAATACGTCTACTTAAACAATCATAGTTGGCCCCCTGATCACGTAAGGAATTCAAATGTTTTAAATTATTGTGTTACGATTTGAGTTTTAATTGTAGAAGTGATGAATAATTCGTAATACAGACACCGCAAGTTTTTTTTTACTATTTTCCGTTTACTACCATAATGGTAGGCAGGCAGGGGCGTGCATTGGATTTTCAGAGGGTTAGGCATAAACAACAAGTAGGTAGGTAGGCAGGTTAAGTACGTACCTATGTGACGCGGTGTAGGTACGTACGTCTTGGTAAAGATACACATACGATACGAGTGTATTCAGTGATCACAATTTGTAACTTTTGATTACCTGCTTATATGCAATACACGCCACTGATGGTAGGTAACCATATTATTATTTTATGAATGTATCTTATATTAAATTTTATCGTATCTTACAATGTGTATATACATCGCAAATATTATCATAACCATTATTTTTGCTTCGTCGTAGTCGGGTAACTAGCTTTTACCCGCACGTCGGAATTTTACCCTAATAAGTGTCACCCGCGAAAGTTAGATTACTTAAACACTAGATGGCGCTACACGTTAGTTAGATCGCAAATGTCTAAAATGCTCTCCTCAGCTGACAACTGGAGATACTTTCTCATTTGCAATATAAATATGGATTGTTTGCGCTAGTCCTTTCGACTTTCACGCTCTCAGAGCGAATTAATTTGAATATAATTCAAATTAAATGAGACTGACAAAACAATTTGTACAACACTATACATACGTCTTACTACTTCTCATCTACGTCGAATTACTTCTCAGATTTCCTCGCGAAGTGTTCCTTCTATCAAGCGACATATCTATTGAATATTTTTTCACTTTTATCATCTTTTTGAATAGAAAGGGAGCCATCAAACCATTTGTCTCTCACTCAATCCTACATTGCTTTTAAGTCATATTTTTCCTTGACTCTTAAAAATATCTATCTACTATCTTGAAAGTTTAAAGAAAGCTTAAACTAATTCTCCTCTTAATATATTGATCCTAAACCTCGTCTAAAGCAACCTCTTTAAAGAGGATCGTGATCTATCGTTCAAATTGGCAGAATTATTACCTTATTTGACTGCAGAAAAACTAATTGAAAATGATGCAATTTGTCAACATTACTCTACAAGCCTCGATCAGTCAATGACTTATACATTCAAATGAAAATATATATCTATATCTATCCATACATCTATACAGATAAATAAAATTGGAGTGTCTGTTTGTAATTCCAAAATAACAGCTTTTCATTATGTATATGGATATGAAAGTATATATATTTTTTTAATTTTCTCTTTCTGTCTGTGTGTCAGTTTGTCCGGGAAATCTCCAAAACGGCTTGACCAATTTTAACGGGACTTTCACCATCTGGTAGCTGATGCTACAAGGAGTAACTTAGTCTTTTACTTAAAAAAACATTAGGGTTCCGCGGGCCACCTATGAAATTAAGTCTACGCTGGTGAAACAACAGGGCACAGTTAGTCAATAAATAAAAAAGCATTAGAAACCTTTTAGGTAAATTTAAATACTATAATAATACCCTAGCTACTTGAAAATATTGCCAATATTTCGGTTAGCTCCCAAATACGTTTACATTTCTCCGAAGTCATTACACAGCCTTCAATAAAAAACTGAAAAACAGAAGCATAATAAATTAATAACGGAGGTAGGTTGTAAATAAAGGGAAACAAAACATGAACAACTTTTTCCGTCTGTACCTAGAGCTTTTGAATGTAGCACAAATACACAATGGGAGCCTATATACAGTACATTGTAGTACCTATACATAGATATATATACCTGGTTTCACAGTTTGTTTCATTACTATCACAAACCAAGCAGCGTTTACACGCTAATAATTGTCAAGTTATCACTAAACAAATATGTTGATTAATAGATCGTGTTCTACGCACGCTATGTGCGTTAAGTTTATTTTTATCTTATACTCGGTTTTAAACAGGTCCGCGCTATAAATAACGCCGCTATTAATAAAGATAACAGTAATGATTAAATAGGTCATTAAGGCGGATAGCTAGCTAATGTAGTATGCTGCTTCTAAATGTTTGATAAATGCATAAGGTAAGTTAGGTCCTCAAGGTCATGAAGGGAAGGAGGCGGAGTACGAGCTTATGTTTGCACAGCAATTTCATCTATGCACTTATAATGTGATAATCAATCCCTATTTCCCTTGGCCACGCCACACGCGTGAACGCCTGGACCGATTTTTTCACTGATTTTTGAAAAAGTGATTTAGGCTAATATTATTTTGAAAACATATTAGGGTTCCGAGAAATAAAGCATGAAATTAAATCTAAGGGGGTGAAACCGCGAGAAAACCTAATTATTTGTATAAAAGGCAACGCACGATTAATATTTTAATAAATTTTGTTGTAAGCTTTCACATGCCACGACTGCCGTTTGACGCCTAATAATTAGTAAAAAAAACCAAATGCCAAATACAATCACTACAAAGCATCAAAAAAATAGGTCTGTCTTCGATCTTTGGTTCAAAGAACTACCTCCTTTTTTTTCTTCTAGTTTTTTAATGGCCTTCGGGTTGCTAGGTGGCATTTTAATTTTTCTTTTCATAATGGCTGTCTTGAGGAGCTCGTGGCACAGTTGCTATTGCGCATATCATTCGATCAACGAAGTTAAGCAACCATACGCCTAGCCAGTAGTTGGATGGGTGACCGCCCGAGTTCCCTCCGTGCCTCGGAGAGCACGTTAAGCCGTCGGTCCCGGTTGCCAATTTAACATCTTTGGCAATCGTTACAGGTCAGTCGGAGGCCTAAAAATAATCTGACAACTGGTTTAACCCAGATCACAGATTTTCCTCCTAAATGGGGTTGCGAAGGTCAGATGGCAGTCGCTTCGTATAAAAATCAGGTGATCAGCCACATCGGGTTGAATCAAGTGCCGACCCCAACAATGTATGGGATAAGGCCAGGGAGATGATGAATGGCTGTCTTGAGAAGACAAAATTAGCATAATACCAAAAAACCGTGAAGCTAAATTCAAGCACACCACAATGCTAAGTATTAAGGAGATTTGTATATAATTTAATAGTAAACTAGACCGATTATCTAACAATGCATATTAACATAAAAACTCGCCTATTCGAGTGGCTCAGCCTTGAAGTTAACTGCCATAAAATATTATGGCTATGAATATATTTTATTTCTATTTTTGGACACATACGATCTTGAGCACTTGCTTCCTAAAAAAGATACATGGGTGCCGTTTTTAAATAAGCTGCCAATACATCAATATAAAAATAATTATTAAATCTGATTTACGATAATATTAATTCACTACAATGGCATTTAGAAGGATTATTTAACTTCAAAACGTTATGCGAGTCATCGCAAACATAATACGTATATAAATAAAACTGAAGTGCCTGTTTGTTAACTGTTCAAAATTAACACCTTTTCACAAAATGCATTATGAAAGTTAATACGATATTCATATTAAAAACCATTTTTTTTCTTTGACTGTGTGTTCCGGTAAATCTCCGAAATGGCTGGAACAATTGTACAAATTTTACAAGGAATCATTTAGGCTACACAGGAAATTAAGTTTACGCGAGTAAAACCGCGTGCAACAGCTATAGAGAGACACAGCTGTAAAGAGCAACCATGAAAATGAAAAGACATTTTTATACATTCTAAGTTTTTTTTAAGTGCAAATTATATATACAATTTAACTTTTAAATATCTTTTAGAATAATTTTGTATCTTACGACTGATTATCAGTCCTTATTACGTAAACAAACTGCGCCTAGTTAATTACTTGTATATAAATACGGTTAATATATAATTTTTAAGATTTTTAAAACTTGCAAATGCTATAATGTAATCATTTGTGTAATATAATGAATTTAATCTGCATATTTGCCTTTGTTAAACTCAATTTATGTGTTTTTTGAGGAAATCAGTAAACCGGTTGATGCGGATAAACTATGAAGTATTGTTTGAAATCAAATAATAAAACATCAACAAATTTATGCACTAGTATTTTTTTACATGGACTAATGGCAAGTAAGTCTAAACGAGGCACGCAATCATTTCATTTTCCGGATAGGATATGAGAGTGCTTTCACGTGATCAACGTTATCAACGATTTCCGTTTTTTTTCATTCCTTAGCAAACATGTATACGTCCCACTCACAGATCCCATCTGATGGTAAGCGGTTACTGTAACATTAGTGCGTTTGAGAATTGTTTGAATTTTATGCCTTTATATTACTAGCTGTGCCCTGCGGTTTCACCCGCGTAGATTTAGTTTCATCCTTATTGTCGCGGAACCCTAATATTTTTAATAAATAAAAGTAGCCTAAGTTACTGCTTGAAACATCAGCTACCTGCCAGTGAAAGTCCGGTTAATCGGTCCAGCCGTTTCAGAGATTACCCGGAACAAACAGACAGACAGACAGTAAGTTTAAAACTTGGTGTTTTAGTATCAGTAGCGTGTATACTTTCATAAGCATGTAGTGAAAAGCTGCTATTTTGGAATTACAAACAGACACTTCAATTTTATTTATCTGTATAGATATAGATGTATAGATTTTGTGAAATGTTTAACAGGACTTTTTAAGCTAGTTACAGATGTTCTTAAGTATTTGTCATTTTGCTAAACAATACTAGATCTCACAAATCGGCTGATTGAGCGGAACATAATTTTACGCCTATTAGTTGTAACATTTAACAAGTAATTTTCCGTTCCCTTACTGTCAATAATATTCACATTTTTTTTTTTTGGCACAAACAGCCAAAATTATACAGAGGTAATATTAAGGTATAGATTATACCTAGAACAGTTTTAAATGTAAAACAGACAAGGAGTGCCCAATATTAAAAGTATCATAAATTTTACCTATTAGCAAATTGTGTGCATAAAATTTATGTACACACCTTGGAAATCAATCTTTTCTATTGTGTAATCCATAATAAAACACATGGTATTAATCTCATGCCATCCCAGAAGGGTCCCGAAGGGGCAAACAGAGGTGTTGTATCAACAACACCCACATTTCACCGAATACGTGATGGAGGGTGAGTCAATCGCCGTCTCAGGCACTATACATATGTCTTTAAATTACTTCTCAGACATATGAAGGTTTCCTCACGATGTTCTCATTTACCGTAAAGCACGTGGTGTGCAATCATTGCACATAAGTTTTTAGAAGAACTCATTGGTACAGGCCCCGTAACACATATTTATTTTCATAATTGCATATCCATGGAAGTATGTACAACTTCTGCTTCTAGTAGGGGACACAGAGGTCGATAGGTACAAACTATACTTATCTTGCAAAACGATGTTAATAATGCCTACAAAGAGAATCGTTCGCATCAAAGGTTACATTCGTTTGTTTTCAGAAGTAACCGAGCTTTGTAGTTTCGGAATTTTGCATTAATGCGAAGTATTTTTAATGTACTAGGTATTTCGTGTTTATGATGCATATTACGTTTAATAACTATAATTAAAGTTTTATAATAGTTTCGAAAGTTTGCAGAGATCTTAATAGATTATCTGAATAGCTGACTCGATAGACATTGTCCTGACTATTATGTCAAAACAGGGATTCATTATTGTATTATTACTATAGGAACGAACGAACAGGGGCCCAACCATGAGCTCTTATTGCAATGATCATTTTGTTGTGCGACAGTAACAGATGTATACACGTCATATATATCTGCCTCATAAATGAGTGAAACTATCACGGCAGTACAGAATATATTAGATTAAATTAGATTAGACTATAAGAAAGTTAAAGAAGAGATTATTTTCCTAGCAACGTAGGACAAGTAGCTCTGAATACCGAAAAAAGCAATATTTGTTCATATAATCTTCATCATTTAAAAGATAAGCATGATCAATCAGTATACAAACAGCAATTTGACATCAGTGTCATGGTACTCGTATGGGTATTAGCTGAATGGGTTGAATAGTTGCTGTGTGTTTCAAAATCAAAATATATATCTATACATACAGATATATATATATACAGATAAATAATATACAATATACATACATACAAACAGTACATACATAAATACATATACATACATACAGATAAATAAAATTGAAGTGTCTGTTTGTAATTCCAAAATAACACCTTTTCACTAAATGTATATGAAAGTATACACGCTACAGACACTAAAAACCAAGTTTTGAAATTATTCTCTGTCTGTCTGTCTGTTTTTCCGGGTAATCTCCAAAACGGCTGGACGGATTTTGACGGGACTTTCACTGGTAGGTAGCTAATGTTTCAAGGAGTAACTTAGGCTACTATTATTTATTAAAAATATTAGGGTGCCGCGACATGAAGCATGAAACTAAATATACGCGGGTGAAACCGCAGGGCACAGCTAGTCAAAAATAAAGATTATTTGATTAGTCCTTTTACTCGAGCCACCCACCCAGCTACTTATATGGGTTAGGGTTGCTTAACTTCGCTGATGGAATGATATGCGCAGTAGCAGCTGTGCCACGAGTAGAGTAGCTCATGCAAACAATGGCTATCATCATGCTATTTATAGATTCAAGTGTCCAAACCTACGCTTAAAAACATTTTCGGTGCGTTACGTCGAATTTTCCGCTTGATACCTTCATTTTCTCTTGTTAAACATGTAGGTATTCACGGTTACACGGTACCATTTTCTCTTGTTAAACATGTATTTTTTCTTAATCTTAGTTGAAGTAGATCGCTGTGTATACATGGAAGAACTGTTTTTCAAAAACTATTTTACGATGATGAAGAAAACATACCTAAAAGGCTTACGAACTCACTTTATGTGTTTTTTTACACAAATTAGTACGAAACCGCGACCCAGTAATACTTATATACCTGTAAAGTTGTTGATAGTTGCTATTTGTCCACGCTAACAATATCCATAGGAAAATTTTACAACTGAAAATATGAAAACACCTGTGTTATTTATACTGTTACTGGTTACGAGTGCCAAATAATACTTAGAGCGTTTTAAAATAATGAACTAGGTGCCCCGAGCGACATAACTTACACTCACTATTTGATCCGGTGAGCTATTAACGACATTCGTCTTTTATTAATTATGAAAGACGAATATTCATTGCATTCCACACCACGTGCTTTACGGTGAAGGATAAAATCGTAAGGAAGCCTGCATAATGCCTGAGTAAGACGTATGTATAGTATAGGCGGAGATGGACTTTGCATGAAATTTTTTGAAGCCGTTTCCGAGATTAAGATTATCGTTAAAAGGTATTACTATAACAGACACACACTGTGTTTTATTTATATGTGTATGTAGAGCTAAACCCATGCCAACACGTGTTCACGACTGGTAAACCTTTTAGTATTAATTTAATATTCTCGTCAGAAACACAGCTATTATTAAATTAGGTTGAAAACCGACGAGATTAAATCCTCAGCTGGGTATGAGAGTGAAATTATGCTATAATTTTCAGGGACTTGATTGAAAATTAACGAGAAATATCAAGGGATATTGCTATTTTAAAAGAGAGGATTGAAGCGTGTTTGTATTTTTGAGTCATGATTACTTGTAAATCTATGCAGATAAATAAAGTATGTCCAATACTCAAAAAAAAGTATCTGCCGTCTGCCTGTTTGTTCCGGCTATTCTCCGATTTTAACGGGACATTAACTGGCAGATAGTTAATGTTACAAGGAGTAACATACATTTAACTTATTAACATTCTTTGTGTTAAGCAAATTTTCAAAATATTAAAAAAATAATTAAAGTTGGCATTTCTAATGGGCAGTTCTAACCGCTTACTATCAGGCGGACTGCACATACACACACTACCCTTGTTTTCAACATTTGAAGTAGGTATAAAAAGAGAAAATAAGACTAGTCCCTGATTAGTTTATTACATACATATGCTCACGCCTGTATTCCCCGAAGGGGTAGGCAGAGGTGTTATAAAAACAACACCCAAATTTCACCGAAGATGATTAAGTGCCAACGTGACACATGGTGAGTTTATTACAATTTTATATTAGCTTTTAAATTTATATTTAGTGTTGAAAAAATGTATTAAATACAAATAGTAAAAGTTCCCTTTAGTTCCCCAAATGTATTGGTCATCGTAACAAATGGGAATAGACGTTATATATTCCGTGTTAAGAATTAATGAATATATTTTCGATGGTTATGTTCGGTTGCGTGCTCACTCAAATACCTCGTCTAAATTCGGCGCAAATGTGATTTTACCAAAATATTTTGATCATATTTTTCCCTTGTGAATTTTTTTAGAGTAAACATCTTCAGAATTTATAACAAAGCAAAGCCACATGTTTGGTCAGAGAACATAAATAGTTCATAGTATTCCGCAAAGATCGATAATCGACTTAAACAATGAGTCATAGATGCTAATTTGCAGTAATTTATTACTCAGCACGCGTATTTATAGACTGACACCTTTACCGTTGTATCCACTTATATATCATCACGGTCAAATGCATAATGTATCACAAAATTAATGAATTATGGCGTAGCTTCAACACTTTGTTGCTTATTAGCTATAAATAAAATGAAGTGTCTGTTTGTAATTTCAAATTCACAACTTTTTACTAAGTAAATATATATGAAACTACCGTATACTTACATAAAAAACCTGTTTGCTGGCTAATCTCCGAAATGGCTGGAGCGATATTAACGGGACTTCTACTGTGAAAAAGGGTTCCGCGGGCTACCAATTAAGTCTACGCGGGTGAAACCGCGGGGCACTACTAGTAAGCTACAAAAAAACCAGCCAACCCTTTATAAAATTGAATTACAAAGAATACGGAACTACGATAGATGGATTTTGTGAAAGATGATATGTCTGAAATGGGAGTAAGTACAGATATGATAGAAATGAAAGAGAAGAATTAGTTCCGGCCGACCCCCAAATAACAATAAGAACAAGAGGATGATGATAATGATATACGGAGCTAGCTTCGACCCGAAGCTTCGACATACAACTTTCAACCCCCACTTCACCCCTTTAGGGTTAGAATTTTTAATAATCTTTTCATAGTATGAACTCACTAAGACCACACCCTCTAAATTTGATGTCTCTAGGAGCAGCGGCTTAGCTTATGCGTTAATTTCAGAGAGAACTTGGAATTTTATATGTATAGATAATTATTCCGAATTTTTTTTTTTGAATATTTGACTTATCCATGATACTCTAAAATAGCGAAATTATTTCAATTCCACCTAATTATAACCTAAGGTAGTGTAGAGACGCATGAATGTAGATGAAGCGAAAGTAGTATGCAAGGATCGTAGTACATGACACACAATAGTCTCTGCGTACATAGATGCGTAAGCATATGTTTATATATAAGTATGTATATTATGAATAGCAGAATCTATTTTCACTCAAAACATGTTTCAGAAGTTCAACCACAATTTAGAGATGACGGATCTGCGAGCCAAAATAGATAACTATTTGTTCCGAGTCTAAAAATAAGCGTGTTGAGTGATTTGAGTTGCGTCGACTGTAATGCAAACAACGCGATTTCTTGCACCGAGTATAACTTTTGACATGTTTTGTTGCGTATGTTGATAGTTTACTTTAATTACACAAATTTAATCGTTATTAAAACATATTCCCCTTTTTATAAACTAAATTTTTAGACTAATTAAATTCAGGCTAAATGGTGGGGCTCGAACCTCTGCTTGGGGCGTTGCTATTTGTGGTTTGGGAAGTGGTTGAAATAACTTGCTCAGCATATCAAGATTTGGTTTAAAGAAGAAACTACCAAACTGTGACTTAAACTTTAATCAATAAGAAAACCCGTCAAAAGAGCCGTGGCGACTGGCGGGTTTAAAGTCGCCTGATGAGAACAAGCGACGCATGTCTGAAAAGTAATGTAAATTTTTAATGTTATTTTAATGTATAGTGCATACGACGGCGATGGGCTCACCCTCTATCACGTTGGCAAATAATAATTTTGAAATGTGGGTGCTGTTCCAACACCTCTGCTTATCCTTCCTTATCTGTGGAAGTAACTGCATTTTTATATTATTTGTATAGCATTCAACATCTGAAACAAATAAAACTATTCACGCAACCGTTTGATTGAAGTGGTAAGTTGCTCCGTAAGCCCTCAGCAACCTTTTGGGTCGGCTCGCCGCATTACCCTTGCAAAACTCACCAAACTATATACCGTATTACTTTTCAAATGAGGTGGGCCGTTGACCGGAATATGTTGAGCTAACTAGACGTGGAACTTTCCGAAATATGTTTCAATGAGAATAAGCCTTTTAACGTCCGTAGTTTAAGCCCTAGGGTCTAGAGAAGAAAATGTATTCTAAGTTCTGTACCACGCGGGAGGTAACTTTTCGTAACCTACTACGGCGGGTAAAAAGGAGTGTTATGATTTAGACTGGTATGTTCATCTGTGCTCTTAACTACTTTTCATAATTTGACAAGTTAGATTTCGTTGGATGCGTCTTGGCTGTCTTTCAAATTCGTAATGCAAGATATGTAGTAGTTTAAATATAGAGGTGGCAGCTGAGATTCGAGAGCCATCCAGGGTGGCGACTGGGATATACCCCTTGGTACGTGTTCTTTGACGACTTGCATTTGCATCCAGGCATTCGCTTTTTATATGCTTCCTAATTATTCCTTATTATATTCCAAAATCAGATTTCCTTTGTCTGCTCAAGGTGCTCGTGCTCTCAATGCAATTAATAACGTCATATCGTGCGGTTGCTTTGAAGGCGTAATAGCTGCAAGTAACGTCTCGGAGTCACGTTGCTAGAGCAATTAATTGCAAATTGATATTACGGTCGTGCGTCAAAAGCATAAGCAAACTTGTGAGATTAATATTATCAATGCTGCGAAGCTCAATATCAAAGTAACAAAGGTTGCTAGAGTTTAATGTAATCCTTGTTGGTGTAGTGGTCGCAAATGCTGCAAACGTGGTCCTGAGTTCGATCTCCAGGTCGGGCCATATGCTATTGGGTTTGCCATCTGTAATTTTCCATTCAACAGATGTGGCAGAAGATGCTGTGCTGCCATTGGACTGCTAAGGCACACGAGAAGATGTATGAGATGTTGTTTGAATGCTGTGTGCATTCAAACAATGATCTGCCAAGCTGAAGAGGCCGATGATGATGGTGAACCAGTAACAGCCCGAAATAACTAAAATTGGAGTTTGATTTTGTAAATTAAATAATACTGCAACTTCGTTTGATTTTCGGTCGATTGCGAAGTTTCGTTTTCGGAGAAAGGGTTTTAAACTAGCGGACGTCACGCGGTTTCACCCGCTTAGTTCCCGTTTCAGTAGAAGTACGGAGATAAAATATAGCCTATACTAATCAGTGATAATGTAGCATCCAAATGGTGAAAGATTTTTTTAAATCGGTCGAGTACTTATTGAACCAATTGGTTACAAACATACTTACATGATTATTCTAGAGCTACTACTATAATAGATGTAGAAATAATAACCCGGACTCATGAGGCATCAGTTCTAGTCATTCGCGGTTTCTATTTTAGAACATAAATCTGTTTTGTGTTCCTTAAAAGTTATTTTGGTGATCATCACGTTACTCAATGGTATGTACTCGCTACTATATATTGTGAACTCATAAAATACATAGTTGAATTTTGTGCGTATGGTGTTCAATTTAGACTCGGATATTCATTAAATTTCCATATGAAATAAACACAAAATTATCCTAAAAAAAAATTAAAGTACCTAAATAAATTTTATTGTCTGCAATAAAATCCCACATTCAATAAATGGGTTAAATTATGATTAATTTAAGCCATACGTTAAACTATACTGATGAAGAAAGCTTATTACACAGTTTTGGATTACATAAGTGCCTAGCTGTGCCCCGCGTAAATTTACTTTCATCCCCTATTTTATCCCCTTGGGGGTAGAATTAATCAAAATCCTTTCTTAGCGGATGCCTACGTCATAACATCTACCTGCATGCTTATGTTTTTTTTTCATAAGTGATATTATTGGTTTTCATGTCCATGATGCCAGCGGGGTTTTTCCCGGTTTTTTCAGAAGGCTATTTTTTGAACCGGTGGTCAGTTCTTCGACGTTCATAAGTATTACCAAGGCCTAAACTGAATAAATCATTTCCATTTTTAGTATTCAACCAAATTGTTGCGCCTTGCGTTGTTAATAAAGTGGAACATAACTCTAGTGTTTTGCTTATATCTATCGCGACACAGCGGTTACACTCCATCACTTGTAATACACTGTCATTAATGTCACTATGCTAAACACACTACCTGCGCTCTGTTTTTTTGATAATATGTCCCCAAATTCCGGGAAACTCCCACTATGTTGATACTTTGAAAATAATTCCATTTCGACAAAAAATACCAATATGAATTCAGTTGGGGGCTAAAGCAGTTCTTGGAAAAAGTGGAATCCCAGAAAAACCCACACATTTAATAAACGTTGCCGAGTAAAAAATATCAGTTCTCTTCGAATGAGATCAGCCTCGATTCAGTTCGAAGGGGCGGGGATATTTCCTTCCATTGTCATTGCTAGTTTCTTCGTATAGAAATGCAAAGCATTTTATATACGCGGTTGTGATAAGTTTTCTTTTGAGCAGACAAAGAAGTGGACAAAAACTAATTGAGTTTGCGTAAAAATTATTTCCAATCTCCTTTCTAGTCACTTACCAAATTACTAGAAATATGTAAGAGCCATACCATATGCTCACGCCTATATTCCCCGACGAGGTAGGCAGAGGTGTTCTGTGTTAACTCCCAATTTTCCCTGAAGATGTTTAAGTGCCAACGTGACAGATGGTGAGTCTATATGTCTTTCAATTACTTCCCAGACATATGCAGGTTTCCACACGATGTTTTCTGTTTTGTGAAATCCGCACATAAGCTTTTAGAAAAGCTCTTGGTACAGACCGTGCTGGGATTAAAACTTCCGTCGCTTGCGTAGCAGGTGACTGCTCAAACCCCGTGGTCTGCAAGGACCTACATCCATGGGAAAACGTGTAAATTACTGACATATTATTATGTATTCATTTTAAGAAAATGCAAATGTAATTACATAATACCGCGAACAAGTAAGTAAGTAGGTACGCACTAATGCCACGTGGCTTTGAAATATTTCTTGGTTAACATTTTGTATTGGGTAACATTTTTGGTTTACGTTGTGTCCCGAAAAGTAAGTCCCATTTACACTGTGGCCTTAAATAATTAATTATTTTTCATTTTCATTGTGGCCTGGACGATTGGTCCACAGTGTAAATGATTTGGGATCACGAGTTAATTAGACAGTTCTGTTTATTCACTAACGTAAGTAAGTTTACGTTTAGGAACATCATAAAAACTAGGGCTTTCACTTTATTGCGTCCCAGGTGAACGTTAATTGTGTGCCTAGACTGGAGAAGGGTTGAAGATCAAAACATCGCAAAACATGACGTAACAGAGGGCCTACTCGTTTTCTCCGTAGAACTGAGCTAAGGCCGAAAATTCGCAAAGTTCCGTACGAACGTTTTCCGCTAGAAAATTCTTTGACGTTTATCTACAATGATTAATATTATAAAGCGGAAAGATTTTATTGTTTTTTCTTTGTTTGCATTGAATAGGCTCTGAAACTAATTGAACGATTTTGAGCTAGCTTCATTATCAGCCAGTAACGTAGGCTATATTTTATCCCCATACTCTTACGGGAACGGGAACTACGCGGGTAAAACCGCGAGACGTCCGCTCGTATATTATAAACTGGCGTTAGTTAAATTATAACGGAAGTTTGAGTTTGATAAAAACAAAGCGATACTGAATCTCCGTTTGATTTTCGTTCGTGTGCGAAGTTTCATACATACATATGGTCATGCCCGTATTCCCCGTAGGGCTAGGCAGAGATGTTGTCATAACAACATCCACTTTTCACTGAAGATGATTAAGTGCCAAGGTGATATATACTGAGTTTACCGCCGCTTCAGGCACTATAGATACGTCTTTGAAATACTTATCAGACACACGGTTTCCCGATTCACGATGTTTTCCTTAACCGTAAAGCATGTAGTGTGATATCACTGCACATACGGTTTTAGAATAACTCATTGGTACAGGGCCCTAACCATGACTTCTTATTGCCATGATATCGTAGCTCATATTATGAGACAGATGTATATTTTTTTTTTTTTTATTTATTTATAATTTGAATATATAAACTTACAGCTATTGCCAAAGCGCCATATGACGCGTATAAGTCTGTCACTGTCACACAGTGGAACTATGATGGCAATAAGGGCTTATGGTAAGCTCCCAGGCCCGCTGCGTATTTGCGCAGCACCGCTTAAACCCTACGGTCACCACTGTTCTTCTACGAAATGTCGGTTTCGGTAGAAGAGAGTTAACCCCCATAATTTATTTCAAACGTCTGACCTTTCAGCGTTGGTCAAAAAGTCCTTCATACACATTTGAGGATAATGATATGCAAATAAAATTTGTAGGACGAAAAAATATACCTAATATCGGATTTGCAAATCGCGTTGGAGATGAGATTTTATGAGTGACATCAGAATGAAAAAAACGAACAGACGAATTTACAACATCCGTTTTTGAAGTCGGTCAACAAGAGAGAATAAGGCATCTGAAAACTCAAACCTGTATTAGGGTCTTGAAAGGGTGCACAGAGGTGGTATATCCACTTTTCACCGAAAATGAAGAAGTGCCAACGTGGCAATTGGTGAATTTATCGAAGTTTTAGATACTGCTCAGACATAATGCAGGTCTCCTGAATATGCTATCTTTCACCTTCAAGCACGTGGTGTGACATCACTGCACTTAAGATTATAGAAAAACCTTACTAGAAGCCGCATTGCTGGCGATTAAACTCAGAAGGAAGGTACAAATATTAAAGCATTATATTCAATTTAAAATTTGAAAAACATAAAACAGAAGTATTTCAGTACTTGCGAATATGAATGCCCCATTGTCAGTAAAGTCTTGATTATTCGCTTAAATATTCGTGACAAACAGTTACACGAAGGTATTTTTAGCACAATAGAGATTCATTGTATGTATGTGTATGACGGAATGCATGCCTAATTTTTTTCGAATTATCGGGGCTTACCGTTTGTTACTCTGTATGTCTAAAAAGGCCACTTTGGGAGAATCATAATATGATACGAATATGATATTATGATTGACTGACTGACATAGCGATCTATCAACGTACAGCCCAAACCACTGGACGGATCGGCCTGAAATTTGGCATGCAGGTAGATGTGATGACGTAGGCATCCGCTAAGAAAGTATTTTGATTAATTCTACTCCCACGGGGATAAAATAGGGGATGAAAGTTTGTATGAAACTAAATTTACTCGGGTGAAACCGCTGGGCACAGCTAGATTCTTATATATACTCGTATGCACTTAGACTGCCTCGTTGGTCTAATAGTAAGTTCACCTGTCGATTACGAGGTCCCTGGTTTGATTCCCAGGTCGGGTCAAAAATAGATAGTGGGTTTTTTGTCAATAACTTCACAATAAATGCCCGGAGTTTGGAAGTTGCCGGTGTTTACACCTCCCTGCTTCCTACGTCGTACGTCTGATTTCTGTCCGATCGTGTCAGATTGCCGTCCCATCGGACTCTGAGAGTGAGGGAATAAAGAGTGCACCTATGTTTGCGCTATGTGCGCCTTGTGCACTATAATATCTCCTGCGTAGATGGCTAATATAATACCCGTTAAGATTAGCCGCCCTAACCGAAATTTGGTAGGAGATTATTATTATACACTATGCGTAGGTGTAGCTTTATTGGCGTCATTTGCTAAGGTTCCCTGGCCTTATCCCATGTATTTGGGGTCGGCACTTGATTCAACCCCATGTGGCTGATCACCTGATTTTTATACGAAGCGACTACCATCTGACCTTCGTAACCCTTTTTTCGAAAATCGGAAATCTAGGTTAAACCAGTTGTCAGACTTTCTTAGGCCTCTGACTGACCTGTAACGATTGCCAAAGATGTTCAATTGGCAACCGGGACCGACGGCTTAACGTGGTCTCCGAGGCACGGAGGGAACTCGGGCGGTCACCCATCCATCTACTGGCTAGGCGTATGGTTGCTTAACTTCACAAATAACACTAACGTATATCGAATCACAGAATTATAAAAACACCATATCTCAAATGAATTCCTCAGAATTCTTTGACGAGTTTGGTTATTTTAAATAAATTATCAATTAGATACACAATAGTTCTAAAAGATCTGTGATTGTTTCAAAGAATACAATACAATTTCAAAGACATTTCTAAGACATCTTATTGAAACGGGAAACAATACAGCCGCGTTATTCACAAAGGTTTCTCAGCGTCGAACTCGACGACGGCCGTTTGTTTCAACCATAGGAAATTGATACATAATACATAGAGGATAAGGTTCAATTTCGTATCTTTAAAACTGACGATTGGCGACGAGTGCGACGCTAGACCTTAGTGAATAACACGGTAGCTCACTTCTAAGAATTTCCCAGAAAATTTATTTATAGGGATAAATTTATACAGAGGAAAATTAATAAGCTGACAAGTAACAGACGTTTTGAAGAATTAATTAAAATTTGTTTGATAACGCCAAAGTTTCATTACTTAGTGGAAACATAAAATTCGATGTTCTACAAATTGCTTCCAATTATATACTTTCAAGGCAACGTCTCGAAGGAATTGCTTTAAGCAATATCGGACTTGGTAAACAAATTGTTATGATTTTACAAGCGAAAAGCATTAGGAAGTAAATTCTGGTGTTTATTATCCATTTATCTATATACACATAAATATACAGTATTTACCTACAGATAAATAAAATTGTATGTAATTCCAAAATAACAGCTTTTCACTAAATGCATATGAAAGTATACTGACACTAAAAAACAAAGATTAAATTTTTTTCTGTCTGTCTGTCTGTTTGTTCTAGGTAATCTCTGAAACGGCTGGACGGATTTTAACGGGACTTTCACTGGTAGGTAGCTGATGTTTCAAGGAGTAACAAAAATATTAGGGTTCCGCGACAATGAGACAAAGGATGAAACTTAATCTACGCGGGTGAAACCGCGGGGCACAGCTAGTAAATAATATATATATATATATTATGTTAGTGAAATTATACTGCCACGAAGGAGAAGTGGCGGACAGAATCATTAATATTCGTATAGTAACAACCAGATATTTTGACATTAGAAGTAGATACTTCAGTCATATTTATTTGTTTAAATCAGTTTATTACTCAGATCGACATTTAAGTAAGTTATTTTACCCGAACGATGGGCGCCCGATTCGCTCTGACATAAATTATGAATTCTTAGCTTATACCTAGGCGAGATGAAGTGATTATGCTAATTTCATAATCTGTGCTTACTTAAGTCTAAAGTAACCTTATATTTTTTATTGAGTTTGTTAAGTTCGCTATCGTTATATAATAGAAAAAGTGGCACTAGTAAAAATATTTTTATTTTAGTTTTAAATAAAAGAGAAGCCGCGGTGGGCGTGAGATTTTAGCGGTCGCCTGCTACGCAAACTCGAATCCCAATGACTTTTCTAAAAACTTATGTGCAGTGATTTCACACCACGTGCTTTACGGTGAAGGAAAACATCGTGAGGAAACCTGCACATGTCTGAGAAGTTATTCGTATGTCTGAGACGGCGATAGATTCACTATCTGTCACGTTCGGTCATGTCCGGTGAAAAGTGGGTGGTTGTTATCACCTCTGCCTACCCCTTCGAGGAATACATGTGTGAGCATATGTTGTTTTAAATAAAATAAATATATGAATTTTGGAAGATAAAGTTTTTTAACTGCCCAAGAGAGTAATATATAATATAAAATATTTACTGCCATATTTTCAAACGTACACTTAATTTCATTAAGTGTCTGTATACAGACAGGTGTGTGTTATGAACGCTCTCGTAGCAAATAATGTCACTTTCAAGTAGTTACTCATAAAATATGAAGTCTATTTTGTTATAAATTAAAATCTTGTACGATATTAAATCTTCTAACAAATATCATACAATTATGTACAAACCAATGTGGTGTCTAGAAATTTCATTTGTATTTCACATTTACTCTCAGGACCACCGCGCATTTGAAATTACTACGAGAGATAATTCTTGAGCAATACAAAAACTTCTAATATATTTTGATCCTTCGAGGACGAAAAGGTAGTAAAGCGAAAAATATGTTTTTTGAGACCAAAATAAAAATTAGAGAAGAAAAAGTATTTCCTCATTTTTATCTTTACTATAATATATTGGTAGTATACTTTTAAATGCAATAATGTGTGCCAAGTATTTAATTATGTTCAGAAACGTATAGCATATATATGATTAATTATTTTATTTGCTACCTTCTATTTATTATAATAATATGTTCTATTGTACAGTTTTTATACAACTATGAGTCTGCTCTTATATTTCGACGCAAAAGAATAGCACGTAGGTAATGAATATCTAATTAGAAATTAATTATACTGCTTCAATGCACATGCCATTAGAATAAATCAATAAAAGCTTTAGTCCAGCGACTCCGTAAAAATGTTTATACTTAGCAAAAAAAAGAAGATTTTCGTAAAAACCAAAAAAACATGAAAAAAAATATTTTTTGAGAGTGAAGTTCATTAAAGAGTTTTTTATAATTAGCATCACCTATTAGAAATAGGTTACACGGGGAGAGCATATAGCCATTTCAATAGACTTATATACCTTATCCATATTAATATTTTTTTCGATTTGTCCTTCAGTTGCGGGGAAAACGATTCGCTTTATAGCTGTCTAAGCAAGGATCTATTTTTCTAGACAAGCAAAACATGCGTCATATTGTTTATTTCGGACTTATCCTAGCCTAGGCTAGAGAATAAGTATTCTGAAACATAATGCTTTCTTGGCGCTCATACTTATTACTATGATTTGCATTTTATTTTACTTGTATAGTTATTGTTAGAGCTGTGGTGGCCATGGTTTGAGTAGCAACTGCTACGCAAGCAACGCAAGTTCGAATCCCAGCTTGTACCAATGAGTTTTTTTTAAACTTATGTGCATTTATGTGCGAGTTTTGAGCGCTCAGTGTAAATAATGTGGACAGCGGCAATTTTTTTATCTTTTTGCCAGCTTGTTTGACGTTTGTTGAATTCATAAATTCTCTCACTTCTGAAACCCGTTCTAAAATAGTTCTTTCAAAAAATCCAAAATTCAATTATATTTTCATTTTTATTCACCTCGAGGTTCAATTTTGAAATAGGCAAGTGAGTAAAAAAAATATCTACCCTGGATTTATGTCACACCTGTTTAATAGAACGTTTATTAAAAGATTGGGATTTTTTTATAAATCAGACTGAACTACGCCTAAAACAGTTTTACAACTTCAAGAATCAAGACGTAATAAAGCAATTTATAAGTTTTTTATGTATCTGTATAGTAATGGGCATTATAATTTTGTAATAAAAGTAGACTTAGGTTCCACTCAAATTCGTAATGTGGTAACGACTCTTTTTTATTTCTTTACGCACGTGCCTGTCTTAAAATCCATTGAGGGCAGTCCAGACTTTCTTTAGGATCAGATAAAATCATTAACTTTTTATCTCCAACTAATATTGCAAATTTTAAATGTGTATTTTTTTGTACCGAATCTGATATTGATGATTGACATGATTCTCATCACTCATTGATGATTTATCAAATCAAACTATGCAACTAGAAAAATGTTTTTTTTATGAAGAATTAAGTAGCATTTCAATCATGTTTTTAATTTTGGTTTGTTTTTGATAAGAACGCAAATAGTTTTAGTTAGACTATAAAAAATATATGGTAGGTATAATCACTAAATTAAACTACAATAAAACTACACACTCGGGTACACCCTTTAAGCAAATGGTAATAGAGTCTAGTTTAAAGTTGAAAATTCCCATTTCACTTGTCATTATTAACCGTAGGACAAAATATTCACCCATTACAGTGACAAAATGTCCATTGTGTGCGCAAGGGCTCGTGCGAAAACTCATGTCATTAATTTAAATAAGATTAATATCGAACTAAACAGACACTATTATGTGTTCCACACAATGCGATCCAGAAATATACTTTACTAGCGGACGTCACGTGGTTTCACCCGCATATTCCACGTTCCCATGAGAATACGGAGATAAAACATAGCCTATGTCACTCGTATATAGTATCTATTGCTGGAAGAAATTTCAAGATCAGTTAAGTAGTTTCGGAGCCTATTCAATCCAAACATTGAATTGAAGTTAGCGAAATTCGCGGGCAAAAGTTATTAGCAACATCATGAAAAATTATTTATTCAATTCAGGTACCCGAGTTAAAACCTAGCCTACCAAGAAGAACTGACATTTCATCTAGTGTATAACGTATCTTGCAATGCAATAAGTTAGAATACTGGGCCGAGATAATGGCCTGTCGTGTCAGTGACAGATCTCTGAGGTCACAGTTGTGCAAACATAAAAATAACGCTAAAAGCCGTTAGCGGATCTTTATAGGCATCTTAATGTGCGAAAATACTTTGCTATGGTCCCCTGTAGTGCTACAGTTACATTGTCAAATATGTAGCGTTTTATGGTTCAACCCCTTACGGGCACTTACGTGATGCAAAGGTGATTTTATTGAGACGTACTTTACGGGAATTTCCTAAATTATGTCATGGTTCTTACGGATCCATCAACCTATTAAAATAGATAAAATGTAAAAAATATATGCTCACGCCTTCCCGGAAGAAGTGCTACAACACTGAGTTCTCATCGAAGATAAGGTGGAAATGTGACGGATGGTTAGTCCATCGCTGTCTCAGGCACAATACATACGACTTATTAGTTAAAACCGTGATAAAAGTTAATTAGTTTTGGCAACTTACTTAGCGTTGTTACTTATCTTCACATCTGTATATATACCGATAAATACTGAAGTGTATGTTTGTAATTCAAAATTAACAGCTTTTCACTAAATGCATTCAGCGGAAGGATAAACGGTACTCACATGAAGAATTTTTAAAATCGGTCCAACACTTTTTGAGCCAATTCTTTAAAAACATACTTACATAAAAAAAATTCCTCTTTATAATCTATACATCTATACTCTATACAGATAAATAAAATTTAAGTGTCTGTTTGTATATCCAAAATAACACTTTTCACTAAATTCATATGAACGTATACACGCTACTGTCACTAAAAAACCAAGTTTTAAACATTTTCTCTGTCTGTCTGTCTGTTTGTTCCGGGTAATATCTGAAACGACTGGACCGATTTCAACGGGACTTTCCCTGGCGGATAGCTAATGTAACAAGGAGTAACTAAGGCTATTTAGATTTTTTTAATACATTAGGGATCCGCGGGCAACTATGAAATTAAAATCTACGCGGGTGAAACCGCGGGGCACAGCTAAAAGCCGTGGGTGAAACTGTGGGGCACAGCTAATATGAAATATTACGTAAACTATTATTTTCCTAGCGACGTATTTAAATTATTTACAATGCTTTGTCCTTGACCACGCACAACGTAGTAAACAACTCGCTAATTATCATAACTACGTGCAATTTTAGTACTTACCTACTATTGCATAACACTAAGTTAACAGGAGTAGAACATACATTCATATGATCACGCCTGTATTCCCCAAAGGGGTAGGCAGAGGTGCTGTTATAACTACACCCACTTATCACCGAAGATAAAGTGCCAACGTGACAGACGGTGCGTCTATCGCCATCTTAGGCACTATACGTACGGCCTTGAATTACTTCCCAGACATATGCAAGTTTCGTCACGATGCCCTACACCGTAAAGCACGTGGTGTAAATCACTGCACATTCAGTTTTTAGAAAAACGCTTTGGTACAGGCCCCGCTACTTAAGCTTCATGGCCACCACGGCTGACTACTGTGTAGATATTGTTATATATTATGATTATTTCTTTTGCGAAACGATCCCATTTTGTTCCCAGCAATATCGGCCATCAATCCACGGGTTTCAGTTAGGTTAGCGGAGTAACATCTGCAGGGGAGAATGCCAAAAGTGTCTTTTTGTTTGGATAGAATGACGAATAATCTCGATATGGCAGTATTTTATAAAATTGCTAGACGAATAGATGTCAGATACGCTGCCATTATTTTTGACAGCCTTCTTTGTGAAGACTGATAAGGTATTTGATGAATTTCTAAATGAAAATTATTTTTAATCTTCCTAGTAATTCCTTACATTTTTCTATCCAGTACAAAAATTTCTTCCAAGAATTTAATATCTGTTATTTCTTTTCCTTTGTGAAATTAAATATCTACATTAAATAAAATTTCTTGTATACTTACATTACACATTTCTAGAACAATATATGGCTTTTACAACAAATCTTTGAAAATTTTGTAAAATTCAGATCGCGGTTGTTCTGTGATTCTGTAGAGATTTTTTTTGAGAAAAAATGAGGTAAATATATAGTTGATCACATCCAGTGTTGATAACTCGAGTCAGTTAGAGACACTTAATTACTGAAGGGGCTAATTAATTGATGGTCTTCCCAACTAATTTGTTTGTTGGAGAGTTGTTCGCAAACTTTACGATCAAACGAGTTAGGCTATTTTGAACTTGATATGCTTGTGTTAGGGATTGATTTAGTTTGAGAGGTATATTTAAGTACTTTGGGAGGGTGTTGCAAGGGCAGCGTTGTTACTATTAAGTTAACTTATTGAGTTTGTTGCCCTGAAACATAGATATTGGGCAATATATAATTGAAATGAAGCAAAGTTTTGTAGATATTAACAAATTTTATATTTGTTTTAAATAAAGATAAGATATGATGTGTAACAAGATAATGGCGGCAAGAAGTGAAAAGGGAGCGTGCCCATAGACAACAGGCAGTGAGGCGATTACATTTTAGTCAACTCAATGCATATTGAAATTTATATTATTTTTATATGTTCGTCTAAGCTAATCTCTGAACCGATTTTAACGGACTTTTACCGGCCTATTAGATACCTGATATTACAAAGAGTAACATAGGCTTACATAATGTAAAAAAATCGTGTTCGCGATTAAATCCATCCATGAAGTAAAGTCTACGCAGTTGAAACCGCGGGACACAGCTAATTAATATTTTGAATGGGCACGTGTTGTCAGTTGTGAGAAGATTTAAGTAGGGGAGATCATTGTGCGATTTCAAATCAAAAAAGTCTCTGTTTGTAATTCCAAAATAACAGCTTTTCACTAAATTAATATGAAAGTATACACGCTACTGATACCGAAAAACCAAGTTTTAAAATTTTTCTCTGTCTGTCTGTCTGTCTGTTTGTTCCAGGTAATCTCTGAAACGGCTGGACGGATTTTAACGGGACTTTCACTGGTAGGTAGCTGATGTTACAAGGAGTAACTTAGGCTACTTTTATTTATTAAAAATATTAGCGTTCCGCGACAATAAGAAAGAAACTAAATCTACGCGGATGAAACCGCGGGGCACAGCTAGTATAATATAAAATACAAAAATGTTACAGCGCAGTCTAGTCCCAAACTAAGCAGAGCTTGTACTATGGATACCAGACAGAGGATGTAACAAAAATTATGAATACCTTAAAATACTAACATACATATTATGATAATAAATATACATTATAAAATAAACTTATTTAATTAATTCACACGCAATTTCGTAACCGACCTCTGAAACGGCGGTATACTACACCCTTCGGCCAAAAATCTTCCTTCAAGAAGGTCGACAGATGTTCGGTTGGTACTCTCACCACGAAGGAATTGAAGTTTACCCCGTGGCGGGACTCTAACGTTCGACCCTCAGGTTGAAATTGGTCTTTACTCGTAGGTACTCCGCCACATGTTCAGCCAGGACGGAGTAGTGTACTCGAGACACGTAGATCTGCGTCGAAGGATCTAAATGACACGTGGCGCCTTCTTGTGGTAAAATAAGTTGTTCCTGTCTGTTACATGCGCAAAAATTTCGCGGAAAGCCTCAAACGGATATTCCGGTTGAACAGAATAAATAGAACTGCTGTTCAAATATGTGATAGGAAACAAATCGTAGGTAGATAGTAAAAATCATCATCCAATTTCGCGTAACAAATTTTTCGCGACTAGTCTAACTTTCTAGCTGTAACGTAGACTTATAGAGTACCAAACGATTTAAAAAAAACTGCCTTCGCAAATTTCTTGAAATATTCTTCAAAGGCCATTTTGTAATATAAGATGAATTCTGTAAAAATAGAGTTTCCGTTTTTCTGTATAATTTCGGTTGCTACGAGCGTTATGGATATGTAGTGAAATATATTTTCATAATACCAAATTCTGCCGCGTTTATAAACTTATTGGCTTTGACGTTTAATTTTACGGTACCAAAACGAAACGTCAAAGCTCAGAAGTTCTTAATACGCGCTCCTTAAACCGATGATGGTAGGCCCCCTTGAAACACTCACCTCAGGGGCTCAACCATGAGCTCTTATTGCAATGATAATTCAGTTGTGCGACAGTGACAGATGTACGTACATCTGTCTCATAAATGAGTGAAACTATCATGGCAATAAGAGCTCGTGGTAAGGCCCCTGAACGTTCACGTATGTAACGTGTTCTCGTGTTTGAAAGACCAATAAACATTTAATTTAAACATATAATTTGATATTTGCACGTGCTCTGGAATATTTTTAAATATGTTAATTAATAATTATTAATATGCAGTTGATGGAGGCGTGCTCGATTTAAAATATGCTAATGTTATTTTTTCCACACAAGTCTAGACAGGCTGTTATTTATTGAATCGTTTATATCTATACTAATATTATAAATAATAAATATTTGCATATAAAAATATGTTCGTAACGAATTGGCTCAAAAAGTTATAGACCGATTTTAAAAATTCTTTCACCATTTGAAAGTTGCAACATCACTGATTAATATATAATTTTAACAGGAACTACGCGGGTGAAACCGCGTGACGTCCGCTAGTTGTTTATATATTGAACTAGCTGACCTGGCGAACTTCGTACCGCCTAACAGACGATTCTTTTTCTGAATGAGTTTAGTGACTTTTCTTTAGATTTTATGTATATTTTTATTACGAATCGAATATATTTTTTTTTTCTCTCCGTAATAACCTTCCTCGTACTTCAAGTAATATTCTAAAAAAATTATTAGTTAAATCGGTTCAGCTGCTCTTGAGACACAATTAGCGATTCATTTTTATATTATAGACTAGCTGTGCCTCGCGGTTTCACCCGCGTAGATTTAGATTCATTCTTATTGTCGCGGAACCCTAATATTTTGAATAAATAAAAGTAGCCTAAGTTACTCCTTGAAACATCAGCTACCTGCCAGTGAAAGTCCCGTTAAAATCGGTCCAGCCGTTTCAGAGATTACCCGGAACAAACAGACAGACAGTAGCGTCAATAGCGTGTATACTTTCATATGCATTTAGTGAAAAGCTGTTATTTTGGAATTACAAACAGACACTTTAATTTTATTTATCTGTATAGATAGATGTATAGATAAACAAAAAAGATATTATTATAACCAAACACACCGAGTGAACTTGTTCTGAAAGATCAGATCAAGATAGTAAAATAAATTATCGCTCGATCATAATTTTTAAATGACATAATGACTACGTTGCCACTTTTTGACAATTCTTGAACAAAATAAGCAATTTAGATTTTATTCGCATTTCGGCTTTATGTGGTTTTTCAAATGTTTTTTTTTGCTAAACTTAAGAACGGAGGTAAAAAACTGACGTAATAGCAGTTATCAGTTGGGAAATTTTCGAGCAATTGCGAAATAATTTTTGAGTTTTTTTTTTTTGTCAAAAGTAGGTATCGGTGCTAAAATCTTTGATACATAATCAAATTTTATGACTTCAGTACCCGAAACCGGATTTAACATAAAACAGTTTAAAAACTCGGCTATATTGATTGCGTAATTTCCAAATTTTGTATGGAAAAGTAAAAGAGCGTAGGAAGTTTGATGTTGAAGTTTTATATTATATGAGGAAAACACGCAATTGATTTTGGATCTTAAAAAATAAAAAACAACAAATTTATTTAATAAGCTAGCTGTGCTCCGCGGTTTCACCCGCGTAGATTTAGTTTCATCCTTATTGTCGCGGCCTAAGTTACTCCTTGAAACATCAGCTACCTGCCAGTGAAAGTGCCGTTAAAATCGATTCAGCCGTTTCCGAGATTACCCGGAACAAACAGACAGACAGACAGACAGAGAATAATTTTAAAACTTGGTTTTTTAGTGTCAGTAGCGTGTATAATTTCATATGCATTTAGTGAAAAGCTGTTATTTTGGATTTACAAACAGACACTTCAATTTTATTTATCTGTATGTATAGAATATAGAATAGATTTATTATTCACAAATTTGTAACATTAGCTATCTGCGAATGAAATTCCCGTTAAAATCGGTCCAATCATTTTGGGGATTATCCAGAACCAACCGACAGATAGACAGACCGACAGACAGAGTTTTTTTTAATTGTTTTTTTTTAGTGGAAATTACAAACAGACCCTTCCATTGTATTTATCTGTATAGATAAGGGATGCGTGGAACGTCATATTAACGTCAACTTAAGTAAATGTACTATAGTCAAAACCAATACTTGGACAGTTCGCAACAATCAACGTGAGCAGCGATCAACAACTAGAACGCAATTAAAATCTCCGAACCTTAAGTAAAAACCTTGTTACTAAAATATCCGTGATTCAAAGTCATTAGTTATTTTTAGACGGCGATGTGTTGTCATGTTCGTGCTGATACCATGGACATGGAGGTCGTCGTTTTGCTTTTTATATTGCTATTATGATCTTTATTGTAATTTGTATCACGTCGTAGGTACATAGAGATTTTAATGACTGCCTTAGTAACAAGGTTTTTTTTAAGTTCTTTAAAACACGTTTATCTTTAAACTAGCGGACGTTACGCGGTTTCACCCGAGTAGTTCCCGTTCCTGTGGGAGTACGGGGATAAAATGTAGCCTATGTTACTCCCTGATGATGTAGCTATCCATTGATGAATGAATTTCCAAGATCGGTCATGTTTCGGAGCCTTAGCGGAACATACAAAAATTAAGCGCAGTGATGAGATTGACGGCGAAGGAAATAATCGAAGCAAATTTTAATTAAATACAATTCTAAGATATTCTGCATCACCATCTATCACATTTCACCCAATCATCATCGGTGTAAAGTGGGGGCCGGCACACCTCTGAGTGCCTAGTGCGAGTTTTCTTAAAGTCGCCGTCGCAAGTCATCGCGTCGACGTAAACGCAGATTTGTATGGGGCCACAATAGTGTCATCTTTAGGCCAACAGAGGTGCTGTTCCAATCCTATACAAATTTGCGTTTACATCGACGCGGTGACTTGTGACGGCGACAGCGAAAAACCCGCACTAGGCCCTCTGCTTACCCCTTCGGGGACCTTGTTGGGATGGCGTGAGCATATTTACTCCATGCACAAAATTATAATATTAAAGATTACATATGGATTTCTATCCCCAGTTATCTGTGAGATTTCATAATAATGTGTTTCCTTTAGCGATAAGTTATTGGAATGAAAGTACAGTAACCTAAATGCCAGATGGATAGACTATTGAAAACGGGCGTTAGTACCACTTATGATCACTGTACCAGCTATGGTATAGCTATATTCCCGTTTCATTCAAATGTCTGAATGTGTAGAAATCAACGCATTTCTCATCCTGGTCCTTATCTAAAACATTGTTCTCTTTGTCCACTGAACTCCATTAGTCACTGACAGTCTGGGCAGTTATTTTCTTTGTATGATCGAAGTCCTCGACCTCCTTTTCTCAACATGCTATCGTTCAATCCGTTCAATATCCGACTTGCATTTCTCTTAATTCAACTTCGAATCGCAGGCCAGTGGTCTGTGCCAATGATATATGCTCACGCATGTATACCCCAAAGGGTAGGCAGTACTGTACCTCTATCACGAGTCTGTCACCGTTTTCGTAAACTACACTCGCTAGCGTCTCCGCCGAATATTTGTATGAGAAATTGTACATTGCGCCTCCAAGCGATGACGTGAAGAAATAAAATATGTCATACAAATATCGCTGGTGGCGCTAGCGAGTACAGATTAAGAAAACGTTACAAAACTCGTAATAAGGGTATTCATAGTACACGTACATTACGTGAGTTATATTTAAGGCTTATATAATATGGCATGTAGCCACTAAACGGGCACTAATCCAGTGTCCGGACTTCGGGGTATTCCCGAAAGCACTTTGAACCGAACCAATGAAACGCACTCAAAGTATTACTCGAAAGTATTACTGCAAATTCAGTTGCGCTAATTCTAAATCAGTAATTAAAAAGCTGCTACAAAGAAATCGGTGAGTTAGTGAACCAATGAGTTCTTCTAAAATCTCAAAGACTTTGCACACTACAGGCTTTGACACACACATCGTGAGAAAACCTGCATTTGTATAATTAGAATCTTAAAGATGTATGTGCAGTATCTGCCACGTTGGCACAGAATCATTTTCGGTGAAAATTGGGTGTTGTAACATCTCTGGCCACGCCTTTTGATACTTTTCTAGGAAAATGATGTTTACTAAGGACTGGAGTATAATTATCATTGTAACTGGCAAGACTGCCTCTAGTGAGCTACCTAGGTGTTCTTTCTTGTTGATGAGGCATATGACGTAACTTTATGATGTCCACTTGCAAAGCTGAAACCGATATTGAAGCATCATCATTTAACTGAATCTCGAAAAAGTCCGGTCAATATCGGCATTCTAGTTTACATTATGTTTTCTTAAGCTTTAGATATATCAAAACAAAACATCTGGCATATATCTCCAGTTATACTGACTTATTGATTAAAAGGGTGTCTGTATTATTAATAGCGTAGAAATCTTTTCCCCTATCGATAGGGCGGCACATATAACAAAAATACAATTGGTTAGAGTCGTAGTTTTCACATCATTTGTCTTTCATTGTCCTCGGGCCTTTGGGATGTGTTTTTGTAGTATTTCCACGGAAAGAATTGACAGGACTTTTCTAAGAAAAAATGAATCATTATATTAATAAACTAGTTGTACCCAACAGATTCACCTGCGTAGACTTTTATTAAAACTATCCTCTATGTATTATGTATCAATTTCCTATGATTTAAAACCAACGCTCGTCGTCGAGTTCGACGCTGAAACACTTTAGTGAATAACGCGGTAGCTATCTGACAGGTTCAAAACGGTCCAACCGTTTCGAAGATATCCCGGAACAAACAGACAAACAGACAGATGCAGATAGAGAAAAAAAAAAAACTGTACCGGATATACTTTCATATTAATTCAGTGAAAATCTGTAAATTTGTAATTTAAAACGGGCACTTCAATTTTATTTATCTGTATACAATATATAAAGATGTTATGAAACACTCAATACTGCTATAAAATCATACAAATATCAATCTTAAAATTAAATATTACGGCTAAAATTCGTCTACTACATACCCGATTAAAAGAATTTAAATACTTCAAAGTAATACCAAAGCGATATAAAGGTAATTAACGGCGTCCGAATCAATACAAAGTCTTGCCAAATATACGACGAACCCGTCTTACCGTATAGCAGTAAAAGAAAAGCACCGAATGTGCTAATAACTAAAGGTTCTTATTGCTTTAGTAGTGTGACAGTGACAGTACTTATACACGTCATATACATCTGTCTATAATAATTATCAACCGTGATTGCAAGGAGGTCATAGTAGGCCCCGATTCCTGCCAAAATGAAATACTAAGTTTCAAGTTTTGTGTCTCTAATCCTCCTGTAATCAGATTGGTAGAGTAGGTACTCGTATTTCTCAGTGCAAACAAGGCGACCGTGAGGACAATAATCATAATATGATGTACCATGATAAATCAGGAATCATTATCATAAAGGATCGTGAAGGTATTTTTTTTATCTACACTTATATTGTAAAGAGGAAAGATTTGATTGTTTTATAGTAATCAGTATAGTAATTAAATACACTATATAATTACCAAGAGTCCGCTTTATTTTCGTATTTATATATTACTTTTCTCCAAAAACTATCCTGATATATTGTGTCCAATCAAGATTCTAATCTATACAGATAAATAAAATTGAAGTGTCTATTTGTAATTCCAAAATAACAGCTTTTCACTAAATGCATATGAAAGTATACACGCTACTGACACAAAAAAACCAAGTTTTAAATTTTTTCTCTGTCTGTCTGTCCGTCTGTCTGTCTGTCTATCTGTTTGTTTCGGGTAATCTCTGAAACGACTGGGCCGATTTTAACGGGATTTTCACTGGCGGGTAGGTAATATTACAAGGAGTAACTTAGGCTACTTTTATTTAAAACATTAGGGTCCTGTGGAACACCCATGATTAACTCTACGCGGGTGAAACCGCGGGGCACAGCTAGTTTTATATTAATAAAAAACATTTTAACAAAAAGAAGTTCACTACGACTACAGTTTTTTTGCTTTGAATAGGCTCCGAAACTACTTAGTCGATCTTAAAAATTATTTCAGCAATGGATAGCTACATCATCAGCTAGTAACATAGGCTATATTTTATACGCGTGACGTCGGCTAGTTTAATAATATTATCACTAGCAAAAAAGAGCCGTGGTGGCCAATGAGTTTTTCTATAAAGTTAGTATAGTCTTTCACCCTAAGTGCTTTACGGTGAAGGAAATTATCTTAAGGAAACCTGCATTATTCTGAGCAGTGATTCAAAGACATATATATGGTGCGTGAGGCAGCGATAGACTCACAATCAGTCACGTTGCAACTTAATCATATTCGGTGAAATGTGAAATCCTACTCTTTCGGGAAACAAAGGCATATGTGTCTGTATGTAATACTAGCTGTGCCCTGCGGTTTCACCCGCGTAGATTTAGTGTCATCATTATTGTCGCGGAACCCTAGTATTTTTAATAAATAAAAGTAGCTTAAGTTACTCCTTGAAACATCAGCTACTAGCCAGTGAAAGTCCCGTTAAAATCTGTACAGCCGTTTCAGAGATTACCTGGAACAAACAGACAGACGGACAGATATTTTTTTTAAATCTTGGTGTTTTAGTGTCAGTAGCGTGTATACTTTCACATGCATTTAGTGAAAAGCCGTTAATTTGGAATTACAAACAGACACTTCAATTTTATTTATCTGTATAGATACCACATCAAATATTGTGAAAGCATTTTTATGACGTTTGCCTTTGCACGTTGTAATACTATTAAGGTATATTTTCACTCAAAAAAATGGGCTAGCAATTTATTGATATGACATCAAACTGAGCTTACGAAATTGTTACGGGACTTTTATAGTGCAATTCGCAATAATTTTAAGTGCAATTATTTATATTATAAAAAATTTTGATTACTCCAGTTATAATGTTATTTGTCAATGTGTTTTACCGATCGACCATTTTTCTGTTATTTATTTTTTAGCTCTAAGTTTGTGTAAAGTGATTAAAGTACTTTTCTGACTGTCTGTACGTATAGATAGAAACAATCTCGCATTGGACACATCACGGCTTCACTTGCAATCAAATACTCATTGGATGCGCCAATACAAATGCAAAACAAATGCTGGAGAGCGCGCGCCTTTGCGTCAACTTGCAAATAATTATAATAATAAATAAAAGTAATTATAATAAGTAATTAAAATTATAATCGTGCCACAGTTGCTATTGCGCATATCATTCGATCAGCGAAGTTAAGCAACCATGCGCCTAGCCAGTAGTTGGATGGGTGACCTCCCGAGTTCCCTCCGTGCCTCGGAGAGGACGTTAAGCCGTCGGTCCCGGTTGCCAATTTAACATCTTTGGCAATCGTTACAGGTCAGTCGGAGGCCTAAAATTAATATGACAACTGGTTTAACCCAGATTTTCCTCCTAAATGGGGTTGCGAAAGTCAGATGGCAGTCGCTTCGTATAAAAATCAGGTGATCAGCCACATCGGGTTGAATCAAGTTGCCGACCCCAACAATGTATGGGATAAGACTAGGGAGATGAATGAATATAATAAGCATTTCATAGAATTGGATATTTTTGAACTATCACTGGCAACATTCAAAAGAATGGCAATAGATTGGTTAAAGGAATAGGTAGTGTTATGAAAAATATACATTTAATAGACTGTCTGTTATTTAGATAAAATGTTAAAATGATGTATTCTTTATAATCATTTTTGTAATAGCAAATTTTATATTATGTGGCACGTAGAATGTAATTTTCGTAACATTCAACGTCAAGAATTATCTGCTTGTCCTTTGAGTACATGAATAATAGAAGCAAGTGATTTATGCATTTGAAAACTCTTCTGTCTGTCTTTGAGATAAATGTATTTTCGTACCAAATACTGGTTTTAAATTTGAAACTCTGAAGAAATACATGTCACTTTTATGAAAGAAATACTAATATTTGTGAAGGAGTAAGTACCCTTTTAAGTACCTTCGGCCAAGCGCGAGACGCACTCACGCACGTAGGGTTTTTTGGTTTTTCAGCACAAGTAAAGTGAAAATTCCAAAAATAAATATTGTACATTTTGGTACTTAAAATTTTTCGCAAAAGCTTATATATACCCATTTTACCTTTTGAGGCACGGAACCCTAAAATGAGCAGAACTTATAAAACAAGTACGTCAATAATATTACTTAGGTAAGTCACGAACAGGAAAGTAGTTTTGCTTATATTATTTTAGGCAACATTGCTATCTGGTAGGTAAACGGAATACAACTGTCAGAATAGTTACCATTCATAATGTCCACAATTCATTACCTATTCACATCACGAGACAGAAATAAAGTAGCTAAATATAGGCGCTTCCTGTTGGTACACTTGAATCATATTATTTGTACGTGACCATAGTTGGCTGTGCTTGAATAGACACGAATGACCCTCAAACTTTACACATGTCTACAATCGATACAATCGGACTCAAATTTTCCATCGACTCGCCTTAGCGATGTGACAATCGAGAAGTTTATCAATTGTTAAGCGAAGCTGAAAGGAACCGATAGTCGGCCGACGCGATGCATTGTGCCGTGTTCACGAGTCGGACTCGCTGCAATCGAATGCGATGAAAAATAATCGCGATGAATCGAGATCTTTGAGCAGAAGCAATTGAGATTAACCTCTTGCCATCGAGCATTCAACGCTACTTTTGACCGAATACGTTGCATAACTACTATCCAGCGCCAAAGCACGAAACTACTTTGCATGACATTTCACTCAATCTTAGACCAACCTGTTCAGTCAAAAATAGTAGGGGTATCAAATTGTTTTTTAAATGAAACTTATATTATTCAGGTTAGACCCTGGTACAAGTCCCATCACTAGAACGCCGTACAATTTTGTCATTTTAGGAGTATTTCTCTGTCTACATGCAGACATACAGAGGCGGAGGGGCTTATGATGGGATATAAGGCACTAATGAAGGACGAAAAATTATAACGGTTCGGAAACTGGCCTTCTGAGAAGAAAAACTCAGCTATTTGTTAATTAAACGTAGTTTTGACTGGATACAAAACACCAGTCGAAAATATTTTAGGAACTTACATATACGTATTTATGTTTGAGCTTAGCAAATATTTAAATTATCGCTATTTGTATAGTGTCAAGGATTTGGAAATAGTAACGCCTTTTAAATATTTATATGCTATTAATAGAAGATTTATCTATACAGTCTATACAGATAAATAAAATTGAAGTGTCTGTTTGTAATTCCAAAATTACAGCTTTTCACTAAATGCATGTGACAGTATACAAGCTACTGACACTAAAAAAACAAGTTTTAAATTTTTTCTCTGTCTGTCTGTTTGTTCCGGGTAATCTCTGGAACGGCTTGACCGATTTTAAGGGGATTTTCACTGGCAGGTAGCTGATGTATCAATGAGTAACATAGGCTATTAAAAATATTAGGGTTCCGCGACAATAAGGATGAAACTAAATCTACGCGGGTGAAACCGCGCGGCACAGCTAGTTTAAACTATTAAGATAGGTATAAGAACTTAAATATTTGCATGCTATAAGAGCAAAAAGATTTTTCTTATGACTTCTATAAGATTTAAGCAAAAACATCTATATCTATACATACAGATAAATAAAATTTAAGTGTCTGTTTGTAATTTAAAAATAATGGCTTTTCACTAAATGCACATGAAAGTATGTATATACGGTACTGATAAAAAATACAATTATAAAGTTTTTCTCTGTCTGTCAGTCTGTTTATTCCGGGTCATCTCCGAAAGAGCTGGGCCGATTTTAACGGGACTAAGAAATAGCTTATGATGCAAGGAATAACTTCGACTACTTTGATTTTTAAGAAAAACACTAGGGTTACGCGGGTCTCCCATGGAATTATCTCTACGCGTATAAGACCGCGGGGCACAGATAGTACAACCTAAGTGCTGTGGTGAGTAGTTTTGGAAATCGCCTGCTAATTATCATGCCGGTTTTTCTCAGAAGGCTAGTTTCCAAACCGGTGGAAAATTCCTCGACATTCATAACTGCTTTACCAGGGCCTAAACTGAATAAATCATTTTCATTTTCATTTTGATCCCAGCGGTTTGTATAGGTGCTATCAAGATTTATAAGCGCTGTCTTTTAATGCCTGTAGTTATTTTATGACTCTATCTCTGTCTGTCTGTATGGCGGGACGCATGTTAAATAAAATATATATGTAGTTACCTCTACTATTTTCGCCGAGCACTCATATCTCGTGACGGCACTTGTAGCTTGATTAAATATTAAAAAATTAGTTCAACTAATAAGACTAATCATGAAAGTGTCGTGGATAAAAAGCTGGTCTGTAAATGTTAAGATTAAGTGACCAATGATATCCGATCACGTACAAAATTAGCATTGCCCACGTAAAAAAATGAAGTATATAACATTAAAATATATTACGTTTGTTATATTAAAATGTTGTCTATTTTCGGAACACTTACGTTTATACAGGTGCATTAATCGCCACAAGGTCGAAGTCAATGTAACATTCAAAATATACAGCCATTTCTCACAAATAAAGTCATTTGCATTTTTCAACTTACCTAAGAATGTATTTTGGTTTCGATTAATTCACGAACCTAGTATTTAAGTGAATTCACTGAATTAAGTAAATAATTTTGTCACAAACTATTGTCACAAAGTGTAAAAAAAAATGTAAAACCCGACTACTGAAAAATCACGCTCTCAAAAGTATAAAACAAGAGATTTTTAAAGGATAGCAGTGGTCTTTAGGTTTATAAGAAGTTTTGGAGTTCTGAAGGACAAACACACCGGTCAAAATCATAATCCTCCTTTTCGCCGTAGTCGGGTAAAAAATTCATATTTTATGACACAACTGCGCTTCGAAAAGAAGGGTAGTCAAGTTGAAAGGAAATCATAGTTCTTCGGAGTTTCCCTTCTCCGCCGCTTAAGTGGATTGTATTTTATGTTATTTCGTCATTCGCTAATATTGAGTGTAAATCTATCAATAGACATAGCCGTATAACCATACATACATATGCTCACGCCTGTATCCCATGGGAGTAGGCAGAGTTCGCCACATGCTACGATCCTTACTTATACTGCTTCACCCACATTCATGAACGAGTACTCCAAATTTGACCTTTCTGAAGAATATTATTAATTTAGTCGTCAGTAGTTCTTCCTTGGACGCCATCTACCGACACCTCCGCTCACATTCGCTCTATAAATTTGTTTCGTTAATCGCCTTACACTCAGCCTTACGTTATGTCCAAACCATCTCAACATGTTTCTTTCAATTCGTCATCATCATTAACATCAGGAACTACTTTTTTAAAATTTATAATTTATTTATTTATTTATTTATTTATTTATGTTACACAAACAGATTGAGATCCGAAGAAATTACATTAACAAGAGTATTAACTTAAATATTGGAACTAGATAACAATCCAAAATATGTGTAAACAGCTAGTCTAAGTATATAAACTATAAAGAAACTATATGAAAACTATAATATTAAAAGAAGATATGATAATAAAGAAGATTATTAAAGAGTATCTAAAAATTGGATAAATTTAGGATAATCACTTAATTAGACTATAGATTATAATTGATCAATACTTGTGGAGGTTATCCCGGCACCACCCTTTCAAGGCAGATATATTATTGTTAAATATATCAATGTTCTTGTCTTTGATGGCTATTTCATTGTACTGTCTGCACATTCTAACAAGCGGATTATAATACGACGTGTTGTTATTATATGTTTTTAAAAGAAATGTCCGGGGAGCTCTGATTTTATAACGAGTGTTAATGTTGATGAAGGATAAAAGGAGTGGACAATCTAGTTTGGAATTGATGATTTTGTGTAAATATAATAGGTCAAACTTTTTACGACGGGTGGCAAGAGATGTTATTTTAAAAGCAGCCAAGCGGTCGTCATAACATGAAAGCTTTCTTCCGTACTTGAAACGATAAGCTAGAATTTTGAGGCATCTGTTCTGAACATTCTCTATACAGTTGATATGAACAGCATAGAATGGTGACCAAATCGGACATGCATATTCCAGTATGCTTCTTATGAGTGTGTTAAATAAATTGAGCATACTTAGTGGTTTTTTAAAGCCTTTAGTAGACCTGGATATGAACCCAAGTAGTTTATTTCCTCTGTTACTGATATACTCATAATGCGACCGGAATGATAATTGTTCGTCGAAGATTATTCCCAGATCTCTGGCTATAGGTCTGCGATCTAATGTTTGATTAGATATTGCATAGTCAAATAATATCTTTGTATGTTTTTTGGTGAGTGTTATAACAAAACATTTGCTCGCATTCAGTTGCATCTTATTTACGTGACACCAGTTAGAAATTATATTAAGATCGTTTTGCAGAGCTATGCAGTCACCTGGCTCATTAATGTCCCTAAAAACTTTTAAATCGTCTGCGTATAGAAGCTTAGGGCTTGAAATTTGGTCAATAAGATCATTAATAAAAACAATAAATAGAAGTGGACCCAGATGCGACCCCTGTGGAACACCTGAGAGCACAGATACTGGTTGGGAAGTGCAGCCACCAATAGCAACCAATTGACATCTATTTCTAAGATACGAGCAAATCCACCTATAGAGGTTACCATGTATACCCAATGAACAGACTTTGCTACACAAAATGCTGTGGTTGACTTTGTCAAACGCCTTGCTGAAATCGGTGTAAATAGAGTCAACTTGACCACCTGAGGCAAAAGAGTTACACAAAAAGTTTTTATAGACAAGGAGATTGCTTATAGTTGATCTGTTCTCAACGAAACCGTGTTGATGTTCTGAGATATACAATTTGAAATGATTATATAAGTGTTTGTAAATCAATGATTCAAAGATTTTAGCAATACACGATAAAATACTTATGGGTCTATAGTTTTGGCACAGGTTCTTGTCGCCAGATTTGAAAATAGGCACGACATGAGCAATCTTCCATAAAGAGGGAAACATTCCAGCTTTTAGAGACTTGTTGAATAGTAATGTTAATGGAACACAGAGTTCTTTTCCACATGCCCGAATGAATGAAGGTGGAATGTTATCTGGGCCGGCACCCTTGTTGGGGTCTAAGCTCTTAATCTCGGCCAAAACTTCCGTTTCTGTAATTGTTATATTACTTAGTACGCTATGATTGAGCTCAGGCATAGAATTAACATTTGGCTCAGCCTGACCAACATGTGACAACTCATATGATGCTTTAAAGAAGTTGGAAAATAGTTCACATATACCTTGGGAGTCGCTAGATGTATGACCACGGTAATGCATTGTTCGTGGAAGTGAACTTTTCCCCTTCCTATTTTTTATGTATCTCCAAAATGATTTGGTATTGTTGTTCAGTGAATTTTCAACTGAGCTGATAAACGCGTTATAGCAATCAATGATTAATGTTTTACTCCTTTTGCGAAGCATTGAAAAAGTTTCGTAATCACGTGGGTTATTAAACTGCTTATAACGTCGATGGTATTTTTTTTTTTTTTTTTTTTTTTTATTATAATATTATATACCAATCCCAAAAACACAGGTAGGCAGGGAAAATGCATAGATACTCTAAATGATCACTCGACTAAATTAGAATGCGATGTCTATGTGTGTGTAATGTACCGCGTTAGTAAACTACCTTGACATCACTATTTATACTAAACACAAGTATTCCAGACTTCATCATCTCCCTGGCCTTATCCCATACATTGTTGGGGTCGGCACTTGATTCAACCCAATGTGGCTGATCACCTGATTTTTATACGAAGCGATTTATATATTTTTTTTATTTCTGAAATAGTTGCCTGGCACAGGAAGCACTAACGTCATTCAAAGTCAAAGTGTAAATCGTTTTACAAACGGACAGTTAAAAATGGATATTGTAACTGGGTTACTCATTTTTCCAGTAAAATGTGTTTCAAAGGTCAAATGCGAGGCGCTCCTCTAAACATTCATCACTAAGACGTGACAATGAAATACATAGAAATGTAGACTCATGACTGTTCATGCAACTTTGTGGAAAGTCGAAACGATAAAACCGTAATTGTTGCAACTAAGAACTATCTATTATAACGACATTTGTGCATTGGAACTGTGTCCATGGGCATACATATTACATATTTGTGAAAAGAGTAATTACTGAGTTTCTTGCCCGGTTCTTCTGAGTAAAAGCAACCTTCCGAACCTGTCGGTAGCATTTATAATCCTGTAAAATAATATTGTCATTCTAACGATTCGAAAGTACTTTGTAAAAAGTCTAATCTAATAAAGATATATTTGACTTTGATTTTCATACTAGCAGCGCGTCCCGTAAACTGAAAAAACAAGGAATAATCGACGTATGAGGTAGGATTACAAGTTGCTCAGTTGGAAGAGCAACTGTACGGTTTGTTGGAGACATGGGTTTGAGTCCCGCCTCGTGTTCGAATTTTTCTTGACCATATCAAAGAATTTTGCAGCGCGTATTAAGGACTTCTTGGCTTTGGCGGTTAATTCTACGGTACCTAAATGAAACGCCAGAGCATGATGATAAACATTTTCAAATACTTTGACGTGTTGAACAATGAACATAACCTTTCTTGAATAAATAACATAAATGACCTACGTACGACTGTAGTAGTGATTAAAATAACGCTACGCTTTTACAAATACTGTTACAAAAACAATGTTATATCAATAGATTATTATCTTATCAAATTAATGAACCATCTATTGAATAACCAGATAAAGATATATAAATCTACCCGTCCATCACGACGTCTGGCTGCCTTGAATGCGCAGAAGTAATTTTTGTGTCTTGTAAGGAGTGAACGCGAAATAATACTGAACGCTCGAAACTAATGGCAGTCTGGGCAGACCATGATTATAGATAGGCACGTAAGTCTCTTAAGACACGTCAGTAATAAAAAAACCCCACTTAAATGACATTCAACTGAAATATCGCTATCTACTTAAGACATCGATTTAATTATGGCCTTAGTTTTGATTGATGCCTCAGAATAATGTAACAATATACTCGTAAAATACAAGTTGTATTATCGATGAGAATCACGAAGCTAAAATGACTAGGTAATATCACTTTGATCGTTACGCAATAATGTCGAAAGTAACATAAGCGAGGGTACCTACTGTGTATATGAAACGATAATACTACTGTGTATTTTAAATGATCACGATTTTGGATTTTTGACGACGAATTCTTACTCGTGTTACGAATTCCTAACGTAATAAACCGCGACATATAAACATCTAGGTCTTAGATAAACATTACTAACGCGATAAAACAACGTCAGGTCAATTCCAGGTTTATGTTAGTCTTGCGAAATTGTACGTTTTTATCACAACGATTATCGCATTCCTTTTCCAATAAAGTCTAACTAAACGACATAGCAGATGGCGAAACGAAGCGAGTGAAGTAATCAAATAAAATGACATAAATCCGAGATACAATGTTAAAGGGGATCGTCCATACGATACGCCCGTCACACATCGCCACCACTCTGAGATGCAATGAGAGACCTTGTGCCAACCGAGCCAATTTTAGAAAACGACGAGATAATGAAGACGGAAATATAGAACTTGAAAATGTTCGATACCATACATTTATGGACAATGCTCAAACACACAAGATTAAAAATGCCAGAACGCCATCTAAAGCAAATATACCACTATTGTTCTCATTCCTCGTCTTCAATGTATGTGTTTTAAATGTGATAATTACGTGTGATGTTAGTGTTAGTGATGTAAATATTAAGGCGTATAAAGAAGGGCGCGGGCAGGTTGGCCTGGATGAGCCTGCTAAGGAATTAGCGAAAGTGTGGCATGGTCACAAGGTTGAAAATAGAATTCATGGAAAAAACTTACGGAAAAGTAGAGCCTCTTCCAAAAGGCAAACTGATGACGACAAAACCGGCCCTGAAGTTCAGGAGCTTAACAAATACTACGGTTATTACAAAAGTAAGGAGAAATCGAATACTACCAATTATTTTCCGTTACTTCCTACGAGGTTCTCGTACGACGATTCAAAAGCAATTGGCTTTCCTCACGACTTAGCGTCAAGCCCTTACTATGTGAAAAATATAAATTTCAATCTGAAGCCAGAAAGGCATCAATTTCAGGAGAAGATTTTGAAGTTAGGTGTAATACTACCGGCGGATCCAAATCAAACTTTCTCTTTGGGGAAAGTTCTGCCTATACTGGAAATGGCTGTGCCAGCAATGACCAGGCCCGATGGTCCTTTGCCAGGATGGAAAATACTAGTGGATTATCGAGACAGCAGGTGTTCTTCTGTGGAAGGACCGTTAGCTGCTTTTGAGTTCTACGTCAATGGATCTGCTGGTAAGCTTTTTTTAATCCTCTCTTCTGATTAGATGTTTTGTTATGTAAAACTTTTTGTTTGTAAATTTCAAATAACTTCTTGGAACCTCTAAATTTAGTGACGTCGAAATCGATTGTGTGATTGATGGTTATTTCAGATGCGTTCATTGGGCCTGGGTGTGAATATGTGATAGCCCCTGTGGCGAGATATGCTGGCATGTGGGGCATCCCGGTCCTGACTGCTGGGGCTCAGGCAGAGGCTTTCGTGTTCAAGCACCCGAGCTACATGACTCTCACGAGAATGATGGGCAGCTACACACAAGCCGGGGTCGCCATCCGGAAAGTCTTTGAGGTAATTCTCCCAGGATATGTACCTTATGAATGTTGTATTTGTGAAAAATAATTTTCGTAATATAAATGTGATTGTTTTTTATTTATCTTGTTTTGGTTCGCTTTCTACACGCTTTGTTTCCAAGTTTATGTTCATTGCTTTTCTTAGGAAAAAACACCTTTTCCAAAATACAAACGACGAGTTTTTCCGATAATATTACTTTACATAACACGAGTTAATAAAATTGTATAGCCAGTCATTAATCACGGCATTACTTACGCTGTTCGAATAGAAATCAAGATCTTAAATAATAACATATAATTGAATGATTTACGAGATGTGTCTTGGACTTTGAAAGAAAATAAAGTCGACACAAATTTTAATACAATGGGAGGATAATCGCCCGACGCTGCATGAATGTATAATTTGTGGAATGTAAAATTCAATAAAAATTCAAGAGGCGCCTCAACTCTATTTCTTAGCACTTTGGATGATTAACATTTTAACGAAAAGTAAATTATTGTGCTTAAACATTTTGCTACTGACGTAAATTAATTTGTAATTCAAGTACACTTGAATAATTTTCTAGAAAAAATTAATGTATTCCCCAGAAAAAGACACGAAGTCAGCATAAAAAGTTCTATCACGTTGCAAAATTATCAAATTTCACTGTAAGAATTTTGTAATTTCTTATAATTACCACCAAAACTATTTGATACTATAGATTTTTATCTTTTAAAAACTTTAAAGCATTGTTAACGTTAAGCTCTACAAAGTTATTTAAATACTATACAAAGCTTGAAATGACCAACCTTCACAAACGTCTCTTCATAAAGTAAGTATGGCATAAATGTACTACATCACCGTATCAACTACTATCAGAGCAACTTACCGACCCGTCCCCCGGCCGCAAAGTAACTATTAGAAATTTTGAGAGCACTGACTTAAGTGCCAAGTAAATTTCAAAGTAAATTATAACTTGAAGTACGCTTAAGAGACGAAAGACTTTAGTTTGGGTCTTAGTTTGACCACAGATTCGAGATGTACTATTTTAGCAGAAGCTATTTCTGTAGCACGGTAATCTGACGGTGATCTCGGTATTAGAAAAGACATGATGTTGGCTCTGTAAATACTTTTGGGTTAAGATAAACCTAAATAAAATAACAACTAAATCGAATAAGGTTTCAGAGACACATACAGTTCAATCCAATGATATTTTATACAACTAAATAGGCAGATATGCAAAATGAGGACAGGGGCCTTACCATGAGCTCTTATTGCCATGATAGTTTTACTCATTTATGAGACAGATGTATGTGACGTGCATACATCTGTCACTGTCGCACAACTGAATTAACATTGCAATAAGAGCTCATGGTTGGGCCCCTGTACGTTCTTAAATATTATTATGTTGACTCATGTTCTACACCTGTTTTCTGTACTGTTTATTCCCGGGAACAGATTTTAAACGTCGTTTACAGTGAATATAACATATCTAGCGCTACAATATCATTGGTCGAATCTAAGCAAAACTGCATTTATATACTCTCTTGTTAGTCATGACAGAATGGACAAAGAAACATTTCCAGTTATTCCAATTTGTATCCACCAACGTAAACTATAAGAAAATGTTCTTCTGCCAATATTGACAATGTCCAAAGTTCCCAACATTGTCCTTGAGAGTTGGACCTGTCCTAATAATAGATATACGCGATTCGAGTTGGATTTTTATCCACTCTCTCTCGTTACGGAGGATCAGATAAGCTTCGGACAATCAGTTCTCTTTGGGACTTTGTAAGGTATCTAATTTACTTTATGACCGATCTTATTACATTCGCTTGTATTTCACTGGTTTCAGTCTTATTCAGAAGGTTAATATTTGCAACTTAGTTACTTTACGAAGTTTTTGTCCCTGTCATCGCTTTTAGTTTGAGATCCACTGTGATATTCATTCCTTTACAATTACCATCATAAGAAGATCTCTAATTAAAAGAGAAATCTATTCAATGCGAGGTCAATAAACTATGGGACAACCAAATTGATAATTTGTTGATTCTTATGTTAAGACCATTGGACTTAACATAGAATAAATAGTTTGAAACAAATTCAAAGTTTTGACTTCGTGGTAAGGTTTAGATGATGTGGCGGTTTAGAACAAACATAATTAACACGCAAGTCGGAAAATAAAACACTTTACCACTGCAAGTTCGAAAATAATTTGTATATCACAGAATTATGAAGTCTATTTTCGCTTGCAAATTCTGCCTTTGTAAAAGTGCTTTTATGATTGTATCTGTATATTTTTTTAAGCATTATTTAATTTAACCAGTTCGTAGTTTAATTCAAAAATTGGTGAAACGCGAAATATTTCTCATAATAATTAACATACACAAACAATTTCATTTAAATTTAAATTATTTTTATTTTAGTTATCGCAAATGGGTTTCTGTCATTTTAATTTTAAATATTGTTAATGTTAGTACCTTATGTGTTGCGAAATAAAGTTGCTTTTAAGCTATTTTGTTTGTTTTTATATTAAACTTGCTGTGCCCCGCGGTTTCACCCGCGTAGATTTAGTTTCATGTGTAGTTTCGCGGAACCACAAAATTGTTATAAATAAAAGTGACATAAGTTACTCGTTGTATCACCAGTTACCCTCGAGTGAAAGTCCCGTTAAAATCGGTCCAGCCGTTTCAGAGATTACCCGGGACAAACAGACAGACAGACAGACGGGCAGACGGGCAGATAGACAGACAGACAGACAGACAGACGGACAGACAGACAGAGAAAAAATTAAAAAATTGGCTTTTCTTTGTCTGTACCGTATATACTTTCATATGCATTTAGTGAAAAGGTGTCATTTTGAAATTACAAACAGACACTTCAATTTTATTTATCTGTATGTATAGATATAGATGTATAGATAAAATATGCATCAATAATTTCGATTTGGCAATGCAAATGGGCGGGAAAAATTTCCAAAATTGGACACATTTTTACTGTTTATAATTTATTTTTATTTCTGATTATTACATGTTTTTGTCTAAATTACAAACGTGTTAAGCAAAAGCTCGCTCTAAGGCAGTTGCCAGCAGAAAGCAGTGGGAGTAAATTCGACGACAACGAACTCCAGTATAATTTAAGTTGCTCTAGTTGTAAGCATGCATTTTATCTCCAACGCCTGCAAGTTATTGCAATTGTTACGCAAGTACGGACGAGTTTTCCTCAAGGAAACAGCCAAGTACGTTACGAAACTCTTAAAAGTGTGACACATGTAACATACACTCCATGTTACAAACCAGATATTTAATTGGAATTCGAGTCCCAATGTATCATTTTATTCCTCTCTAACCTCTTACTGACTTCGAGCCGGACTCGCTTATAATCTCGTAGTGATGCCCGTCTGTGCGAGTGTCATTTTGGACGATTTGTTCCTAAATTTCGTACTCCATGTAGGCTTATATGTATTCTGTTCGATAAGTCTGTAAACCCTAATGTGCCTATAATAAGAAGTATCCTATTATTTGGAGTGTAAACGCTAGGGGTGTCACTGCCAAACTTTACTATGTTAAATTTAATCTACACTAATGTTATAAAGAGGAAAGATTTGACTGTTCTTTTTTGTTTGTTTGCATTGAGTAGGCTCCGAAACTACTTGACCGATCTTGCAGCAATGGATAGCGACATCATCAGCGAGTAAGACAGGCTATATTTTATCCCCGTTCTCCCACGGGAACTGGAACTACGCGGGTACGGGAGAACCGCGTAACGTCCGCTTGTTCGTAAATAAAGCAGCTTTTCACTTGTTCCAGGAATTCAACTGGCGCCGTCTTGGGATGCTTTACCACAACAACGACCCATCATCAGGCCAAGGGAACAGCCCTTGCTTTTTGACCCTCAGCGCAGTATTCACGGTCCTTAACAAGAAGAATACAGGATCGGGCATCGCGACCCAACCATTCGACGAAACTAATACAACTTCCACGAAGTTCAAAGAGTTATTGCAAAAGTTATCTTTGAATTCCAGAAGTAAGTACCTTGGAAATAAAGAATAAAATACTTTGGAAATTGAGAACGGTTTGTGGTTATTTTATACTGTAAATTGATGTGGATATTTAATAGTGGTGATGGGAATAGATCTTATAACAATGAGATAATGTTCTTTAATTAGACTTGATTAATTTGTTCTGTTAGTTTTATTTAAAAACTGCGTTTTTTAGCAAACGTATCAAATATAACATATTTAAAATCATCATAAAATATCATGAACAGCCGCAGTATTCACTAAGGTGTAGCGTCGCACTCGTCGTCTAGTGTTGGTTTTAAAGATACGAATTTAAACCATATCTTCTATATCATCTATCAATTTCCCATGATTGAAACCAAGGCTCGTCGTCAAGTTCGTCGTTGAGAAACCACAGTGAATAACGCGGCAGAATGAGGGACAGCTTCGTGCTGCCTCTGGTATTTTTCGAACGAATATTGCCTCGTAAATTATACTCGCGCGGCTGTGCTGCCGTGTGCTGAGTCTGTATCGAGTGCTAAGCAAAGTGCACGCAAAACTGCAGAGACGCCTTTGAACATTGATAAAAACCGCTCCGGCAGTACCTACGCGTTTGAGGATACATGCGACTGGAACCACTAAGAACTGGTACCGAAGATCCTAGTCATCTGATAGAATTTTGCCTCGGCATTGTACTGACCAACCGAGGATTGCCTCGCGAAGGTGTTTGGAAATATTATGTGTATAAATTATAGCTCAATCGGTTAAAGGTGACTTCTTTCTTTCTATTTAAATTTCAGTTGCAAGATTCCACCCGAACAAACACATGCAAGCTAGTTAATTAAGAGCTTGTAATAATAAAAAAGTTAGCTGGCGCTTTCAATGAGAAAATTTTGACGTTATGATTCTTGAATATGGAACAACATGAAAATCGCGACGTTACATATGAAAGTTGAATAAATTTGGTATGAATACTCGAAGTATAGTAATTATAAAAAAATCAATTGGTAATTCAGTGAAACCGTAAAATGAAACTAACAGACGTATCGGTTTGACGTCAACTATTTGTCTAATGAAATTGTGATATAAGTCAAAAAGTCAAAAGTCAAAAATATCTTTATTCGATTAGACTTTATGCAAAGCACTTTCAAATAGTCAGAACGACACAATTGACAGGATTATACATGCTACCGCCAGGTTCGGAAGGTTGCTTTTACTGAGAAGAACCTGGCAAGAAACTCAGTAATTACTCTTATCAAAAAAAAATACAATTTAAAAAAAAAACAAAATAAATCACTTGAGAAATGTAAGCCCATCGACAATGTTCAAATGTCGATAAAATTTAAAATAAAGAAAAGTCTAGTAGTTCTATTTATATCTAAATGCGTAGCTTGAGATGACCAGCCCCCACGAGCAGCACCTGTTCACAAGTATGACGAGAATGCCAGCCATCGCCCTCCTCAACCATTATAGAGGGAAGTGGGGTGTAATAAATGGTGTGTATAAATGGGAACATATTTTAAACAACGCAAGTGATCGTCTTTTTAGAATTCTGTTTGGTAGCATTAATTCTACCTTCCCTCTTGACTTTACAAGCATAAGAATACATCGCAACTTGTTAAAAAGCTAGTTTCATTCGAAATAAATTGACTACGTTTAAAATAAAATTATCTGGAAATTAAAAAGTTTAAATTGAAAAACAAACGAAACGCGATAATCATTCTACTTTTAAAATCAAACCGTAGGTACATTAAATTTAATAGCATACGTTTTTATAGTGTATTCAGTCCAGTATTAGAAATAATTTGAAATAAGATACATTTAATTTGATAAACAATTACAATTGTAACAAAAAACGTTACTAAATAACTTGACTGATCATTGAAAAATTACATAATATACATATTATATTATGCAATAACCGGATGGCGAGTGATAAAGCAAATTTAAAGTTCAACACACCGTTTTTATAAGTAACAAAAACTGGTCACTTATCTATTTATACACTGGGAGGTACAAGCTAAAACGTACCTAAATTTAGACTGCATTCGAAGCTAAGCATATCATCGTACACAAAAATGGTTTTTAAAGTTTTTGCTCGAAGCAATCAAACTAAAAATAAACATAGTTCAAAGTCGATAAACAAAAAATACATACACGTTTGTCAGTACATGCTAGTTTGAATCGAGAATAATTTAAAGACTATTATATTATTCTATTGCGACTTATTCTTCTTTTTTTTTTTTGCGATTATGGGCATTCCCCCCCTTGGCATATGCCCAGCTGTGGGCGTCTGTCAGCTGAGATGATGATTTATATTACCAACTGGCTGTGGCCCGCGGTTTAACCCTAGTAAATTTAGTTTCATACAAACTTTCATCCCCTATTTTATCCCCTTGGGGATAGAATTAATCAAAATCCTTTCTTAGTGGATGCCTACGTCATAACATCTACCTGCATGCCAAATTTCAGCCCGATCCGTCCAGTGGTTTGGGCTGTGCGTTGATAGATCACTATGTCAGTCAGTCAGTCAATTTTGATGGGTCTGGGTATCGGTTGCTTCATCTTGTCGGGATTGGTTTATAATTTGAAGCTGAATCAACGAAAACCTCTCGACTCTCGACAAAAGAGTCTATACTTTAACTAGCTGTGTCCCGCGGATTCACCCGTGTAGACTTAACTTCATGGGTGATTTTTTTCGCAGAACCCTAAGAATATTTTTTAAATAAAAGTAGTCCAAGTTACTCTTCGTATCATATCCTATTTTCTGGTGTTAGTTTCGTAAAAATCAGTCAGCAGTTTCGGAGATTCGGAGACAAACATACGGGCAGACAGAGAAAAACTTTGAAACTTTGTATTTTTTTGTAAGCACCGGATATACTTTTATATGCATGTAGAGAACAAGTGTTGATTTGGAATTACAAAAATAATTAATTTTTTATCTATGTGTATATAGATAACAACATTATAATTTTGATCAATCGTTTGAATAATGAGTTTGTATGTATTCAACGCTGAGTTGCATATTGATGCGATCATCCCTAGAAGTTTGCATGAACTGCATGAATTTCAAACGTTGGTTTTGCATTTTCCTAGTGTCAGTCGATGTGTTATCATATTCATATATTTTACTTGTTTCTTTTTTACAATACTTTTTTTAAATCCAATCTTTATAACGTACATACATATGCTCACGCCTGTATTCCCCGAAGGGGTAGGCAGAGGTGTTGTAATAACAACACCCACTTTTCACCGAAGATAATTAAGTGCAAACGTGACAGATGGTGAGTCTATCGCCGTCTTAGACTGCATACATACGACTTTGAATTACTTCGACTCTTTCACCAAAAAGCACGTGGTGTGAAATCACTGCACATAAGTTTTTTATTTTGGTACAGGCCCCGCTGGGATTCGAACTTGCATCGCTTGCATAGCAGGCGACTGCTCAAACTTCAATGCCACCACAGCTCTTTATAACGTGATTGCTTCATTCCTCAACTGATTTGCGCAACAGCTCAATAAAAAAATCACATAGTTAGTGCTACCGAACATTTTATGCTCTATTGTTCAAATCTTTTATGCGCAACTTAGTTGATCACACTCCGAAGTGACAAGAGTGATCCACCCTAAATAAATATGTGGCTATTTGTATAGCAGGACACAGATAGTAATATTATGAAGCCGAACTAATCAAAATCAAGTAATTATAATCAACGAAAGTGACATCTGGTATATTAGTACATTTCAACTTATATAATCTTTTGCAACTAACACGCTTTGTCGTGATTTGTACCTTCTGAGTAATAGGCAATGCTCTTAAGTTGTTTAAGATAATTAGACCATCTACGATTTTGGTACTCTATGCCCAATGATTCTCAAATGACAGTCCAAATTTCACTAGCAGGTAGCTGATGTTATAAAACTTTGAATGTTAAAAGAGTAATTACTGAGTTTCGCGCCAGGTTCTTGTCAGTAAAATCAACTTTCCGAACCTGGCGGTAGCATGTACAATGTGTAATCGTGTCGTACCTGACGATTTGAAAGTACTCTGTTAAAAGCCTACTGAAATAAATATATTTTTGAATTAAATTGTGTCTACGCGAGACACAGCTAGTTGTAAAATACAACAGAATAATTCGCTCGACATAGGTACCTACTCATATATTCAGAAGCCATTCCTTTACCACGACACCTCCCAGTTATTGCTAGTATGAGAGTCACGTTTTCTATATAACATATGAACCGTAATACGGAATAAGCATGACTTCGTATATTATTGGATAATGTGCTAGTTATCTACCTCTGACATTGTCTGCATCACTGCTCTTACAGGTGCCGTCACGAATTATGAGCACTCAGCGAAAATACTCGCGTCACGCCATACAGACAGACACACTCATATAATGACTTCTGCGCATTTAATTTTAACGCTCACGGTGCCTGTAATAATGATTATTACGAGTGAGGACGCCTCTATAATATTACTTAAGCGTCATATAAGCTGAAAAACTCCTGCAATGTTTGCATAGCAATTTGGCTTTTGTCATATAGTTCAACCTTCTTCGAAAGTCGTTTAAACTAAATGATGGTCATTACATTGATGACTATGTGGGGAGAGCGAGTGATCATGCTCATCCCCAGCAAAGGGAAGATCTTCCAGCCAGGCGGGTGTCATGCCTGGGGAACCGCGGCTCCAACTGTTCTAGTTGGAAACTTGTATATATACTGCAATGCGCTTGAAAACTCTTATGGCGCGTTTTAGGTTCTAGTGTATTTGTATCTAAACTTCGCATTTGTTAGCGAGTAGCGCCATCTATGAGCGAGTGGAGAAACGCTGCTACATCACTCCCCTCCAAGACCGAAGGTCGATCCATTTTTCGTTGTGTGCGTGCAGTGCGTGCTTGAGATAGCTTGCAAGGGCCAGGGTGCTTCGAAGTCTGCGGTGAGTCGAGACTGAGCGGAGATGCCGACCGAGTCCAGCAGACTCAGCGCAGGCGTGCCACGTGGAGCGATGAGCAGGCGTCCGGCGTGGACTGCGTGAGGTGGACGTGCGGGGTCGGTGGAGAGATGAGTGCCAGGACCAGTAGCGCGGTGCGTCGGCTGTAATGGAACTGTAGATACTCGATGCTGGCTTGCTGTGTGACTGCTGCTGCTGCTGATGGTTGCGAGGAGAATGATGCGAAGGTTGTTGATGTTCAGGTTCAACGGGGTCACCACTGTGGGGGGAGCGAGTGATCATGCTCATCCCCAACAAAGGGAAGATCTTCCAGCCAGGCGGGTGTCATGCCTGGGGAACCGCGGCTCCAACTGTTCTAGTTGGAAACTTGTATATATATTGCAATGCGCTTGAAAACTCTTATGGCGCGTTTTAGGTTCTAGTGTATTTGTATCTAAACTTCGCATTTGTTAGCGAGTAGCGCCATCTATGAGCGAGTGGAGAAACGCTGCTACAACTAAAGCCGCAATAAAATTGTACAAAGTTAAACGTAGAATGATTTGTTGAATTTAATTCCAATATGATTATGGTCATAAAAATCTTATTAAATAAGACATTATGGAACGACCGCCTAATGTTACGATCTTAAGGGTGCTTTTCCACCAGAGATGAGCGAGGATGTGTAGCGAGGGATGTATGTTATGAACCAATAGAATCCCTGTGCCGAGGCTAGGTAAATTATGCGATTCCATTGGTTCCTAGCCACATCCCTCGCTTGATTTTGCTAATTTTAATTGAGGTATTTGTTCATATTACATGTGTGTAGGTACGAGAATGTTGATGAAGGATGGTTGAATGATAAAGATGTTGGATCAACACATTATGAGCCACGTTAGATCAAGCGCAGACGTTTGAACTTTTACTAACTTGCCACATTATTCCTAGGGCCTAGTGCGAGTTTTTCACTGCCGCCGTCACAATTCTCCGCGTCGACTTAAACGCAGATTTGTATAGGATCGGAACAGCGCCTCCGTCGGCCTAAAGATGACACTGTTGCAAGCTCATACAAATCTCCGTTTACGTCGGTGCGATGACTTGTGACGGCGATTTTAAGAAAACCCACACTAAGCACTCTGCAAGGTTTCTCTGCGTCGCAAAGATACGATATTGAACTTTATTGTCTATGTATTATGTATCAATTTTCAATTATTGAACCCAACGCTCGACATCAATATCGACGCTGAGGAACCTTACAGAATAACCCGGCTATACTTGGGGTACTGGTGAAAAACAGTAAACAGTTTTGTACATAAACAATATATTCGTGCAAAGCCAGAATGACCTAGAATTAGGTCAACATTGTGTACTACACTGTATTCGTCTAAATATACCAACACCTAGTTACTTAGAGTAATAAAGTTCCCTTCCCAAATTTCGCTCCTTCACGGAAACTTAGTAGAAGTGACTCATCTATACCATATAATATTATAAATAGGAAAGATTTGTATGTTTGTTTGTGTTGAATAGGTTCCGACACTACTAGACCGATCTTGAAAATTCTTCCAGCAATGGATAGCTACATCATCAGCAAGTAACATAGGCTATATTTTATCCCCGTACTCCCACGGGAACGGGAACTACGCGGGTGAAACCGCGTGACGTCCACTTTATTAAATAATCAGGACTTCTACGTTGAGAGTATATTGAGGCACAGAATACTTGATAGTATACAGTACAGTAGAGGAGCTCGTGGCACAGTTGCTATTGCGCATATGATTCGATCAGCGAAGATAAGCAACCATACGCCTAGCCAGTAGTTGGATGGGTGACCGCCCGAGTTCCCTCCGTGCCTCGGAGAGCACGTTAAGCCGTCGGTCCCGGTTGCCAATTTAACATCTTTGGCAATCGTTACAGGTCAGTCAGAGGCCTAAAAATAATCTGACAACTGGTTTAACCCAGATCACAGATTTTCCTCCTAAATGGGGTTGCGAAGGTCAGATGGCAGTCGCTTCTTTTAAAATTAGGTGATCAGCCACATCGGGTTGAATCAAGTGCCGACCCCAACAATGTATGGGATAAGGCCAGGGAGATATGATACAGTACAGTCGAGTTCATAACATACATACATTTATATACTAACCGCCGCTTTTTCTTATTTTTATCACTGGATGAGACTCACATTAGTCTATTATAACAACAATTAGATAACCAATAGGAAGGATATAACTTAAAAAAAATTAAACATTGTAACGCTAATGCATTTGAAACATACAATGACTACATGCATTTATATTCGCACTGTTTTTTGTATGTCTGTGGTGTTTGATTAATCATTTTAAGTACCCTCTATATCCATCCTTGGGGCTCAAGCTAACAAGTTCGGATACATGAGGTAATAAATTGGTAGCTTTGGATGTACTGCGTATTTATTTCAGATTTATATATATACAACACACACAGTATATATACAAATACGAAATAAAAATAATATTTTTTAATGGTAGTAAATATTGTTTGTTACAGTCGTGGTGTTGTGTGCCAACCCTGGCACAGTCCGGGAGATAATGCTAGCGGCTGATGACCTCAATATGGTGTCCTCAGGAGAATACGTGTTTTTCAACATCGAACTGTTTTCCAAGTAAGATACAAACTCCTACTTATGAGGGCTTTACCATTGTTATAATAGTTGAATGTATGTTTCTTTATTTTTTCGCACATCTTAATATGTAGAAGGTTTTTACTATCCTACTTAATATTAATGTCGGGAATAATAAGGCGGAAAAGTAAGGTCACGACGTAAGATTTTTTTTATTTTTATTTTCACTAAGAAAGGAAAAGTTTTTGAGACGCACAGAAAATAATAATAATTATAAAAAAAACAAGGTTTTTAAGAAATAGATTATTTAAAAGTTTGAGTTGTATCTATAATTAAACTAAGTAGTGAGACACCTATAAACGGGTATATGCCGATGGAACCCCAGAGTCACATCGTACACGTATTCACGTATTACCAGAATTTAAAAACTAACCATGGAATCCAAATAAAATTCTATCAATTTACTTTGTTACAGTTTAGCATAAGCTTCGTCAAAAAAAATCTTATCCATTTATTTCGTTACAGTTTAGCATCAGCCTCGTCAAAAGAGCCGTGGAAAGTGGAAGGAGACACGGACGAGAGAAATGAGAAAGCTAGAAGAGCTTACAGTGCTGTCCTGACGGTGACCAGTCCAGCGCCTGAGAAGGCTGAGTACCTTGACTTCTCTGATCGGGTAAGACTTAACAACGTACAATTCCATTATTCCCACCTTCTTTGTAATAGGCATAACTTCTTTGTAATCAATAAATAACATAAAAGACGGTTGCAATTTGAAGAGTTTCAACTGTCTCTTATCACACTACTTCTCAATCCGATCCACTTTGGCGACCACGATATATATGTTGCATGTGCGTGGAAGCTTTCGAATTTAGAGAGCTGATAATTCTCTTCAATATACAGATGTTGTCAAGACGAATATATACAGACTCATATAATGATTAACGCGCATTCAAGGTCCCTGAGATTCCAGTGGGATAGTGTGGGCATCATGGCCTATCATGACTATCATGTATCAGCAGTGCCAGTCGGTGATATTGTCACCCTGACCCCATTGGTAAATTCCTAGACATTCATAAGTGCCTTACCAGAGCCTAAACTGAATAAATCATTTTCATTTTCCCATCAATTTCCGCCGAGTTTTTTTTTACACTTCACCTAAACTAAAAAAAGGTTACAAGCGAAAAAAATAAGCGTTGGAAAACCACCTCCATTTCTGACGTCAGTAAAAAAAATCTAAAGCCTACTGTTACTTCTTAGGTAAAAGAGCTAGCGGCTACGAAGTACAACTACACGTTCGGCAAAGGGGAGGTGGTGTCTACATTCGTAGCAGCGTTCTACGACGCCGTACTACTCTACGCGCTGGCTCTAAACGACACGCTACGAGAGGCCAATGACCCCAAGGGCCAACTCGACGGCGCCGCGGTCATCAGAAACATGTGGAATAGGACTTTTCAAGGTATTTATAGGCATATAACATGATAATACATGGCAATTATAGGAATATTACGTAACACTATAGATCTTATAGTGATTTACATGAATTAAGATATTATGAGAGCCATCGTGGCCTCGGGGTTAGAGCAGTCGCCTAGCAAGCGACGCAAGTTCGAATCCCAGCGGGGCCTGTACCAATGAGTTTTTCTAAAAACTTATGTACAGTGATTTCACAACACGTGTTTTACGGTGAAGGAAAAAATCGTGAGGAAACCTGCATATGTTTGAGAAATAATCAAAGACCTATGTATAGTGCCTGAGACGGCGATGGACTCACCCTCTGTCACGTTGGCACTTAATCATATTCGGTGAAATGTGGAAATGAAAATTACAACACCTTTGCCAACCGCTTCGGGGAATACAGGCGTGAGCATATTTATGTATGTAAGATATTATGGTCGAGTTGATCAGTCGCATCGCGATGAAGTCATATTAGCTAAACATATTCCCCCTTATTACAAAACAAGACTAAGATAGTCCTTGGTATAAATGTAGCTGTCTCTTTCTGTGATACAGATTTAAGAAGGGATGCACCGTTTTAATCTGGCTTAGTCTAGTCTTCATTTAAACCATATTTTGTAATAAGGTAGCGTGATTCTATGTATCAGAACTTCCCGGATTTCATCAAAATCGTAGATTTTTTGCTATGTTCGGACAGTGATGTCATTCCTTTAAAGCAACACGTGAGTGATTCGTGGTGTTATAGCCATAATATTTTTTACAATTTAAACTATGGACTATATAAACTATATTAGTATTTTTTTTTGTTATAAGAGGGTGAATATTTCCCTTCACTATCAAGCTAGTGGCTTGTTAAATCAAAAACTTATCAGCACAAGCCAGGCTTAGGACTCGTATGCGAACTTCGTAGGCCGCTAAACCACACCTGTGACCACGGCTCTTTGACATTTTGGCACTGAAACTTAATCAAACAAGTCGCTCAACAGTACAAGTTTAAGAACTGCTTTGTCAGAGGCATTTGACTTAGCTTCCAACTCGAAAGTCAAATATTAAACGTGAAACATCCCATGCTTCATCGGATCTTGAATTTCAGCTGAATTGTGATATTACTCTGAGATCCGACTTACCTACTATCTATTTGAGTTACTCGTTACTTGAGGCAAATATTCTACGGTCGAAGTTTCTGCGGTGAGATAGCTAGCACTTACATAAATCTATACACATATACATTTATACAGATAAAATTGTAGTGTCTGTTTGTAATTCCGAAATAACAGTTAATCACTCAATGCATATGAAAGTATTTATGGTACTGACATAAAAATCATTTTTTGAAAAATTTCCCTGTCTGTTTGTTCCGGCTAATCTCCGAAACGGCTGAACTGATTTTAACGTGACTTTCACTGGTAGATTTTATCTTCCTTCTATATCTAGTCTTCAACATAATTATATCGGGTAACTGGACATTCACGGAATGGACTTACGAAGATCAATACATTTGCGGTATAGACGTGCGTGTTAATGGACGTAATAGGCACTTTCACATATAGGAATCGGATTTAATGAACCGAAAGGATATTATTATTAATAAGAGTGTCTCTTTAATAGAATATAAATCCAACCAAATTGAACTTTTTTTTATATTTACGTTTTAGAAAAATGTTAAATAATGAGTGAGGAGAGATACAAATAAGTGAAGAATATTTATCAACAATCACCTTGTATAAGGGGTGCTTAATTTTGGTGATAAAAATTTGCACAGCAGTCTCTCTTGCCGATAAGGTTAAAAAAATGCTCTCGCCATACTAGAATGGTTTCTGGGACCACTTGTAATAACAACTCCCAAGCTTCCACCGAAGATGACAAGTGCTAACGTGACAAATGGTAAGTCTATCGCCGTCACAGTATACATACGTCTTTGAATTAGTGAGTCCATCGCTGTCTAAGGCACTACATACGCCTTTAATTACTTCAAAAACAAAACAGACTTCATATTTCATAAGTAACATTATTTGCTACGAGAGTGTTCATAACACGCACCTGTCTGTATACAGACGCTTAATGAAATTAAGTGTACGTTTGAAAATATTGCAGTAAATATTTTATTTTATATATTACTCTCTTGGGCAGTTAAAAAACTTTATCTTCCAAAATTCATATATTTATTTTATTTAAAACAACATATGCTCACACATGTATTCCTCGAAGGGGTAGGCAGAGGTGATAGCAACCACCCACTTTTCACCGGACATGACCGAACGTGACAGATAGTGAATCTATCGCCGTCTCAGACATACGAATTACTTCTCAGACATATGCAGGTTTCTTTACGATAATTTCCTTCACCGTAAAGCACGTGGTGTGAAATCAATGCACGTAAGTTTTTAGATAACTCATTGGTACAGGCCGCTGCTGGGTTGCTAAATTACGTCGCTTACGTAGCAGGCGACGACTCAAACCCAACCATGGCTCTAAGTTTCAAAATAGTATAAATAGTAATAGAGCTATCTAAGGTAGAAGTAAACTAATCTTTGTTACAGGTATAACAGGCGAAGTCATTATCGACGCAAATGGCGATAGAGTGGCGTCGTATTCTCTCCTAGATATGAACCCTAACACGAGCAAGTTCGAGGTTAGTGCCTTGATATTATACTTTAGTTGTAAAACTAATTAAGTACCGCTACGAGAGAGCTTAATCTTATGTTATCGTTATGTTATAAGACTGAATTTTGATTACGAAAGGATGATTACATAAAATTACCATTTATTATCTGACTAGACCCGCCCTCGCTTCACTTCGAGTTATTTTTCTATTTACTATCTTTCTAACTTTATTTATCTTCAGATAAATAAAATGTGTTTGTTTGTAATTCCAAATTAGCAGCCTTTCACATAATGCATTTGAAAGTAAATACGGTACTTAAATAAAAAATCAAAACTAATCACTTTCCGTCTGTCTGTCTGATTGTTTGTTCCGGTTAATCTCAGAAACGGCTGGACTGATATTAACGGGAGTTTCACTGGCGGATAGCTGATGTTACAAGGAATAACTAGGCTAAGATCGGTAACTAAATAAGAAGAACTATGCGTTAAAACAGACAAAATAATTTAGTTTGCAAATGGTGACTTCTATTTATACTATTTAAAGATAAAGACTGTATATAAATGGAAATCTTAATATCATCAAAAACATTAAGATAACTAATATACATTAAGAAAATTTGATCATAAATTTGGTTAAGTAATTATGAATATTATTACCGTTAAGATGTTTATCAGAAGTTCATACCACGGTTTGAATAAGACTAGGATTGAACCGAAGAACTGGCGCACGAATTTAATTTATCCACCCTTCTGGGTCTTAATTACCTTTCAGTAACATTTGAAAGCCCTCAAAGAACAGTATTCCTCCCGCTTCACGTACTGTAACTAACGATATCGTAGCGACTTAGTTGTTGACAGCGTTTTCGCATTCAATATATCAAAGAAAAAACATAATGGCTGCAAGTCGTTGAAATACCGACAGGATAACATTATAAATAAGGGTAAAGCTTGATTTTTATCACGAATAGGGGGCCTACCATCATCAGTTTAAGCAGAGAACATAAAGAACTTCTGTGCTTTGACGTTAGGTAAATTTAAACGTCGAAGCTAAGAAGTTCTTAATACGCGCTGCTTAAAGGATCATAGTTTCTCCCCGGATAGCCTTACCATTAGGTCTTATTAACGTGATAATATGACTTATATCATGAAACAGACTTATACATGTCTGTCACACTGAACTACCATTGCAATAAGATCTCATGGTACCTGGAACCCTACCACGACATCTTATGGCAATAAGATGTCGTGATGGCAATAACTCAACTCAACTTAACTCAAATATATCTTTATTCGATTAGACTTTATACAAAGTACTTTCAAATCGTCAGTATGACACAATTCAAGATGTTGTGGTAGGGCCCCACTAAATCATGGGATTTAGTTCTTATTATGAGATAGATATATATGTATATGACGTGTTTAAGTATGTCACTGGCACACAGTGGAACTATGATGGCAATAAGAGCTAGTGGTTAGGTTCCTGAACCTTAAAATTTCGATATTTTGACTTTTCGTGATATGACATTTTGAAAATAGACAACGGGGTCTTTGGGTGTTTGAGATATTGAAGAAAGACAAGCCTATAGCTATGCGTTGAAACATATTATATTATATTGTTCAATGTTATTTAGATTGTTTGTTTTACCTGGATACTAATACAAAACTATTTAAAACGTTGACATAGCATTTGTAATCTCAACTAGACATAAAACCAGACAAGTAAACTACATGTTAAATGACTCACGCAAAACGTTTAGATAATTTGAATGACTCGTCTGAGCACTTGAACCGACCACAGTTTAATTAATTCATTGTTTATTAAAGTCTGAGTCTTAGCGAGAGCACTACTCCTAGGATCATAAAATAAACGCATACAGTTGGTCAGTTCGCGAACATTGACGGTGTTTAGCTGACACGGACATTACAATTATCTTCATTTGAATAGTTTGACTTTAACAAAGTACTTTCGAATCGACAAAATGAAAGAATTGTGCACTTTTATAAATCTAAAACAATACTATTTAAAAAAAAACATTTTATTTTATTAACAATTTATTTATGTTTTTACATTAAGCTGATTTGAACGTGATTGATCGCGTGTCTCTATGCGTGCGTAGAACGATTTTCAACTAATATAAGGAGCCAACCATCTGTATATATTTATTTCGAGTCGAAAGCTTGTCCTAACAATGCTGGGAAAATAGCTTGTTTTAATTTAATGGTCTTGTTAAATGGTTTACCGTTTCACAAGACTGTAAAGGCTTTGTTGAAGATACGACATTAATAAAGATTTGTTTTATAATTCATAAATTCCATTGCTTTTGTTAGTTGTAGTAAGTATCAAAATACTAATATAGTTGTATAGGACGGTTTTAGATCATCTGCTTGTTATTCTATCTAGTTTTCATACTATTTATATTGTTTGAAAATGTAATACCAGTTCATATAAGTCTACATGCTTTACTGTCAAGTCCGTAAATAGATCAACAAAGCTTATTAAAAAAAAAACTACTTTCACCGTATGAAGTTCTTTTTGAAATTAAGAGTTTATGCAAGGGGTTAATAAATTTTTTTTTTTTTTTAAATTTTTTATTTAGTTGATATTGAATGTCGAGGAATTTACCACCGGTTCGGACCTATTCTGCTTCAATACATATAAATTCATAGTGCTGACTGACTTATTGTATATCAAAGCACATCCTTAGCCACTGGTCCTAGAGACATTTGAAATTTGGGGGGTGCTCATGGTTAGTTGGAGAAATCTAATAAGAAAGTGTTCTTCTAAAATAGGTCTTTGACACATCAGATTTAATTAAAGCAAGACTTGAAAAGACAACTTACATTTTACGACTTATCGTCCAAGATGTTGATTAAGCACGCTACCAAAGAAATAAATTTCTTAGTAGCTAAGTACTTATAAACTTTGTTTATTTCTGTCTTCGCATAAACAGGTTAAAAGCGTAATATTCAGAACGTACCTAATTATCCAAACAAAGAAAAAAAACTGTCTCATTTATTGAAAAACTAGCAGACGTCACGCGGTTTCACCCGCGTAGTTCCCGTGACCGTGGGAGTACGGAAATAAAATATAGCCTATATTAATCAATGATAATGTAGCATTCAAATGGTGTAAGAATTTTTAAAATCGGTCCAGCACTTAGAGTGAATTCGTTACAAACATACTTACATACAAACAATGAGGAGCTCGTGGCACAGTTGCTATTGCGCATATCATTCGATCAGCGATATTAAGCAACCATACGCTTAGCCAGTAGTTGGATGGGTGACCGCCCGAGTTCCCTCCGTGCCTCGGAGAGCACATTAAGCCGTCGGTCCCGGTTGCCAATTTAACATCTTTGGCAATCGTTACAGGTCAGTCAGAGGTCTAAGAGAGTCTGACAACTGGATTAACCCAGATTGCCGATTTTCCTCGAAAAAGGGGTTGCGAAGGTAGATCAAGTGCCGACCCCAAATACATGGGATTAAGGCCAGGGAGATGATGATATTTACATACAAACCTTTCCTCTTTATAATATTAGTACATATAGATATAGATAAACAAATAAAGATATTATTTCCACATGCACAGCCAAATCCCTTACATCCGACCCAATTTACACATTTCTTTCACAAGGTAATGCAAGCAGAAACGAATTACCCGACTTAGTTCGTATGACGTAATGTGACATAACAAAAGATGTACTACGCAAAGCCTCCTAATATACTCCCCTCACATCTGATTTGTTTGACTTTCATATTACAGTAGGCTGGTTACAAACGAGATGTGATTTGGTGTAACATCTCAAACAAGGACAATAATTTATTCAGTGAGAGAAACTCATACGGTGCAGTCTCATATCACGAGTTTTAAAGGAAAACGCGAGGGTATAGGTGACGTCATGAGTTATGAGTGCTGACTTTGAATGCGTATTCTTCTTTTTCTACCCGTAATCCCACCCACTGTTGAGTTTAGGTCTCCCCGTCCCACAATTTTCTGTCTTGGGCCTTCTGAGTCCAGTTTTTTCTACCACTTGGGTTATATCATCAGTCCACCTCTCTGCCTGGTGTCCCACACGTATGTGTAGTAGTCATTTAGTCTCTAGAGTCTGTCTCTGTATGGTGTGACGCTAATAAAATACAAGCGCAGTTATCCCAATGATTTTCGCTGATCGCTCATAGATCTGCTGACGATGACTGCATATGTCTGAGTAAAGTTAAAGCGTATGATACGGCGATGGATTCCTTACCACTCAGATCCAGCTCCCTAGCTCATCCCCCAGAAACGCCCTAAGCCGAGGGCCGAGCCTCTCTTTTTGGGGAATACAGGCATGAAAACATGTACTATGTATTTAGTTTAAATAACACGTTACTCTTTTTCACACACAAGTATGTCAAAAGGAGGCTAACAAATAAAATAAATATGCTCACGCCATCGCAGAAGCAAGCAGGTGTTGTAACAAGAACACCCACATTTCACCGAGTATGATTAAGTGTCAATGTGACAGAGGGTGAGTCCATCACCGTCTCACATACGTTTTTGAATTACTTCGCTTACATATGCAGGTTTCCTTATGATTTTTTCCATCACCGTTAAACATATAGGGTTATAATACTGCACTTAAATTTTTACAAAAACAAATTGGTGCAGGCCGCTGGGATTCGAACTTCACTTGATTTACTGATTGATATAGGCTATATTTTATCTCCGTACTCCCAATTGAACGGGAACTACGCGGGTGAAACCGCGTGACTTCCGATGATAATTAATTGTAAGAACGTAGTAAACAAGGAACCTATATTGTATTCTCATTTCTCAATTGCTAGGACAGGAACTTCACGAATGCTAGAAGTTGGGACGTTGTTAAAAGAAGTATCAATTCCGTGCAGTGCGCGGGCACAGTATACATAATAAGCAGTAAGAAAACTAGTCTTAATTTTTCGAAATTAGAAGGTGTACTCGATTAGGGCGTTAGGTTACGTCACCGGTGCGATCTATCAGAGTACCCGGAGTCCCCTTAAGCACGGAGGATGGCCACCGGGGGGTTTTAGTGCGGTAAAAATCCCATATATCCCGACTTGCCACACCCAGGGAGTTCGGCACCTTTTGAAGGTTTACCCCTCGTCAGAAAAAAGGTCATGTTCTTAATGTTTTGAAGTTTTCACCTCATTTTACTCCTAAATTAAAGCAGATTTATCGTATCGATGTTTTGAAAAATGTCAGCAAAACAGGTAAATGACTATATCAGCCACGATGTGGCACCCTCTAATGACAGCACTGCCGGGGGTGCTTCGAATCTCGTAGATGCATGCGCCTGGATGAGTATGCCGTTTCGAACGGTTTGTTCCTTATTTCCATACCGCATAAATGTATATGTATACTGTGGCCCGGGTCTCGTTATTTCTCAATAACGTCAGAGATAACGCCCACTTTCATTTGTTTTCCTTGTACTACGGAGCCCGTTGTTATTGCCTGCGATCGTACCAGTATATTGCTAGTTTGTCCTTGGAAATACAACTTGGTCAATTTCCTTTGAAAAGTAAAGTTAGGCGGTATAGACATTGAGCTACCGTGGTAAACAAGGTAAGGTATTATTTTGAATATACTGTGTAGATAGATGAATGATTTCACTATAAAGGATTATGAATATAACCGTCGCGTTTTGAAGAAAATGACTCTTGACTCTTTTATTAAACTCAGCCAGGCACGTATTGTACATTTCATTGAAATAATAACAATTATATATATTTTATAGAGGTACAAATAGACACACAAAATTACATGCAAGTAAGTACACCATTAAAAATTTAACCTTAATCCAAATTCGCTTTTACAAAAATTTTATATATATATACTAAAATGCCCCTGGGACTAATTTCCAAAGTACAAATGTAATAATGAGTGTATAAGAAGCATAACGTAGTACGTCCCGAATCCCAGCCTAATTACTAGAATATACGGAAATAAAAAACATATCACGAGCCACGCTCTCTATATAACATTCACTTTACAATACCCTGCTTGCTGTAAGCTTGAGTTTCCACGACCTCTTACTGCCATAATTGTTTGACTCATGTTATCAGACAGATGTATAAATTACGTGTATACATCTGTCACTGTCAAACAGCTGTAGGCCTAGACAATGTAACATTCTCTCGCGCTTGGGCTAATAGAAACGTTACAAAATGTATTGAAATGATATGAATCAGTCACGTGACATATGCCATTCCCGTACATTTTGTATCGTTTTTACTAGCGCAGCGTGAAGATGTTACTTTGTCTAGAGGCTCGGAACTATCATTGCAATAAGAGCTCATCGTTATACCCCTGTTCACAAGAAAGCCGTGAACGCCAGCCATTGCATTGTATAAAGGTACGACTAGACACTCACATGCGCCCGACCCATGCATACAAATGCCTCGGCACGTTTGTACAATGTCAGTATAAAACAGGCCTTAAACGTAGGTTGTGAATATTGTAGGTAGGTAGGAAGGTTCACATAAAATATCCAAGTGCGCCAATCGCCTGTTCCTTGTACGACATTGGTACACTTAAGAGAATTACGCAATTAGCGTTTTAGGTAATCTAAGCCCGAAATATGTGGCGCGGAAATCTTATTTTGCCTTTAGTAAATCCCGTTTGGAAAATACGGTTATTGCCGGGAACATAAGTGTTGCAAACGAGCGCTATTTATACTTATTCACACGATCGGTGATGCCAAAAGTAATATGGGAACATCAAAACTGGTATCGAAATGTCTTTAATGCTCGGGCTCACGAAATGAATTCAAAGGAACATAATGAAATGATGCGCTCGCACAATTAATGCTCACGAATCGAATTTACTAAGCGAATGCTCGCATGTATTACTTGCCATCTTAAAGAGTATATATAGTAAAATGTGAGCTCGTAGATTTAGCTTAGAATATGCCTAGGAGTATCCCAGTCCTCTTAGAATATTATAAAATCATAATGTTTCTAATACTAGATATATAAAATTTACCTTCTAACACTAAATTGAAATAAGAAAATGTCAACGATAATTATTGATTAAGTTGTATTTTTTTAAAGATAATTTCTTTCTTTCATCCAAATACATATATATTCCTACGTGTGTTAAAAAAGAATCGCTGTACGGTCATGCTGAATAGCTGAACATTTCAACCGGAATGCTCTGCCCTGCATAATACAATCCAATTGAACCGTAATAAATCAATTCAACTTTGAACCCAACAATTCACAACTCCGCGTATAAATTAAAGTACCTCCGACAAATTGTTCTTACTTTATCTCGTATATCTTCAAGTTCGGAGCTAACTTACACGCTTTGTAACTTTCAACTGTTCCAAAAATGGTTGGGTGTGTAGCCTTACAACGCTACTTAGGTCATCATCATGAATTTAAGAGTTAGGGATGAGACATGACACGTCCGTGCCGAGCCCGAGCCGAACTTCGGTCATGGCATAGGCCATGGTCGTTGCTCGACTGCCACTCGGTTGCTGCGTGGTAAGTGTCAAACTCTAAAATATGTGTAAAATTCGATAGCTGTAGTAAGGCGGTCTGGGTAAGATCACTCGGGAACGGGTCGATCTAGCGATTAAACTTCTTGTCGGGTATCTGATGCAGTTCTCTCCATTTTTCTCTGTCCAGTGCCATCTCTTTATCTTGCTTATACGTCTTAACAGTGTGGGGATAGCGAGTGATCATGCTCATCCCCAGCAAAGAAGATCTTCCGGCCAGGCGGGTGTCATGCCTGGTGAACCGCGGCTCCAAGTGTTCTAATTGGAAACTTGTATCTACTGCAATGAGTTTTAATACTCTGATTGCGCGATTTACGTTCTTGTGCATTTGTACTCAAGCTTCGCATTTGCTTGCGAGTAGCGCCATCCATGTAGCCATAATAGATGCTACTACAACGGCACTCATTTCTTTAACTTGGCTTTTGTATGTATGCTAGCTTTGGTCTTCATATCCCAAAAGATTGCTAATCAATTGTGTTTTATTATGCGTGAATGCTAAAAAAGAATGTATTTTTACAATTATTTTTGTTAGAACTTAGACCTCTTTGTGTAGACCTTTCGGAATAGGCATAGAAATACAATGATATTACGTGTCAAAACTCTTCACGAATGAATATCGCGTATCACCCAGAACCCTAACTATTCCCAACTTTTGCGTCACAAAAAGGGAATCTGAATTTTCTCGATCGTTTTTCATCCCTGGAATTATGGGAGAAGGCCTCGTTGAATACAAAGTGCTCCTAATTTTGGGCTATCTAGCACATTACGGTACCAAAAGAAACAATATAAACATTTTGCTGGTATGTAAACATATCCATAACCCCTTATTACAAAACATCGCCTAAGATAGTCCTTGGATTAAAAAAAGTGCCATCTCTTTTTCTGACACAGATTCCAAAAGGGATAGAGTCAGAATTTGGTCTAGTTTTCGTTTAAACCTTTTTTTTAAATAAAGTAGCTTGGTATATGAGTACTTGCGTACTTTGTATCTTGTATGACGTATTGACTTATTTCGATGGACGAAATTGGTAAACACGTTATGGACTGATGCTTCTCCGGAAGCGAATTTTGATTAAATTTCAACAATTGGGAATCAAACAATTTTGTACCAGGCTAATCCATACATACATACATACATACAGATAAATAAAATTTACGTGTCTGTTTGTAATTCCAAAATAAAAGCTTTTCACTGAAAAACCAAATTTTAATTTTTTTCTCTCTCTGTCCGTCTGTCTGTCTGTTTGTTCTGGGTAATCTCAGAAACGGCTGGACCGATTTTAACGGGACTTTCACTGGCAGGCAGCTGATGTTTCAAGGAGTAACTTAGGCTACTTTTATTTATAAAAAATATAAGGGTTCCGCGACATGACGCATGAAACTAAATCTACGCGGGTGAAACCGCGAAAAGAGAAAAATGCTTATATTTGGTTTTTTGCGTCAGTAGTGTGTATACTTTCATATGCATCGAGTGAAAAGCTGTTGTTTTGGAATTACAAACAGACGCTTCAATTTTATTTATCTGTATAGATGTATAGACTAGGTGTACCCTGCGGTTTCACCCACGTAAACTTATTTTTCGCAGTACCGTAACTTAAAAAGCAATACGTCGGTGGAAGTACTGTTAATATCGGTCCAACCGTTTCAGAGATTAGCGTAAGGAAGAAGAGGTGACTGGTGAGGCTTACTCCCTGATGGTGATCGCCCCAATAATTCGAAAATGAAAACGAATGGTGACCAACTATATCAGGATAGATCGTATGCCAACTCTTACAATGTGTGAGATAAAGACTGCTATCCAGCAATACTTTACTTCCAAGCTTTTTGTATTACAAGGCATATTTCGGCAGCTATTCGGCACATTTTGTATACGCTGTCCGATATAGTCGTGAGCCTCATTTTTCATCGACGGTGACAAGCTGAAATCGAGTTAGAAAAATACAATTATGCTTGAAAGATTACTTGCCTTACAAAATTATGTTTTCCTTAAAATATCGATTTTGACTTAATCATAGTGTCGTATTCTGAATAATTGAATTGCAATCAAAAGTGTTAAAAATATGATGTAAACTACAATAATTGCTATTCATCACATGTTTATTTTTAGATTCTATAATCTACTACACTCTATAGTGACAGCGAAAATTGCATATTTCTTGTTACTAATTCTAATATTCATCCAATGTAATGTAATAAACAATAGTAGGTAAAATCTTCTTACAGAATGCTTGCACATCGTTAAAATGATCAAAAAATTATACCTCCAATCACTAAAGGTTGGGAGTCAGCTCCAAACATTTTGTATGTTACACGGGACTTTTTCTTTTTTTATTGACGAGGGGGAACCTTCAAAAGGTCCCGACCGCCGTGGGAGAGGCAGATCGGGGTATGTGGCATTTTTACCGCACTAAAACCCCACCGGTGGTCATCCTCAGTGCTCAGGGGGGACTCCGGGTACTCTGATAGATCGCACCGGTGTCCCCCCACACTTTACCGGGGCACATCCCCGGGGCAGCTGATGTTACACGGGACCTATGTTAATGTTAATGCTATGTTATTATCGGTTTTCAAAAGTGTGCCTTGTTTATATGTGTTACCCGTCTATACAGTGTATCCCATCCCACCACCGGTAAGCATATGCATTCAAATGTGACAAGTATGCTTCTTGCCAACAGGTGGTAGCGACGTACGTTGCAGCCAATTCATCCCTGCAGTTCATCGAGAACCGTCCCATCCACTGGGCTGGAGATAGGTCTGAACCTCCACCTGACACGCCGGTGTGCGGGTTCGACGGCTCATTGTGTCCTGATAACTGTACGTATTATTTAAATGATTTACATCACAGCAGACATTTTCTACAGATTGAATTTTTCAATACAGGCAGTTAGAACGTTTGAAGTCAAGCTATGTCACGTTGAAATGCTTGAAGTGCAACTACTGATTCCATCTTTGAGCTCATTCAAAGCATCGATAAAAATTTGATCTTATTATAGCACTGCCTACATGTTCTAAAAAAGGTATATTCACATAATTACTCGCTGAAATGTACGAGTAAATAAAGGATCTCTATAAGGTATTAGCCTTAAACTTTTCTACTTATCCTCTCAGTATAAAGGCCGCAAGTTTTGTTTACTTTTGTTACCTGATATTTAAGGTTTTATTTTAATTAAGCTTTGTGCGAGAAACTCCGTGACTGACTGTTACACCGTGGCGTAACCTGCCAATTATTTAGTTTGATCTTAAAGTCAGAGTGATTAGTGCAATGTGTGTTATTATCAGTGTTTATGAATGAATCTTCTATGTATATACTAATTTGTACTAATATATAAAGCTGAAGATTTGTTTTTGGCTTGAACACGGCAATGTCAGGAACTACCGGTCCGATTTGCAAAATTATAGTGTTAGAGAGCCCAATTATCGAGGAAGGCTATATATTATCACGCTAAGACCAATCGGGGCTCAAAATTTGCGTTAGCCCAAAGTAACTATTCCACGCGGATGAAGTCCTGGGTAGAAGCTAGTTTAACTAAAGTACAGGCTAAATAAAATGCGCTGCATTAAACAAAAACTTATAGTTTCTAATATTCACCCGTAAATGAGATTACTTCTCTTCAAGTCGCATCTATAATTTAGTATTTAACTAGCTGTGCCCTGCGGTTTCACCCGCGTAGATTTAGTTTCATCCTTATTGTTCGGAACCCTAATATTTTTAATAAATAAAAGTTACCTAAGTTACTCCTTGATATATCAGCTACCTGCCAGTGAAAGTCCCGTTAAAATCGGTCCAGCCGTTTCGGAGATTACCCGGAACAAACAGACGGACAGACATGGTTTTTTAGTGTCAGTAGCGTGTATACTTTCATATGCATTTATTGAAAAGCTGTTATTTTGGTATTACAAACAGACACTTCAATTTTATTTATCTGTATAGATTCAGTACGCAACCATCACAAAAATAACTACTAAAAGACGAATAGTAATATATTTGTTTTTTGTAGACGTGGGCATAAAATCTTCAGCGAAAATAATAAATCGGATAGAATACACAGTGCTATAACTCTCAGGTCTCTTATCTATAAAATCCAGTCGCGTTCGAGTGCTATAATACTATTAAGCTATCCATAGGCACAACGTTAAAGAAAAACTCTTGAGACCGTATCCCAATTTGGTAGTATAATAAAATCGTTTTAGCCACACCGGTACTTATTCGATTCGAAAAATAATTTTGAAGTCAAGGATACGTTATTAAGGTTTTTATGCATGAAATAAACTATTATTTATTGAATTATCAATGTTAGGAAAAACCGAACGCAAGGCTAGAATCTAATATCCAGCAAACCAAGCAGTCTGCTCAAATTTAAATTCAAATTGAAAATATTAATAATATTCTTTAAATTGTTTAGAATGACATTCAGTATTTTAAATGTTTGTAAGGTTGCTTTTAATGAGAAGAACCTGACATATAGTTTATGCGTCCAATATTTTCTTATCTGTGTGTTCCGTTATAAGTCTTAGTGTATATTCAATAATCAAGTGTACATTCTTCTCAAATTGTTTAAACATTGAATTCCCATTATGAAAATGAAAATGATTATTCAGTTATGAATGTCGAAGAATTTACCACCGGTTCGGAAACTAGCCTTCTGAGAAGAACTGGCAAGAAACTCAGAGAGCCATTATGTCGTTTGCTCTGAAAATTCGTCCTTGTTTTTTAAATTTATTTTATCTACGATCCATTTTCCGAGTTTCGAGTTTATAGCCTGCATCCAAAGTGGCCTGACTCGCTGGAAAACAATAAAAACGTATAAACACTTTACTTACCCACCCCACTTCTGGTCTGGTGACATCTTCCTTGTTAGGAGTCCGCAAAAACAAAAAATTTGAAACTTTCGCTTTGGTTTCTGCCTGTCACAAATGTATATCTCAGGAACAGAAGCTTTTGAAATATACCTTTATGATTACAATGCCAACACTGCAAAACGACTTTGAATACTTTGGGCTCAACGATTATAAATAAACTAACTGTGCCTCGTAGTTTCAGCCGCGTAAATTTAGTTTCATACAAACTTTCATCCCCTATTTTATCCCCTTGGGGGTAGAATTAATCAAAATCCTTTCTTAGCGGATGCCTACGTCAAAACATCTACCTGCATGCCAAATTTCAGCCCGATCCGTCCAGTGCTTTCGGCTGTGCGTTGATAGATCACTATGTCAGTCAGTCAGTCAACTTTGAGTTATATATATTTAGATAGCACCTTTGAGATATATACATATATTTAGATAAACAATAATATTGTATCGAAAATTTCCTATTGGTATAATTTATTAATAGGATATTTCTTGAAAACGTATTCAGCTTAATGCAACTTAATCCCATGGGATTTGCATAATTACCTTCTCAAGCCTTTTTAATCCCCGGGAGGTTTTTAATCAAAAAAGGAAATGTTAATTATCCAAGCATCTTTATTAAACATTCAATGATGTTACTTTGGTGTAACAGGCAGCCTTCGAAAGCACCCTCGCGCAAATTAAAAAAGAAAGCAGGGCAAGAATCTATAATCTTGTTCGCGCTGAATACGTCACGTAACTACTTAGTTCACGTGAACAAATAACCACACCAGTTTACTTTTATGTTTACAGTCTTTTAAATTGGAAAAAGTATTCTTATTTCGAAACTTGTTTAAATCCCGCGGTTTCACCTGCGTAATTTAATTTCATGGGTGGCCCGCGAAACCCTATAGACATAAAGCCAAACGGACAGACAGAAATTTTATGTGAGCACCGTATATAGTTACATTTTTTAATTTGGAAGCTTTTATGTTCCAATTACAAACAGACACTTAAATAGTATTTACCTATATAGTTGTGAGTCAGTATACAATTTAAGCTATCCGATAATGCAATATAGCTTGGTAATTCGACCTCCTTGCCATTCTGGCAATAAATCGAGGCAACTTGGCCGTCTTTGTATTACTGGAGGTATAACTAAAGAGCGTCTAAGTCACAGAACCTGCATGCAACTTTAGTTAGTTACGCATAGTTACACAGGAAACTTAACTTTGTGTTATTATACACACATACGTTGTATTAGGCAATCTCCTTGCCAATTTCGGCTACAGTGGCCATTGCAGTGATTAGCTCTGCTAGTAATATGAGCTGGGACCAATTGCCTTGTACATTTTCCGTAGTAAATATCTTTATGTTTATTCATTGGACACTTTCACATTGCACGATTACGGTAACGACACGATATCGTAGGATAGCAATTTGATACAATTACTACTGAAAGCTTTCACACCGGTCGTTGTAGTCAAGTATCGGCGGACGATATCGTGGCAGTGGAAAATCGCCAATTCAGTATACAGAACGAAGGCTAATATTTGCACAAATTCGATCAATAAACACGAAAATCTATCTGTGAGTATTCAGTTAGTTGTATTTACTGTCGAGTAAACATTTGAGTTCCCTTTGATACGGTGCCGGCGGCGATTTGCCGGTGTTTATTAGTAAGCTTGTTAACTCGCTGCTGATGGGATATAAATAGATTGTTACATTGATACAAAGTAGCTTTTTGCGATGTAGATTCCACAATTACTAAGATTTATGGTATAAGGTTTATGGGCTTTTGTTCATGAGAGCGATAGACGTAACCATTCAACATAGTAAAATATTTTGGAAAAAAGTTATTTTAGAGTTTCTTACTGGGTTCTACTCACCAAAAGCAACCTTCCGAACCCGGTGGTAACATTTATAACCGTGTATAATGTATTTGTTGTGTCCTTCTGACGATTTGAAAGTACTTTGTTAGAAGTCTAATCAAATGAAGATATTCAGAATTTTATTATATCACGTTGCTGGAAAGACCATTGGCATAAATAATTAATATAAGCTTTACAAGATCCGCCGCTTTAAGAGTCGTGGTGACCGTGGAGTTTGAGTAGTCGGCCTGCTATGCAGGCGACGCAAGGTCGAATCCTAGTGGCATGTACCAATAATTTCATTCTGAAAAACTAGTGCGTAATTTCACACCTCGCGGTTTACGATGAAGGGAAACATCGTAAGGAAACCTGCATATGTTAGAGGCGTGATTCATTGACGTATTAGTGCCAGGAATCGAATTCGTAAATTTTTTAAAATAACACTTCGATACCTATTGTACCGACATTGTTCTTACTTAATTATGTATGTTATTTGAAAGTGCCTCTAATAAGGATTTAATTATGCCAAGTGAAGGTTTAGAAATAATTTTAATGGACGCTATGATATTCTGGACTACAGAGGTTTCATTCATTCTGGATAGTGCTATCAAAACTTTAATGTGTCCAAGAGTGGTAATAAAGAAACCGCATTAAGATGCACTTTGTTGCTTACTAGCTTTTTAATACCAACATTGCCTGGAGAATTTATAATGTTTTGAATGGCACATTTTCAATAACGTATCGTATGATGTATCACGTAAGATTTTATTCGGAGTTCATATTAAATGCATACCTAACCTAGACAGTGTAAATAATTTTTCACTTTCATTGTGATTTTTATTCCAGGCTTCTGATGGTACTAAGCATATATTTTTTACAAAAATACTTGGTTGTAACGAAAACAGCAAAATAAATGTTTGTCAGTTTTTTGAGTCCAAGACGGAAATTGCGTAAAGTTGAAAAAAGTTTAATTGCTATTTTGTGGCAAATAATGAAACAATTTCAATAATAAACGAAATTCTTACAGAAATAATCTTTCCAATATCGAGGAGAATAAGGGCTTACATAACCGTGAAATTAGCTTTTTATTAACGCTTCAATTTATTGGGATAAATTACAATCTTGGTAGCCTTCGAGCTATATAGGGTTTTTGGTGAAGCATTACATTTTTAAATTATTATAATGAATTAGTTTTATAAGAAACTAGTTGTGCCCCGCGGTTTCAACCGCGCAGACTTAAGTGTGTTTATGAGGATTTCAGGTTTCAAGAGAACGTTAAAGTCAAAAGTCAATAATATCTTTATTCGATTAGACTTTATACAAAGCACTTTCAAATCGTCAGAATGACACAATTTACAGGATTATACATGCTACCGCCAGGTTCGGAAGGTTGCTTTTACTGAGAAGAACCTGGCAAGAAATTCAGTAATTACTCTTTTCAAAAATATTATAGAATTATATTATAAAGTTATAAATCCTATGTCATTTCAGCCAAATCGGTTCAGCCGTTCTTGAGTTATAAGTAGTGTAACTAACACGACTTTCTTTTATATAAATAGATTTCATCGTATTTATAATGCATAGTTAGTTTTATTATTACTAGGGTTCGTGGTGCAATTGCATTTGCTTAGCGTTGTTAAGCAATCCCGACTGCCAGTAGTTTGATGGATGACTCGTTATTACCATACTACTGGGCCAGTAGTGTGCAAGGCAAGTAAAAATCCCCATGAAACTACCACTAGTGCGCCTTAGTAGAGCCATGTAAAAGGAGACTATTTATTCGCCTTACGTATACACGGCAGAGTACTTCTATTACGAGTTTGCTACCGGTTTCCTAATCTATACTCGCTAAATATATGAAGAAACTATTAGCGATTACAGCGATTATTAAAGAGTATGGATTACGAAAACACAAACTCGTGATACGGGTACGAAGGTTACTGAAAATGTGTAGATGTCTTTAAGAGCCTAATGACTATGTCAAATTCTGTAAATCGGTTCAACTACTTATTCATAAACAAACTTTGTTGATACGGAACAATAGTAACGCGAAGGGTAATTTTTGGGCCTTTATCCGGCTAACGAGTCAAAGGGCTGAAGTACCCTTACGTATATTTATAGAATAAGCTGCTAGGTGCTACTATTTAACATCACGCAAAGGGAACGACTAAGCCCTTTCATCAAAGTGACCACGAAAGTGGGTAGCCGCGGGCTTACTTGCCTTTAAATATACATGCATATACGAGCCGTCGTGGCCGAGTAGTTCTAGTAGTCGCCTGTAACTCAAGTTCAAACTCCAACGGTTCTTTCTAAAGACCCGTATTGAAAAAAATATTTTTCTGTTGAATAGTTTATCAAAGAAGGCTTCACGTTCCGGCCTGTACTCATAGTAACGGAAGATAAATGAAAGTATAAAAAAATATCGCTTAGTTACATAATTTTTATTTTTAATTCTACCTGGGTAAAATCTCGACACAGCTAGTACGATTATAAGAATATTTTAGAAGAATATTAAATGTTATGAGGCATAAACGATTGGGAAGACCGTTAATAAAACGTATTATTGGCATTTATAGGCCTTTTATAGTATGTTTATCGTGAAAGTTCCGGTTATTTACTGAAGGACCCCTTTAGCCTGCGGTTAAGATATCGTTATGTTGGGATAAATAACATTCATAGCACAAAACACACCCCGTTAAGCTAACATAGAATATAATATTGTACAGTGAATAAAAATATGGAAGAAAATCTAGCTTTTGCCCGCAACTAATAATGGGTGTAATAATAATTAAAGCAATCTATACCATTCCAGGCGTTTTTTTTTCAAATATTACCCACTCACAAGGGAAAGACCTATTGTGTGAAATATATGACTAGAACGGCAGTAAATACAGTTATGACAATTACGGCTGATAGAGAGATTTAAGAGAAGAACACATTGCGCCGACCACAACTAACATGGGATAAGGGCAGGAGGATGATGATGATCACATGTCAGTAAGATCACACAATTATTACAATGTCCTATTTTCTTTTTATACCGAGGATGCAAAAAAAATATACAGTCTATGAAAGTGTCTGTGACATCAATGTCACTCGCGCATTGCCTGCCTAATAACGAATTGAATCACTGTGCCAATTAGCAAGAGTCTCATTGGCAAACAACATAATATATAAATGCATTCCTCATCTGTACACGTATTAAGAGTTTTGCAACGTTTTAGTAATCTATACTCGCTAACGTCACAGTCGAATATTTGTATGAGACATTGTACAGCGCCTCCTAGCGGTGACGTGAAGAACTAAATATCTCTTACAAATATTGTCGGTGACGATAGCGAGTATAGATTACTAAATCGGTGACAAACTCGTGATAGGGGTACTGAACACTGACGGGACACTTTTTTCTCATTGTAATAATAATCAATATGGCATTTTCACCTTTTCTAACTCTTTACACAATACCAGCAATCAACTTTCATTCACTAATGATTGGAGATATGTAATCGGATAAACATCTCTAAGGTCGTGAACTAACCGCCTTTCACAGGACACCATTAACTCTAGAATTTGTTTCAATTGATCCCACTATACAGGTGCCGTCACTAGTTATAAGCGCTGGCCTTGTATGCGCAGTATTCACTATATTCATTAAAAAATAAATACAGGAACAATCATCACTATTTTTGTTTAGCGTACCTACAAATAGCACCATGTAAGGATGAACGAAGGACGTTATATATGTAGGAAATTTTGCTTTCAGGTCCTTCAGATTGGTAATGCTCTTTTCTAAGAAGCACTGGTCACCGCAAAAACATCGCATTTATCCCTTGTCTAGGCATCTATGTATGCTCGTAAATTAACTATAGTTTTTGTTGCAGCTCTGCCCGTGTACGCTATCTTGAGTATTATCCTGAGCTCTGTGGTCGTCGTGTTGGCGGTGCTCTCCGTTTTTATATACAGGTATGTGGCTCATTAGTATCCGTGACAAATAACATCAGAATCATTACAGCGGAGCCATGTGGTGTATGAATTTCAATCAAGTTCTAATTCACTTCCATTGAAAAGCCAAGACTAAATATTTCTTATACCAATGTTAGTGAACATATTTTTTCGTATTAGTTAAAAGCTCCTGCTGTCCTAAAAGGTACCCGAAGAGTGGTAGAGGTGTTGTAACAACAAAATCCACTTTTCTCCGAAGATGATTAATTGATTATGATTTATGTCACATTCGCCTAATTTTTCCTCCAAAGCATTCTTCAATACTTTGGAGTGGTTTTGTGTTCTTGCGGTGAGTAAGGTCGCCTGTGTGTGTAAGGTAGAGTGGAGGCACTGTTATATTTATTCTTTTGGTCTCACGTTTTTTGGTACAGCAGTTCCTTTAATGCTCACAATAAGTAACTTAGTAATAAAAACTGACCAACTGCAAGTTGGACCACCAAAATAGTTTTTCTTGTGACTAGAAATTTACGGTTAATCTGTCATCATCGTACAGTATCCCTATCACCAGTTTGCCACCGTTTCCTAATCTACACTCGCTATCGTCACCGACAGTATTTATATGACATATTTTAGTTCTTCACGTCACCGCTTGGAGGCGCTGTACAATTTCTCATACAAATATTCGGCGGAGACGCTAGCGAGTGTGGATTACGATAACGATGGCAAACTCGTGATAGTGGTACTGTACACCTTGTATATTCATGTAATTATCTCCTTTAGGCATTACAAGCTGGAGGCGGAGATAGCAATGATGACATGGCGAGTGAGCTGGACCGACGTCCTACAACCGGGAGGCAGGCTGCGCGGGAGCATGCACTCTCTGGCCAAAAGATGCAGTATTGGGGTGAGTTAAAAAAAAAAACACCTTTTTTTTGACGTTTCTGGTTATTCTATGACCTTGGAGCCAACCTTTTTAGCTGTAACGTTTCATTGAATAGAATAAAATGAAACTTAAATGCTAAAAAGTTCTTAATTCGCGGTATAGCTGGCCCTTATTAGTTTGCAACGTTTTTTAAATGTATGCACGCTAACTAGAGTCACCGACATCATACGTATGAGATATTTCAGTTCATAACGTCATCATTAGGAGGCTTTGTACAATTTTATCATACAAATATTGGGTGAAGACGCTAGCGATTATAGATTAGGAAAACGGTGGCAAACTCGTGATAGGGGTAGGCACTGTTCGATTCTTCGAAGACCACAATGCACGGCAAAGACTGGACAGAAAAGGTAAATAATCTAACGGATCGATTGAGTTTTGTATCACAAAATTAACATAAGATACTGAAGTGGCAAAACAAAACGTAAGCGATGCAATTAATGTTGGCGTACATTCAACATATAATAACTTATTTGGGTATATTACTACGCTTACTTTCCTGTTTACCGTAACTCCATAGATGTAAGACGAAATGTAAAATGTAAGAGAAAGTAGGCAACCTTATTTTTTTAAATTTCTTGGGGTATATTTTCACATCTTCTTCTTCTCAATCGTTACACTCTTGGCAGAGCGGTCGTGGTCGTAATGTCAGAATCGGTGGATTAGTGAACAAAACGGCGCCATTCACTTCGGACTGCTGGTTTACGGGAGCATTCGTTGATAGTAGGAACACCCATCACAGCCTTAATCTGGTCCGTCCATCTCATTGGTGATCTGCCACGTGCCCTAGTACCCTCGAATTTACCCTGCACCACCAGACGCTCTATGGATGCGTCTCCACGTCGCGACACATTTCCAAAGAATTTGAGAATGCGAGTCTGAACTGTGGACGACAGGCGCTGTTTGATCCTGAGCTCCTGCAGTATGGAATCGTTGGTGCGGAACTGTGTCCACTTTATGCCAAGCATCTTTCTCCAGCACCACATTCCAAGGCCATTTATCTTCTTTCTCTCACTTTCTCTCAAAGTTTTGAGAATGTAACTATGCAACTATCCCAAGATATAATGCCGCCAAATTGTACATACTCTATATATTAATATAAAAGTTGTATTCCTTTATGATCACATTATGTGTATACATTAATTATCTCTAAAGTGAATGAAGTAGGTTCCAGCACCGCGTTTGCTCGTATCATATTTTATAAGTCGAGTACCCGACCCAAACGTGCGTTATGATCCTTCCCTTCAGCTAGTAGAATAGCAAAGTGATTTATGTGTATGTGGTCTAAAGATAGCTCGGGTAATAAGCCGGCGTTCTCATGTGAGTGAAATTCAACTCTTTTGCAAGAGGCACAGCCCTCCCGAGATATGAACGTATCGGGCTTGTTGAGAATTCCTAATCATTTTATTGGGTAATCTTGGTGAGACTCGGGTTTCGTTTACTTTATCTTATATAACGGCAACTCGATACTTTACTCAACAAGAATGTTCATTAACTAGGTACGGTATTCTAGCGACCCGTTAAATGAGAAATTAAAGTACGTATTTATTCAAATTAACATTGTAATTATCCTTAATTTACTGGCAGGGTGAAGACGATACGATTCAATCTTCTAAATATATATAACTTAAAGGTGGCTGACTAACATAGTGATCTATCAACGCACAGCCCAAACCATTGGACGGATCGGGCTGAAATTTGGAATGCAGTAGTAGTATGTTATGACATATTCAAAATCCTTTCTTAACAGATGCTAAGAAAGGATTTTGATTAATTCTAATTGAAGGGGATGAAATAGAGGATAAAAGTTTGTATGAAACTAAATTTACGCGGGTGAAAACCGCGGGGCACAGCTTGTTCTCAAGTATAAGTTGTCGGAAAGTAGGCGTTCTTCTGTACTTACCCCCCCGGATAACTACCTACTTTTTCAAGATAGCGTGAAGAGTATTCAAATTCTCATTTAAAGAAACCTACATAATAAGAAATAAATTATTTTTTGGCGCCGAATAAATTACAATGTACAAAAATTCATCAAACGCTCTGAAATAAGACGTCAAGAAATATATAACGCGACGAATTTCACAAAAGCTTCGATTGATTTTCTTTTCGTTGTTCAGAATTTGCTACGTAGCTGTAACATTTTTCCGAACGCTACAATATTTTTCGGTACAAAGCTTACCGTTCCCCAGATTACGATAACAACACTATAAGTTCTCGATTCATTTGTCCCTTTATACTTCAACAATATAGGAATAAACACAAATTGGTTTTGGTCCTTTTCATCCCAAAAAATTGGATTGCGAATAATATCCTTATTGCATGCAAAATGAACGCTCCCTTGTTTGATAAAGTCCGATTCTATTCACCATTTTAATGATGGCATATGTGATACAATTTTATTTACAAACTCATCTGAATTGGGACGAGATGCTTATTTGTCAATGCAGACGAACTCTTGTAACAGACTAGCTGTCACCCGCAGCTTCGCTTGCATGACAGTAAGATGTACAAAGAATTGGTCATTTATAGTCTCTGTATTTATTTCGCGAATCAGTAATTCCTAGGTTAAACCTAACCCTTAACCCTCATTACAACCCCGTAGGGGTAAAATTTCTAAAAACCCTTGGTTATTATGTAACTACACCTCACCAAGAACACATCCTCAAAATTTCATGCCTCCATGGTCAATTAAGGCTGTGCATTGATTTCAGTTAGTATTTCTCAAAAGTTAGTACCTCAAAATCAGTTTTATAAAATCTTTTTTTTGCAGACAGCTTATTCCGACGAAGCTACATCATTGGCCGGTGATCGGCAAGTGTATGCACCATGCGGTTTCTTTAAAGGCTGCCGGGTAGCGATCAAGAAAGTAGACAAACAACGCATTGATTTGACGAGACCTCTACTCTTGGAGTTGAAGAAAATGAAAGATTTAGAGCATGATCACTTGGCGAGGTTTTACGGAGCGTGTGTTGATCCTCCACATTGCTGCCTATTGACTGAGTACTGTCCTAAGGGGTCGCTGCAAGATATTCTGGAGAACGAGTCGATAAAACTGGACTGGATGTTTAAAGTCAGCCTAATGCACGATATTGTCCGGGTGAGTTTATTACTATTGTAAAAATCAATCGTGAGTAAACCTGAATATGTCTGAAAAGTAATACAAAAGATTTACCTTTGTATTGTGCCTGAGACGGTGATAGTCTCACTATCATTCACATTGGCACTTAATCATCTTCGGTGATAAGTGGATTTTGTTATAACAACACCACTGCCTACCCCTTCGGGGAAATCAGGTGTGAGCATTTGTTATGTAAAAATTAATTCATCTATACTAATATTATAAAGCTGCAGAGTTTGTTTGTTTGTTTGTTTGAATGCTCTAATCTCAGGAACTACTGGTCCGTTTTCAAAAATTATTCAGTGTTGGATAGTCCATTTATCGAGGGAGGCTATAGGCTATATTTTATTCTCATAAAAATTAGGGGTTCATAAGTAAATTGCCATTTTGTAACCTAAGGTGTGAAATCGAAAACCTATGTATGCGTACGCTGCAAAAACTATTGACAATAGAACAAAATTATGTACTACGGGTTTGTAGGTCTTATTAAGATCTACAAAAAAGTCCGCGAGAGCATATATCTAACTCTCATAGTTTAGTCACAATAACCGCTTTAATGTTCATAAAAAACTTTATTTGCCTGAATAAAGAAACTACGTTAAATGTGTATCATAATATTAATTCTTATCCGAATCAAGCATTATGCTATCAAGGGTATTCATGTAGAAGTAAAATACTGTTTGTTTTATTCCAATAGGACATTGCCTTTAGAAATTATCACGAGTATAAAAACGCAAAGAATTGGTACCTAATAATGATTTATTTGCAAAAGAGTAATCTCTGCAACGGCTAGACTGATTTTAACGGGACTTTCACTGGCAGATAGCTAATGTTACAGGGAGTACCATGGGCTTTTTATTTATAAAGAAAATTTAGGGTTCCACGGTAATCAAATTAAATCTAAACGGGTGAAACCGCAGGGCACAGCTAGTATTTTTATATAATGGAATGCAATTCAGTGGAATTCATTTTGATACAGTAAACAGACACACGAGTCATGCATATTCAAAAGAGGTTGCGAAAGCTTCGATAAGAGTTAAGCTATTGCATGTTGATGTTTATTATGTGCAAATGAATTTTAAGCTAGTCTTTAAATACGTTCAGTGAGTGTTCTGCTGCTGCGGAACATGGGGTCCCGAGTTTAATGCCTGGTTCGGGCAAAGTGTTATTGTGTTTTTTCATTTGAGATTTCCTAGTAGCAGCCCGAAATATCCGGCTAATGGTAACAGGTTCGCTCTCCGTTACTTACATGGGCCTTTAACTGACGATATTTCGGGGAATACAAGCCGGAGGCATAAAAGTTTAGGTAGCTATGACATCCACTACTAACAGTTTTTTTTTATTTTCATTATTTCATAGGGTATGCACTATCTCCACGGAACGGACATCAGATCTCACGGAGCCTTAAAGTCAAGCAACTGTGTGGTCGACTCCAGATTTGTTCTCAAGATCACTGACTTTGGATTAAACGCGCTGAGGACTTCGGAGAAGGATTCTAGAGCTCATAGCTACTGGACGCGTGAGTACATTACATTTATTACAGAAAAATACAATTGTTCTGTTTGTAATTCCAAATATACAGCTAGTCACTAAAAGTACACAGGGTGTCACACGAGCCGCAGTCTAAATGAGACAATTATATTCAATAGACGTTAAGTTTTTGCCTGCTAAATTATTAAACAGCAATAAATAATACATTATATTTTATAAACTCATTGTTGTAGAAAATCAATAAACTTGTACATTTATGAACAATAGTGGTTTAGTTAATTTGTGTTCCTAAAAAAATACGCTCCTTTTTTAAGGGAATTTTAAGCCATTCTTGGAATTTTTTGAAGTAGAAAATTGTCTTTCTTTAGACTACCAAATAATTTAATAGCAATTTCAACCAATCCTTTGTTATTATTACTATGGACTACGTTCCTTAGAAAACAATTTCTTCAACTTTCAATTTTTTTAAACATTGTAGTTGTTATATTCTTGTACGGGAACGACAGGAGTTGGGACACATCAATCAAACTCTATTGGTTGCACACTATTTTATTATTGCGATGCAATATTAATACGCGCGTTGTGGGTGAGGCGTGACGGAGCCTGTTTCTAGTGTAGTATACATATAACAGTAGTAAATCAAATTGACCATTTAACATTCACGTTAAAGCCAAATATAATCTACTTACAGCGTCCAAAGTGTTCGTTCAGTTTCCGTAAACTCATAGATATGTCCGCGAATTCCCTTTCAAAGTCCCAACACGCCCGGGGCGTGACAAAACCACTTAATTTGTTTGATATTTCATTAAATTATGCTAACAAGACCCCAAAGTACATCGTTCAAAGACAAGTTTTAATCCTGTTACTTCTTTGTAATTGACTTTGTGGCAACATTGTTTGTAGATATTTTTTCCTCAAAAATTCTGAGATAACGCTTTATTAGATTTGCTCCTTACGATAGATCGACTGACATGATAAAGGGAGCCGATTCTGCTTCATTTTTATCAAACCCAATTCATTTTTGTGTCGAAGAAGCATTTTTATTAAAAAATAGATACATAATATTGTTCCATTCTTCAGAAAATATTTATCATACTTTTTTACATTTTTTTTTGAAAACCTGAGTAGTAATGAATGCATTTTTAAAAAAAAAATAATGCTTCGTAAAATTGAAAAAGGAACCTCGAATAATATTGTAAGCCCTGGTATCTGACTACCCCCATGGAATACAGGCGTGAGTATATAATATATATGTAATACTAGCTGTGCCCTGCGGTTTCACCCGCGTAAAGTTAGTTTCATGAGTGTCCCGCGGAACCCTAATGTTTTTTTATAAATAATAGTAGCCTAAGTTACACCTTGTAACATTAGCTAACTGCCAGTGAAAGTCCCGTTAAAATCGGTCCAGCCGTTTCGGAGATTACCCGGAACAAACAGACAGACAGACAGACAGACAGAGAAAAATTTAAAAACTTGGTTTTTTATTGTCAGTAGCGTGTATACTTTCATATGAATTTAGTGAAAAGCTGTTATTTTGGAATTACAAACAGACACTTCAATTTTATTTATCTGTATAGATAGATTGTAAGCCCAAGCCATATTAATGTTTCCCTTATCTGGATTGAATAGGTCTCCTTTGGACTGCACCGGAACTGTTACGGATGTCAGAACCGCCTCCAGAGGGCTCCCAGAAAGGTGATGTTTATTCCTTCGGGATCATCATGCACGAGATTGTGAACCGACAAGGCGCGTTTTGGCTGGGACCCGGTATCGAAATGCCACCGAAAGGTAATTTTTTTGGTTAAGCGGATTTTTGCGTGAAACTGAATAATGAATGAGGTCCGAAAAGGGATAATAGACGGGTTAAAAACTGCCCTTTATCGTACCCACTGAATGCATAATATATAAGTATGTAAATACATTACTACGTTATATCAGAAATATAACATAAAAGAGTTTCTAATGATGAGTTCCTCATACATGTAGATATTTTTTAACCTGAGTTTTAGAATGAGTAGGATCACGTGTTACTCTACAGAAGCACATTTTGGAAAAGATGGAATTTCACAAAAAAATGGTAACACATTATTAAAATATGTAGCATACCTTCTTACCATTAGGAAGGTATGCCTTCTTGTGACATTTGTAGTAAAAGAAACATAAGGTGCTCAAAAACAAAGACGAGCCGTGGTGGCCTCGGGGTTAGAGCAGTCGCCTGCTACGCAAGCGACGCAAGTTCGAATCCCCGCGGGGCCTGTACCTATGAGTTTTTCTAAAAACTTATGTACAGTGATTTCACGCCACGTGCTTTACGGTGAAGGAAAACATCGTGAGGAATCCTGCATATGTCTGATAAATTATTCAAATACGTATGTATAGTGCCTGAGACGGCGATGGACTGACCCTCTGTCACGTTGGCACTTAATGATATTCGGTGAAATGTGGGTGTTGAAAATTACAACACCTCTGCCTACCCCTTTGGGGAATACAGGCGTGAGCATATGTATTTAGGTGCTCATTAAAAAAAACGTGTTAATCTTTTACAAAAAAAAAGTATTTTTTTAATAGAAACTCGAAATAGCATTCACGCACCAAAACATGATGACTAAGCCTATTCGCCTACTTGCGTTGACGGAATTACCAGAATGAGGGCGTCTTGTGAAACTTTTCTAAATTGTGGGGAAATTTCTTGCTTTTTCTTGACTCCCTACGTCATGTAATTTCTCGCGAATGTGATTCAATTTTCAAATTTTGGAGATTTGTTGTTAGGATTGTGGTGTTATGTATATTGCTAATAAGAGTTAAATTAATTTGTTTATATTATACTTTGGTATATATAGGAGCTCGTACCTCTTGAACCTTGCTTTTATTTAGGGCCTAAACTGAATAAATCATTTTCATTTTTTTTTTTGCTATTAATTTTCATTTTTTTTTTATCGCGGTTGTACTTTGGGACTGTGTCCATGGGCTTATATTTTGTGATTTATTATGTTTGACTCAAAATTGTAAAAATTTCTTTGATAGAGTATTTTACTGAATTTCTTACCGGCTTCTTTTTCCTCACATATATATTTATTTATGCTGTGAGTTAATTAAATATTTTTTTATTATCATTTTGTATTTTTCGTCCAGAAATAATAGAGACGGTGATAACAAGTGGCATAAGACCAAACACATCGCATCACCGATCGTGCGAAGCGGACGACGCTACGGAGCTGATGAGGAGATGCTGGGCCGAAGATCCTTCAGAGCGACCGGACTTCAGCCATCTGAAGGGAGCTATCCGGAGACTTAACAAGTAATGTTATTACCTACACATCTTCTATATCTATATCTATACAGATAAATACAATTTATGTGTCTGTTTGTCCAAAATTACAGTTTTTCACTAAATAAATGCATAGGAAAGATAGAAATTGAAACACCTTTTTTTTTTTTTTTCTCTGTTTGTCTGTCTGTCTGTCTGTTTGTTCCGGGTAATCTCCGAAACGGCTGGGCCGATTTTAACGGGACTTTACACGGAGTGACTTAGACTACTTTTAATTTAAAAAAAACATACGGATTCCGTGGGCCACCCATGATATTAAAAACGCGGATGAAACCGCGGGGCACAGCTAGTTTATTATAAAAACATTGACGCAATTCGCCCCGAAATGACGTGGTGGACGTCATTTCGGGGCGAATTCCGTTTCCTATGAATTATTTTTTTATCCTATAGGTTCCGTCATAAGCTATGAGCGTTGACATGTGCGGTAGTCATTTTATGAGACTTGGTGCAAGCTGTTAATTTGAAATTACAAACAGACACTTCAATTTTATTTAACTGTATATACATGTATGTAATTAATTTTAAGGCAACAAGACAGAGAGTAGAAATGTTATTTTATTATATTGTTGAAAAAAGATTAGGTGAATAATTTGCCAAAAAAACAATTTGTAACCAAAACAAGAAACAAATGGAGATATTACATTCACATGTAACCGTTATCCAATTTCCTAATCAAATTATATTCGACAAAAAGGCACATCACGTATAAAGAAGCCAATAGCGAAATGTAATAAGCAATTTATTTTTTGTACGGAGTTTAATAAAGGAACAAGTTGTGGGTCTTTGTAACAAATTCAGAGTAAAGAAATTTCACGTAACATAGTTCAAATATTTACTTTGCTTCTTTTGCGTTCATTTGGGCAAACCCGAAATTAATACTTAGATGGAAAAATGAGTTGCTGTTCCAATACAGAGTTGATTATTCTGCTACTTAATTAAATTGAAAATACAACTCTATTTAAACTTCTAGTAAATTACGCCGGTCCAGTATTCTTGTTTGTTAGTTTTTTTTATCAAAATGTTGAACTCCCAACATTCTAATATAATTGAAAAGGATTCGTTAAAATCCAAAAACATCGAGCCAATTAGGCGATATAATTTTAAACCGATAAATAAAATTGAAGTGTCTGTCTGTAATTATAAATTAACAGCTTATCACTAAATGCATAATTACGACATACGGTTACAACATAATAGAAAAAGTGTTGTATATTATCTCGTGAGTCCGTGGAATTTGGTAGCGTCATAATTAAAAGTATTACTTCTTCGCAAACGACGCAAGTTTTATTTTGACCGATACGGTCTAAACGTGTATTTCTAAAATGTCACACCAAGAGCCTTACAGTAAACGATAACATTGTATAAGTATATGTCTTAGGGGGCTGGTCATCTCAAGCTACGCATTTAGATATAAGTACAACTACTAGACTTTTCTTTATGTTAATTTTTATTGACATTTGTGCATTGGAACTGTGTCCATGGGCTTACATTTCTCAAGTGATTTACTTTGTTTTTAAAAATTGTATAATATTTTTAAAAGAGTAATTACTGAGTTTCTTGCCAGGTTCTTCTCAGTAAAAGCAACCTTCCGAACCTGGCAGTAGCATGTATAATCCATGTCGTTCTGACGATTTGAAAGTACTTTGTAAAAAGTCTAATCGAATAAAGATATTTTCGACTTTGACTTTGACTTAGAAGAAATGCAAAGACGTATGTATGTATATCGCATTCGCGTTCGCGTATCAAGATCGCGATAGACCAACTGCCGTTAGAACATCATCTTCGGCGAAAAGTGGCTTTACATTTCTCTAAATATAATGTGTTTTCGATCTACAGAGATAAGCGAATAGCATAATTCATGAAGCGTACTCAAAAAGCTACTTAAGGTCCATTATATTACAACTCATTTTTCATCCTCAGATCTCAAGAGAGCAGCAACATATTAGACAACCTGCTGTCCCGTATGGAACAGTATGCCAACAACTTGGAGTCGTTAGTCAGCGAGAGGACCCAGGACTATTTGGAAGAGAAGAAAAAATGTGAAGAGCTACTTTATCAGCTCCTGCCAAAGTAAGTTGTTTTTGCTCATTTAGTGCATATCTGCGTGTAACTTCACCTTTTTATAGCATAGTTAAAAATAAATATTTTATGTATGTTGCGTATTTGTCTCCGAGATGAAAGGTTTTTGACTTTAGTGGGTGAATAAAACATTCATAGCTAATAAAATCCATTTTTTTTTAAATAATAATAATTTATTTAATCAAAAAATCACTTCAATTATTTTCATTTCAATCTTGGATGTAAAATAAAGTGATCTTTGTATGTTGGGTTTGATAAACAAAACTTGGCGTAGCTCTATAATTGAGCCGATTGTTTAGAAATTAGACGTTGTCTTCCAACTCTGACACAATTTTTTTTACTGAGTAAAACATAGTATCGATACAACATCATTACAACATGACATTTATCTTCTCGATATTATGCTGTTATAAACACATGGACACATTTGAAGAGCTTTATAGAACTGCCAAGATTACTGTCACTGTTAGGGACCTATGCATATTTCTTACACTGTCACTTTGGGGCTCACATACATTTATTTGCTGTGAGTTTGGGAAAGCATACATATTTTTCTTATGTGACAGTCACGTGATGTATTATTCAAAACACTTAGCTTTCAAATGTTGGGGTTGTGTCGCATTAATTTTGATGTAATGTTTTTCATTAAGTACCTACTCTATTTCCTTTCTCGTTACACATCGCACGAAACATATTATATTTCTATTTTTAATCGTATCTAAGGTAATAAAAAGTATTACTTACTATCCAAAGTATGCATTATTCGTCTTTCATTCAGTCATTTTAAAATGAAGGTGGCAACCATCTTCTTAAAAGAAACATCAAGAACGCCGTGTAAAATATTTTTATTGAATAAATTTTGTGGTACTGTGGTACAATATGTGAGCAGAAACACTGGAAAAACAAAATAAGAATGACGAATGATCGAAGCAAAAGAAAGATGAATGGACGATGTGAAAATGAAGTTATTTTATTTTATACATACTATTAAGTTTAAGGACGAGTAAAGATAGTTAAACGGGTAATATTTCTATTTCCCCAATACTACATTTCATTTCCAGCATTCAGAATTATGTTGGCAATAAAATTTATAAACACGGTATTCTTAAAAAAACAGTTGTATACATTTTTTGTCAACAGGTCAGTGGCCTCACAGTTGATCAACGGCCAGTCAGTAGTGGCAGAAACCTTCGAACAAGTCACCATCTACTTCTCAGACATCGTAGGATTTACCGCACTCTCTGCTTCCTCCACCCCTATGCAGGTCGTTGACCTACTCAATGACTTGTATACCTGCTTCGACTCTATCGTTGAGAACTACGATGTTTATAAGGTTGGTATTTACATTGATTGTATACTTTCACAAAATAGTTGCCCTGAGAGTCAAGTGTCGAACAAAATTCTTAAAAGTTCATACTATATTATTGATGCGATGCAGAATGAAACATGATGCAGCCAGATTCATATCAACTGTAGATGCAAATGTTGTTAAATAACATAAAACCTAATAAAATAACACTGACTCATAATGAGCAGTATAGGTATAGTGTTCAAGTGCACTTTTCCTGCCTACTTTTTCAGGAATTGTCTTTATAAGTATATTAAAATTTTATATTTGCAAATAAAACTATTGGCCGAGATATAAAATGCAAATAGTATCATTTCGGGGCAGTGTTCTAACTACTCTGTCCAACCAGGTGGACCACAGAACCTTTTCAGAGTTCCGTGGTCTATAACGCTTGTGATGTACCCACGCAGCCAAATAGCTGTAAAGTTCCTAGGTAAAAGTTATAAAAAGGGAGCAGAGGCAGAGGCCTCCCTAGAAACTTAAACAAGTATAGAAAAGGCATGCCTAGAAACTTAAATAACTACTAATTTTATTTTTTTGAATAAATGGTTTTTGTTTTATTTCCGTGTAGGTGGAGACAATAGGAGACGCGTACATGGTAGTGTCAGGTCTCCCGGAGCGGAACGGGACAAGGCATGCGTGCGAAGTAGCGAGGATGGCGCTAGCTCTCTTAGACACAGTCAGACGGTTCCGAATAAGGCATCGGCCACACGAACAACTTAAGCTCAGGATTGGACTGCATTCTGGTAAGTAGGATATGTTGGACGACTTAATATAGTTTAGCATAGAACTTAAGATTCAACACTTTGTTAAATATAAATATTTTTAGCTTACATGTGAAATTTGGGAAGAATATAGTAATCACATCTACTATACAGCATGAAAGATACCTTAACAATATTAGAACCAAAATACTTAGCAGCAAGTTTTTTAAAATAAAGTTATAATGCGCTTACAACGCTACAAAAGCCCCTGTTTAAACTTATTGATAAATTCATGGCATAATACTAAATAAAGATTATCGCTATGAAGTTAGTTAGCTCACGTCTCTGTTTCGAGAAATTGTATATTTACGTGATCTGACTCAGTATTTAAAATGTTTAAATATTACATATATTTAAATATTTGGACTCATACACAACAACATAAAAATTTTAAAAACGATTGATGTTGTACCCGAACCATGTGATATATTTCCTTAATGTATTCCTGCAAATCACACTCAGTGGGGAGAAAATACTTTTAACATCATCTTACTACGTTTCGTGATTTGAATCCAATATGATCGCATCTCCCATTCGTGTTAATTCAAAATAAAAAAATACTAAAGGTCAGCTCCCATACGTTTGCAGAGTATTGCAATAATCTTCCATTTGATCGTCCATTTGTCCACTTGATTAAAAATTCTTATGCGTGCATTTACAATAATATCCACTTTTTACCAACCGGTTGCCAAGCTCAGCTGAAGCAAGTGTTATTCGCTCGTTGTCTACCTTAGAAAGAATGAAATCGCTGTGCAATATAATGATATCGTAGCACAGCACAGGGACTAACCCTCTTACTCCCCCCTCCTCCATGGAGAACTGGCATTTTACCTCCACTGAAACACAACACTAATCTTGAAGGCAGAATTTGCCTGTGATATTTTTTAAGGTAGTACAAATTCAGTGGAGCAGCTCCCAATATCCAACAGGAGATCCCGTCATACCATACCTATCTTAAATGTAGGAAACCACCCTTCTTTACAGTTTTATTTTGCGGTGTTAGTGGAAACAAATTGCACGCGCAAAATAGACTCACTACACAGCCATAATGAATATTACCGTGACTGGCATATCAAATATTTATCATAAGACTTTCCTTATCTATTTCGCTATTCACTGCGTGTTTGTCTCGCGGGAGTCCCATTATAATTTACTTATGTTTATCAACTTAGCTGTGACTCGGCTGATAGTATATTTTTCGTACAAAGCTTTTTATGGCCTTTCCAACTTTGGACGTATTTTGGATGCGACGTCTATAAAAATCACCGAAAATAATTTTATGACGCTTTGTAATTCTTCCTAACATATTTTGCTAACTAAAAAACATATGTTGATTGGTCATCATGTCTCATGACAATGCCACAATACAGCTGTACACTAAAATGTAACACCTTTACAATAAAATTCGTATACGTATAAAAAGCTAATTATAAGCTAATTATACCGTAATTAACAATTATTTTCAATTTGAACTTTGTTATCATTTGAAAAGAAGAATTTTTCAGTGGAATTCTAACTTCTGTGATAATAAACCTGAAAATAAAATGGTACAAGGGATAAAATACTCCAATACGAATATATTAAACCATAAAATCTCGCGTATTTGACGTGGCGGAGTATTATTTACTTTGTAGCATTTGCACAGAGCTGTATAATGTTACTGTGCTCATATTTGCTCATTCTAATGGAAAGTATAATTCAGCAAATACCTATAATGGTTATTTCGAACAGTGAAACATAAAATAACGAATAATAAATAATTTAAATAGCCGTGCTGTGACGGCACTGCTTAAGCAAGGTGAAGAAAAATGTTATGAGGAAACCTGCATGTCTGAGAAGTAATTCAATAGCGTATTTGTACTTGTGCCTGAGACGGCGATGGACTCACCATCTGTAACGTTTCTAAAAGACTGGAAAAAAACTGGAAAAATCCAGGAAATAGAAACGCGATTCCATTTGACATACTTCCTTCATTCGCGTCATCCACATATTTATTCACTTTAATATTGTATGTGATTTTCATCGCTATTCCTTCCTTATGTATGGTAGAGACAGCTTATAATCGACTTGAGAATACAATTTTCCAATTCAATAACTGCTGTAAGTAGTTTTGACAGCTCAATATTAAGAGACGTCAAAACTTATAATAAAGGCTGCAACCTTGGCCAAATAGGGAAAGTATTTATTTCGTGGAATATATATTTGTATTTTGGTTTGCGATATCAGTGTTCGCGACAATGCACGAAACTCATTTGTTTGGTTTCATATGTAAATACGTCCCTTATTCCTGTACTAGCGGACATCACGCGGTTAAAATATGCCTATGTTACTCGCTGATGATGTAGCTATCTATTGGAGGAAAAAAATCGAATCGAATTTGTTAAGAACAGTAACGAATATTTTTTTATGTAATTAAAAAAGGTCATTTCAGTTATATTATAAAAACTACATGACGTCTTCGGGAGTTCATGATTTTGACATAAAATGGTTTGATTAAATAAAATATTTTATAATTTTGACTTTTTTTATCCAGACACCCTAATCTTAAAATTAACAAAACCAATTTAACATTTAACCCAGCGTGAAAGAGGCACTTTGTATAAACTACTTTATGCGTTATAGAAAAAATAATTAATAGGAATTTATGTAATGAACACAGTTTATAGTCCCCTTGCTATGAGTTAAAACTCAAAGTAACAACTTTAAATTAACAAACGCGTAATCATTTTTTGTTTAGCGTTTACAGCAAAAGTTGTCGGTGTTACGAAGTTGCTAACTTAAATTAATTAAAAGTTTAAGCTGTGTCAAAGCACAACCAGTTTTTCCAGTTGTTAACCTAGAAGCGTAGGGTGTTTGACGCGCTATAAAAATTGATAACTTTATAAAATCCTCTTAGGGGACATATTTTTTTCAGTGGTCTAGGTCTTACATTTCCGTTTTTTTTTAAACATACATGAATTCTGATTGCAACGACAAAATATTATTAAAAATCAAAGGAACTTGAGACGGCGAGAACACAATTAATATCCATCACTTTTACGTAAAAAAATGGTGTTGGAAAAAATCTGCCAACTCATTTAAGGACCAATATGCAATTGATCGTACACGTGAAAAAAAAAACATTTTAGGATTTTATTTAAATCAAATTTATTCATAACTAGCTGTGCCCCGCGGTTTCACCCGCGTAGATTTAGTTCCATCCTTATTGTCGCGGAACCCTAATATTTTTGATAAATAAAAGTAGCCTAAGTTACTCCTTGGAACATCAGCTACCTGCCAGTGAAAGTCCCGTCAAAATCCGTCCAGCCGTTTCTGAGATTACCCGGAACAAACAGACAGACAGACAGATAGATAATTTTTTTATAAATTGGTTTTTCTGTGTAAGTACCGTGTATACTTTCATATGCATTGAGTGAAAAACTGTTATTTTGCAGTTACAAACAGACACTTCAATTTTATTTATCTGTATAGAGTATAGATTTTGGCTCGCATTAAATAAATGTCCATAGCGGAGTAATAGTCCATTGTAAAATGGAAACAAAATATTAATAACGCAGGAGAATGTTTTGGTAGCTTAATGACTTGGAAAATAATGGTGCAAAGTAGGTCGAATCTTGCATATTCATATAAATAATGACTTAAGATCAAGAATTTTGGCATGATTTTTACAAGTATAGAATAGGGAGTAAAATACTCGAAACATAGTCTTTACAGAGTCAGTCAAGTTGGTACGTGTTAAGTATTATGGCCAATTTGTCGTGTGTTTATCTTTTTGGTTTTGATTTATGTTTTTATCCAAAAAAATTATTTTTCTATACCCTCTCGTTTTAACCCCCGTACTTGTTAATTCAATAATTTTTGAATCATAGTTTAATAATGTCTCAAATATTTTAATGCTCACAAATATTTTTTTTCACATAATGTGAACTGTTGCCGTTATTTTTTTGATAATTTTATTAAAAAAGTAATAAAGTTTAAAATGTTATTTTGTGGCTTATTAAGTTAATAACGATAGCGTTGACGTGTAAATCAAACTGAAAATACTTTTTTCAAACATATCATGAATTTCCATATGAAAGAGGGAAATACTGTTTCAAATACCAATATCTCTGGAAACGGGAACAGATATTTAAATACCGGCATAAAATCAAAACGGACAAATAGTAATCAAAGCTACGCAGTCAAACGCTACGTCAATCAATACAATTTGTGAAGTGTTTGTTAGATTTGCTTTATTTTAGACTCCAATAGATATTTTTTTCAGTTCTTTATACAATACTTTGAACGAACGATGTTTGCTTATCATGCATTTTTTTATCTAAAAATCTTAACATTTTCTGTATTTAATGTTTTTATCGCAAGGCTAAAATTTCAAAAACGCTACACTCATTAGCGAGATGAATTTGAAGGTTTAAGTACTTTGTGAAGTCCCGTTTTTCTCTCCGCTTGTACTTATGGAAGTTTAACTTTATATCTGCGATTTTTTCGAACAGAGTCTGAGAAAAGTATAAACCAGAAGCAAGACTCAAACCCACGACATGAAGTTGTTTTGTCAAATGAGCTACTCGTTATGAGATATCTTAACATTTCGATTTTTCCTAGTTTTTGCAGTTTGGAGTCTACATATTTATATTTGAGCACTCGCTGGTCAAAAAAAGTGACCCTGCGAATCGAAACATTTCTTGTATACTAACTCATCTTAAAAAGGCGAGTCTGACTATCTATCCTTACACGGTTAAATCGCTGAACTGATGATTCTAAAATCTTGTATTTAAAAATCTGTGCCTCAAGTGACTCAAAGATGGAGAAAGGGTATTTAAGAATTATTGCAGATAAAGCTTACAAAAGCTGTGTGTATGTTGTTATATTTGATCTTGTTCATAGGTCCCTGTGTGGCCGGTGTGGTAGGCCTCAAAATGCCTCGCTATTGCCTCTTCGGGGACACAGTCAACACGGCTTCTCGCATGGAGTCCAATGGAGAGGCCCTTAAGATCCACGTATCGCCTGTCACCAAGGCGCTGCTCGATACTTTCGGGACTTTCCTTCTGGAATGCAGAGGAGAGGTTGCTATGAAGGTAAGCTGTAAGAAATAAATGGAATAATATCGACATATCTTAAATGTTTAATTTTGACAACATTTGAAATCGAACCAAGAATCAATCCTCTGTTTTATCAAAAAAAAAATGTAGCCAGGACTTCTCAGTCAGGTTGTCAGGAAAAAATCTGATTGAATGGGCTAAAGGGAACCACAAATGGTGCTTAATTAAAGGGTAGTTGGGATCAGAAAAGCGTGATGGCGAGAGGTTAATAGCGATTGTTTCTATTGTTCAGACATCGCGATCGTTTTCAATCGCAGTCGATTGCAGCGAGTCCGGCCGACGATCGGTTCCATAGGTAGATTCGGCGAGAAGGACCAATCGTTGCATCAAAACTAATTTTGTCAGACCAATTGTTACGTCGCCACGGCGAGTCGATGGTCGACTTGATGGAATGTTTGCTCGATTCCGATTGATTCGATTTTTAAAACTTCTCGCAATCACACTAGGGAAGAATTAGCTAAATATAGTTTTGATTGTTACAGGGCAAAGGAATTCTAGTCACGTATTGGTTATTAGGAGAGATGGTGGACCCAAGTGCTCTACCCAAAGAGAGGGCACCTTTAGTCAAAACTCAAACACAGTCCATGGAGAGCGGATCACTGTCTCACCTCACTCCATTCAGGCAACGATTGGACCAAGGATCCAGATCATCAAGCAGAAGAGGTTCTGGCTTATTCCTTAACAGGGCACCAGATTTGAGCAAGTTAGAGAAAGATGCTCAACCTCTTTTACAAAACCTCAGTATTCAAAGACAACATTCAGATCCTACAGAGCCAGGCTTAACTACAAATGGCTTAATAGACAGCGAGGATTTGGATAAGCTAAGTGTGTCAAACTCAATATCGCTGAACGTGAAGTCCCTTAACCACAACTCGGTGAATCAGGTCGGGCAACCTCGAGTGAAACTGAAGGATTGCCAGATGAATTCAATTGGAAACCACAAGTCTAATAAGGTAGGTAATAATAATTGGATTTCAAAAATGCCAACAGCCAGCTCCTTCGATAACGGCACCAAGAAAGGCAGTGAACGACTCAAAGACTACAGCAGTGTACCCCTGCTGTCCAAAGTGGAAAAACCAAATGATTCACTTGTTTAAAATTTAAATTTAATTCAATTCATTAATGAGAGAGTTACTGTAAAACATTTGAAATTGTGCATTTTCTACTAATATCTCTGTCTGTTTCATGTGTATTAGCAGATATTTCAACTGGATTGCATTTAACAAACTCTTAAAACTACATAAATATTACTTCGTACGTTTAAAATGTACATGCACATTATTAATTAAATTATAATAATAATATTAATAATGTAGTGAATTAGCAATCCAGTTAAATATTAATGGACCTTAGATATAAGAAGCATATTAAGTAAGTCTTGTTTAAAATATATTTTTTGTAGTTTATTGTCATCGGTAGTATCGTATTACTTCTTAAACAGATTTAATCTGAATCAAAGTCACATTAATAATTTTTTAAATAATTCAGAGAAAAGAGATGTCATAGGTTTTTCGTAGTCATAAAAATATTTTTTTGAATTAAGATTATTATAAAAAAAAACTTTTTGTAAAATCGAGTCAGTAAGTTCAATAACTGTTTTATTATATTCTTGATTGAAATATTTCTATATTGTGAATAATTCTCATGTGTACTTACGGTCAAAGTGATCTTTCATCTGAATAGTACATTCTCACAGAATGGGTCGGACAGATTACGAAAAATACTAATTGGCTAGTTGTTTTAAAATCTAACGAGCAATATATTGCGTACAAATAGCAAATCACATAGCAAAATTTCTAAATATCAGTACAGTACCTAGAAAAGTACATACGACATAGTAATTATGAAACAAATCAAAATCATATCGCCATGATATTTAACTCTTATTATGAGACAGGTATATGTGACGTGTATAAGTCTGTCACTGTCACACAGTGGAACTATGATGGCAATAAGAACTTATGGTTAGGCCCCTCTACTAAAATATTTGTACATTTCGAAATAGAATTATTGATTCTATTCTTATTATCTTAATAGATATTTTCAGAGGCGGTGGACATTTTCATAATTGACATACATGTTCAAATCACTATTCATAAAAAATATACGTTTAAGAAAGATAACCAACTTTAAAGTGTATACTTATTAAGTGTATACAATTCATAGCGCATATGATTGTTTTAATATAAATTTTAAACTTATCTGGTATTATCTATAAAACAAATTGTTTGAATACCAGATTTTGAATAAAGACTATGCTCATATTTAGTGATAAGTATCTCTTTGCAAAAAAGCCATCCTGTTTTTGGTACCCTTTTACCGTTTAAGACAAAAACAGAGAAAAAAAAAATGTTTTTTCGTTCCCGAAATAAAACATTTATTTGATTTAGATTTTTGTACATGAGTAATTACCTACTTATATTTTTAACAATGTTACCAGTGACAAATCTAGAGTGTAAATATTGTGTACTTAAGTTTCTATTTATTGTAAATACAATTCGTCTTAATGTTGTTGTGATCCTAGAATGGTATTTCTAAGTGTATTTATATTATTGTGTAGACGATTATAAAGAACATGAATGTTTCTAAACGTTATAGTGAATATAATGAGTGAGAATTATTTTGCATCTTATTTTTACCCAAAATAATTTGCTTAACTAAATTAACACAATTTGTAGGTGAAAAAACGCTTCCTGGCTCACACAGACTGGAATTCTACATTTAATATCTGAGACTAAAGAAATGAGAAATAGAAAATCAAAGTGCAGAGCTTCGTAAAATAAATTCATATTTTAATCTGAATTTTTCACGAATTAAATATTGGTCTAAAAAGAACATTTTACGATTTGTGAACCTATTCTTATCAATGTGACATTTTTGGCATTTTCCTAAGATTCAAATTGTTTCACCAAAAATATAGTCTCAAGAAATTTTAATAGACGACATTAAATGCAGTCAAACAGCTTCAAAGAACCTTTGGTTCGCCAACATTATTTATTTGTCAGATTACGGCTCCAATTATAATGAAGACCTTTATCTTTATAATTTGCTTTCCGCACGATATTATAATATCTTGGATAATTGCTGGAGTAGCGCTTTGCTCGCTACTTGAGCGTTAATGAAAACCTTCTATAGAAAGACCCAATTTAATTTTAATTATCATTTCTATATCATTTGAATAAAATAGAAATCAAGTAATTACTAATGCCACACAGACGAATTCACATAGATAAGCAAAAATCTGAAAAAAGTTAAATAAATATAATAAAAAAAGAGAATGAATCAAAAAAATTAACTCCTATTTTAAAATGGAATATCTCTATCAAATCATTTATTCATAAATACAAATATAATATAAAATACAAAAATGTTACAGCGCAGTCTAGTCCCAAACTAAGCAGAGCTTGTAATCTCTATAATTATTACCTACTCAATTTTGAAACAACACTGCAAAACAAATTAATACATGCGATTCAAAGGCATTCAATTTCACGTAACATGATCGTTGAACTATGGTAAGTAGTACACCAGTAAACCTCTTAGACATGACGTCAAATTACTTCCTAATCCCTGTTCCAGCCAATCCCATCGTGTTTGTGGTACACAGCAATATCCTGGCGACCTGCTACCACACTACGTACGCGTATGTCTTGGTTGATATATATAATAAGTACTCTATACTCAGTTTAAGGTAATGGTAGATGATCTTGTACTGGAACAAATTATAATACAACTTATTAAAGTTATTTTTTGGAGTAAAAATTTGGTTTTGGTTCATCGGTAGAATTTTCTAATGCAGAGATTATATATTTAAATGTATACCGATATTACTTGGCCGTTACTTTCACATGTTGTCTTTATTTCACCTCCACCACATCTCCGCTTTTCTTACAAGATGTTTTGCGAAACAAGCGATTTTGTAATGTAATGTAATTTTTTTTCCTGTGAAGACTCGGACTATCGACCCCAATTAGCCAAACTTACAGGTCGCCTGGTTGATTGATTGATTCTCCACTCTATAGGAAGGTTCTTTTTGTTACCTTTCTACTTTGTGACTAAGCGGCGCAGTTTTAGAAAACAACCAAGAAAATTTAAATATTTAAATGCTAAAATTACGGCATGTATAAGTGGCACCTTAATTTACTTCTACCTTTGAGAATCCCACGGTCTTAGTGTCGAGCTCGTGTCCCGAAGCTTTATTAAGCCGGACCCTCGACGGGTCGTGAATTACAAGAGAATTCTAAGTAGAAATTGTACAAGCAGAGGTTACACGTTTTGACAATAACACACTTTACATTACGCTAACCTTCAGCTGGAAATACAATTATTTAAAACAATTCGTAAATGGACAAAATTATGGTCCATGGAAAATATACTTTATTTTCTTCACGGTCAGTCTTACCGTTTCCAAATAAACAATTTCAAAAGAGAATATTGCGATTTGACGTTATAACATCATTCTTGATACATTTCAGAGACATTGTCTGTAATAATGGTCTGCTACCAAAATGTTTAAGAATGCTATTTAAATAATTGGAACTGAATATAATAAAGGAGTCTCTAAGCACAGTAAAAGTAAACAAATTATGCTTATTTTCCGTAACCTATCAGAATATAAAACAATCGAAATGACCTAGCGAAAAGTCTTAATATCGGAATAACACAAGAACATTCTGCGATTTAGTTGCACTATTAGAAATACATTTAGCAAATAAAACAATAATATATCTGTTTACTAAAACATTTTACGTCTTTGTAAGTATTCACCGATAAATAAGGTAAGTGTCTTAAGCCGATAACGTGTGTAATATTGGATCAAGCCTAGTTTAAGGGCGATGCCTCAAGAAAACAACAACCCAATGACCCGAAACAATACCCTGAGAAAGTTCGTCGGATCGCATGTCATAAAATTAATCTGGCTATTTGTCATTTTATTTGGATCTTACGATCTGTTTTTTTATTAGACAGTTTTGTTTGTTGCTCCTTCGACTTCTCATTTATTACGTCTTTGAATTTATTTGCGGATGCTTCGTCATGATGACGCTTTCTTTCGTTGTAAGCTTATGGGGTAGAAATGCTAGCGACGACGTGCTAACATCAATCAGCTACCAACCTTTTTAACTGAAGTGAAAAAAGAGTACATTGCCATTAGTAATCGATTTCTCGAAAACATCTGACTTGATTCGAATACTTGCTTAGTTTTACAGATTGCTACACTGCAATCTGTACTAAATATCTGCGATACATGAGCTAAAGCTATACATTTAATAAATAAAATCATGAAAAATGTATATATAATTAAGTTATTTTAATAAATAAATTTATTTCACTAAAAAAAATCAAAAAAGAACATTGTCCGACTTCAGACGGCAAAAAATATTGCATTGGCATTTGAAATAATATGAATATTGTACTAACTTTTTCTTGTCTAATATTGCGGTTAATGTCATGACAGTTTTTAATCAAAGTGCAACATATTTATAATACATTTTAGACATTTAAGTACTCATATAAAACTCACTGAAGCCACTAAGTAAATCACAGTACGTTGGTGCAGGAAAACAATATTTTGTGTTCAACTTCACTCTGCCTGGAGGGAGATTAATATTATAATTCTTAAATCGGATTTTTCCTCGATGCCGAAGGTCCGTAAATTGAATGGTCTTAGATAACAAGCATCCATTCTTAGGAAGGTCAGTCTCAGAACGTGTACGTTTCTTTTCTGTGCCAAGATTTATTCCCGATGTTCCGAAGGCGAGTTTTAATGGTACTAAATGGATCGTGACTGTTGATATTGGAAATTGATTGTTTATTTATCTACTCTGGTTGTACAATGCCGGGTGTAATTAAAACTATAAAAATCTTACTAATATTATAAATGTGAGAGTTGTTTATTGCGTTTTAAATTTATACATACATATGCTCACGCCTGTATTCCCGGAACGGGTAGGCAGAGGTGTTATTATGATAACAACACCCACATTTCACCGAAATTGATTAAGTGCCAACGTGACAGATGGTGAGTCTATCGCCGTCTCAAGCATTATACATACGTCTTTGAATTACTTCTCAAACATATGCAGGTTTCTTCACGATGTTTTCCTTCACCGCAAAGCACGTGGTGTGAAATGTACTACTGTAGTGTACATAAGTTTTTAGAAAATCTCATTGGAACAGGCCCCGCTGGGATTCAAACTCGCGTCGTTTGCATAGCAGGCGACAGCTCATTCATAACTACATTTACCTATTTACAAATGTTTTTGTTTTATATACCTGTTTATGTTTTCAATTAATTATAGCTGAATGTTTTTGATCAGTTATCCTAAAGGACTTAACCCTTTGGTGGGCAGTATGTTGTGTCTCAACAACTAGTGCTGGTCATATGAATGGCCAGTGTCAAACTAATAATGTTTAAAAGCAACTTCAAGCTTTTTCTATCAATATATAATTCCCGAATATACACCTAACATAATGGTCGGCTGGCTCATCGTATCGAGAAAAAAAATTGGCTTTCAGAAAACCAAGTATTGAAAATACAGAACGCCAAAAAATTACTGGCCACATACTTTAAACTATCTTTAGTATGACAACGGTCATCTAGACGTTTTTCTCTACCCGTCTCAAATAAATATCGGTGAATTGCTAACGTATCTTTTGTATTAAATTTGTAAATTAATCTATACAGATAAATAAAATTGAAGTGTCTGTTTGTAATTCCAAAATTACAGCTTTTCACTAAATGCATATGAAGTATACACGCTACTGACACTAAAAAACCAAGTTTTAAATTTTTTCTCTGTCTGTCTGTCTGTTTGTTCCGGGTAATCTCTGAAACGGCTGGACCGACTTTAACGGGACTTTCAATGGTAGGTAGCTGATGTTTCAAGGAGTAACATAGGCTACTTTTATTTATCATCATTTTTAGGGCAAAGTATACGCTTTTATAATAAATTACCTACATGTATTGTAAATTTGCCCTTTGATAAATTTAAAGAAACTGTAAAATCTGTATTACTTAAAAAGGGTTATTATACAGTTAGTGATTATATGTGTGATAAGGAAACTTGGAATAATGTATTACCAGACAAATATTGTAAGTAGTCTCATGGACACTGTACTTATGCTACAATTCTTTTTAATATTTCTTTTGATCTTTGTTTTGACTGGCTTGAGTTGTCATGCTCACTAAAATGCCTTTGCTTGCGGCGGCGTCAGGGTGACGGGTCGCTCACTTCCCTCTATAATGGTTGAGGAGGGCGATGGCTGGCATTCTCGTCATACTTGTGAACAGGTGCTGCTTGTGGGGGCTGGTCATCTCAAGCTACGCATTTAGATATAAATAGAACTACTAGACTTTTCTTTATGTTAATTTTTATCGACATTTGTACATTGGAACTGTGTCCATGGGCTTACATTTCTCAAATGATTTATTTTGTTTAAATTGTATAATATTTTTGAAAAGAGTAATTACTTAGTTTCTTGCCAGGTTCTTCTCAGTAAAAGCAACCTTCCGAACCTGGCGGTAGCATGTATAATCCTGTAAATTGTGTCATTCTGACGATTTGAAAGTGCTTTGTATAAAGTCTAATCGAATAAAGATATTTTTGACTTTGACTTTGACTTTGACTATCAAAAATATTAGGGTTCCGCGACAATAAGGATGAAACTAAATCTACGCGGGTGAAACCGCGGGGCATAGCTAGTATTCAAATAAATTATAATAGTGCACTCAGTTATTATTATTTTCAGCAGGTTATGGGCCCAGGTTGCCATGAAAAAAAGATCGTTCGCCTTTGCTCCGTGCTACCCTTAATAGGTTAAATGATTGGAAGGTAGGAATTACTTTAAAAGCAAATATAAAAATATGAACCTTGCAATGCAACCATTCATGGCATACGTGGATAAAATTATAATGAGAAAGGACATTATAGAAATAATCAGTGTGTTAGGTGAGCGTCATAGAACCAACAATGCGCTTGAAGGCTGGCATTAAAAAATTAACAAATGAATACAAGAACATTGCTTAGATTATTGAAAATACTATATGATATTGATGATTGCTTAGTTATAAGTGATTATATGCGATCAATTCAAGAATTAAAAAAAATATAAAGTCGAAATTAAGACAGTATATATTGTATATAAATTAATCATAACCTAGTAAATCGTAATCACTACAATATCTAAAAAAAAGCATATTTTTAGAAACCGTTATATCGTGAAAGCATCGTGTCAACAGATTAAATTTTAACGTAGCCTATCGGAAGAAAACCGATCAAGTTCACTCTCTGTGTCAAGGAAATAGCGTTCCGGTAAATCTGGGAACAAAGACGATTACTTGTAATGGAATGTAGCTTAACTCGCGGCATTATCTAGTAATCAATCGGGGCGTTTATCTGTCTTATCAGCAACTAGACTAAGCATTAAGGCTTAGGCATGATGTGTTGATGACCAAAATATCGTAATTCCAACGAAGAAATTTAAAATTTGGACGCTATAACTAAATGGTCGGAATACCAGGGGGTCGAAAACCGAAACTTCAGCTGAAAGATCACATTTTTTTAAATTAAATCACAAAGTTAGCAAAGTATTTTTTTTCAAAATTAAACTTTTTTCAAATTTGCGAATTGTTTTTAATTTTGAATTATTATCACTAAATTAATTTTATCTTTCGCGCCAGAAATCTCAGAATGCTGTAAATAAATATAAAACCATTAAGTAAAACGGTAAGCTCTCTGAGCATTATCAATGGTAAATAATTCTCTGGAATCAGTTTTTTTCCTTTCAGACTAAAACATAAAAAAAGAGAATTAAATTAATATCAGATTTGTTGTTCTTTCTTTCAGGAGAAAAGCTTTTCAGGACAATATTGTTGATCCTGATACTCAACAAAGGATCGAAGATTCCAAGAGGTCCAGAATAGATCCCAACGCGGACAGAAAGTATAACTGTATTACCTCCATCGTAACAATGTACAGAAAAGTGCAAGAAATGGCTTTTACGGGAAAAGTAAGAACAAAATCTTCTAACGCCATAGAAATTGATGTTCAAGATCAAGGAAACTGGACAAAGAATAAAGGTTCTTTCCCGGAAAACCTATTCAGTTAATTGATTAAACATTTCGATATTGAATTCCAAATGTACAAACCATTTGCAAGAACCGTACTGATTTGCGATTAACAGCCAATTTTCGGAGTATATCGCGTATTTTATAGACCATTATGCGTTTTATGAGGATGGGCCATTTTAACAGCATGTTTAGTTCAGACCACTGAAATAAATAATGTAATTATCGGGCCTTACGGCCTATTTATGATGATAATAATATCAACGTGAATACGGTTGGTAAATATTGTGGATGTTATAACGGCGAACAAATAGTAAAATCAGTAACTAGAACTGGGATATATTTTTTTCAACTCTTTGTAACATTAGCTATCTGGCAGCTTCAGTCATCTAGGGAAGAACTTCTCAAAGTTTGTTTGAACAATAGCAATATCCTCCTTTGCTTTGTGGGGGAAGAGAAAGCTATTGTACGAGTCTAAAGAATCCATTAGAATTTGTAGGACAATAACATTGCTTTCCCCACGTCTACCTTAATGTATAAAATATTATCAGAGTTACCCGAAATTTACTCGTGTAATATCAGATCCCATTCCTTTTGATCACGGTTTCTTTATTGGCTTACGTTCTTAGCACGTGTTGGATCCACTTTACAATCAAGGAAAATATATCCGTGTTGTTCACACCGTTCTTGCCTATTTCTCTTGGTCACGATATCACGCGAGATGATGACTGAACCAATGTTACTAATTGTTTGTTGGTTGTGTTTTTTATTTGTCAGGGGGTCTACTCTCTTTCTCCGAATACGAAACTTCGCGAATGAACGAAAATTAAACGTAGTTAAATTATCGCTTTGTTTTTATCAAACTCAAATTTTCTTACGTCTAATAATTTCCAGACCACGTTCGGAAGTAATTTTAGAATAAATAAGAAGAATTTTCAGTCGAATCTTCGTTTCTCGGTGAAAGCGAGTAGGCCTCCAGGTTCTTATTAAACCCGAATTTAGGAAAATTACGTGAAAGATCCATTTTGTATTATCAATGTCGACCGAGTGGAAATAAATATTTAAGGCGAGCTAAGAGGTGTTGCCAAATGTTTTATTTCTACTAATGTTAGTTCCAGAATATACCTATTGGTGAGTTATTTCAATAATCCCCATTGCGATCGAAACCAGCTTGGAATGGGGATTTTTGGACCAATTTTCCACAAATCCCCATTAGGTTTAAAACTAAATATGAACAACATACTGTATAAGAATGAGGAAGGCGAAGTTATTTTAGAAATCAAACCAATTCATGTAATAAGGCAATGCCTAAATTTGTTTAGTTGTTATTCCTTTTGAGACCTTTTTTGATATTTATTCTTTTTATGATTTTATGTCATTATTTCTTTTTATTTTAGTAGTCAATAATTGATTTGCTTAGCAGTTTTTTTATAAAATGGCTACTACTTCAAGTTGTGTTAATATTGATATTATAGAGTACATAAAAAAAGGTAACTCTACTGTTCTTCTCCGCGCTGGACATCAGTATTATGCTAAAATGCAATGCAATTGCGATGCACTGGCCAAATGGCGAATGGGCCTACTGGGTAAGGCGTATCTGAAACCAGAGGACTATAAGCTCTTCCGAATGGGCAAGATCTGCCGGCTTGTTCAGGGAATAATTGAGGAGTCAGGTACGTAGAGCATAAGGGCAAGGGCGGCACAAAAGATCCCAAGGGTCGACGTGCTTCCGGGCAACCGGACCCAATAATGCCACAACAAGATAAGATAAGATTGTGTTAAAAGGAAATATAAAAATGGATCGATTATTTGTAGTGCACGAAGCGGAAAAAAAATGCACTGGATCTATCACTTTAATAATAAGTTTCTTTGTTTTACACCCTCAGTCCTTAAATAAAGTTTGTAGAACAAATTAAAATCCACCCATATTATTTATTATGTTCGTATGCAATATATATATATATATATATATATATATATGTATGATTGTAGATACGATTGCACTAAAACTCACAAAGTATTAATTATTATTTCAGGATAACCGAATAGTAACTGAAAAGAAACATATTTGTGAGCCTGACTTTGCTCGGAATGAAATCCTCTTAAGGTTAGATAAACTGAAAAAATCTGTTTCAAATCCAGAAGTACCTGCCATCCCCACTGCATACAACATGACAGTGAGCTACTTAAAAGACAGGGGATTATTGGAATAGCCCCAATTGGTGCTGTTAGCGGAATAGCCATAAACGTGATCAATCGTCCAGTGGACATCTGGATTCGTTCGCGCGTAGTCAAAGCGACGAAATGAAAGATCCCATCCAATATATTCCCAATAAATTAAATATGTACGATACAAATTATTCCAATGGGGAGCATGATCCGGTGTAACTTTGACTCCGTCTCATTGCTATTCTTTACGGTCAGTAACTTTGACGGATAGCCCAATCCATCATTCCATTGTGAACTTTATTTCTTAACTCTTACAGCCGCAAGTTGTAAGTTGCTTTTTGTTTGCAGAAAACACTTTTCCTGGTGTCAATTCACTCGTGTAACTTTTATTATCGCTAGCATTTTCATTTCAAATGATGAATGGTGTTGAATACTTTAGCCTAAATATAATTGAATTGTCTTTTATTATGTTTTGATGGAGGCAAATAATGGAACAAACCACCAAAATGGTAAACGGCTACTGTTTCCTATGGAAGTACCAAGAACGATATATTCAGAAATATTCTTAAACAATACGTAGTTGCTGTTACGGGACTTATTTTCTTTTGTAAGTCAACTTGCTCTGTGAAACTACTGGGGAAAAAAATTAAAAATATATTCTTTTGTTGGTTGACTTCCTCGGAGCTTCAGTCAAATTCCGTTGCGGAAGTTTTTCAGAATTAATTGGAAATATACGGTTAATTCTGCCTTCATGTATGAGATGAAGAGCAAATATTATCTGCCAATGGTTAATTTTAGTCTGATTATAATGAAATCTTAAATGTAATGATAAATTATCATTATTCAAATAGATAATACTATTTTTAATTAAATCTGTAGAAACCAGTAAAATATAGTTTTCTACTCAAGTACCCACTTAGCCTACAAATAATTTGAAGGTTTTTTTCTCTAATACCTGAAAACCAGAGTATAACATAATTCTTCTTCTCAATCGTTACACTCTTGGCAGAGCGGTCGTGGTCGTGGTCGTAATGTCAGAATTGGTGGCTTGCTGAACAAAACGGCGCCATTCACTTCGGACTGCTGCTTTACGGGAGCATTCGTTGATAGTAGGAACACCCATCACAGCCTTAATCTGGTCCGTCCATCTCATTGGTGATCTGCCACGTGCCCTAGTACCCTCGAATTTACCCTGCACAACCAGACGCTCCAAAGAATTTGAGAATGCGAGTCTGAACTGTGGACGACAGACGGCTGTTTGATCCTGAGCTCCTGCAGTATGGAATCGTTGGTGCGGAACTGTGTCCACTTTATGCCAAGCATCTTTCTCCAGCACCACATTTCAAGAGCATCTATCTTCTTTCTCTCACTTTCTCTCAAAGTCCACGTCTCGGCAGCGTAGAGGAATATGGGGAAGATAAGAGCTTTTACTAGCCTGATTTTTGTGGCTTTGGTTATGTTGCGGTGCTTCCAAATCTTACCCAGCCTTTTCATAGCAAATCTGGAGATTGTCATGCGTCGCTTTACTTCCTCCACGCATCTGCCGGTGTTACTAATGAGCGCTCCCAAATAAATATAACTTTGGACTACGTCACAGTTCGCAATTTGTGTAACCTCTGGCGAGTTTGACGTGATACGGTCTATAATCATCATCTTCGTTTTCTTGCGGTTTATTTTTAGTCCGAATCTGGAACTAACGATTTCAATCTTGTAGAAGAGTTCTTCCATATTGGGTATACTTGTAGCAAATAAGGTGGTGTCGTCTGCATAGCGCAAGTTTGAAATTTTCCGGCCTCCAAAAGCAAAACCATCAGTCCAGGTCTCGAGCGCGATTCTCATTATTAATTCCGTGTAGATGTTGAATAAAAGGGGAGAGATGATACAACCCCGACGAACTCCAGCGCTAGGATGAAAATTACTGGAGAAAACGTCATCCGTTCTAACAGAAGCTGTACCATCCTCATATAGTCGCCTGAGTAGGTGTAAAAGGTGCCTTGGAGTACCCATTTTAAGCAGCGTATCCCACAGTATAGGCCATCTGACAGAGTCGAACGCCTTTGTGAAGTCAACAAAGCATATATAAGCGGGCTTGTTGTATTCTCGGGCTTTCTCTACAATCTGGCGCACCACAAGTATTTGCTCACGGGTACCCTTTCCCTTTACAAAGCCAGCTTGTTCGGGAGTAATTTCTCTGGTCAAGTAAGATTTAAGTCGCTCGTTTAGAATATGAAGCAAAATCTTGCATGCATGGGGTATTAGGGCAATAAGGCGGTAGTTATTGCATTTACTCGTGGCACCCTTTTTGTGGATTGGGATAAAGACAGTATGAGCCCATTCCTGCGGCCATTTGCCTGTCTGCCAAATTTTGTTGCACAGGGTGTGAAATATCTCAACCCCATATTCTCCAGAAGCTTTTATGGTTTCGATCGGGATGTAGTCCCTTCCAGTGGCCTTGCCATTTTTAAGATGCTTAATGGCTGCTCTCACTTCATCCTTGAGAATGTTTGGCTCCTGTTCTTCAACCGTAGTTTCAGTAGAAGCAAAGCATTGGGATTGCGGATCTTCAAGTAGTGCTTGACAGTAATCCTTCCACGTATTGGAGATTGCGGCAATTTCTGTCATTGATTCGCTATATGAGTTTTCAATAGCCCAGGTTTTAGACGATAGATTTTTTGTTAAAGACCTGATTTTTTTATGTAAGTCTCTGGTTTCGTGTTTGTTTGCGTGAGCTTTAATTTCTGCACATATGTTGCGGAAATTAGTGTTTTGTTCTCGCCTGCATGCTGTCTGAATCCGGGCAGACAATTTATTGAGCGTCCTCACATCCGCTCCCAGAGCTTTCATTCTTCGTCTTTCCTCAACAAGAGCCAAAGTTCTATCACTCAGCCAGATTTGTTTTTTCCGCACTTCTGTGGGTGGTTTGGATTCATTTACTGCGGTTTTGATTATATTTTATATAATACAAAAAGGTAATATTTCAACCAAGTAACATAATACAACAAGTTCAACCAAGTTGGGCCGATTATATCTGTGTCGGATGAATGTCGCAAACTAGAACAAAGTTCAAGCATTTCATCTCCGTAACTTTGAACAAGGAATCTTGAATTTTAATGCGTCAGAATAATTTTGGGGAATTCAAAATTGTCCGCAGGATTTGACGTGTGAACCATTTAACATTGCTTGAATGATCGAAAATATAGGGAAAATGGCTGAGAATTTGTTATGACACGCTAATCTACTACAGCTAGTACTGGAAAGAAGGAAGAAAAGAAAGACAAGAAAGAGAAGAAAGGCCAAGGAGAAGGAAACCTTAAGGAGACAGCGGGTGTAGTATCGTATCAGTAGGTCTAGGATTGTGCTCAAAAGATGCAAAAGCAGTGATTGCTTCACCAACTAGAAATGGTAAAAGCTGTAAACAGGACTAAGTGCCATCACCGGGTGTGATTATAATCCTGCATTATCCAGGAAAGGGAAATTAAAACCATACACAAGATTGAAAAAAAAAGTTATAAAAGAACAGGCCTACCTATCATCAGTTTAAGCAGATAACGAAAATTCCTTAAATTTGTTTCAGATAAGATTTATATAGTAACCTACTAAAAAAAATACTGTTTTGAGAACACCGCAATAATAAATTTGTAACGCAGAAATAAAAATACAGAACATTACATCATAGAGCATTTAAAATTATAATTTTCCTTAACTTTTGACATAAATTTTTAGCAAAAAATGTAAATAACTTCAGGTCGTGAAAATGTTTTAGTCTCTAGAGCCTAGCAAAATGAATAATCATTCATGCTTTTAGGGTTCCGTGTTTTACAAACTACATATCAACTCCGCTTCTGCATAGTATTCGTTAAAATCTCAAAAAGCTGTTTTATTTTTATAAGGTTTTGTTTAATTCAAAAAACGTCATACAAAAAAAACTGCGTTTTAATCAAAACCGAGCTTTTTATGGATAGAAATCTCCGCTCTTTATTTGGAAATACTGCATAAATTCAATTTGATCAGCAATTTGTGGAGAGTATTCCTTAAATTAATTTAATCCATTTAAAAAAATTAAAGCAGTTAATTTTGGTTCCGATCAAAGCTAATGTCAGTCTACCAAATAAACATACAATATAAATGCAGGTGACGGAGTACACGCTTCAGAACCCAAGGTTTATATGTATCCGATCCGCTTGGCAAAGTCTTCTTAACTTTTGTCGAATTCGCTTGAAATGTAAATTATAGGCTGGTGGCATCCATTAATCTTCATTGGTTTTACGGCCGTGTTTGAATACATTATAGAAATGTATTTATACCTTTTTTGCTAAAAAATATTGAATGAATTTTAGTCCTATGAAGAATTCAAAATACATAACTGTTAAAAGTTTGATTTTTGTTTTTGAATTATTTCAAAATGTTTTTTTACATTATTTAACGCACAGGCATTTTCAATTCATAATAAACTGAATTGTATTAGGTAAAAAACGCTTCAGCTTCAGCTGTAAGTAAAAATAAAAATCTTTAAAAATAACAAGAAAAATTGTTTACACAAACCGCGTGAGAACGCTTCTATGAGTTTTTAACGAGATTATGGAAAAATAACACCTTTCGTTACGACCGTATTTATATGAACGTTAAACAAGCCTTCCATTTGCATAATTTGCGGGAACTACACGGCATCATGCATTTACATTACGTGTTGGGGTTTCGCAACAAACCCTTTGCGGGAAAATGTTAAGAATTTTGAAACGAAATAGGAAAATGTGTCACTTTTGTGCCGTGGTGGCAGAGTGGCTGTGTACATAGTCCCGTGCTACACAAGATAGTTCCATCCTCTCATAAAACTACAGCACTAATGAAATAGTTTTTGAAAAAAAATTATAAAGTGTGATGTAACGAGATTTTAAAGAAAGAAATTTCTTAAAAAAATTCTGGAACTCTTCTTGGAAAACTATAAGGTTAGATTGAAGCAATACACCTGAATGAGAGAAGCGAATACTTTTGAAGTCCCCTTTTACGGTCAAGATTAGGCAATAAAAAAAAACAACGAAGCGTTGAATAACAAATAATTTGTATTAAATAATTTGAATGAACACGTCAAGTATTGTAATAAAAATATCCAGGATAGTTCCGTACCTCTCGTTTCACAAACATCTTATATTACACTATCCTCTGACCTACCACTAGAGTATGACTTAGACTGGACGACTCATCAGGGGCCCAACCATGAGCTCTTATTGCAATGATAATTCAGTTGTGCGACAGTGACAGTATGCACGTCACATACATCTGTCTCATAAATGAGTGAAACTATCATGGCGATAAGAGCTCATGGTAAGGCCCCAGTACGTTAGAGAAACAAAATAAAGTGTTAAAATATCAAAAAAATACCAGACAATATTTATTTTACTCCCAATACTGTCCATGTTAAAGGCTCAATTTGGGCGCAAAATCTATTCGTCCCCCGTATCCGACTTCATATCCGTCTTAAAAACATCCGGTCCTCCTTGTCCACCATCCGGTCGTCTCGGCTTGTTATTCAAATTATGTTATTTGTTATCCGGCCGAGATAAACAAGTGATCGAGGGGGGATAAGGGGTGTGTATTACGTATCAATTTGTAGGTCTCGATACTAATATTTTACATTTCGTTGAAGTTATCAGCCAACCATTATTTGAATATTCATAACAAATATATCCGACCCATAATTTCGTTGCTTTTTACTCGTATTTACATGATAACTAAAGGAAGAAATAACTAACTATGTGACTTAGGTAGTTTTTAAGATCCAACCATATTTTATTGAAAAATATATTTTTATTCTTTTGTCTTTAAATAGTCTAGATAAGTTAACAATATGTGATATCTATTTGTTGGTTAGTCACAGATCAAAATAATACATCGATATGCACTTGAAAAATAATCATACCGTCGCTACTGAAGGCTGAAAGGACTATTTTCGACTAACGACAAATTAAAAAGTTTCGTTTGTAATTTTGTTTATTTGCTCGAGCGGAGCAAAACATCGTAAAGTGAGGATATTGCGGTGGACGATTCGCTGGAAAGTTACTCCATTGAATTGTTGTATTTACGAATAGCGGACGTCACACAGTTTCACCCGCGTAGTTCCCGTACCCGTGGGAGTATGGAGATAAAATATAGCCTATATTAATCACTGATAATGTAGCATTAAAATTATGAATGAAGTTTAAAAATCGATCTAGTACTTTTTGAGCCAATTTGTTACAAACAAACATACAAACTATTCCTCTTTATATTATGCCTATAGAAGAAGTAACTAAGACCCCGCCCTTCATTTTCATGGTGTCTTGACGTTACATTTCGATCGTAAAAAATATTACTCTTCTTTCAATTTTATTACATACTAAAAAAGTTATTACGGTGTATTAAGAGTTTTTGACTCCGTGCCTTTTTATACGTATGCAATAACTACTAACCCAGCAGAAATAGTCACGTACTCTTTTGTTTGCTTTGTATGTTTGTATTGAGAGGCCTAGATCCTGACGTTTATAAATCTGAACACCATTTATAATTACCGGGTGTTTTATCTGGAATGAAAAAATATATAATACAACCATTATTTTTGAAAGCGTGAAATATTTAAAATATGTTTAAATAGACAATTTGAAATTATTTACTTTGCTTTTTTTTAGTATGTTTTGTTGTGTATTGTATAATTATGCAGTTTTGACAATAACTCTAATCTCCCTCAAAAGAACAAAGTCCCATAGAAATTAGAATATGATAACAAAATTCGACCCAATAGCCAACTTACGCTGAAATTACAGACATAATAAATCCAAACGCGTTTTTTGTATCTGTATTCAATTTAAATTACTCGTTTTTGTTTTCAACGAAGCACTTTAGAGAGCTCCTAATATGTAATCTCTGAATCCTTATATTAAACACTGAACTAGCGTCCTAATTGATAGGTCTGTTCTAAGAGCCTGGACTGGAGTAATTGGTCGCATTCGTCGTCACGTACCGTGGTCAGTTTCTAACACTATGCTGAAGGACTAATGGTGTCAAATTATGCATTGAATTTATGACAAAACATTTTTATTCACACTAGCGGACGTCACGTGGTTTCACCCGCGTAGTTCCCGTTCCCGTTCCCGGATTAAATAAAGTCTATGTTAATCGCTAATGGTGTAGCTATCCATTGCTGAAAGAATTTAATTAAGACCGGGCAAGTAGTTTCGGAGCCTATTTAGTGCAAACAAACAAAATAACAATAAAAATTTTCCTCTTTATAAAATTAGTGTAGATTCATAAAGTTATTAAAATAATAGAGTTAAAATTGGTTCTAAGTATTATACAACACCAAGATGTAAGGTTCTTATGCAATTAAGATGATAATAAGGACCTAATCCTAAGTCAATCATTAACGACATGATCAAGGGTCGCGCAAAAGTATTGACGATTGCAATCAATCATTTTGAATGATTCAGATCGCACAATCGTTTGCCATGGACCAACATCATCATCATCTCCCTGGCCTTATCCCATGTATTGGGGTCACTTGATTCAACCTGGATCATTTTGTGTAAATCTTTGATTGCTTGCAGTTATTGTATTGTTCGTATATACAAAAAGAATTCATATTATCATATGTAGTTAAACGCATTTCAGACTATTAAATATTAATCAGTAAAAATATAATGAATACAATTTTCTATTTTGATTTTGAATGATTAAAGCAATTGACCATTAACAGAACGACTAAGGCGATCTTACGGTTCTCAGATCAGCACAAGTATAAATAATTTAAACTAATTGCGCCCCGCGGTTTCACCCGCGCAGATTTTAGTGTGTTATATGACGATTTTTTTCAGGTTTCAAGAGAACGGTATAAAGTATCCTATGTCCTTTTCCTGGTTCTAAGCTACCCTCCAATTTTCAGCTAAATCGGTTCAGCCGTTCTTGAGTTAAAAGTAGTGTAACTAACACGACTTTCTTATATATATATGGATGATTAAACGACCTAAAAGATCCGGGTCTTTTCACCAATCAATACTTGAACGATGGAATCACTGGGAAAACCATTGACAGGACTATACTATAATAAGGTCTATATACACAAATCACTCCTGTATAATCAGGCTGTATTTAATCAATGTAACGCTCTGATAAGCAACACGCACAACGCAAAACTAGCTTCATTCTCAATCTATACATCTATACAGATAAATAAAATTGAAGTGTCTGTTTGTAAATCCAAAATAACAGTTTTTCACTAAATGCATCTGAAAGTATACACGATACTGACACTAAAAAACTAAGTTATAATTTTTTTCTCTGTTTGTATCCGGGTAATCTCCGAAATGGCTGGACCGATTTTAACGGAACTTTCGCTGGCAGGTAGCTGATGTTTCAAGGAGTAACTACTTTTATTTCTTAAAAATATTAGGGTTCCGCGACAATGAGGATGAAACTAAATCTACGTGGGTGAAACCGCAGGACACAACTAGTACACAATAATGGAAGAATCCTATCGTCACAAACTGTATCCGTATTACTTTTCCCTTCTATTATCAGACAACGTTCACCCCAAAATAATTTTCACACCAGGTAACAGACAAAAACAAAAATGTATCACTGCCTGCAAGCATTTCTCTTTCAGCGATTTTTAATCTTGATAATGACGAAAACATTTTGGTATTGTGTTCGTATTTTTATATGAGATATGAGATAGAGAGAGATACCTGTGCCCCGTGGATTCACCCGCGTAGACTTAATTTTATGTGTGGTCCGCGGAACTCTAGTGTTCTTTTGAAATAAAAGTAGCCTAATAACACCTCATAAAATTAGCAATCTGCCAGTGAAAGTCCTGTTAAAATCGGTCTAACCGTTATGGAGATCAGCCGAAACAGACAGACAGATGGATAGACGGACTTTCATATGCATTTAGTGAAAAGCTGTTATTTTGGAATTACAAACAGACATCAATGTTATTTGTCTGTATAGATGTACAATTTTATGAATTTATATGAAACGTATGTTTGTATAGTGAAGGAACAAAGAGGTTCGTTAGTTTTAAAATGCTTTCCTTGCCTGTCACAAAAATTTACCTTTTGAATTCTAAGGAAGATGTACGAGTAATAAGGCCGAGTGTATATTGTACGTGTCGCTGTCCTAATTATTCTTGAGTAGACCTTTGTCTTCTCTTCTTGATGCCTATAAATCTTTGCTTTTCAATTGCTTCAACATAATTAAACCTCCTTTATAAGACTGGTTAAGTATTAAATTTTGGAAATTACATTATTGCGTTTCGTCCGATACCCGAATTTACTATATTTAGGTTTTCAATTCAGCATCAATAAATCCTGCCTATGTTTCTTCAGTTATCAAACTAATTCTATATATTAACGCTTCATATTCCTTCTCTTGTGTAGATAGAGGTATGAGTAAACTTACATTTCGCCAGTTATGTTTAAGTCCCATGTAATAGGGTGCTTTTATTAGAGCCATTAACCTTGCACTAATCGTGAGTCGGGGCTGCTACTCGTATTGGGAAATTACTGGTGGAAAAACCCAGCAGCACTTTGTATGACACGGGGATGGAACCCAGACCTCATGTTCTACAGTAGCTCTTGCGAACACTAGTCCAAAAAGGCTGTTAGTGTCATTCCTGTTATTTTTACGTTTTCTTGCTCTGGTACTGATGATTAATCTTTTTATACCGCCACATTATATTAGAGCGTAAATCTAGAGTAAATTACGACAGAGACAAATGAATACGATGAGTAAGCAGCAATAATGTAGTACAAACGTACCTAATTTGAGTGAACAAATGAGTACAATGCTCTTCTATACATACAGATAAATAAAATTGAAGTGTCTGTTTGTAATTCCAAAATACCAGCTTTTCACTAAATGCATATGAAAGTATACACGCTACTGACACTAAAAAACAAGTTTAAAATTTTTTCTCTGCCTGTCTGTCTGTCTGTTAGATCCGGGTAATCTCTGAAACTGCACCGATTTTAAAGGGACTTTCACTGGCAGGTAGCCGATATATGGTTCCGCGACAATAAGGATGATGAAAGAACTAAATCTTTGCGGGTGAAACTGCGGGGCACAGCTAGTTGATAATAAGAGGTTTACTTACGACGATGTAAGGACTAAAATTCCTTCTGATGAATATGATATTCTTTCTCAAGATTCTCTTTAGTATAATTACCTTTTGTGTATATGAATACGACTAACGACTAGTAATAAGATTAATGGTGTTGATGATGAAAGAGCAAGACAAAATATTTTTTTTTGAATTCTCCACTTATTACAAAACATTATTTAAACCAAGTATAGACTAAACTCGAACTAAATCTATGTCCATCTCTTTTGAAATCTGTATCACAAAAAAAGATGGAACTACTTTTAAACTAAGGATTTGCTTAGGACGATGTTTTGTACATATGCTCACGCCTGTATTCCCCGAAGGGGTTGGCAGCGGTGTTGTAATTTTCAACACCCACATTTCACCGAATATGATTAAGTGTCAACGTGATAGAGGGTGAGTCCAGCGCCGTCTCAGGCACTATACATAGGTCTTTGAATTATTTCTCAGACATATGCAGGTATCCTCACGATGTTTTCTTTCACCGTAAAGCACGTGGTGTGAAATTACAGTACATAAGTTTTTTAGAAAAACTCATAGGTACAGGCCCCACTGTGATTCGAACTTGCGTCGCTTGCGTAGCAGGCGACTGCTTTAACCCCGAGTCCACCACGGCTCTTGTTTTGTAACAAAGGAGATAATGTTTTTACACCAAATTAAGGATGGGAGCCAGGATCAATTGGAGCAGAATTTGGTCTTTATAGAAAACTTTGGTATGATGCGTATAAATTGGTTTAGATAAATCGAATATTCATGTATATAATAAACATAAAACACAAAACAAAATACACAGGATACCTCACGGTACGCGTAGTGAAGTGATACATAACTTCGAGTTATAAATTTTAATAGAAGATGTATGTTCACAGCGTTCCAGATCAGCGGCTTGGATGTAAGCCTTCTTCGTTCGGCTAAGGCTTTGAAGAATTTTCCATACGTTCCGCGTCGAAAATTGTGAATACCTTCAATGACAAGGGAATATTTACGCTCCGAGGGCTATGCTCCGATAAGGTAGTGTGCGGCTTATTGTGTCATTCTGTATGGTTAGATAAATATCCTTACGTGTAGGAGTTCGTTTGCATCCTTAATTTTTCAGTAGCTTTTGTGTTATGGATATACTAGACTCCACCTACGGCATCTCACCTGCGTGGTAATCGGTCCAGGGGTAAAAAGTTCACGCAGTAATTTAACCGTAAATTTCATTCCCGCCGGTGTAGAATTTCGGAAAACCCTTTCTTAACCTTACACCTCATAAAAAACCCACCTTTCAAATGTAATGTCTCTAAGATCGGAAGTTTTGGTTGTACGTTGATATAACTCATAGTCAAGCTTTTTAATTTTATGTGTAAAAATATCCTATATATCCGTAAATATAGTGGCACATTTTTTTTTAAATATGGCACTAATTAGGCACTATTTTTCGAGGCTACTCCCGACCCTGGATTCCACCATGTGTACGCTAGCTTGATGGACAATTTCAATCAGTTCTCCATCTTTTGTTTTTCCATTCAATGTTCGCATCGAAACAATGACCCAAATCAACATCACTTTCAAACTTCTGAAGGATAAGGTAAACCTTTATCCATAAAGTATGACCTATTCAAGCAAAAATAGGGGTTTCTGCAACATGACCGACCGATATCCGATACGGACTTGTTACAAGTCGATTGCAGGAACTACTGTCGGTCGCTCTATCATTTTTATCTTTTAAATGTGAACTCTTTGATATTCGGCTATTTTATTGTTATTATGCAAGAACACTGACATTTTTATTTTATAAAAATATTAATGGTTGGGCTGGTTAAATACTTTAGTACCTGGTTGACCCTAAACTTTTTCCCACAAAAGAAAAAAACTTGACGTATTCTCAAAAAAGCTAGTAGAAAAAAAAAGGAACCAAAAGAAAAAATCTAACCGGTGAACGTCAGTCTCGATCCAGGGTACTCTAGTTTCGTTATCAACTCGAAAGCTGACAGCCTCACCTTTGAGCTATCATAAATTGACAGGTGTCGGCGAAATTTACTGTCGTATTGTATTGATATTTTATGAGTTATTCAGTGCATAAAAACATGGTCAAAACGATGTTTTCTGAAAGTGGAACCTAGCTAGATAAATTTTGCCCCCGAAACCCCCGACATACAAAATTTCATGAAAGTCGTTGCAACCGTTCCCGAGATCTCGATTCTATACATATACAAGAATTGCTCGTTTAAAGGTATAAGATATGTGGAAGAAGCCTTAAAAATAAGAACAATGTTTATCTATTTTTTAGTAATGTTCTATTTTCTGTTTTAAACTAATGCTTCAAAAGTGCCTTGCAGAGGTCTGATTTTCCTTTCCACTTTCTAGGTTTTAACAATTTGGGATGCCATTTTTTCCAAAACCAGGCGTAAATAAGGCGTTATTAAGCGTAAAATGTTGAAATTAATGAGGCATGTAATGCCAACAGCTCATTGTATAAAAAATCCAGGCTACAGAGATGAAATTGAACATAGCAGAGCTGAAAAACAAAATCTTTGCTTGTTATTGTTAAAAAAGGAAAATGTCGGGAGTATCTTTTGCAAACTGTATTAACGAGTAGGTTGTTTGAAAAACTTTGTTTTTACTCATGTTTTGTGTTATTTGTAACGTAATTACTGTGCCATTTATGTTTTATTCAGCTGTAACTTCTGAATATTAGCTTGTTTTTTCATGTCCGTGTGAATAACACACACATTTGCTTACAGTAATATATTGTTTCATGTAGATGCCACACTGAGTTTCTTGCCAGTTCTATTAGTGAGTTAGTTCCGAACTTCAAGTTCCCTTAAAATGAATAAAACTATCGCTGTCTATCGTATGTAAAAATAATAATTAACAAACGCACTAGTCGCCAGTAAGATTTTTGAAGATTCCCCTCTAATTCTCATGAATGCCACCATCAGAACAGAACCAAATTAAAAAAGAAGCATCACCTTTCAAATAAAAAAAGAATCATCGAAATCGGTTCACCCAGTCAATAATTCTGAGGTAACAAACATAAAAAAAAACATACAGTCGAATCGATAATCTCCTCCTTTTCTTGAAGTCGGTTAAAAATGTCCCCCGTGGGTAATTCAATACAATAGTATGCGAATTGTAACGATTTTTTTGAAAATATGCTTCCAATCTTATGTTCAACATACAAGAACGTGAGTTGGACCAAAGAAATCATAATGTTTTCTGATTATTTCTATGTTACAATCACAACTCTACTCAAATCAAATATCACAGGAGGCAGATTTGGTTTCAAAATTTCAATTTGTAATAAATTTAACCAAGATAAAATATACGTTTTTCGACCGATTTCAACTACGAAAGATAAGAAGACATATCCCTTGACAGTTAAATTATTTTTCAATTTCGATATTCGATACCGATATTAAATTGAAAGTAGTTTTCGAAACTCAATTATAATAAGAAGCTTTCGTGCATTTCACACTCAGACTACGCAAACATTGGAATCACGTGAGTATTGACGTTTATTGGATGTTATCGATAGCCCCAATCAGGGTAGCTCCTAATTGAATTTACGGCCTTCCCTTCGCCGTTGTTTTTCCCTACGTGTTAGCAATTACCTGGTTTTATTGTAAGTTATTAGAGTAATATCCACGATCAGACTTGGATGTTTTTTATGTGTTATGTCTGCTTGCGAAGGAGGAGGAGGGGGAGCTCGGGGCACAGTTGCTATTGCGCATATCATTCGATCAGCGAAGTTAAGCAACCATACGCCTAGCCAGTAGTTGGATGGGTGACCGCCCGAGTTCCCTCCGTGCCTCGGAGAGCACGTTAAGCCGTCGGTCCCGGTTGCCAATTTAACATCTTTGGCAATCGTTACAGGTCAGTCGGAGGCCTAAAAACAATCTGACAACTGGTTTAACCCAGATCACAGATTTTCCTTCTAAATGGGGTTGCGAAGGTCAGATGGCAGTCGCTTCGTATAAAAATCAGGTGATCAGCCACATCGGGTTGAATCAAGTGCCGACCCCAACAATGTATGGGATAAGGCCAGGGAGATGATGATGTCTGCTTGCGAAAACAAGATCTTGACTTCGGATGTGAAAACAGCGCTGACTGCGAATAAGATCTGGCGATTATACTACCGATACAAAAAGTGATAAACAAAAGTATATTGGGCTATGCTCTTCGCACTTACGCGTTGGGGGAGAATTCAGTGAACGCTAATTAAAGGCTATTTTTATACAATTTGTTTGGAACCTGCAATGTCTTAGACATACTCACAAATAAAACGTTAAGCTTAATACCACTATTAAGTAAAAAAAAAAGTACGATTTAAATGATTGTGAATTATTGTGAGATTCATTCAAAGTCCAAACCCTAGACGTGCCTTTCAAAGAGCCTTTATTAAGGAATACTTTCTTGTTCCACCAGCCACAGGTCATCAGCATAAAAAGTCCATCGTCCCGAATATAAAATTTTACCTTCAATCCTGCTTCGTATACGAAAGCTGTAAAAAATAAATCCCCAAAGCTTTCCCTCAAGATAAGGCTTACCGATGGCCTTCGAAAGCTCGTTGAGTTTAAGATATAATGAAATGCGATCACAGTCATCCAGGCACAATATTATAATGAGATTTATCATCGTCGGCCATTTTTCCAATATTTTCTACGCTCAAACATGTGACCGAACTCAACCGTTAAATGACTGTCCGATTCAATAAATATACATAAGAACACACCTAAATGTCTCCTTTAATAATGAAAGGTTTCTTCGCACAATATTTCTTGGCAACACCATATTTTTTGCAATAAAAAATTGAGACTGGCAAAGGAAAATCACTGGACTGGAGAAGATAGATATTTGCTATAACACAATACCTGACAGGGCTGCAATCCTAATTATTGTGGTATTGATGAAATGAGTTTGTATGCGATAATGATACGCAATGTTTGAAAGGTTAAGAATGGAAGAGAAAAAATAAGAAATGACAGAATATAGAAAAAAGGAAAAAAGAATTTCTCTTATACCGTTAAACGAGCAATTCTTGTATCGTATATATATAGGTATATAATATATTTATATGAATTTATTTTATATATTATTTCAACCCATCAAACTGATAAAAAAATCTATTATTTGAGGGATATTTTCCCATCTGATACTTCATCACCCAAACCTGAGATAGGGGGGCAATTCACCTATCTCATATTTACTCTCTCTGATAAGACGAGCTAAGATTACAGGTAGAAACATTTCTAAAATCTGTAAACTACCAACTGGCTACCTTCGCCGAAAGAAGTGTGTGAGTCACTTCCAGATACCCCTTAAGCAGATGGTCAAATATCATATCATGAGCCCATCATCATCGTCAACATATCTATTAATGACGTAAAACTTCTTTAAGCAAACACAATTGAGCGTTAGATGAAAGAATTATTTATTCTGCTTGTCATTCAAATCTAGTCGTTAAACTAGTTTTGTTATATTCCCATACACATGTTAAAACTCGCAAACTACATATTTTCTCTACTTAGTGGTTACCTACTTGTGGTAAAGTGATCTTGACTGTGCACTTATTACGAACGAAGTTGAAAGTATCGTTTTAATCTTCTTTCTTAGCCAGAAGAGTGTAGTAACTGTACGACCCTTTAAGTATCTGCAATGAGAAAGCAATCGCTTGAAAAGAGAATAAAAATATAAAAAAATACTAAGTCTAGACTCAGTTAGACAGAACAGTTTTCGAGCCCTGCTCTCTGAGAACGCGAGATGTGGATAATAAGAACATTCTATGTTAAAACATTTTAATTGCATCCCTGGAACATATTATTATAACGTTGGACGTTGGTCGAGTAAATACGTTATGTGAACATTCTCGGGAGACTGATCGTTCTATATAAAATAAGATACTAGCTTCCGCCGGCGGCTTCGATTACTATGCCCACCTGAAAGTCTTAGGAATAAATATAGTTTGAGGCAATGTTTGAAATCGGACAAATATTAAAAGATAAAGAGACCAGAAATTGACAATATGATAATCAACGCTTTTTATCCACCCACATTCCCATTTTATAGTATTTTCCATGATACGAAATCCCGTTAGATCTATTTTAATTTTACAGATTACTGTACCCCTATTACGAGTTTTGCACGGTTTTTGTAATCTATACTCGATAGCGTCAACAACAATATTTGTATGAGAAATCATACAGCACCTCCAAGCGGTGACGGGAAGAACTAAAATATCTCATTCAAATATTGTCGTTGACGCTAGCGAGTATAGATTACAAAAACGGTGCAAAGCTCTTAATAGGGGTACTGATATCTTACTGATATAAACGTAGCAACGGTGAGTAAAGTGAAAGGCCCAGCCTCAAATACAATGGGTTTACGCAGTTGACCGCCGAGGAGAAGCACGCTCCGGCGCAGGCGCACACACGCCGACCACCAGGCACTTTTGTAAACGCCATCATCTACCTTATAGCTCTAAAAAGGTAAAAGATCATGTATCAACATTTCATCAACCTTAATATTACAGTCCATTCGTTATTGAAGATACTAAACATAAGATATCCTTCGACATTATGATCGGTAAGAAGGTAATAAATGTAATCTCCACAAGTACGCAAGTAATTTTTGAAAAGATTATGACCCGCGTAATTTTTGTTGAGAACTAAAAGTACGGTTTCTTTATTCCATCTAATACCCATATATCACCATATATCATTGTATGCTACATATGGCAATCAATTAACAAGATTGGTAAGATTAAGTCGCCACGCGATATAATAGTCTCATTAGCTGAACTTTTTGAAACTTGGACCAAAGATAAAATACTCTCTGTTCCCCTTTAAAATTACTAAAATTCAGTGAGCTTACAAAGTAAAATACCAACCATGTAGAGAACCTCGTTGCTATGCCAGCAATATAGAAATAGCTGAGCGATAAGAGCCAAGAGGTATTCCGCAATCCAAATTCGTTGCATGTTCCCCGTGCCTTCCTAGAAAATCAAGCTCACGTCAATATTTGAATCAACACTTAGAATATCAACATCTCACGGAGAATTATTATCCTTTTTGTATCTATGTTTTTTATCCCCTGTCATAATAAAAATAAGTTTGCAAATATTGGGATTTAAGTTCACATTATACCTATTTGTAAATATACTACTAATTAAAAAAAATATATTATATTTTTGCAGTATCAATTACTTACATATTTGCATAGTTTGTGACTTCAAAACATTCATTGCTAATTATTTGCATAGTATCAGTTGGGAGTTAATCCCAAAATCCGATTGAAATAATACGTTTCCATTAGGTACCATAAAATCGGAATAAAATGAACATAAATACGGTGAAAAGGGTGGGTTTAATAGTGCTTAAAAAAAGGCATACTTTTTCGATAAGTGAGATTTATCGGACACTAAATAAAGCTGAAGATATAAAAGGATTTGCGTTGGAACCCTAAAAGTATTTTGCCTCTTAAGTTCGGGTAAATTGGATTTTTTCTATGTTTAGCAGACAATCAAACATTTATGTATATAGCATATGATATATATGAGCATAGGATAGAGAAAAAAAGATTTAAATAATTAACTAAATATTCGTCACATGGCTTAACTGAATTTGGTGATAGATTTTTACCTTAAATTTTAGAAAATTCAAAAAGCACTCACCGTTGTCAACTGAACGGCACTCGAAAATATCATTAATGAACAGATTATCACATACAAAAACATCACTGGAGACAGGAGGGAATTTAAAATATTCGAATGTCTGAAAATAATCAACAACATAATTAATTATAACAGAATAATAATAACGAATTAAAATTGAACTAGTAACTTACTTGATTAACGAAACGTGATGATAATGGCACTCTTTAATTTTCGAACTAATTTCATAATAGCTGTCCCTGTTATTATCAAACAATCGCGCACAGTTAGCGGAAAGGAGCTTCAGCTGTCCAGCGAAAAAGTTCATTAAAACCACAGCATTAGAGTCATAATTGGCTACAATGCCACCACCGTAGAAACAGATCAAGCAGTGTTCTAGCACCATCACCCAATAGCCGATACTTCTTGACTTGTCAAAGGGAATCCAAGAGCTCATTATTTCTGGATAAGGCACCGATCCATTTCTGATACGTTCCCGATTATCAGCACTGGATATATAACTCATCAACGGTGCAAGCATAACCGTGATAACTGTAGCAGTCACCAAACACCAATAAAAGTAAGTAACCTTCCTGGAATACTTAATATACTCTTTTATAATAGCGTCTGTTAATCCGTCCTTCTTAGTAAGTTGGCGTCTTTCCAAATCGGAAACGTATTCGATAACTTCTCGCCAATGCTTTTGCCAAAACACAAATGTACCGGCTTTGACAACGCAAACTGTGCTCAACATTGTCACTGATAGATTTCTGAGAGCCATTTCCAAGTTGTTCCTTATGAGCCATAGTTCTACGTATTGGCTTAAAACGAACAGACAAGCTAGTACATGCATGAGGTTATGTAGATTTCTTCCGAGACCCTTCACTGGTTGCCACATCCCCCAAGTCTTAAGACCCCAGAGTGTCGGCGAAAGCAATGGATTATGTGGACTCTCTAGATTTTTGAGGATTTTTGTGAACATTTTTGAGAAATATAAAAACGTCGGCACTCAGGAAAAAACTTTTAATATATGCTCTTTCCAAACTGTGTGACAAAGTATAAATACAAGCGGATGCATATTAAATTTTTATGCCCTACTAAGGTCTGTGACTTTGCTTAGCTCTATTTAAATTATAGACCAGTGTATTGAAACGTCAAAATATTATGTTATTACTTAAAAAGCTAAAGAGCTAACTCTTAAATGCCTCAAAATGTTTGTATTAACCCAATATTAATTCAGTAGAACTACAAGCAATAGACAAACGTACATTCGGAGCTTCATTATATAGGAAATTAATGGATAGTTGGAGGCACTGTTTTTTTTCCAGATTGACAGCTAACTACTACAAATAACATACCTTGAATATCACGTAAACAAGACATTTTAGTGCGATATGTAATTTCCCCTTGTTTTGACAAGCGCTCGTTAAAACATTTTCCTTAAGACAGTTTACCCGATAAATTACAATTATAGGTTAGATCATAAAAACAAGATACGTAATCAAATATCGTGTCATATGATTACAAACAAAAACATTTTTGTTTGTTTGTGATATAATAATGTTCAAAGTTCTTTATTAAGTGAGACTTATGTATTTTCATCCAACTTTACATATAGTTTGTTAAACCGCCCACGCTTTCCTATAAGGGTGCTCGTAGAACGATTACGTGAAGAAAAATAACTCGAGCTATGTACGTCAGCATCACATATTTGACTAGCTGACACGTCCCGAGTTCATATGGTTATCAGTACATGAAAATACAGGGAATGATAAATTGTTTTCAATAAATTTGTAATTTCTTATATACACCATTTAAGAAGCCTAATTATAAAGGATAATTGATAATATTGTTATTCTTACAAGAGGACAAGTTACCTGCTAAGTGGATCTTAGGTAGCATAGTGGAGAAGCTTGCAGGACCCGACAAAACATATCTAGTAGTATTAGTGAAAATGTAAATCTGCTATTTCAATAGTCCAGAAGAAAACTATGCATTATATTCTTGAGAGTTCTTAAGAAATATTTTATTTCTTAGTAGGCGGTGTGTCCAATTTGTTAATACAATCCATTCGAGACTCAACGTAAAACACCCCACTAAATGATGATCAGAGATTGAGATGTCAGTTATTCACAGTTGTCAAAATAAATTATTCAATAGTAAATATGTTTTTTTTTAATCTTGTATACAAGACTACCATTAAAATTTTATGAATATTAATAAATCATATGTTTTGAAGAGAATATACATCGAATTATCGTAAAAATTATACGCAATCTTATTTAAGTGAAATAACTTAAAAAAATCTTCAAATAGATGGAATACGAATAACTTCAAGCCAAGTACATACATAATTAAATTCTATCACTACTTGAAACGTGAAATTATACGCTGGAAGGTTATCTAGAGTTCAAAAAGAAAAACAAATTGAATTATTATCTAGATTTAGACGACTGGAATGTTTTCAAGAAAACATTTAAATAATGTTGAAATTTATGCGCATGAATTGTGAGGATTAAATAATTTATTTCCACCCATTCACCGATTAAAATCTCAACTAGGTAATTAACTTGAGTAAGTACCTACTTGAAGAAAGGTATATTTTAAACATACTAGACTTAATTATCAAACATTGGTCGTTATGGACGGTGCGTAATGATTTTATAGCAACTGCTAATTAATAAAACAACGGATCAAAATGCGCGAAATGCGAATTATGAAAGATGCGAATGCTAAACTATTATATTTATTTTGTGCAAATTAGAATACGAAAAACGACTCTAGTAACTTATTATTATTAATGAAATAAATTGTTATAAAATTGATTTATAACTAGGGATATGTAGGGAAAGGTACTCCTTAATTAACTTGTAAACATCATACAGTTTTTATACAATTTCTATTGTATAGTTTGTGATTTATTTCTTCTCGTTATTGTGATGACCTCAGTTTCACTTCTATACATCTATACAGATAAATAAAATTGAAGTGTCTGTTTGTAATTCCAAAATTACAGCTTTTCACTAAATGCATGAAAATGGAAAATTAAAGTATACACGCTACTGACACTAAACCACCAAGTTTTCAAAATTGTTCTCTGTCTGTCTGTTTGTTCCGGGTAATCTCTGAAACGGCTAGACGGATTTTAACGGGACTTTCACTGGTAGGTAGCTAATGTTTCAAGGAGTAACTTAGGCTACTTTTATTTATTAAAAATATTAGGGTTCCGCGACATGAAGGATGAAACTAAATCTACGCGGGTGAAACCGCAGGGCACAGCTAGTCGTGAATAAAATCCAAATGTATCTTTCCTCTATCGTGTCTTCATCTCACTAATCTGGCACTTATTACATAAAGTGCTAGTCAAATTGTCACAATGAATATTCAAGCGATAAACGACCTTGCTTGTTGTCTTATAAAGTGCAAATGAGAACTTTCGTGACCGACCTTACGGTTAAATTGTCTACACCGACCTCTATTTATCTTGCATTTGAGAAAACAAAGTGTAAAAGCTATAGGATCCCTTCATGATCTGTAACAAGGAAAAACATTGATCAAATAAAATAAAGTTTTATTCGAACAAAAATCGAGAAGGAATTACTTCCATGACTTTCCGTAGTCTCAAACAAATAACAATTAATTTCAGATGGAATATCCAATGAAGAAATGTTTTAATTAAAGTAATATTTGATAAAAGCCTCTTTTAGCTTGTCACGGAATTTGCATTCTTGAGATCAACGAAAGCATGAAAAGAGCTTTTAATTAAGAAATCCAAAAATGTATTCACGAATATTTAAAACGCGCGAAAGTAAAGTTTGGTATTTTTAAAAATATTGCTGATGAAGCACACGGCAAACAAATAATATTAAAATTTCTATTAAACAGTGTATTGACTAAAAAACAGTCTGTTGCAATTTTGATATGGTAATCAGTTCTTTTAAATTATACAATTGCAATTTATGCAGAAACACTGTTTATTTGTATGCACATTAATATAGTAAGGCTTACAAATTGAGTATAACATACTTACTTCAATAAATGTTGGTATTGACAACGCCGTAAAAGGCCCAGCATCTAATATAAAGGGGTAAATCAATTTTCCGGATAAGAGCAGGATCTGACGTCTTAGTCGGGCATCTCTTTTCCACCAATCACACTGATATACACCTCTGTCAAGTTCATAGCTCTAGAAACGACAATTTATTCGTTACATTTTAATCGAATCAATACATTAGAGGCCGTGATAGAACGTACTAGAGAAGATGACGATGAGAAAGTAATACCGAATTAGGAAGCTGAAGAATTTAGAAGAATGTTTTAGAAGTATGTATCATTAACGAAGGTGTACTTACTCACGAAAGTGAACAATAAAAGCCTACCAATTAAAAGAAAAAAAATCAAAGAAGAAAGACCGGCAAAATAATTATGATCAGATGATCAGTTTAGCAATCCAGCGAGGTATCGCAGCCAGCTTACTGAGCACAATTCCGCAGGCACAAATTTAAATTCTGGGTTCTATTTAGTTCCATTGTAATATATTTAAGTTAAAAATAAAATGTAGTTATTTCTCCCAAATAATGTCACGGAGTCGAGGCAGGTGAAATACTTTAAATAAACACATGATTAATATTCTAAGAACAAGGCGGTATAACGTGTAGACTAATAAAACCACGTCACGCCATCTCAAAGGAGTCTTTGAAGGGGTAGGTAAGCAGAGGTTTTACAACACCCAGTTTTCACCGAACATCATTCATTCAGTGACAACGTGAGAGGGTGAACATTTCTTCTCGGACAAGTGCAGATTTCCTCACGATGTTTTCCTTCACCGTATAACTATAGTCACTTCCACCTTAAGTAAGATTGAGTATTTGTTACCTCTAGAGCCACTTCATTGCTGTGCCAACAGTATAAAAATAGTTGGGAAATCAGTCCAACCGTATACTCGATCACCCACAATTTTTGAGCTGCAGTGGCACCACTCTGAAATAATGTGACTTTATGAAACTGATACAATATTCGATGGCCAATGGTTTATATTGATACTTTGACTATGTTGACGGTGGGTTGTGGTTGAATTCCAAAGATGACCGATCAAGACATTTCGTCCAATGCTAAATGCAACGAAATTTGTCGAAGTAGAAACATTTCAAAACTTATACCAACATGAGGCATAGAACATAACATTACGAACTATGTATTCATCATCAAAAGTTGTGTTGGTATTCTCATAAAAATAACAGGTTCTAAAATAGTAAAGTGGATAAGAAAGCAGACAGAATATGAAAACTGAATGTAGATAAACATGCTTTAGAATGCGAAATTCTAAAGTGTTTTATAAGAGTAAGCATATTTTCAATGAAGTAAGATGTGGGCATATAAAATTCTGCAACTATTATTTCCATGCAGACAGAAATGCTGTCTAGACTAGATATTTTGTTAAAAAAGATAAATGTTGTTTTTGTCCCGAAATGTTAGTTTAATGTACCCGAACACTGTATTTACAATGATAAATTAGCCTTAATGTCTCTATGGGGAGGACAGACTTAAGGAATTTTAATTTTATTTTACAATATCCAGTTTTTTCTTAACAACTGTTTATTAGATACGCTCAATTTTTTTTTCACATCTAATATCTTACGGATATCTCGGCCTCAGAACCATAGGATCGTTATGTCTCTTTGAGGACATCTGATCATAAGGCTATGATGTCGACATATTTTATTCTCAAATTTAAACAATTATACAAGAACCGCCAAAAATCTTGGCAGATTATGATGTTTTTTACGATGTAGGTAATACTACTTACAGAGCTGAATTGCACCACACTGCAACATATTGTGACGGAGCAAATGAGTACGTAGAGAAACATCACTGGTGATAACAAGGATTTGTACATCTTACAGTGTCTGAAAAATAGGTAAGGTTGGGATCTATACACGTTGGACACATAGAACCTTTAATATTAAGGTAACTGGTGTTTAGATTCCACGTTAAATAGTACAATGTCTGTTTTAAATCTAAGCTTTATATAAAAAAATATCTTCATAATTTCGTAATAAATAACGTAGACCAAGAAAATTCCGATAGACTTAGCATCCAGTGGGCTCGAGTTGTCGGAATATTACACTATAATTTACAATATCAGAAACAATTAGAAAATGGGAAAACTGAGCTATTATAACTCCACAAGTGGTATAAAAGAATGAAGAGCATTAAATGCTTCCTCAATTCTCCTTTAACTTAAAAATGCTGATGTGATTGAATATAGCAATTCCACCAATAGTATGAGTATGAAGTTACAAGTAGTATCTATATTCCGATACCGCAAGACCCAGCAACCCAAGTGGGTGTTGAATTGTAACAGTCGGAAATTACTGTGTATTGTACATACATTGTAGCGATACTCACTTGATCAGCACCGTGTGATGTCTATGACATTCTCTGATCCTTTTTAAAACCTCATCCGTAGATATTACATCTGCGTCCTTAAAAATATTCTTGCATTCTTCTCTCAAAATCTTCATATGTCCTTTCAAATACGTCATCATTGCAACGGAATGCGCATCAAAGTTCGCTATAACACCCGAACCTTGACATCCCATAAAAATGTATATGAGGGTACCTATTAAATACCCTGGCATTTTCGTGTTGTCAAACGGGAACCAAGAACGAAATATTTGTGGCCAGGGCTCTACACCGTCCCTTACATCTTTACGATAACTTGACGACGTGATAAATTTTAAGTAAGGACTAACAATTAAAAAAAGGTTAGTCATGAAAACAAGTACCCAATAAAGGTATGTGACAACCCTAGTGTATTTCGTGTAACTTGCTATCAATTTCAAAACTGTTGGGTTTTTCTTCTTAATTTGTAATTTTTCCTCTTCTGCCACTTCTTTGACAAGGGCCTTCCACTCTTTTTGCCTTAGAACGTATGAAAAACATTTAGCAATAACTATGCCACTGAGTGCCGTCAAAGATAGATTGTTAAGAGCTTTATTGATATCATTTCTGACCATGTACAGATCAATGGCTTGGCTAATAAAGAACGATAAAGATGATGCGTGTAAGAAATAGCACAGTACATCCCTAAACTTATTACCGGTTCGCCACAAACCAAAAAAATATAAGCCTTTTAAGACTGGGCCCAGTAAAGGGTTATTTACATCTTCTAGCCTCTTTGTGAACGAAATAACTTTTTGTAGAGCCATGGTGAATGGTTTAAATGATAGCAGGTATGGCCTGCCTTTATATTTTACTCCCTCTTTGATTACTTTGAACGATCCAATTAGCAAATAGGTGCTATTTCCTCTTCATTTTACTTTTATTTTCCTTTCCCGGGGAAAAGGTATTAAAGGTATTAAATTATTCGCAAATTAACCCTTTTGTAGGGGTCTGTACCTACTTGCGAATTTCAAGCAGTTTCTACTCTTTCGAATATCATTCAAGATATTGGGACGAAGTAAACACTTTTTTTAAATAATTAAACACTTTGTAGGAATATTGAGAGTTTTTGTTTACGTTATGGAAGTTTTATTCAGTGTACATTTCATTTGAACAAGCGAATTCTATCCCAGTCTAACTGAATACTTCTATGAAATGATTTCAGAAATACCTTCTATATCATTAAATTTTGCTTAAAGTATTAGTAGACGAATTGAACCCTTAAAATGATAAATAATAAACGCAGCAAATATAAAGCACGTTTAATATTCCTACGTAAGTTCCATTAATTATTTTGAAACCTACTTATTCATGAAGCCCTGAAGATAATTACCAAGTACGCCGCGACAAGTACCTACTCGACACTTCATACTAATTATTGCTGATGGAACCAGAGGGCACGCTTTGTTCATCGTAATTACAGACTGAACATCGTTACACTGCGATATTTTATATGATAAATAAAAGTAAATTTATGTTGATTGTCAAGCAACAGACTGCGGTAGCCTGTTATCCATTTAGCCAGGCTGCAAGTAATAATTGATACTTGCCAAGTATCCTACCCCCGCATGTTAAGCTGCCTGTGCCTAAGCTATGCTAAGTCTGGTTCATCTTTACTGTTCCTGTCTAAAGTGCTTCTTCATCAGTCCTTAGAAATATTATATTATTTCATTATAGTAATATACAATAAAATATTATATATTAACTATTATATATTAACTAGCTGACCCGACAGACGTTGCTTTCTTGACTGTCTTAATTATGAGAATGCAGCACGTATTCTGTCAATTCTGTGTTAAACGTCATAATGTCACATCAAAAAGCGCTAAGGTTAGATTTAAGAAGAAATAAATTTTATATGGTGGTTAAGTTGGTATGGTTATGGTTATATTCAAATTTTCCAAGCAATTTTCTTAGTTTATTCTTTCAAAAAGTCAAAGTCAAAGTCAAACATATCTTTATTCGATTAGACTTTATACAAAGTACTTTCAAATCGTCAGAACGTCATGGTTATACAGGATTATACATGCTACCGCCAGGTTCGGAAGGTTGCTTTTACTGAGAAGAACCTGGCAAGAAACTCAGAATTACTCTTTTCAAAAATATTCATAAGAACCATCTCCTGACAATAACGAAAGCAACAAAAAAAATACTATCGAAATCGGTCCCGCCGTTCACCCGCGATGTCGTGACCAAGAGAAATGGGGATTCATTATTATATATATAGATTAAATATATGTATTACTACTCTTAAGGTAGCTGATATTGTAGGTAGGTGATATTGTAGCCAAGGCTAAGAGTGCTACCACGCCATGCTGCCAGTTTCTGCCACACGCTAGCCTACACGTGTTGCGACATGATCGGGTGGTACAAATCTGCAGCTCGTGTCTTTCGCTATCACATCCCCTATCCGTCCATTAGGTTAGGTTTTAAGCCCATAACTGCGAACGTCCAACCAACATCTCTATGCTAATGCTGCAAGACTAGCCCTGATTGCACATTCTGCTACCCTTGCTATAGCCGTAAGTATATAATTACTCTAAGTATCTCTTCTTTCTATATTTTATTATCGGTTATTTATTTATTTTATTGATAACTGTAGTTTTGTTACTCTCATACATATTATTTTGTAAGATAGCCGAAGCCTTTCATTTATAAAAAAGTATAAGGATATTTGGTAAGTCCACTCATAATAAAATTGTTTTTATGGCGACATCAAAAGAATACGATATACTTCGATGTTATTTAATGAAGATAGCCACCACTCAGCGAAATAAAAATTATCTTCAAACACGTTAGTATAATTCCATCCAAGTACGGAACCTACCTCGTAAAACATCAATAACGCTTTGCTTAAAAAATAAAGGTGAAATATTCAATAGAACCATTAAGTACTCTTTAAATATGTATGAAACACGGCCACTGAATGAGCCGATAAAATGTAAAGGCCGATATTTACTATCTTTCGACGGAGCGGAATGAAAAATACACATCCGGAATCTTTTAAAATTCGTAATGCAACAAGTATTATTGAAAACCACTTTGTATATTTATATTTATGGTTTATGTTTTTGATTGTTGTTATTTTTTAACTTTCAAAACAGTTCAGAGTGCCTAGTGCGAGTTTTCTTAAAATCGCCGTCACAAGTCATCGTGTCGACGTAAACGCAGATTTATATGGGCTCAAAATAGTGTCATGTTTAGGCCGACAGAGGCGCTGTTCCGATCCTATACAAATCTGCGTTTACGTCGACGCGGTGACTTGTGACGGCGGCAGTGAAAAACTGTTGTCAAACGTATTTCATGTCAACTGCTTTTTCTCTGTTCTCTTACGAATTTAGTTCCAATTTCAGCTATCGTCTAAAAGTATAACAATCTGGGATATTGGGATCTCAGATTGTTTATCCAATCATAGTTAATATTATTTGATTTTCCGCTGTCTGTTTGATATCATCAAGTTACATGAGAAACGTAAAGGAAATAAACCTATGCAATAGGGAATTCGAATTATTATTACACAGGCGTACCTTATGTATCTAGCAGTACCCCTATAACGAATTTGTCTCCGTTTTCCTAAACTATACAGTACTTCAGATTTCGTAAACTATACCTAGGTTACTTGCTAGCGTTAATACTGTACATTGCACGAGGTAGTGGCGACAGCGCGCCTCAGGTTGGGTTAAGGGACTAAAGTTGTGTGAGACATTTAACCGCTCGCAATAAAAACCGGTATTCTCAAGAATTAGTCAATTCGAAACCCAGCTGTAGATCATTGAATCATTCAAGATCTGGAGAATAGAAAAGCAGCACAAAAAGATATGACGCCAAGGACGTCACATAAAGATAAGTTAGGATTAAACCACAGATCAAACGTATCACGCAACAAGCAGATTCCGGTAGCATTTAAAATTAATTCGTGAAAAGTTATTCCATTTCTTTTGTTTAAGTTCAAAGGGGCTTTGCGTAATTTAATCTGCCCTTTCTGTTATAACCGCAGGCAAGGAAAAGGAAGAAAATATATGTTAACCTTGTCTGATATCGTTTTAATCGCTTATGTCCTACTGTTTGACTAAATTATTCAACTAAATAAGGAGAGTTTGTATTACCAAACATTTTATGCTCTATCGCTCAACTCTTTTTTTCTCAACTTAGTTGATCAATATGAATTTAAACTGCACAACTATATTTAATAATTGAAATGTTTAGCTGTTTATTATTGGACATTCCATGTTAAAATGTTTGAATATTGAAGGAAACAATAATGTCACTGTCATATTCCTAGACCGACCCTCGAGCAGTGCACATGTTTAATTATTAAATATTTTTGAGGCAGAAATGGAACCACGGATGTGATTCCTAAATGGTATTTGGAATTCATAATTATTTATGGTCTCGTGGTTCTAATTTCCCTCTCAAATATCCCATCTCGCTCCCAAAAGCCTCCGATTCAATTTTATGGTATGCAGTTTCACTACGATGTAGCTTAGAATAGCAGAACAGCACACCACCGAACAGATAATATAGTAACCTAATTCCGTCTTCTGTGGAGAACACTGCAACTCTAAGCTGTAAACTAAACGTAGTACTTCATGCACACTTCCCACTTAGTATCATAATGAAGCTGCGTCTGACATATTTCTCGCAACTTTACAGTGGTGTCAGTAACATTGAGACATAGCAGGAATCTTCCCTATTGTGCTTTTGTAGAGCACATGTATACAAATTTTATGACGATATTAAACAAAGAAAAGTGAATTCCGTTGTCAATTATATTAACAGCCTATGAAAAACATATTATACTGAAATATACCGCCCTTTCGGGAAAAACAGGCAGTATTCCCCGAAAAGGTTGGCAGAGAAGAATCTCTGTTCAAACAAATTTCGCCAGTTACATTGATCAGACTCCGCACTGCTACTGGGAAATTACATGTGGAAAAATCAATAACACTAGACTAAAGAAGAGGAAAGTCAAAACCCGTGAAAATTATACTCTACTTTTCTGATTCACCAAACTACTTTGGATAAGACCAAAGATAATCAATATGAGTAGTGTACAATTTTACTAATTGGAAAACTGCGTAGTGGGTAGTGGGAGCGCCATAAAAATACTTTATGTCCTACCTATCGTATGAAAACAGAAGTTAATAAATAACCATATTTTTTCCGTTCGTATTATTTATTACGAAAGATAAAATATGAAACCACCTAGTGGCAGGCTTTTTGCTCAAGTGAATTTATTTTCATTGACTTCTGGTGATATTTCTCATGGAAGAGACTTAGTTATGAGAATTGCTTATTTTAGACGAAAATCATTTAAAACTACCCTTGAAGTCAAAACAAATCTGTCATAATTTAGTATAGTAAAACTGTCTATATACAATCGTGAATTTACTTTCGCCAATAGCAATTAAATCCCTTCAAACAATACCTGTTACTCGATGGGTTGATATGGAAGCGATAGGTGGAAGGAGGCTCGCACAGGACCGATATGAATGGCGCAAAAGAGGAGGCTTCTCAGTGGGCTGAGAACAGCTGATAATGATAATGATCATGATCATGATAAATAAATTCCGCGGCAGCTGTCAGCATACATCGTATGTTACCTATTATAACCACCTACCCGTCACTTATAATTTTACACGTCTAGCCTAGCCATAAATGAGCCAGCAATGGCGCAAGCTGTCGGTGTTTCAAAAACCGACAATAACCTTGCAAAGCAGTATTGTTGACATCACATCTGTTTTGACAATTTAAAGGATATGGATATCAATTATTTAAAACAAATAATCATCATCACACTGGCCTTATCCCATACATTGTTGGGGTCGGCACTTGATTCAACCAAACATGGCTGATCACCTGATTTTTATACGAAGCGACTGCTATCCGACCTTCGTAGCCTCTTTTATGAGGAAAGACTAAACTGTGACCATTGCCAAATACGTTTATGATAATTGTCGTCATAATAATAAAGTCAGTGAAAACTTAGCTAATACCACCATTCAATCTTTTCAATTAAACAAACGTAGTTCTCATAAACTCTGGTTTCACTACATTATCTTCAGACACCCATGACAGTTGCAATACAGTAACAACTTAATCTAGCACTCAGACAACTTATCTCAGACACGTGAGACCCAGAAACAAGCCTTAGATTCGCATTTGCTATACCAAAGTGCCTTTGGTCTAGCCTTTAGCCTTTGTGACGAGCTGACAGCGCGACAAAGTACCTCTCGTTTGAAGGCTGAGCATCTTGCAACTACATCGTTCAACATTTGAGACTAGTGCTAGACAATATCAACTCTACCGCCTGAGAATAAATCATAAAATTCTAGCGTATAGCTTCAGGTTCTGAAACGTAATATCGGCCCAAACAAAAGAAAAGAGATCTTTCGAATAGTTTGAGATTGCAATATGCACGTATTAAAAGTTCCAATAAAATGAATGTTACTTTGAAATCTTTCTTAGAAAATTGTCAGAGATTATTTAACGTTTGAGAATTTGTAAAATGGATTGTATTGACGCCTATACAATTATACATCGGATTGACATGCGAAACCAAATTGTTCAGATTCTTTATAACATTATGTGTGTTTATATTATTGAATTTTGCTTAATCCTTACTTTCGTGTGCGTTCCATAAACCAACGCATTATATGCAGTCCACTTTTATTATCATCAGGACCTCATCAATATAATTAACACAAAAAGGACAGATTCTCAAAAAGACAAAGTACATGTCAGTAAAAAAGAAAAAACTAGTTTATGAAACATAAATAAGTTTTAAAATTAAATCTATGACCAGCATGAGGAGAATCTGACCTTATGGCGCTGATCAAGGTATTTCCTAAAAACCCTACAACTAATTGAGGCCAGTATGAAAGGGTCTTCAAATTGGTTCCGTAACCTCAAGGACAACTTCTTCAAAACTCAAACTTTGATTTCAATACGTAAGCAGACGAGTGTTGATTTGTATACTTTCAAACATCGGCTAGGAATAAGTTCGGGAACGACTCCCACTTTATTGGAGAGCAAGGATCAATACTAACTCTGAGATCAGTTTCGTTTTGGGAGCTCTCTGATATAACATTGGCAGAGTTTGACAAATAGCTAAAAGTACTCTTTCTATTTGTCCTATTGAAAGTAAGTTTGAATGAGACTTCAAAATTTTCTTAGAATCTACCAAAAAGCGTCTTCAGCAATTTCCAAGACCACATTATTATGCGCTGTCAAGTAGATATTATAATTTTTGCCCACAATAGGAGCGGCGGAAAGTTTGTCCTAAATATGAACTGAATTTATTATTTCTGAGAATTCTGTCACTTAACAGTTTTCGTCTTCGTGGTAGACGCTAATACTATTATTAACTTAAACAAATTAAAAGTTTTCCACTTGTGGTTAGTTTTATGCACTGTTCCTTGTATATATAATTAACATTTTATTCAATAAATGTGTTGAACGAATTATAATTATGTGTGAAAAAAGAAAATAATTTGCCTTGACGGTTCAGATTAATTTTAAAAGTAAATCGGAACGAATAACAATGACAATTTTATAATAATATCGATGTTATTGTTGATAAGAACTTGTTTCGCTTAATAGCAAGAGAGGAAAAGCAACCTTGAGAGAGGAAAGCTAGTTTACAAAAATGTTAGTATTCGCTTTTATCATGAGAGTTAAATTGGGAAATGTGAAAAATATACAAACATTTCATGTTAAAAGCTGGTTAAAATTACAAAGTTAAAAGTACACGAAACTTCAATAGGTATGTAGGATAATTAGAGTAGTTATCCAATATCGATGGAACAAAAAGACTGTGAAAAGGAAGTAAATTATTATTTATCTCATCCCACAATCCCTATGCCTGTATGATCCGTACAAGACAGGTGAAGTTTGCTGCCGTGTTGTCGACGAGTATTCGGTTTCATACATACGAAGTTGAACTTTATCGTGTGTGTATTAAGAATTAATTTCCTATGATTGAGACAGACTACTCGACGTAGAGCTTGCCGTCGAAATACCTTACAGATTAACGCAGCTGTGTCAAAGCGACGAGAGCGTGACTTGGTTACTTAGCCTGTCATTGGACTCGGGATTAAAGTGGGCCAGCTTTAATTAGTGACGTGTGGAAAATGAGAAGAGGGTTTGTGATGTGATGACTCGATGATGTTTAAGGCCAAATTGGCGCTAAAAAAAACATTAATGTATGAAAATTAAAATAAAATATATATGATTTATGCAGACGGCCCTGGTAAGGCATTTTTGAAACTAACCTTCTTGGTAGAACGCGCAAGAATCTCAGCTAGAATCTTGTATATTTCAACATGTAATAAAATATTAATATATTCTTCTAGCACTTGTTTTGAGCTAATCCGCCGCTGCTTAGAGCTTGGATGTATAAAATGCTCACGCCTGTTTTCCCCAGAGGGGTAGGCAGAAGTGTACTTACTCGTATAGTGTACATCCTTCTTCGGCAGTTATGTTCAAGCCCATGTAACAGAGGGCGAACCTATTGCCATTAACCGGGTAATAATCCAGACTCCGGGCTGCAACCCAGAGAGTATGCCTCATTTAAATAAAAAAAAATATATTATTAAGAATTTCCTAAGAACTGGGCTCACATATTTCATAACAAATTATATTTTCAGTAAATCTACAATGCCTTTATTTTTTACTAGCTTTTACCAGCGGCTTCGCTCGCATTGATAAAATATTTTTTCTTTTTAGTAAAAAGTCCCATGTTACTTCTAACACCTCCAAGAATACGTACGAGTATTCTAAGTTTCATGATGATCAGTTAAGCAGTTTTCGCGTGGAAGCATAACAAAAAAAACTTACATTCACATTTATAATTTTAGTAGGATGAGATATAAATAAATATGGCCACGCCATCCCGGACGGGTCCTCAAAGGTGTCCGTCAAGGTAGCGTGCACATGATGGAATTCAGCAGATGAACTCAGAAGAGGCAGGGGTAAGCAGAGGTGTTGTAACAACAACACCCACATATCACCGAATATGATTGAGGTGCCAACGTGACAGAGGGCGAGTCTAAGTTTGATGAGATATTAACATCAAAATCAAAATTGTCTGAAGAAATTCATGAAACAATCGGAGTAATTTCGGCTTATTTGTCTTGAGTACTCTTGTTATAGAATAAAAGCTTACTTGTCAAAAGGAATTACCTGAACAATACGGCTGTGCTAACAAACAAATGTATACCGTTGATTGTTGGTTGTAATAATAAAATTAACATGCTTCAAACGAACAGGCGTCCCACATTAATTAATCGTTGGAAAACAAATTTTGACAAACAACATTATTTTGTATTCCAAAAAAACTGTTTACTGTAACTCCAGTTGTTATTGACATCTCAAACATAGTCACTATTAATTCTTAAAAATGGTCAAGAAAAATGCGAACACAGAATGCGGGCATAGAATGCAAACATTTGTGTCATGCAAAAACAATCTAAAATTTCAATCACTCTTAATATTATCATCATATTTATAAGTAAACTTTTTAGTCGGAGAAAATAAAATATTTTTTCTGGTTACTCATACCCTTTCAAATGAGGTACACATTCAGTGCAGGCAGAGCTTACATCGTGTAAGGCTTTGCGTACGATGAGTAATCAGCCTGTAATATAAAAGTTTTGCACCGTCGTCTCACCGTTTTTTTCATCATTTGTTCATAATGATGCATTCAATAAAAAAGGGTTATTTTTTCAAAAGAAACAACTTAACTTTTATTTATTTAAATATCATATTTATTTAAAAGAAAAGCTACAACAAAATGACCACCTCCACGTGCGAATCTCTAAATTAAATAAAGTGATCTGAATTGAATTGAAAATTGTGCTCTCAACCTATTCACCCCTTATCTTTGTAGCTCCTTTATTAGCACCCTTTCATCACTGTTATAATCTATTTATCTGAAACAATTGAGTATTTACTTGGTTATGATTTGTTTTCATATTTACCTTTGTAGCGGTGAGCTAATTCAACATCTTTCGAGGTTATATACTTAAAAAAATATAATAGAAAAAAACATGTACTTGACACATAATGATATATTTACTTAAAACACGGTTTAATTTTTTTGTTAAATAGTTCTTTGTATATAGTGCCGGACCCCAAATAGGTAAATGGGATAAGGCCAGGGCGAAGGGGGGAGTTATTTTTATTCACTTCAAATAAAGTAGACTCATTAATTGTGCCGTATTGAATCGTTTCACTTTTATTTCTTTAAAATGTAATTAAAAAAACGGCAGTTTTTTCTTCACGCTTTAACGAAGTGCAATGTTGTCTAGCTATCCTTTATACCCACTAAAGTTAAATATATTCAATCTCATACACAATGCATACGTATGCTCACGCCTGTATTCTCGGAAGGGGTAGGCAGAGGTGTAGTACTACTTACAGTACTTTTTATGTCCCATGTAATAGGGGGAGAACCTATTCCAGCCTCCGGGCTGCTACTTGAAATGCATAGAAACAAATAACACTTTTCCCGACTCGGGGATCGAACCCAGGACCTCGTGTTCCACAGAAGCGTTTTTCCAATTTCATAACAGTATTTAAGAATAAATATATTTTTACAACTAGACAATATCATGCAGCAGTTGATGTATTACTCCGGCTTAAATTATACCTAGAATATTCTAGTCGACGTGAAAAATGCGAAACGCTTTCATGATATATTACGTACATGTGTTTACGAGGGAGAAACTGCATTATTGGAGTGCAACGTACTAAGGTTAACTTAGTGTGAAATATGCTATGAAATTATGAGAGCATTTGAACGGATCGGTGTAAAGGTATTTTTATACTTTAGAATTTGTTTGACGTACTGTATCTCATCATTTACGCATGTATAGCGGAGTTAACTTGACATCTTGGATGGCGATTTAAATGAAAATATTCATTAATAATTTTAATTCTTATTTATCTATTATTTATTTATTATTATACTTATCTATTACTGAGAATAATGATTGACAAATAAAATATTTTATTCTGTAAGATTTTTTTATTTGCATAAATTAATCATTATTGTGGAAGTAATTATACAATTTAAAAGTTACGAAGAAAATAAGTAATTAATTAAGTTGAACTATCATTTTATTTTCCATCACAACTCTTAAATCAAAATCGCTTGTGAAATAAATCGCTATCGCGTACTGCTGCAAGTTTTCAATATAGGTAAACAATATTTTTGTTAACAAAGTTGTTGATGTAGCAAATTGCTGGGATCGCGACCAGTCCTACGCAAACATATTGAATAAACAGTAAAGTGCCCTTATCAAAATGGCAGCAATTAATTTTGGCTAGATCTTTCGATATTTGATGAGTGACATATTAAGGGAACAATATATTTGCTTGCGTTTAGACGATAATTTGTTACAAGTCTACTTTGATGAGATAAGACAACTTAATCTTAAATAAATCTATTCCTACGTCAAAACTCTGATGTTATATGTCTGCTTCGTTGCTTAAGCCCGAGCTGAATAGAAAAAATGTCATCGTGAGAAGACCCACTTGTATTCCTCGATGGACAAGCGCTACTGCAGAATACGCGCACTCCGCTTTTCGATTCTATAGATATTCGATAGATATCTGTAATTTCTCATTAGCAGCCCAGATTTTGTAGTTATGTTAATGGCAATAAGCTCGTTCCCTGTTACATGGGACTTGATAACTGACAAATTCTGAGTGCACTATAAGTAGCTCTTGCCTACGCCGTCGGGAATACAGGTGTGAGCGTAATGTATGTATGATACTAACGTGGCGTACAACCGGAACAAATCATTCTCATTTCTAATGTAGAATAGTTCACAAACTATGTTGCCACTTAATGAAACAAGCACCTCACTCCCCTACGTGAACATGATTTCAAACTGTAACCCAGATTTCCCATTTGGTAACTGGTTTCGCAACTAAGTTACATAGCGAAGTGAAGGGTTACGTGCGGTCGTTTAAATTTCCTCTCAATTCCACTTCCGATGTGATATAGATAATGGGATAATTCATAATGTAACTGCTTTGCTTAATCAATGATATTAAAAGCATAGATACGCTACGCGCCACTTAAGCTAAAGTTTTTCGACAAAGTTGTATAAAAATTTTAGACCAACTGAGAAAAGTGGCAAATTCAAGGCCTTCAATGTCGGCACGTTAGTGACATATCTAGCTATTTTTTACGCATTTAAGACCAAAAAGGTGACGAATGAAAGAAAACTGCATGCACCTGTAACGCAAAATTTTGAAATGGACTATGGTGGCACGAATTCCTGAAGGGTTGAAAAAATAAGCATTTGTCATTTTGGTATTAAGATAATGCTGCAAAAGAGTTTTGTTTTTAAATGTGGATGGTAAAAGGGGAGGGTAATACCAAAAAAAAAATGAATGGACTTTGGTGAAAGATTAAAAGGTGTATAATATATGTATATATATGTACAGGCTGATACAAGTGAATGGAAGAGAAAAACAAATTGCGTGAACTTATTATGCTGGTTTGAAATTAACACAGGGGCTTTACCACAAACTCTTATTGCAATCATAGTTACACTCTGTGACATTGACAGACTTATACATGTCATATACATCTGTCTCATAATAAGAGTTATACTATCATGGCAATAAGAGATAATGGTTAGGGCCCCAGATAGTAGGCCGTATAAAACAGTCTGCTTTTATAGCTCCATGTTCTAGTTAGTCAGACAATTAATAGACAAGGGTCCATTTATAAAATAATCAATTCGGATAGTTGTCGCCTGCCAGATTGCAAATAGAAGATCTTAAGCGAAACCACAGACACGGGTCGACATTTTCAACTCTTGTTGTTAAACTCGACAGCAACTGGGAGCAAATAGTTAGAAATAATTAAATTACCACTAACGACGGTATAATTTGATTAAACCCCCGAATTCCAATGCTCTTAAGATCAATCTGTATTTACTCTAAGACCACTTCGAGATTCATTCTGTTGATAGAGATTGACATGGGTTCGCTCAGGTCTCGATAGTTTCACCGGGATTGAAAAGCACCCGAGGCACTAAACTAATTCAAATTTAATCTTGTTACTGCATTTTATCTTCCTTCTCAGCTCATTGTTCACTCTCGTTAATGAGATTAAAAGAAAATCTATACTTAATACTTATACAGCTGAAGAGTTTGTTTGCTCCTAAGAATAGCGCGTTCAAAACGCGCAAATTTTAGGAGCTACTACTGGTCGGATTTTTTTCAATTTTCAGTGTTGAGTTCCATTTATCGAGGAAGGCTATAGGCTATATAACATACCGCCAAGACTAATTACCCATGAAATTTCGTCTACGCGGGGGCACAGCAAGTTGAGTTAATATAATTGAAAAAGCATTATGTGGGTGAAAAATATCTAACCAGTCTGTAGCTCTTCTAACTACATACAGTACGTAAGGTTTTTTAGAAAAAGATCGAGCGTTTTGAAGAGAAACCTGGAAAGCATTTCAAATTTCATTTAATAAATAGTATTTACCCGTTTTCGTAACATTTTCCATTGGCGCTCGTTCCTACTAGTTACAGCGTGGTGTTAAAACCAAAAGCTTTCCTCGATGATCTTTGCAATTTGAACCATTCGTTCCTGGGATTAGCGCATTCACCCAAACAGACAAACTCTTCAGCATTATAATGTTACGTATAGATTTGTGCCTGAGGCCGGTAGGCAGTCATTTACGTACACACGAAACGTTAAATGATGACCTATGATTAATTCAACCCCCGTTCTACTTTTAAGCACGATTATTTACATTATATAATTTTCCAACACTTATAAAGTAATTGATTGAAAACAAAAACAAGGGTCATGCAAGATCCTTTATTTTGTCACACAATTCCACAGTAATGACAGTAAGTACAGTTAATGAATCACTTTATGATCGCAACTTCAGAGCATAAAATACACACCCTTAAAAACTCACATAAAAAGCGTTCGTATGAACCAAAATAACTGAACAGCACTCAAAAGTGTAATAAAACTGGCTATTGTCTGACACACAAAGGTTCTGTAAGGCATCGTGCTTCAAATCAACTATAGTATTTCTAAGAGGACTGGGAAAATTGATAGGATTGTTTAAGATTCAATAGAAAATAGAGAGAGACCTAGTGTGTTTGTTAGTAAGTAATTTTTAAGATGCTTTTTCAAGACTTACTTTTCATATTCTCACGGCTGTATTCCTCGAAAGATAGTTCTTATGATACTCTCAACATTTTGCGTATATAGTGGGAGAGCCAATTATTATACTGATGCAAAACCCCAATAACATTTTGTCCAAGCCGGTAATCGAAACCGGAACTTCATGTTCTGCAGTAGCATCTGCATCCAGTAGACCAAAGAGTCAGTCCACTCAATCTTCAACAAGACTAGCTAGCATTTGCCATAACATTTTGAAATATGAACTCAATTCTATCCAGAAGGGTTTCCTTGCAAGCCCAAGGTGCAATGTTGAACGTAGTAGCATATACTTGGTCTACCCCACCTCATGGTTCATGAATTTCATTTTAGTACTATGCATGGTCTTCAGGATTTATACTTTGCTAGGATTTTACAGGTCCAATAGTCAAACTACTCGGCCTCCACGGCTCATTTTTGGAACATTTTTCTTTTTCGTATTGTTGGAAACTATTTTGTTATAATATTTATGATTTATGTTTTTTTATTCTTAGTCTTTTTTATACATTCACTTGTCAGTTGTCAAATAAACACGGTAATGTTAGCTGCTTTTTTCACTGCTCTCTCTCTATCTCTAAATTCTATTATTCGCTATCGTCTACACGTACCTACACGAGTATCTAAAGGTTAATTGAGCTATTACAATACCAATATCAAGTCAGCCTGTTATGTTCATTGAAGATTCGTTGCCAATTTGCAGGAACCTTCTCCCCAATAAAACAATTAAATGTTATGCCTTGAAGCCTGTCTCAACGTCGTACGTAATGTAATTACAAAAACAAACAAAAACGTGTCCACTTGTCACTTCCTTAAATTAAGCGAAGCGAGCTTTGACGTTATCCCCAAATATAAATTGAATTGAGGAGTCGTGGAGAGAATACTAAACTTCCAAGACCATGAAGGTTTTTCTCGAGTTATGTCCATAGGTACATAATTTTATACACATATTTTTATAATAATATTCGATGTCTATTTTTGACAACTGAGCTTTGAAATCTGTGGCCTATTTATTATCTTCAATGTATTAGGAATTATGTTGGATGATTGTATATCTTCACTCCTCCCCGCAATGATTTTAAAATTGCCTTTTTAACCTAAGGTTATTAGATGCCAACATGACACTTGGAAAGTTAATTTCCGTTTTGCATTTCGTTTGCACTGTACATACGTCTCAATCTTTTAATTGATATATTATAATTCTCGTTCTCAATATAATTAAAAAGGTGCGTTATATCGTATCCGCGTAGGCCACCTTATCTCACCGACATACGTAATTAAGGAGAGGATACTCCACTAAGCCCGAAAGTGAAAAAATATTCAGACGATATGATCATTTGCGGCTCCTAACGGGCTAAATAGTAATAAAACAGTATTCACTGTACTTTTCATTTTTCCATCTTTTAGTTGCTCTCGATTAATGAGATTAGGAGATTGCATACCTTTTAAGAAAATTATGATTAAGACTTTGAAGAATAGCTAAATATACGACAGACAAATAAGTTTATCTAGACTATGTTATATCTAAGGACAAATACCTCGATAGTTCTACCCTGTACGTTTTACATTTAGTGTAATTGAACTGTTACATTTGGTTCACAAGGGGATCTGTCTTTCTTGACACAACATTTTCTATGCATGGTTCTGGTACAAGAATTGTATCCAGAAAATCATTTCTGTAATGTTCAAACACTTCATAAAGAATTTCAGTTCAAGCCGATACAAATTGCAATTTGTGTAACATAACATCTGCTCCCTTTATATCAAAACGTAATGAGAAATGTGAACCTTAACAACGTTCCCTTTGAGTTTCTGGCAGAGCTAAATTGTCTTAGAAATATTTTTGTTACAATGATCATTTGAAAATATCGACGTACATTTAATAACGTTACTGTGGGAAACCGCAGCGGTGTCAGATATGTGAAGCACATTGACTTCCAATGGTTGCTATGGATCTTTTTGCGTTATTATTAGTCACTATAATATTATCAAAGCTGCCCAGAACTTTTAGAATTTCCGAAGTCACAACTAAGTTTTTCAAGCTATTTCTGCACAATGTTCACCAACGTACTTAGATTTTGACAGGTGAATGTAGGTAAAAATCCCTGGACAGCACAAATTGGCATGCGTGAGAACGCGTTTTGCTCACCTTGAAACCTAGCCTTTGGAAAGATACCAAGTTTGCCTCCTTTTTTGGCGATATTCTTCGAAAAATCTTGAATCTGTCAGATAAAGGACGGCCAGGGAGGAGACCACTTCTCAACGAGGACAGATTTCTGATACCTATGTTGGTATCTATGTAACTTTTACTTGAATATTATGTATCGAATTACTCCTTTCATTTCTGTAGCTGTCGATAACGTGGCTGGCTGCCTTAGTGACTGCGGTTCTTAATTTCCATTGCTCTTGTGTATTTAACTAGGTAAACTTTTAACGAGCAATTTCCTGGGTAGCTCTCTGCTTGGCAGATTAATTAAATTTCATTAGCGACGCATTAATTTGGTGTGGGAGCTTAATTTTTGCGTGAAGATTTTATACTGCCAGCTTATATGTATTTTCGCCCTATACAAGCTTAAATTATTTAGGTGCCAAATAAGTCGCATGCGCGTATATATTAAGAGATTAAATTATATCCATAGTTCATGAGATGTCTCATGAGTACACGAAGATGTACCTACATTCCATGTTCTCCTTCTCCCATATTACAAAAGATGATATAAACCAAGACTAGAGTCATGTCTAACCTTTTTGAAATCCGTGCGCGATGTTTTATATAATGCATAAGTGAATCGATGTAGTTTGTTACTTTGCTTAAATAGTAGGGTTTTAAGATTCTTCTTGCTAATGGCATGCTTGTGGAGTGTACATTTGTAAATTCAATCAAAACTATATAGCATTAAAATACCTTCTCATTCTGTATCATGAAATAATTAAGCACAATTTTATAACAGTCACGACTCAACAGAGAATTGAAAACAGCAAAAAACAATCGTGGTTATATTTTACAACGCATTAGATTTGAAATGTTTTCTACGAGCCAATAAATCTTTTTCGGGTCTGTATAATAAATTTACGCAATTTGAAAGGGAGCGGCCGCACTTGGAGGCAATTAAATCAGTTAATACCCAGACCAAAAAATATCAAACATTTAATTCATTCTGTGGTTGTTATTTGTTCCTGTAATTGTAAATGAAGTCATGGAATTCAAGGCATTCCAGAAAATATCAAACATTTAATTCCGTGGTGGCTTTATTTGGAATTGGAAACGAAGCCATGGAATTTTAGAAATTCCAGCAGTATTGCCTTTCGGAACATATACACATACGACTAATATAGTAGGTACACATTTAAAATGGTATTTTTTGAAGAGGTAATAAATGAGAGTTTCGAGTAAGCGTTAGAACTTCTGGACACGAGTTGTCCAGGATTCTGGTGACCTTCTCGAGGTTAGTTAAAATAACAATGTGTTCTTTCAACAACCTCTATACATACGTACATACATACATAGAGATAAATAACATTTTGGTGTCTGATTGTAATTTCAAATAAATAGCTTTTTTATATCATTGTTTGTCTATTTGTTTGTTCGAGCAAACAATTGAAACTGCTCGATCGAATTGAAAGGCACTTTTCCTGGCCGGTAGCTCATTATACTAAGAGTTACATTAAGTTTTTTTTTTTTAAATGGGCTTCCACGCCGTGATTCCAAACAGCCACCCATTAAATTATGCCTACGTGAGTGAAAACACAGGGTTCAATAGGGTTATTATATGTCGCATTTGTACCAATTCAATATACCTACTTCAAGAAGGATGTGAAGTAATTCTTACACCAAGTGCAAAAATTGCAGATTGGTGAATTTTTGTTTGTACATAATTTTTGACACATTGAACAAATCTTGCCAAACATGCAAAAACTAAAAATGTTCTACTTAATGCTACTTAATAAACATGACGTTGATAAATTTCTCAGTCTGATAACGGCGTAAAAACCGGCCAAGTGCGAGTCGGACCCACTCACGAAGGGTTTCGTACCATTATGTACAAATGAATAGGGTAAAACATCACGTTTACCCTGCAATATGTATATGAATTTAAACTGACTAACTATCACGGTTTATGAGGTACAGCCTAATGACAGACAGACAGACGGACAGATGGACAGCAAAGTCTTAGTAATAGGGTTGCGTTTTATACTCTTTGGGTACGGAACCCTAAATATGTCATACGCCTGATTTATTAACACACGTCACGGTAAATTAGTCTGAAATTGAACACAACTTGTCAAAAAACACATTTGTTACAATATTTTGTCGTCGAAGGGAAATGGGAAAATGAGGAAATAAATATTTACTTCACTGTGAGAAGTGGAAAATGTGGCTAGGATAAATTTTCCCCTTTACTACACGAAAATCATGTTAAGAAAATATTTCATACCTAATATCATAATGGCATTTGTACCAAAATAATGTGTATTTATAATATTGTTTTCTCTCCAGATCCGCGATGGGACAAGCAAAGGTGTAACAACACCTATTACTCACCCAAGACATTTATTTAACTGCCAACGTGACAGATGGTGTCGCCGTCCCTTGAGTACCTTTTTCGGGTACATTTCCAAGTCCCGAGCGTTTAATTGCTAAATACGTTAAAATAGGCCGTGCCTACCCCAATTAAGATACATTCGGAATGTATGAATTTTCTTTTCTGAGAAGACCTCAGGTAAAACTAACTAAGTCGTAAAGAAATTACTTACTATTAATTTTATCATAAAATATCCGACATGTTTTCCTCAAATACTTAAAACATATTTAGAATATTGTTAACCTAAATTATGTTCGCCTTACTAGTATATTATTACAAATTATTTTTCTACTGGTTATAAAGTTGGAATATTTTGGAATAATATTTCAAGAAATTATTATCCTAAACGAAACAGCTTCTGCCATCTTTGGGCGAGTAGTGTAACAATTTGTATGAAGAAGTAAAAAGAATTTTCGATTATTAGTTCATCTACTCGCACGCAGATGGCATTAACTGTCACTAATTCAAAGTATGCGCCGAAAGTTTTCAGTTCGAACATAATACTGAAACCAACATGATATAGGTACCGGCCTTGCTTCAGAGATGGCGCGGCGCTTATTTGAGTTACAAAATACATATTTTTTAAATAATAGAAAAATGTATACAATCTTACTGTTATTACCGAAACTGATTCAAATCTTCACGCAAATAGCAAATACATCAGAAATAATTTATTTTATTAATGACTAACTTAACATACCTAACTTGACATTTTTTAAGTTATTAGTGTCCTCGGTTTTGCTAATTGTTTTCTTAAACATGTGATAGATCTGAATTGGGATTGTTTTTAGATTATGTGCGGTCGATTTGAAAAAATCTTTTGAGTAAAGCGGCAATATAGTAATGTAACGAAAACAATAGCCAGCGAAAAAATCTTAAAAAAAATTGAATACTCTGCCAATAATACATAAAAAATAATTATATGTATAATAATGATTGAATTAACTCTGTATTAAAATGATATGCAATGCAGATAAAGCTAGATTGGGCAGCTTATCTCTTTTAAATCCGAGATTACAAGTTCACGGTCTCTTATTATAGATTTGCAGTAGTTTACATATCGCTGTGATATTAAAGTGTATTTTGTAAAGTAAGGAAGGATTTTAAAACACCACCCCCTTTAATAAATCGTTTTCGGTAAAAAGTGGCGCCTCACACCGCTGCTTACCCTTCTCAGTCCCCTCTGGAATAACGTGAGCATATTGTGGGGAGAACGAGTGACCATGCTCATCCCCAGCAAAGGGAAGATCATCCAGCCAGGCGAGTGTCATGCCTGGAGATCCGCGGTTCCAACTGTTCCCGTTGGAAACTTGTATACATACTGCAATGCGCTTGAAAACTCTCATTGCGCGATTTAGGTTCTCGTGTACTTGTATTCAAACTTCGCATTTGTTAGCGAGTAGCGCCATCTCTGTAGCGAGCGAAGAAACACTGCTATATATTTATGTATTTTATATTTCAGAATAATACGATGGTGCTAACATTATACAAGATGGACGCTAGTCCGCCAGTACGTGCCGTGTATATGGTCATCGAAGCCTTAAAGATACCAAACGTCAACTACATTGACGTTGATCTTCTTGGAGATCACCATTTGAAGGAAGATTTTCTTAACGTAAGTTCTTAGACGCGTCTTTATAGGATACTTTATTGACTGAACGGAAGCTTATACCAATGTTCACCCACATTTTGTCTCATTTCAGCTAAACCCACAGCATACGATACCTCTTTTAACTGACGGCGATTTTGTCGTTTGGGACAGGTAATTAATTAATTAATCCAATTTCAGAGTAAACTAACGATATGCAGTAAATAAGTAGAAGATAATATAAATATTGCGACATTTAAAGTTGTAAATATGCAATACACACATATCACTGAAATATCAATTTGCATAGGTATTTAAATATGTATTGCCCAAACTCATGGAACGAGATTTTACCCTGAGGATAAGTACTTTGAACTCAGCAAATTAATTAAAGATAAGTATTTCTGATACTCTGATTTGCATAGAGACATCCGATTGATTGCTTGTAAGTGCTACCAAGTCTACTATTTGTGCAAGAATTTACTTTAGACAAATCTTTATATATAAAAATGAATCCCTATTTCCCTTGGTCACGCCATCACGCGTGAACAGCTGGACCGATTTTACCGGGACTTCACTGGCAGATAGCTGATGTTTATGTCTGCGGGCCACCCATGTAATTAACTCTACGCGGGTGAAACCCCGGGGCACAGCTAGTGCATGATAAAATTACATACGATTATATTAAGCCAGTAAATAAACTCCAAAATGTTTGCTAGACAAAGCTCAAAAAAGTCTTCAATTATTCGCCACACCGCAGTTTTTAACAGCGTCGTAAAAACACAATCCCATTCATGGCAAAAAATTAAGTGGCATAGAATTCTGCTTGTATAGGAGAATCTCATCGAAATAGATTATGTTTAAGTACATCGTAAACTATACAGGTAAATTGATAAAATACAATAAATCTTGTTACAGTTCAAATCAGGTTGTTATTTTAATAAAAATAATAATTATAATTAAAAAAACTATGAAATTGCACGTATGAGGTGGGACCTTAATATTTTAACTTTGTGTTGATATGTTTATCAACACAAGATTTGATAGTTTAGCTTTTAAGTGAATTACTTAATTAATTGTTGTTTTTATTTCAGTCATGCAATAATCACGTACTTAATTAACAAATACGGGAGAGGCAATCCTCTATATCCTGACAACGCCGAGAAGAGAGCTATTATTGATATGAGACTCCATTTTGATAGCGGCATCTTATATCCTGCTCTGAGGGAAAATGATGTAAGTATCACACAGTTATTATATTACAACTTGGGGTTTCCATAAATATCATCAAAGAATGCAGATATCTGTTTTATTGCAATCAAAGCCTGTTTCTGTCAATTGATATTGGCTAATTTGTAGTTATTCAAAGTTGGTCCTTCGAGCCGAAAAATTACCAAATAGTAGGTATTATAATATCAGATGCCGTTACGTGACTGAATACAGATTTAGAATGACGGGTGCCCATCGTAGGTACTGTAAGGCCTCAGCCTTACAAGCTGGTTTAAAACCTTTTTCAGTTAATACTTTTAATCTTTATGAAATATATTAAAAAAATAAAACAAAAAAAGAATTCGAAACAAGAAAAGAGTAGTAGTTGTCAGTGAGATAAAGAACTAGAATGGAAGCGAAAAGAATAAAAAGTGAAAATCAGTTTATTCATTTTATTTTAATATAAAATAGGATCGATCCCGGAGACGAGGGACCCCAAGTTGGGAGTCGCTCGTCACAGTACGGCATAGAAGCGAAAATATGAATAATAATTATTGCTTAACATAATTTGTGAACAAAGTTTGTATGATTTCTATACCCCATTGTATAAAAAATCGGACCTTCCGAATGCTTTTTGCGATACCAAAGACTAAATTCAAGGTCGTGGATATTAAGCCTAGTTGTTCTTTAAAGAAACCAAATTTATTTCGTTACCAGGAGCGCATATTTTTCGGAGACGCAACTTCATGTACACCGTCAGGTCTTGCTAAGATCAAGTCGGCGTATGATTTCACGGAAAAATTCCTCAAAACGCCATACTTGGCTGGTGACCAGATCACATTGGCTGACATATCCTGCGTCGCTACTATTAGCTCTTTGAAATACTTGATGCCCATCGATAAAGCCATGTAAGTATTTAATCTAGCTAGACTCTTCTGTTTCATCTCAGAATTTAAACCCTAATATAAATGACTTCTTCAGGTTTATTTACCAACTGTTGTATTATCGAATAGTCCCTTAACTCTGAAGAGTATGTTATGATGTTTTTATTTCTACAAAGAAAGCTAATAATTTACAATTCACTCGAATCTTCGACACAATTAACGATGTAATGCATCCCGTACCTCTAGAGCTAGTACAGCATCACCATTCCTTTTTTTCGCATCCATGAGAGTAGTGTAGTGCTGTACCACAAATACAAACCTTTTCTAAGGCATAGATGTCGCCATGAGTTTTAGTACTGGCTTTTAATGCGTAGTTGTAATTTGTTGAGTTTGTTTGGCGTGAGCGTTCAGCGATCTATTTTCCAAGCGCTTAAAACACGTGACGGCCCGGTATTACGATTTTCTGCTAGGTTCAGTCCACAGCTAGTCGGGCAGCTATAAAATTTGATGATATTTATTGTATATATTTCTAGTTACCCCAACCTAACGGATTGGATGGAGCGCATGTCCCAGGAAGAATTCTACAAGAGAGGCAACTTGAAAGGAGAAGTAGAATTCAAGGAACTACTACAAACTTATTTGGCTCGCTGAGCTATGTACCAGAAAAATCCTGAATGTCGATTATCACTTTAATTCAACAGCGTTTCAATGTTAACCAACCGAAGGCATACTCGTATAATATACAGGGTGTCGGGGAATTCGGGACAGCTCTTAAAATATGTGATAGGGTATAATTTTAGGAAGCAATTAAAATTATTATGACAAAAATATTATCTTCCGTTTTTGAGCAATTGATGTTCAAAGTCGACCATATCAATACCTTATTTTCGCATAAAAATCAGCTGTAACGTAGAGTTATTCACGTAAAATCTAACTACGTTTTTATTTTTTTTCTCCTAATAAATCCTGAAATAATTCCATAAAACCATTTTTCGAAACCATTAACCTTCCCCTTAATTTAAAAAGTTGAATGACCGCGTACGGAATGTAGGTACGGCCGCACGTTCATTCAATCGCTTAAGGCCGCGAGCTCTTCGGCCATAGCTTGTAACTACGTTATCGTTGGAGCTAGATATTTTACCATTTCAATATAGTGATATATTCATAAATCTCGACAACTTCAAGAAGACAACTGTTCCTTTTTCTCCGACACCCTGTATACCCATCTAATACTGGATATTTTATTAGCACTATGATCACAAGTGCGTAAAAGCCTCAAAATGTAGCTTAACCTTCAGTTACACTGAACAAAGCAATTCAATGTATTCAATTTATTCTATATGTATAAAAACCGTTTTTTTACTATCATAACATTAAATGAATAATTCTGAATCTTCTTATTTATTGTCTGTAAATCAGTAGTAATACTTTTAAAAATAATATTTTTAGCTACACTCGTTAGTGGTTATAACCTATTTACTCATAAAATATATATACTTTAAAAAAGAGACTTGAAAAAACTACTGTTAATAATCATGATATTATCAATTTTTATTGCATTAACGTACAAAAACAACTTTCTTTTAGATTTTTTTTCCCAGAATCAATATGGCTCACAGAACTTTCAATAATAAAACAGTTACCTTTATACTATAAACGATACGATATTTTCCGTCAGTTAAACTTCAATGCGATCAATCAAATAGAGTTAGCCTAGTGAAACCAGTAATTTTTTCGTCAAACCAATTGCTGATATTGTATGCAAATGGTGATGATGTATGCACTCTACAGTGTTTGAACTAACATTAAGAACTAGGATGAAAGAAATCATTATAGCAAAAGTCATTTAAAAATTGTTTTAAGATTTTGTTTCGTGCTATTTTATATAGCCCTCTTCCGATTTAAAAAAGCTGAAGAGATTTTGCTTGTTTAATCGCACTAATCTTTAGAACTACCAGACTCCATTTGTTGTATGATAGCTCCTCTTGGAGCCTAGGAATGTTCATTAAGTAAGTCGACGCGGATGATACCGTAGGGCGGAGCTACTAGATATAATTACTCTATATAAAACAAATGCCTATGCCAATTCAAACAATCATGTAAACATCAAATATATAAGTATATGCATTATATTAACGTTATCAATGTGTACATACTCGTAAATTATCACAATGATAACATAAGTAGCAAAAAAATCGGAGTCGCAATAACAAAACCCCACGCTTCTAAATGTACAGTTAGTGAGTCACTGTTATTTGCCGCATCCAATCTTACTGACTCTATGTAATCGTTGGTTAATGACTAGTTGTGGGCCGAACCGGTTGCATTGCGAGTGTTCATACCAATTGGGAGCTTGGACTCAAACGCACGCTACTCTACTTGGGATCACAAGAATTAAGAGGTAAGTCAAAAACTTTACATTATTATACACACTTCTGACTGCAGTGCTAGACTCCTTAGTTTCATTATTGTTTACCGCTACTCAAAAAAGGACTTTTAGTAGCATCAGGCACAAGGACTGTTTGAAGCAGTCAAGATTGGTTAAAATCTACTGCAAAGAGGCTTCGAGCGAACTACAGTCTCCTACATACACACATACACGGTGCATTCTAGCAGTAACGACTAGCGGACTAGACTTCAAGCGGTCGGCAGCAGATTATCAATAGCAGTTTCAAACAGTTTTAACTTGAATGATCTAGCAGTTTTTTTATGTGGATTATTGGCTAACAGCTAGAGCTGTCCGTTTATTTGGGCTTCCTTTAGACGCTAGAACAGACAACACATTCAAAAATATTGTCACATCCTACACGAAGCACCCCATATTCTAATCGCTTTTAGAAACCACTCCAAGCTCATTCGACATTACGTCAAAGCAAGCAAGCCTTTTAAATTCAGATACTAAGAACTTGAGATAAATGTGAACATGAATCAAGCGTAAAAAATATTCTATTGTAGTTTGTTTGTGCAAAGGTCACACGGTCGATTGATTGCTTAACAATAACATACAATTGACGAGACTTCCGCTTGCAAGTAATACTAAGAGAATTATTTTGGGCGATGGATCTATTAATAGATCGGTCGCACTATACTGTTCCACAAGGACAAATATGACACATTTATCCCCGTCTTGATGGAGCAATCATTTTGAAATTTCGCTTCCTAGAGGCACTATTTTTACGCAGTAAAAGCATCTACCTAGTGCACGCAATTAATAAGATCTAGGATGTTTAAGTACGCTAGCTTAACGTCAAACTAGTGTACCAGAAACAATGTTATATATTTCCGTAACTACTGTGGCACTATTTTTATTAAATTAGACACTATTTTTTGGACAATTCTCGAACAAAAATTCCACCATGTATTCGCTAGCTTGACAGACATTTCTTAATTCCACGGCCTACTCTAGACACTAAAATAATGTATGGCGATTGCTTCCATTAGTCGTATCACAAATTGGTGTAACTGCTGGTGATTTATCCACTTATCTTAGAACATTAGTGTTGTTCTGATAAGGATCAAGTGTTGCATTAGTGTTATGTACGTCGCCATTATTTATCTTGTATCATCAAGGACATTGGACACTGATTGCAGAAATATCGTAGGTAGTTTAGAGTCTAGATTCTAATTTATTAAATACCTGTGGTAGATTAGCCTGGATAAGCAGGGGTTAAGTTTTTACAATACTACTGCGCAGTGTTCATAATAATGATAAAATGTGATACAAGATCAACTGTTAAAGAGAATTCCAAATTCTATGTATAGAGGACCGTGGAAGTGCTTAGAGGATTTCATCAAGAAATAGCATGATTATTGTGCCAGTTTACCAACAATGTTCTGACAAAAAATCCGTACATCCAGGACAGATTATAATACAGTATAACATCATACTAATGAGACAAGATACGGGTAACGCTAAAGGTATAAGGAATGTTTGCACAACAAACCCCAACTATAACTTATGCCAATACTGCTAAGCCCATTTGATTGGGAGCAGCATAGTTTCTGTTTATCTGGAGCTCTGCATATTGTTACAGTTATGTTAGGTAAGCACACATGTTCAACAATTAACTTCAATTAACTCTCCTTGCAATTGGGTTTGAATATTGTTTATCATAAATTGTCATTGTACTACATAATAGCATTGTTTAGCAAATCATTTCTATAGATTCACACAGGTACAGAAATTCCATTTGCAAATTTCAGGTCTTCGAATCAATCCATTATTTAAGGAACTCGTGTGAAGGAGCTTCTGTGTTCTAATAAATCAGCTTAAAATATTATACTGTTCTCTTACAAATTCATAGAAGGTCCTTAACAAGGGTAACACCATAGACGAAGTAAGTTACGCAAACAAAATATCTCAGCATTTGATCATAAATAACGACTTTGACGTTACAAATTTTACTTAAAAAATGACACTAGCAGAAACATTTGCAGGGTAATTTGGTGCAACGCATTTTGAAAATGTTGGTGCAAAGCTACAGTCATCGTCAAATATGCCTTAAGCTTTACCTTTGACAAAAAATATCGTGCAACCATGCCTAAGTAATAAAGAAATTACATTAATTAACGTCTTGATTCCAGCAATGTCGCTAAGGCTGTACAAATTGGACCCCAGTCCTCCAGTACGTGCAGTGCTCATGACCATCGAGGCTTTAAATTTGAAGGACGTAGAGTATGTTGACGTGAATTTGCTTGAAGGAGAACATCTCAAGGACGAATTCTTAAAGGTAGAAAGAAACAAAAAGCTAACTAGTAAACACATTAATGTATACAGTCAAGTAGAACAGATGGACAAAAGAGTTGATGGGTAACAGAGTCAAGAGCAGTAAGAGCTGATTGGCAATAGAGTCAGGGCAGTAGAGTCGAAAGGCTCTAGAGCTGAGGGGCTATAAAGCCGATACAAGGAGTAGAATTAAACTTTTGTTTCCCATTCAAAATAGTCGAGATAATATTAATAAAATATTTTTTTTTATTCCTTACTGAAAATTCAGATCAATGCTTCATGTGAATCTTACTATTTATTTCCCTCGCGTGCGAATTTTATTCAAATATTTATACTTGCAGCTAAACCCACAACACACGATACCGACGTTGAAGGATGAGGACTTTTTGATTTGGGACAGGTAACTTTCATCCAGTTAATGTTTGTCTTACTATATTAATTTATATAAAAGAAAGTTAAGACTTGTTATGATATACTTGAAGGCTTTGGTAGTCAGTCACATGAAACTTTATTTTTAATGAACAATGGTTTATAAATAAACCGCTGGGACCTTCCGTTCAGTTATATGGTAAAAATAATAATATCAAAATATACCAAAATTTATGTTTTCCAGTCATGCAATTTCTACCTACTTGGTGGGTAAATACGGAGAAACTGATGCCCTCTACCCTACCGATCTCAAGAAAAGGGCCATCGTTGATCAAAGACTGCATTTTGATTCCGGAATCTTGTTTCCAGCCGGTCGTGGTGTACTTGTAAGTAAAAACTGCTAGAGCTATCAACGTAAATACCAATGCATAATTTTCATGGCCACGGACAATTTGCTAACAGGTAGATACTGTTAGATATCTTAACAACTTAGTGTTTATACTTGACATATTCAAGGAAATACATAATAATATTTAATGCATATTTATTCAATGAGTGCAAACCCGCCGTACGTGAGTAAATAATCAAGGATCAAGCATCATAACAATTATTCACTCATACATACGCGCGCTGCAGCGTGTCGTCATGTACTCACGCGACATAGGTTGGACCCTGCTGGAGCGTGCGTAATCGCAGCACTGTGAGCCTGTGTGTAATGCACTCATCATCGGCGCGACGCTTGTATGAAGCTTGGTTTTAGGTTGAATATTTGTTTTTGTACTAGCCGCCTTTGTATGTTAGCGGTAATATTATTCACTACCGCTAACATATAAAGCAAGCCGGCAAGGATCCTGCTTTGTGTTGAAAATAATTGAGTAACAAAACGTACAATAGTGAAAAGCTCGTCGCGCGAAACGCGTTGGTTGATAATCAGGTGCCAATTTTCAAAACCACAACCACAATATAGTTTAAAATATATATTCCAGTCGTCCTTGCACTAGCCTGGCTGTTATTATAGATATGGGTCAAGTTTTTGATGTGCAATGTTAAGTAGGTAGGCTTTTGATAGTAATTTCGTGTGAATAAACTTTTTCACAGGAGCCTATACTCTTCTGGGGAGAGTCAGCCTATAGACCCGAAGGGTTGGAAAAGATCAAAGCTGCTTATGGATTCACAGAGAAGTTCTTGACTGAAGCGTGGCTGGCTGGTGATGAAATAACTTTGGCTGACATTTGCTGCGTCGCTACCATCAGCACTCTAAACTTGATAGTGCCTATTGATGGAAACGAGTGAGTTTTCATTTTACTAATTATCATACTAGCTAGACCAAATGATTCGTCAAATCCGTTCGTCATGATTTTTGTGGGTTTTAATGGTTTTCGGAAAAATATCGGGTTTCTAATTCCACGTTCCAAAAAATATAGTAAAAAGACCAAAGAAAGAAAACAAATGATACCAACCCCTAAACTTGTTACATTATAGGCTTAGAAAAGATCCAGATTACAGCTTTAAATCAACTTCTTTACATTTTCCAGATTTCCAAAACTACAGGATTGGTACGCCCGTTGTTCTGAGCAAGAATTCTACAAGAAAAAGAACGAAAAAGGACTACAGATGCTGCGTGAAATAGTGAATAGTAAACTTGCTTAGAGTAGAAGTTAGAACTACACATGCACATGACAGTGGGTATTTGCAACAAGACGTACTCTGTAGTTAACATTCGGTACCTAAACAAGAAGACAATAGAGTCCTTGAGTGGAAGCAATCTCACTTTAAAAAGTAGTTGAAACACATACAGACCAACTGACAGACGGTTTTTTTGGCAAATATAAATTACATGCAAATTACTTCGGATAGTCTTTTAGCTATTATAGAGGTGTTTAAAATTTGTTTTCACGTGAAGATATATTTATATTTTGCTGTGTTAATAAATCATATTATTGATAATATTGGCGTTTCATTACTATTTACGTAACTGCAGTGATGAATGACAACACCGTGATGAAACAAACGCAAGACAAAATGTTTGAAATTGAAAATAAGGATCGTCATTTCATTCCATATTAAGAATATAAAAAACATTTCTTATGAAATAACTAGCTGTGCCCCGCGGTTTCACCCGCGTAGATTTTAGTCCATATTGTATAGATCTTTACAGATAAATAAAATTGGAGTGTCTCTTTGTAATTCCAAAAAAACAGATTTTCACTATGTATATGAAAGTATACACGCTACTGACACTAAAGAACCAAGTTTTAAAAAATTTCTCTGTCTGTCTGTCTGTTTGTTCCGGGTAATCTCTGAAACGGCTGGACCGATTTTAACGGGACTTTCACTGGTAGCTGATGTTTCAAGGAGTAACTTAGGCTACTTTTATTAATTATAAATATTAGGGTTCCGCGACATGAAGCATGAAACTAAAACTACGTGGGTGAAATCGCGGGGCACAGCTAGTATAATATAACATAGCAGCTATAACGATGGCAGCTACCTCGGACAAAGAATTAATCTAGCTATTCAAAGGGGGAACGCTGCCAGTATTATAGGCCATCTTCAAGCGCACCAGCGCTATTTCCTAGGAGTCGAAAGTGGTCGCTTTGGCTGAAATCGGTCGAAGCAATAATCATCGTCATGTACCGCCTATATTTTTCATACCACCGTAATTTTTACTTTATCCTAGTTTCGTGTACTGCAAACAAAACGATTGAATGTTACAAATGAATTTTAAAATACATACAAATTATTATCCATATCCAAACCTATTTCACAACATTACTGTATAATCAAAACCAGTTCACTGATCAAGAATGTTAAGCAACTAACCTAACAAGCTTCTAGTTTGCCAACGATCGGTCGTATCACACCTTCTTGGAGCACTTACTAATATATTTTTTTTGAGCAGCACCATGGTCCTAACATTGTATAAAAAAGACACCAGCCCTCCAGTGCGATCGGTTATTATGGTGATAAATGCACTAAACATCCCAGATGTAAACTACATTGATGTCAATCTGCCGGCAAAAGAACACCTAACAGAAGATTATTTGAAGGTAAGTGCTTCTCTTATTTAAGTAACAATCGAAGATAATAATATAGAATAAAGCACTAAATTTCAACCTGAATGGAAATTCATTTTTGGCAATGATCTTGGAAAAATACAATTTATTAAGATAATTTTCTGCAGGGAACAAATTACTATAATTTCAAGAATGAAGTAGCGAGCCAAGGAGTTAATTTACTTGGTCTAATAAGTAGCTCCCGATTCGGTTACTCCAATGCCCTACTAGTAATTTACTTTTCGATGATATACTATTTTTTGGGATATATCTTAACCCGTAACAAAGAACAACAAGATAGAACAAGAAGTTAGTAAAACTAATTCCCTATTTCCACGTTCTTTGGAGTAAGTAGTCTTAAAGTCAAATACAAGAGTTTAATACACGAAACATTTTACAGAGTATTCAAAAGTAAACGTTTTGTGCTTCAGATAAACCCTCAACACACAGTACCGACGTTAGTTGATGACGATTTCATTATTTGGGACAGGTATGTAATTAATAGTGTCTGAATAAAACAACTTTCCTATTTTTTTTTCTGTAGCAACGGCATTTGCGTATGTCATTCAATCTTAATACTTTTTAGGATAAAATTAAATGAAAAAAAATATTATCATGATCACATAATTATCTAAAAATAGATTTCTCTATTCTCAGCGGTACAATAATAATTAACAATTTAATTGAATGTTTTCCATAAGCCATACGTTGTCTGCTGCATTAGTTTAAGCCTCCCTAGGTTTGGGTCTAGATGGCGCTATATAATACTGCCAACATATATATGTCTGTACCTATCAAACCACTGAAAATAGAGGGATTTATCAACAATCCATCAAGAACCGATTCTACCATACACTGGCGTAGGGATGACGCGACTAAATTCGCCCTGACCAAACCAATTTGACTGAGAGGAAAACCGGCGTAATTCTGGACATAATCTTATGAATTAGCATACGAGGTTACTCAATCCAGAACCATTAACGTAATTAATATTGGACCCTTTTCATTCACAGTCATGCTATATGCATATACTTAGTGAGCAAGTTCGCAAAGAATGATTCTCTTTACCCAAGCGATATTAAGACGAGAGCTGTCATCAATCAGAGGCTGCATTTCAATGGCAGCATCCTATTTCCAGCTTTGCGTGCAACTGTTGTAAGTAATGATAATAATAAACCCAATATAATTTAGAAGAATCCTTAAAACCTTGTTAACCTACATACCCCAGACTACCATTTTAAAGAAGCCCACTTCCACTTTCCGGTTAAGATTTAGATGAGGTGCCTTTTACTCCTGACAGGTAGTCTTTTAAGTATTTATTTCTTATGGTTTTTATATTACTACTAGCTGACCCGACAGACGTTTCCATGTCTTAATTATGAGAATGCAGCACGTATTCTGTCAATTCTATGTCAAACGTCATAAGGTTACATCAAAAAGTTTTATTGCCCCAGCGCTAAGGTTAGATTTAAGAATTTAAAACTTTACTTATATTTTCAAACTTTCAACGCAATTATCTTAGTTTTTTCTTTCATAAGAATCATCTCCTGACAATAAAGAACATAACAAAAAAAATATTATCGAAATCGGTCCAGCCGTTCACCCGTGTCGTGACCAAGGGAAATGGGGATCCATTTTTATATACATATATTAATAAATTTTTAATCGAAATCTGCAAATGTTCTAAACGAAGGATGAAAACTTATTCGTCGCAAAAAAACTTTCCAGGAACCCATATTGTACAACGGAGAGAAATCATACCGGCCCGAAAACTTGAGTAAGATCACTGCAGGATACGAATTTATGGAGAAATTTTTGACTTCTAAATGGTTGGCTGGGAACCAGCCTACCCTGGCTGACATTAGCTGTGTCTCCAGTATAAGTTCGATGAATGAAATCGTACCCATCGACAAGGAATTGTAAGTATTAAAAGAAGGGCTATTTATAGAATCTGACATTTGTCGACGAAACCTTTTTTTGACGTCACAACAGAATGGGTTTGTATCATTACTAAACTGTCAAAACGATTAAATCGTCACAAGGTCTAGATCTCAGAAAAACTCAAAGCTTAAGGATAACTATGTTTTTTATAGGTACAAGAAGGTGATGAGGTCATATTTCAAATCATGCATAATTATTGTAATTTTCAGGTATCCCAATCTCACTGCTTGGATGAAACAATGCTCCCAGCAAGATTTCTATATAAAAGGAAATGAGCCAGGATTGCAAAAATACAGAGAAATGATGAAGAGCAAATTCGAATGATCTTTGTTAGAGAAAGAATACATTCTCTGAAGAAAATAACGTTGTAATAAAAGTTTAGATATTAGAACTAGGTGTGCTTCTTCTATTCAAAGGTATTCGAAATATTACAATTTTGGAAAAGAATACTTTTATTTAATACTAGCTGTGCCCCGCGGTTTCACCCGCGTAGATTTAGTTTCTTCATTATTGTCGCGGAACCCTAATATTTTTAATAAATAAAAGTAGCCTAAGTTACTCCTTGAAACGTCAGCTACCTACCAGTGAAAGTCCCGTTAAAATCCGTCCAGCCGTTTCAGAGATTACCCGGAACAAACAGACAGACAGACAGACAGAGAAAAATTTTAAAACTTGGTTTTTTAGTGTTAGTATCGTGTATACTTTCATATGCATTTAGTGAAAAGCTGTAATTTTGGAATTACAAACAGACACTCCAATTTTATTTATCTGTATAGATAGATGTTTGCTGCGAACTTCATAAAATACTTTTATTTTATTTGTCTTGATTATTTCGATATTTTCTAAACCCGCTGAGACCCCAACACCAACCTTAAAGTTTTTAGATATATTTTTTACCGGTCATTTGATGAAGTCTCAAGAGACTTTGATTTAGATGTTGACTAGAAAGCAATAGACAAGCATTATAACGTTATATTGTCTCTTCCTAGTCTTAAGTGCCCTAACGATCTACCGTGGAGCAAAGTTTGATACTCAGCGGCACGCGCATAATTTATTCAAAGAAGTACGGCTAATTTTAACTTTCGTCTCAGTTTTCCTTCTAATTTAACTATAGTTAGCTTACTCACTCACTGATATTTATTGCTTTTTAACTCAGTAACGTTTACTTTAAATTGAGTAAAACTTCTCGTGTAGTTTATAAAGAAAACTTTACACAGAGATGCTTTGTTTGGCTGCTTGCTTAAGGTAACCGTTACATCACGTAGAGTTTAGATTAGAAAATTTTATATGATTGAAATGAGCCAACAAACCGTTTAGAAGGTAGCTGCCCGGAGACTAGATTAGTGCAAGGTAATAGACTCGCCCCCTATTATATGGGACTTTAAAATAATTGTCAGATCAGTACTACCGCTACAGAGTATATAGGCGTGAGCATATGTATGTATGTCAAAAAGGAAGGTTGCAGGTCAGCCTGATAGGGTTATCTGATGGTATAGTCCAGGAATTTCATTGATCCGGGTAAGCTCGGGTTCTCTGAAGTGTTACCAAGCAAGTTTAGGCAGGTGGTAAATACATTAGTGGTAGGGGAGTTTGGCGACGCAGAGGCAAGGGTCTTGCTGAAAGCAGCTAGCAATTGTCTATTAGGAAGGTAGCTGGCTAGGTAAGGTGGTAGGGTCTAACTTTATTTATGGTACTGTAAGGCCTCAGCCTTACAATCGGCTTCAACCTCTATGGCCACTCTAGTCAAGTTTTAAATATTCAAATCTGAGTAATGTAAAGAGGTGTACAAAATAAAGATTCAAGTAACATACGATCCGAATTGGGGTCGCATGCTACAGTACTTAGGTAGTCACAACACAAAGTCCTATACTTACTCAAAAGACAAAAAAATAATATTGAACTAGGGTGTAAATTTCTCACAAGTCTCAAAAGACAAAAACATGAGGGTAGTTTTTCACAAGTCAAGAACTAATGAACGACCACCGGTGGCGACTGGCAAGAGAAAAATTAATTAATACTTTTTATCTCACATTTCCGCTTCTTTCATAAAAACTTTAATTTCAACTGCTAGCAGCGGTGTCGGGCCATTTCACACTAATTGCTTGTAATATTATACTTTTCTAAACCCTGCTACTGCCCCGAAGTACCTATATTTTGTTATTAACAAAAACTTGTTTTGAGAGACAACATAAATATTATAAAAGTGAAAGCATTCCTCAAAATCCCAAATCCTAAAGGCTTACTCTACTTGGAACAAGTGAAGCTAGCGCAGAAAATGCCCATCTTCTTGCTATCTCTGAACATGAGTCGGGGTACTTGCTCTAGGCATTATAATCTGCCAACATCGGTACTATGCTAAACAACGTATCAATTTCTGAAGCTGACAGCCGGCGACTGGGCTTTAGAACTAATGAGCCCCATCGTGTGTTTGCGGGTCGACCAATTTGGTCACCATGGTCTTTCTTGTCGCCGCAGTGCGGGTCGCCTATCCCGACATTCCACTTTAATTGACGTCATTCGCAGGGCTATTGTCACCGTCAAAGTGCCGGCAATCCTTTCTACCTATGATCTCCAAAATGACGTTGCTTAAAATCATCAGTCATAGATGCAAGAGGCCATTTATTTATTTACATTACATGATCTCGAACCCTAAAAAGTCAAAAGCCAAAAACCGAATCGATCGGTCGTTCGTAAAAACATTAGAAATAATAGGTTGGTACAAATTCCTTACACATAGGATTTAGCATACATGTACAGACACATACATATGCTCACGACTGTATTCCCCGAAGGGGTAGGCAGATGTGTTGTAATTTTCAACACCCACAATTCACCGAATATCATTAAGTGCCAACGTGACAGAGGGTGAGTCCATCGCCGTCTCAGGCACTATACATACGTCTGTAGGTTTCCTCACGATATTTTCCTTCACCGTAAAGCACGTGGTGTGAAATCACTGTACATAAGTTTTTAGAAAAACTCATACGAGTAGGTACCAGGCCCCGCAGGCGACTGCTCTAACCCCGAGGCCACCACGGCTCTCTGTACATGTACAGATATAATAAAATACCGATACAAACATGACCAGTAGCACAAAATTTTTGTACCACTACTTTTAACCAGCATCCAAGAAAAATGGAGTTCTTGAAATGATCTAGGAAATTGTCTGTTATCAATAAGTAAATTACCATCAAATTACTATTCACGCTATGTCGGGACGCCATATTTAAGTATGCAAATTACTTTGCTCCCGGAATGTTTACACCGTTGTCGTCACTTGATGAAAATATGGTATATTTGTCATGATTTAACTTGACAAGTGTAATTGTGAGCTATTAGTAACGGCATTCTGTTGCATTTGTATGGAAATTTATAGCAGCGTTGATGTAAACTGATTTGCATTTTGTGTTGTTTTGTTCACGTCATTTTAAGGGGTTTGCTTTTTATATTTTATTACGATCATCACAGACAAGCCACGGATAATAAATACTGATTTCTCACACTAATATCATCAGCGAAAGCCCACCAATAGAATGAGCAAGCTATTCAAAGAGGTGTTGTTTGTTTAGGTACAGCTTGGTTTCTTATTAAATTAAATCGTCAATTCCACTTTTTGACACCCAATACCAAAAATCATGTACTGATGTGCAAGTAGAGTCCAAAAGCAACATGTCCTATTATTATCGGATTGACAAGATCAAAGATGTACAGTGAGAAAAAGTGTAAATATGCGACAAAGAGGATTTAATCATTTCCTGCGAGAATAACCACTTCATAATTTGATATTTAAATAATCATCACAAGCAGAAAAAATATAAGAGAATCAGATAATTGTAAGAAAAAGACAATGAAAAAATATGTTTTCTTGGAAGCTGAAGCCACAATTCTTGGACATTCAGATTTCTGTTAAACGCCACAGAAAAACGCACACATCATGGTGTTCTCAGTCGTAGAAGGTAACCACATTGCTTAAAGAACTGAAATAATGTAATGCAGTCAAAAAACCAGGGAACAAAACAACCCAAAAAATAAATTACCGCCTGCAATAATGTGGGTCCAGCAGAGAAAAGTGCAAAGTAAGAGCTGACGTGGCTAAAACGCGTACTACAGGAGTTCGTTATGAAAAGTAATGCACACATGAATGCCTCTTATTATGAATTTATGGTGAATTCTGCTGCTTAATGGCCTATTAAAAAGTAATTAATTCGACCATTAATTAACAATTTTTCTGCAGCTTGCGGTGAAAAATACAATTACCTAGGTTATTAAATCGTATAACGGAGATTGCATTGAATCATCTAAGAACTTAATATATTATAGTAAAAAATAGGTATTATACCTAAACATACTTCTTTTTTAATAATCTTAGTAGATAATTTTCGTTATTACGGTGCCAGTATAAACTACCTTACCTACTTTGTTGCTCCTACTATGCTCTTATTTGCTTTCTTTTTTTGGATAATTAAACGATTTCATTTCAATATTAACTGAAATTTTACCAGACTAGGTTCAAACTTTGACAAAATATACCGGAAAATGTAATAGAATTATTATAGTTAATTAATTATATTAATACGGTTGCAATTTAACAAACAAATTCACTGCAGTAGTGGTTGTGTGAAATAACATCAACATCATTAAATGCAGCCTTTTTTTAGCCAGCACAACAGCGAAACATATCGAAAATCAGTCAGTCACCGTACTAGTGAAATAGGTAGGAAAATCCTGCAGAGTTTGAAAATGATCAATAAAAATAAAAATTCAATAAAATGAAAAAATACTTATCATAAAGAACATTGCCCAAAAATATAATGGCTACTAGTCAAACAAACGAAGGAAAACGTTACTCGATCAACTTTTACATCCAATTCTTCAAATATTGATTTGGATTACCAAACGTGGTCCCAGGCTACCCCCTCCCTATTAGGTTTGATGGCCCGTGCGGGAATACGAAAAATATTTGTGGCCTTTCCGGCTTTTCGAACTTCAGTTCACTCTGTGCGAGATCTCATTAGCAATATTTTAATTCTGCCGCTCAGTGACTAGGTATATAATAGTATATATACTATGTCGAGAAATACATGGCCAATAGTCTCCTGAAAATAACATGCTGCGGAGACCGCAGTCTCTTAAAATCAGGACGAGTCTATCAGGAGATTGAATTATAATACACTTCTTGAAATTCTTAAAAGAAGTTTCTAGGGACCGAATGTGGCTTATCATATTATTAAATAGATTCCGCGTTATCTCGTCTACGCACAGGTATTGCTATTTAGCGTGACAATTCTGCTAACCTTCTTTGACACAATCCCGACTGACGCCATTTGAGTTTCTTTTTTATTTGTAATTTATATTTAGCACTATTTCTTGCATCTATTATAAATTAATTCGGTCTGCATTCAGAAGAAATATCGTGATAAAACATGTAAGGACGATTTTTAATTAAGTACTCCTCTATGTTCAAAAACAAAAAATAAATATATTTTTTTATTCAAAAGCCGTTGAGATCAAAGTCAAGTGGTATACATTTAGGTCTCCAAAGCAGTCATTTCAATTCCAATTTCCGCTCCAATTTAATTTGCGACCCAAAAATTCCATTTAGCATCAGCAACGCCCTATAGAAAGCCTAAACGCCACGAAAAATTTGCAGTCAAAAGCTTAATTAGAATTCAACTGAACCGAGTGTTCAACTGAAGTGAGTGTGTAGCTCGTTAGTGGGAAGAAGAATATGCAAATGGAAACGGTTAAGCTACTAGTTAATCTAAGACTTGATTAGAGATGTTTCAAATAGTTATCGATTTAAAATAACATAGAAGGTGTTACAAAATCTATACAGATAAATAAAATTGAAGTGTCTGTTTTTAATTCCAAAATAACAGCTTTTCACTAAATGCATATGAAAGTATACACGATACTGACGCTAAAAAACCAAGTTTTAAAAATTTTCTCTGTCTGTCTGTCTGTTTGTTTGTTCCGGGTAATCTCTGAAACGGCTGAACGGATTTTAACGGGACTTTCACTGGTAGGTAGCTGATGTTTCAAGGAGTAACTTAGGCTACTTTTATTTATTAAAAATATTAGGATTCCGCGACAATAAGGAAGAAACTAAATCAACGCGGGTGAAACCGCGGGGCACAGCTAGTTATTAAATATAATTTGAAAATATTGGCCATCATGAAATTAAAAAAAAATATATTGTTGAAACCTAACTCCACTGAATACGCAATCAATCCAATGAGGAGAAAAGGCGTGAGGGAAAAGAAAAAGTTAAAACGCTCGCCGAATACGCCCCATGGTTATGGTGACACTTAAGATGAATGAAAATAATGCTTTGGTCTCCGTCTCCACCGATAGAGTAGATTCCGTGGATTTTAATTATTAAATTGTTCTAACAAACTCAACCTTAAGAATAAAGACCTTTATTGAGCAACGTGAGTCGTGACCTGGCCACCCATCATTTACCCACAGGCGGGTGATCGCGGACTTTTGTCTTCAAAGGCACGTTTGTCCAGGCATCTTTTTTCACGTCAGATGCTGGTACAATAAATCCACATATCCTTTTAAACATGCTTCATATTAATTACCTTTGAAAGTCATAACATTCTGAGTCTCTCTAATGAAATCTAGCACATTTAAACATCAGCACAGAAGCTCAATGGGTGAATGGTATCTACAGTCAATAAATTACTTGAATACATAATTAATCTGGATGCAATTTGTGTTGAGTGCTTGCGGCAAAGTTGATCAAATGGGGATTGCGCGTTAACAAATTCGCATAGGACTTGCAAATGAAGAACTTGTATGCGACCTCATTGTTGAATCAAATCAAAACTTAAAATTTAAAACACGAGGTCAGAGCACTTTAAAAAAAAAACTTTTTAAATATATATTTGGAAAGAAAGACATATGAGTCTTCTGGCACGGTCACGTGACTGGATGGTCTCATGTCAATATATCGATATAGAGTATAGAGTAGTAATGTCTGTGGAAACACTCTACTTTTTAATATTGTCAAGTCTCAAGGGCCGTTACCATTACGACTATGCGTGGCTTTCTGCAACTCCAACTTACGTGTTCAAAGTAGTTTTATACTATTATATTGTACTACAATAATAGATTCTACAAGTTGACACTAGCCTCCTTATTACACAATTCGCAAAAAGACAGATAGGTACTCAAAAAGACAGTCTTTTGAGGTTGTCTAGTTATAAGATAAAATAGTAAAATACTAGGTTGTCACAAAATGACATAACTGCTTCAAACTGTTTTTCTTTTCTCCAATTTTGTTTATGCTAGTTTATCTTTTATAAATAAAATGAATCCCCATTTCCCTTGGTCACGGCATCACGCGTAAACGGCTGGATGGATTTTAACAGGACTCACTGGCAGATAGTTGATGTTTCAAGGAGTGTTTTAGGCAAATTACATTAAAAAAAACAGCATGATACTAAATCTACGCGGGTGAAACCGCGGGGCACAGCTAATCTTATATATAAAAATGAATCCCCATTTAACTTGGTCACGGTATCACGCGTAAACGGCTGGACTGACTCTACCGAGACTTTTACTGGCAGATAGCTGAAGTTTCAAGGAGTGTTTTAGTCAAATTTTATTTAAAAATGATAGGAGCTGCGGGACACCCATGATATTAACTCTACGCGGGTGAAACCGCGGGGCACAGCTAGTAATTTAAAAAAGTTAGATTTGATAATTGTGGTGCATTCAATTGCTTCTCTAATAATTAATACTGGTTTTTTTGTGTCCTCTGACTGCGGTGATTGTAATTTGTCTAATTCTTGAAGCATTTGAATATCCTCTTCAAGTTCCCGCCATGGACCACACACAAACTATACCTGAATGGTATAATGAGCCTGATTGCAGTAGCAACTAGCTTAGCTTGATTAAAGGCTGCTTAACACCTGACTAGGCGAGTTTGCATCCTGCCTTGCAAGCTCCAAGTTTACTAGTTATTAGATCATCTTGATTGACGTAAATAGCTAATAGCTAAAAGATGTTGATTAAGTTTGTAGCGTAATTAAATTTAAGGTCTCTTAGTTTTATCTTCGCTACGCTCTCAATGGCAAGTGGTAAATCAGAAACTATTTTTTATGTGCTCTAGAACAATAAAAAATTTGTCCAAAAATATGTAGTAAACTAATTGAAAAGGAAAAAAATTAAATTGTGCGGGACATAACTCAGAGTCCTTAGCTATATTAGGAACTTGATACGAGTTGATGCCTATTTCTTAGCTTTTTGTTCGCATCGGGATCTTTATCAAGGCCAACTTGTCATGTATTGGTACAAAATAAAAAAGGAATATATTTTATTTTTATAACAAGATACTTTCGGGAGTATTCATGAATTCCTTTCGGATTATTACGTCCAATTCCTGTACCAGTCACTGTAACAAAACAGTGTTAAATCAAAAACATTCCCTAGGAATTAGAGAAAATATGTAATATTTCAGTCTTATCACGCACAATTAAACATTGAGGTATTAACAGAAAATCCACAGATTTATTATCTCAGCACGTTTGAAAACTTTGTAATCCTGTATGTTCACGACCCTTATTTGATGTAATTAGTGTATTTGTATGCAGAATTAAATTCTGTGATTAAAACATTTTACGGGTTTTTTGCAAGCTGGTAATCAGTCTTACTCGTTAAGTGCATTACTTGTAATACTATAAATTGCCTTTTCCATTTTGAAATCAAAAACTGTTTGACGAAATAAAATTTTGAGAAAAATTTAAAATCAATTTGAGAATTACTTGTATTTTCACCTGAACCAGTTATCAGACCAAAAATTGCAACTTCATTTTATTAAAAAAAGTTTACAAAGAAAAGCTTAACTCAATTCGTACATTAAATTGCTAACAGGTAAACGTTAACCTGTTTTAGTAAGAAAGTGCCTTCTAGGAAGATGTGAGTGGAACTGTACTGTAAGGACTGTAAGGAGTTACAATCCAACCTCCATAATAGATGATTTAAAAGTAAATAAATGTAGACAAGGAATTCGGAGAAGTCATGATTGTCACTGAGTGATAAAATATAATTAATAAATAAAAACATGATTGAAATATTCCCCAATAAATAGTTTAAGGAAATTGTGTCTCCGTCTACAGCTAGACCGCCACAGTACCAATAAATAGTTTGTCATATGCATGAGATTTTTGAATTGCCGATTTGATTAGCTTATATAACTAGGTAGAGAAATTACCAAACAACACGGATGGATAATGCTAGTCGACACTATGTTGCAAACTCTGTAATGAGATCCGGGTTTATCCGGTGCAAACTAAACCGATACGAGTCAGCACTGATTGACGAGGTAGCAGTCTATTTAATCGGTGCACAACTAAACAACTGAAATTACTCTTTTAATGCTTTATTTCAGTCGAGGTTTATGATGGAACTGCCATGAAACGAATATTTTTTTGTTTAACAGAATAACGCAATGTTACCTCGTTTATTAAATTCCAATTCATAAAAACACAGTCGTGATAAACAGTTAAGGAAATGACAGGACTCCACTTATAGCGCTTAAGTATTTCTATTCAATAACTAGCTGTGCCCCGCGGTTTCACCCGCGTAGATTATTATTAATTTCATGATTGCCCGCGGATCCCTAATGTTTTTTAAAAATCTAAGTAGCCTAAGTTACTCCTTGTAACATAAGCTGTCCGTCAATGAAAGTCCCGTCAAAATCCGTCCAGCCGTTTCGGAGATTACCCGGAACAAACAGGCAGACAGACAGACAGACAGAGAGAGAAAAATTTTAAAACTTAGTTTTTAGTGTCAGTAGCGTGTATACTTTCATATGCATTTAGTGAAAAGCTGTGATTTTTGAATTACAAACAGACACTTCAATTTTATTTATCTGTATATGTATAGATAGTTAATATCTAAAGCATCACAATTTGTTTATTTCAACAATCATAACCTTAGCAATCTTCTTATAAAATTCAAGTGTATTTGTAATTTCAAATTAACTGCTTTTCACGGTACTCACATAAAAAACCTGTTTAAAAAGAACTCTGCCTGTCTATCTGTTTGTTTGTCCAGACTTGAATCTCCAAACGGCTGGACCGATATGAACGGGCCTTTCACTGGCAGATAGCAAATGTTACAAGGAGTAACATAGGCTAAAAAAATATAATGGTGCCGCGCACCATCTATGGCATCTACGCGGGTAAAACCGAGGAGCACAGCTAGTCTTGTATATTTTAAGAAAATCTAAACTAAAAAACCTTTTATAACCTAACGAAGAAAGCTACCTCTATTCATGATTAAATTTAATCCGAAAAAAGACATATAAAAGGTCAAGAAACATATTTTCCAACTCCCAATACGAAAGGTATAATAGAAAACAAATAAAACCACCAATTCAATTACCTACAGCTATTTACAAGCCCGCTAAGCCTATATTATAAATAAGACCTTTTTGATAATATTTTACAAATAACCTTTTTACTGAAGGCTAGCGGGTTGTATAAGCGTAGGCGTTTGTCGACTATGCGAGGATATTATACAGAACCTTGCTTATTTTCTCATTTTTGAATCGCTTATGAAGATTATATAAGAAATGATGTTCTAAAGCTGACATTCAATTTGCCTGCAAATCCTATATACCCATTGCAGATTAAACTATACAGCCAATTTTGAGTCAGCCACTAGTGTTATACACGTTGGATATAAAAGACTTATTTTTGTTTTGTATATGAGTACTTACCTATATTTAAAGTTAAAATGTAGTTTTTTTGGAATACGTTTTTTAATTTTGTCTTTAATTACGTTTTGATACCATGAAATAGCTACAATACAATGTGTTACTAAAATCTGCTTTATTTTTCTTTCCATAATTCTCCTACAATACAAAATAATGATAATGCAAAAAATTTAAGCCCTGTGGCCTTACCATAAGCTTTTATTGCCATCATAGTTCTACTGTGTGACAGTGACAGACTTATACATGTCTCATAATGAGACTTAAACTATCATGGCAATAAAAGGTTTTTAAAGGTGTTTATTTTTTTTATTTATTTAGAACAAAATTAGTGGAAAAGAAGTACAACCAAGCTAATTCAAAAAGCGACTAAATATAGGAGAATGAGATCTTATTTTCGTAATCGTATATGAAGTATACATTCATTGTTACTTTCGTAAATATTTATACTGAATGTCTGGACTGAACGTAAACCCATGCCATCGGTGGAAGAATACAACGGAATAAATGATCTTATGAACAAACGAAGAACCTTCAAGAAAACCAAATCGCATTTATTTACATACATCAGAGACTTATGAATGTCGAAATTGTTGTAATTTAGGAAACTAGCCATTGACAAGTGTACTGTTTCCATGTTTTACCTCCTCTAGATATATCGGCTCCCTGCCATACACGCCACCACATCCGCCATCTTCTACCTCCCGTGAGTAAGTGAACGAGTGGGTGATGCGTTCCGCACCCCCATGACGTCACGTCATGATGTGTGGCGTGTATGCACGAGACGACAGAATCATTCTTATTACTTACATACACTACATCTCTTCCTTGTTTTAATAAATTTAAAACTCTTTTGTTAACCATTAATCACTTTAATAAATTATAAGTTACAAAGACATTGTCAACATACTTAATAATCTCTATTAAATATGTTGCCTTAACCTTCAATCGTTTCCAGCTTCTCAACAATTAATTAATTTACTACTTCCTTCCTTCCTTCCCAAGAACTACAATTATACAATTAATTCTAACTAATGACAATTATCAATTTACTAATTATTCCTTCACTTCCATATTACTTACAATGCTCATACAACTTATTTTTCCTTCACTTCCCAATTATTTACAATTCTAAATCAATATAACTTATGCTTCCTTCGCTTCCCAATGATTTACATTTGTAAATCAATACAACTTATGCTTCCTTCACTTCCCAATGATTTACATTTGTAAATCAATACAACTTATGCTTCCTTCACTTCCCAATGATTTACATTTGTAAATCAATACAACTTATGCTTCCTTCACTTCCCAATGATTTACATTTGTAAATCAATACAACTTATGCTTCCTTCACTTCCCAATGATTTACATTTGTAAATCAATACAACTTATGCTTCCTTCACTTCCCAATGATTTACATTTGTAAATCAATATAACTTATGCTTCCTTCACTTCCCAATGATTTACATTTGTAAATCAATATAACTTATGCTTCCTTCACTTCCTAATGATTTACATTTGTAAATCAATACAACTTATGCTTCCTTCACTTCCCAATGATTTACATTTGTAAATCAATATAACTTATGCTTCCTTCACTTCCTAATGATTTACATTTGTAAATCAATATAACTTATGCTTCCTTCACTTCCTAATGATTTACATTTGTAAATCAATATAACTTATGCTTCCTTCACTTCCCAATTACTTACATTTCTAAATCAATATAACTTATTCTTCCTTCACTTCCCTATTATTTACAATTCTAAATCAATATACCTCTATTCTTCCTTCACTTCCCTATTATTTACAATTCTAAATCAATATGCCTCTATTCTTCCTTCACTTCCCTATTATTTACAATTCTCAATCAATATACCTCTATTCTTCCTTCACTTCCCTATTATTTACAATTCTAAATCAATACACCTCTATTCTTCCTTCACTTCCCTATTATTTACAATTCTCTCTAAATCAATATAACTTATTCTTCCTTCACTTTCTTAAGTGCAAATTTATAGTTGTATTCTTTCTATATTCAATTTGTGTAATACTTTAGTTCCTCATTAGTATTCAATTCTTAACCCTAATAAATCTATCTTATATCTAAAAAAATTATCAACTTCTAATTCACCAATACCAATAATCAAATTTTCAATTCTAATCCTCTTCTTCATATGTTGATGCGTTTGTCTCATCTTTACTTACAACTTTCCGTTCTCCTTCTACCTTTTTAAGGTGTACATTGTTTCTTCGTAATCTCTGTCCTGGTTTATCGTTTTCTACTTCAACATCTTTGCTCATGTCCTCAGTATCACCTTTTCTCCTGGCACTAAGTCGGTTTCTTGTGCCTTTCTACTTTTGTCTGCATAGTTCTTGCCCTTTTCTTTCTCTCAAATGACATGGATATGTCGTCAGTTGTGTGGTCTACATTATTCATCATGGGTATTTCTTTAGTCTTCCTTTGAGAGAATAGCTCAGCAGGGGTTTTACCTGTCACCATATGAGGAGTATTATTATTATACATAATCAAGTAATCAACTAGAGCTTCCTTCCAATAAATTTACTTTTCAGCTTGGCATATTCATAGTCTTTTAAGTATACTTCTGTTTTGGTGCTCTACTTCTACCTGTATTGCCACTGACCTGGTGTGTTCAATTAATTTCTGTACATAATCAATTGATGTAAGGCTGGGCAATCGGTTTAACTTTTTCATCTATTGGGATCTGCATAAGGACATTCTGAAATTTGGGGAAGATGTTTGGTTCAACTTAGTTTACTTCTAATACGATTTTTAATACCCCTAAACTCATAGCCGTTGTTTTTCCCAATAAGTTGCAAGTACCATTTTCAACGACATAAAAAACTGCTTGCTGAGTCCGACCAGCCAACACTATTTCAGAAGTAAATGCACCCTGTAGTTTCAAAGGAGAATTGCTTCCATATGCATAGAATATTTTATTAGAATTCAGCGTTTGTCCCACCACCTTAATTTTATTATTTTTCATATGTATCCAAGATTTGCTTGTTATTAAATTATATCTACACCCAGAGTCAATCAACATGTCGACTTTGATACCTCCTATTTCACAGCTCACGGTGTCATCATTCCCAATATTAAAGACATAGGCAATTTCTTCATCTGACTGTTCATTTTGTTCTTCAATATTATTTACTCTCTTGAATCTCTTTGTCTTATTGCTGTGTGTTAGTGCTGTATCTTGAAATTTCATTTTCAATGAATTTGTTTTGCACTGTAGTTTAAAATGACCTATTCTTCCACATCTTGTACACTTTTTCTCTCTTGCTGGACAATTCTCATCAAATGCTAAGTGATTCCAACCCCCACACCTAAAACATTCTCTCTTTACTCTAGAATTCCTATTTTTGAATTTCTCTTCTATTTTGTTTACATTCTGACTGCTTTGTTGTTTCTGGTTATAATCTTCTAGTTGTCTGCTTATTACTTCCAATGTGTTTGCTTCAATTATAACATCTTCAATGGTCATTGTATCTCCTGTTTTTAGTATTTTTTTCCTTAATTCCTCTGAGCTGCACCTTTCAGTCACTTGATCTAAGAGCTGGTCATTTACATCCGTAAATTGACATTTAGCTGCTTGTTGCCTTAACCGAACAATGAATTTTTCAAATTTCTCGCTTTCTTCTTGTTTCATTCCTCTAAATATGTGCCTTTCAAATCTTTTACTTTGTTTGGGTGCAAAGTATTCGTCTAACTTGATAATTGCTTCTCTAAATACATCTATTTCCTCCTCCGGGGCATCAGTACTATTCACATCAGGAATATTATAAAATATTTCTTGCAATTCTGGTCCACCCCAATGTAAAAGACTTGCACGCTTTTGGCTGGGCTTAGTAATGTTTGCTGCTTCTAAATAAATACTTAAACTTTTCTTCCAGCGCTCCCATCTCACACCCACCGATGTTGCATCTCCCTCACATTCAAATTTATCCAATGTAAGATTTGCCATTATTTCCTGAAAGCCATAAAATGCATCAAATCACCAATTCGAAGTTGTAGGCTACAGTATGAGCAGCAGTCAGTATTATTATATTTATTAGTCTGTGCAGATTTGCACCGGTGTTTTAAATCTTCATACTTAGCCTTTCATATTGAATGATCAACCATATTGCAAGTACGGCTGCATTTACGCATTAGATATACGTATAAATTGTATATTATTGTATTGAAGAAAACAAACCATAGGTACTATTTTCCATACCCAACATAGGCAACCGTCCAACATACCTCCAGTAGTAGACTCCTTATTTATTTTGTCGAGAACCTTCCTTCCTAACAACACCAAATGAAGCGAAGGTACACCGCCCTTTATTTTACACTCTTACACCAATAAGTAGTAGATATTTAATACTAACCTGACGTTGTTGTTAGATGCACTTAACTTTTCCTTTCCTTCTTCAATAATGGGAGTATCAACTTTATTTTAAATATATTTATATTGCTCGATTCACAGTTTGGCGCTAATTAAAGTTTAACAAAACAAAACAAAGCGACTTTTCCAATTTTAATTTGAAAAAATAATAGACGATATTGTTTTTTTTTTTTCTTGTAGTGCCAGTAACTTAATATTAAGATACATGCAGTCATGCATGGGCACATTGCAGATAAATAATAGTTAGCGGAATTGAAACCACAGAATTACAATATAAGTATTTTGGATATTAGAACTCTATTTTTTTTTTTTTTTCTTGACCTAATATCGCATTTGACATTTGGTTGCATTCCGTTTTGACAATCGTTGACAACCACAGAATAAATTATATCTAACAATAATTGAACGAATGATTAATTGACTGACCTGAAGTATCTATATTCTGGTAAAAAATCTTTTGCAATTGAAAGAACAAAAATAAGTATTCTTATTAGGTAATTACATCATGGCCGGCAAACCACATCAGAATTAAGAAAATCAAAACAGTACTCACAGACTCGTCGCCATTATGTACTGTTTCCATGTTTTACCTCCTCTAGATATATCGGCTCCCTGCCATACACGCCACCACATCCGCCATCTTCTACCTCCCGTGAGTAAGTGAACGAGTGGGTGATGCGTTCCGCACCCCCATGACGTCACGTCATGATGTGTGGCGTGTATGCACGAGACGACAGAATCATTAGGTTTCATTCTTATTACTTACATACACTACAACAAGAACCGGCAAAAAACTCAGCTGACGTAATTAATGAACAATTCATAAAAAAGGAAGTTCACAAGACAAATTTGTATTAGAAGACAGCACGGCACACAGGTGTAAAATTATAACGAATTTGTAAAAATAAACAAGAACAGCGAATGACCAACAAATTATACAAAAAATATTTTCCTAAAATTTACTTACTTAAGTAATTTCTGAATGTTTACATACCAAGTTACCAATTACTGAGAGTCACATATGGAAACTTTCACGGGTTTTAAGAAAGTTTTAAATGATTATGTGATGATAAAAATACACGAACCCAATTATTTTTTCCATTGGCGCGAATGCTGTCTCACAAGTCATATTAAATTTATCGACAGCTGTCAGAACGAAATATAATTTAAATTTAAACATAAATTTTTAAAAAAAATTTTTATGGCCAGCATCATTTTGTAAATCGAACAGGCAGAATATTTAAAACGAATTATTTTATTATACACTTATTATACTAGTTTTATCATGAGCTTTTATTTATGTTTCCTAATACTAGTGAATTAAGCTAGTGTTTTAACGCGCGGCTTTGTCTGCGTGGTATGACTATAGTTAAGGTTGTTAAGTACCATTATGCTTATAATACTGTGTGTGGTGCAGCGGTTTAAGCATGCAAGCATGGTTTAAGTTTAGCATTTAGGCAGAGATTATTGTCATTTATTATGTTACAAGCTTCCACCCGCGGCCTCGCTTGCGTGGCAGTAAGATTTCTCATACAAACTTTCAACCCCTATTTAACCCCCTTAAGGGATGTTTGGAAAACTCATCTACTAATGATGTAGCCACAACCTACCAAGTCCACACTCTCCAAAATTCCAATATGTCTCTAGGACAAGAGTTTAAACTGTGCGTTGATTTCACACAGTCGGGACTTCGTTATATTATGTATAGATTCAAATTACATTAAATAACTATATATACCTACTAGCTGTGCCCTGCGGTTTCACCCGCGTTGATTTAGTTTCATCTTTATTGTCGCGGAACCCTAATATTTTTAATAAATGAAAGTAGCCTAAGTTACTCCTTGAAACATTAGCTACCTACCAGTGAAAGTCCCGTTAAAATCAGTCCCACCGTTACGGAGATTACCCGGAACAAACAGACAGACAGACAGACAGACGGATAGACAGACAGACAGACAGAGAAAAAATTTAAAAGTTGGTTTTTTAGTGTCAGTAGCGTGTATACTTTCATATGCATTTAGTGAAAAGCTGTTATTTTGGAATTACAAACAGACACTTAAATTTTATTTATCTGTATGTATAGATTATCCCTACAAATTTTATTAATAATAATACTGTTCGTTATTTTCACGAATGAATAGTTTTACACAAACCGTTTAGTACTTATAAAAATAGCTTATGGAAGCTAACTTGATAAATAACTACAAAGCTACCGACAGAACGGAAGCTAGTGTCTTATGACTTATGAAACAAAATGAACTGATTATGCAAATTAAGTCAGAGGTGACCCTTGCCCTAAATTCCCGTGAAACCCCACGTTATTACCTCCAGTGATTTACACGTCTGGATTAGACACATTAGTGAAGATCTACGCATTTTGCTGCCACCTTTGTGAGTTACAGAATGTGCTGACTCCCATCCAGTAAATTATCGTAAATTGGTTTACTGAAAAGGTTTTCGGGAATTGGTTTATTGAATTCAATTGTGGGTACAAATTTTGTTTGACGACACGAGACTGTGGAACTACGTACTATAGTATCTTATCTTCAGATACTAACGTACTAAGTATTGTTTTCTCTGTCGTACATTGCTCCGTGGTTTTGATGCTTAAACGATTACGAATTTCGTTGCGTTTGAACGTGACAGTAAATATGTTATATTTGGATCTAGCTGTGCCCTGCGGTTTCACCCGCGTAGATTTAGTTACATCTTTATTGTCGTGGAACCCTACATTTTTTTATTAATAAAAGTAGCTTAAGTTACTCCTTGAAACATCAGCTACCTGCCAGTGAAAGTCCCGTTAAAATCGGTCCAGCCGTTTCAGAGATTACCCGGAACAAACAGACAGACAGAGAAACATTTTAAAACTTGGTTTTTCAGTGTCAGTAGCGTGTATACTTTCATATGCATTTAGTGAAAAACTTCAATTTTATTTATGTGTATAGATTTGACTACAACTGGCCTACAGATATTCTTCTGTTTTCATATTTGTATCGATAAACATTAAAATACGGATTTTTATGAACCTATCTTAAAAGGGATTCATCGTACAAACTTTCAACCCATATTAACCCCGTACGTATACAAGTCGCAGGTGTTGTTGAGATAAACGTCACAAGTTATGAGCGCTGACCTATTATTCGCACTAGTCATTATATGAGTCTGTATCCGTTTGCCTGTATTGCACGACACGAATGAAATACATGGTTACCCACACTATTTTAGCTCATCAAATAACTCGTGACTACATATGTACTGTGTAATAATAAAATGGCAAATTACTAGAATTATTTAAAAAAAAAATGCAATTTATTTTTCCCAATAAAACTTTTCTCAAATATCTATACTAATATTATAAAGAGGAAATATTTGTTTGTTTGTTTTTATTGAATAGGCTCCGACACTACAAGACCGATCTTGAAAAATCTTTCAGCAATGGATACCCACATCATCAGCGAATAACATAGGCTATATTTTATCTCCATACTTCCACGGGAACGGGTACTACGCGGATGAAACCGCGTGACGTCCGCTAGTACTACATACAAAAGTATTTATTGTACTATTTTCTTTCCACCTACCCTGATACCCGGCGTAATGATATTTTAGTTTTGTAAATCATCATTGGCCATTACAACAATCGACATTCTGTCAAGATGTAATGCTGAGCATATCTACAAGCACTGTATCGCCTGGGTAGTTTTAATGAGACAAAATAGGCTTTATTAGTCGCCGTGGCGATGGGCACTCGTCAATCTATAAAACATTTAGCGAACACGTCTTGCAGCACGTGAAGCACGTGTGATTCCTGAAGGAGGGGCAGCTTTCAGTGTGGCTTCAGCCGTCGTGTTGAACGCCCGTGTACCATATCCACGCGTTTTTTTCTCGTAAACTTTCGCTTCACGTCTAAATGAATTCTAACTAAGGTTTTGATAAAATTAAACTGGTGGACATATCATTAGGAAATTTTATATATTTTTCAGTGTTAAAATGTGCAAAATTGGTGATAAGTTATTTAATGATTAATTACTATTAATTATGAAGTGATGATCGCAGAGCAATTATATTTCAAGCCTGGGACCAATGACGGTTCTTATTGTTTAGGTAACTATTGACCTTATTACTTAATAGAGTAATTTAAGATCTTTGAGAATTACGTATCTGCATTACGCTACCTACCGGTATGCTTTAGGGAACGGTAAGTGCAGGGATCGTTTGTATAAAAATAAATAATGAAATAAAATTAATAAATGACATTCCATTTCACAAATGAACTAAATTTACTGAATAATCAACATTTCGATAAAAATAAATTAATACAAAGATAAAGTAAGGGTAGCCTAAATTCCGTTTGTATTTGGCGCAGCGCTAATTCCAATAAAGTTTTAAAAAAAAATCTCACAATTTGTAGGTCTCTAAATCATGGCGCATTTTTTTTAACACTACAGTCAACATGCGCAAATCGATTTTTGTTACTTTAAATTATTATTCAATTAAAATAATATTGTGGAATAATACATTTTACTAATTGTTCGTAATTCTAGAGTGAAAATTGATGCACACAAACCAAAATACTCCGGTTTACCCCTTCATTCCTTTCAAGATCCTTTCTACATACATATTTCATTGTCTATGGCATGATATAAGTGTATCAGTTGTTAGTTAGCAGTGTGAAAAGCGATACTATATATTGATTCTATCTCCTACCAAAAAAAAAGTCTAGTAATATTAGAGTACGGTTTTTTAAGTTTGTATATGATGAGGTGATCTTGAGATTATCAAAAATATTTCTCAATTTTTTCGAAAGGAGTTTTTGCTGAATTTTTTAATAGCTAAAATGTTGATTATCACACTAGTAAAATCCGATTTGGTCGACATTTTTGTACCCTAATCACACAAAATGCTAACAGTTTGCAACAACAACCTAACGATGATATTTAAATACTAGCTGTGCCCCGCGGTTTCACCCGCGTAGATTTTAATTTCATGGTTGCCCGCAGATCCCAAATGTTTTCAAAAACCTATGTTACTCCTTGAAACATCAGCTACCTGCCAGTGAAAGTTCCGCTAAAATCGGTCCAGCCGTTTCAGAGATTACGCGGAACAATACGACAGACAGACAGAGAAACATTTTAAAACTTGGTTTTTCAGTGTCAGTAGCGTGTATACTTTCATATGCATTTAGTGAAAAGCTGTTATTTTGGAATTACAAACACACTTCAATTGTATTTATCTGTATAGATTAAATAGAATATGTGAATGAGAATTCTTAAAAATACGAATACGAGGCGTGTTTGAAAATTTGCGCAAAATATTTAAAAATAATCCATAATTTTTAACACATAGAATTTTCAATAATATTCTCAACGGAGCAGAATTTAATCAGACGAATACCAATAATACCTACCCGGGTTCCTTTTTCGTTATTCAGTATTCACGTCAGGTTTAGGGCTAAAGGTACTGAAGGCTTCATGAAATGATCTATTTGGCATTTGCTGACACTCGTGGAAAGCTATTTTCCATTTCGTTTGATATCCACGATGTAGTTACTTCATAACTAACCTATTCCATTTAGATCTCGTTGGAAAATATATTTTTACATGTTATCCATACACCTTTATTGTTAAAAGAAATAGGGAAAAGTTGATTGAATAGAACATTTAGAGATGTAATAGTAATTGGCAGAGCCGATTTTGCTAAATCTATACAGATAAAATTGAAGTGTCTGTTTCTAATTCCAAATTAACAGCATTTGACTAAATGCATGAAATTCGAAATATCTTTATTTTTTTAGACTTCTTACAAAGTACTTTCAAACGTCAGAAGGACACAAAAATACATTATACAGGATTATAAATGCTACCATCGGAGAACCCAGCGAGGTACTCAACAATTGCTCTTTTAAAAACATAATTATGCAAGTATATAGTAAATAAATAAAACGATTGCACTGTCAGATAACTCATGTTTCAAGAAATAACATAATATAGTAATTCAGCACAAGCTTTTTATGATTGAGATCATAAATCACTCGCGTACTTTGGTCACAGTATAGTTTCGTCATCACTGTCACAGCCGATTGAGATATTAGCCGAAACAAACATACGGACGGACAGAGGGACAGATATTTTCCTTTATTTGTTTTTTTATGTCTGTACCGTGTATCCTTTCATATAAATTCAGTGAAAAGCTGATAATTCGATCTTTTAACTGAATACATATAAGTGACTTCTGATCACGTCTCCCAAGTCATTACGTGTAAACCAATTTTAGCCGGAACAAACATACGGACGGACAGAGGGACAGATATTTTCCTTTATTTGTTTTTTTATGTCTGTACCGTGTATCCTTTTATATAAATTCAGTGAAAAGCTGATAATTCGATCTTTTAACTGAATACATATAAGTGACTTCTGATCACGTCTCCCAAGTCATTACGTGTAAACCAATTTATATGTTCTAAGGGACACAACTGTCTAATTGATCGGGGACTTTGAGTCGTGACTTCCATGTTACAATTCCCTTAACATCTGGGGACATAGTCTTCAATATCACAACAACGGTCCTTAGAATATACATAATTGCTTCCTATTTCAAGTTTCCAATCCATGCCTTATTGTGTAACTATCTTTATAATTTTTAACCGACTTCAAAAAAAGAGGAGGTTATCAATTCGACTGTATGTCATCACCTTAATAAAAAAATATTAAAGTGATGCTACACAAGTGTTACTATTTTAATTAGGTTCGGATCTAATGGGTAATCGAGCGGAACTATCTTACTGGCGACTAGTGCGTCAGTCAATGTCAGTTGGCAGTTCAACTGCGAATGTCTAAGAGTCGAACAACTTATTTCATCACAAGATGGTGCCCACACATCATTAAGATCTCACAATGATTAAGTTTTCTTAATCTTACAGAACACTTATAATAGCATAACTTATCATTATACACCGTAGAAAAAATCGCTAAGCATGATTTCAAATAAATAAAAAAAAAATTCAACACACATTGTACGTAATTTTTTATACCATACCTTAGGTAAATTTTGTAACGTTTCCAAAATTTAAGCCTATCCTTTTTAACGATCTTACAAAAAAGGAGGAAGTTCGATAGTATTTTGTTTTTATGTTTGTACCAGAGAATTTTCGAATGGGTGAACCGATTTGATGTTTATTTTTTACAGACAGGTAGAGTAAGATTTTTTTATGTCAGTACTGTATAAACTTTCACATGCATAGAGTAATTCTTTTTTATCTGGAATTACAAATAGACTCTTCTTTATCTCTATTGATAATAATTTTGAATCGCTGGTTAGCCTATAAAGACCTAAATCAATTAATGAAGTCATATTACCTGACCCTTAAAATACTCCTCTTGAAAGCCCTTCGAAAATCACATTTGGGATTTTCAAAACAAAAGCCTAAGGGTTTCAGTGAACAAGTATTAGATAAAGCAATTTGTTTGGGGCTGATGGATAGCCCTTGCGAAAACACCTTTTAACAAGGTGCGAAGGGCCTCCGTGGGCTCTTATTGCGTTCCGTTTGACTTGTTGATGGCAACACCTAATGTGGTTTATCGTACGATGAGAATCGTATAACTTTTTTTGTATAATAATAGCTTCTGCAGGCTTAGACAAAGTAACATTCTCTCGTTTTTGCTAGTAGAAACGATAAAAATGTAGAGACATAAATCAGTCACTTGATATACAAATGTACGGGAATGACATATGTGTCAGCAATGCGTGATAATGTTACTTTGTCTACAAGCCCTGCTTATTACGAAGAGCTCTATGCAGAAAAATAGATACGCATGTATTTATAATTAATTTGATACGATACTTTGTGCATAAATTCTATATTTAATTTAAATATTAGGTGTTTCTTTGTAGCCGAATTATTGGGTGTATTACACCCCGGCCCGCTAAAATAAGTCCCGAATTGTTACTTTTATTTGGTGTTATGTTGTGGACTTCTCAAAAAATCTTCATTTAGCCAAACTGATTTGGCTTTGAGGACTTACATTATATCTTGTGGCCAAACTCATAAATTCTCAGGTAAAGTACCGCAGGATACTAATAATGAATACTTTTCTTTTTCCGAACCATCAAATATTTTTAGCATAGATGTCGTTTAAAGACATTTGACTATTATGTCATAGAACCATTATTCAAAGGCCCTATACAAAACCGTGGTCCTTACGATCGCCAACAAACATAACACCTTAAAAGCACAAAGATGAATCTATACTATGACGATGTAGGTTCTCATAAACAGACCATCACGTTTGGGTCATAAAATTGCTTTTGAAAGTAGATACTTTAAATTTCACGCCTCTTTTCATACCCCTAATAATAAGTGTTTGACATTCAGAGCACTTCCGTGTTTTCCATGAAGGGAGCAACTTTTATAAGGAAACTTCCCTCGACGTTTGAGATCACGTATGGTGAATATGTAATTGATGGACTTATGTAACTTTTGTTGAAACGTTATGCCTCAATAAGGTGATATTGAGCCTGTTTGGATTCGCTGTCTCATAAATATACAATACAGTCAATGTTTCTTTATACTTTGCTGAAAATTTTCAGTTTCGATATCGGAATGGTGACAGCTGAAGTTTTTATGGACTCTTCAGAAAGTTAAGGAAAATAAGGTATTTTACCACGTTAAACTTTTCAGAAGAATATCATGATAGTAGAATTCGAGTTTATGTGAATGATAACTTGGGCAAGGGTCCAAATAAACAAGTTTCCGTCCGCGGCATCGCCTACGTTATATTACGGAGTCCTATCTTACTCAGTAATAATGTAGCATTCTATTAGTGATAGAATTTTTGAAATCATCATCATCATTTATTTAAAAGCTAGGGTATTGTCGGTGAAGCAATCGCCAACCCTCTCTATTGTCCGCTAACACTTTGACTTCCTTGTACGACATGACGTCTCGTTCCTTCAGCTGTTGTATATAACTAATCCTTGGTCTCCCTCTTCTTTTTCTTTCTCAGCTTCCCTTCTATCTTCTCTTTGAAATCGGTATAGCAAAATTATAAATCTTTCGGCACTATAATATGAGTGTAGAAAATAACTTCAACGCTCGCTTCAACAACTTTGCAACGTTCGTATTTCTTCAATAAAAACCAACAAATTGTCCAAAATCTCATCACACTTTCTCTAACCAATCGTAACTAGCGGAAAGCCTTTATTCCGGTTGACACAGTTACGAAGCGTCACCAAGCGCAAAAGTCTGGAATAAAAGTAAAAACCTCATCGGTGGCTATTCGCACCACGGCTCCATTCTTTACCACTAATTGGAATTGCGAGGACACTAACGTTTGGGGATGCTAATTGCATTTTTGTAGAATGCCATAAAGTGGACATTGAACTAAAATATCGCAAAAAAATCTACATGGAGTTGTGTTTATTCTACTCTATACTGGTATTTTGTATAATATATGACTAGGGCATAAATATTGTGTTCATGCAAGGGTGTACAATGTGGGTTACTTATAGTACACCCACAATTCACCAGTTATGTTTAAGTCCTATAGCAGTAGTGTAGTGTAGGGGGCGAGCCTATTGTCATTTATTGGGCACTAAACCAGACCCTGGGCTACAGAAAAATTACAGATGGAAAAACTCAATAACACTTGACTTAGTGATCGAAACCAGGACCTCGTGTTCCGCAATGGCGTTTGCTAGACCAACGAGGCCGTAATTTTATGGATAAGCAAATAAAAAATAATACAAAACACAAAATATGATAAAAGAAGCGACGTCACATACCTACACAGATGCAATTCTACATATGAGATAACTGTCTGAAGGCAAAATTTATTATAACTTGAGTAATAGCCTGCTACGCAAGCAACGAAGTTCAAATCTCAGCGGTCTGAACCAAATAGTTTTTTTAAAACTGTCCTGACATCTCTCGCCGACCAGGCTTAAGGCTAAGGAAGGCATCGTGTCTCCTAACGATGTTTTCGTGCATGTGTCTGAGAAGGAATTAAAAGAGGTTTAGGGCGGCGATTGACATCTGCATCTGTTACGTTGGTAGAGTTGCTACCTACCTGTTTTTCGGCTTGGTAACCATTTCTTCAGATTACTTTTCTTTCGAAAATTTTGCAGACTCTCTAAGCACTATTTTAACTTGCTTTAAACGATTCTAAAAGACAATTTGACTGACAAAATCTTATTGAAAGTTTGAAAAAGTGCATCAACATAAAAACGACGCTGTAAGTTTTCACGATATAAATGTATCCGCCAGGCGATGCAGTCATTCTGACACAAGATTGGATTTGTTGCCCGTTTGTTTCCCTAGTTTATAGACTGTATTGACTGTGCATCGAGGAAAATGCACATTCAACGAATATTCTTTGTGTATACGCGATTTTATGATGATTTCTTTTCAGTTGGCAACTTGACGTATATCCAGAATCGTGCATAGGTAATTGGAAGTTACGAGATATGTGAACGTAAAATATACAACCTGTTTTCTTCTTGCAATATGCTCGACTCCAGAGCCACGATGCCATTTGTTCTCAAATGTACATCCAATCATATGGCTCTCATGTCGAGTATTGTATGCGTATTATTATTGACAATGCCTTAATGATGATACTCACCGGCAGCATTCGTTTCACGTACGAGCATTTGTTTCGCAAATGTTTGCTCTCGTCACAAACGAATGCTAGAGCTTGCGACGCGAGCAAACATTTGCCTCTCAAATTTAAACGATAGCACAATCAACCCTCCATTATTGCATCAAGGCTGCTTCGTTGACAAAACAATGTTTCCATCGGTATACGTAAATGGAATGAAAACTTAAACCACTCTTTTGAAAAACTTAATCGAAGTGGATAAAATGTTTTCTACTGTCAAGATATCTCCTGACACTAGACTAGACACACAGAACTAGACTGCAACCTGATCCAACAACTGTCAGACATTGCGACGTGAGAAAACTCCAGAGCACTATCACATGGTCTGAAAACTTCTGTCGGGAAATGTGTCTACATTTTTATTGGGATGGTTTGGATGAAATATCTTTAAAGGATTTTGAAATATTTTTATTTCGATTTATATTATTGGTTAGTTGGATGTTTCGATTGAAATCTACTTTAGACATTCATGTTCAGATTTCTTGTTGCATTTTTGGTTTGAGAATATCTTAAGATTGAAACAATCTTTGAAAATAGAAGTCAGTAATTTGGACGGTGTCTTTAAAATCCATTTGACACACTCAAGCAAGCATACTATGGTATGATTACTAGTCTTTATAGTAAAAAATATTCGATGATCTGTTCAGATCAAATACGTACCTCACTTGGCACCACGACACACCTCACTTTGCATGAAACCAATGGGAGTCTACCCTCAATAATGCTTTGTTTCATCATACTCATGTTTTCGTTCGTAAAATTATTGAATTAAAATAGGTTTTGAATATATAAACGTCAAAGAATTTTATAGCAGACCGCGATCGAAAGAAAAAGAAATGTGGTAGGAACTATGCGAACTTTTGGCCGAAGCTTTGTTTTTCGGAAAAAGCGAGTCCCCCAGACCCGACCCGAAGGTGGTATAATCATAAAAGGGAAAGTGATCCAGGGTCACAAACCTCAGCAACGAGAAATCGGACACGAGAAGAGAGTAAATTTAACATCACAAAAAGTAGAACACATTATTCTCTTTTCTGTGTCAAACATCGATCAACGGACATCTTACTTAACCTAAAAAAATCTTACCTTAGGTTTCTCTTTATGCTGAGAAGATATCATCTTGATTGATGAATAGGTACTCAACAAAGGTAAGCCATAGTGAAGAGCACGGGTAATCCAAGATCGCGGGATTTACACTCAATCAATCCATCAGTGTCGGTAGATTCTGTATTGAATAGTCAAATGTGCAGATTTGTGGGAGTCAATAATCAATGTAAAATGTATGCATACATGTCAAGGTGTTGAGATTTGGTTTTGATTGGACACGGTGGAAGCGGGAATTGAATTGTATTGCGCTGCCTATCGATTGTGTATGTATGTATATATATATAGCCTTGATAATACGGAGTCGAAACTTTTTAAATTTTTAGCGCTCATTTTTGTCAAAAAGCATCGGCTGGGGGAACATATAAATAAAAAAAAAATATCCTTTATTTTTATTTTTCAAAGTTTATTTTATATAAATTTGACGCACAATATTTTTACAACTTAATTTTTTCGTGATTAATATGGATTTGGGAAAATGGGTCCGCTAATTTGGGTTTTTAATTAGCGGACCCATTTTAGAAATTTACTGACTGATATAATTATTCATTATTACTGAACTACATTGACTATATTTTTACTCCTACGCAGGTTTTAACCACATAGCCTGTAGTCTTTTATAAAACAGGTGAATGCTTCAAAAGCGCATACAATTTGAACAAACACACATTACTTTGCAGGTATTTGAAATGATGGATCGAAACTAATTATCTTCAGCGAGCACTGAGAGTTTTATAACAATACTTTCATTAGTTCCTTGAAATGACATCAGTATATTACATAAACGAACAAAGCGATATTGTTTGAAACTCCAGATCCCGCCAGTGCAATAACACGTCGATTTATTTCACAAAGTCTTTGTTTCATTCTGACATGAGTACAATGTTTTAGAAAAGACGGCTAAAAATCGTTTTCAACTATGTGCCAAGAATGCAGTAACGAGGCGATTTAAAACTAATATTATAAAATGAATGAAAACCTTGAGCCGCAGAACGCCATGTTTATGTCGCATTGTGGCTGGTTTCGTTTTGATAATACTTTTATTTAATTACAGCAATTTCTAAGACAAAAATTGCTGCAGTAAAAATCTAATGTAATTTTCCAAGAAATTGTATTATTGTTAAAATGTTGCTTAAATTTCTTTCAGATTCAGAACGTATTTTTTAGAATAATAAAATGAAAACAGAAGCATAATTTAATATCCGAAACAAAGAATAATGTATTCATACTCAATTATAGAACAGCTCGTAATTCTCTTTGACTACCCCGTGAGGGACTCAGCGTGATGATTACTCAAATTATACACAATTCATAACCTACTAGCTGTGCCTCGTGACTTCATCTTCATTTTCATTTCATGGGTTAAACAAAAAATAATAAGAGGTAGAAACAGAGGTAGTTCTTGTTACTTCTTATTACATCAACTATATTCCGAAAAAAACAGTCCAGTCGTTAAGAAGCTAAGCCGGAAGAGACAGAGAGACAAAAAGTAAGTTTTTTGACATTATATAAACCGTATTATTATAAGGAAAATGGCTACCTCCTACATCTATGGAATTAAGTCACAACGAGCCTTCAAAAAAGATTCAACAAGTTTCCAGTCACAACAATATACAAATAAAATATTTAAAGTTCCTCTACTGACGCGCCTTTTCCCAGCAATTTTACCATAATTCTGGACTTCATGTCCGAGCTATGCTGCTTTTCATTCCTTAATGATTATTATGATCTCTCTGGATTTCTTGACAGTACGGAGCTTCCATATTTGTTATTGGGGCAACTAATCCGAAGATATGCTTAACTAAAAAGTTAAAACATGCCGAAACAAATATTTTTGTATCCAAAAATTTGTGATACTTTTGCCTCGCTAACTCCAGTGATAGACACAAAATGGTCGCTTTAAACTGAACATCCAAAAAGCAATGGAGGTTTTCAAATTGATTGCTTCTGATGGAAAACGTTTTACTCAACATTTTGTGGTTAACGAAAGTAATAGACGGACGCAATTTTTCTTTCAGTCCCTTTTACTTTCATTTCAATCACTTCAGAAGTGATTGGCATTTTTAAGCAATTTGAACTTTAGGGTGAATGAGAATAAAATAGCTTTTTGAACAAGATTGTATTTTATAGTACGGTTATACAGTTTACGACTCACAGTAACTTATAAAATGTATTGAATTTGTTAGAAAATTATCCTGAATATCCTGTCTGTATTTTAATTGGTCTTTACCATTGTAAGAACGCACAACGTTTTCTTCTGATTCGATCGAGGCACGTTAAATCAATGCAATGTAACATAACATACCTAACTCTTACTTACTTAACTTAAACGAGATTTGATCACAAAAATATTTTAGTAAGTGGCTAAAATAGTTTTCATAAAATGAGTCTCTCGCTACTGCGTTTTTTTGTATAACGCCTAATCAAACTTTGGTAAATCGCGTAATTGACACTTTGCGTATATAGAATTACGCGTTTTTGTTTTTTTAAGTCGTCATTTTGATAAATTACTTATCCTGCATTTTAAAGTGTTAAATTATATCATAGCGCATAAATCCCCAAGGGCATTATTTATGAATATTAAAATTGCATACATTCATTTCATACAAAAGGATTCCGAGAATTCGCTTTGTAAAAACAATTAAGTGAAAAAGCAACTATAATTTGACCATACTTTATAGTTCTATTAAATGATTACCCATGGGGAGTGACGTCACAGACAAAAAAGTACGAAAGGACGGCTTCCAATTTTGGTCGCCCATTTAACCGTTGCACACTACATGATGACTTCCTCTTTGTCTTACCATCATGGATGAGGAATTCCTCTTCTTACCACTGACTAAAATTGCATTTCTGTACATCACATTATTTCTTTCTATACAATATTTCTATTTTCGTCGGATCTATGACAATAATTTCTCTGATAGGCACTTTAATATGATCTGATATAATAACCTGTGATCTGACAGGTTATTATATGTCCTAATTTAAGAAGTTACCTGTTATATATACTACTAGCGGACATCACGCGGTTTCACCCGCATAGTTCCCGTTCCCATGGGAGTACAGAGATAAAATATAGCCTATGTTACTGGCTGATGATGTAGCTATTCATTTCTGTAAGAATTTTCAAGATCGGTCGAGTAGTGTCGGAGCCTATTCAATACAAACAAACAAACAAATATTTTCTTTATAATATAGTATACTCGTAGAAGTATAGATTACTGTTACTGTGTACCGTTAATTTTTGGAGCCCGGCCTTCCTGTTTGTGATAACGTCATTCGGTTGATTAGAAAATTACTACGTTTCATGGCAATCTTATTTAAAAGTTTAACACATTTTCGCTGAATGTGTCGACTCACCCTCTGCGTGTCTTTATCACTGTCGGAATCAGCACAAGCTAATCGTTACGTTGAAATTTGTGGAAATTGTTAGTTCATTTCAAACTATTTCTTAAACGCACTTTTGTTTACATGTTTTTTTACGCGTATTTTATTAATAGGGTTCTTTTACGTCTTCCTCACATCGATGAAATGTGTAATCCTGTATCATACTGTCAATTTAAAAATATTTATTATTAAGTAAAATCAAATAAAGATACTGATAGGTTTTATTTAATTTTCGTACATATCCTCAACGTACGACATTTCTAAAAAATAAAGCTTGAATGATAATATCAAAAACAATGATATGAAATTTCCAAGGTGTGTTCTTGGTAAGGGTTTTGCAAAATTCCACACTTAACATCCAAACTCCATCCACATTTAATAAAATTGTGTTCGAGAGTTTGTTTATGAAACATACTGCAAGTTACTTGCTTAAATGATTGATTACAATGCCTTTATTAATTGAGTATTTGATTTACTAATAAGCTCGCGGTGCTTAGATTTAGTTTTATGCTTTATTTCGCGGAACCATGATATTTATTTATAGTTAAAAGCTGCCTGTGGCACTCCTTGAATATCAGCTACCTGCCAGAGAAAGTCCCGTTAAAATCGGTCCAGCCGTTTCTGAAATAGCCGGAACAAACAAAAAGACATATTTTTTTAATATTTGTGTTTTTTTGTCAGAGCCATGTATACCTACTTCCATGTGCATGGAATGAAAAGCTGTTTTTAATTTGGTATTACAAACAGACATTTCAATTTTATTTATCTATATAGCTTTCTTTATTATGTTGTTTTAAGTGTAATATTAAACTATCTGAACGGACTGTAATTATACTTGTTTATTTAGCAACGAAAACACTAGTGTACTGAGAATACCGTCGGTTCCCGAAAAACAAATATGGACTATTTAACAATGGCACCGCGGGTCATCCTTTGTGGTTATTGCCACACTTGCTTCCGCCCACCTATGTCCAATCTGTAAGTACCATACTTAATCAATATTGGATGAGTTATCTCAAAGTTACATACAAACGTAATTTTTTTCCTGATGAGAAAAGATTTGATAATGAGGCACATTATAGTATCGTGTTGGATCCTTTCATTACTTTTAGACTTCCTTGATGAAGAGAAAAATATTCTAACAAGTTGTATATATTTTGGCCAATTCACATGATATCTTTATGAATTACAGCCTGGTATATATTATATTTAAGCTATATTTGTTTGTTATTATTGTTTCAAAATCAATTCAGTAGCTTTTGCATGAAAGAGTAACAAAGAACACTTTCACATCTATACAAATAAATAAAATTTAAGTGTCTGTTTGTAATTCCAAAATAAAAGCTTTTCACTAAATGCATATGAAAGTATACACGCTACCGACACTAAAACACGAAGTTATTAAATTTTTCTCTTTCTGTCTGTCTGTTTGTTCCGGGTAATCTCTGAAACGGTTGGACCGAATTTAACGGGACTCACCTCACTGGCAGGTAGCTGATGTTTGAAGGAGTAACTCAGGCTACTTTTATTTATTAATAATATTAGGGTTCCGCAACATGAAGAATGAAACTAAATCTACGCGGGTGAAACCGCAGGGCAGAGCTAGTTTATAATATTTGTAAGCTGAAAGTAGAGAAAAATCAAGACTTTGTAATAGTCTTAAAAATCGTTATCCGAAGCAGAGTAAGGACGGGTCGCTAGTTTCTTTACAAATGTAGGTGACATTATACTATTGGCTTTAACTCAAAGACTGCCTTAGGAGTCTCCGAGCGGATATCGAACTATTTCTATCAAAGTGTAAATGGGTGGCCACATATCAGAACACTTTCGGAAAGTCCCAGTCATTTCCCGAAATGTGAAAGGAAAGGGAGTGTCATGCAAACGAAGTTTTCCCACTGGATCGTGCGTTCCATTTCTGATAAATAAAGTTAAAAGGGGTAGGGTTCTCCCAAGGGCGCAAGACTTGGTCACAAAACTCCTTAACAATTCGCTATGCTATCTAAATTAAAATTTTGACTTCGCAACCCTACTTTCGACGCCTGATCGGAATGAAAAGCGTATATTGTATACTATACGAGCTCTACCGTAGACTCGATTTTAAGAGTGTTTTCTGTCTCAGTCTTCCTTTTAGTATGGAGTTTTTCAAACCAAATAATGTTTCACTTTTCTGTACTATTTCCCAAAAAAATCTTTCAAAGATAACCTTTATGTATATTTAATTAAGTTTTTAAAATTTAATTTAGTTTTTTAATAGTACGCGGCCATATATTTTGGTCATTTTATAGATAGATTTGGTTGAACTAACATGGATAAATAATACAATACCTTTGGTAAACGGATCCGATAAAATAAACAATTCGACGAGGAGAAATTGTAAAAACAAACTCTAGATTAAGGTTTTCTAGGGATATTCCCAAAAAAAGCGTATAAGATTTTATAGATTGCCCATTAACTTCATTTACGCCTTCATCCAGTAAAATTGTTGCAAGAGGGATAAACTCCGTGTCCCTGTGACTAGACTGCACAAAACTAGTAACTCTTTTGTGGGGCAAAGTATACGCCTTTTCAATAAACTACCATTAAAAATGTGTGAACTACCATTTTTAAGTTTTAAGGCAAGCATCAAACAGAAACTTTGTGAAAAAGCATATTATAGTGTAACTGAGTATATTGATGATAGCCAAACATGGCAATGAGTTGCTCACTCTTCCATTGAAATGTACTTAAACAACCCTATGTATATAGAAGGGACACATGTAAAAAAAAAAACCGGGGAGTTTGTTTCGCCGTTTCTTCTCCTGACAGGCTTACTTTTGGAAACGGTAGTAAATTAACTTAAGTTAGCGTAAGAAAAATGACGTTCAATAAGTGTTCCAAGTGTCCCTTATATTGAATAAAACTTTTTGATTTGATTTGATTTGATTTGAATTAACTTTTTTCGTCTAGAGCAGTGTAATAACAGACAAAGTGGAAGAAAATGAACAACACTCATGGAAAATGCTAGAGTGAAAAATGTGTACATGAATTTCTTAAATTTTTTACCGTCTCGATACTTTTATTTTCTACTAGCATGCAGCTTCGTCGTGGAAATTCACATACAAATGTTCGACCCCTATTTAACCCTGGTTGAATATTGGAACAATTTAATAGATTATTATTGGTTTATACCAACAACTCATCAATAACACACCCTCCAAATATTGTCTCTTGGATCTGCGGTTTAGGCTGTGCGTTGATAAAGTCTGTCAGTCAGTCCTTCAGCCAGGTCATATAACTTTATATGTGTTGACTAGCACGTGATTTATTTGTAAACTTGATATATATTTAATCGTCTATACCATTTTGAGGTTCTAATTAAAAAATAACACGGTCGAAATGCCTATCTACATTTTACAAGTACGGTTTCCGAAGCACTTAATTATTCCGTCCATTGACTCGATAATTTTAACAAGCACAATTGTTTAAGCGGAATTATATTCAGCGTTATTATATCCGACATAATTCACGTCTATTATTTATTCTCGAGAAGAAATGAACATCCAAGCAATTCCATTATTCATTGGTGTAAGGAAATTCTATCATTAGCACCCACTGTTTTGTGATGTAAATTAATCTATACGTTAATTCAAATACTCGTAAAATAAACACTGTTCGAGATCTAAATGCCTCTAATTTACGTCACATGGCGCAAGTTTTGTCATTCCATATTCTTGTCAACTATCGTGGGAATTAGAAATCGGAGGGGAATAACTTAAATATTTATCAGTTTTTCTGTCAGTTCAACAAACTGTAAAATAATTACCCAATTTTTGTTAATTTGTCTTGAGACTGGAAAGTTACTATTTTTATATTTACTTCTTATACTTGTTTTAATTAACACATTCTGAAAATAACTTCGTAATTAGTAATTTTATAATTTATAGTCAACGCCAAGTATCCTATAGTTTTTGATTCCCTTTTGAATGTAAAAAGTGGGTGTTTTTATTACAACACCTCTGCCAACCCTGCGGGGAATGAGTGAGTGAGGAGAGTGAGTGAGTATATGAATGTGTGTAGCAGAAGCTCGACTCGGGTCCCGCACGTCTAGCATGAGACAAACTTGAGGGATTTCTTCTAATTTTCGGGGTACGGGTCTCTAAAAAAGCTCACTACTGTCCTAATTTACCTACGCTTATTAAAGCAAGGCAATATGTTATCTTTATATAGTATTAGCAAACATTTACTAACAATAAAGAAAGTAATATTCATATATTCATGCCCTAAGTCATTTAGTTTCAAGTCGACCCGTGTTTTACCTTCACATTACTCACTCGTATGATGAAGCCATACGTTACACGCGCAAATGGTTACAGGTACAGAAAATTTTTCACAATTTAGAAATTGCCGCAATCTGCACGAGTAATTTTGCTTGAAGGTTAAATATAATCTATATTTATAAAAATGTTATTACTCTTTTCTTATCTAGGCATAACTGGGCACTGCCTCGTTGGTCTTGCGGTAGCGGTCCTAGGGTTAATAACCGGGTCTGACAAAGTGCAAAATTTTTGGGTTTTTCCATCTGCAATTTCCCAGAGCAGGCCGGAGTCTGGATTAGTGTCCGGTTAGTGGCTAAAGGCTCGCCCCATTTAAAATAGGACTTAATCATAACTGGCGAATAGTGGGTGTATCTACTATAAATACATCTCTGCCTACCCCTTCAGGAAATACAGGTGTGTGCATGTGTATGTTTGACTAGGCACGTTTAAGGCTTTACCTGAAATAGGATGTGTTTCAGACTGGGTTAGATCAGCTCTTAATTAAACCTCAGTGCTAAAATTTGAATGTTAATGTGCTAGTTTGGAAAACCGCTGAATAATTTTAATGAATTAAGGCATTGAGATAGCTTAATACCTGGTTTATCATATTATTATAGGCTATCTAGTATCCCGAATGGGCGGGTTACACCACAAATAATGTGTTTATCTTCCTTAGGTATTTATTCACATAAAACCTCCAGAATGGATTTTCGGATCTTACATTGATCTGACTTTGCTACAATGGAAGAAATTGCATCGGTTACACCGATAAAAGTCAGACACTTAAATTTATGACGATGATGACTGCTCAAAACGCATTTATAAAGATAATTCTACATACTACAAAACTGCTACACAAAACTTGTCCTTTCTCATAATTTTACTAATTTATAATGTTTATCGTTGTTATACAATATTAGGATATTCGTAGGCTTGCGGCTTAACTGTAAAAAGTAATAGAGTGACACTTTTAAATTATGAGTCTGGATGTCTATAGATGTAGAAGCTTTTATGCGAATTATATTTTTATACTTACAAATTCGTCCTTAAACAAATGTTCTGTAAGAAGACACAGATATTATTTCGTTTTATTTTCAAGGTTACAGTAATTGGGACCTTGTTATTCTGGAAGATAATTGTCCTTCACTAAGACCACAATGTAACTCGATTAAACCGAAAACTTGTACCATCTTGAAACTGCTAACTTGTTATTCTGTCTATCTATCTTATCGGTTCCTTACCACGCATTGGGTTATTGGATGATTCGCACTAATTGTACTTTCACGAAACGTGCGAATCGACAACTTATTAAAATATTTTTTTTTTAAATTTGATTTGCATGATCGTTATTTACTGGCGTGCGAATCCACACATCAAAAAGTTCGTAGTAGGCCAATGCACACACAGTGTTTTTAATGGAATATATTTCTAATAAAGTACAATCAGGTAAAAAAGTATTAAGGGTTTAACTATTTTATTGTTATTAAATGAGAGATAAATTAAGCGTATGAGTGTACTCATACTACAAGCTCGGCCTAATTTTGGACTAGATGGCGCTGTGTGATCCAAACATTATTGTATTTATTAAATAACTCAAATTTACGCATTGTCATGTAACTGACTAATAAAAGACCTACCCAAATATCAGGAAACCCATTAGTATAATAACGGGCGCGGCCGGACATGGCAATTAAATAAAAATTAAACGAATTAAACTTGTCAAGCATAATCCAGACCGCGAACGAGACTAAATAAAGCTTAGCAAGGGATTATATCTTAATTTAAGTTCAGTTATGTTTGAAATTGATAACATTACACCAGCAAATCGCGAATATAATTTTGCTGAGAAGTATTTATATTGCCTCCAAATTGCCTTCAAATTGATTTGATATGGATTGTTTTGAAAACTATAGAAATAAGAAATGTCAAATAACCACTTCTATTGTCGAAACCATATTTTAAAAGTAGCTGTTGCCCTCTTAAATAAATTTTTTCCCGTTTTGCAACATTTTTCATTGATACTTCGCTCATATTGGTTGCAGCGTGATGTTATAAAGCTTTTTTTGATAAATGAACTATCCAACACAAAAACATTTTTTCAAATCGAACCAGTAGTTCCTCAGATTAGCGCACATAAACAAATAAACAAACTTTAGTTTTATAATATTCGTTTAAATTAGGTATAATATAGCCGGTATAATAAGTGCCTATGCAGTATGTTTTCATACACAGGATAGAAAAATATATATTATCAAGCATCGTTATATTTGAGTCTCCTACTAAGCTAAGCTTGTACTTTGAGTACCAGAAAATTCTTATGTAAATAATTAAAATATGCTTACGTCAAAGATAAATTTATACCGAGAACATAATTGTAGTGTAGCGCGGGACTTCTCAGTAAAAGCAACCTTCCGAACCTGGCGGTAGCATGTATAATCCTGTGTTATTGTGTCATTCTGACGATTTGAAAGTACTTTGTATAAAGTCTAATCGAATAAAGATATATTTGAGTTGAGTTTGAGTTGAGTTGACTCTAGCCTTCGAGACCTAGCTACAGTCTCAGTGGTTGTCCAAACTGGTAAAGCACCTATGTGGCCGACATTAAAATATCGAATAAAGACTATTATAAACTTAATTTTACAAGCTCAGTCTTACATAATGTAGTAAAATTAACTATTACCCCAACAGCTCTGTAAGTAACAATTTCCTTATCACGGCATTCACGAATTTCACCGATGACTTGTATTATACCGAAATTAATAGAGTCTTAATAAAACTTGGGAAGATTGAATCTACTAAGTAACAAAGCGTATTCACCACGGGTTCCATAATAGGCCTTTAAATTACAGAAAATACATTAGTGTAATCACCGCAGGCGCGCCCGTGACGTGCCGACAAAACGAATAAAAACACATTAATTCGTGTTACGGTGACCGAATGGTAATTAACATGGACTTTCCACGGGTCTTAAGCTGGTGGCTTAATTAGGATTGTTTGGACAATGAACCAGTGGTGAGACGGTAATGAGCTTATTCAGATTATTATTTAAAAAATATCGGTTATTAAAATCCAATAGATTTATGCAACGTGGTTAAAAAAGTCCCTTTAGCAAAAAATTCTAAAAACAAAAGAATTCAATTGAGTTTTTTTTTATGAATAATTTATTTTCGATACCTGTAAGCTAAATATACAAATATACAAAACATTTCACTGTAACTTCGTCTCGTTCTGTGATTCGGATTTAAGGAATAGACATGGTTTTAGTTCGAGTTTTGGTCTAGTCTCCGTTTAAGCCAAGTTTTTTAATAAGTGGGCAGATGCATTGTATGTCTAGCATCAATCACAATCAGTCTAATATACATGTATTATAAATAGCAAAGAACATGAACTAAACGTGCTTTACTGTGAAGGAAAACATCGTGAGGAAACCAGCATAATATGTCTGAGAAGTTATTCAAAGACTTATGTATAGTGCCTGAGACGGCGACAGACTCACTATCTGTCACGTTGGCACTTAATCATCTTCGGTGAAAAGTGGGTGTTGTTATTACAACACCTCTGCATACCCCTTCGGGGAATACAGGCGTGAGCGTTTGTATGTATGAATTACATCAGATAAAGTCTACATTTTATGTTTGAAGAAATTACAAAATGTATTGCATGAAAAGTAAGTGTGTATCGTCTTATAAAATAAGAACCGCTTTTCTGAAAATCAGCAATGCACGTGTACCTACAGTATTGAGGTCGTTTACGTCTAACTAGAGTACCGCAACTGAAACTTTTCGCATTTAATTCTGTCCCCCACAAAACATTACACGCGATCTTTCTTACAACAACCGTTAAGTAAACTTCACAAACTTGGATAATTCACGTTACCGTTTTGTGGTGAGAGTACAAAATCTAGGTAGCCGAATACATTCTTAGGACTATATTATACCTACTGAGTACATATTTCTGCTCAAATTATTTTTGTTAAAAAAAATTTTAAACGACATTTTAGATCTCGTTGTTTGTACAAAATCTGGGTAACCGAATAAAATCTAAGCAGCACCTATATATATTATACCTACTGAACATATATTCCTTCTTATATCTAAAAATAATTTATGCAACATTTTAGCTCTCATTATTTGAATCTTTCTGAACAATTCTAGGTAATTATCGGTTCACATAATTTGAAGAAAAATGTTTTGTTAGAAGGATTTGTTTTCATTAAAATTAGAAAACCTCTTCCTGTTTTTGAAAGGTATGAAAAAATACGAAACCGTGTTAAACAGTGGTAAAACGAAACCACGATGATTACGTACAAATATTTTTCCAAAAAGTGGGCGCCTTGTATTTCTTACTCCAAATTCTAATTTGAGAAATTATATATACAAGGAACAGTACTTAAAACTAATTAAAGGTAGAAAACTTGTCCCAAGTCGGTGTCTCTCGGGATCGTGCCAAGAAGGCTGGCAGCATTGCCACGTTGAATAGCAATGCTGATTATCTGAGCGAGAAAAGCCCCTTATTTGAGATAATTTAATCACAACTGAACATAGAAATTATTTATTATATTTTTAGGAACCCAATTAAGGCGATTATGAACGTCTTAAAACTGACCATCTTATAATAATTTATGTCTCATGATTATATTTTTGTGTTTTATTACTAAAAACACAGTGCTAACTTAGCAAATTCAAATTGTAACTCATTAGCAGACAAAACGCGTGACGTTCAACTTGCAACTGCATGTCTGAAATGAATAGTAATAAGGGTACCCATTAAAACCGCCTAACTTTCCTCTCACCTACTCCGAGTGAGAAGTTCCATTATGTTCGTTATTCTCGTCTTCGCACTAGATTCATCCTGTTTTCTAGTTTGAATGCGTCCTGAATGAAATATAGAGTGTTCTGTCTGATGATGTTACAAACCAGGGCAATCTAAAGACATATTTTTTTAATAGCTTTACACTAAATGCCATATGCTACATGCATATGTGTATAAAAGTATAACTTATTCTAGAATATATTTTTTTAAATGTTGTCTGCCAATCAGTCCAACATTATATCTGTAATGTTGTATCTATATATATGTATATTTTTGTCAGCCTGCGTGTCTAATTATCTTTTTGTAAACACGATTAAAACTAGGCACGAAATTCGACACGGACGGTAGGTAGAGATAGAATAAATTTTAATATTTCAATGGGTATAACGTTTTTGCTTACTCGTGTGCTAAATAGTGACTCATAAGGAAAAGCGTTATGATTTATCAATTCTACGAGTATATCCACTAAAATCGTAACCAGAAGGTAGAGTTTAAATTACTACAGACAGAACACTATACGAACTCGGTAGCGAAGTTCGGATATAACGCGGAACTATTCCAGTATTGTAGTGGCTATTGCGGCATCCACTACTGGGACAGGTCTGGAATATAAATCGTCTTTGTACGATTACTTTCCTCTTACACGTGACGTTTTTAATACTTTTCAATTCTACTGAGTATTTCGCTCCTAAAGGTTACACTTGACATGCAATTCAGAGAAATGAAATACGAGTAAAGAAGGTCGCTATTTTATAAATAAAAGAAAACCCAATTCTAAACACACTTTAAAAGAGCTCTCCAAAAAACCGAGTGAAATCTCTGGTGACCGTCGTATTGGTTTGGATTTCGGAGGATCTAGGTACCAAACTCAAGATCTTAATCTGGTGTTCATGCGTATGAAGAAATTCAATAAGTATTTAAGACTAGTTCGTTATATTCTCTTCATAATACTTTATAAATGATACTTTTTGTGTTTGTGTGAATTGTTCAAAATTTAGAGATAAGTCAAATCCTGCGCAGACGAAGGACACGAGCTAGTTATAAATACATCTTTATAAATTATAACTTGTGTGTTATGTATAACTAGCTGTGCCCCGCGGTTTCACCTGCGTAGATTTAGTTTCATGCTGTTTTTTTTAAATTAAATTAGCCTAAAACACTCCTTGAAACATCAGCTATCTGCCAGCCCCGTTAAAATCCATCCAGCCGTTTAGGCGTGATGCCGTGACCAAGGGAAATGTGGATTCATTTTTATATATAAGAATATATGTAGCCAGTACCCATGTAATTGTAGTTTTTGCATGAAAGAAAAGCAAACATCCATACATCGATACTCACAAACTTATATAACGTGAAAATATTAGAGAAATGAGTGCTGTAACACCTCTCCGCTCTTTGGGGGAAGATTCTAAGCCTAACGCCCGGTTCACTTAAATGTATACTAACAACAAGAGATTGTAGTATTTATCTATCTATACATCTCTATTTATACAGATAAATAAAATTTATGTGTCTGTTTGTAATTCCAAAATTACAGCTGTTCATTAAATGCACGAAAGTATACACGCTACTGACATAGAAAAACCAAGTTTTAAAAATGTTCTCTGTCTGTCCGTCAGTTTATTTCGGGTAATCTCTAAAACGGCAGAATCGATTATAACGGGACTTTCACTAGCAGGTAGCTGATGTTTCAAGGAGTAACTTAGGCTACTTTTATTTATTAAAAATATTAGGGTCCCGCGACATAAAGCATGAAACTAAATCTACGCGGGCGAAATCGCGGGGCACCGCAACAAATAAAATGCTTGAGTGTTAAAAAGGGGCAGTCATACATCCTGTATATGTACAATAAAGTGACAAACTTACTGGCGTAAAGTGACAAAATTACGAAAGTATGCCTACGGGCGTCAGTGGTAGTTCCTGAAGGTTTAGTAGGGTCGGCTGAAGTTAATGGAGGTAACTGCGTTAGCAGTTTCCCGACACCGAGAAAATATTGGCAGATTTAGTGTCAGATTGAGAAAAACATATTCATATATAAGAATACAGTCTGTTTGATGGTAAGGAGAGTCGTTGCTTACTAAACTATGGGCGGGCTACATAATTTCAATAAATTACATAATATAAATTAGCATATTACATTACATAGAAATATATGTATACGTGACAAAAGCGTTTTATGTCGTAAATATATACATAAATGAAACCCCGTTAACAATATATTTCCAATTAACAATTTTAATTGGTAGAAAATGTCACAACTTTTTATTACAACATTATAATTTGTAAAGTTTCCCTGAGGTATTTCACTGGCCCCTGACTTAAATCATGTGACATTATATAATTCTATTTTAAAACATTCAGGAAAATACCTGTTAATTACTTGTCAAAGGTTTTTATAACCCTTTATATTAATCGAAGCTTACGGGAATTCACAAAAGGGTATATTTTATATTTTTTGTTGAATAGCCGTTGTAAATTAAAAATATTGTAAAGTATAAAGATATCGCGTTGTATTATTAACCAAAATATCTTTTATGGATGTAAAATTCAAAGTCCGGAGTGACTGACTGATATATATACATATATCAACGCTCAGCCTAAGCCCCTCGTCTAAGAGACTACAAGATTTGTAGGGGGGGTTCTTGGTGAGGTGTAGCTAACACTTAGAAAGAAGTTATCCAAAATTGCTCCCCAAAGGGGAAACACTTTGAATCTAAAATCTTATTTCCACGCAGGCGAAACTGAGGGTGCTAGCAACTTAGCTATATTTAGAATACAAACAATTTTAATATTATTTTATATACAAAGTCAAAGCTGTCGAGCTTTGTTTAACCTATAAATACATATCTGAAACATACATACATATGCTGAAGCCTGTTTTCCCCGAAGGGGTAGGGCGAGATGTTGTAATAACAACACTGACTTTTCACCGAAGATGATTAAGTGCTAACGTCACAGATAGTCAATCTATCGCCATATCGGGTACTATACGTACGTCTTTGAATTACTTCTCAGATATATGCAGGTTTCCTCACGATGTTTTCCTTCACCTTGCACGTGGTGTGAAATCACTGTACTTAAGTTTTTTTTAGAAAAACCCCTTAGTAAAGGTCCCGCTGGGACTCGAACTTGCGTCACTTGTCTTATAGTCTAAAACTTTGGTAATTTACAACCAATCTATACATCTATACAGATAAATAAAATTGAAGTATCTGTTTGTAATTCCAAAATTACAGCTTTTCACTAAATGCATATGAAAGTATACACGCTACTAACACAAAAAATTCAAGTTTTAACATTTTTCTCTGTCTGTCTGTCTGTTTGTTCCGGGTAATCTCAGAAACGGCTGGACCGATTTTAACGGGACTTTCACTGGCAGGTAGCTGACGATTCAAAGAGTAACTTAGGCTACTTTTATTTATTGAAAATATTAGGGTTGCGGGTGAAACCGCAGGGCACAGCTAGTATAATGATATAAACGTTTCAACAACTAACACTTCTATAAAAACTTACCGAAGCGGTAAAGAAGGTAAATTTTGCAACTTATTCAGGCCAATAAGTTTCTTAACAACGATCGAACGAGGAACACCTAACTTAAACTTTCCTTTGCCGATAACGTGTTTACAGCGCGGGTAACTTTGAACGCAGACTTCTGATACCATCAATATCAATATAAAGTGTAAAGTTATTACAATCACTTAGACAACCATTTCCTCTTTATTACAAAACATGGACTAAGAAAATTCTCGGTTTAGAAGTAACTGTTTTTTTTTTGTAATATGGATTTAAAAATAGATGGATAATTTAGTCCGAAATTGGTAGTTGCTTTAAGAACATTTAGAAAGAGAAAATTTAATTTATAATTTTTTTTCTATCAAGATGATTAGCTTTTGCATAACAAACCATGTCTTCTTTATCTTCGCTTTCCTCTTGGCAGTTTCTATGGCAATACTTACGATTCAGGGGTAAATTTTACAATGCGTCGCTGCTCCTCCCTATCTTTTCATTTTTGGAGGTATCGAATAGGTATCGTTAATTTAACTCGCAGTAAATCACATTGGTGATCTCGCAATCTGCCTCTACAAATTTCTTAGAACTATCAGCAGTTCTTAGTCTCTACGAAGATAGTGAGACTACTAATGTATAGTAACTTGAAAATACAATTGTGTATTAAGTTCCTAACTCACATTCACTTCGGAAGTTACGCATGGCCTCATGTAAAATCTGGCTCCTAATGAAAAAACTTTTCCACAGCATATGGGTTGTTTATTAACAATAATGGCCAAATAATTCTAGTTAAATAACCAATACTTTTCCAAAACGGCTGGAGCGGCCAAGTTACGTGATTGCTCTCAATTTCGAACAAACACCGGTCGATAAACAGCAAAAGCGGTGCTTAATTAATTAAAGTTCATGTTAGCTCTGTAAATTACGTACAAGTTCGGATTAGGAACACCTTACGCTTACGATAACTTACTTGGATTGCTTGTACAGGGTGCGAGAACATTTGATTTTCTCGCACGAAGGGTGAATACTTAACACATAAGGCTAATAACAACGTTGCTTGTTTTTCTGTGAATAAATGGAATTAAGTTTATTACAATACTAAATTAATTTGCGGCTTGGAATCTAGATTATTGGGTTATTTAGACTATAGCCAGGCTCGCGCCCTATTATATGGGACTTTAAATATAACTGGCGAAATGTGGGTGTGGGTATTATGCGTAGGTACACCTCTGCCTACCCCTACGGGAATTACATGCGTGAGCATATGCGTGCATGCTATCCAGGAGTGTAACCTTACTGTGGATGTGTTTGTGGACAAATGGAATAAATAATTATTGCCGTGTCTAGCAGTTTTACCCTCGTAGGAGGAACAATAGAAAATTGTATGCTTAGTTGATAATTTGATGCTTTTCCCGTTTTTGAAGCATTTACAATGATGCTTCGCTCCTATTGTTTGCAGCGTGATGTGAAGCTGTAAGCTTTCCTTCCGAACAAAAAAAATTGAAACGAATAGTTCGTGAGATTAGCGTGTTCAATCAAACAATCAAACTCTTCAGCTTTATGATATTAGTATCTTTTTTTCTTCAAAAATGTAGGTATTATATCTACTTAGTGTAATTGGAATAACATGCCTCAAATTAATGAAAACATTTTTTTTTTCTGTTTGTATACCTATATTTTTTGTTGTTCACAGAGAGGCTGCTCGGGGGGTAGGATGCGGCGGCATGCAGCGCGTCCTGCTGCTGCTGACGGTGCTCTCCAGGGCTATCGTCCCCCATGCCGACGTCACAGGTAACTCACACACATTTTACACGTTTCACACACATAGGTCAGACTATAGGCAACATACATAAATGGCATACATAAGTTACACATACAATGTCACACAGTGGTAACACACATAACATGTCAGACTATAAGTAACACACACATGTTACACGTTGGTTACACACACATGTGTAATTGGTAACACACTTATGTTACACATAGATGCCGCACCTATTCAAGTATACACAGTCTCACAAGTGCGTGAGCTTTGATTTAAAATGTACGAAGCACTTAAACAATGTGAATTTTACCGACGTGCATAAGTGCCTTAAAAAGCCTAAAGTAAATAAATATTATTATTTTCATTTTCAAAATGTTAGGGGAGGTATTACCTTTCACGGAGGATAATTGAACTGCATTAAAGTGAACGCAAACATGGTTAACTAAGTTAGCTAATTGGTTCAAACCCAGGTTTATTATAGTTACACTTTGTAGGCGACTCATAAACCACGCTGCTATTTAATAATATACTTGTTAAATATGATTAGTTTGCCTTTATGGCTGAATGACCCAACTGAAACGACCCCTGGGATATTCGAAGGTATACAAAAATCGTCTAACTTTCCGATGGACTAACATTCCACTACGAGTTAAACATTTGAAGTGTGAAGATTTATAATAAATTTTGTATATTTTTTTATCCACTCTTAAAAATTTAAATTCCTCCAAAACCACTGGTCCGATTCGTATGAAATTTTGTGATCCACCCCAAAGAAATATATGGTAATATAACGTTGGACGGACACAGCTATTATTCTATATTTTCAATGTCTCATCTATTAGCCAATTTTTGAAATTTAAATTTCTTAGGAAACCATTTGAATGTAATTAAACATTACTATTTAATTCCACTCAAACATAATTGTAACTTGTTATAAGTTAACACTTTAATGCTAATAGCTACGATCAAAGAGCGCGCTTCAGGCAAAACATCATTAAAATTCAGTTGAAGCTAGCAACTCATTCTAGGATTCGCCGTAACGTGGGTGTCGAACTACGTTTATCTTACAAACAATATCTAGCTTATAGCTTCGTAGCCGTGGGAGCAAAATCATTAGGCCAAGAAGACCAATTCTGCAGCTCAAAATTTAACAAAGATTCAAACATTAAGTAATCTAATCTCGACTGTACATACAATGTTTTGTGTGACGAAATCTTAATACTCCTTGGAATTCTCCGAGGAAGGTAATGTCAAACCTCTCTGAGCGACAGATTTCATCCTTATTTATCTTCCATTAAAAGTATCTGCTCACGACAACGAGTATTAACTTTATGAGTATCGAGTTATTTGGTTCAAATAATATTTATTTCCTTAGTACCACAAGACTTTGAACCTACGACTCCAGTCTCCACCATGACGACACCACCACCCACCGTCTTCCGAGCCCGAGGGACTCCGAAGCCAAGGCGCCTTCAAATGAAGTCAGGGAAATCTGATTCTCCGATGCTCAACTACATATTCGACTCATATGCTACGAGTAGCAAACATTTTCATGACAAGTAAGTAGTTTTATTATATTTGTGTTACAGTAGCTATTGCGTATACCATTCGATAAGCGAAGTAAAGCAACCCTAATCCAAGCCAGAATTTGTATGGGTGACCGCCCGAGTTTCCTTCGTGCCTCGGAGAGCACGCTAAGCTGTCGGTCACGGTTGCCAATTTAACATCTTTGGCAATCGTTACAGGTCAATCGGAGGCCTAAGAGAGTCTGGCAGCTGGTTTAACCCAGATTACCGATTTTCGTCGTAAAAGTTTCACGAAGGTCGGTCACTTCGTATAAAAGTCAGGTGATCAGCCACATCGGGTTGAAACGAGTGCCGACCTCAACAATGTACGGGATCAGGCCAGGGACAAATTTACCTCTTTCATAAAAATTTGAATCACCCACGTATCCTAGAAAGTACACGCTTTCTAGATTATGCGGATTTATTTAAAAAAAATACTTAACGGATTTTCTTGCTGGCTTCAACATCAGTTTATAATTAAGTTAGATATATAGGTATTAGTAGTAGCGAATATTACTTTATGTTCAAGATATAGTTCTTGTAAATATACACCCACTTACATTGGCAAAGGTCACAGATTAACTTAAGAGTACTTAAGAGTTGACAACACGAAATAATCTTACATAAGGTACTGGGGAGTTCCACAACAAACTTAATCAGGAGGAAATTAGAGACGAGGCGGAAAGTTCAGGTTCGTTGGAGTGACCGCGGATTGGAAACTAATTCTAGAAGGCTTCCCAAGAAATGTCTTTATTTACCTTAAAGGATCACGCCAGGTGCTTACAAATTAGATTAGAGTATTTGAAGAAAATAGGACAAAAAATTAAAAAGAGTAAAGCTTTTCTTTGACTAAAATAAGTTGCGAATTGTGTCTGTACAAAATGTACATTGCAATAATTGGTGAGAGTCCTTTTGAAGCTAAAATACTTACAAAAGAAAAGGTTGGTTTAAATGAATGCCTAACCTACCCTTTAAATATAATAATATACAAACTTTTAAGCAAGTCAGTAATTAAATAGAAAAATGTTTATGATAAAATAACAACCAAAAACCTGCCAACACCATGAAATAAAATAAAATTGTATAAAGAATTAGTTTTGTTAATTTTATTTAAACTTTCTACATACGGAAAATGGATAATATGCCTTTACCTATTTGATAGACACTTTAATCAATACAGCAATGGAAACCTTATTTAAAATCTTGACTCCGTGATTGAAATTCCCAAAAATGAGGCCAAAATATAATATTTCGTCCTGACTAAATCCCAGGGGATATTATGAATAGGAATACATAAATACTAAGGCATATAAGCACACATCACTTTCCCCTTATTCCGTGTAAAATACACGAAAGGAGATAAAAACCAGCCCGTATCGCTGCCGACAGTAATACAGTTTGCGTCATTTTCTTTTTACTTGTCTTGGAAATGCTGTCACTTTAAATAAGATCCAACAGAATAAGCTAATTTGAAATCGTTGCCTTTCAGCTTATGCTTCGGTTCAAATTCTGTGTCAACATCTCAGTTGAAAGGTTCTTTAAATATACAAGTGTGGACGTGGTTCCTTTTGGCTGCGGGATTTGGAAGGCTTTGAACTAATTTACAGGTTTGTTCTCAACTTAGGCTTCTACATACATATGCTCACTCCCCCGGGTAGGCAGAGGTATTGTAATAACAGCACCTATTTTCATCAAAGATGATTATGAATGAATGAATTCGCAATCGAACGAAAATCAAACGTAGTTTCAGTATCGTTTTGTTGTTATCACACTCAGTTTTTATTCATTAAATAATTAGATTAACAAGGTTTAGAATATACAAATGGCAAATAATTTTCTAGCAGACTACGTTTGAGCATAATTTTAGAACTAATAAGAACCGTGGTAGGAACTTTGCGAACCTTCAGTCAAAACTTCGTTTTTCGGAGAAAGCGAGTAGTACCCTACATACTTTTGAAAAGACCGAAACTGCTAATCTCTCTTAAAGATGGAATAAAGGGGCCGACAAAAAATTTGGGGAAAAAACATTTCCTTTCTCCTTCGTAATATCAGATTTTGGTCTACGTTTATTATCACATTAACTTAGGAACATAACCTCGATTAATTGGCATGATTTCCTAACCAAGTACCACATTTGGTTTAACGACAAACACTTTATAGATATTTCTAAGCGTCAGCAAAATGACATCGAATAATGTGAAGTAATAAAAATAAACAAAATTACTATGATAAGCTTTAATACTGATGCAGCCATCAACTTTAGTGGTTTTGAGACTTAAAAGCTCTCATTGTGAAATTTTTAAAAGCTTTTCAACGAGTTAGCTTACTTTTGAATGGAGTTGTTAACATTTCATTACTATTGAGAGAAGCGTTTTAATATTCCCTCGAAATTCGATTTGGGGTTTATAAATTGTATTTCATGAAAGAGTATATTTTAGAACTTTTATATTTACTACTAGCTGTGCCCCGCGGTTTCACCCGCGTAGATTTAGTTTCATCCTTATCGTCGCGGAACCCTAATATTTTTAATGAATAAAAGTAGCCTAAGATATTCCTTGAACCATCATCTACCTGCCAGTGAAATCGGTCTAGCCGTTTCAGAGATTACCCGGAACAAACAGACAGACAGACAGACAGACGGACAGACTGACAGAGAAAAATTTTAAAAATTGGTTTTTTGGTCAGTAGCGTGTATACTTTCGTATGCATTTAGTGAAAAGCTGTTATTTTGAAATTACAAACAGACACTTCAATTTTATTTATCTGTATAGTATAGATAGTAATTTCTCGACATCAGACTCATTAGGTCGGATATCCAATTTTGGCAAAAATCACTACAATGTGAATTTTTTGTATCCAGTACTTTATGAAATGGGATTTAAACACTGGAATGTAACGAGCATTAAAATATTTCAAATTAGTTTGATTTTGATTTCTTTTTTCTTTATTTTTATTAATACAGAATCGCTTCACGAGTAGCTCAGTTGGCACTTCATAGTTTGCAAAGTTGTTGGGTCGTATTTTTTCCTAAGCATTTTAAAGAATTTAGAAAAAACTGCTTAGTTTAAAATATGTTATTAATTGAAATGACTATGCTAAGAATATTTTTAGAACATTTCAGTAAAGGAATGTATAAATCCGGCCTTAATGGATTTAGTTGCCGTCTCGGTAAAGTTTTGCATCTGAAAGTTTGACTTAATTAATCAACTTTTTTAGCTGTCTCGGTCTTGTCTTAAGCAGTTTAGAATAATGTTGGCTTTTTGCTGTCGTTAGCTCCTCATGTGCAAATCTCAAAATAGTTTAGCGGGGAAGACAAAAAAATATCGCATAGAAGTAGATAAATTACGGAATTCTCAAATAAAATTAAATTATTAACAGCTTTACACTAAATGCATATGAAAGTATATATGGTACTAACATTAAAAAAAAAACAATATTTTAAAAGTTTTTTCTGACTGTCGGTTTGTCCCGGGTAATATGTGACCTGGACCTGGACCGATTGCAACGGTTCTTTCACTGGCAAATAGCTGCTGGTACAAGAAATAACTTGTACTACTATTATTTAAAAAAAAAGGTGTACGCAATATAACCCACCTAGTATAAAATACATTCTTAACATAATATATTATATAAATAAAATTAGTGTCATAAATTCTGAATACAAACCCTCAGAACGCTAACAAACACGTTAGCGTAAAGGATGTAATTTGAACTAACACAGGCTTATGCTATCTCATTTACTAAGCTAATGAAGACATTTTCGACGCAACATTGAGAGGGTTTCCTCACACCGTTTGCGAAGTTCTAAGGATCTTCGTCAAGACGAATATACCGTTCTTATTATCGCCATGAGCTTTTGGATAATCTATACATCTATACAGATAAATAAAATTAAAGTGTCTGTTTGTAAATTCAAAATTACACCTTTTGACTAAATGCATATGAAAGTATACAGGGTACTGATATTGAAAAGCCAATTGTAAAAAAAATATCTGTCTGTCTGTTCGTCAGACATCTGATGTTTCAAGGAATAACTTAGGCTACTTTTATTTAGAAAATATATTAGCGTTTCGTGAAATAAAGCATGAAACTATATCTATACGGATGAAACAGCTAGTAAGTCATAAATAAAAAAAAAATTAGCAGTGTAGGGCTTATACACATTCCAGATTTCGCCAGTTATGTTCAAGTCCCATGTAATAAGGAGCGGGCCTACGCTATGAACCGGGTTAATCCGGGCTGCCACATAATAACACTTTGGCCGACCTGGGACCTGTCCGATTGAATCCAGGACCTCGTGTTCCACAGTAGCTTTTGCGATTACAAGACCAACGAGGCAATAAATATATCATCATCTCCCTAGCCTCATCCCATGTATTGTTGGGCTCGGAACTTGATTCAACTCGATGAGACTGATCACCTGATTTTTATACGAAAGGACAGTCATCTGACCATCGTAACTATCACGAGAAAAATCAATATAATATCGTTAAAATATATATCATCATTAATATATTGTCAATGTTACGCGTCAGTGTAACACAAAGCCGCATAATTTGTAGGCAAGGCACGTATACACGAGAGTTCCCAGTTTGTACAAAACGAGCCGCCGGGTCACACAAAAAGGGAAGAAGCTCTTTTTTTGCCCAACATATGTTTGAAATGCTCCTTTTGTAAATTAGCCTCGGAATAATATCATAACTTTTCTTTTATAGTAATATCCATACTCTTTTCCTGCTTTGCTGTGATATGTGTTTTATATCGCCTTTTTATATCTGTTGTCCAAAACACGCCACTTTTTCTGAAGATAAGTATGTAATTTTTTAAGACTGAGAAATCTTTGAATCATCTCCTTGACCTTATCCCAAAAAACTGTTGGGGATTTTAAATCAAACGATATCGCTGATCACCCGATTTTAATAAGAAGCGACTGCCATCTGACCCGTCAGTCTCTCTTAGGCCTCTGAATGACCTGTAACGATTGGCAAAGAGGCCCACGGTCTTCGGGCTCTCTGAAGCACGAAGGTAACTCGGGCACTCGGGTCACCCATCCAACTACTGATGGGTTACAAGGGTTGCTTAACTGCGCTGATAGAATTATATACGCAACGCAGTTATTACCACTATAAGTTAATATTGTGTGTATATTTGAAACTAACTTGCAATAAATATATGAATATGAATATGAATAACAACTGCGCCGCTAGCTCTTCAAAGGGGAGTGAGATATCTCTGCATACGTAACTATATAGTGGTGGATAAGCCTGAATTGACTGCGAGCTTATGGGTGATGATCTTTATGACGTCTTAACGCGAAATATGTTCATAAACTGAATAGTCGTAATCAACGTGTTTCTTAAGTACTCATTCTGCATAATATTGTGCTAAAAATAACGGCATTCGCCAACATTATTTCCCTTCACTAGACAATTAGCAAGCTTATTCATAAAGATTATCTTCAGTCGCATAGCTCCTTGGAAGGACAAATTTTAATTAAGCCGATTATATAAGGCCTTGGGAATTAAATGTTGATAACCCAATTATTAGGCCTGGAGCTTGGACACTTAGCCTAATATATGAGGGATGGAAACTTAATTAGTTAGCTGAATTAGCACGTGCGTGTGCGTGATCGTACACGTCACTCGTCGGTAATTAGTTCCAACGCACGGGACAGTTACGAACACGCTCACTTTCATTTAACCGTAATTATTTATTTCTGGATTAAAAACGAAAACATACAACCTTAGTAATTAATAAGGTAAGAAAAAAAAATTTCATCAATTAAAATCCAGCAGAATTGTATTCAGTATCGAACGTATATTCACGTTCTAAAGTGTTACATTGTGATTAAAAGAACGATAGCATTTGTGTATTTATTGTACTTTGATCTAAATCTAAATGTTATCACTAAAGAAACGTCTTTATGTGGTTATCACTAGGTATTAGTTTGGCAACTTATGTATAAAAACTAAAATAATAATTATGTTTATACTGTGAACTACAATATTATTTATTACGATACCATTACTTAAATGCATTAACGAATAAAGGAAGATTTATCAGATTCTTTTTCGAAAATTCAGAAATAAACAAGGAAAAATTATGGTAGGTGAAGCCTATCATTTAGCTTTATGCTAAAATATGCCTAATACCAAAGTAGTATAGACTATTTTCAAACAGATCACTTGTTTCAGATTTCGTCCTCCGGCGTTTGAAGGAGATACAGTGTCTGAAGAAACGATCATCAACGCCGATACTGGGGCCACGGTGATATTTGATTGCCGAGTAACAGCTTTGAGAGATAAAACGGTAAATAAACTGAAAATCAATAATATACACTCACGGGCGATGATATCGGATCACCAATTAACCTCAATAATATTTTAAAGATCTCGTCTTTCTTCATAATTTTAGTATTATTATTGTACAGTATAATATTATTGAATTGATATTTTTAAGCTGTTGATATAATCATCATAATGTCTAGAATAAATTTAACATCTTTGGCAATCGTTACAGGTCAGTCAGAGGCCTAAGAGAGTCTGACAACTGGCTTAACCCAGATTGCCGATTTTCGTGAAGATTGCGAAGGTCTGATGGCAGTCTCTTCATATAAAAATCAGGTGATCAGCCACATCGGGTTGAATCAAGTGCCGACCCCAAATACATGGGATAAGGCCAGGGAGATGATGATGATGAATGTTTAGAATAAATAATATAGAAAAATAGGTCTCTTATATATCAAAACTAGCTATGCTTCGCGGTTTCACCCGCGTAGATTTAGTTTCATGCTGTTTTTTTTTAATAAAATTAGTCTTATACACTCCTTGTAACTTTAGCTATCTGCCAGTGAGAGTCCCGTTAAAATCCATCCAGCCGTTTAGGCGTGACCAAGGGAAATGGGGATTCGTTTTTATATATAAGATAGATAGATTGCCCCGCAGTGGAACAATACAAGCTGAATAAGAATACATTAGATAAGATATAATAAAATTGTAAGGAAGTGAGTGTACGGATTAAGTACACTTAATTAAATAACTGCTTTAGTCTTGCAATATTGTATCAAAAACATTTGCTAAGTACTAAAAATCATCGAAGTTTCATCAAAATCCAAATAAAACTAGCTTTCGGAATAAACTATTTCCTTTTAACATATACTACGGTTAGGTATTTGTATTGCTTTAGAACACATGTGTACTGAACTGAAAAGCACTCTATAAAATGCAACTGAATTTCTTTATTCTTATATTGTCTTTTTCTGCCAGGTGTCTTGGCTGCGAGTATCTGACGATGAAAACTTGGAGCTCCTTACTGTAGACTTGGAGACACATACTGCAGATTCACGGTAAAATAGAAATAAATATATGAAGAAACATACATATTATACTCTCCCCCTGTATTCCAAGGGGTTGGTAGAAGTTAACTTATAGCGTAATATTCCAGTCGTGTTTATGTCATATGTAATAGAGGCTGAGCCTATTGCCATTAGCCGACCACAGGGGCCTCACCATAAGCTCTTATTGCCGTCATAGTTCTACTGTGTGACAGTGACAGACTTATACACGTCACATACATCTGTCTCATAATAAGAGTTAAACTATCATGGCAATAAGAGGTTATAGTAGGACTGGTCTAGTTTTTAGATTAGAAGTTACAAATGTCAAAAACCCAACAACACGTTGCCCGACCCAGGATCGAACCAAGGACCACGTGTTTGCAGTCGGCGAGTAGGGCAAAAAAGCATTAAATAATATTAATAAATTTATTCAATAAGCCAGCGAGAATAATTCTTATAATGAGGCACTTAATTGCTTGTATCACTAAATTAATTATTGCGAGTATATTGAATATTAATTAACATAACGACTGTAACTAAATATATCTGAACCTTAATTGATCAATAATACGGTGTGTTTTTAAACAGGTACAGAGTAGATTTAGCTGGCGAGAATTGGAAATTGGCGTTAGCCGACGCCAAAATCCAGGATTCTGGTGTTTATTGCTGCCACGTGTCTACGCACCCGCCTATGCTGCGACGATTCAGGCTAACTGTACATGGTAAGTAAAGCAACGAGTAGAAGGTTAGCTAATACATTCTTCGGTCTCATTGAATCAATACTGATAAACTAACTATAGATATTAATAACTCCAAAAATAAAAGGTCTTTTCTTAAAAGTATAAATTAAAGTAACGTCCTTTAGTAATATTTTTAAGAATTATTTATTAACTAGCTGTGCCCTGCGGTTTCACCCGCGTAGATTTAGTTTCATCCTTATTGTCGCGGAACCCTAATATTTTTAAGAAATAAAAGTAGCCTAAGTTACTCCTTGAAACATCAGCTACCTACCAGTGAAAGTCCCGTTAAAATCCGCCCAGCCGTTTCAGAGATTACCCGGAACAAACAGACAGACAGACAAACAGAGAAATATTTTAAAACTTGTTTTTTTAGTGTCAGTAGCGTGTATGCTTACATATGCATTTAGTGAAAAACTGTTATTTAGGAATTACAAACAGACACTTCAATTTTATTTATCTGTATTGATGTATAGATGTATAGCTATAGATTATCTTTGAACCTTAATGTTGAAAGAGTGCCCAAATCAAAGCAAAATAAGAATTTAAGATTTACTTACTTGTTACATAAACTACTTCTAGCATAGTACTAGAAATAGGTCACCACAAAATAATCCTACATTTCTAGATACAAAATACTGACAGTGAAGGATTCTAAAGCAATGTCTCGGGCTTAGCCGAAATGTATTGTCTGAACAAACATTTAGACAAGTGGATGGACCTGCCTTTTCCGGCCTTTAACGGCTTAGACTGGAATCCAGGCCATTTGGAATAGATTAATGCTTTTTATTCTTCCTGTCAAGATTAATGTTCCTGCGTCATCTTTCACTGAACCTATTTATAATAGTTTAGAATTTATTCTGCCGTCCTATTTACGTCATCAAAGGACGGATCGCGGGTCTTGTTGTTACAAATTAATGAGCAGAATTTTGCTTGTGACCGAATTATGTTATAACTAAATTATTTGTATTTTCTTCCTCGCGTTTAGATTTATTACTTTAATTTGATTATGTCGTCTGAAATTAGCTTTACAAAATTCTGCTTGATAGAATAAACGTATTTGTGTTGTTTGCGTGTTGTGTAAAATAATCTAACATTATTCAGCTGGTTGAGTAAAGTATATAATGTAGTGGTCGTTAAGCTAAATTAACCATTATTTATTATGTGGTACATACAGAGTGTCTGGATTTACAACATTTAATTATAATTGCAAAGTTTGGGTCATGAAATAACATAACTTTATTTAGAATTATCATAAAGAAGCGTAAGTTCATGTCATATATTGCATGTTTATTTAGTTACTACACTAACAGATATTATCGATAATTATAATATGGTTTAAACCAAGACTAAACCAAACTAGGACTATAACTATATCCATACCTTTTGAAATCTGTATCACAAAAAAAGATAGAACAACTAGTAAACGACGGATTATATTAGGCCTATGTTTTCTAATAAGGGTATTTATTTTTGTACATTGTAATTATTTCCGATGGTATAATTGCAATTTTAACTCAACAAGAACATAAACTTTAAGAATTTTAATGTGCAGGGTTACATAATTATTATTTTATTTAAGACTTGACAAACTTTTAAACAGCGAGAATTTACGAACTTTACCAGAAAGACCGCTGGTAGCGGAAAATAGTTTTTACTGCAAAGAATGTTAAGCTTTACACAAAATACTTTTACAGTATAATTTTGTCTGCAGCTCCAGCCATAAAAATGAGTAAAGAGGCTTTCCTCGAGAGCGGGGAGACGCTTTCTCTCAAGTGCGCCGTGTTACACTTGTACCCAGGCGAAGTGGTACCAGAGATGCATTGGTACATAAACAACGGTACCACTACGCTAGACGAACTGCGGGGCGGTGTGCTCATCGAAACAGATCACTTGACTTTGACGAGTCATTTGCAGGTACGAAAATATTGTATTTTTTACTTATTTTAAGTTGAAGTGTTACCATTTTTATATTAAAAAAATTCTTTGAAGTATAATAATGTTTTTTTACGTCAATATATTTTGTTAAATTAATATTTTTGAGTATAATACAATTTTCCAATAATTGTTTAAATTATACACTTTCACAATCACACTTTCAAATCCCAAGAGTATTATTTTAATAATATTTTAGAGAAAAACTTTTGAATACGTATACTTCACGTTTCTGTTCACAAATTCTTGTAATTCAAACATTTCTCAAAAATATCATTTTTTACTCCATTATTTTTTTAACCACCATTTTTTATACACTCTCGAATTCCAAACTACAAATTAATTCCAAGTACCGCGAACCCTCTCTAAAATTTATAAGGAAAATCAAATAATAAAGCAATTTTAGCAGAAGTGGCCATTCTCGAAGCAATTTAATTTAACGATAATAATAAAAGATCAAAAACACAATCGTGATCTCTTGAAAGGGGCAACAATATGGATAAAAATATATGTACGTATGCGGACAGGGGCTTGATTAGACCATTTGCAGGACGAGTCCCACACTGGAGGCGTAATTATGTCTGTAAACGTTTATAGTCAGTCAGCAAAGATTACAAAGCGTATGATGTTTGCAGTGTGATAGCCATGGGTTAAAGTGCCGATGATGTGGACTCTATATGAGCGTATATTTTTTTAGAAATGTATTTATTTTTTTGAAAATAATATAATTTTTGGAAACACAATTGCACAAATATTAGTTCTTATTATTTTCCTTATTTTCAGTAATATCACTATTTGTCAGACTTATAATGACATAGAAGTTTAAAAATAGTCAGTAATGAATTGTGACAGAGACAGCATATTATAGTGTAACTGAGTATATTGATGATAGCCAAACATGGCAATGAGTTGCTCACTCTTCCATTGAAATGTACTTAAACAACCCTATGTATATAGAAGGGACACATGTAAAAAAAAAAAACCGGGGAGTTTGTTTCGCCGTTTCTTCTCCTGACAGGCTTACTTTTGGAAACGGTAGTAAATTAACTTAAGTTAGCGTAAGAAAAATGACGTTCAATAAGTGTTCCAAGTGTCCCTTATGTTGAATAAAACTTTTTGATTTTGATTTTGATTTTGATATAAAAATAAGTGAACCGTCCGAAAGAATTACGTATTCTATGAAAGTAGATTCTTGGGCAAGTCCTGCGGAACACGTTCTGAACTACAGTTAAATCACGTCTGAATCTAGAATAATTGGGTTCACTTTAACTAATTAGATATCACCCTAACCAAAACCTTATTACTATAATTCGGCGTGTAGCCAAAATTTCCTACCTTAACTTAACTATAGCTTTGATAAATTTAATTAGCGATCAAAGTTTTAAGTAATCGATTTCTAAAATGGAATACCATTGGTAATCAAAACAAAACCTCTATTACAAGAGCCGTCTTCCTTATTCATCAGATGTTGCATATACTATATCAATGCTAAGTATTAGAAATGTTTATAAATATTAGCTAGGTACCAGTTTTTATTCCCAAATCCATGGGATATTCTAAACAAACCACAATCAAACAAAAAATAATGTTTACAAATTTTCTGACACTTCTGCATAATACCCCCGCGGTTAGAAAAAATCCTTTTCAATGCTCGTCAAAATTATCTATAAAGCTTTAAAATTTTAACTTAATTCTGCGATTATATGCCGTAGTCAATGTTTCCGCTGTCAAAGTGACCGCACCCTTACAGCCGGCCTTGGTAATTTCACCTCCCTCTTCAGAGTAAATTGCCGTAATATATTTGCGGGTAAGTGGAGGTGGCGACTTAAATATTCTTCCACACTCACCACATTTCAGTGTTAGGGCAACAATATTATTTTGTTATTATATCATTGCGAAATGAAAAAGGGTTTACAAATTTGCTACGAGATTTTGTGAACTCTGTTAATTACCCTGGATTTGCAAATGGCTGTAATTTTATGGGCTTTATTTACTCAATACAATTTTTGAGACATTATATTTCATTACCATATAAGTAGTCTTTTATATGCCATAGATTGCATTATCAAAGCCATTTTATCAGATTTGGGTCTCTGTATTTTTGTTAACAGGTAACTCGACTAAAAGTGGAAGATGCGGGCAACTATACCTGCGCTCTGGTAGCGCCTTTGTCAATGAGAGCTGTAGCAAGAGTACACGTTTTACAAGGTAAAATAGTTCATCAGCTTTCACGTATACTACTGCTGGGGTCGGTACTTGACTCAAATCCACGTTGCTGATCACTTGATTTTATACGTAGAAAATGCCATCTGACCGTCTCAACCCCTTTTACGAGGAAAATCGGTATTCTGGATCAAGCCAGTTGTCAGACTCTTAGGCCTGCAACGATTTCCAAAGATGTACAATTGGCAATAGGGTCCGACAGCTTCTCGTGGTCTCCAAGGCACGGAGGGAGCTTATGCGGTCACACATCCAACTACTGGCTTGAGTTAGGGTTGCTTAACTTCGCTGAACGAAATATGCGCAATAACAAATGTGCCACGCTCCTCAGGAAGGTAAAGAAGTAATAGTTACCATAAAGATTTATCAAGCGCGATGATTGTTTGCCATATTTAATGGTCCCTTTGTTGCAAAATAATCTTCCTCTGTAGACCAAATAGCCTAGTAGAAAATAAAACACCCAAGTCGTATCCAAAAAAATCTCATTAATTAGATTTAAACATGTTAAAAAATTGTTTTTTATACAAAACATTTTTCTTAAAATAATTCCCGATCTACTATAAACATTGGAAGCGAGGGTAAGTGTGTTCTTAACCAAAAGGGGTTGGAGTAAGTGAAGGAAAATGTACCTTCCGGAATTTCAGAATGTAAGATGGATTCTTGTAATTATAAATAATCATTTTAGCTAAAAATGTTACAGGAATAAATATTTCAATAACGTTAAAATAACCAAAGCAGAAATTTAAGTACTTTTCGCTTCGATATTTCAATAAATTAATGAACGCGGTACTTAATATCGTTATCATAATTAAAATGAACCCAATTAAAATTAAATACAGTTTGTTTGAAGTTCTGAACTTTCATTCATAAATATTCAATAAAAATAGATAGATACATAAAATTCATAGATAAATTTGAGATCTATTAGTCTAGGTCGATGCATGATAAGAACAGGCGAATAACTGTCTAGTGTTGGTCTTAATCAGGCGGACTGTACTCTTACGCGCCCACGCCTGTGTTCCCCAATAGGGGCGAGCCGATTGCCATAAACAGGACACGAATCCAGCCTTTAGGCTGCTACTGGGTGATTAGAAATGAAAGAACCTCCTAACACTTTATCAAACGTTTACTGTATAGAAAAAGTCCTCTTAAATTTACAACTATCGGAAGAATGTTCCAGACCTAGTTGAGGAGATGAAAACACTCCTTAAACACGCCCCCGCTAAGTTACTAAGCACCATCCGTTAGCACAAAGTAACTCCTGCAAAGTACATGTCTATCTTACTAAACAATAGAGCTGTGAAAGTTACGAAAATAAGCGTACCCTTATGTATTCGTTTCTATAACAAATTAGTACTTACTCGATACTTTCGTATCGTTCCCCGTTACGTCTGATACCTCGTAACATACTATCTAATGTTGGAGCCACTAATCGTGTCGTATCGTATTGTGTAAGCGTACAGAGTGCCTAGTGCAAGTTTTTTTTAAATCGCCGTCACAAGTCATCGCGTCGACTTAAAAGCAGATTTGTATGGGCTCACAACAGCGTCATCTTTATGCCGACAGAGGTGCTTTTCCGATCCTATAGAAATCTGCGTTAACGTCGACGCGATGACTTGTGACGGCGGCAGTGAAAAACTCGCACTAGTTCCTCAGGTAACGTTTCGTTACTCGGTCGGTACTAGATAGCGCAACCGTTATTCAGTACCGAATACAAACGGTTTGCTACAGCTCTACTGAACAAAGGAACACGGGATCTCCAACTTATTCAACTTATCATACGGGTTGGTAACGTAAGGTGCTTTTATTCCAGGTAACTTCCACTTAAGTTGTGCCTGGGTTTCTAACGTGTTTTGTATCTTAGTACTGTGTCTCGGGGACAAAGCATTCTAATGCATGTTTATGTGAATTGTAATGTGTTGTATATTCTTTTATTAACTACTGAGGTGGCAATTTAGCTTAGGATTTACGGAAAGGTATCCGTGGTATGGAGATAGGAAATTTGATGAAAACCTGATGATTTGTTTGGCTAACGAGTAAAAAGCAGTTGGACCCCAATTCGGCCTCGAAAAGAAAAAAGTTTTTTTTCATATTATGATTTTTTTCTCTGGGCCTTTTTCCTCGAAGTCATACTTTTACTCGTTTGAAAATGCTATAGATGTCCATGTCCTGAAAAGAATGTAAAAATATTTATTCACAAAAAACAAACAATGCAAAAGTTAACAAAAAAAGATAATTTCAACCCTTTTTCCTTCCCACAGGCTCGAGTTTAGCAGAATTGCAGAGTGGTGTTAAGACTACTAACAGTTACATGAGCCTTCTACTGACGTCACTTCTAGCAGCATTCGGGACCCTCTACGGCGATGTGAGGTGACCTTTCTACACATATCTTTAACAAACTAGAAAAGTAAACTGGATGTAGCAAGAGTTTTTTATTTTTTGTTATTTGAAAAAAAACTGCTTTTTGTCAAGTTATTGTTATTTGGGATTTCTGATATCCCCAAGATCAGTGGTGAGGTATCACAGCGTTTAGTTTGTTGACCACTAGTCAATTGACATATAATTTATTAGGAATTAAGTAATTTATATCTTTTTTCTTGCTGCTTTAAATGAATGTGACAAACGACTTAAGCTTGGCTTAAGCGTATTTTTTTGGAATTGAGACTGTGATAGCCTAATATCTACCGCAGGCCGCATTTAGATGACCCCTGATACTTAGTTACATATCATAAAGTTCTATCCCCTATTTTATCCTCTAGGGGGTAGAATTAATCAAAATCCTTAGCGGATGCCTACGTCATAACATCTACCTGCATGTCAACTTTCAGCCCGATCCGTCCAGTGGTTTGGGCTGTGCGTTGATAGATCACTATGTCAGTCAGTCAGTGAGTCATTTGAGTTTTATATATATAGATATACTGATTTTTGGTCCTTGATCATTTTTAGTTCTTGCTAGTCCAGTGCGTTGGGGTGTCTTGAAGATCCTTTACATTTTTAAGCCCGTCCTAGGATCTTTTTGACAGCAAGGACCATTAGTGAGAGTGTACATACATTTGTAAATATATATAAAATAATTATAGTAATGTAAGGAATATATTTTAGTGACACGACTTCATATACCTAACATATCACAAATACTTAATCTTCATATCACTTAATAATGCACTATAACTTTTCTATCATATAATTTGTGTTTTATTCATTTCATAAATAATAATATCGAGATAACTATTTATATTATCTTAGAGATAAATGAGTAAGTAAATAAAATAGGTAACCATATCCGATATTATTAACTCGTGTTTGTCTTAAATTACGTAAACATAATTATTTCAGATTCTTTATAAATTTTATCAAATGTGTTGAATTTTTTTGAGAGTCTACAAAAAAAATCTGTTTAAGAATTGTAATATTATTCAATGTTCGAGTAATCTTTATTCAGCTGATTTTCTAAATCTGTAATTAAAAAAATATATTTTTTTTCTGCAATCTGTAATAATTGGGGTTTTATGTCGTGTATCGTGTAGCTAAACCATTCATGTGGTTAATCACAATACCTTTATTATTTAAGCAGGGTAATCGACCTTCTTACTCGAACGAATACAGAAATTCAATACTTCAAAGAATTTTGCACCCTATCAGTCACAATGCCTGTTGAAGCACATGTATCAGATTAGTAATATTATAAAAGAAGTTATCTCTTTGATGTACGTTATTTAAGAGTTTATTTACAAGGGCGGAATTTAAAGAGGGTAGAGTGGGCCGTCGCTAAAAATATAGATATATATATACCACCATGAAATAAAAAAAGATATTTTTGTGCGTAAAACGCACACATTGTATGTTTTATTGTATTATCTACGTTTTAAAAATTTTTTTTGATAGTCAGTAACTTGGTTACCATATTGTACAGAATAAACTAATTAAAAATAACTAAAGGCACTACGCAAAAAGTATTCTAAAATGTATCTATTCAAAAATTATTTAAAAAAATATTGTAAATTATCTCTTTGTAAAACTTCAGTGTGTTTAGTATCTAATGAACTATAGAAAATAATAAATGTTTCAATACTCTTCTATCATATCACTTATTAATAAATTATGTGGAGAACGCAATAAAATTGTAGATATTTAAACTAATTATAGATAAAAACAAACATATGATTACTAATGACTAAGTTGTTGGTAGAATGAACATGAATTAATTTATAAAAATATCATTTACTATGCGTTTTGCAAGGATTAGGATTATTTTTAACTAATTAGCTCGAACAGTTAGGGGTACATTTTAAACGTGAAAAAGGAAAATTGAATTTGATAACAAAGCCGGGATATATTTTATTACTCTTTTGTTGGATCAAAAGTCAAATGAGCATTTTTATTTTTTTTTTGTTTTTAATAACGCCGAAAATTTTTTTAATAAAATTTTGTAACATCAAAATTTTTTGTTAAAAAAATTACAATTTTTTTTGCCTTTTTTATGAGAATGGAAATAACAAAAGATTTTTCTCATGTCTTTATTTTATGACGGTAGGCAGACAGATCCCATTAAGCTAAGAATAATAAACATCATCGTAGTAAATGATATTCACTGAAATATTTAAACATATCGGTGCTTTTGTTGACTGTTGATTTAGAATTTAATTATGAATATATTATATTTAATTATACCTAATGATACTGATAATCATGTACTATATTGTGATAAAATAAGAGTTTTATAATAAAATATTCAACAAAATTATATTTTTTTTATTATAAAATTTCTTAAGGTTAATTAGGCAAATGTTTAATTATAATGAATATTATCTATAATTACAGCTGCTGGGCTGGTATCGGTTTCATTCTTGTTGCAATCTGTTTCCAGTCACAAAACATGTCGGAGAATATTAACAACACAGAAACAAAGAGAAAAAAAAGCACTACACTTTTTCATTATCATCTCTTTGCGTTTCATCAACTTTGTCAATGTTTTTGGCATTGGTGTATTCATACCTTACATGATATCCCTTTTAATCGAATTACATTAAACGCGAGATGTAAATGACGATGTTAAGCAAGATATCTGCAAAAAAAATGTTTATCCGAATTAAAAATGTCTCTATTTGATTATAAACATATATATATATAGGATTATCAATGTTACCATATGGTTCGTAAGCTTGCTGAGAAGAACCTAGCAAAAAACTCAACAATTACTCTTTTCAATCGACGAAGCAGCATGCCTGAATAGTGAAATTAACTAAGAAGCAGAATACAACTCTTCTGGACTGAATTCTAGATAATATAACAATCTAATTGGAACGGGATGAAAGGTAAATGCAATTAAAGAGTATCGTATACTGGCACACTTTTCATTTTCAATTGTTTTAATAGCATTTTCAATAGCTGAAGCGTTTCATTGACGCATTTGAAATTCAAATTATCGGTTTATTAGAATGGGCTTTAAAGGAAGAAGAAGGCCATATCCCGGCAGAAGAGTCTATATATATTTAACTAGCTGTGCCCCGCGGTTTCACCCGCGTAGATTTAGTTTCTTCCATATTGTCGCGGAACTCTAATATGTTTAGTAAATAAAAGTAGCCTAAGTTATTTAGAAGTTATTCCTTGAAATATCAGCTACCTACCAGTGAAAGTCCCGTTAAAATCGGTCCAGCCGTTTCAGAGATTACCCGGAACAAACAGACAGACAGACATACCGACAGACAGAAAAATTTTAAAACTTGGTTTTTCAGTGTCAGTAGCGTGTATACTTTCATATGCATTTAGTGAAAAACTGTTATTTTGGAATTACAAACAGACACTTCAATTTTATTTATCTGTATAGATTATAGAATTTCAAACTGATGTGTTACAATGGGCTCGTACTGCAAGTGCTGTAACGCATATAATTCGATAAGTGAAGTTAAGCAGCCTCAATTCAGGCCAATAGCTGGATGGTTCCGAGTTGTCTCCCTGCAACAACATCTTTCGCAATGGCGGACAGGCTAGTCTAAAAAAGTCTGATTTAGCTCAGGTTACTGATTCTATATGAAAAAGGGTGGCAGAGGTCTGATAAGAGATTCCAGCTTTCTCAGAAAGGTCTTCAAAGAGGGTGAAAGTAGAGGTGTTATGATTCCACCAATTTCATCAATGTTGTCATCCCCGTCTTAGGCACTATGCAGTCATTCTTGCATTTATATAGGCTCACGCAATCCTAGATTGGTCCCCGACGGGGTAAGCACAGGTGTTATAACAACAACACCCACATTTCACCGAACATGATTTAGTGCCAACGTGACAGAGGGTGAGTCCATCGCCGTCTCTGGCACTATACATACGTATTTGAATTACTTCTCAGTCATATGCAGGTTTCTTCACGATGTTTTCCTTTATCGTAAAGCACGTAGGTTAAATTATTGCAAATTTTTCTTCACATTTCTTCTTAGATATTAAATGCAAGTTCTCATACGATATTTTCCTTTACAATAAAACTAGTGATGTAACAGAGCGGCACTGCGCTTACATTCTAAGTTTACTGCGAATATTGTTTATTGGTCTTTGTTTGTTCTTTTTTTTATTTATTTCCACTGAGGCAGATAAGGAAAAAAGTATATGAAAATATCTGATGCGCCATGAACATGACGGTCATACAATGTTAGTAGTATTTGTTCTACTTATTAACGTTTCTATTCCACAGTGTGATAATTAAGATCAGTCCTTAAATCAGTAATTAAAGTAAGTAAAAAAGTCAGTAATTAAAGTATGTAACAAATTCTATAGTACTCCTTCTATATTTTAGTACTAGACCGTGCCCCGCAGTTTCACCCGCGTAGACTTATATTCACGGAACCCTAATTTAAAAAAAATTGCCTTAGTTATTCCGTGTTACATCAGTTTTTTTCGAACGTTTTTTTTGTTTATGTACCTTACCTTTATATACTTTCATATGCATTTATTGAAAAGCCATTGATTTCGAATTACAAAAAGAGTTCTATATATTAATAGTGTCTGTCTATCCATATAGTTAAAATACTCCACGAATTCGCTTAGAAAAACATGCCAAAGAGAGGTACAACTTAAAAAGGGTCCAATGGCAGTTCTTGAGATTGGGTCGTCTCTGGGGACACTACGGGCACTAAGCTCATTATTAAACCTTGTAGCTTTCCAAATACGTTCTAATATTCAAAATATTTTTATTTGATTAGATTTCTAAGAAAATATCATCAAATTGGCAGAATGGCATGGTTGTTTATACAGGATTATAAATGTTACCGTCAAGTTCAGAAGGCTGATTTTACGGAGAAAATTGTTGATGCTAGTGATTGGTCCGAGTCGCGCCAAATCTGGCCGAACCATATTATAAAATGGAGTGATAAATGATAGAACTCTCTGTTAAACATGTACGCATGTCAATAATGTATTTTGTTTATAATTATAACTGTACTGTATCTAGTAATTTACCAGTCTTTGCTGTTCTCTGAGTATTACATTAAGTAAACAACACCTCCCCTCATGGCCCTCTTCCCAATGTTCCCGCACAATATCTAAGGGAACGGGAGTGGCTGAAAATCAGCGCTAGACGTAATTAAATTTACGGGCAGCACAGGCTGAGCCATGTCCCCTTGCTTTTAAAAGGCCTTAAACTTTTTTTTTTTTTTGTTTTGTAATTTTATTATTTTGTTGTAATTTTATTATATTGTGTTTAAGTACTAAAAAGCAATAAAAGATCATTTATTATTTATTATTAACCAATCGTCGGCTGATGCGATGTATCGTGCCGTCTGAGTGTCGACTGCAAGCGAGTCGGACTCGCTACCAACGCCTGCAGCAAAAAGCAATTGCGATGCATCGAGATGTTTGAACAATCGCAATGATCCTCTCACCATCGCGCATCGCTAAGCGGAGAAGAAATCGAAATAAACAAGCAACAAAGTGGTCTGTAACACAACCAGGTTTTCTTTTTTATGATAATCTTAGAGGTAAGGTATCTCTTAAAATATCAAGCTAAATTAAATCCAGCAAAATGCTCTCAGGAAACATTAATAAGAGAGCGTTGCTTAACAATGTTTTATGAATTAATTTAAAATGTATTAGCGCTGCATAAAGCGAGATAAATGGATGCAAATTCCCGTGCACTAGCTGAGTTCATTTTACATAATATTGTGTTGAAATCGTTAACGATTTGCGTTGGGTCTCCGAGGAGAGCAGGGCATAACAGGATCTCCCGTTCGAATATCTAAAACTACAAAATTCATTTCAGAACGACGCAGTGACATAAAGCTGTACGGTGAGTACATTTATGATCTTGCATAATGTTGCTTTTTGTAAGAAGTCTAATAAAATAAATGTTTTGAATTTTGAGTTGTCAATACTTTTTTGGAAAAGAGCAGGAGTGGAGAAGCTCTGTTTGCAATATTTGCTCTCATTATGTACTCGTATAATCTGTAAAATACAAAGGTAGTCAGGCCTTTGAATTACTGATTGACTTATATCAACACTTAGCCTTAACCGCATCTTAGATACATGCAATTTGGAGGAAATGGAAATGAGAAATGAAAGGGTTTTCCAAGATTCTATCCCTTAGGGAATGAAAAGGGGTTGAATACCTATTTTCATCCTTTGTAATGTATGTGAAATCTTACTGCTAAGCAGGCGTAGTTGGCATAGACACTCTTAGTACATAGCTTTAAGCTTATTTGCATCAATTTAAGTATAAAAATATATTCTAAATGGTTAGTTTAGTATGACGCACTCTTTGTGACAAATTTTTATATGACTCTATGAAAGAGAAAATATTCTCACAAGCATGGTTCGTCGTGATATTGTACCGTGAAGCAAACTTGCCCAATTTGACTGATCGATTGATATGCGCCAGCCGCATTCCTTTAAATCAAGCATTTAATTTTATACCAAGAAGTGCAGTACAAACTCCAGGCTCATAACAGCAGTTGGTATCAACCTCTTTCTTTAAAGCAACAAAAGACAGACACGACAAAAATTGTATTAGGCCTCAAGAACTTCATACATATGGAGATTGAATTAAATTTCGCGGAAAAAATAATGAAATTACGCCCTAAACCGTTTTATTCCCAGGATGTGTACGTAAAATATTTTGTAAGTAAAATAACACCTTGCCTTGTATGCGAAGGGACATAAAACAAAACGAATGCAAAGCCTCTTGGAGTGATAGAGGATACGAAGTTACGATGCTTAGATACAAACTAAAAGAGGATTCCGTATAAAAAGTTGTATGAACAGTAAAAATCCGTGGTAAAAAATACATGAGCTTCTTCTATCAGATCAGGCAATAATTACGTATTCATTGTTTGGTTCGGTATAAATATCGTGTGTGGTTTGCTTAGTTATTCAGAGCAGTTAGCCTGTGGCGAAGATCCCAAGTTCGGTTTATACTGGATATTATAAAACACATTTTAGCTATTAAACAATTTTTCTAAACTAAACGATCTTTAACAAAATTTATAAATTTTAAAAATCTCTTACGGGATTTGGTAACGAGCTCTTCATATCGAAAAGTAGCATTGTTATTGCTCATTGTATGCAATATTGATTGATCTAAAATTGGATTTGTAACCTTGATTCTGGAACAAAAAAAGTATGCGTTATATATCTCAATGAAATTACTGTTAGTCAAAAATATATTTCATTCCTGAAGGGATCGCTAAAAGACGGCTAAGCCGATGACGCTGCTAGCTGTATTCGGTACGCAAATCCCTTGACATATTGTTTCCCAAAAGATAACACAGTCGTCTGATGACTGTTTTCTAGCTGGTGATCTGACAACATGATCACCGTGAAAGGTTTTTCTATCTGTATCAGCTCTTATAATCATCATTTAACCTGAAGGTAGTTTAGTAGACTGCTGAACATAGCTTCCAACGATAATCACATTGACCGACCATAATCCACATGCGAGCTTCTTTGGACACAGAACTAAAATTAAGATTTCTTACAAAGTACATTCAAATCGTTAGAAGAACAGAATAAATACATTATACAGGATTATAAATGTTACCACCGGGTTCAGAAGGTTGCTGAGAAGAGCCCGGCAAGAAACTCAAAAAATACTCTTTTAGGGGCGGAATTCAGAGCTGCTCGACTAAGGACTATACCTCCGCCTTACAGATGATCACTGCCAAATTTCCTGCGATGTGGAAAGGTCACTAGTACTTTGTTGGGGATGAGTGCAGACGCTGAGTTAGCTTACTACGTGGGCACAGTGACTCCATTCAATATAAAGTGGACAATACACGAGTCAAAATCTGGTGTTAGTCACGTTCATAGACTGCAGTAGCCGCTTACCATCAGGCAGACTGCACGTTTATATGTCATGAATTGCTGCAAGGATGAGCCCTAAATTTTTAGGTAATATACAAAGATTCCAGTAACCACTTACTATTAAACCTTACCTACATTAATTAATCGTTACCACAAAATCGATTTCCCACCTTCGTTCCACAACGTAGGATATTCATTCAGTCGGGCAAAGTGGATTAATACCACGGCCTAGATTTTTAACGTCAATACATTTCAAGGTAGACTTTCAATTGAGTATGGAAATTAAAATCCTACCCCAGCACGCTTACCACATTGACAAAACCAATTTGGATTATACGGAACTGCTATTTTCCTAACGGAATAAAGAAATATGTGATGAAATAAATAATATATAAGGAGTTTAGTCTGATAGAAAATTGCGTTTTTCAGCTCACTAGACCGTGCTATGATTAGTTACTTCGTTTTCGTTATGTCACATGCATAAGCAAACGCCTGTATTTACCGAAGGGTTAGGCAGCGGTGAACTCATAGTACACTCACATTTTGGCAGTTATTTTTAAGTCCCATGGAAATGACCCTTTATTAACCGGGAACTTGGGAAATTACAGATGGAAAAACCCAATGTCACTTTGCCCGACCCAGGAATCGAACCCAGAACCTCGCGCTCTACAGTTGAGTAAGCGACCTTTAGGCCAACGAGGCAGAGTATTACGCTAAGAGTAATAACGTAGAAATTTGAATAATATACTTTTTACTGTTTTAACACAGGAGCAAACTCCGAAATATGAAAACATATTTAGTAATATTTTGATTAAATTATGTTTTGAATCGAAAAATTAAAAACGTGAATATGTATGCTCCATTTTTATTATGAAATAGTCGCTTAATTAAACTATAAATGGTTTTTGGTGGCCTTTTTTATGAATTGAAAACTATTTTTTCCCTACACTCAGCACAAAATATATGGATAAATATAAGAAGGTTTTTTCTTGATATCAAACGTTGCTAATAATAGAATTCAAAAAGTGTTTTCAACAGAAAACATCATAGTGTTTTCATTCACAACTTTAATACATTGGGTTGCGAAATGCAATACCGTGTCTCTCTGAACGCACACGTAGCCTTATCACAACAGCTATGTAGCACTCCTCGTGAATTATGCAAAAGTTCTAGTTCTTCGAAGAAATCTGCCTGTTCTTTGTATAAGCACACAATATTTTATATTATCATTTAGAAATGTTATTCAAGACGATTTGAATAAACTAACATTGTTCTTAGTAAACAGTTCTTATACAATATACTGCCTCGTTGGCTTAGTCGCAAATGCTACTGCAGAACACGACGTCCTTTGTTCGACCCCTGGAAGGAGTGATGGGGTATTAGGTTTTCCCATCTGTTATTTCCCAGTAGCAGCCCCGACTCAGGCAGGATTCATGTCCAGTTAATACCTGACTAAATGTGCATGTCCTATAAGTACACTTCTGCGTGCCTCTTTGGGGAATACAGAGGCGAGCATATCTATGTAAGGCCAGCAGCATTCGGTGTGGTTGATTGTCTGAGCGCCCAAGCAAAGGAAAAAAAGGCGTGCTAGCTCTTTGAAAAGTTGAAGAGCATCCGGACCACAAGGGTTCACAGTTTCAACTGCAAATACTAGAAATATATTTCCTTGACCCATGCAAGAATATTTTCGGTGCTTAGGGCACTGCTGGGGGCCACGTGTATTAATATTCTTTGCTTTGACATTTAATTTTACCGTACCAAAATGAAAAGTCAAAGCTCAGAATTTCTTAATAGGCTCAGTTTAAGCCTCTGCTGCTAAAGGGTAGTGGCAGTTGTTGCTGCTCAGCAGCAGCAGCTCAGCAGCGGCTGCCACTACGGTGCCAGGAAGATGGACGGAGCCAGCATGACATATGTGACATCTCACACTCGTATAAGTAACATAAAAGAATGTTGTAGTGGAATCGTCGATACTTTACTGATTTATCTAGTAGCCACAAGCGACGCTATTAACGAAGCAGAACACGCTGAATGGTATGTCTAGTGAATCAACTGAAGTATTTTACAAGTATTTTTATACCAAGCATTTCCAGTGGTACTTATAACCAGTCCAAGACCAACCGCTTTTACGACCAGAAGTGCAATAAAACTCAATTAACTATGAATTATTGGGGAAAAAGTGCAGATCTCCACCAGGAGACCAGAAACTTACATTAGCTTCTATTTATGTTCTGATTAGTAGTGTGTAAGTATCTTGTTCTCGTGGATTTATGATGTGACATACGAGAATAGCCAAATTATTTTAGAGAAAGAAAGGATTCTCTCGTTGCGTCATAACCTCCGTATTTTTCATTTGATGGTTATTCTTGTTTCTCGATTGTTCAAGAGATGATAAATTTAACTTTTGAAGACAATCGGTCGATTAAGAAAGAAGAATGAATAATCTATTTATTTATTTTATATTTTATTATATTATCATTCATTTTCTCGCGCAGCCTAGAAAATACTGTATCAGTAATGATCAAGATGCATCAAAACTGCCTGACTTATGTGCGATCAGTTTGCAAATATTAATCAGCATTTTTGTTCCTTAAAAATTCCAGAGTAAAATTGTGCTCAATGATATTCATAGCCATTTTATACATCGTTACGAAATGCAAACAGTAGCCATGAGTTACAAAGCAGGGTTTTGTTGAGTGTATCCATGAGATCAAACAAGACATCATGGACTTAACGGATATGAAGAAAAAGGAGTTTTTCTTTTTTCACTCCAGTACCTAATCTCAAGGATTAGCACGTTCAACCAAAAACAACGAACCAAACTCTTCAGCATCAAAAATGTTAATAAAAAAGATATTATAACTGTGTGTTGAGTTACACATGCATTTAGTAAAACCTGTTACTTTATATACACAAACAGTAACATTTTATTTTTGTTTATAGATTTGGGTGGTGCAAATCTGGTAATGTGTCAGACCAATAAACCAATTAAAAACCAATTCCGCGCCTTCGCCCTGAAACGGTAATGTCTTCTTTGTATGTAAATGAACTGGTAGTAACCTCGTGTTTGTACAAACATAAACGTTCGCGTTGAACGACAGAGATCGTTAAAAATTACCTCAAAACGGAGAATCTGAACGTAAATGGGATTTTCGCTCCATTTTGGCCGGCATCCAATACCGAAGGTACACATTCCAAGTGCTCAATTTATGTAACGCTACGGCATATTATATTCATATGCGATGAAAACAGCTTTTATGGATAATAAATAAATAATTATTGTCAATGAATTTTAGACCTTATTACAAACCAAGACTAGATCAAACTCGAATTAAAAGCATGTTATAAGCACCCTTTTAAGACCCGTAGCTCAAAAAGAGGTTGAAGTACATTTATACCATGGATTTTCTTAAGTGATATTCTGTATCATTGAGTGTCAGTACATATTCGGTGTAGCTTGATAAGTGTACTCAAATTAAGTTCATAATAATATTCCAAAGTAAACTTATACAGTATTATTTAAATTCCACTTTACTACATTTATGCTAACGTCTGTATTCGCCGAATTTCAGGCAGAGGTGTACTTATGTTATAGGGGATGAGCCTATTCCTATTAATCGGGCACTAATACGGACTTTGGGCTGCTACTGGGAACCAGGTATCGTACCCAGGACCACTAGACTAACGAGGTATTCTAATAAAAAAAATCTAAATTGTTTTCTTCATCAAAGACTTCCAAAAAATATCTTCAAATAAGTGTAGATACTTCCCAAGCCCTCGACTATTACTATGAAGATCTTCCATTAAGGGTACCTAACTATTTGATAACGATTTGCAATATAAACCGCCTTCAAATAAGCGACATTTCTCGGAAAACTCCCAAATCATGACAGGTTAATTTGACGATAGCCGTTACGGGAATCTGACTCCCACAGGGACAAGAGAGTAATTAAGTTTGACCAATCTATTGACAAGTTGGAAGGATTGATAATTTTGGATTTGGCTACCAACCATAATGTTGTAGGGCAAATAACCAAAATACATACTAGGTGTGAGATAAACAATTTAATATTGCATAGTCGGGAAGATTTAAAAAACATCAGAACAACGGAGCCAATGCCGTCAACATAATAAATATCTAAAATATCAAAATCCAGACAACTTTAGAAAAACCTGACTTAAGTTAACATATTTAATTTTTTTTAAATCTGATTGGTGATAAACATTGCTCATTAAATTTTTAAACTCAAAATTAAATCATGCTGGTATTAAGTAATATTTTTTGGACTAGTAACAAATATAATCCTTTTCACATTCAAACTCAAACTAAAAGTGTAAGGTCTATTTCGCATAGAATTCATTTCGGTAATATGCAGCAAAGTCGAACTTGTTAAAATTTTCATGTGTTACAAACGTATTGCATGTGTTAACGAGGCAATTTTGAACAAAACGGTGGTTGATGAAGTAACATAATGCTCTCAAAATTTATCTTGTTCTCAGAAAATTTCCTCGCAAAAAATATACATATTTCATGTTTTGAAATATTTTTTAGGCTAAATTTCACAAGTTTTGAGAAGCCGCCTTAATATAGTACAATGCAGTCCACAGAACAACTCGTGCAAAGCCTATTAAAGCTTGGTTTGTTATAAAGCTGGTTTCACTGTCTTATATTTGCTTCAGTGATGCTAAAACCACAGTAAATATATAAGTAAGCGACCAGCGCCTTATTTTCGAAATTGGAACGTTTGCTTATTTTGAGCATAAGTATCACTCTTAAATCCCTTAAAATGTACTCATTAATTTACTGTCATGGTACATTTTGTTTTGAAGTTTTGAAAAATATCGGTAAAATTCGCAAGTGGCATTACATATATACGCGATCGACCATGACGTGACAATTACAATATCACTGCCTTAGACTTAGACTACCATACTGCTTGCAGTAAGCTTATGTATACTGTGGTAACACCCTTTGTTGTGTTTTCTTTAACGTAACCTAATTTTACAGAATAATTGGGAAACCATATAAACGTCTGTAATTATCCTTTCCCACCATTTGTTATTTCATCGTCTGGGAAATTGTTTCCAAATGAATATAAAACGAACGAAGCCGAATAATTAATTGGGCAAAGACTTCCAACCCTCTCTGTATTCATTCCAATTTGTTTGATGGAAGGTTCGATCTCAACATAATTGCTTCTGCGTTTCGTAATACGTTCTCGGATTGTTTCACTCATTTTGTTGGGTGTAAATTAATAATCTTTAAAAAAAGTTCCTGCAGTATTTACCCATTCATCATCTCCCTGGCCTTATCCCATGTATTTGGGGTCGGCACTTGATTCAACTCGATGTGGCTGATTACCTGATTTTTATTCGAAGCGACTGCCATCTGACCTTTGTAACCCCTTCTTCGAGGAAAATCGGCAATCTGGGTTAAACCAGTTGTCAGACTTTCTAGGCCTCTGACTGACCTGTAACGATTGCCAAAGATGATAAATTGGCAACCGGGACCGACGGCTTAATCCAATCATATGCACAATAGTAACTGTGCCACGAGTTCCTCAATATTTACCCATTAAATTGAAATATTTATAAGCACGTAAACACACCAAAATACAGAAATATACTCATGCCTCAGACAGAGGTGTAATTATAGTACACCCACATTTCAACGATAAATTTTAAGTAAGGGACTGAGTTGAGTCGATTTACGAGGCACTAATCCAGACTTGGAGCTGGCTACTGTGAAATTACAGATGGAATACCCAAAACATTCTACCCAACCTGGGAATCGAACCCAAGTCCACGTGTTCCGTTTGCGACTACTAGACCAAAAGGGCTTTAATTAAAAAAAAAAATATTTCTCTGATCGGCTTACCTGTCAAAAAATTTTTTTTATTTAATCAGTAAAGATTTTTTATTTATATTTTAATCCACATATTTTTTACTGTAAACAACAAAGAGAAAGCGGCAAGTCAGTAAATTTGAATTTATTTTCATAAATGTTCGCGGAAAAGCATTTTCGCGCAAAAACCCAGTAGTTATAGCATTGTTTGTCACGGCTGCATGCTTTGTTATTATAGTTCAAGTACGCATTAGGGCAAAGCAATAATTAGGAACGTTTTACTTAATGTTTTAAACATACTATATTCGGTATTGCAAGGTGTGGTTTTGCATTTAATTGAAAATAACATAAATAAGTCATCAACAGTTTTTTTTTATTTGTTATGAAAAATCCATTCGTGTTCAACGATCCCATTTTAAATGAACCCGTGTGTCGCACTTTGCAAACAGGTAAACAAGTTTAGAGTTCTGGCTGGCCACAGTGTATGCAAAACCACACCCTATATTACGATTTACGAATTGTGAACATATTTTTGAAAGGAGTAAGTGCCAAGTTTCTTGCCGGGTTCTTCTCAGTAAAAGCAACCTACCGAACCTGGTAACCTGTATAATGAAATTTTTCGGTGTCCATCTGAGAATTTGTAAGAAGTACTTTGTAAGAAGTTAATCAAGTAAATATGTTGAAATTATGTTTATTTGTAACATATGATACTCCATCTCCACAAATGTTAGATAGGCAAGAGATATTTTCACACAAGTACCATGAACCAAGGATTTCGCGTTCTGAAGTAGCGAGAACCACATTAACGAGACAGTCAAATATGTTCATACATATGCTCATCTGTATTCCAGCCTGTATCCCCCGAAGGGGTAGGCAAAGGTGTTGTAAACAACACCCACTTGTCACCGAAGATTATTAAGTGCCTACGTGACAGATGGTGAGTCTATCGCTTGCTCTGGCACTATACATACGTCTTTGAATTACTTCTCAGACATATGCAGGTTTCCTCACGATGTTTATCTTCACCGTAAAGCACGTGGTGTGAAATCATATTCATATTCATATTCATACCTTTTCATATTCATTGCACAAGTTAGTTATATTTACACTGCACATAAGTTTTTTTTAGAAAAGCTCATTGGTACAGACCTCGCTGGGATTTGAACTTGCGTCGCTTAAACCCCAAGGCTACCACGGCTCTCCAAGGTCGCCGTCTCTGTCAAATATGTTCCTTCGATTAAATCCAACGAAAAAAAATCAACTTAGTAGATTTACTATAGTAATCTTGGAAACAAAATGCAATGTCCACACTATCAATTATATTGCCAGGGATAAGCGTACTCCGTTCATTCATAGCCCACGAGATTATCAGCCCATTCAGGACAGATGGATCAACTTGATAGATTGCAAAGCTTCGCCGACGCACGTGACGGTTTTCACAATGTTACAAGTCTTGACTGACGAATGAAGAAACATACGAGCGAGATATCATATGATGCAACAGATTACGCCCGCAGTAAGATTTTAAGACAAACTTTCAACTCCCATGTCCCTTATAGTCCCTTATTAGGGCTAGAATTTCGAAAAACCTGTGACAAAAAAAAAAACTTTTATGGTTTTTGTATGTAGTCCAATAAATTAGATCCCGGCTAACCTATCTTCGTTCATTCCACAACAAATTCAAATAAATTCTTTGCGTTGGGAAAGACTTCAAAAATTCCAAAGGATTAAGTTTTAATTTCGAACTTAATTTACCGATAAAGAATTTCTAAAGAAGAATTTCCAGAGATGAAAGTGGATTCTGAGCTTCGACATGAAATTCGAGTATTACTTAATAAATAAAGTATTAACGATGAATACCTACTTTTAGCTGGTGAAATGTATTTACCGGCCGTTGAATATTTACTATTTGTACAACCCTCTAAAATGTTGCCTCTCAAAATGTATTATTAGCAAAATCATTGCTGAAAGAAACCTCTGTGCCTGGGAAGTTGATGTATATCATGATATGAACATGTTATGTGGAAGGATTGCAATCAACATTGTCCTCCTGCCCTTATCCCATGTTATTTGTGGTTGGCGCAATACTTTTCCATTTCTCTCTATCAGCCACCATATTATCTTTATTCACTCCCTTTCTAGCCATATCATCTTTCACACGATCCATTGATTGTTTCTTAGGTGTTCCTCTCCTCTTGTAACCGTATGTCATAAGTATGAAAGCAAAGTTTGGAAAAGAGTTCTGCTTAAGAATGTAGATGGTTGTAAAGATTAGAAGAAGGCTCAATAAACGATGGATGGATTAGATTAAAGAGGATATTATGTCTAGGAAGAGAGTCAATAGTATTAATGTAGTGGTGGTTTGTAGAGATAAATGGAAAAGAAAACACATTGCGCCGAACCTAAATACATTTGGATGAGAGCAGGAGGCGAAATTGTGCACTGATTTTGAAATTGTTATGAATCTAGCATAACGAGCTTGGATGTCCAAGTGTTTTGGGTAGTTGCCTGTTATGCAAGCGACGCGAGTTGCATACAAACTTTACCTGGTTATAGTAGTACGAGTATAGATTTAATTAAATATTTTACTCATGTACCGACTGTCGACGGTCTATTCATTAACAAAACTTGTTTTAATCAAGAGTCACGGAACGACTTGAAGAAGTGTGTTTGGGACTTAGATGGACTAGAAGGGACAATTCAGGAGTTTAGCGCTGTTCTAAGCTGCTTTATGTGATTTGTTGGAATATTTAAATTTAAATTTACTTACGCTGAGTGCTTCTTAGGGGTGGAATCTCTGTTGTCGCAGTTAAATTATTCTTAGGCAGCTGTGAGGCCAACTATACTGCTATAACTGTCAAAATGTGTACCATTGTTTTGGGTCCAAACAAATTCTATATTTTCGCGGCGAATCCAAAATCTTTATACAAGTATACTATTTTTTCAAAACCTTTCATAAATCTCTGATACTTTTAAGAAATCTTCTCTATTGCAACCATTAAGTAAATAAAATAGGTATATTTTTTACTTTACTAGTCCTGTGTTACATAACAAGCGAAGTCTGTGTGAGACTGTGTGTATTTCAAAGGTGTGGTAGGATTGCAAACACCATCTAGTATATTTATATCGATACCAAGTTAACTTGCCTACACCGTAGAACTTATCCGAGGAAGTTAAAAGGAATTTTAAGAGGCGTGTCGTCTTAGTGTTTGCGCGCATCTGTACCACCGAGTACTTCAAGTACGTTGAAAACCGCTGAAATATTCACGGTTCCTTTATTATGTTTGCTGGTAAGGAGTCCTTCTCGTGTTCGAGCACTTTTCCACTAACGTCAGTTAAATCATAAAATATTCAACTACCAAGGGAGCTTACATTTGAAAATATGTTTGTTATTAAATCGTACTTAGTTCAATGTTAAATGCAAAAATGTCTGTTGACATGGAAAGTAATTTCTGTCTCGCAACAACAGAGGTTATAAAGCGCTGGAAATGACTCTTAACCCAAACTATAGGTTAGTTGTTGGTAAAATTTATCTTGAAAAGTCAAACGTAAAATTGAATTGCCGCAGTCATGCTAAGCAAAGCAATGAGGATATATTTATCACCGTAATGATCTTGTACTCTTAAAAACAAAAACAGTTATATTATAGAACATCTTACTAACATCACTTAGTTTTTTTTTTTATGTCTTTGGTATTATTTTTCAACATCGATCGTAAGAGATACTTTACAACCTTTTGAATAACAAATAATCCTACTATCACTAGAGCTATTAGGTCGAGGTACATCTTCTGGTACCAGGGCGCCAGTAGTGCGGGGGAGCGCAGGTGCGGCGCGCCGCGTGTGCGCACCACGTGCTCCACCCAGTGGACCAGCTCCGCGCCGGGGGAGACTGGACGGTGGTGGTATATAAAGGACAGTTCCTTTACCCTCTCGCGGTATCTAAAACAAGATTGATATGTTTTTAGGTAACAAGTTTAGTGTTGTGATGCCATGAAAGAAGTCAACACTTCGCTTTATCATTTCCACAATGGAGCAATTCATTGAAAACGATTACAACATTAAGGTGATATTGTAAGTCCGGTTGGTTATATGTACCGGGATGAAACAATCAGAAACTTCACTGTCATAGTAGAAAACACAATCTCTATGTCAAATTCTCAGATGATGCAAAAATCTGCTACGCTTAATGGTTCGCATGTATAATTGACTCACTTTGGGTTTCCTAGAATTTCACCAATAGCGCCAGTCAACTTCTCAGGAACATCGTAAGCAAGTTTAACTTGGAGCGCAAATCCCTTATTGACAGCTCTTTGGGTGTTGATGTACTGATCAGCAAATAGAGGGATGCCGATGATGGGGACACCAAAATGGACAGCTTCAGTAGTTGAGAGGAGACCGCCGTGTGTGACGAAGAGTTTGCAGTTGGGGTGAGCTGGAAGACATTAAGCAATTACAGGTATTGTAATAAAAATTAATGGTTTTATTCTCTTTGCCTGTTTGTGTGTGCACTAGCGCCATGTGATTTACTATGAGATACCGCTGCCTATATCATGGATTTATTATGTAATCTGTTTACGTATGTGTCAGTTGGTCAGTTAACAGTGTCTATGCTAATATTGGTGTTAGATATAATAAAAGGCCGCCACTGCGCTTACTCATTCGTCGTGACACTGATGTTTTCAAAGTAACAGTGCCGATTTTTTCTAATATAAAAAGAAGTAGCCCATGCGGTCAGTCAGTGCTCTGGCTTGACCGGCTTCGGAATTCGAAAATTAGGCAGAGCAAAGAAACAGACAGACCCCTCTCACAGACACATGTCAGGTCACAGATCATTATTCATGAAGAAGACTCTTGCGGCTTGCTACCTGAGATCTAAGTCTGTTATTGATATTAACATACCCAATATACTTTGCTGTGGAGCCCATTTCACAATGTGAACGTTATTTGGCAGGTCTGGCAATTGTTCTTCGTATTTCCAAATAACTGTTTGTTTCAATGTACTAAAGGCTTTTAGTAAACCTCGTTTCAAGACATCAGGCATCGTTTTGCTTTTCATCATTGTTCCCATGCTGAAGTAAATGATGCCATTTGGATTATTGTCCATTATCTTTTGTAGATTCTGTAACATATTATAAGTTATTTCAGACAGATTAGATAACTATTAAGGCCAGCATATATCCATATCTCCATCGTCATCCCCTCACTGCTGAGTATTGTGATCACATGACATTCTGTTCACTTTTTTGGTAAGCAGTGCAGCTAGGTAAATTTTTCCTCCAAAAACTCTTTTTTATATCGGACCAACTTGTAGGCGCTCTCTCTAGCTCGTAGCTCATCTTTCATCTGACCTAGGATTAGGAGATTTCGGCTCCAATAGTTTTATAACCATAATATACCTGATGGTAAGTGGAAAACGTAGCTTGCAGCAAGGGTTGATATCAAAACTTTTTACACTTTCTAAAAAACCTTAATATGCTGTTGGATATTGCTACTGCTCTGTGTACTTCTATCTCATACAACGATGAATGATGACATGATGATTTCGAAAACGTTGAATATGACGTTTAAGTAGATATTTTACCTCTGGTAACGGTGCGATATCATCTTCGATATGATAACCTGCAATTGATACATGATTTACAGGCAATGGTATAGCTAAACCAGTAGACACGTGTGCGTTTCCAAGCATCAATGAAGCGTTGAATTTGACTTCGTTGAATGCAGGTAGAATTCGTCCTCTCTTCGCTACAGCTGGACCAAATGCCTCTTTGAATGATTGCTCTTCTTTATCTTCAAGTTGCCTATAAATTGAAATGATATATGTCCTTATGCTTAAAAGGTCCCTGAATTAGCATATAAATTTTTTTAGTAATAGCATCAATTGTATATTGTGATCGACAGTCCATAATTGCCAAATAATAGGAGGTGCTGGTATATCACATATCTTATGCAAGTTTCCAACTCGAATGGTTGAAACCGCAGCTCCTCAAGCATAACACCTGAATGCCAGAAAAATCTTCAATCGTGTTCAGCCCCAGAAAAGGTCCCAGGGCCGAGCACGATCATCCACTCGCGTCACAGAGTCTAAAAGAGACTAAAGAACAAATCAAACTATCGATTCTCTTACCATCTAATATAATACACGTAGGGAATATTCAAAAGCTCTTCAACCCTTTGCTTGAAGGAGAAAGGCGGGTCGCTAAGGGACATGTGATCGGGGATGTAGGCAGGGTTGGGCAAGCCGTCGATGAGTCTAAGCACCATGAAGTGAGGTTCCATTGACGATGAATAAATAAATGGGCAGTTGTATACTGAGGCGAAGCTGAAACAAAATTGTAATGGTATACGATTAGTAGCACTAGATTGTTGGTCACAGTCTCAATCATTAAGCAAAGTACTTGCTCATCTGATAACTTTAGACTTTAGAGTTGTAAAGGAAACTTTTTTATAGGATTGAAAAAAATCTGTAAAAGTATGGTAACTTAATGTAATTATATTACTGTACTAGCTGTGCCCCGCGGTTTCACCCGCGTAGATTTAGTTTCATCCTTATTGTCGCGGAACCCTAATATTTTTAATAAATAAAAGTAGCTTAAGTTACTCCTTGGAACATCAGCTACCTACCAGTGAAAGTCCCGTTAAAATCCGTCCAGCCGTTTCAGAGATTACCCGGAACAAACAGACAGACAGATAGAGAAAAAATTTTAAACTTGGTTTTTTAGTGTCAGTAGCACATGCTACTGACACTAAAAAACCAAGTTTAAAATTAATAAATAATAAATGCATGAAAGGATACATATCCTTTCATGCATTTAGTGAAAAGCTGTAATTTTGGAATTACAAACAGAAACTTCAATTTTATTTATCTGTATAGATGTATAGATGAGCAAAATATTATATCTCTTATTTTGCACATATTTAAAACAGTATCTATTGAATTAAATTCCGGTCTTAATATTGCACAGTCATCTATTATAATAAGATAAGACTGTAATGAACATGTGACATTGATTGCGTAACCAAATGTTTAAGTTTATAGTAAATACAAATAACATATTACAATTATACTGTTTATAGAGATTATTTCTTCTTTTTTACAATTTGTATTCAATGCATCTAGAACATTCAGTTCAAATAGAATGTAAGTTAAAATTTCTTGCAATATAACGAAATGAATATGCGTTTTAAAATGAACCTTACTGACCCAGAATAGAGTTCAGTGTACAGCCACTCTCCTATAACGACGTCGATTTCTTCCTTTGTATCCATTATAAAATTTTGCACATTTTCATGTTTGATGGAAATACTGGCAATGTCGTAAAGAGCATTGTACAATACACTCATGTCAGTAAAATCTACTTCGTGAGTAAGTAGTTTTGTTACATTCAAGAAGGGTGCTGCAAGAGTAAAAATAAAAATTCAGTAAATTTTTCAAGAAATATGTAAAGCTTAAAATATTTTTTTAAAGTAGAAATACCAACTTAAAGAAAATTTCCCTATATTTGAAGACACATCGACCTGCCGGAGGTTTGAAGGTGCATTTTTGAGTAACACTGGTGTTATGTACGTCACCTGAAAACAAAATCTGTTCACTTAATACTTAAGTAGATGAGTCTCGCTACAGCTAAGTTTTAGACTACCCAATATCGGTATACCCGGGATCGTGCTAAGAAGTATGCAACATTGCAACGCTGAATAGCAATGCTGATTCCCTGAGCGAGAAAAAACCCAGCCCATGCAGAGTTTCAACCGCAAACGCAGAAAATATACCTACTAGACCAATTTGGGTTCTATTGTTCCTTTTATTTAGTACTATATTATAATGGTCGCTACTGCAGACATGGGTAAAAACATGCCATGGAAAAGATCTTTGGAGTTCACTGGGTCGGTAGATAATTTAATTTTTTATGAACCGTTTTGTTTATGAATGTGGATTAGTTATAAGGGGAGGGGAAGACGTAGGAAACGATGGATTGTGTGAAATATGATATGGTTAGAAAGGCAGTGAATACAGATATGACGGCTGATAAAGAGGAATGGAAGGGAACACACATTGCACCGACCACAAATTTATTTTATTTATTTATTTATTTAATTTTACAATGAAATTTTACATAGTTTACTTACTGCTAAAGGTGTAGCAAATAACATGGGATTGGAACAGGAGGCTGATAATGAATTAAAAGTTTCAAGTGAACTATATAATTTACCTCGTGACCAGCTTTCAGCAATAACCTCACGTAACCCTCGCCAAGGATTGTATGGCTTTTCCCCGGATAGGGGAATACCACTAATATTTTAAAGGCACAACACACATTTACTAAAATCACAGTAAATAATATTAAGATAGACGTTTTCATCATGTCTGTTCCGTATTCTTGATAAGATTATTATGACATTACATGAATGTATGTTTATTTGAGCAAAGTATATATGAGACTATTTACATCTAGATAGGTCGTAGTTTGTAATGATGACTCGTAATACCGCAGCTTAAATATAATTTTTCAAACTAACTGTAAACCGCGACTTTACCTAGCGTCATGCCCGTCTTTGGGACTCATGGTCAAGTCACGTCAACGACATATATCAACCTTATATAATGGAAGAAATAAATAAATAGACTGCCTCATTACAGTGATCGCAAACGCTACTGCGGAAAACGAAGTCCTAAGTTCGTGCAAATTGTTATTGGGGTTTTCTATCTGTTATTAGCCAGCCCGGAGTCTGAATTAGTGAACCAAACGCAGCTGGCGATATGTGGGTATACTAAATGTACACCTCTGCCTACCGCTTCGGGAAGTAAAGACGTGAGCATAATTAAGTATTATTTAGATTCTCTGAGACTCAAATGGAGAAGTGTATTCTGTCTGTTTGTCTCTCGCGCTGCTGCGAATATGCGACATAATTATATAGATAACGGTCTGGAGAGTGACATAATTATGACGTCAGACGGAAATGATTATTTTATTAGCATAACGATTACGAAGGTCAATATTCCATCAACTAAATGTCAAGTCAAAACATTTATCAAATGCATGCATCATCTCCCTGGCCTTATCCCATACATTGTTGGGGTCGGCACTTGATTCAACCCGATGTGGCTGATCACCTGATTATTATACGAAGCGACTGCCATCTGACCTTCGCAACCCCATTAAAATCTGTGATCTGGGTTAAACCAGTTGTCCGATTATTTTTAGGCCTCCGACTGACCTTTAACGATTGCCAAAGATGTTAAATTGGCAACCGGGACCGACGGCTTAACGTGCTCTCCGAGGCACGGAGGGAACTCGGGCGGTCACCCATCCAACTACTGGCTAGGCGTATGGTTGCTTAATTTCGCTGATCGAATGATATGCGCAATAGCAACTGTGCCACGAGCTCCTCAAATGCATGCAATGCAAAATATTTCACGTAATTTTTATTATTAGTATGATGTCATGATCACACACCTCTACTTACACGTGCCCAATTTATCTTACGATTTATTGAATTTTACTGACATCGTTAGAGGAAAAAATATAGGTTCGTTGTACTGAAAGTCTGCGACAAAAGGCTTTAATGATCGGTTCGATTTCACGCCTCGCGCCGAGCCGAGTTGATCTCCCATAGTGCCTTTACAATATTTTCACCCTTAATAAATACGATTTCTTTTGTGTAAACGCAGAAAAACTTTTCTGAAACGCAACTCTAATTGATGGTAACAGGAAGTGGTTGTGAAAGCTGGCCTTTGATATTGAAGACGGTATTCCAATTACAATTTTTTGAGGTAAATAATATTATAAGAATTTTTTTAACAAAAATATTTTTGCGAATTTAGAAAAATAACAATATAAATATTTTGCGATATTCTTACTTTGGCAAATGGTTAAATTAGAGATCGTTATAACATTTTCATTAAATTTGGAAAGCCGGAAAACCGGTAATAATCTCGTTTATATATTTCCGAATATTAAAACAACGCTTCTTTTATACGTGGAAAATATTTATTGAACATACCTAGCCTCAAAGGATGGAAATCAAGTTACTTTTTCCAGGGAACTCTTAGAAGATGGAAAAGTTGGTACGCTACGGTTAGAATACAAAATATTATTAATTCAAAGCCGCATAACTTCGCATTTAAAAGTTTTAAATAATGGTAACGTAACTTGAAGCCGTGAGCTTTAGTTTTACTTAAATTGATTAATGAAGACTTTTATGTAACAATTAAGGAGGAACACCAAATCGATTGAACTTTTTTATTTGAAATTTTTTTTTATAGAAGATAATGAATAAGTTATCTTTTACGTTTCGTTTCTATTGTTCAATATTTTTTGAAAACGATTGTCAAAGAGTGATTTTTTGAAAATGTATACATACATACAAGTGTTTTGTAAACCTTTTTTAATACAAATAACAAAAGTTTTCTTGTGACTTTTGTTACACATCTACCCGACCATTCTACTTACTAAGGCTATGGATTCTTTGTAATAAAAGATTTATCTACTTCTCATAATAAAATTGTTCTTTAGTTATATCTGAAGTCTGAATATTAAATTAGCTGTCTCTTTTGACTTCTAAAAATATATAAACATTTTTGTTTTGTGACAGAATTCGTTGGTTATAAATTTAATATATGAACATTCTCTTCATGTTTCATGCAACTGACTGAATTTGAAAGACTAGTAGTAACTAGTTACTACACTTGACCGCTCATGTATAATAGCGCATGAGAAAATCACGGAAATTTCTGCTTGTTCAAAATATAGCTCTGAATGCGGGTTTGAATTTTATCTTTATTCTAGAATTCGCCGTTTAGTTGGAGAATAGTGCCTATGGTTGGCTATTTTATCACTCTGCAGGCCAACGCCCACTGCATTACTATGGCACACACAAAAATTGCTTATGGGTTTCTGTATTGAGAAATATGTACGCTTTCCTCTTGACTTATAAATATGTGATATGGACAAACCTGATAATTTTTTTATGTTTATTCATACCAGGACAATAGTATAGTCAAGGCTAAAATGCATATTATGAAAGTATACACCCGCGGTAATTAAATAAAAAAAAATCTTAATCTGTTTATCAGTCCGTCTGTTTGTTCCGGCTAATCTCTGAAACGTCTGGACTGATTTTTCTTCTTCTCCCATGTTACAAGGAGTGTAATTGAGGATACGAAAAATTGCTTAGCGCGAAATAAAGTCACCCATTAAATTAAGTCTACGGAAAGCGCGGGGCACACCTAGTTAGAAATATAGTGGAACAAAAATAAATCCTTTGCCAATGAATTCAACGCACCCCCGGTACGGCGGGCATAAGTTCCCGTTGCCGGCTAAACTTTGTTTGCGCCCCGTAATGAATGCGACCGCACCACTTGTTTCCTCCTACACACTATATGTTGCGGTGAGGGGAGACCATGCTTTATTTAACATTTAAGTATCAACTTATTTAAGAGTGAGGATGCTACGCGCAGACGTGGCAGGCCGAGAAAAAGATGGCAGATCGAACTCAACGTCAATTCATGGAAAAAGGGAAGATGGCCTTTGCCCAGCAGTGGGACACATAGACACAAGCGTTCTATTATAGTAAAGGTAAAAATAATTATGAATCCCCAAGAAAAAAAGTCATAAACCACGATCGCGGTCCTTCAAACATAATTATTAAATCCATTGTGCCGTCGGGGACTGCGGTCCAAATACCCGGTCCCCGGAAATTTCTATCATATTTATTCTCAATATCACGATTCTTATGAAATTAATATAATTTCACTTCATCATGGGCTATCATGTTCGCATAAAACACTGTACACAATTTCAACAGGCGCATGGACACCCTGTTATGAATTACTTTAAAATGTAGATAAGTTTCGGCTACTCTTCGCTATATTATGTTTACCTGTGCGATATTTTGGTTGAATTGTATTATCTTGAAGCCCATGGTTCTAGCGGTAAACTAGCACGCTTGTTTGTTTTGAGATATGTACTTTAAAATTTATAAACATTTTGGTTGGTCGGATATAGTTCTCGGAGTCAATTATAAAGTAGCTTAATTTTGCTGGAAAACTCTTTAATTAATTAAAAGGGGTTTGCAAAGTTATGCAGCAATAAAAATGGGTGGATTTTCACCGTTAAAAGTTACGCCCCAAGGTTATTAATTCAATTATCTGTACTAATATTATAAAGAGGAAAGATTTGTATGTAAGTATGTTTGTAACAAATTGACTAAAAAATAACTACCAAAATTCTTTCCGAATGCTACATTATCATTGATTAATATAGGCTATATTTTATCTCCGTACTCCCACGGGACCGGGAACTACGCGGGTGAAACCGCGTGACGTCCGCTAGTATTATATAAAATTGGAACCCTTAAAAACTAGAACCAAAATATATGTAAAATTTTCAACACTCAGAGTCCAAAACACATAAAAATACATGTAATGAAATTCCACACCATAGCAAAGGTAAAAAGGTAAAATTATTATATTGCGCAAAAATGATTCCGCAACGAAATAAAATAGGTGAGTTCAGATTTAGTATAAGGAAGCGCGGTTATAATAAAAATCATGAATGTGACACTAAAATATTATGCCGCGTGTACTACCCTCGTCAGGAGCACGCACGATGTGATCTCAGTCGTTTTCACGTCGGATTTTGCCGACTTTTTGTCACACAATTATTTTTATACGGAACAGTTTTCTTAGATCGCATTTAGTTAAATTGAGGTGTCACAATCCTAGCATTACAGAGGTAAGGAATTTAGAAAAAGACAATATTCGCAGATCTAGAGTCTATCTCCGTTAAAAATAATGGGTATTCTGCCTTCGTCGTACCTTAAGCCACTCATATTCCTTTATCATGTTGTCATTTAAAGTGGATAAGTGCTTCGTTGGTCTAGTGGTCGCCAAAGCTACGTCCTGGGATCGATCCACGGGTCGGTGTAGAGTGTTATTGGATTTCTCCTTCTGTAATTTTCCTGTAGAAGCCCTGGATTGTTGCTCGGTTAATTGCGATGCAGGGGTGAGAAACCCCTATTGCATAAGACTTAAACATAAGAGCTGAAATGTTGATATGCCATAAGTTCATCTCTGCTTATTCCTTCGGGGAATACAGGCGTGAGCTTATATTAAGTAGAACGTATTAAGATCTTCTGAGTTTGACGTTTCACTTTTGTATCGTTAAATTATACGTCAAAGCTAAGAAGTTCTTAACACGCGCTGCTTAAACGATCATAGTTCGCCCCCAGTACGCTACATTTTCTTATTTAGTATTATTGAGGTAAGAAGTAACATGTTCTGTGTGTGTCGCAGTCAGACCATCATCATCTCCCTGGCCTTATCCCAAACATTGTTGGGGTCGGCACTTGATTCAACCCGATGTGGCTGATCACCTGATTTTTATACGGAGAGACTGCCATCTGACCATCGCAACCCCTTTAACGAGGAAAATCAGTGATCTGGGTTAAACCAGTTGTCACTATTTGAGGCCTCCGACTTACCTGTAACGATTGCCAAAGATGATAAATTGGCAACCGGGACCGACGGCTTAACGTGCTCTCCGAGGCATGGAGGGAACTCGGGCGGTCACCCATCCAATTACTGGCTAGGGCTAGGGTTGCTTAACTTCACTGATCGAATGATATGCGCAATAGCAACTGTGCCACGAGCTGTGTCGCAGTCAGACCATTAGTATTTAATAAATTGTTTTTCTCATTAAACCAAGTATAAAATTTATACGTTTAAAACAAAACAAAGGGAGTGCATTGGCGTCAGGCCAGCTGCAGAAAAGATCACAAACCTGGTTTGCTTAGAAAAAGAACTGCGGCGCGTTTGTTCTTGGCACATAACCAATTTGTACTTAACCGTGTTATGTAACAACGCCAATGTTTTATTTGTACAATGAAGCAAGAATGGTAAGGCAATAAGAACGAAAACTAACAAAAATTAGGGACATATGTGGACTATTATACTGACGAGTCATTATTGGAATTATTCAGAGATTACTTGAATTTTTCATATGTCACGTCTTTGCACTTGCCCGACGATACTCTATCAAGTAAGAAGCTTAATAGTATATATCTATATTGTTATACAAACAAACATACGCACGCACACATCACTAAATTCAAATAACAAAATAAAATTCAATATTATGTAACACTAATAACACTCATTGAACGTAATTTTAGGTTAATTTACTACCGTTTCCAAATTTCAGCTTATCAGGAAAAAACAAACTACCCGGTGTTTTTTTTGGACCGTGTCAAGAGATAAGGTAGGTCCGAATTGTTTGCACATCAGAAATTGTGCCATGCTTTCAATACATACGAGTATGTCAATGCATGGAATGAAGTTCTCAATACGTAACTCGAGATAGCTAAAGTATTGTGTCGAAACAAACGATTGTTCGTTGTTCCGATGGAAACCCGAAATACAAACAAGTCGTGCAAACTCAACACAAATGAGACAAGGGCCGGGTACATTTGGAGATGACACTTGACACTTCTTGTGTCGAGTTGTCTTTATATCAAAAGCTTTTCGATGATTCCGCTATTTTATTATTATTATGTTGCTGTTGTTCATAAATGTAATTTATATCTATACTTATGTATAAAGTTGAAGAGTTTGTTCGTTTGATTGAACGTGCTTATCTCAGAAACTACAAATCATATCATTTTGAAAATGATTTAATAAAACAGCTCATTTATTTAGGAATGCTATAGGCTATATATCATTACGCTAAGACTTATCTCGGGTTAATGTTAGCGTTAGCCCATTGTAACTATTCTACGCATAATCATTATAAGGGCTGAGGTTTTATTTATAATTTTTTTTTTGACTTGACATAAGTTTTGTTTCATTATGATTATATACAATCATTGTTTGTTACTTATAAAATAAAGTATCTGCTTATAATAATATTAACGTTTTTTTGGCTTGAAAGCAATAGGTATAATATTTGACAGGTCACAGACATCCAAACTACTTTATACGCGAGACTGAATTCACAACAAAATAATTCACTTAAAATATATTATTATGTAAATATGTTGACAGACAGTTGAAATCAAAAATACTTAGACTTAAAACGGTACGCACGACTTGAAAATACATTGTTTTAGAAAAGGAACAAACAAGCATTCAAATAAAGAGACAGATATATCATTAGCACGCGTACGTGAAGACACGACGGTAGAAAATGTCTCAGTTGTAACGTTTTTATATGGCGCTTTCTCTTTTACTCATGTTCTTATCCTACCCTCTGTACAGGGGCCTTAACATAAGCTCTTATTTGCCATTATAGTTCCATTGTGTGACAGTGACAGATGTATACACGTCACATACATGTGTCTCATAATAAGAGTTAAACTATCATGGCAATAAGAGGTCATGGTAGGGCCCATGTTCTTTCACAACGACATTGGAACATTTGGAACAGGGGGTCTACTCCTTTCTCTGAAAACGAAATTTCGTGAACGAACGAAAATTAAACGTAGTTCATTATCGCTTTGTTTTTATCATACTCAATTTTTTCTTCGTCTAATAATTAAATTAAAGTTGGTTTAGAAAATATAAACATCAAATAATTTTCTAGCGGACCACGTTCGGACGTAATTTTAGAACGAATAATAACCGTGGTTGGAATTTTGGGAACTTTCGGCCGAAGCTTCGATTTTCGGAGAAAGCGAGTAGGCCCCCAGTTGCGTTATTCGGCCGTCAGTGACGCATACGACGCGATATGTCGATTTCAAAGATACAAACTTTAATTTTAATACGTTTATGTTATTTATCAATTTCCTATGGTTGAAATTGACACTCGATTTCGAGTGAAATAACTTACCAAGTTTTAAACGTCGATTATTATGGACCTAAGATTATCTAGTGTAACAATATGAGTTTCTTGCGGGTTCTTCTCAGGGGGCTAGTTTCGGTGGTAAATTCTACGTTATTCGTAAGTCCCAAGTCCTAAACTGAAAAATAATTTTCAATAACATTCGGTGCGTTTTATTGCGGGTAAAGAGATCGAAATTAAGACGATGAACGTATTTTATTGCAAAAATAGAAAGCTACTGTTTGAAAAAATATAATTTAAGAAAACCAATATAACAGTTTTGTAAGTGAACGCACGGACAGATAAGAAATGATTATCGTACCTTACGTAGTATATTTGAGAGAGTGGAATTGGAAAATGAAACAATTTCGTGTCACCTTCTAAGATTTCAATAAAAATATAAAATCTCTTGCGGAAAATCTTATTCTATTCTGTTTTATTGCTTTCCGCAAAGCATGAGCTGAAAGTGGTTTATTTACATAACATTCTTTATACGTATAGAAGGAATTGAAGTTCTCTCCGTGTGGTTTCAAACTGGATCTCGGCGAAATTCTGAAGTAACACTTGCCCTTTTTGTTGTTTTAATTTGAATTCACAGGATACTTACAAAACAATAGGCACATAGAAAAGAAGTTTGCAAGCATTCCCTGTAAAAATAATTACAAAGTACGGGGATTTGATCCCATTTGCCTTAACTTCAAATAACGAAATTATCCGTATCATTTCGTCGTGTATACTCTTATGACCATAATATTAGGCTGTGTGAACGTAACAGATTGATAAATATCATAAATGTATACATACATATGCTCACGCATGTATTGACTGAAAGGAGTACTTATAGTGCATACGTATTTCACCACTTATGCTTATGCCCCATGGAATAGGAAGCGAGGCTGTTGTCATTAACCGGGTACTCATCTAGACTCCAGGTTACTACTGAGAAGTGACAAATATAAAACTTTGCCTGACCAACGAGCATATTGTCATAATAGTATGAGACAGATATATACGAAGTGTATAAGTCTGTCACTCAGACAAACTTTAATGATAATAAGAGCTCATGGTTGAGCCGCAGTTCAGATGTTCAATTATTGCGCGACATTATTTGATATGAATGAAAATGAAAATGAAAAATATTTATTCAGTTTAGGCCCTGGTAAGGCACTTATGAAAGTCGAGAATTTACCACCGGTTCGGAAACTAGCCTTCTGAGAAGAACCGACAAGAAACTCAGCCAGGCATCGTGTACATATCATCGAAACAATATAAATCATATGAAATCATCATACAAAATCAAATTTGATAATAGGTATAAATATTCACAATAGTGACAAATTTTATTAGCATGCAAGTCAGTATAAAACAAAATCAAAATCATATATTTAGGATAGGTAGTACCTATATTAAATATTACCCTTTAAAAATAGGATATTATAATATAATACAAACTACGACAGACTACGTAAAGCACCAATTCGTTTCTATAAAAGTCAGCACAAGCACCCTCAAATAACTCATCTGTATTGCACCCACGCATACAAGAAAAGAGAAACACTACATTTTCCGCAGATCTAAATATCTTTACTGAGACCCTCATGAATCATTCCAACTTGGCTGATGCCACATTATATTTAACAATTTGTCATTCCTCCTAAATGAACAGTAAATCTACTTGCATGAGTCCGGATCAACATCGGTACCACAAAGAAGAAGCTTACAAAAAGGAATTACCTACATCCCTGGTATCCTTAGAATTTCAATATGACTCCTCTATTTACATGCGAATACCACTGACCGCCGTTCGCAACGATGCGTAATAGTGAAGGGATAAAATATAGGGGTTTAGAAATATTGCTATTGTTACACGTAATGGACATTTCTTGTTAATCATGTGTTAAAGAAACTATTATCTTAAATTAAAATCACAAAAATATCTTCTTCTGTGTTTGAGTAATTGACGTTCAAAGTTGACCATATCAAGACCTTATTTTCGCTTAAAAGTCAGCTGTAGCGAGTTATTCACGTGAAATCTAACTACGTTTTAATTTTTTGCTCCCACTAATAAATCCTGAAATAATCCCATAAAACTATTTTTGAAACTATTAACCTCCCCCTTAATTTAAAATGTTTAATTACCGCGTACGTAATATAGATAAACGCGTTTCTTAAAATTAAATCTTAAAATTAGTGTTAATTAAATCGCTTAAGGCCGCGAGCTCTTCGGCCATTGCCTATAACTACGTTATCGTTGAAGCTAGATATTTTACGATTTCAATATAGTGATATATTCATAAAACCCTACAACTTCTAGGAGACAACTGTTCCTTTTTCTCCGACACTGTATAATATGAATATGAATACCATACACTATATCAAACTCAATTGCTGTTTGTTGATTTTTTACATATTTTGGTTTCATTCGCTTAAAAAATGTTTAAACTGCTGGGTGGGGCAGTAAATGCTTATTTTTTATTTTGTAATACCTTCGCTTCCATTACTCACACCCCCAACCTAGCGACAACTAAACTACTCATCAAGTCTCACTCATAAAGTAAAATAAAACTGTGCTCTGTATGCAGAGTTGTCGATAGAATAAAATGTGTACATACAATGTATTTTTATTTGTAATACAATCGTTGCGCGTCGGTGTAAGCTGCCGTCAAGTAAAAACGGAGAGGAAGGAAATCCCAAAGGACTGGTGGGTTATGTGCAATCCGTCCCGACGTATACCCAGCTTTTTATTTTCAAACTAAATGTCTGTTACGATTAACTATACACAATGATGCGAGATTGAATTAGGGCGGGGTTGTTAGACTTTGAACATATTAGAACTCACGTCTGTATTTACCGAAGGGGTACGCATATGTGCATTGGCAAATATAAAACACGCACATTTCGCCAGTTATGTTTGTCACATAGACAGGGGGCGAGCCCATTGCCATAAACCAGGAACTAATCCATAATCCAGGCTGCTTCTAGAAAATTGCAAAACTTCGTGTTCGACAGTAACGATGGAGACCACTAGTCCAACGCAGGCTTATATTAACATTGATTTGTATTTTAATCTGTGTACGACATAGTAATTAGCTTACGCCCTTTCAGCCGCGTTATTCTGTAACGGTTTTTCGGCGTCGCACTCGATGTCGAGTGTCGGTTTCAAAGACGTGAAATTGAACTTTATCATCTATGTATTAATTTCCTACAATTTAAACCAACGCTCGACGTCGAGTTCGACGCTGATATGAGTATAATAACTAATCCCAGCTAGTTCGTACCTGCGCTTACGTCAACGTTTTTTGAAGTAATTTTTTGTATCGCTATCGTATTAGCAGTATCGCCTGCGTATAAAATACGATAACTATTTTTTTATATAGTATGGCCATGCCTGTATTCACCGAAGGGGTAGGCAAAGGTGCACTTACTAGTTCATGCAAATTTTACTTTAATAGTCAACTTATTGCCACTAACCAACCACTAATCCAGACTCCGGGCAGCTACTAGGAAATTACAGACGGAAAACCCAATAACTCTGCCCGACATGGGAATCCAGCAACTCACGTTCCCTACTAGCTCTTGCAACCCAGTCTTACTTAAACCAATCGAATTATTTCGACCAAGTAGTAGGTAGTTTTTTAGTGTAAGTTCAATCGCCCATCATTAAAGTATGAAGGTTCCTGAATTCGCAGAATATTATTCCACAAACGCAAGGGCCATAGTTAGATCCGATATTGATTGGATCTCAGACAATTTGTGTACGGTTACATGGACATAGGCGTAACTCAATATCGGTTGGTTCCAATTGGTTTAACAGGTATACGTTGAGGTCGGTCCAGGTATGTTAGAACTAAACTTACTTGTGGTAAACGCTTCTAGCGTTTACCACAAATATACCAACGCTTCACGCTGGGTTATGGATGTTAAACATGAATTATTTTCGATATCTATATAATATATTCATATATTTATTGCACAAGTTAGTTACATTTACACACATATATAAACTTAATCATAATGTTTACAACTTATAACTAACAACCCTGTTAGGGCACAGCAATGTGAGAGGCACTTTTATTATATAACTAGCTGTGCCCCGCGGTTTCACCCGCGTAGATTTAGTTTCATACCTCATGTCACGGAACCCTAATATTTTTAATAAATATAAGTAGCCTAAGTTACTCCTTGAAACATCAGCTACCTGTCAGTGAAAGTCCCGTAAAAATCGGTCCGGTCGGTCAGATAAATAAAAATGAAGTGTCTGTTTGTAATTCCAAAATAACAGCTTTTCACTAAATGCATATGAAATTATGCACGCTACTGACACTAAAAAACCAAGTTTTAATCTAATTACAATTAATTAGAAAATGTTAAATAAGTTTGTGAATTATAAGTTAGCTCTAGGTATGTAACAATTTTTATCGTAAAATATTTTATTAAAACTATTAGAATAAGTTTTAATTGAAATTAAAAAAAAAAACTCTGTCTCTCTGTCTGTTTGTTCCGGGCAATCTCTGAAACGGCTGGGCTGATTTTAACGGGACTTTCACTGGCAGGTAGCTGATATATCAAGGAGTAGCTTAGCCTACTTTTAATTATTAAAAATATTAGGGTTCCGCGACAATAAGGATAAACTAACTACTACGCGGGTGAAACCACGGGGCACAGCTAGTAGAAAATATGTGTGTGACAAAATTAATAATTTGTTCTTGCTCTGTTCTTTGAATACAATTTTTAATAACTCGTTTCAAATTTAAATTTAGTAATTTGGAATTTGATCTGTAGTCCCTAGCTTTGCATGCGACCATTCGAACCACGCGGTCACGACCACAAATCTAAATAATAACATTGAGACTTACTCGTCTAGAATTCTGGCAACCTCTAGACTCAAACAATAGTTGCCATGTTTACATCCAGACTGAATACTAAGTTTACTGAGTCTTCAAGACAAACGTGTCCTTCCTGTCCTATTTACCAACACATTTACATGATTGTTATGATAAAATGGCCGAAGAAAGTCCATTTGCCTGTCAACATTACAATAACATGAATTATGGATATAAATTATATGGAAAAGTCTCTGAGTTTTCTTGTCCCTTATTCTCTGAAGGCTGTGCTTTCGAATTCTTTAATTTTCATATAAATAATACGCTCACGCCATCCCAGAAGGGTCCCCGAAGGGGTCAGCAGGGGTGTTGTAATAACAACCCCAAATTTTCACCGATGATGATTAAGTCCCAACGTGGCAGATAGTGAGCCCATCGAAGCCACTATAGTTACGTCATTGGATATTTTTTCAGACATATGCAAGTTTCCTCGCGATTTCACCTCACATACTTTACGGTGAAGAAAAACTCTGGGGTGAAATTACTGCACTTAAGTTTTAAGAAAAACTTGATGGGTATACATGCCACTGATCAGTGGTCACACAGATTTTATGTCGCTTGCGTAGTAAGCGATTGCTCAAACCCTACGGTCACCACTGCTCTTATATTTTCAAACTTTTTCTTTTGTCAACACTATCACTTGTATTACTTAAAATGCCTTAATACCTCGATGATGACTGAAATTACTGCCTCGCTGGTCTTGTTGTCGTATGCGCTACTGTAGAACACGAGGCCCTGGGTCTAATTCCCGGGTCGGTTTTTGGGTTTTACTGTATTTTTTTAGTAACAGTCCGGAGTCTATATAAGTTCCCGATTTATGGCAATAGCCTCGCCCCCTATTACATGAGACTTGAAGATAACTGGCGGTATCTATACATCCATACATATATACAGATAAATAAAATTGAAGTGTCTGCTTGTTATCCCAAAATAACAGCTTTTCACTAAATGAATATGAAAGTATACACGCTACTGACACTAAAAAACCAAGGTTTAAAATTTTTCTCCGTCTGTCTGTCCGTCTGTCAGTCTGTCTGTCTGTCTGTTTGTTCCGGGTAATCTCTGAAACGACTGGACCGATTTAAACGGGACTTTCACTGGCAGGTACCTGATGTTTCAAGGCATAACTTAGGCTACTTTTATTTTTTTTTAATATCAGGGTTTCGCGATAATAAGGATGAAACTAAATCTACGCGGGTGAAACCGCAGGGCACAGCTAGTGTTAACTATAAGTGTACCTCTGCCTACCCATTCGAGGAATACAGACGTGAGCATATATTGTCTGTGTATTGCCGATATTTGTTCAGTCCTCCAATTAATGAATTAATTGGCCCACATGATCCCAAAGTTTATAAATATACGAATTAATCTGGAATTCATTTCCTGATGGGGAGTTCTTTTGATCAAATTAAGCCCGTTGTTTGTTCAAGCGAATGCCATTACGGTGTATGAAATATTAATCTGTTCTGAAATGTTCATGAATAAAGTTAATCAGGCGTGATTACGTCATGTTTGCCGAGTATTTTCTTTTCCTGGTTACAAAACCATACCGTTGTGGCGATAAGCGGTTACCTTAGCTTACACACCATGTCCAATTGTTTTAAACTCCGACGAGCTGTTTGAGCACTAACACTTATATATTTGCATTCATATATTTCGTTATAATATATTACCGTGTGGTTTGAGCAGTCATCGCTAGGCAAGCGACGTAAGATCAAATCACAACGGTCTTCAACAATAAGATTTCTTAAAATTTAAGTGCAATGATGTCACTCCAGTAAAGGCAGTATAAATAGCTTATTTCTACATTTGTATCGATCTAAAATTGTATACGGCATACCATTTATCTTCAACCAGGCCATTAAAGAATTTTCCCTGCTTGCAGTCTGTCGGCTTTATTGTTGCACTGCTGGGTAAAGACCTCCCGTCTTCTTTCCAGCTGCTCATGTTCTGAGCAGTCTGCCACCAATCGCTCTTAAAAGCATCAACCTCATCCCACCATCTCCTCCGAGGCGTGCCGCGCTGTCGTTGCTTGAATATAATTCCTTTTTTTTTTTCGGCAGAAAAATTATGCTTCACTTAAATGTAAGATGAAATAATGATCATTAAAATGGCGTACCAAAATCTCCAGAGATAGGATTTTTTTGTAACTCTAAAAAGATAAGCAACGCCGTCCTTTATAAAAAAATCAGGATTTTAATTACATTAATTAGGATACGTTGTACGTTTCTTTGTACCATAGAGCGTAGATTGGACCCTCTATAGAGGTCCTTTGTAAGTCTAATGGTTGTAATTATCATTTATATTCCAGCTTTCGCCCGCAGCGTCCGAAATAAGGCAAACTACAAACGATAGCTTTAGGGATGATGATGTGCTGTTACCAATGCCTGGCGATAATTATTCCTCCTTAGTCTACAAAGGAACTATATTACCTCAGGAAACGTATAGAAACATTCGAGATGGGAGCCTACAGGCGCATGATGGCTATATCATGGACTTAAAAGGTGATCAACGAAGAAGTCCTGCGACGTATTGGACAAAAACGAGCTTTGAAGACCTTCAAGGAAAGTGGCATATTTAAGTCATGTGTTACGACATGGCAGATATTATTTGCTACAACTTATAATGATAGGACAAGTAGGTATGCGGTAAAAGGAAGTCTTGTCGCAGGAAAATGTGGTGGCAAATGTTCGCAGCTTGCCTACCTTCAATGATTGAACTGCCTCGTTGGTCTAGTGGTCGCAAACATCACTGCGGAATACGAGGTCCTGCGATCGATCCTTAGGTCGGGCATAGTGATGCAGGGATTTTCCATTTGTAATTTACCATTAGCAGCCCGGAGTCTAGATTAGTGTTCAGTTAGTGGCAATAGGCGCCCCTATTACATGGATAAACTCAAATTAATAAATGTAATAAGACATCCAATTCTAAAAACCGAGAAAAAGACAACCAAATTCATAAAATACTGAGCTTACTGAGCAGCGTGGAATCTAGGCCTAATTTTTGATATATGAAATTTTCCTTCGTTGAACGAGAGGGTTGTCACTCCTGCAGTTTTTAAAATTTACTCCCCAATTAAATGTCAAAGTAATGTCGATTTGAAGTTTATAAACACATACGTGAACGACCACGATGTGACGTCCCTTACTGGCATTACGCCTGGATCACTTATAATCTCGTAGATCTGCGCGTACCTATGTGAGAATATTTCATTTTGAAAGATTTGTCTTCATTTTGATCTACATTCCGTACTGTTTGTAGTAAGCTCATACAGTACTGAAGAGATTATGAGCCGGTTCTTTTTTGAGAAACTATTTAAAAGTTCCTATTACCAACATCCATTATATAACTCGCAAAATATCCTGATATATCTAGTCTACGCAAAATCGATACATTATTCACAAACAAGCTTATTGGTATTCCCAACACCACATTGGCGTTATTTGAGTCAGCATGGAAGCAATTAGTGTACAAAATAGTTTTCCGTTTCTCCCCGCTATAACGGATTCGCGGCACGATTTTTCCTTGAGAGTTTGCGGTTTGGCGGTTTGCCTATACAAAGTTCTCCATTGATTTCCTTCGAAAGGTAAGACATTGTTATTTCTAATAGGAAGTTTTTGATTCAATCAAGTCTTGAACTCGAATTGAATTTACAAATGATAAAGGTACATAACAAAATACTGTCGTTTTTACGTTGTCATTATCAGCACAACGTAAAATTTAACTGGGCTGTTAAGTAGGAACTGTTTTGCGTGAAACAATGGACATCGGAAAATGATATTTTTAATGGGGTGTATTTTAGATACTTAAAAGAGAGGTACGGTAAAGCGGGATGATCCAATCGTAATTCGGAGCTGACTGAATGGAACTACACCCCATAGTTACAAAAAATAGCAACTATATTATCATACAATCACGAGTTTTGAGCGCTCAGTGAAAATAGTGGCGAGAACTGCGGATATGTTTCACTGTTTCGCTTGCGCCAATAAAACCCAAAAAAAAAACAAAATATTACCTGATTACTATTATAATTTAGAGCACAATTTGTGTTCCTACGGTGAGTAAGGTCGCCATTGATCTATGGGAATAATGAATGCTATGTGTATATGCGGGAGCCATTATTTCAAAAGTAGTCACGTTCATATGCCGCAGTAGCCGCTTACCATCAGACGGACTGGACGGTTTTTTTCACCTTTATAAATACAAAGGATATTTATGTAAAAATCAATACAGATAAATAAAATTTAAGTGAATGATGATGAATTCCAAACTAACAGCTTTTAATACACGGTACTGACATTGAAAAATCAACTGCGGGTCACCCATGATATAAACTCTACGCGGGTGAAACCACGGGGCACTACAATCTAACCCGCTGGTGTTAGAGGCATGAAATGAGGAGATTGTATTCTTTGTAAGGTATAGATAGGTATCCACTAAGAAAGGATTTCCTGAAATTCCACCATTAAGGGTGTTAAATGGAGGTAGAATGTTTGTATGTGAAATGTTACTGACAGGCTAAGCTGAAGTGACAAAGATGTGCAAGAGTTTTCCGTATAAAAAGTAGTACCCAATTTATAACTAGAAAAGTCTCGTACTTAAGGGGGATATACAATTTCCCACTTATTACAAAGCATGACTTAAGCGAAGACTAGACTAAAATCAGACTAAAACTATGTCCATCCGTTTTTAAATCTTATCACAGAATGAGATGAAGCCATAACCCAAGGACTATATTAGTCATGTTTTATAATAAGCGGGTAGATTTACCATAACTCCATCATTGCGTTGGTAAGCTTATGTTTTTGCAACTGGTAATAACACACGGGTATCTTATGCGCGCCATCCCAAATTTATGTAAACGTAGTCAAACGAAGGAATGTTATTCCTTCATAATTAATATAATATTTGTTGAAACATTCATTTGCTTGCGCCTGTATTCCATGGACGTAGGGATGTTGCTACATATGATATGGAAATATGATTGACTAGCTGTGCCCCGCGGTCTCACTTGCATAGAGTTAATTTCTTGGGTATCAATTTTTTTTTTAATAAAAGTATTTCTAACTTCGAACCAAAATTACTCCTTGTAACATTAGCTACCTGCAAGTGAAAGAACCCTTAAAATCGGTCCATCCGTTTCGGAGAATACCCGGAACAAACAAACAGACAGATTATTAAAAAAAAAAAATTTTTGTGTCAATATCGTATATACTTTCATATGCATTTACTGAAAAACTGTTATTAATTACAAACAGACACTTATAATTTGATTTATCTGTATATATATATATAGATATAGATGTGGAAAAGCCATAACATTTTGAAGTCAATTTGCGTGATAAAAAAGCAGTGGTAGCCGAGTGAGTAATATTTATATTATTACTAAGGAAGAAATACTTAATTCTTTCTTATGCAACTAAAATATAATTTAACGTTACTATTGTAGAGCGTTGCACGATTTGTTTCAGTGAAAAATTGTTCAGGAGGGAAAACCAGGAAAATAAAATTCCCCAAGTTTTCCCTCTTCCCTAAGGACTGGACCGAGACAAAGTCACCAAGTTTAGTTTTGCTAAGTATAAGTGATAGCTTTACACATAATATTAAATGTGATTTTATTTAAACGGCATTTGTGCGAGAAAAAATATATTTGTTAGTAAATAGCTGCATGGATTTCGGGTTCGAATCCCACCTTATGTTTGTATTCATAATACAAACATTCATATTCAAAAACCGGTTAAGTGCGAGTCGGACTCATGAGCGAAGGGTTCTTTAGATAGTATTTATGAACACGGCAGAAGATCACGTTTGTTTATTTTTTTATTCTGTTCTATATATTTTTTGATATACATTTTTAGATTTTAGATTTTTGCCTACAGATTTACATCATGTGTGAAAATTTCAACTGTCTTTCTATCACGGTGAGAGAAGGAGAGGTGACGTGTCTCATGACAAGGGGGGAGATAGATAGATAGACGGACAGACAGCGGAGTCTTAGTAATAGGGTCCCGTTACACCTTTTTGTACGAAACCCTAAAAATTACATGCAAAAAATATTCTAACTAAAACATTTTGAAACGTACTAATTATAACACTTTCAAACAATACCCAACCACCATCATAACTCTGCATCGACCCTTGTTATACTATAAAAAGCAGGGCTTTCGACCCGGATATATCGGCATAAAAACCGGTTAAACCGGTCAACGGTTTCACGAAATGACGGCTTTTGACCGCAAACACTGCAGTTTACGGCGTACTTGATGTTTATAGTTGGAACACTATATTATGATGTCGTAATGTACACGTGTTATATAAATAAATGAATTGATTTGCTTTCTGCTCAGGATTAGACTCGACTTTATATTTTTGGACAATTCACACAATCTATATATATAAAAATGAATCCCCATTTCCCTTGGTCACGACATCACGGGTAAAAGGCGGGACCAATTTCGGAGATGGCTCTTATGAAAGAAAAAACTAAGAAAATTGCTAGGAAAATTTCAAAATTTAAGAATACTTAACCACCATATAAAATTTCTGTCTCCTTAAATCTAACCTTAGCGCTTTGGACAATAAAAACTTTTTGATGTAACCTTATGACGTTTCACATAGAATTGACAGAATACGGGCTGCATTCTCATAATTAAGACAGGACAACGTCTGTCGGGTCAGCTAGTATCTTTATAAATTACAGCTTATGTGTTAGTGCTGTATAAGCTATATTATATGTATAACATACATGAGACAAGTCAAGGAAAAAGTGTCTGCCATGACGTATAGGGATGTCAAGGAGATGACACTTGATAGAGACGAATGGAAGAAGTTGCATCAGTTACACCGACAAGAGTCACAACTCTTAAATTCATGATGATGAAGCTATATTATTGTAAAGTTTCATTAAAATCCATTCATATATTTTATATTATTAGTAATAATTATGATGCTCAGACATTATCACACAGCGCCATCTAGTCTCAAACTAAGCAAAGCTTGTATTATGGGTACCAGACAACGGATAAATTATATACAACTTTTAGATTATTATTTCAAATACATATTCATTATTACATACACTTACGTCGCTTATTTAATCTCACAAAATGACCCAATTGAAGCAAAAGGCTTCAATCCATCACTTACGACTAACGCTAAGTCAATCAGGGTGGTATTATTTTTCGCATCTGTGTCAAATAAAGACAAACATTGGCCTTTTACTTGCCTTCAAAGTAAAAATGTCCTTGCATGTAATCATTATACTAATTAATATATTTCACCTATCCTTATTACATAGCTTATTACTATCGTAATAATATTTTCCTCTTACGTTTCTCTTGAGATGTTTTCTCTGTAATAACTTGTTTTATAACGATATCATTATAGGTTTTCCTCTAGAGCTAACTAGAGGAAACGCTGTGTAACGGGTGTCGTGTTCTCTCGGGATAAAAGTAGTCTATGTGTTTTTGGATATTTTGTATATCGTCGTTAAAGGCCTTTGCGGCACCCATTGTTGTCCATTTGAAGCTTGAAAAGAGGAATAGTTTGTATCTATCTATTTTCAAGATTTTGATGGGGTATTAAAACCAACCAAATAAAATACAGCTACAAATTGTAGACGAATTTTTGCGAATAATAAAGGAATTGTTCGATTTGTAATAAAATATACATATGATTAAATAATAAATACAATTACATTGAACAATTCAAACGTTAATAATAAAAACACTATCAATATGGTGCAAGAATACGTTTTTTGGTAATCAACTGGTTCCTTTACTGGCCAAAAACATATATTTTTTTAAATAATATTCTTAAAAAAACTAATAATAAAAGCGGTTTTAGTTTCCATCAAAATCGGCCTGATACTCGCTTTGAGTAAATTTCGATATTTCTCATAGTTTCGCACTTTTTTCAGAAACTCAGCCTTTATAAATAAAAACCAATAACCAAATGTTCGTTCGAGTACCAAATTCGAATGGCAGCACCTATAACTGTCCGAAAAAGGTATATAAGAAAACAGTTTTTTTGGAATTTCGTATCAGAAAAATTGGGTTTTCAAAATCTCCAAGTGTGCGTCAGATAAGACACCCATGAAATGAAATCGCAAGGGAAACAAGATGGCTCACTTAGTGCAGTCTTAATTAATTTTCACAATCACCCAAATATTCATACTTCAATAATTCTCAAGTCATAGAGAATTTAAAGAATTTCGGATTTTATATCCGAGCATAGAAGTAAACCAGGCACCCAACAAACCAGGAACTCACATAAATATAATAATAAAAATGAATGCATACGCGGTATAAAGTTTTCAATATTGGCGATATTGCGACACCTTTGGTGCAGTGGGCACCGTTTGCATAAATATGAGTATTCCAAAAGATATTCGCGCCAACTCCTTTTGATTCGTTGCTAATATTAAGAATTTTGTCTGAATTTCAATAAACCAAAATCTAGCTAGTTAAAAGAACCGTGTTGGCCGTCGGGTTTGAGCAGTAGCCTGCTACGCAAGCGACGCAAGTTTGAATCCCAGCGGGGCTTAGGCTCTGGTAACATATTAACGCCAAAAAACTGTCCAGCGGTTGGCCTTCTAAGGAGAAACGGCAAGTAACTCAGCTGGCAATTTGTACATTACTAGCTGTGGCCCGCGGTTTCACTTGCGTGACTTCTTTTATTTCACGAAAGTAGGATCAAGCGGACAGGTAGACAGAAAGATAGAGTTTTTTTTAAATATAGTTGCTCTCATATTCATTTAGTGAGAAGCTGTTAATTTGAAATTACAAACAGACACTGCAGTTTGATTTATATGTATAGACGTTTGAGGGAGGCCTATGCCCAGCAGTAGGCGTCTGTGGGCTGAAATTATGTATAGATGTATTTATTCAACAAAACGTGGTATAAACCAAGACTTTACCAAACTCAGACTAAAAATATGTCCATGGAACTTATAGCCATGGATTATCTTAGGGGATGTTTGCAACAAGGCGCCTATTGAAACATTTTTGACTGTGACCTTCGATATTTGTTGATTTTCGTTTTTGCGAGCATCCGTTGTTTTCCTCCGTTTATTTAGGATAAAGAAAATAGTAATGTTTGAAAAGGGATTGATGTTTGAACAAATTCGTTTTCGTATCTCCCTGTGTTTGTTTCTCTCTCGTTATATTTTTGTTACTGAGAGTATTGTGTTAGCTTAGTGTATTCAGTTACCGAGTTCAAATACGTATGGTAATTGCGTTGCTCCTAATAACAATCATGGATACCTATTTTCAAGTAGAGCTTCCCTTGTCGGTGGAAAGGCACCGTTATTATCTTTACCTACATCGTGAAGAGCGTTGTAATTGTACGCACCTACTCATACATTTATATATCTAAATAGCGGACGTCACGGGGTTTCACCCGCGTAGTTTACATTGCCGTAGGAGTTCGGGGATAAAATATAGCCTATGTTACTAGCTGATGATACAGCTATCTATTGCTGAAAGAATTTTCAAGACCGGTTAAGTAGTTTCGGAGCCTTTTCTATGCAAACAAACAAAAAAAACAATCAAATCTTTCCTCTTTATAACATTAGTCTCGATTGACTCCGTGAGTTGGTACAGAGGGGCTACCATCATCGGTTTAAGCGTATTAAGAACTTCTGAGCTTTGATGTTTCGTTTATGTACTGTAAAATTAAACGTCAAAGCTAAGAAGTTCTTAATACGCGCTGCTTAAACGATTATAGTTGGCCCCCTGGTCCCGTCACGAGTTCAGTGCTCTGGCCTTCGAGAAAGTCTTGTACGTGGGCTGTTTGTATGTGGGCAACTCGTCCAATGAGTTATTATCACAAGCCTTAAACTCCCACTGTCTTATCTACTTATCATTAAGTAATTAATATATAATAAAGCTTTTATTATTCGTTCTACGCACGTAGAAATCGCATAGACAAAGCAGGCATTCTATAACAATGATATAAGTAGCACGAAAATTCGATAAATTTATCAAGGGTGGCAAACAATCATCAATAACACAATAAAAACTTCAACAGTAACACAGATGCTATTTGACCCCACCGTGTCGTAGGTGCAACCGCGTTAGTCCGCTTTGATTTAACACCGCTCGTATTCCCAATGGCACAGCTGCATTGCGCCACCTGACATACTGTTTTCCTATGCACTAGGATTGTTCACTTTTTACTTACTGATTTATTGGCTTGTACTGTGGCTGGAACGTGAATGTGAATTGATGCATTTAATTGAGCGGTCCCTTTTGTTTGTTGCACTAATTAAGTTTTATTTGTTTAACAAAAATCGGTTTTCGATTGTAACATTGACAAATTAATTCAAATCCACCCGAAGTTGAATTTATACATAGAAATCTATTTAAAAGATTGTCGTGTTAGTTATGTATAACTCAAGAGCTGAACCCATTTGGCTGAAGGCTAGTGAGATTGTAGAACCAGGAAAAAGACATAGGATGCTTTTTCCCACGGAACGTGACGTAAAACTTCAACTATAACACAATAAAGTCTACGCGGGTGAAACCGCGGAACACAGCTAGTATGATAATGTATTCACATTTTCTTAATTCCTATACTATTTTTGTGTGTCAGGAAAAGTAAAGATTTGTATTTATATGGGACTTGAACCTGAAATAAAGAAATGTATTATTATTATATTCAAAGTTATACTTTGGTCTCGACCGAGGTCGGTAGTAGAGAACCAGGTACGGGCTTTTGCCAAGTAGACTGGTTCAAGCGTGTCAGTGTGATGAGAGTGAGGTATGACATATGTGGTTAGTGTTCCGTATGCGTGTGCTTGTATGTCTGCTTGTGTGCCGTGCGGTGTCTGGGGTGTGTTACGTGTGTGTGTTGTTGTTGTGTCTGGGGCAGTAAGAAGTATGAGTGAGGTTGGGTTTAGGAAGCGGCGGTTTATTATTATTATTATTATAATTTTGTTTAGTAAACTATAGATTACATACATACATATGCTCACGCCTGTATTCCCCGAAGGGGTAGGCAGAGGTGTTGTAATTTACAACACCCACATTTCACCGAATATGGTTAAGTGCCAACGTGACAGAGCGTGAGTCCATCGCCGTCTCAGGCTCTATTACATACGTCTTTGAATTATTTCTCAGACATATGCAGGTTTCCTCACGATGTTTTCCTTCACCGGTAAGTTCGTGGTGTGAAAATCACTGTACATAAGTTTTTAGAAAAACTCATAGGTACAGGCCCGGTATACTTTATTACTATAGTTTATTATCTTGGATTTCGTTACCAGCTAATATTTTTGGACTATAGGTATTTTTTATTGACCACGACGTTTCAATCCAAACAAAAATGTTTGTTGCGATTTCAATATTGTAGTCAATTTCTATACAAAAATAGAACGTTTTATTATTGTTTTAATCGACCTCATAGCATGGGATACGTTGGAACAGGCCCCGAAGGTACCGTTTCAGAAATTCGCTCCCGACCTACCCACGGCCAAAGAATATATCATAATAATTTATAGAGGAGATAAAACGTACGCACTAAATTGTACCTATTCGATAACTTGACCTTTATTAGAAAGTGATAAGGGATTGCAGGTTCAGATTGAGGTGGAATTTAGGGGTGAATGAGTATTTATTAAGTGAATATTTTCATACATTTTTTTTCGAAAAACATTTTTTATTTTTGTATTTAATTTTTGTAGGTAGGTATGGAATAGTAAAATGTCATGTTACATACATTTTGAGAAAAATTTTATTTACTTTTAATAGGATTTATCAGAATGATTAAAACAAAAAGAAAAGGAATTGTTATAGTCGACCCTTATAATTTTTTACCATAAGTGATGAATTTTTTTTTTTTTGTGTACCGATTTTATAAACAATAAGTTAAATTACTACGATATACGATACTATAAATAGCTGGGAATACGTAGCACTTTTATTTGGTAGGTAAACTGATACAGATACCGTCTAAATTAATGAACGAATACAAATGTTAACATACTCGTACTCTGTAACAAAATATTCCCCTTTCAAAATGTTCGAACATTTTTATGTTGGCTTAACCTCCGACAATGGACCGTTCCTATGAAAAAAGTATTTTTGTGTACTTCAAAGAATATTATATTTCCCATGGGAATTTATAATTTTCGACATAATGTAACAATATTTACATATTTACTGCATTATTGATGGATGTTCTCTGGAATGGAACCTCGTAAAAAATTCAAAGGGGTCCATATTTTCTGTTACAATGATGTTGAGAACGAAATTCATTTCATGCTTTGTGAATAAAGCTGTGATAACTGAGTGGTAGAGTAGCCAGCTACGCCAGAGACGCTATTTCTAATCCCATCAGTAGGCCTAGACAAAGTAACATTCTCTTTCGTTTCCGCTACTAGAAACGATAAAGTTCCAAAAATTGGTCCTGCCATTTTGAAGAAAAAAAAAAGCCGTAACAAATATACAGACAAACAGATCACAGGCGGAGAAATTAAAAAACAGTTTTTTTAGGCTAAGGGACAGGATTGAATCATTCGAGATGTGGTGCTGGCGTAATATGCTGGGACTGTCGTGGACTGAACGTCGCACCAATGCGTCAATCCGAAGCCAATTAAAAGTCTTCACTCCTCTCTCTGTAGTCTCCTTGCGGAGGGCTCTTTCTTTCTTTGGACACGTGGCGAGAAGAGAACCACACAGCCTAGAGAAAAATATAATGGTTGGCCGTGTCGAGGGAACGAGAAGTAGAGGCAGAGCTCCAACTCGCTGGATGGAACCTCTCCTAGAGGCACTTAATAGTGGCACACAATCCGCACTTCATCAGGCTCAGAACAGAACAGCCTGGAGAGCTCTTACAGATAGAGCTACTTACGGTGGTCACGACCCTCAGCTATGAGGAAAACGACGAAGAAGAAGAAGAAGAAGAATTTTCATATGCATTTAGTAAACAGTTGTTAATATGAAATTACAAAACGACACTTCAATTTAATGTACCTGTATCAATAGGGTTTTATCAAATATGAAGCAGTATCATAAACGTTATTTCAATTCTAAAAACACGAATGGCCCGATATAAAAATAAAAGCCATCATAATAGCCGCTACATAAAAGCTTCATTACCAACAGCCCTCACTATGTCTCATTTTCATAGCCAATAACCGAAAATATTCCAACAAAACGGATATCAGTTACGATATCCCACCCGTATCTATTGTACTTTATTATCCGAATACAATACATCCGCACAATAATGCAGTGATTTAACATTCATGAGCTGTTGGGCTCGTATTGCATTACCAACTTATACCCACGGTCATGTTGATAGTAAAGTTTATACTTAGTACTAGCTGTGCCCCACGGTTTCACCAGCGTAGATTTAGTTTCATCCTTATCGTCGCGGAACCCTTATATTTATTATAAATAAAAGTAGACTAAGTTACTCCTTGATACATCAGCTACCTGCCAGTGAAAGTCCCGTTAAAATCGGTCCAGCCGTTTCGGAGATTACCCGGAACAAACAGACAGACAGATAGACAGACAGACGGACAGACAGACAGAGAAAATTATTTAATATTGGTTTTTTTGTGTCAGCATCGTATATATTTTCATATGCATTTAGTGAAAAGCTGTTATTTTGGAATTACAAACAGACACCTCAATTTTATTTATCTGTATGTATAGATTAAAAATGTGGTACAACTAGCTGTGCCCCACGGTTTCCACTAGCGTAGACGTAATGTCATGTGTGTAAATTAACCTTGTAACATCTGCCAGTGAAAGCCCTGCTAAGATCGGTCCAACCGTTTCAAGTATTAGCCGGAACAAACATAATGACAGCCATTATTTTTCAGATAGAAATCATTCAGTAAGTACTGTTCCTTGTATATATAATTAAGTTTTTCAGTATGAAATATGTATTCTGTAATTCAACATTTATTAAAAAGAGAGTCTCAGAGAATATCAATTTCATTAATATCCAAGTCTATAATTTCATTTCAAAGCCACTAAAACCTGTGAGTAATATAAATTATTTGAAATGCCCAGAATCGTCTTCAACAAAGACTACTAAAATTAATTTCGATTTTAATCGTAATAATAAGACTGCTCATTACTTTCAACGGTTTTTTAAATAAGATATTGAAGGAACTCGATGCTAATAAAAATGATGGGACTTTTCCAATGAGTTTGCTGTTAAGGGCGGTATTCACGAATCACGACAAGCATTCGCTCTACAAATTGTGCGTTTTTGTTACATTCGTTGAGCGAACGTAACGTATGCTCGCATACCGAGTAATTTTCGTTAAGATAGCTACTAAAAGTATATCGGAGAGAAATTGTTCCGATGCTCTTGCTAATCAAACCGACCTCAGGGTGTAATGGGAAAAAGCACATGAGCTAGGTATGATATCGAAATTAATCCAATAATTTGAAAAATGAAGTAGCTCTGCCTACTGCCACCTATTCGTGATCACATGCGTCAAATTTTTCCATTCTTTTTTTTTCCAGTTTTCGGCGCCGCCTTGTATTATTTGTAACCATTTTTAAGAATTTAGAATGTAAACATGTATTGTGTGTTATACATAAAAATCAAAAATTTAGCTTTTAAGGATTTAAGAAAACATAATCATAGCGTGATCTAACTGTCGTGTGGCGCCATCTTGTGAGTAACTGTGTCTTTTACATTTTTCATAATGTTGTTTTCTTGACTAATATAGTCCTTGGTTTATTTATTTAAGTTACACAAACAGATAAAGATCAGCAGAAATTACATAAACAAGAATACGAATTCAGATATTGGAACTAGATAACAATCCAGATTATATGTAAACAGTTTGAATACATAAACTGTACGAGAGGTAGGTAACTATCTATACATATATATCTATACTACAGATAATTCAAATTGAAGTGTCTGTTTGTAATTCCAAAATAACTACTTTTCACTAAATGCATATGAAAGTATACACGCTACTGACTCGCTACAGACAGGAAAAAATTTTAAACCTAGTTTAAACCTAGTCTATCTGTCTGTTTGTTCCGGGTAATCTCTGTAACGGCTGGACAGATTTTAACAGGACTTTTACGGGACTTCATTGGCAGGTAACTGATGTTTCAAGGAGTAACTTAGGCTACTTTTATTTACTAAAAATATTAGGATTCCGCGACAAAAAGGGTCAAACTAATTCTACGCGGGTGAAATCGCGGGGCACAGCTAGTGTTATAATATAATTACACATAAAGCACGTTCTAAGTTTATTTTATACTAGCTGTGCCGCCCCGGTTAATTAAACGTAGTCTGAGTTACTCCTCGTATTATCATATCAGCTATTAGTCAGTGAAAATATCGTAAAAATCGGCCCAGCCGTTTCGGAGATTCTTCTCAATCGTTACACTCTTGGCAGAGCGGTCGTGGTCGTAATGTCAGAATTGGTGGCTTGCTGAACAATACGGCGCCATTCACTTCGGACTGCTGCTTTACGGGAGCATTCGTTGATAGTAGTAACACCCATCACAGCCTTAATCTGGTCCGTCCATGTCATTGGTTAACTGCCACGTGTCCTAATACGCTCGAATTTACCCTGCACCACCAGACGCTCTATGGATGCGTCTCCACTTCACGGCACATGCCCAAAGAAGTTGAGGATGCGAGATTGAACTGTGGTTTCGGAGATAAGCCGGAACAAACAGATAGACAGGCACAGTCACAGCAAAAATATGTTTTTTTTAATAAAGTACTATACATGCATTCATACGCGTTTAGTGAAAAGCTGTTTTTGAAATAACACTTAACATGACACGTCAATTGTAAACCATGTTTTGCAATAAAGGATTAATGCCTGGTTCACGAATAAACTAGAGTTTCGTGACACAAACGTTCGTAAAACGAATGCTCCCGTCGAGTACCATCCTTAAAGAATACTTATGAATAATGCAAAGAGGAGAAATCATTTGGATGTTATTGCGGCTGCCAGAACTTCACACAGAAACGCTTTTAAACGCGAAAGCTGGCTCCTAATTAAATATTGTTATAACCTCGCAGTGCACGTGTTTTCTTTTGTAATATGGAATGATTTTTTACATTATGCAGAGACGTGAAGTTACAATGGCCTTAAGACCAACACTGTACCCCTATCACGGGTTTGCCACCGTTTTCGTATACTCGCTAGCTTTACTCGCAATATTTGTATGAGATATTTCAGTTCTTCGTGTCACCGCTAGGAGGCGCTGTATAATTCCTCTTACAAATATTCGACGGAGACGTTAGCGAGTATAGATTACGAAAACGGTGGCAAACTCGTGATAGGGGTACTGAATTGTAAAATTTATGGACGACGCTTTTGTATATCCATCTACATCTATATTTATCAAATACAATTGAATAGTCCGTTCGTAATTCCAAATTAACAGCTTCTTATTAGTTGTACTCAGTAAAAGCTGTAAAGCTGTTAATTGAAAGTATACACGATTGTGACACGGAAAAATTATTAAAAAAAAAACTCTGCCTGCGTATAACACAAATTAGGCCTGGGAGCCAGGATCAGTCGGAGCAGACCTTGGGTGGTTGAATGAAACTCCGTAACTTGGGCAGTCCTGGTTTATTGGTTCGACCACTATACTGGTTTATTTACTTGAAACACGATACTGATTTGACTACACTACTGATATTTGACACTGAAATATATACGTACATAAAGGAGAATCTTAACATCGAGATGTACAACGATACAACGCCATCTTGTGAAAAGATGGCTAACTACTTACGAATAAACTACGTTAAACAGCCTGTTTATTTGTTCCGGGTAATCTCTGTTACGGCCACACCGTTTTTAAAGGGACTTTAGCTGGCAGATAGCTGACGTTACAATAAGTAAATTTGGCTATAGGGTTCTGCGTAATAAAGTCACCTATAAAAGTCAGTCTACGCGGATGAAAGCTAGTCTGAAATGTATTTGTTTATATTACTTTATAATATACTAACATATCTTATATACTTTGCAACTTAGAATATAAGTATGAATATGAATTTAACAGTATTTGTGCACTATCGCAAAGCAACCATTAGCTAATGAAGTATAAAGTTCCTCGATACGATAGATAATTCATCTTATCGATACTTTGATCGTAACTCGGCTGATTAGTCGCAGTTCACAAGATTCGATTTGACATCCATCACAATAGTAATTGTTTGGGGAGTCTCGGAGCTAATACAGTAAACACGATTATCTTGTTACAACATAGTTACATGTTTCTATTAAACTGCTATCGAAATGTTGGTAATTGAATCGTGGCCTCTCCCTGTGGTTTTACCCACAGTGATTGCTCCACGGTAAACGTTTATTTTACGAGCTTCGTTCAGGTGTACAATCCACTAGACTATAGTGATTAGTGTACCTAATTTTCGTGGGTTTGTACCCCGCGTCGGTTCGAAAATTTGTAATTATCATGAACATTATTCAAAATTCATTATTTGGATGTTAGCTGTTAACATTCAAACAAGCGTTTGTTTGAATGTTAAAAATGTTCCTTTTACTCAAGGATGATAAAAAATGATAAGGCAAAAAAAATGCCTTATTCAGTAGATGATGATGACGATGGAACTTTAGCACGCTTTTAAGTTATAGCTATTGTTACTTCAAGTTTGCCTTTAGTCTTATCTTTTACAACTATTATCGTGCAAGGAAACATAAATTATACACTGAATATACTGCAAGAATGAACTATATAAACGAACACACTGTTAATGTGATTGAAATACAATTTTATTGTGGGCTTTCCCCATTGCGAGTGATCATGCTTATCCCCAGCAAAGAGAAGGTCTTACAGCCAGACGAGTGCTATGCCTGGGGAACCGCGGCCCCAGCTGTTCTAGTTGGAATGTTGTTTATATACTGCAATGCGCTCGAAAACTCTTATTGCGCGATTTAGGTTCTCGTGTATATGTACTCAAACTTTGCAATTGTTAGCGAGTAGCGCCATCTATGTAGCGAGTGGAGAAACTCTGCTACATCATCAATGACACGCTATTGTCTCTAGTTAGCAATGTATAATCAACAATTTTGTTGTGTGACAAAATAATATACATAAAACATGTTCTAAATTTATTTATTCCGCTGTTGACACATTTGCATACATTAAACCGCGGCTTGCCCAGTCCTTGACTGAATAGTTTTTAGTTTGATAATACGACGTGAAATAAAACTTTGAATTTATCATGAGGTCAGCATCCGATTCAGTCCGAAGTGGTTGGTCATGTGATTTCACACAAAGATTAATTGCAATTTGAGCATTGGAACTCTTTTGCAGGGAAAATTGGTAGGAAGTTATTCGCAACTGGGTTGACCTGAGTTCTAGTTGCTTATCTAGCCCCTTATATAAATAAAACATAGAATATGTAATACTTCATTTTATTAACTATACAACTAAACTATCTATCTCCAGAGCCATTGTTTTCTCTCGACGGACTTGGTAATAGGAATACTAAACCGGCAACACCTATAAATAAAAACAATTTTATTAACTTCAATATAGTACAAATAATAATAAAACTCTTTATTGCATGCCACCAAGAAACAAAAAAAAATTACTATAAAAAATATAAATTTGAGAAGAGTATAAGCAAAAGGCGACCTTATAACTAAACACAGAAGAAAAGGGAAGGCGAAATGTTAAAAATGCTACAAGTTTAATTAAAATAAATAATGTGTAAGTTACATTTTTAAATTGCCGTAAAGTAGTATTTAAAAGCATTTAAAAACCAAGCTTTATACTTGTAGAAAATATCAAGGAAGGGGAAGTATTTTTAGAATTAGCATAAATAAATTAACATTACCATACGACTTGGCAATGCCAACAATCTTGGAACGCTTCCTAACTGACAGTAATTCAACCCGACTCTCAGTTTATAATGCCAATCTTGCTCCAGATATTAAGTTCGTATGCAATTTGAGGCTAAATTGCATTCGTACGAGCAACATTATGGTTAGACTTAAATTGAGGCAATTGACAATTTCTTTTACAAAGCGCTGTACCCCGAGATTTGATCAATGTAGATTACATTTTAATGGTTGTTTTTGGCTGAATCATTTTTACTTTTCTTAAATTAAAGAAGTAGAATGTCATAACAAAATCAGTACTACTGTTTTAGAGATCGCATGCGTCACTCGTTAAATACACAGTAAATTTTGATGATCATGGGTAAGCACCTGAGCTATTTTAAACTGTGGCAAATCATCCCACTCTCATTCCAAAAAATATAGTACATATGCCTATATTATAGCAGAAGTAGACCCCCACCCATAGAGAGCGAGCCTATTGCCATTAATCGGGCTCAAAATTTGACTGCCGGCTACTACTGGGAAGTTACAGATGGACAGAACTCAGGACCTCGTGTCCCACCATTAGACCAACGAGGATAGATAGAATTATATACTTACTTAAAGTGATAACTGATAATGTTATAAAAGGTGTCATGCATCCCGATGCCAGCATCACGGGAAATGTAATGCTTCCCAAAAGTGATCCAATTCTTCCAAACATTAGTATTAGCGACAGAGCTATTGTTCTGAAAGAAAAAGATGATCATCAAAGTTTTATACTGCAAAGGTGGTATATAAGCGTGCAGGGGGTCAACTATGATCGTTTAAGCAGTACGTATTAGGAATTTCTTAGCTTTGACATTTTTTTTGCATCGCAATATTGTCCCCAAGTCGCCTCATGTTAAACGCCACCTATCTTACCAGCTTAAGTGCTCCTTGTATATTTTGACAAGCCAGTGAATTTTGCTGCATATTAACGTGACACGAAAGGTATTAAACAATTCACATGTCATATCAAAATCTGTACGTGGAAAACGGAATGGCTACAACTATTTGTTTTACAACTATGTGTTTTATCTTTGCTACAATTAATTAATCTTAATTTTGCTTCGACTGGCTGGAATTTGCCATGCTCACATATATTTGTAATATTTTTTTAGTTTTTATTTTTGACAATTGAGCATTGGAACTGTGTTCATGGGCTTATAGTTGCTTGAGTGATTTATTTTTATGGAAATAAAACAGCGGAGATAAAGTTCAATTATAAAAGATAATATATTGTGAGTTCAGAGATCGTACGTTAAGACAAAAAGTAGTAATAATATATATAGTTGTACTTAAACACAACTAGATGGCGCTACATGTTGTTAGCTTATGTTCATTTGTTTACTACAATTTTGTATTTTTAAAACTGTATAATATTCTTTAAAAGAGTAATTACAGAGTTTCTTGCCAGGTTCTTCTCAGTAAAAGCAACCTTCCGAACCTGGCGGTAGCATGTATAATCCTGTGTAATTATGTCATTCTGACGATTTGAGAGTACTTTGTATAAAGTCTAATCGAATAAAGATATATTTGAGTTTGAGTTTTCTTTCTGTTTATAATATGACTACCAGCTAGGTGGTATAGCTATAAAAGAAAATTGTACGGAAAAATGGGTCAAAACATCTCTATAATTAAAACAGTTTCTAAATTTATAACTGGCTCACCTTAATGTTGTAGGGAACACCCTGACCAGAAGGCTATGCTGTAAGCTCATTGCAGTTTGCATGAACCCACACGTTGCTGACACCAGAATCCCTATTTGTATCGACGAATTGGTCCAGTACAGTACTCCGGAGCATGTCCCGCAGAAAATTAGAAGCATGAACATTAAGGGTTTTTGCCCCAAATAGTCTACGAAGAGGGCGCTGATGCCAATCCCTGATAGAGATATCAGGCCCAATATGATCCCGTTTATATAGGTCTCTGAGCCACTGAGTTTCTGGAAGAAATGTGGAATGTGACTAGTTATTTAAAGGTACACAATTATTTTGCGCAAGCTCGATTCCCAGCGGTCTGTTCCAAAGATTTTTCTAATAACTAAAGTGCAGTAATTTTACATCACATGTTTTACGGTGATGGAAAACATCATGAGGAAACTGCATATGACTGACAAATGTATTCAAAGACGTATCTATACTGCCGAGGACGGCTACTGACTCACTATTTTTACATTCGATATATTTTTATGCATTGGAATTGTGTCGAAGGGTTTTTTACAGTTTTATATAGCAAATTAAAAAAAACATTTCTTCCCGGGCTGTTTTTAGTCTTATTTGAAACGTGTGTAGAAAAGTACAAAAATAACTATAAAAATGTACATGTTGGATATTAGTACTATATCTACTATAGTCCGGGCATTTATTTTAATTAAAGGAATATTTGCAAAAAAGTAATTATTTTTGAACTTAAGGAGTCAAAAAACACATACAAACAAAATTTTGTTCTAAAAAAATGTTTGTGTCAAAATATATTTTTATCTTACTTTTCAAATTATATTTTTTACTAAATAAAATATTTTTAAAGCAGAATACTTCACCAACAAGGGATTCATACAAATAATCCAAAAAACTATAGCAACGAGAGCGTACAAAAAACACATTAAACAGTTACATACGAGAATCGCAAAAAAGCAAAAACATGTAAACCCACTTACCGGTACGCATATTTCAATTTCAGCATTACCAGTATTGTTGATATTCGAGTTTTGAGGTAGTTTATGTCTGTAGTCATCAATCATTACGCAAAATCTCGCTGTCTGTCCGTTCTCCTTCTGGTATGTCTCGATAATGGTTGATATTTGAGGATACCATAGTCGTAAAGCGCTGTAACTGTGATAAAAAAATCGGCTGTTTTTCGTAAAGAATTTCGTGTTAGTTTTTTTGAGGACCACCTTAACATTTAGATTTTTTTTGGGCTTCGTACCAAAAAGTAAAACACGGGAACATATTACAAGGACTTCACCGTCCGTCTATCCGTACGTCACCAGGCTGTATCTCATGAACCTTATTTTCTTTACTTATTACCAACGGTTCCGCGACAATACGGATGAAACTAAATCTACGCGGGTGAAACCGCATGGAACCACCTAGTAAATAAATAAATTCATTGACAAATCTAGAGTGCCCGAAAATTCAGTAGAATCTAATATTTTGACTACAATGTTGCTACGGCGTAGCGTGCTACGAATTTCGTAGTGAAATCTGCTACATAATGCAACGATATGACACTGAACCTATACATTGTGTCATCGTTGTCGGAATTAATGTTTTACTTTTAATTACTTATTTAAGAAGGGAGGCCTTTGCCGACCAGTATGCTAATTCTCGTAATGTAAACCATTACGATATCGTAGCGACTTGGTCGCTGACAGCATTTTCGTATTCTCATCCTAAAGTCGTTCGGTCGAAGTTTCGTTGAAGCGTATTCACGTAAATTTAATTGTGCTTCAATCGTTTAAATTATTTTTAAAATTACTGGGTAGGAAATAGGATGATGGTACTGGCAACAAATCGTTGAGTAATAGCTAAGCTGCGTTCAAGTGGCGTTTCGTTGTAGTCCTATCGAAGCGCGATCGGAAAGCACGTGAATACCAAGTCTCGATAGGACTGCAATCGAACGAAGTTGGAACTACAACGATATTTGAATTGAACGTTTTTACGAGAATTACCCCCAGTTATATACATTGAGCTTATTATAAATAAATAAATTGCTTATTTGAAGCCCATGTTTGCTTTAGCTAAAGTATGTATAGATTTTTTACGAAAATACTTCTGATGTACAGGTTTTCTATACAGGTTTGTAATAAGATTTAAAAATAAAAATGGATGAGGATTTCTCAATTCCACCGTCTTATTATAAATAGAATATTTCTTTTAACTAATGACAAGTACACTAATACACTTGCTAAAATAGTGATATATTTTCTTATACTTTAACAACACAAAATAGTCAAAATCAGGGATAACGAACATTTTTGAAACGAAGGAAGATTTTCCGGACAAAATATACTCTTTGGTACTTACGCTAAAAGGCATACAAAACTGATGAATGAAAACAAAAGTAATCTCAAAAACAATGGTTTTCGAAATAGGTTCTTTACTTCGAATAGTCCTTCGGCAAGCTGGGTTTTAAAGCTGCTTTTTTTCGATGGAGTTATGGTTCCAGCACTTAGTGACGCTATCTGAAAAGAAAGTGTTAAAAGTGTTATCTGACTTGCTCATCATTATCTCTCTGGCCTTATCCCATATATTGGTGGGATCGGCACTTAATTCAAGCCAATGTAGCTGATCACTTGATTTTTATACGAAGCGACTGCCATTTGAGCTTCGTAACCCTTTAACGAAATAAATCTGAGGTTTGGGCTAAACCAGTTGTCAGACTATTTTAGGCCTCCGACTGACTTGAAACGATTGCCAAAGATGATACATTTAAGGTGCTCTCTGAGGCACGGAGGGAACTCGGGCGGTCACCGATCCATTTACTGGCTAGGGTTAGGGTTGCTTAACTTCGCTTATCGAATGATATGCGCAATAGCAACAGTGCCACAAGCTCCTCTTTTACGTAAAATAAAGTGCAGTAAATAAATTACAAACAACGCCGGTATTTCCAATTCCCGGTGAAATTAATTGAACATTTACAATTATTTATATTGTTCGGTTTCGGTCATTACATTTTAATTATGCTTATCGGGCTTTTAATGATCAAATGTTTTTGAAATATGAAAGCCATTATTATATATTTTTAATTTTGTTATTATTATTTGTAAGTACTTGTGTGTATAATTAAAAAAAATTGTGACATTTTTTCTGATAGAGTTTCATTACCATGGTGATCAGTCAGATCGGCTTAAATCAAGTCTCGAACCCAACAATGTACGGGGAGATGATGATGATGTTGGTGGCAGAGTGATGTAGATGACAGTCTGATCAAATTCGGTTTATTAAAAATTTAAGTGCGAGCGAAGCCGTGGGTAAAAAAATACTAGCTTTTTATATTTTACTAGCTGAGGCCAGTCGTTTCGGAAGAGTATGGAAACTAAAATTGTGACACGATAATTGTATATATAAGACTAGCGGACGTCACGAGGTTTCACCCGCGTATTTTCCGTTCCCGTACGGATATTAAATGAAGCCTATATTAATCAGTGTTAATGTAGCATTCAAATGATGAAATAATTTTTTAAATCGGTCCTGTATTTTTTGAGCCAATTCGTTACAACCGTACATACAAACCTTAGATCTTTATAATATTATTAGTTTTGGGTTAGATTAAGAAAATTTGAAGTTGAACAACTACCTTCCCCTTTGAGGATCCTTGTAGGAAGGCGTGAGTATATTTATATTTATTTACTTACAGGAAAAGTGTTCCTGTCATTTCCAGTATTGACACTGTACATCTCTTTCAGGACCTCTAGCGCCTCATTTTCTTGGTCGTGAGATAACAGGAACTTTGGACTCTCAGGCAAGCTGTAGTAGAGCAACGCAGCCAGAAGACTCCATATTGAATTAATTAGTAAGTAAATGTTCCAGGAATGTAATACTGAAAATAATTTAATTTGTAATTCATACTATTAGGACAGTACGTGAGACTTTATTATATTCTATCTTCTCAGTAAAAACAACCTTCCGAACTTAGCGGTAGCATGTATAATCCCGAATAAGGATATTATTGCATTTGTCTTTGACTATTTAGGTTATTCAGATGTTTCCTTTACAAGTGCTGATGAGACATAGCTTCTAGTCAAAATTTATATTTTTAGGTCAACGAAATTACCTATAAGTTTTTGATACTGTTGCTAATATGAGACAACAGTCATTCCAACGGGAAAGTTACAAATGTCCCTCAATTCAAATTTTAACGGAACCCTCGGTGTGTGAGTCGGTACTCAATTCTTCGACGTTCAGGGCCTTACCAGGGCCTAAACTTAATAAATCCTTTTGAACCTCATTTTCCTAATTTTCGTAAGCTTATAAAAGTAGCCAACACCTGCCGCGTATTCACTAAGGTTTCTCAGCGTCGAACTCATCATGGAGCGTTAGTTTCAATCATAGGAAATTGATACATACTATATAAATGATAAGGTTCAATATTCGTATCTCTTAAACCGACACTTGAAACTATAAAACTGAAACCTTAGTGAATAACATTGCAGGTGTGGTCCTGGAGCCTTACCACGAGCTCTTATTGCCATGATAGTTTCACTCATTTATGAGACAGATGTATGTGACGTGCATACATCTGTCACTGTCGCACAACTGAATTAACATTGCAATAAGAGCTCATGGTTGGGGCCCTGCTATGTCACAATAAATTATGCTATCTCAACACCTAATTCCTTCTAATAAGTACTGTAAGGCCTCAGCCTTACAAGCTGGTTTAAAACCTTTTTCGGTTGATAATTAATCTTTATGAAATATATTTAAAAATAAAATAAAAGAATTCGAAATAGGAAAAGAATTGTAGTTGTCAGTGAGAAGATGAACAACTAGAATAGAAGAAAAAATAATAAATAGTGAAAAAACAGTACAATAATTTTATTTTAATATAATAATAATATCGATCCCGGAGACGAGGGACCCCAAGTCGGGGGTCGCTCGCCACAGTACTCACCAAAATAATCCTTCACAATAACAAAGTCCCATGGTTGTGGCAACACTGCCCACGACATCAGAGCAGCCACAATGAGGGAGAGCGACATGAAGGACGAGTACAACAACATTACTCTGTTCCTCACGTCTTTATGGGTGAATTCTGTTACCATTGCCGCTGTGGCACCGAAACATAGACTGAGGCTGGAAGTAAAATTATAAATAAGCAGCAATGTACAGTTAAGATTTTCTAACAACATTGCATATGATTTATTATTTAAAATATTTTTATTCTTCTCTTCTGTACCAAATGAGTTTTCAAAGGTTTTTAATCAGTTTATTGATAGTATTACTTTTGTAGAAGATAACATAAAGAAGCCGCGTTGTTCACCAAGGTTTCTCAGCGTCGCACTCATCGTCGAGTGTCGTTTAAAGATACGAAAATGAACCTTATTTTTATTGTATTATATATCATTTTCCTATGATTGAAACATACGTTCGTCGTCGAGTTCGACGCTGAGAAACCTTAGTGAATAACGCGGAAGAAGTGGATTGCTATATCTTTATTTAAATAATATAATATTTAAGGGGATTGTCAAAATGCTATTATGGGATTCTTTCAGGAAAATAAACAATTTAGATTTATACAAAAAATAAGCGAATAAAAGTATACACATTAGAATTATGCCTTTTAGATGTAACATGCTCATTAGATGCCAGTCACAACATTTTGCTTCGAGCATTTCATAGTACATGTGCGTATAGTAATGAGGATAACATTAAATACTTAGACATATTAAATATGCTCACGTCCCAAGAAGGGTCCCCGAAGGGGTAAGCAGGGGTGTCGTCACAATAACACCCACATTTCACCGAATATGATTAAGTTTCAACGTGACAGAGGGACAGTTCATCCCGTCTCAGGCACTATACATACGTCTTTGAATTACTTCTAAGACATATGCAGGTTTCCTCACGATTTTTTGCTTCACCGTAAAGCAGATGGTGAGAAATCACTGAACAGAAGTTTTTAGAAAACCTCATTGATGCAGGCCCCACTGGGATTCGAATTGCTGAAACCCTGAGGCCACCACAGCTCCTTATGCTCTTCCATATTAAATACTTATGATCTTAAAACACAAATTGTTACTTGGAATGTTTATTCTCAAGAACGTAGAAAAGCAAACATGTTTAAAGTAATTCTAGAATTTAAATTCCCATTTCAAATTCGTTGGAAGAACGGCATTTGATGCAAATTACGATTCTTTTGTTTGTCTTATACAGTGATGGGATTGCATATTTTATTTTTATACAGGGATGGGATTGTTGTCATCTACACTTTTTTTGCTAAAAGGTAAATTGTGATCTAAATTTTTGGAGGTAATAAATTTCCACTTCAGAGTGGTCATAGTAAGTAGGCTATATATACAATATAGATATTGTATGTTTCTTAGAAGCTTGTATTTTTTTAAACAAAGGCATAAAACTATTTACCATGTTGTCACCATTGTATTTGTCTTAATGTGATTTCCTCTAAAAAGCAATATCGAAAGTATAATTTTTTTTTCTTATTATTTTTCCCGTAAATATTAAATGCTTTGAGCGACGACGCTCCATCACTGTCGTTATTATTAAGAATTGTTGAGAAATCGCTTAGATTTTGTATAAAGAAAATATCCTTACCAATCTTACTTTAAGAAATAAAAAATAAATTATATTTATATTTCGATATGTCTGTCGAAAAAATGTTTGACAAATATTGTTTTAAATCTCTTTAGAAAACGAGTAAAATATGAAGCACGTTTTAATAGTAGTATAAATAAAACAAACAATAACACAGTTATATAAAATATAACAGACAAAAAATTAAAAAGCGGTAATTATTATACCACTCGGGGAAACCCAATTAAAAAGTACGAAAATACGACATCACGTATTGCACTTATTATATTTCTTTTGAAATATAAATTAACAAATTAAAATAAAACTTATGTATGCCGATATTTCAGTTATGTTTAAGTCACAAATGAAATAAGGCATACAGTCTCCGGGCTGCAGGAGCTAGGATATTGCAGACAGAAACCCAATACCACTTTAGCCGACTCCTGGATCGAACCCAGGACCTCTTATTCCCCAGTATAAATAAAATATAGCTGACTCACAAAACACCTTCCACAGCTTTCCCGAGCACGAGCATCCAATATGTCTGACTGAGCCCCTCGAGGATGGCGCATACAAATATTCCCAAATGACCACCGATCAGAAATATCTTGCGGCCAAACGCGTCTGTTATGAAACCAGTAAATAATGCGGCACCCACTTGCCCTGTAAATGTATGGATTTATTATTTATGAATGGAGATTCTTTTTTTGATTCGCTGGATCTTGACCGTTGCTTTATAAAAATATTAAGTATAATGATTATATACGGAGTAGAGACTTTTTAAGTGCACATTTTTGGCACAGAGCGTCGGCTAGTGGTACGTATATATTTAAAAATAAATAAAAAAAAAACAATTTTTTCTTCTTCTTCAAACATAAGTACTTACTATTTATTTTTGCGGTAATGTGTAATTAGTAGCTTATTGGATGATGTATGCAAAAAAAATGCTTATTTATAGTTCTAAAAACAGAAATACCTCAAATTTTTAAATATATGAAAAAATTAATAATAAATATTATGCGACATTTTATATATTTTAAAATGTATATGTACCACCAAGCGATGATCTGTGTCAAAAATATGCGCCTAGAAAGTCTGGACCTATGTATGCTAAGTTTCTAATAGAGTAACTAGAGTTCTTAATAAAACCACCATTAAACTATCTAACTATCTGCCAGTAACATTTTATAACTCTGTCATTACGAAGAACTGAAATTACTTCGTTGAAAATCTAATCAAATAAAGATACTGATTTAGAAAACGAATGAGTACTGAATCGGCATTTCACGAAGTGACTAGGAGTAGTGCTCGGTCATCGACACATTGCACTGTCATTAAAAATATCAATTAATGATCTATAATACAATAACATTCTCATTTTTATCTTGTTAGTAAAAGAAGTAGATGATTTAATTGTATAAATTTTATTGTGTTTGCTCTTTGCATAGCACGGAATAACTTTTACGTGTGCTCTGAATAATCTTTTTGTGTAACAAGCACACATTTTAATGTATCATCATGATATTGCATTTTCATTCGAACGTACGTTGAAATAAATTAGTTACATATTGAATTACAAAAAAGTAGTTTTGAGTGCTTTTTCCCTTAACTCTATAAATGATTTATTAATTGTATCTTCGTATTATGATAATAGTTAGATCTGAATGTACTATAAAATCCGCTTTATAACTGTTTATTAAATGTTTATGACCTAAAAGGCTTATTGGAAAAAAAAAAAATTTAAAAATGCAATAAAAAAAAACTTACCAAAAAACGGCATAGCATTCAAAAGACCTTTCTGCATGATATCCATCTCGAGATCACACTCAGCACTCGGTAGTATGTAAGACGAGGTGGTGGTCACCATTACCGAAGCAAGTACCGCACAGAACGTGGTAAACAGTAGTTTTACGTGGAAATAACCAAATTTACATATAAGTAACGCTTCCTCCAATTTTTGCATGCCATCTTGGACGCTTTCTGCAATTGTAGCCGAGATATTCTCAGTTTTAATATTGGAATAAAATTCATTATGCATTCCGGATTGAAACTTGCAATTTATGGTGTTAGTGCATATTGAAGAAAGTTTTAGAGTAAGAATTCTTGATTGGGTAAATGTGGATATCTTACAAGAAACGCATGAATTATAATGAATAATATTATTCTTTATTTGGATTTAAAAAAACAATCCAATTTCGGGTAATACTATCATCAACACCAGTATTATGTTATTTCTATATAATGAAATCTTTACAAAGAGAAGTATTTTTGTAGTTTGCATCTGGGCTTAAGCCATGTTTTTAATGACGGGGAATATGTTAACAAGGTACTATAATTATCTTTGCACAAACATATAATGGCGCCACATGTCTGTCAGATCTCACAATGATTACGTTTGCTTAAATCTATAGAAATGATCTACTCATCTGACAACTGACAGAGAACTATCAACATCTCCATGTATAATATAATTATGAATAATGCATTATACTATAACTAAATTAATCACAATTGATCATGTTACTTCTATACATACAGATATATATATAAATACATATCTGCATGTATAGATAAATAAAATTCAAGTGTCTGTTTGTAACTGCAAAATAACAGTTTTTCACTAAATACGTTTGAAAGTATACACGGTACTGACATAGAAAAACCAGTCTGTCTGTCTGTTTGTTCAGGGTAATCTCCGAAACGGCTGGATGGATTTTAACGGCATTTTCACTGACGGATAGCTAATGTAACAAGGAGTAACTTAGGCTACTTAGATATAAAAAAACATTAGAAATCCGCGGGCAACCATGAAATTGAAATCTACGCGGGTGAAACCGCTAGTAATTAATAATTTAAAATATACCTGTTTTATCTTTCCCATCCTTCGTTTCCACTTGCATTATAATTTGTATTTGTTTTGTATATCATAAGACGTCCTTTGTAATTACTGTATTTACTTATTTTAAAATTATATTTTCAATATATTTACTAAATTTCTTATTCGCAACGGTTTAAATATAGGTTAAAATAATACCTCAACGTAACTCATTCATCGCACAGCTGTTTCACGAGTGAAACGAAATTGTTTATTTTCTTGAACACTTGCGTACATTGCATATCTTATCTGCATTTTGCAAGTTTGCTTATATAATTATTATAATTCTGTGTAATAATATTTTTACGAAATGATAGCGGCACGGGGATATGACATCTTGTCATCTACCTTTATTCAGATAATCAACATTATTATAAATCTTATATCTTTAATCGAGCAATTCTTGTACGTACATATATAGAATCTGGATCTCGGAAACGGCTCCAACGATTTCCATGAAATTTTGTGTGTAGGGGGTTTCGGGGGCAAAAAATTGATCTAGCTAGGTTTCATTTTTGGAAAACATCGTTTTGACCATGTTTTCAGGCACTGCACCACTCCTAAAATACCATTACAATGCAATATTAAATTTCGACGGCATCTGTCAAGTTATGATAGCTCAGACGTGAGACTCCCAGCTTACGGGGCTATAACGAAACTCTACGTACGTAAGTACCCTGGTTCGAATCCGGGTGTGCCCGGTTCGGTTTTTATTTTAATTTTTTAATTTTTTTTTTCAATATACTACATACATGTCATGCTCACGTCTGTATCCCATGGGCGTAGGTTTTTTTTTGTGATAAATCGTCAAGTTCTCTTATTGTGAGCAAAAAGAAACCGAGCTTAGCTCGGTCAACTAGGTACTATTACCTAAATGAGTAATGGTGGCTAAAATTTTGATCTTAAATTACATACAGTTATGTTATACTTAAGTAAGATAGTCAGTAAGTATACTGTAGGGAAAGCGAGTGATCATGCTCAGAGAAAAGCAAGGAGAAGATCTTACAGGAAATACGGCTTCGACTGTTTTAGTTGGAACCATTTATAAAATACTGCAATGCGTTCGAAAACTCTGATTGCGCGATTTAGGTTCTCGTGTTTTTGTACACAAACTTGCAATTGTTAGCGAGTATGGCCATCTATGTAGCGAGAGAAGAAACGTTGCTACATCTTCAATACTTACAGACTTAGTAGTCAAAAGCACATCCTGAGGAACTCTACCATACCTATACCTGTTGTACGAGGCATGTTAAGAAAGTGAATGTCCTTAGAAATTGCGTGTGTTTTAAACTAAGACATGTTTGTTGTTGTAATCACTATTAGTTACTACCATCTACTGTTACAAGATCCTTCGTCTCATCCTCAATCTATCTAAACATTCATATATAATTAAGTATCTGTTTGTAATTACAATAATACTTTACTTTAAGTTAACAAACTATTATACTTTAAATGAAACAATACGGTTTTTAAACATTTATAAAAACAGAGGGTAGTAAAATAAATAGAAAAGAATTATTTATCTTATAAAAAAACAATCAAAGACCGTAGTAGATAAGTATACCGGCAAGAACTTTACTTCCCGTGGTAGTTTAAAACTGTGTTACGGCAAAGTAATGATTCTCGTCACATACGCTCGGGTCATTATCGCGTGCGCTTACACTACTCACTGCACAAACAATTCGACGTAGTATACGCTACAGGGACATATTAACAATTTGTCACTAAATATATACTCGCTATCTAACAATTTGTCACTAAATGCATAATATATACTCGATTTCTCCGAAAAAACGAAGCTTCAGCTGAATGTTCGCAAAGTTCCTACCACGGTTCTTATTCGTTCTAAAACTATGTCCAAGCGTGGTCCGCTAGATAATTATTTTCAATATATATTATATTGCAAATTAAATTATGAAAAGTACGAAAATTCTTTTTGATTTTCGTTCGTTTGCTATGTTGAGTTTTCGAAGAATGAGAGTAGGACTTCATATACGATCTGGCGCGAGCTATCCTTTACAAAGCAAATCATGGCGATGACGTAACGAAGGAATATATATTCTGACGTAGAATATTCTTGAAGCAAATTCTACATTATCTAAGTAAGCACGTCTGGAATGTAATGTCTTCAATTTACTACATAGCTACTATATTAGTGCTGACAGGTTGTTTAAAGTTGATGGAGGCACAATTATTTTTTAATTCTTACAATATTTCGGTCGACTTAAATGTAGTTCAGTTAGTCTTCATGCAAGGGTGAATACAAGACTTTTTATTCTATGAAATGTTTCCTTTTTATGTCCCTTGATCCAAGTCGAGCGTAAGTCGGCCGTAGCGTGGTCAACTAATTACATAAAGTAAGTAAATGTTTCGGTTTCACCTGCGAATAACCTTATTTTTTTATAAATGTAATCCGTTAAAATCGGTCAAAGTATTCCAGAGATTTTAACGTTCACTGCAGAGCGTAAGCTAGGGCTACTTAAAATAAAAAATATTTCCCGCGAAGACTTAGACTTAGATTTCGCGAATAACGTATGAAACTAAGTCTACGCCAGTAAAACCGCGGGCACAGCTAGTTGCAAATAAAAACGAACATATTACCCAATATCGTATATGCCAGTAGCAGAAATTGCGTTCAATTTTTAATTCGAGTGCTTTCCGTATTAGACACCCGATTCACTTGCACGGGAGTTCCAAGATACTAAATTAAATTTTAAGTTTTAATGAATGGCCGGACTCTTTTGAAGGCTGAAGTTTGGGTTTTAATTACACATTCAACTTAGTCTGAGCTCGACATTAAGCCGTTTCGTATGTAATCTAAGTGCTCTTTTTGTACTTAAATCTATTAAAGCAGTTTCCTTAATTTGGGAAGGTAGTTTTGAATGTTACGTCTGTTCAGGGGGTTATTCTAGCGTTAAAGTTAGTTAAATAAAGTTATTATAATAGTTATTCCGCAGATTTTGAAAGCCGTGGAGGCCTAGAGGAGGATTTAGCAGTCACTACGCAACACCAGCGGGGCCTGTACCAATGATTTTTTCTAAAAACGTAGATGCAGAGATTTCACACCACGTGCTTTACGGTGAAGGAAAACATCGTGAAGAAACCTGCATATGTCTGAGAAGTATTTCGAAGACGTATATATAGTGCCTGAGACAGCGATGGACTCACCCACTGTGACGACGGCACTTAATCATAAGTATTGGTGAAATGTGAGTATTGTTACTCAAACTCAAACTCAAACTCAAAAATATCTTTATTCGATTAAATTAAATGCTACCGCCAGGTTCGGAAGGTTGCTTTTACTGAGAAGAACCTGCCAAGAAACTCAGTAATTACTCTTTTCAAGAATATTATATAGTTTTAAAAATACAAAATAAATAAAGGTTTGGTGTTCCACGAATAAGAACCCACCCAATTAATAAAATTTTCGAGATTGATACTATGGGGCGCGGCTAGTTTATAAAATAATCTGATTGTATAATATAAACCCTTATACACGGGGAACCAACACGCTGGACAGATCAAATCCGCACCACACTCGGGACCACGCTACGTGACGCCATGCATGAAGCCGAGGACAAATACAGATGGCGTCATATCTTAAAAGATAAAGTGAACCAGAGAGGGGATCACGACCGTCAGCAATGAAGAATACGACGCGAAGAGAGAGAGAGAGAGAGAGATGTATAAATCCTATATAAATAAATATTGGCTATTTAAATCGAAGGGGGAGGCCCAGATATTTTCAACAATGAACAACCTTAAGCTGTAATGATGATAAAAAAGCCATGAACTTGAATATCGGGCTTAGAATGGAAAGGTCATTATTACAAGTCGCGTAACAGCTTGTTTGAAAACAAAGACGGGCTTTGAAGGAAGCAATATGATTTCAATAATGAGCCAATGTTATAGATATCGAACAGGCAATTAATTCGGAACAGATACAACATTGATTGAAATACAAAACTAGCTTTGCCCCACGGTTTCACTGCGTAGACCTATTTCCTGGGTGGCTTAATTTCAACTAACCCTAATTTTATAAAAAGGTTACTCCTTGTAACATCAGCCACCTGTCAGTAAAAGTTTCGTTAAAACTGGTCCAGCCGTTTCAGAGATTACCCGGAACAAACAGACAGAAAAAAAATTAATTGTTTTTTTATGTATGTACCTAATATACTTTCATATTATGCATTTAGTGAAAAGCTGTGTATTTGGAATTACAAACAGACACTTCAATCGTTAGAGAGGGTTAGAGCAGTCACCTGCTACGCAAGCGACGCAAGTTCGAATCCCAGGGGGCCTGTACCTCTGAGTTTTTCTAAAAACTTATGTACAGTGATTTCACACCACGTACTTTACGGTGAAGGAAAACATCGTGAGGAAACCTGCATATGTCTGAGAAATAATTCAAAGACGTATGTATAGTGCCTGAGACGGCGATGGACTCACTCTGTGACGTTGGCACTTAATCATATTCGGAGAAAAGTGGGTGTTGAAAATTATAACACCTCTGCCAATCCCTTCGGGGAATACAGGCGTGAGCATATGTGTGTGTACAGGTAATACAAGAATTTCCTATTTAACTGTTAAGTGTAAGCCACGCAAGATGGAAATATTTCTTGATAACAAAATTTTATCAATGAAAACTGTTTGTTTTATAAACTGAATAATATGTTTCAGAGCGCATGTTTACTGAAATAAAAACACACAGTTATTCCTAACAAAACGTCATTGATGAACAAATATTAACATAGGTGCTTAGTTGGTACATTTATACGTAGGTAAGAAAAACATATACGTATGAGAACTTTATTTAAATCTATTTTATTCATGCAAGTATGACCAGTATCCCTATCACGAGTATGCCACTGTAATTTAGCTTTTTAGCTTGCGTGTCCGCCGAATATTGGTATGAGAAAATTGCACAGCGCCTCCAAGCGGTGAGGTGATGAACTAAAATGTTTCATATAATTTTTTTGGGTGCACGCTAGTGAGTATAGATTGCGAAAACGATGCAAAACTCGTCATAGGTACTGTATATCCAAGCTGTAAGTGCCTGAGACAATTTTAGTGTTAGCTATGCATTAAAAAACTACTATTTACTGGTATCATTTGATTAGATTCTTGATAACAGATACACAAACGTATTTTCACAATTAGTAATAATATAACGAGGCATATTCTAATATACGTCTCACAGATCTCAATTAGCATACTAATACATTGATTATTAACATTAGAACAATTAGTTCTGACGAGTTCAATTACAATTAGATTGTGATGGAGTAGCGTGTGGAGGAATTATGACAATACCTTGTTATAATTAAAGCTGAAATTCACATTGACATGGCTTATTGTTTAACATAAAAAATAATGCATAACAGGACTTTGATTAGGAAATACAGAAATATGCACGTAATTAACAAAAACCTAATAACGTATTACAAAAAAAAAAATATCATTAAGAACTTCTTAGATCTAACGTTTCATTTTGAGATACTAGAACTGAACGTCAAAGCTTAAGACGTCACTGTTATAACGATGATAGTGGCCCTTATACCCTTATTTGAAAACAAAATATTTTCTTACAAATACAATAAGCCACCTTAGTGGGTATAAAACATGCAAAAGTAAATGCATTTGCAAATATAACGTTGAGCAAAGTAAGGAATATCAGCAACAAAACCAATTTTAGTCAAAATGCAAAGCTGAATCCTTGCTTACTTAATAATGCAAGTTTGCAACGTTTGTAGAGTATTCTGAACAGTGCAGTAAGTATTGAAATGAAATTGTTACAAAGGAATTTATGGGGGTATTGGATTGTATTGATACAATTTGCCGTGATGGCAGAGTATTTTGAGTAGTCGCCTAGGTAAGTGTGAACGGAAACATTGTAAGGACACCTATGTATAGTGCGTAACTAGCTGTGCCCCGCGGTTCCACCCGCGTAGATTTCATGCTTAATTTCGCGGACCCCTAATATTTTTTGTAAGTAAAAGTAGCCTAAGTTACTCCTTGAAACATCAGCTACACGCCAGTGAAATTCCCGTTAAAATCGGTCCAGCCGTTTCAGAGATTACCCGAAACAAACAGACAGACAGACAGACAGAGAGAAAAAATTTAAAATTTGGTTTTTCAATTGTAGTAGCTGATATTTTGGAATTACAAACAGACACTTAAATTTTATTTATCTGTATAGAGTATAGATTATCAATGTGAAATACGCAAACAGACTTAGAACAAAAAGTAAGACCGTGTTTTTCTGAAAACGATGTTGGCAAGTTGTATTTTTTAAGACTGAGCAGTGAGAACCGAGATCTCCCGGGACGTTTGGGCATAGACATATTTGTTGAGAGAAAAATAATATAATGCGAAGAAAAATTAGGTTTGCCTCTGGGGCAAAGATGGAAAGGTTGTGGCTTTATCTTATAAATACTCTTATTAGGGGCTGTTGTAAAATTGGTGTTAGATGGTAATAATGATTTTCTGTCCCGGATTTACATGATAATTTTAATGAGCGTGTGTAGTTTTTTTTAATTTTAGAGAATACCTACACCAATTTATACCCAATTTTCTTTTTCTGTATCTCACAACAGCTATTATTTTGCCGAGGAAGATCACATAGCCAACTATTAAAGGTTAATTTTGTATGATAACACGATTTTCCCATCGAGAGCTCCGGGAGCTATTGAAAATGAAAAAAAAATGAAAATGAAAAATATTTATTCAGTTTAGGCCCTGGTAAGGCACTTATGAAAGTCGAGAATTTACCACCGGTTCGGAAACTAGCCTTCTGAGAAGAACCGGCAAGAAACTCAGCCAGGCATCATGTACATGTATTACTGTTAACCAGACAATGGCAGGAGTAGATTTTATTTTAACATCTATCAACTAACCAATTCTCCCAAAGCGCGAGCGTGTATTGATGAATGAGAAAGCAAGTACTACAAAGATCGCAAACAAGCGTCCAGCCTGGGCCCCAACAATGAGCTCTCATTGCAATGATAATTCAGTTGTGCGATAGTGACAGATGTATACACGTCGTATACATAAATGAGTGAAACTATCATGGCAATAAGAGCTCATGGTAGGGCCCCTGATCGTGCGCGACTACTGCAGTAGTACAATACTACTCTAAGATAGCATTTCTAGCTACGATCTTCTGTCAACCGAGACCGGGCAGCTTCGAATTCTGAACAGAACATCCCGTTATGCCCAACTTCTTTTATGTATAAAAGTACAGGTTTTACAGCGCTGACCTTACTGCGCCATAATCATTGAATGTGAACACAGTCATACGGAGACACCTCCGTATGACTGTTTAGCACGACCACAGTTAAATACACGCGCAAGTTACCCCTACCATTTTCACTGAACACTCATAACTCGTGACGATACGGCACCAGTAAGTAACTAAATTGAATTTATCAAATAAATAGCGTCACCTTTTAAGACAAATTGAAGCGACTTACTTAATAGCCAGGAACAATATTACCGCAAATAACCCAACAATGGTGCGAATATCTGTTGCAAATACAATGGATCCTTCAGTTAATGAACAGCCCGGGGCGAGGATGACGAGAAGCTTAATTATCCGCTGAGTAGATAATGCGTCTTCCAAGTTGTTCGCGGTCCTTCTGACCTTTTGTCGTAACTTTATGGAACGAAAACTTTGTTGAAAGCCACGGTTTATACGATTTGATTGAATTCTTGTTGTTAGTTTATAAGTTAATCACATTTAACGCTTACATATATTGTTCTAACTGTGCCCCGTGGTTTCACCCGCGTAGAGTAATTTCATAAATGGCGTTATTTTACGGAACCGTAATTAGTAGTTCCTTGTAACATGAGTTATCTGCTAATGAAACTCCCGTTAAAATTGGCCCAGTAATTTCAGAGATTAACCAGAAGAAAATATAGAGATCGTTTTTAAATTGTGTTTTTATGTAAGTACTAGTGAAAAGCTGTTATTTTGGAAATACAAACATACACTCCAACTTTATTAATGTAATGTACACAGACAGTAGGAATACACATGCGCATACGCACACGAGTACGTATCGACTAGCGACTGGATCTGTCAGCCCACAGATGGCACTATTTTGATCCCATACAAATCTACGTTTATGTCAACCCATTTTAAGAAAACTCGCATTAGGCACCTACTCTGCTCCATGTATGGACTTATGTCCTTTACGATCACGTGTACCGTCTAGGCATATTTGCCACCTCTATAGAAAAAACTTTCAAGTCTAAAAAAGCTATGTAATCCAAATTTAAAAGACACCGTGAACGATTTCTAATTTACGAATTTTTTAACAGATGTAGTGTAGAAATTACATTTACGTATATAATATTATGCTTTTATCTCAGGTTTTTTAACGTAAATATTGCACTAAAATTTTAAAAACGTGCAGTAATACTATCAATTTAAAACAGCACATTGATTGTTCACTGCAATTTGAGTCCTATTGAACTAAGATATGTAACTCATAGGACTAGTGTTATTCTAATATATAAGATACTAGCTGTGCCCTGCGGGCTATAAAGAATATTTTATACTAGCTTGTGCCTGTTACTTTGTTTGCGTATCTCGTTAGCTCGTAGGATCATTTTGTTTTTATAACTTCAAAAGTCGCCCAGATTGGCAAGTGGAGGTGTAAAATCTAACGTGACAGTTTATAAGTCTCTCTTCCAAATAAGATTTCACAGTTCACATACGTCGTACAATTTAATGAAGAAATATGTAGCAGATTTCCTTACAATGTTTCAGTCGCCAAAAAGTACGTGGTATGACAAATATTAAGAAACTAGCTGAGCCCCGCGGTTTCACCCGCGTAGATTTATTTTCATATTTACTGTCGCGGAACCCTGATAGTTTAATAAATAAAAGTAGCCTAAGATACTCCTGGAAACATCAGTGAAAGTCCCGTTAAAATCGGTCCAGCCATTTCAGAGATTACCCGGAACAAACAAACAGACAGAGAAAAATTTAGAAACTTGGTTTTTTAGTGTCAGTAGCGAGTATACTTTCATATGCATTTAATGAAAAGCTGTTATTTTGGAATTACAAACAGAAACTTCAATTTTATTTATCTGTATGTATGGATATAAATATCTACTTGAACTTTCGTATCTACAGCATTTTATTTGCGACTACCTATTATGAACTGTATTATTATATTATTGTATATTTATTAATTTACTTCACGAAATTTATAAAGTTATGAAGCTAGTTTGACAAGCCCCTATTGTTTCACAAATCCAGAGAGCTCATTTACGACACTGCGGCACCGCACGTGCATTCCACATTGCCAAATTAAATCTAGTCGTTGACGCTATTTTTTAAATTATATTTTTCTATAAAAGCTGGTTTTTTCACAAATATTTTCTATTCGCAGTATTTGTGAAATTTGAATATTTTGAAGTTCATTAGTCTCGGATCACTTTGAATAGTCAGATAGCTTCTTAACATAGAGTCCGCGGGCTTTTCTACTTTTTAATTAGGTGTAATTTTATTATGTCTGTACTGTAAGTGTAGGGAGCATTATGTATCAAATAAATAAGTAAATAAATTAATTAATATCATACACTTGAGGTCAAAGTTGAACTTGATTAAGTTATTCTCAGTATAAACAACCTTCCGAACCTAGCGGTAGCATGTATAATTCTGTATAATTATGTCATCCTGACGATTTGAAAGTACTTTAAGTAAATAAAGTCTAATCAAATTAATATATTTTTGGTTAGTGTTTGATTAATTGGCCGTGAATAGGTTTCATACAGACAGACATACAGAGACGCATTTACATTTACAATATTAGTGTTGATGCATATACAAGGAGAATGTTTGAAAATAATGCTATATTTAAAGGTATAATTGACGAAATATCATATACATACAACTAAATAATAAGAAGGTACATACATACATATGCTCACGCCTGTACCCCATGGGGGTAGGCAGAGACCACCGTTCTCCGCAAGATACGATCCTTACATACTTCTTTCGCTAGGTATACCTCGTTCATAAGTGTAATGTCACATCCCTATACAATTTTATCCATTAAACAGATATGAATAACATTTAGTCCCGTGATACTAAATGTTGTTGGTAAGATAGTGTCGCGTTAGGATCCTACAAATACAATTCATTACCTCATGTCATGAAAGATAAAGTTTTAGAGCTCTGGGGAAGGAATGAGATGTTAGGAGACTTTGGGGGTGCAAAGTTTTGGAACTGTCTGGCGGAATCATGCGAAACTATTTAATATTTTATCATTAAATACGTGAGTTACGTCTCCTCTAAATGCCTGCCAAGTTATTCACTAAGGTTTCTCAGCGTCAAACTCGATGACAAGCGTATGTTTCAATCATAGTAAATCTATACAGATAAATAAAATTGAAGTGTCTGTTTGTAATTCCAAAATTACAGCTTTTTACTAAATGCATATGAAAGTATACACGCTACTGACTCTAAAAAAACAATTTTTACTCGTAAAATGTTTCTCTGTCTGTCTGTTTGTTCCGGGTAATCTCTGAAACGGCTGGACGGATTTCAACGGGACTTTCTCTGGTAGGTAGCTGATGTTTCATGGAGTAACGTAGGCTATTACTTATTAAAAATATTAGTGTTCCGCGATATGAAGCATGGAACTAAATCTACGCGGGTGAAACCGCGGGGCAAAGCTAGTTGATACATATAGTACATAGAAGCTAAGGTTCAATTTCGTATCTTTAAAACCTACACTCTTCGACGTGTGCGACGCCGAGAAACCTTAGTGAATAAGGCTGGTTTAGTTATTACGGAAGTCACTTAGATAAGGTAGTTTTTATAAAATTCTAAAGTGATGTCACACAATATACAGTTCTCCTTTTTTGAAGTCGCTAAAAAAGCATACAGTCAATTTGACAAACTCATCCTTTTTTGAAGTCGGTTAAAAATATAAAAGCCCGCATAATGACAAACTACTCAAACATAACACTATCCCATACAAAGCTATAAAGACGTGGCTTTTATTATGTATTAAATAGTTCGATGAATGAAGCTTCGGGTAGTGTTGTGTCTTTTCATGCGGTCTTATTCAACTCGATATATCGCAGTGAATAGATTCCCATCTGTGTGGAAAAGGAAAATGTAAGGAGAGCTTATGTATGAAGTACTACATATTACTCTTAGATAACACAAGCTATGGCCCGTAACTTTGTATGTGTGCTTTTTTTTAAGATTGGGTTGTGCAGCTTCGTAAAGTAGGCTTGCATGACAGTACAACTTCTTGGGCAAGTAGACGGAAAGAGAGGATGAGGAAGAGTAAGGTTAATACATAAGCTAAGTTAAAGAAAAGGTGTCAGTCATGACGTAATAAGATGTCAAAGAGATGACTCTTGATAAGAGTCAAATTGAGAGTTCAAATACAACGACAGGAGTCAATTCTTAAATTCATGATGATACTTTACTAAACTTTATAAAAATTGATTATTTTTATGCGTGATTCTTGCATAAACAGACAAAATAACAAAACTTAACTTAAGTATATTAAAAAAGAACTGTTGCTACTGCAAAACACGAGGTCCTGAGTTCGATCCCAGGCTTGAGCAAAATGTTACTGTGGGTTTTACACCTGTCAATTCCCAATAGTAGCCTAGACTCTGGATGGAGTGCGCAAATAATGTCAATAGGCTTACACCTTGTTACATAGAACAGAAACATAACTAGTGATATGTGGGTGTACCTACTATAAATACAATCACATCTACACCTCTGCCTACAACTTCGGGGAATACAGGTGTATGTGTATGTAAAAAAAAGTTCTCTATACAGACATTTCATAACAGTTTTTATTATACGTATAGATGAATACAGTTTTTGTATTCCAACTCTATTTTCTTATACTACTGGGATCCATTTTCCAAAAGATATACGTAAAACTAAAATATTACATATTGTATCCAAAATATGTTTTGTTATTGGATTGTCCTCCCATGATGATAAGAAAAAACATTGGTGTCGTTATTTGTAATGACGAATGACGATGACGCGTTCTGTTCTCTCTCTCTGGGGGCGTTTTTCAAGCTATGATCCCTTCGCTTTTCACTGTGTTAACGCGATTCATCTATACATATACAATTCCCGGGTCGGCATCTATACACACACACAAATAAATATTGGATTTTTCTGCCAAAAAATTTGCAATAAATGCCCGGAGTTTGGAAGTTGGCGGTGTTTCCACCCCCGTGCCTCGGAAAGCACGTTAAATCGTTGATCCTAGGCCTGGGGCTCTACCTCTTATTGGCATGATAGTTTAACTCTTATTATGAGACAGATGTATATGACGTGTATAAGTCTGTCACTGTCACACAGTGGAACTATGATGGCAATAAGAGCTTATGGTAAGGCCCCAGATCTCTCTCCGGTCGTGTCGGATTGCCGTCCCATCGGACTATGAGAGTGACCTCTTGTATATGTAGATGAAAATCTGCTAAAACGTATATTGGCAACACAATTTTTTTTTAAATTGGCAATTAATTGCGATACTACATCTACTAATATAAACGCTATGAACTCTTCAGAACATTCAATAAAGTCTTCAATATTATCGATTTAAACACAGCGTATTAAGAACTTCCGAGCTTTGTCGTTTCATTTTGGTACCGTCAAAGCTAGTTAGCCCCCAGGGCGCCTACCATCATCGGTTTAAGCAGAAAGTATTTAGAAAGTCTTACCTAAGGAGTTTTAAGACGTCACTGCTATACCAATAATAGTAGGCCCCCAGTGAGCATTAATAAAATATGTTATTAAATTAAAAAAGTCATAACAAAGCTATGACCTTACAAAGTCGAATAAAAACTGCGTAAATCTTCGAGCTTAAAAAATATTCCTTATAAAATTTCCCCGTAAAAGGGCGAAATCCAACAAAGCATGAGCACATAATAGGCGAACGGTACGAAAAAGTATTTTCAAAGCCATTTTACAGTGACGCTAAGCAAATAGATAGGTTGAAAGCCCGAGCTATATTGAAAAGATCAATAACTGAATGGAATCAGAGTAAAACATTCATGGACGCCTTTAGTGAAACTTTTCAATTCTTATTGTTACTCTAACGTCGTTTTTAATAGTGTGTGCCTATGGGTTTAAGACAAGTCAGTGTGTGAAGCAATTTTTCTTTTTATAACTAATAACTTTAAAATAGCAATTCTTGTACATATATTATATACTAGCAATGTCCCGCGGTTTCTCCCACGTAGGCTTAATTTCGCTTAAAAATTAGAACAAGATACTCTTTGTAATATCAGATATCTGCCAGTGAAAGTTTAAATCTGTCCAGTTGTTTCAAAGATTAGCTGTAACAAACAGACACAAAAGTTATAAAAATATTTTTTATGTAGGATTTTATTTATTATTATTCTTTACGTATATTAAGCTTCTATGTGCATTCAGTGAATATGTTTTTAATTTGTAAATACAAAAGAACTTTAAATTGTATTTATCTTCACAGATTTACGCGATCATTTTTTGATTTAGGCAAATGTTTCATTCGAATATTTTGACAATGTACTCGCGAAGTTTATGAGTTAGTTCATAGAACCAAAATGTTGAATATGAGAGAACAAAATATTTTGTAATTTGATAAAATATTATTTTATATTGCAGCGATATCCAGCCCTTAAAACGAATTTCTGAAGTATATTTCAAATGTCTGAATTTATATTTGCAACGTGAGCCAGTATTTAATTAAATTTTGGGAATACAACTACGTAATAAAGCAAGGGCATTCTTTATTTGTTCGTTTGAGATCAGTTCATTAGCAAAAAGGTCTGATTTGGTTGGCTTATTGCTTGATTTGTCTGGCTGGAATCTTGATCTCTGTTTTCTCTCGAATATTGCTCTCCGCAGATAAGATTACATAACTGTGGCGCGTAATATTACATTTACTGAACGTATATAATACTAACCAACTTTTGGTTATGAATAGGTCGTTGATGCAGAGTACATATGTATGTGTTTATGGAGTATTTTACTACTAATAACAATATGGCGTGTTTGTTATATAATACGCTTAGGCATTCAAATTAATATAACTGTATTTTCTCTTATTCCAGTGTGGTTATTAGGTTATGTTATTTGTAATATAGAAAATGTTGTTAAAATCTTATATATAAAAATTAATCCCCATTTCCCTTGGTCACGGCATCACGCCAAAACGGCTGGATGGATTTTAACGGGACTTTCACTGGCAGATAGCTGATGTTTCAAGGAATGTTTTAGGCTAATTTTACGCGGGTGAAACCGCGCGACACATCTAGTACAGTTTATAAATTCCCCTATGCCATTAATACATAATATTCAAATGTTAACTATGCATGGAAATTCTAAAACTCGTCACAGAAATACAAACATGGGAAATCAAGTTGCTTATTTTAATTTAAGTTGCCGACAATTTTAAGGCTGTTTTACACTATAGTCAATATAATTATTAATAATATCAATGTTTTTTTGACGAAATATTATTAAGATATGCAAGGATGTCTAATCTGGAAAGGACCATAACATCTAATCTCCATATTGTTAATTATATTAGAAAGTTAAAAGAGGCGTTTTCATTCACAAAGAGCATATTATATTATAACAATAGTCCCACACATTCCATAACTTGGAGATTTAACTGTGCATTTCAAAATATAATATGAAAAAAAAATTATACAGGGTTGTAAAAGCTACCGCCGGGTTCGGTAGGTTATTTTACTTAGAAGAACCCAGAAAGAAACTCGGCAAAAATCGCTCCTGAAAGCATCAAGCTCATCCCGCCATCTCCTCCGAGGCCTGCCGCGTTATCGTACAAAACTAGAACATAAAAAATATTACTAAGCATATCAAATGACAAGCTAACACTGCCATGAGGCATCACGAGCTGGGAATAAAATTAATTCCCGGCACGGAAAAAAATACATACACATTTTGTATTTTTCCGTCACAACATACTTTTACACCTCCGTTAAAAAAATGAGGAAACATTGCGCATCCTGGGCATTTTTATGAAGACGTTTTGATTGCGTTTGTAAATTAATTTCGGTACAGCACAGTCCCGCGTCGAGTAAGATATTAATACGCAAATGCTCAACAAATTTCCTCTTTTAAATTCATGAGGGTTCCTTACTGAATGCGACATCTTCTAAAGAGCGGCTCAGACTCGAGTCAACTTGATATAAAAACTGTTGAAAGTTTTCACTGCCTCGAAATGATAATGTTATTATACTTTCTGTCATTGAAGAAGTAAATCGTTGTAGTATTTGAATATTTTAGCCGTTACGTTGTTTTATATAATACTAGCTATGCCCCACGGTTTACCGCGTAGATTAAATTACATGGGTTGCTTTTAGACCCTATTTTTGAAAATAAAAGTTGTTAATTTGAAATTACAAACAGATACTTTGATTTTATTTATGTATAGATTGATGAGGACTGACATTATGCTTAAGCGAAGAATACGAACAATTCTAGCATTAATAAAAATTCAAGTAAGTTAAATTTTATTAAAGACTATCTATGTCCCGTGGTTTAACCCGCATAGATTTAGTTTCATCCTTATTGACGCGGAGCTCTAATATTTTTATTAAATAAAAGTAGCCAGTTAGCCAAAAGTAGCTATGTTACTCCTTGATATATCAACTACCTGCCAGTGAAAGTCCTGTTAAAACCGGTCCAGCCCTTCCTGGGATTTCCCGGAACAAACAGACAGACAGACAGAGAAAAAATTTAAAACTTGTTTTTTTAGTGTCAACAGCGTGTATACTTTCATATGCATTTAGTGAAAAGCTGTTATTTTGGAATTACAAATAGACACTTCAATTTTATTTATCTGTATAGATTGATTTGATATTCGCAGTGTTAAATTTTATATGACTACTTATAAGATAAATCTAAAATAATACTATGTTGAAGATAAAGTAGTAGATAATATTATTCAATAATTCCTCCTTTCGCATTTCATTATACGACCATTAATTTCCATCGTGAGGTAAATAATAAAATAATGATATTCTTTAGTTCGCACGTCTGGACGCGCCTTTGTTCAGTTTCTTTAAAGCTAAAGAGTCTTTTCCAAACCTAACAAACTCATAATGGAAGTCATAAATAATGCTAATTTTATGGAAATGCTTTTTTAAGTAATTCTTCGAAGTAATTTTATTGCTATTATTTTACAGGGAGAGTTCGGTTCAATTAATAATAGGCCTTTTACGATATCATTATTATTCAGGCTGAATTTTTGCTTGTGTAAGGAATCGGTTTCGGATCAATACAATGTTGCTAAATTTACTCGATTGTTTCTGAAACCTTTTTAATGGGTTTGCTTACTTACTCTGCTCAAATTCGGAGCACTCGTAACCAAATGAAGTATGAAAAAAGTATGTAAGGCGATCCTTAGCGTAGCACGGTGGTCTCTGCCTACCCACATGGTATACAGGCGTGAGTATATGTATGTATGTATGCTTACTAAGTCATTTCTAAGGTTTTCTATCTATTCTGGGTTTTTTTTAAATACCATAATATTATATATGATATGATACAAAATCCCACCATATATTATTTATTATTTATTATGAGCCTGAATTGTCCCACTGCTGGGCAAAGGTCCCTCTTTCCATCCCTTCCGATCCAGCGCTTCCTCAGGCCAGTTTTTCAGGAAGGCGTTGAGTCCGTCCTGCCATCTTTATATGGTGGATTAGTATAATCGTACAGTCCGCGCGATGGTAAGCGGCAACTGCAGCCCATGAATGCTTGAGTTCGGTCGGATCTTGTAATACAAGTGTCACTCGCGCGACGCTACCTTATAAATAATGAAATCCCTATCGAAACAGGTGGATTTAAACTCATAACTGGATGAATGTTACATTGAGCAGAAAGAAGGTGCTTATGACAAATGATGGCCATAGAATACCTACATGCTATTGGGATGGAGCATATGAGAAAGCTCTCGATAAGAGCCGTTAAGGGCACTTAGTCATGAGCTGTCAGTAGAGCCATTACCTTAACCAGCTGTGGGTAAGGGTTGTTGCACACAACTAACGCTGATCGCTACACTACACTTAGGGGTATAGTTCACCGACTTTAATTTTGAAGTCATTTAAGTATTTTTGTCATCTGTATTGCAGTCATAAGCAACCTTACTTTAACATTATGAATTTTATATTAAGGGTGTACCTCACCGACTAAAACTTTTCAGTTATTTAAAATTTGTTGTCATATTGTTTGGAGTCATAAGCAATCGAATTAACATTATAATTATGAAATTATATAATTAATTAAATAAATAACCTAGCTATGTATCTAAGCTACGATCTTAAACCAATATCGTAATTTTAAAATAGTAATACACAAATGCACGCTATCACTTCCTTCATTTGCAGAAACATAAGTATTGACTTGAAATTATGTGGGTATGTTGGAAGTCCAAATAAAATCAAAGTTATAAACACTTAATTGTCCTTTCAATTGAGTAACTATCAATGGTTTTGAAGTTAAGCTTAATATGTGAAACAGATTTATAATTAGAAATTTAGATTTTTTTTATGCACCTGAGTGTCGATAAAAAAATATCGTACAGTTTTACCCATGAAGCTAAAGTCATCCGATATCCTTTTCTGTTTGGCTAATAGAATGACCTTTGACCTTTCTAAACCAGCTCATTATAAGACATAAAAATATTCTAAACATTTTATAGGCTTTGTTACCTCAGATCACAGCCCGGATATCATTTCAAAATTTTAAAACTCAATACCAAATCAAACTGCGAACCGTTACGATTTTCGTTGAAACTTTTGGTATAAAAAATTCACAGCCAAATAGACCGGTTCATGTATCTGACGTTCCCGATTTTAGAGAAATTGGACTCCATTGGCTCTATGGACTCGGTCTATAATCGAAATTTGTTCTTTTTTTCTTTTGTTTCCTACCTGCCTGTATTTCCCGAAGGGGTAGACGGAGTAAGTACACCTGTACTTACCACGTAATAGGGGGGAGAGCCTATTAACCGGGTCCTAATCCAGGCTCCGGGCTGATTGGGAAAATCCAAATAATACTTTGCCCGAACCGGGGATCGAACCAGGACCTCATGATCTGCAGTCGCACTTACGACCACAAGACAAACGAGGCTATTTTTATATTAACATTTTTAGTTTGGAATAGTATTAAGCATCACCTCTTAAAACGTTCCCAGTTTCAAGAGGATTTCTTGAATCAAGGTGTTTACTTTGAAAAAAAATTGTAAATAGAACACATAATTTATTTAGATCTCTGCTTGTGGGTAGGTATAGTGGCCATCAGCTGACTGCGTTACCTCTCTCGATCCCTAAACTAATCTATATTAGTCAGCCAAAAAGCGCATTTTTTTGTCGATAAAATTTGCAGCGTCGCTGAGCAGCCAGTGGATAATAAGCTTAGTGAGTCTCAACATATTGTAATTTAGTGCCCCTGATCGGAGTACTATCTTTGCAAATGCCAATAAATTTCAACTGGCTATTAACTCTACGCAATTTTCGCCAAAGGTCAAAGCTAAGTGGTATGAGGCTCGAAGCTATTTAAAATACTTTAAAACCGTTTTCTATCTATCCAGATATTTTGGTGGAATTAAAAATCACAAAAACCTTGGAGAAGATAATCTAGACAGATACGTTAAATAGAAGAACCTTTTTGTAATTCAAAATTAACAGATTTTCACTAAATTCATGTGAAAGTAAATTCGGTGACTCAATTCCAAACAATTTCTCAAAAAAATCTCTGTGAATCTGTCAGTCGCTTTGTTTAGGCTAATCATTTTCAATACTCGTAGGTAGACAGCCGATGCTACGAAGAGTAATTTTGACGTTTAATCTATACAGATAAATAAAATTGAAGTGTCTGTTTGTAATTCCAAAATAAAAGCTTTTCATTAAATCCATATGCAAGTATACACGCTACTGACACTGAAAAACCAAGTTTAATTTTTTTTCGTTGTCTGTCCGTATGTCTGTCTGTCTGTCTGTCTGTCTATCTGTCTGTTTGTTACGGGTAATCTCCGAAACGGCTGGGCGGATTTTAACGGGACTTTCACTGGTAGGTAGCTGATGTTTCAAAGAGTAACTTAGGCTACTTTTATTTATCAAAAATATTAGGGTTCCGCGACAATAAGGATGAAACTAAATCTACGCGGGTGAAACTGCGGGGCACAGCTAGTATGAAATAAAGCTACGAAATAAAGACACACGTAAAATTATGTGGGTGAAACGGTGTGGCACAGCTAGCCTAGAATAAATGTATCAAATAATCTTCATCCGTAGTATTGCATTCATTATAATTTGAAATTCAAGACATTGGGTCCTCATTTGCAATATAAATTGGGGACGGTCGAGCGTATGCCTTGCCATACATCCGCGCATATTCTAGCTGCTTCGAATCAACAGCGCTCGTGTTCCGTCTCATGATTAATTGAACAATTTATCAAATACGATGCGCTGAAATGTAAAGTGTTTAGACTGTACTAGGGCTGATACATTTAAAATAAATTAGCTCATATTCTGCCGATACATAAACAATTATTTTTTAATTACGAATACCTCTTAAATTAGTTTCTCGACAAACTTTTACATTTGATGGCGAGAAGTGCTCATGTTTCAGTCTATTCCTTAGGTGACTAACTTAACCTAAATTCACGAAAAATTGTCAGGAAAATACAAACATGAGGTGGTTCGTATTTTGCTGATCATTTTTGAATGTAGAATGTAAACATGTGTGTCATGCATAAAAAATGTAATATTTAACTTAACCTACCTTATTATATGTTTAGTGACAGCTATGCACTGGGCTAGATATCGATCACGAGAAGAGTATCGCTTAACTTGTTTTAAAAATACTTACTCAATATTTTTTGTCAGTTAAAGAAATATTATTTTGCATTATCACATCTATATCTATGCCTATTCAGATAATCTATACATCTATACAGATAAATAAAATTGAAGTGTCTGTTTGTAATTCCAAAATAACAGCTTTTCATTAAATGCATATGAAAGTATACACACTACTGACACAGAAAAATCTAATTTTAAAGTTTTTCTCTGTCTGTCTGTCTGTCCGTCTGTCTGTCTGTCTGTTTGTTTGTTCCGGGTAATCTCTGAAACGGCTGGACCGATTATAACGGGACTTTCACTGGCAGGTAGCTGATGTTTCAAAGAGTAACTTAGGCTACTTTTATTTATTAAAAATTTTAGGGTTCCGCGACAATTAAACTAAATCTACGCGGGTGAAACCGCGGGGCACAGCTAGTTATGTAATAAATTTGAGACAGAATTCACTATCTGAACAAAAGAAAACATTAAGTTGCAATGAAATAAAATAAACATTAAGTTCAATCAAAAATCTAGCCTTACGCGGAGTGTAAATTAAAATTGCCCACGAAAAACTTGGCTTGAATAGTTTTAAGTTACAATGCTTTCTTGCAAAGTATGATTCATCAAAAACTATTTGTTTTTCATGAAATTCCCTTCTTCGTAAACAGATCTTGATACGCTCGTAAATTCCGCGCGTCGACTGTATATTTTGATGAAGCACTGTTGAAATTTATGGTTACTGAGATATTTCGAATTCATTCTTTATATTACTTTTTGGATTACCATTCGCATAAATAGGTACACATTAATTCTACCCCTAAAGTAAGTAACAAGGGATCTCTTACTGCAAAAGGGTTAGAAATAAAAAAAAAAACAATTAACTTTTTCACAGTCTATAACTGACCAATTCAATAATGGTGTGTAAACTCATATTTATATAAGTTAAAAAAAAAAAACGATCCATTTTTTGTGAGAATGGAGCTTTTTTGCTTGTTTTTTTCACTAAATACATTTAAAAGTTCCTACATACGGTACTCACATACAAATCACAATAAAAAAAATTTTTCTCTGATCTTCGGTCTGTCTGTCAGTTTGATCTGGCTTATTTTCGAAACGGCTGTCACAATGAGTAATGTATGCTACTCTAGGGTTCCACGGGTCATGAAATAAGGTCTACGTGGGTGAAGCCGCGGGACACAGCTAGTATGATGTGTAGATGTAGGTTTGGAATATTAGTACCCGGAGTCCCCCCAGAGCACTGAGGATGGCCACCGGGGGGGTTTTAGTGCGGTAAAAATCCGACATACACCGTTCTGCCTCTCCCAGGGCGGTCGCGGACCTTTTGAAGGTATCCGCCTCGTCAATAAAAAATAAACAAAAAAAAGCGTTGGAATATTAGATCTCGATTATAATGGACGAAATGTGGATATATCAATATAACCAATGTATAAGTTACGATCGCCGATCAAATTTATCATATTCGACAGTCTAAATAACTTTGGCTGCTTAATGTGGGTACGATAATGTTATTATTTAGTCTAGGTATATGGGTAGAATATGTTATATTTACATACTAACATTCTATTGGTACAATATTAGATCATAACTGAATTGAATTGCGAAATATTCGCTGCCATTCGCTGGCCAATAAACTCGAAACTAGTATTATTTCAGCGTAATATGAAACAATCAGAGTCTAGTTATTTATAAGCTAATGTTTCTCAAACTTTTTGAATATATTTAAATGCAAATTTATTGTGTCGTCATAGTTTAAAAAAATAGAAAGAATGCAAGCGTCCCATGATAAAAAAATCTTTTGTTGTTATCAAAAACAAAAACTTCTGACAACAAAAGATTTCCCCGAATCACTGCCTCAAAATTTAACACAAATAAAAGTGTTCACTCATCCAGACTTTTAATAAAACCTCCTGAACCGTACAATTTTAGAATAAAACTCGGATCCCAAGTTTATTCATACTACAATGGTGGCAAATAAGCGTACAGCCCACCATAGGGTAAGCGGTTACTCTTGCCCATAAACGAAATAAAATAATAATAAATACATAAGGTGTTGTAACGAAAACGCCCATATTTCACCGAAAATGATTGCCAATGTGATAGATAGTGAGTCCAACGGAGTGTCAGGCACTAGATACGCCTTTGAATTACTTCTCAGGCATATGCAGGTTTCCTCACGATTTTTCCTGCATTGTAAAGCGAGGGTGAAAGACCTGAACTAAATTTTTTTAGAAAGTTCTTATTGGTACATGCTACTGACCGACCTGTACCGTCTGGTTCAACCCCACGGCTACCATGTTGCTCTTTTTATAGCATTATCGCTTACTGCCCCAAAAATATCACTTGCTGGTATTTTGGACAGTTCAAATCATACTGAAGTTAAACTAATATAACAGTGCCATTACAAAGTGGCGATTTGTGTGAATTATAACAGTCAGCCTGTGGCTGTTGCCGGATGTCATAATTGGCCATTAGCACTTGTGCCAAATTGGCTCTTTCTCCCTCAAGTGTAGTTGCAAGTTTGACGGCAAGTGATAGTTGAACTGTTTGCGATTACGAAGGGAACACTCAGTTCGGACTTTGAATAAATTTGCCGTTGCTTGCGAATAAATTTGAAGTCCGCGAATAGTATGTGTAACCGCACTTGCCACAAAAGCATATTCATAGTATGGTAGTTATAGGCATATTGATATATTATTTGCCAGTATTTCTTGAGTTTAAATCAATATTTGTTTTATTTTACAACCACGAGTTCATCGGCATTATGATTTTTTAAGTACTTGAGGTTAAAGTCTATCTTTATTCCAAAGTCTCGGGGTGTTTCACATGTGCCCGCAGAAACTTATTATAACAGAACTTAATTCTTGAAACCCTACATATTTTTTCGAAATAAAAGTCAAAGAAACGAAATTTCTATAGATGACTGTGAATTCAGTTCACCGTCGTTATAGGTAACATACGAGTACCTTATTCCATTATACTTGTCCACTAGAATTAGAATTGAAACTATTGAAATACATAACATAAACCAACTGTAGGTTTTTAGCTTTTTAGGCTGTGGGGTCGTCATGGGCTTACATTATATTCAACGCAATATTGTATTTGTTTTTAAAAAACAACTTCCTATGTTTCCATAACAAGTTGTAGAGGTTTTAAAACCAGATGGGCGATAACATAACCTTGTACAGTTAAGGTAAACATTTCGTGGTATGCCTCAGCTTTTATTATGATTAAAAACATTTTGGCCTCATACGCCACAATCAGACGGATGGGTGCTTTAAATTATGCTGAAATATGAACGAAAATTTCTTGGTAGCGATGCCCGATGGCGAGAGGTTATTCGCGATTGTTTCGATTGTTCAAATATCTCGATTTATCGCCGATTGCTTATAATCGCAGTCGATGGCAGCGAGTCTGACTCGTGTAATCGCCACTCATCGAAACGGCATGATGCATCGAGTCGGCCAACGATCGGTTCCACTCGGCTAGATTCGGCACGACTCGGATCAATTGCTCGCATCAAAACAATTGAAACAATCGAAAAACCTCGACTCCGATTATTAACACATCTCGGAATAGCGCATCGCTATTCGTGGTTGCTATGAATACTTACGAACAACTGTTCTCGAAATATTTTTTCGCATATTTTATGTCTTACTTTCCACGCAACCTCAACTCCTGTTAAGCCTTATGCAAATTGTATAGCGAGGAAGTCTTTTTTGTATAAAATACCAAACTATTTAAAAGGGTATGGTCTCTACGGTGTAAATAAATTCCTTTTCTTGTTTCATACCTACATCGCGTATGCTGTATGTACTGTAAGAACGTTTATACTGTCTACAATCAGTGAAAAAAAAACTAAAGCAGTAAGCATACTATAAGCTCATAATAATTCCGAAATATGAAAATCTTTATATTTTGGAAATTTTGCCATCATAATGTTTTTTTTGCATTGTTTAAATTATCCTGAGTAAAATCAGGTGATCAGCCATATTGGGTTGTATTAAGTGCAGACTCCATGGCTCGTGGAGAGGGGCTCTTGGCACAGTTGCTATTGCGCATATGATGCAATCAGCAAAGTTAAGCAATCATACGCCTAGCCAGTATTTGGATAGGTTACCACCCGAGTTCCCTCCATGCCTCGGAGAGCACGTTAAGCCGTCGGCCCCGGTTGCCAATTTAACAACTTTGGCAATCGTTACAGGTCAGTCAGAGGCCTAAGAAAGTCTGACAACTGGTTTAACCCAGATTGCCTATTTTCCTCGAAAGAGGGGTTACGAAGGTCAGATGGCAGTCGCTTTGTATAAAAATCAGGTGATCAGCCACATCGGGTTGAATCAAGTGCTGACCCCAAATACATGGGATAAGGCCAGGGAGATGATGATAAGTGCAGACCATGTATGTGATAAAGCTATGGAGAAGATGGTGATTGTATGAGTAAAATAATCATCGTCATGTTTCAACCACTTACGTGATATTATAAAACCAATTATAGCTTCTCTACTCAAAAAACTACAAACCAGTGTTTCGCAAACTTTTTTCCAGCCTGGCTTCGGTGGATAATTGGTGGACACTGAACCGTGAATATCCTGCCACTGACGGGGCTCCACGTTTATTGGAAAGTTTGGCAACCGAGTTGCAGCGATAGTGTATTTAAATTGGTTTTATTTTAAAACTACATGTTACACCACGACCCATTCTCCGTGAAATTAAAAGAAGGTGGAGTTTGTTTAGTTCGTCCGTTTTTATTAATTCTCTTTTATTTTTTGGTTTAAGTAAATAATTTTTTAATTATTTAGCCCTTAAATAAATATCAAATGCGTGAGTACTTTGCTCCAGTTACTTAAGAAGTCCGAAGTACTGCTGAATTTTTGATAACAGTTCATTTAAGAGTACTTAAAATAAATTATTGGAAAATTAAACTAATTAATTAAGTAAAAAATATAAAAGAAATATTTAATAAAATTTATGACACTAACCAATTTTATGCTTTTGAATTGACTTATTATTATAAATGAGTTTCTTATTTCAATTATTATTGATTCAAACATAGAGTATGTTTGAATCAATATATTTTTTTTACTGATTTTTTTTTCAATCAGTTTTTATATATTATTTAATTTAAATATCATGAACCTGTTCAAATTAAAGTCGAATTGCCAAACTTTATGTTATTATCAGCTACATTGAAACCCGTAAATCGCCAGCAAACACGTAAAATCAAAGTGTATATCAAGTGTAAAATTACACGCGGTGACATGAGTAACAGCGTAAATAAATATTTATTCGAATTTTCGACGACAATCAAAGCTCTGTAAATCACAGCCGTTCTGGTTGACTTTCCTGTTTTATTTCAACAAACATTTTTGAAAAAAATCAGTGCAGCTCCACAAAAAAAAGTTTAAAAAGTCATCGGTTTGGCGCCTGACGATTGATCAATACGTGTTTTACAAAGGCATGTTTCTGGCAACAAAAACAAAAAAAAACCGTGGCTGCTATATTTTTTGATTCCTCGTTTAAAGGAACTGTGCCATCATCAAATTGGGGTTGTAAATTCGTCAGAAAGTTACTTCTTATTTTTTTTAAGCATCATACAATAATTATACATTCGGAACAAGCATTAAGAAAACGAGTACACCGTGAAAGTCCATTCTAAAAATTTATGATTTTTTTTTAACCAAATAAATTTGATCTAAATTTATCTCCTACTTTCAAACTTAACCTCTTTACAGTAATGTTGAGTATATAATTATGATTCTAATACATTATTATACGCCTGTAACCCATGGACGAAGGCAGATATTACGGTTATCTACATTCATATTATAGGCTCCAAAAATTCTTGACCGATCTTGAATATTCTTTCAACAATGGATTGCTACATCATCAGCGAGTAATATAGGCTATATTTTATCCCCGTACTCCCACGAGAACGGGAACTACTCGGGTGAAACCGCGTGACGTCCGCTTATAAAAATATATTCAGAGAAAATGAATCTCACGTACCAATGAAACACACGGTATCCCTAGTACATAACTTAACAGTAACGTAATATCTCACGCCAAATTCTATAACGTCACATCACTTATTTAGTTTGAGCAACCTCATCTTGAAAAGACCAAATTCATGGTACATTTTGTCCAATAGCATATCAATGATTCATAGCTCTATCGATTACCAACCCTTAAACACAAAATATATAGGCACAAGAGGTCAGCTCGCTTAAAAAATCTCACTTCCTTCAAACCTCAATTCAAACCTCTCTCTCACTTCGCTTATTTTTTGTGCAGGGTGTAAATTGGTAATACCACATAAAAACAGCATACCTGACTTATATCCACCCATAATACGCTTAAAAGTTATTACAAAGTAACAATCTATATCTATACATACAGATAAATAAAATTGAAGTGTCTGTTTGTAATTCCAAAATTACAGATTTTCACTAAATGCATATGAAAGGATACACGCTACTGACACTAAAAACCAAGTTTTAAATTTTTTCTCTGTCTGTCTGTCTGTCTGTCTGTATGTCTGTTTGTTCCGGGTAATCTCTGAAACGGCTGGACAGATTTTAACGGGACTTTCACTGGCAGGTAGCTGATGTTTCAAGGAGTAATTTAGGCTACATTTAAAATATTAGGGTTCCGCGACAATAGGGATGAAACTAATTCTACGCGGGTGAAACCGCAGGGCACAGCTAGTCATTCATAAATTTCGAGGTGCTAAATTTTGTCAACATTATTTGATTCTCGTCCAATGGACAGAGCTGCCCTACTGTATGTATTTATAATAACCATGAGCCATAAGCTTCAGGAAGTAGGCTGCGGATATTCGCACATGCCACCAAATATGTTCCCATAACTTATCTCTATAGCACGAGATGGAAGGTTCATTTGTTACATGCTACGGACAATTTGGTCTCGATAAAAATTCGACAGTAATTGTAAAGGGGAAGAAAGATCGTAAGCAATTTGTCCATGAAATGCGGAATAGTATACATTGTTGACACACTGTTCTTTACCCACTTTCGTGTTACCCACTGCTTCGTCTATATAATGACTTTTCAAGTATCCATATGGTCGGCTTTGCAGTTGAAAAAAGGAAGTCACGTTGCTCTTTCAATACACGATTCCCAAATAAATTAACAGTACCATACTCACAAACCCAATGTTTTTCTAGAAATAGTTACAGAATGTGTATAACAGTTTATAATAAATTACCAGAGATATGGAAATCATTACATACAAAAAAATTCAAAGTCACCTTGTATAACTACCTAGTCTCAAAATGTTACTATTGTATTTCAGAATTCCTAACGGAATCTATAAAATCTTAAGAAGAAATATTATATTATATAATTAATATAGACAATGTGCAATACCTATTTAAGTACCTACAAATTATTAAAATATAGTGTTATATAAACAAAATAATATGCTTGGTCAGAGCCATGTTGTTGGTAGACAAAATGTTTAATATGTTACTAATATTTACATACCCACAATGGGTGAAATATGCTATGTACCTATTATTTTAACCTCCATCTTTTGTAACCATATTTCATGTAAATAAATTATTCTTATTCTTATTCTTATTCTTAGTAAGTAGCCTTTTTAGAGATTACCCGAAGGCCTAGTGCGAGTTTTTCAGTGCCGCCGTCACAAGTCACCGCGTCGACGTCAACGCAGATATGTATGGGCTCACAATAGTGTCATCTTTAGGCCGACAGAGGCGCTGTTCCGATCCTATACAAATCTGCGATTACGTCGACGCAGTGACTTGTGACGGCGGCACTGAAAAACTCGCACTAGGCACTCTGAACCAAACAGACATCGTATATATTTGCATATGCATTAGTGAAAACTTTTTCATTTGGATATTACAAACAGACTTCAACTTAATTTTTCCGTAAAGATAAAACTTAGAACATCTTTCTCAACGTTCAATCTTTATAGGTGTATCAAATATCAACACCTTATAGAATATTTCGTATCTGTATCGCTCACCTGATTCGTACACGTAGAGGCATGTGTGAGTATATATTCCTTATCTATTTCCCCTAAGAGCCATAACTCATGTTAGCAGTCTTCCGTTATCGAGGGATTAGGCCTATACTTCAGTTAAATATTACCCCGATAATGTCAGATTTTTGGAGACTGTATTTTTTGCGACATCATTTTTTATTGCACTTTTTACATGTCCGTTTGGTTTTTTAGCAATTTTTGTGGCATGTAATAATATTTACCTTTGGGACGTAGGCTATATTGAGGGCGAGGGTTAAGACAACATTTTTCATGTGTAGCTAAAATCTATCTGTATAAAAATTATGACAGCAAAAAATACTGTCTAGTTATTATGTTTTTCACGCCTCAACGAATTTTGCTGAAATTTTATTTTTATTTTATAGAGGGTTCAATTCAACGAGCAAGATAAATAAAATTTAAGTGTCTGTTTGTAATTCCAAAATTACTGCTTTTCACTAAATGCATATGAAAGTAAGTGTCTGTTTGTAATTCCAAAATTACTGCTTTTCACTAAATGCATATGAAAGTACTGACACTAAAACATCAAGTTTTAAAAAATGTTCTCTGTCTGTCTGTCTGTCTGTTTGTTCCGGGTAATCTCCGTAACGACTGGACGGATTTTAACGGCAACCATGAAATAACGTGGGTGAAATCGCGGGGCACAGCTAAACTGCAATAACCTAGTAATAGCTCGGAGTTTGGATTAGTGCCCGGTTAATGGCATATGCTCCATATTACATAGAACTTAAACATAACTGGAGACATGGGGTATATTATATATACACCTCTGCCTACCCCTTCGGGGATACAGGCATATGTATGTAACTATTCCAATATTCATCAAAGAAACGTAGAACTGTAACTTGTCATTCGATTTTCGCTCTTCATACATCGCTGTTAAGATTGTATATAACTAAAATACACCAACGAAGTAACTAACGACGAACAAGACACGGTCGGGAATGAATGAATTCCTTTCAGAACACATTTCACACACAAGATGTAATAAAATGTCGTTTTGAGTTGTTGCAGGCGGAAAGTGACTCGTGTTTTGCCTATGTAAGTTATGTGCGGGGAAGTCTTTATATACTTAGAACTTTGTACACAAATTACTTCTTGGGCATCGGAATTAATAATAATGGTCTAAATTAGTTTTGTAATATGTGTGTAAGGCCTCTGAAGGGGTAGAAGTTGTAATAACACTCGCTCTTCAACAAACATACTAAGGCGACTCTACGTATATCGACTACTCTTCTTCTGTCTAGCTCTTATTGCTTTGATAATTTAACTTCTATTGCAAGACAGATGTATATGACGTTTATAATTCTGTCACTGTCACACAGCTGAACTATCATTGCAATAACAGCTTTTTTGCGGTTGTACCTCAGGTTGCCTCCCGATGATTTTTTGCATCGTAAAGCTCGTAGTGTGATATCACAACAGAAAAACTTATTGGTCCAGGATATTATATAAAAATCTCATTAACTCGCGCGTCCTTTCTTCTCTATTATGCATTTCCGGACACGGATTTTAAACAACAATTACTATGAAACTAACATATCTATAGTCTATTACAATTTCATTGGGTACAAGCCCACATTATATATGTACTTATTTTGTACTAGCTGTGCCCCGCGATTTAACCCGTGTAGACTTAATATCATGGGTGACTTTGAAAAAATTGCGAAATTAGCCCATCGGTTCACGCGTGATGACTATGCCGTAATCAAGAGAAGTAGGGATTCATTCTTATATTTACATAGATAATAGATGTAAATCTAGATTACAGTATAGTAGCTCGTCCTACAGACTCAGCAAGGTTATGTATTTATTGCGGCGGACGAAGGCTATAGCCGTCAAACGCAGATTACATTATCCCCTCAGTACATTACGTTTCGACCACAGTGTATATGCTGTCTCAACAGTATGGTATCTAGACCAAATCTTTGAAATAAGAACGTATGCTTGGGATGTCTCTCTTGAAGTTTTTAAAATTAACGCCTTCCTTACTGTCAAACTCATGTTTTTTGAAGATTTCTAGTTTAAAAAATGACTTATAACTAATGGTTAAACACGTAAATGACGTAGATGCGATCGGCTACGACGTGACACCCTTACTGGCATTACGCCGGGTTCGCTTATAATCTCATAGATTCACGTACAACACACGCACGTGTGTCATTTCAAACTATTGAAATATGAAAATGATTTATTCAAATTAAGACCTGGTATGGCACTAATGAACGTCGAAAAATTTACTACTGGTTCGGAAACTAGCCTTTTGAGAAGAACCGGCTAGAAACTCGCATAATGTACATTTCATTACATCTTCTAGTATATTCCGTACTACTTGTAGTAAGCTCATATGTATACTATGTTTTTACTTTCACCTAATGCTGATGCGTGGGCCAAACAACATATTAGCTTTTAGTTTGTCTAGTTCGTCTTGGGGAAATTGAATTGCTACTCTATATGATGTAACTTGCGTATGTTTGATGAAAACAGTATGGAAGAATTGAGATTGAGAGAGTAAAGAGAAAGCGTCGTTGCCCTTGAGAAGTTCCACATGTAATTTTTGTAAGGTTTTGGGAAACAACAAAAAACATGTTATTGATAAATAAACGGAAGCAGTACAAAATCTACTCTCTGATTATATGCGTTATTCACTTTCGGTCGCATTAATCTGGGATGGCGTGATCATGTTTATATATTTTATAAAATAACTGACATAGCCCGAAGAGTCGCTAAACTCAACTGGCAGTGGGCGGCGTACGTCACTCGTAAAATCGATGGCCGATGGGGCCTAAAGGTTCTTGAGTGGCGACCGCGTCCGGCAGGCGCAGTGTGGGTAGGCCCCCAACGAGGTTGACCGACGACCTGGTGAGGATCGCGGGAACCCGCTGGATGTGGGAGGCACAAGACCGGTCGTCGTGGAGATAGTTCAGGGAGGCCTTTGCCCAGTAGTGGGTGTCTGTCTGATGTATGATGATGATGATAAAATAACTGCCGGTTTGTCTAGTGGTTAGCGTTACTGCGGAACACGAGGATTCAGTCCCGAGTCGGGGAAAATTATATTTTGTTTTGCCATCTGTGATTTCTCAGTAACAGACGGAAGTCTGGATTAGTGTCCCGTTAATGGAAAAAAGCTCGCCCCTATGCATGGGACTTATATGGTACCTGGCGAAATGTTGGTATACTATAAGTACACCTCTGTCTGTACACCCAATCGGAGAATACAGGCGTGAGCAAATGTATGTATATAAGTACTTCACAAAATTAACTCGTAACGTTGGAATCATAGATAACCCGAGGGGGGCGCTTCGCAATTCTACTCAATGTGGTTTTTTGTCCATCCAATCAATCACCGAACAAACTACGAAATATGATAATGGTTGTTTTCACATTCACATCTAATTATCTTCGGTGAAAAATGGGTGTTGTAATACCTAATGAATAGCAAACCAGTGCCTTTGAAGCAATTTATTATAGTAAAATTTTAATTCAAAGTAACGAAGTCTTATAAGACGTATTCTTCAAAGATTTAACTTTAATAGTATACAATAAACAAGTTTACTGGTAATTTTGCATTAAAATTTGAACAAAGGCGTAGAATAACAATTGGAAAGAAATTGCTTTCGTTATAAGGCATGACAAAAGTTTGAGGAGGCCGTCTGGTCACAATGGGGTGAATTGATCCCCGGATTTAAACACAATGATGCCAACACCTACATAATGAATAATAATGATTTTTATAATAAAAACTAGCTGTGCCCCGCGGTTTCACCCGCGTAGATTTGAATTTCATGGTTGCCCGCGGATCCCTAATGTTTTTTAAAAAATCTAAGTAGCTTAAGTTACTCCTTGTAGCATTAGCTATCCGTCAGTGAAAGTCCCGCTAAAATCCGTCCAGCCGTTTCGGAGATTACCCGGATCAAACAGACAGACAGACAGAGAAAAAATTTTAAAATTGGTTTTTCTACGTCAGTACCTTGTATACTTTCATATGTATTTAGTGAAAAACTGTTATTTTGCAGTTACAAACAGACACTCCAATTTTATTTATCTGTATGTATAGATTACGCCTACGAATGAGTGTGGGCGGATGAAAGGCAAAGGAAAAATGTTGGAAGGTTGAAAGACACTGACACAAATAACGTTCCTTCATGTACATTTTACAGCTTTTTACTAAAATAAAGTTAGTCTGCCTTAATTTAATTATGCTTCAGGTAAATCTAGTGCGAGTCGCACTCATGCACTAAAGGATCCGTGTTTTTTTACGATTTTACAACATTTTATGATTTTGGAACAACGGGTCGCTCAGGTTTTTCAAATCATGTGATATGTAAGCCTTAACTTATATGTTGATTGCATTGACTTTTTGAAGATTGTTTTTTCTCAGCCCAAAAGGATACCTTGATGGAAGGGTTATCTTGATACTTATACACTCTTGTCTGAACAGACAGACAAACGAACAACGCAGTGATACTTACTATAAGGGTTCCTTTTTCCTCGTAAGGTTACCTAAAATAGAGGGTATAGAAACGAAATATTAAATTTAAAATCATACGATATAAAAGCACTTATATATTGATTGCAATAATTTATTTAGAAGTTTGTTTTTTCTCAGTTTTATGGGATTGTAATATTAATTTCAACTTGATACCTTTACACTCTTGTCTGAACACACAGATAGACGGACAACGCGGTGATACTTACTACAAGGGTTCCTTTTTCCTCTTAAGGAACCCTAAAATCAAAGGAATCAAAATTTTAAGTGAATCTTACAAAGTGAGAATTGCCTCTCCTTGATTGTACCTAGTTTTATCCGCTAAAGTAAAACGGAATTGTAATTTTCGCTACCAAAGTTTCGCTTTTCGGTGAGATGGAAATCTTCCAATAATGTAAACAAAACTTTACTACTTCTTACTTGGAAAATATTACTTTCGTTCTTGATATTTGACTTTACTTACTTTCGAGAGCTATTTAAGTAGTGGAATACTAGCAAATATTTTCTTCAAGAAGATTGTCGGCCGTTTAAACCAATTAAGAACATCCTTTTTGTAATATTTATAAATCCGAAACTATAAATAGATACCGCACCAAAGTCATATCAATCGATGAAATAGTGAAGACTTTACTTTACACGAAAGTATCTAAGATTCTCTGTTCACTAATCGGATGGCACTATTTCGTATTATCGTATGTATGCAGAACAAATCGTTCGAAATTACACACCCACGCAGACGCAAGCATCTACAAGATTTTATTCAACCTCGGCGTAGTGTCAGTAAGGGGTGTCACGTTGTGGTCGATCGCATATACCATTTATTTGTCATTTACAGTCATTTTTCTAGACTACAAATCGACAAATTTTATTTTGTTTTTTAAATTGAAAGTAATGTACTTTGACATTAAATTAAGGAGTACATTTTAGAAACTTTAGAAGTGACAACCCTTTCGCTTAAAGGAGAAAACACTCTTCAAAAAATTGTCTATATTTCACACTGGTTAATAGGCAATCTTTTAGATGTTTTTTTTTTTTTTATTAATTAATTTGAATTTAGATGAACTGTACGATGTCAAAACGTCGATCAAATTTATCATATAAGCACGTGGTCTAACTGGAAGAACTCTTTCTTTTACAGAGAAGAAGTTGCATAATCTATCAAAGTTCTCATTTGAACATTTTCTTGGATAAAGTCGATATTATCTGTAGAATATTTAAGGGTTGAAGCCCTCATAATGCACGCTATTTGAATTGGCCGGTACCTAAAATCTAGCGAAGCCGTCAACTCCCTATTTCGGGCCGATCTCGATCGTTACACAGGATTGTTATGTAAATTGAGTTTCGATAGTCTTGCTACTCGGTAAACTGATTTCTGCTACCGAAATGCGTTTATTTTGCTCGCTGGATCCATTGATTGGTTGTTAAATTGTTGATTTTAAGTTGCGTCATTTGTGTGATTGCAATTGTTGGGAATCATTACATTGTTGACTAGCGCACGTCACGCGGTTTCACCTGCGTAGTTCCCGTTCCCGTGGGAGCACGGGGATAAAATATAGCCCATGTTACTAAAAGTGAATGTAGCTTTTCAATGGTGAAAGAATTTTTGAAATTGGCTCAGCAGTTTTTGAGTTTATTCGTTACAAACATACACACAAAAATATAAATCTCTCCTCTTCATAATAGTAGTGTAAATTGTAGGAGAGATAACGAATTAATCACATGTAAAAATAAATTAAAAGAACGTCCTTCCTTCATCATCATAGTTTCATACGTTGTAGCAAAAACACCCCAACTCTAACAAAAAAAAACCTTTATAGGAGCTAAAAATTTACATCATTACCTCTTGAAAAGTACAAAAGCTACTTTTTACACCCCAGCTTAAGTCCATTAAATAAACACTGACCCGCATACAAAACATCATTTAAGCCCAGACTAGGCCAAACTCTAACGGAAACTATGTCCATCTCTTTTGAAACGCTTATCACAAAAAGAAATGGGACAAGGTACTTTTGAACCATGTATTATATGAAGCACAACATATGCTCACGTCTGTATTCCCCGAAAGGGTAGGCAGAGGTGTAATAGCAACACCATTTCACCGAAGATGATTGAGTGCCAACGTGATAATGGTGAGTCTGTCCGTCAGTTGAAGTCAACCTTTATCCACACATTAAATATACAGAGTAGAATATCTACAGAAAAGGTAAGCAGATGAGAATGAAAGTTTAACTTTAAGTCACAGATAGCTGCGGTATTAACTGCACTATGAAAATAAAACAGCCTTTTGGTTTGTTGATTGCGTTTCAGGAATTGAAAGACGTATAATAACGATAAGAAAGTAAACCATCCAAATAAAAACATACAAAACGCCTGCTCCCGTACTTTGACTGTAATTCACCGCAGACTTTTTACTACTAAACTCACACACATACATACACTGCATAACGTAAGCAGATACTACGTATGTAAGATGAGGATTAAAGTTGCCGTACCAATAATGCGAGTACTAGCGTCCTTACTCACCGCCGAAACACACGGTTAAAGTACGGTTGCGATCTTTTGTAAGATGCATAGAGGCAGCTCCATATATCGAATGGAGCTTTTTCTGATTAAAAATACTTTGGAATATCTCATTCTCTATCGCTGAAGTGACATTTAGCTGAACTGATTTGATCACTGCCCCAAGTTTTTGGATTGTTTTCCAAAGATGGCGGATGAACACATTTTCAGCAACGGCGGTAATCTATCGACGTTCATAAGAGCCTTACCGGAGCCTAAACTTAATAAATCGTATTAATTTTCATGTCAATACGTTCTTCTCAGTAAAAGCAACCATCCGAGCCCAGTAACTAACCGGTAGTAACCAAATCATGACGTTCCGACGGTTTGAAAGTACTTTGTTCAAAGTCTAATCAATTACTGATGTTTTGAATTTAAAACGTCAAAACACGTCACAAACCATTACTTGAGCTACCTAGTAACTCGTACGGTCGTGGTTTGCGTGAGGCATTTCTCGACCAATATAAGAAGCCTTCCTTCTGTATGCTTTCTTGTGACTAAACTGAGGACATTATAACATATTGCCTATTACGTGTGATGGTATCCATTGGACCGAATTGGGGATTACGATGTATTGTTCGGGGATTATATTTGCCACGTTAGTATCAATAACATACACAGTAAAATATTATTAGGGCTTGCGTTAGTAATAAAAATATTTGATGTATTAAAGGATCGTAACATGTGGTAAACCTATTCATATACTATTTGACTATTCGTAATTATATTGATATTTTAAAGAGGTACATTTTCTTTTATGTAAAACCTCTTCATTGTAAAATATCACCTAAGATAGGCCTTGGTTTAATAGTAGTTCCATCTCTTTGTGATACGGATTTAAAAAGGCATTAACAATGTTTTAGTCCAAGGTCTAGTGTTGATTGAAACCTAGTTTTGCAATAAGGGAGTAGAAGTTTGTATATAATCATAGAATCTACTAATATTATTAAATAAATATATACATATGCTTGTATTTCTTGAAGGGTAGGCAGAGGTAAAATTATAGTATTATTACACCTGTTATGTTTAAGTACCATGTAAAATGGCGAGAGCCTTTTTTCATTAATCGGACACTTCAAGACTCCGTGCTGCTACTTTTAACTACAGATAAAAGAACCCAATAACATATTTCACGATCCGGAAATGTAATATACCTCGTGTTCCATTGTTGCATTTGCGACCACTAGACCAACGAAGCAGTCTATAAAAAAATGTCAATGACATTTAGATTTGAGAATAACAGAATAAACTTTGCTATCACTCGTGTGAAGTCAAGGGTAAAAGCGTGTTTTGTGTAAAGCTTTTCCTAAAATTATGTATTATCTATACATAATTTATACATTTATATAGATTAATAAAATTGAAGTGTATAAAAACTATTGTTTGTAGTTTTTAATAAAGTTTATTGCACGTTAGGAACACGTGATAACATATACAAATTAAACAGAATGGAAATAAAAGTTATAACAGTTTCGTGAAAATCAAAAGTTCGTGTGTTCGCTCCCGTGACGTAGTTCAACCTCTCTGTCTATCGAGTTGACATTAATGACGTTTAACGAATGAAGAACGCGGGTACGCGACCAATCAGGGACCGCGAGCGTGGAGGAGTCCATGATGGCTTACGTTCGGAAACCTATCGCGTACATTCTCGTTACAACCTCCCCCTCTAATCCGAACCATGCGACCCCGCGTTCGGGTTAGCAAGAATCTTACGCGGTCTACCCCGTTTGCGCTTCTCCTGTATCGGAGCTTGGATGCGACCAACGAAGGGAGTAAGTTGGGAAACATGATACTTACCTAGCGCCCCTCCATCTGTCGTTCGCTCCAGCAAGTAGGTGGTGGGACTTACCGCTTCTTTAACTCGGTATGGCCCGTCTCGTCTAGGGATGAATTTGGGCGTTTGCCCTCGGCCGGTGTCGTTGGCCCCTTGGGTCGTCAATAGAACCAGGTCACCTACCTTATAATCAGGTGCCGGTCGGCGCCCTTCATCTGCAGCTTTCTTTTGGGCAGCCTGAGCTTTCTCGTGCACATCCCTTGCTTCCACAAGAGTGGTTGAAAGCCTTTTTAGGTAAGGAGTAATAGCAGGTATGAAATTATCATCTTCGAGGATGCGTCTCATGTCCATGGCAGCGTCAGCAGGTGCTCGGAGTTCTCTACCGAAGGTGAGATAAGCTGGAGAAAAGCCTGTGCTCGCTGTGATTGCGGAATTCATAGCAAACCTTATAGCTGGTAAGTGTTGGTCCCAGGTATCATGGTCGCGACCAACAAGAATGGCCAGTTGGGGCTTCAGGTCGCGGTTTTTCCTTTCCACCGGGTTGGCCTCTGGGTGATAAAACGGGGTTAGCGACTGGCTGATGCCCATACAATGGCAGGCCTGTTGCAGCACAGCGCTAATAAATTGGACTCCGTTATCACTCAGGACGCGGCGAGGAACGCCGAACCTCAGGAAGACTTCGTTTATCAGAGTCTTGGCGCATTCTGGGCTTGTTGCGTTCTTGAGCGCAAACAACTCTACCCAGCGCGTACTTACGTCTTCTACGATCAAGATCCACTTGTTCTCAGCAGCTGTCTCAGGCAAGGGACCAAACAGGTCTACTGCTATAACTTCAAACCTTCTCGCAGTCGCGGGGGTTTGCAGTAAACCTGATGGTTTCCTAGTATCTACCTTATACCTCTGACAAGCTGAACACTCCTTAATATAATTGGCCACAAAGGTCCTCATCCCAGGCCAATAAAATCGCGAGCAGATGCGCGCGAGTGTACGCTCGACGCCGAAGTGTCCGGCCGTCGGGGCGTCGTGAAAGTCCTCTAACACTTTCGAACGCTCATGTTGGGGGACGACAATGCACGGCTTCTCTTCGTCTTCATCTCCTTCAGGTCTGTACCTGTACAGTATACCGTCGGATAGCACGTAGCCGCGATCGGCCCACGGTCTCCCCCTAAAGGGTTCGTCGGACTCCATGTCTTCGACGATCTTACTTACCTCGGGATCCTTGAGTTGGTTGTCTCTAATGTCCCTGGGAGGTCTCGTAGGTAAATCCACGGTGGTGAGTCCCAGGATACACTCATCGACGCCATTCGGTCGTGACAACGTGTCAGCAACAACATTCGCCTTACCTGGCGTGTATTCGATCCGCAGGTTATATTCTTGCAGAATGAGGGCCCACCTAGCAAGGCGGCCGCTCGGCGATTTCAGACTCATGAGCCATCGAAGGGGTTGGTGGTCTGACTTAACCACCACTTCTCCACCGTCGATATAGCCCCGGAATTTGGAGATGGCCCAAACGACAGCTAGGGCCTCTCGTTCGGTGGTATTATAGTTCCTCTCAGCGCTACATAAGAGACGGCTGGCATACTCGATCGGGCGTTCGTCGGCACCCTCCCCCTGAAGCAAAACTGCTCCGAGAGCATAGCCGCTACTATCAGTCCGCAGGATGAATGGCTTTGCCTCGTCAGCTTGTCTGAGTATGGGGGCGGAGATCAGAAGGCCTTTGATCTTCTCAAATGCCTCCTGCTGGGGAGATTCCCATCGCCAGGTACTTACCTTCTTCAGTAGATCGGTTAATGGCCGTCCGATGGTAGCGTAGTTGGGTATAAAACGTCGGAACCAGCTCGCCGTCTGCAGGAAACTTTTCAGCTGCTTGACGTTTTGCGGTGGTGGCATGTCACCTATTGCAGCGACCTTACCGGAGTCCACGTGGATTCCGCCGGGTACGATAACATGGCCTAAGAATTTCACTGAGTCTCGGGCGAAGTGACTCTTCTCGCGGTTGATACGAAGGCCGAACAGCTGTAGCCTATCGAAAACCGCCTCCAGGTCTTCCAGGTGGCTCTCAAACGACCCTGAGAGGACGATCAAATCGTCTAAATAAGTCAGGATCGTGGTATGCTCTGGTAGATTGGACTTGAAACGATCCATCAGGCGTTGAAATGTCGCACCGGAGTTCCTCAGACCCATAGGCATCCGTTTAAAACGGAATGTCCCGAGAGGTGTGATAAAAGCCGTTTTGTCACGGTCATCTGGGTGGACACTCACCTGAAAATATCCTGCTCGAAGATCGAGGGTAGTCATGAAATTGGTAGTCTTTGCTGCGTGAAGGACGTCCTCGATGCGCGGGAGCGGGTAACGGTCGGCCTCGGTGACGGCATTGAGTTTGCGGTAGTCGATGCATAATCTCATACCTCCGTCTTTTTTACCTACGAGGACCACGTTAGCTGCCCATGGCGATTCACACTCCTCAATCACGTCGGCGTCGAGCAGCTTCTCTAACTCCTTCCTAAGAGCTTCTTTCTTATTTGGAGACATCCTGTATAAAGGGGATGCAATAGGCTCTTGGTTATCACTCACCTTAATACGGTGGGTAGCAAAGTCAGTCGCGGGACCGTCCGGCGCGAACAAACCTGACCTGCTAAGAATAAGCGTGTTGAGTGCTTCCTTCTGCTCTGAAGTAAGTTTGGACCCTTCATCGTCCCTCAGGCCGATGCTAGTCGCTGCTATATTCATGAGGTCTGAGCTGTCTGGAGGCAAGCTATACTCACGTATAAAGTCGTATTGTTCATCAGGAATATCGGCAAAGTACCAAGTACCTTGTGGTACATTCAAGGTCACCGATGCGCTGACTATGAAATCACGGCCCAATAAAGTTTTCGTGCTGGAGCCGGGGAGAACTAAAAACTGAGTAGGTACTACACGTCCCTGCAATGTAACATTAACATACGCGGAGAGTACTTTACGTACTTGGTTTGAGCCGTCGGCTAAACTAAAGTTACGTTCCATCTCCGAAAATTCGATTCTGTTGTCGAGAAGTATGTTGTAAAGCGCGGGGCTCGCGATACAGTGCGTTGCCCCGGTATCTAAAATTGCAACCCCTACTCTGTCACATATGGCAATTTCAACCAATGGTAATTCGGTACAATTTGACATAACCGCAGTATTAAAATCGACATGTTTCGAAGACGCGGGAGCGGCGTCGTGCTTAGATCGACACGTTTCACATTTAGAACGCACTACCCCTGGTTGGCCACATCCATAACACCGTATACCAGGACTACCAGAATTATTAAAATTTGTGGTAGGTAAAATATTCGCATTATTCAAAATATTCGACTTACGACGCTCTACTTTTGGGTGGTAATCGTCGTTACGTCGTTTTTCAAGGTTATTACTATCGTCCCCAAAATTACGATTTTCGCACTTGCGACAGTCGTCCACCGTGTGACCGAATATTTTACAATATGAACAACGCGGTCTAACACGTTTAGATTGAGATTTGTCGTCTAAATAAGTCGCATCGTTCGAATAAGTAGGTAAAGGGTTTCGACTTACCGATGTGGGCTGCTTACGGTCAATGAACTCTGCGCGAGACTCCTCCACGTTCCTAGCCAATTCTATGAAAACATCGAGATCGGGAATTGAATCACGCGGCACATATTTACGTAATTTTCGATCTAAAAGTCCGTATATAATGTCAATCTTCATAGCTTCTGGTACGACGTAGGGTAATTTACACAAAAGCGCGCGCAATCTGCACACGTAGGTATCGGCGCGTTCGCGGCCTTGCTCACTCGCGAAGACATCACGTAGAATTCTGTACGCAGGTCGGGCCGCGCCGAATCTGCCTCGAAGTCTTTGTAGTGCGCCTTCCCACGAAGTTACTGTGGAGCGCACGCCTTTCCACCACACGGCGGCTTCGCCGGTCAACAGCATCGGCAAACCTCGTAATGCGTGCTCATCGCTGACGTTCGTACATTCCTTAAAAATCTCGACTGCGTCTATGAACACCTCGAGCGCTTCGTCGCTGCGGGGCGTGCCGCCGGCACCGCCGCCGCTGGCGCCGTCGAAGCGCGCGGTACACTTCGCGAAGTTGCCGGTGTGGAGTCGCGACATGTCGCCGGGCGCCGGCGAGGGTGTCGTCTCGACGCTGGTTGGCGACAGTCGTGTATGGGATAATAAACTCTCGAGCATTTGCCGGTTAGTTTCTGCCTGGCTCCTGGAGACCGCCGCGATAATCGATGTAAGTTGGGCATCGGTCATTGACACGGTTTTGGTTCCGGTGGTACTCTCGTTATTTTCCTCCATATTTTCGAGGTCGTCGTTGGGATCGTCACTGTCGTTATTTCCTCTTCTTCTGCTCGTCGTTCTCGGCATTATTAGTAATAGTAGCCGGCGACGGGAAAGGTATAACTAACTGGTTCGAACTTGCACAAAACACAAAGTACCTATTCTGCACGTATTCACTGTTTTTGGTCGTAATATCGAGCCACTAGTTGGGACGCCACTATAAAAACTATTGTTTGTAGTTTTTAATAAAGTTTATTGCACGTTAGGTACACGTGATAACATATACAAATTAAACAGAATGGAAATAAAAGTTATAACAGTTTCGTGAAAATCAAAAGTTCGTGTGTTCGCTCCCGTGACGTAGTTCAACCTCTCTGTCTATCGAGTTGACATTAATGACGTTTAACGAATGAAGGACGCGGGTACGCGACCAATCAGAGACCGCGAGCGTGGAGGAGTCCATGATGGCTTACGTTCGGAAACCTATCGCGTACATTCTCGTTACAAGTGTCTATTTGTAAATGCGGTACTCACGTAAAAACCAGTCTGTTTATTCCGGGTAATCTCCAAAACAGCTGGACTATTTTTCACGGGACTTTCACTGGCAGATAGCTGAAGTTACAAGGAGTAACTTAGGCTATTTTTGTTTAAAATAAACATTAGGGTTCCTCGGGCTACCCATGAAATTAAGTATACGCGAGTGAAACCGTGGGGCATGGCTACTATTAATATATAAATTACCTTCCTACAGGTTCTTACAACGTTGCATTTGTTGCAGTATTTCGTGAAAGTACAGTATTCTCTTAAGTATTATAAAATCCAATTAAGTGAATTATGGAGCAATTTTCTTCTCACAATAAGGTCGTAATCGAGTTGAAATATGGCATGTAATTCTAGTAATAATGAACGGAAGTTTGCTCCACACGTATACGTTGCAGACCTCCATAGAAACCTCCTTTAAAAGGTAAGAAAACGGAAATATGTCTACTGAAACATAAGTAAAATTCTACTAAAATCTATAGAATTCTGAAAAGTTTCAATTAGAAAAGAGCCCACTTAAATAATTAAAATTAATTAAGACGAGTGATTTTTATATTAAGAACTAACTGAGCCCGGCAAATGTTGTATTCCCATACCTGTATTTGGGATGGAACACCCTTATCCTTTAGGGATATTAAAAATGGATGTAGACCGATTCTCAGACATACCCAATTAGCACACAAAATTTCATACAAATCGGTCCAGCGGTTTCGAAAGAGTTTGGAAACAAACACCACAACACGAGAATTTGATACATTAGATGTTAGCAATTTTAAGGCTGTTAGTATACATGAGAGTGTTATAGATAATAGTGTGTAGGAAAATGTGTAGATCGGAATGAACCTTTTACACTGATTAGTGACTTTATACTCCGCTTTATCGTGTTGAGTTTTTTATTCGCCGATATAAAGTTTAATACAAATATAGAAAAATTTTAGTATAAATATCACCCTAATCTCACCGCTTTACTGCATCAGTAATTCCTTATGGTGGAAGTGGAGTGTTTTTAAGAGAGAGCTCGATGTCGGCAGACCGCGCGATTTTTTGTTCCCACTAAAAGATTCGGTATTGCCAACTTAGCTACATTTATCCGTAAAAGAACAGGTAAGAGAAAAGGTAGATATACAATAAATATACATTCACACATCGCAATATTATGCGATGAACGATAGAGTATCTTGACATCACCATACTACTAATCTCTTCATACTTATTCACTAATCATCAGCTAATCAAATATAGCCCGTTCTGTCCGCTACTAAGCAAAGTCCTCTTTTATCACTATACCTTTATTTTTAATACCAAAAAATCCCCCACTTAACTAACAAATATAAAATCTAGCCTTGCCTTCAAGAGATCTCATGTAATTTTGCTCTGTGGCACGGCTCTTACGCGATAACCTAGAGTAGTTAACAATGTAGGTCAGGAATTTTCTGCACATCTTCGACCTAAGAATTGTACCAAGAACGCCGTTCGATTAACAGACATTTTATACGGAGACCTTGTTAAAAGAAATAGGTTGTAGTTACACTGTTTAATAAGGTTGAAAATTCTTCGGGCATAGTTTAAATAAAAACTTTACAAGCAGTTATAGGAATTTTAAAACAAATTGTACTAAATGAAACACTCACACAGACGCGCGCATATACGAGAAAATATTATTAGCTTCTGCTCATGGTTTTGCTTGCGCGATATATTCTTTGGTATAAAGATTATATTGGCGAAATAAATTTTGAAATCGGATTCGGACTAGTATCTTCATCCAAAACTTTACTTTTTTTATAGTTTTAGGATATATTTCTAAATAGGTCTACTGAACATTACATTAAAGTCACTAAAGTCATGCCATTTTTATAAAAAGTCCAAACAGCTACGACCAAAAGCCTCGTCATTACAGTTGTTAGAAATAAAAAAAAATGCTTTAAAAGAAAATGAATATTGAGATGTCAAAAACAGAACGCAAGCCAAAACACAATACCTACGACCCGCGGCAGGGTTCTTAAACAAACTGAAGCGTGAGTTACCAACTCAAATACCATATGAACAAAAACTCTGTGGGCTTCAGGCAAAAGGGATTACTTGGGTAAAGAAAATGTACTTCTCTTAATACGTGAGCTATCGCAAGACAGACCTATACTGATAAATAAAATTGGAGTGTTTTTTTGTAATTTCAATTTAACTATAGCTTTTAATTAATGCATATTGCATAGTCTACAATAATATGTATGCGGTGTAATAAGAATAAGCTACTTAATATAAAATAAAAATAAACTAAGTTTTTTTTTTTTTTTTGTCTCTCGGTCTTGTTTCTTCCGGCTAATAAGCTAGATAGCTAGACGGATTTTAAAGGGACATAATGGCAGATAGCTGATGCTACAAAGAGTAAGTTAGGCTACTTACTATTACAAAATAATTAGGGTTCGAAATAGCCACCCATGAAATTAAGTTGAAGCAGGTGAAACCGCGGGGCATAACTAGTTGGCAATATGAATGAAATCATTGTTTCCTCCAAGGTACAAAAGTTAGTCTAAGCATGAGCGAATAATGTTTAATCAAAAGTATAAAACCAGTTCAAATTAAATGCATGAGAAATTAGAAATGCGACTTCCTGGAAAGGTCAACTCACTTCAGTCATGTTTTTTTAAATGAAAGAATTTATAAAAAAAAAGGTTGGGATATTGAAAATGAGAGATTAAAAATAAGTTTATTGGAAAAACATTTTTTGGTCCAGACACGGATCTTATGTCGTAGAAGGCAACTACCACTTGACCGCCACGGCTCTGAAAATAAGAGTAGTTATAAAACTATAAATTAATTTGAAAAGAGAAACAAATTCGATTTTGCCGATTACAGGGGCCCAACCATGAGCTCTTTTTGCAATGCAAGTTCAGGCGTGCGACAGTGACAGATGTATACACGTCATATACTCGTGTCTCATAAATGAGTGAAACTATCATGGCAATAAGAGCTTATGGTAAGGCCCTGAAGATTTGTAGGTTAGCAAATCCAGAAATTACAACCTATTTTAATCTAGTTAATAAAATATACGAGTATTATTTAAAAAGTGTTTCATAATTCAGGAACCTTCCATTTATGTACTTTTAGGGATTTTCCATCTACAATTTCCCAGTAGCAGCCCGGAGTCTGGATTAGTGCCCGGTTAATAGGAAAAGGTTCCACTCTGTTTGTATGACACAAATTAGGCCTGGGATGGGAGCCAGGATCAGTCGGAGCAGACCTTGGGTGGTTGAATGAAACTCCGTATCTTGGGCAGTCCTGGTTTATTGGTTCGACCACACTTGGAAATAATGTATTTGCTATATACGATATGGAGAGAGACTTTCAACAGCGCGATCTAAAAGGATATAACGCCATCTTGTGTTAAATAGCTAAACTAACTTCGTTGTAGGTATTTTACGTTTAACACAGTTATAGGACTTCACGTATATTTATTTATATCTATTGAATAAAAACTTAATTATACAACATATGCTCACGCCTGTATTCTCCGAATGGGTAGGCAGAGGTGCTGTAATAACAACTCCCACTAAATGAATTATATATACAAGGAGCAGTACATAAAACTAATTAAAGGTCAGTGTCTCGCGGGATCGTGCCATGAAGGCTGGCAGCATTGCCACATTGAATAGCAATACCGATATTCTGAGCGAGAAAAGCCCCAGCTCTTTTATCTATTAAAGACAATTACATCATCATCAATTACATCAATTTATCATATAATCATTAGTATTAAAAACATATAAAAATATTAGTATGGATTCAGTTGAATCCGGTTTTTATATACCTACCCAAGGAAAGCCAAATGAAGTTTATTTTCCTTGGAAGCGTATTCCGACAAAAACAAACTTACAACGCTAAAGTTGCGTACACATAAAAAAAAATTAAGATATTTTTACATGTTCTGAAAAAAAAACATAAATATAAAGAAATAATGCCTCAGTTAAGGATCTGCTAAGACACTTGTAAAGAAAAAATATACCACTGGTACGCAAATAAATGTTTTTCTTTCTTTTTAAACTAGTCTAGTCTTCTGAGAAGAAGCGACAAGCTGATATCTTGTTAATTACATGAAAAGGAAAAATATGTGGTACTTACTTATGTATTTATTAAAAAAAAAATATATATAATTTTGTACTGTTCATTATTGTAGTTTAGCTTTTTGTTCAATAAAGTTCTAGTCTGCTTCTAAGTAGGTACTAATATTCATATTATTATGAGCACATCTCATCAGAATAATATTAAAATTATTGAATTCAGATAAATATTCATTATGATGAGTTATCATTCGGATATAATATAATAATCTGCCAGGATCAATTTCGAACCTAGTAGTACCTTGAAGCCAGTAAAATGGCCGTAAAAACTGAAACTTCTACCATTTATAAAAAAGTTGTTTAAATAATCATTTTTGGATATAGCGAAGGTTGTATACTTAGCCTAAGTCCTTAGCCAAAGCTCGTTAAGGGTCACTTTAGATAGACCGGCGATTACGACGATTCAAGAACTTTTCCGAGCGTGCCAGTAAATAAAAAATATACGCCATACTTCCCTGTATTAGGGTACTTTGAGATTGTCGGTGTTCGCAGCGTTTTTGTAAGGACTTGTGTTATTTGAGACGTGAAAACTTTCAACCGTTATGCGAGGAATTGGTAGAACGCTCTTCCGGTGCTGTCAATGAAAGTTTCAATGTTTTGAATTTTGAGGGTTTTCCTGTATCAACGGTATTAGGACACATATAGCACCGTTCTTCTAGATTTACTGATTTGGGGCCTTACCATGAGCTCTTATTGGCATGATAGTTTCACTCATTTATGAGACAGATATTCGCGACGTGTATACATCTGTCACTGTCGCACAACTGAATTATCATTGCAATAAGAGCTCATGGTTGGGCCCTTGGTAAGGGTAGCAGAAGTAAGAGTCAAAACAGAACCTGTAAAGACTTTCGTATATGTCCCTACTTTTGACCGATTAACATTTTTTTTCGCCTGTTAATACTACTATGAATATTCAGGAATATAGCCACCATATACAAGATTTTTGTTTAATTATTACTTGTGATTAAAAATATATGTTTAGACAAAAAATATGTAAGAAAAGATTAGCGAGATGGGACTTTTCTGTTTCTCTTATCGTTTCTGTTATTAACTTATACATATATTAAATGCGTTACTTTGAAGCCTTGCAGTTTGCACGATATGTTTTTGAGCTGTACATATTGCTAATTGAAGAGCCCTCTCAGTTATGCCGCGATTTGTTTTTCAACAGTTGCATATTTTATAACGCTTTTAAAGGCTTTTAGATACAAAACTTCGTTACGGCATTGTTTAATGCAGACAATAATTAAATAAGCAATTCTGGCAAGTAAGGCAAAAGGAATTACCACTTCGTAAAATTTCATAATTAAATTCTGAACAACCGACCATTTTCACCGGAAGTTTTGTTCAAATGTAATGTACAAGGAAAGTTTTCTTATTAAATAACAATATTCTAGAACTTTGGTGCTCCATACACAAAATTTATAAATAGGTCAAGGGCAGCGCTTAAAAGTGAATTGTGCAGTAGAGAGGCGAAGATTTTTATCGATACATTCAAAACATTGTTTTCTGTACTAATATTATGAAGAGGAAAGGTATGTATGAATGTTTGTAACGAATTGGCTCAAGAAGTTCTGAACCGATTAAAAAAATATTTCACCATTTGAATGTTAAATTATCACTGACTAATATTGGCTATATTTTATCTCCGTACTCCTACGGGAACGGGAACTACGCGGGTGAAACCGTGTGACGTCTACTAGTAAATTAAATTTATTTTCAGAGGCTTGCAGTTCCAAGAAAGCTTACGTTCGAATTGATTCTTGATTGACCTTCTTTTTTATTTTGTTTAACGAGCGTTGAATTAACGAATGTATCATTAATTAATATTTTAATATGAAACTATATCTGTCTGTCTGTCACCTTCTCAGAGCTAGTTGAATCAATTTGGTTAAAATGTATAATGGATACTTTAATACCATGGACAGAAATTGTGTACATAATAATAAAGTAAACGACGTTGCGGGGAAAAGCTAGCACGTAATACAGTATCGACAACGTAACCATGGAAGCCCTACTAACTCAGTATTCGCTATGAAAAATTTGGCAAACAAATTAGATCGTTTATTTCAACGGCCTTCAAGAGGATGAAATGTCGGAACGTATTGTTAAATTTAAATGCAAATTTTTGTTTTTTTATATTGCAAAATTAATTACATGTCGACTTCAGTTAAATGTTTGTATCATGACCATCAATTTAGGAGTAATAACTCTTGTCGGTGTAACCGATGCAACTCTTTCCACTTGTCTCTGTCCAGTGCCATCTCTTTGACCTCCTTATACGTCATTACAGACACTTTTTCCTTAACTTGGCTCATGTATAGCCTTGGTCTTCGTCTTCCTCACTTCCCTTCTACATTTCCTTCTATTATGTTTGTATAATGTTACATAATTAATGAAGAACAGTGATAGATCACATACATACATACATGTGCTCACGAAAACCATAGGGGTAGGCAGAGACTACTATTCGCTACATGCTACGATCTTTGCAGATTTCTTTTGCTTCGTCTACAATCATACATTTCTCACAAATCTCACACATCCCATAATCCGTTCACATTTTTTGTGGAACTTTTAAACTACAACTAAAAATATATTAACTAGCTGTGCCCCACGGTTTACATGTGTCTATTTAAAAAAAAATAGCCCTAGTTACTCCTTGTAACATTAGCCAACTGCCAGTGAAAGTCTCAAAATCAGCCGTTTCTGAGATTAGCTAGAATAAACAGACAAATATAATTAAAATTGGATTTTATGCATTTAGTGAAAAGTTATTTTGGAATTACAAACAAACACTTAAATTTTATTTATCTGATTGTATAGATGTACAGATATTATCAGTTGCTATTTTATTAGATCACAAACCACAGAGAGCATTTTACTCCTTTGTTTATAGGTAGGTGGTTCATTATTGCTATTTGGCAAATGGCTTTGAGTTCGAACTAGACTAGAGTTTAGTGTTCCTGCGGTTTTGGCCTAATTGCCACAGGCACTGTTGGTAACACGTCCTATTCGGTTACAGCCGCGTTATTCACTAAGGTGTCTCAGCGTTGAACTCGACGACGAGCGTTGGTTTCAATCATAGGACTATATCCATACATCCATACAGATAAATAAAATTGAAGTGTCTTGTGGTGATTAAAAAATTACAGCTTTTCCAACCATTTTTATTTTTTTCCGTCTGTCTGTCTGTTTGTTTCGGCTAATCTCCGAAACGGCTGGACCAATTTTAATGGTACTTTTTCTAGCAGATAGCTAATGTAACAAGGAGTAACGTAGGCTACTATTAATTTAAAAAAAATTACGGTTCCGCGGGCCACTGACTGCTTACATATATTTATACTAGCTGTGCCCCTCGGTTTCACCCGCGTAGATTTAGTTTCATCCTTACTGTCGCAGAACCCTAATATTTTTAATGAATAAAAGTAGCTACCTGCCAGTGAAAATCCCGTTAAAATCGGTTCAGCCGTTTCAGAGATTAGCCAGAACAAACAGACAGACACATTTTTTTAACTTGGTTTTTTTGTGTCCATATCATGTATATTTTCATGTGCATTCAGTGAAAAGCTGTTATTTTGGAATTACAAACAGACACTTCAATTTTATTTATCTGTATAGATGTTTTATACATAAAGAGTAAGGTACAATTTTGTATCTTCAAAACCGACAAACGACGACGAATGCGACGCTGAGAAACCTTGGTGAATAACGTGACAGGTTATATAATGTCGTTTAGGTGAATATCTAGTTACTGATGACAATTACTAGACTTGACATTTGATTCATTATGTCGCGTTGACATCGGATTACTGATAAGTGTCGTAACATTTCTGCGTACGACATAGTATAAATATGAACTTTACTAGCAGTAAGGAATTTAGTCCTATTTTTTTAGATGAGATCGTTTGCTCTCTTTTTTCTCAGACACTGTAATCCGTCATTGAATTACTTCTCAGACATATGCAGGTTTTCTCACGATGTTTTCCTTCACCCAAAAACACATGGTGTAAAATCATTGCACACGCCCCGTTAGTATTCGAACTTGTGTAGCAGCCAACTGCTTAAACCACAAGGCCACCATGGCTCTTACAAACACTACACTTCTCCAAATACCTCAAGAAAGCAGAGAGTACATAACTAATGAAACTAACACTAAATCTTATTACGAGTGAAATGCGTTTAATATACGGGGTCTTCGGGGCCATAGTCCCCTTTGGCCTTGATTTATATGCTAAGGAGGGCTACGATGCACGCCCGTGGTCCATGTCGTGTTTTAACCCCTATCAGACCGACGATAACTTGTAATGTGAAGCTGGTTGAGTTACACGGTGCAGATAGAATTGAGGACTTGAGGACTTACTCACTTTACAAGAAGTTTCCGAGATATATGTTGGTGTCCTCAAACTATGTTCTTATAGAGACTTCCAATCTCTTCTTTACAATTTGTTCACAATTAAAGACTGAACAATCCTCACAGACTGAACAATCCTCAAAAAAAAACCAAAGAGACAAGACCCTTATATCTCCCGTTTCGGGGACGGAGCCGGAGCTGCCCGGCTAGGCACAGTACCTTAAGAAAGATCACAGTCAAATATGTGTACATTAGTGTTGAATTCCAGCCAGATGTGTTGTAATAACAGCTCCCACTTTTCACCGAAGATGATTAAGTGCAAACGTGACGCATGGTGAGTCTATCGCCGTCTCAGGCACTACGTATGTAGGTACGTCTTAGAATTACTTCACAGAAAATGCAGCTTTCCTTTACCGTAAAGCACGTGGTGGGAAATCACTGCAAATAAGTTTTTTTTAGGAAATATCATTGGTACGACCCCGCTGGGATTCTAGCTCGATGACCATACGAATGTTACAAGTATTCGTAGATTGTAGTAACCGCTAACCACATGATGGACTATACGCTTGGTTGCCAAGTGGTATAATAAAAAAACAAACTCAGATGTAATTATGGCAATCCACCTATTGAATTCAAAGCGAATGTCTATATAAATTAGTTTCTCTAACCGTATAGCAAATCATCATAATGTTTCTTGAATAAAATAAACAGTGTAGTTAAAACAAGCCTATCTTCTTAATTTTACTGTGAAAATATGTTAACGGCTATCAACATTTTGTTCATGAAAATTAAGACTAGATTAAACTGAACGTTTTCCCTTTCAAAATGAGTTCAAATTGTGAAAAAACACATCAAGACAAGGCTTCAAGGCATATCCAACCCCGTTTGTTTACTATCTACCTACTTGCACAGTAAAAAAACATAAGCTTACTATAAGCAGTATGGAATCTAGACCATTTTTTTTTAAATTAAAATGTTTGCTACAAAATTTACTCTTTTTTTTCCAAAACCGTCTGTTTACTACCTACCAGTAGCTACCACTTCCTACTAGTAGTAGTAGCACGGCATTAATAAACTTACTGAGTAGTATGGAAACTCGACCAATGCTTTAAAATAAGAACCTTTATCTTAGAGCGTATCGGTTGTCACACTTGAAAATTTGAAAAAATACTCTCTTCTTTAATGTCAATTAATCGATTTGAAGTTTAGGAAAATGTCTGTAAAATATGTAAATGTCTGCAAATACTGGCATTACGCCGAAGCCGCTTATTATTGCATAGATGTCTGTGTGTGTCGAAATGTCGAATGATATGTTCCTAGATTCCGTACTGGCTGTAGGAAGTTTATATTAACTAGTAGTTATAGTCGGCCATGGAAGTCCCTTTACAACTCGATATCGACTAACATTTGCACGTCATAGTATCTATTACAAGGGCTAGTTTAGTTTGCTCTTTCAATGTAAAGCTTTTCACTCTGACACTTAACAAAAAGGCTTAAAGGTGTTCCAAATCTGAACCTTACAAATAATGTTTTGTTTGATCTTACCTATATGATGCTTCCTTTTTCTCAACACGGAAATAAAATTAATAAACCATCATCATCATCATCATCTCCCTGGCCTTATCCCATACATTGTTCAGGTTGGCTCTTATATTCAACCCGATGCGACTGCCACCTGACCTTCGTAACTCCTTTTACGAGGAAAAACCAGTTGTCAGACTTTCTTAAGCTTCCGACTAACCTGAAACGACTGCCAAAGATGATACATTGGCTACCAAAAACAGCGGCTTAACGTGATCTCCGAGGCACGGAGGGATCTCAGTCACTCACCCATCTACTGACTTGGGGTTGCTTAACTTCCCTGATCGAATAATATGCGCAATAGCAACTGTGCCAAGTGACTCTTTCATAAACCATGAGATAGATACCCTTTGTAAGACTACGTATTTATTAATGAACTAACATTGTTTATACCCTTCAATTTTGACTCGACGACAATATTATGTGACCTAAACTCGAGCCCCAAAGCTTCTCGAGCGAGCACGGATTATTATCAAACTTGGCGACGCGTCAGGGCAGCAATTTCACCGCTTATACCTACAGTGTCCGTCGTAATTAATAAATTATACGTAACCTAGAATGTAGTCTGTTTTGTATATTAAATTACATCGGGCCTGGAATGTATGTAATCCGAAATAGTGACATGTTTTAATGCTAAAAGTGGCGAACCATGAACTAATTGGTTGCATAATGAATGGACTGCGCTCATTAAAATTTGACCGGTTGATAGAATATCTGTAAACTATTTTGTTTTTGAATTGGTCAACTTGTAATGTCATTTGTAGGCATCCAAAATATGAGACTATTTATTTGTAAAGGTTTTGATTAAACCGGTATGCACAAGTGACATTATAGTGCTACCAAATTCTACCCAAACAGGGTAAAAACCAAGACTAGACCAAACTCAGACTAGCTATAACCTATGTCCATCCCTCTTGGAATCCGTATTAAAAATAGAGATGAAACTTTTAAGCCAATCATTTTTTGTAATTATGTACGCACTCGCTCGACATGAAGTAGCTGGCAATTGTTTTTGGCTCGACATAGCGAGACTCGACGTAGCGGGAATCGGCGTAGGGGGAATCGACGACAAGGGAATGATTCGTTAAAAGATTGTTTATTGGCGAACAAAAGACGATTCCTACAACAACACGTACATCTTATTGAACTGCTACTGCAGAGTTTAAATGTGTGGCTTTGCCTTATTGATGCTATAGTTAAAACTACTGATAGCACAATAAGCCCTGTCTCTGCGAAACATGAACGACGACCTAACCGCACCAACACACTAAAGGTAGCGTTATTTGGCTGAGATCTTATCAATATATATATAGATAGATTTACAGTTCCCAGTCGAGCAGCTCCTAAATTCGAACAGAAGATCCTGTAATATCCTAGCTATTTAAACGTGTTTTAGGTGGCAAACAAGCATGCAGCTCATATGATGGTAAGTGATTACTGCAGCCTATAATATCTTGCAATACCAGAGGTATAACGCCTTACCACGTTACCGACCCTATTTATAGGGCTATTTATAGCACTATCTCTTCACATCTTTCTTGAAGAAACCCATTCTATACTTGTTTAGGAAAACATTTACTATGGAGATTCTACTACGCCATAAGATCTATTTTTGTGATTTAGGCATTTATATGCGTATCTATAGAACGTCCAAAAAGCGTCACTCAAATACTTGTCTGTTTAGCATTTGAGACAAAACCTACATATATATGTAGATACACAAATCTGTGAAATTATCCGGGTCACAGTAAAAACCAGCTCACCGTTAGACTGAACTGATGCTGGTTTGGTCTGCGGTTATAGTTGAGTTGCGGACCTTTGACGATAATGTTTCGATGTAACAATTTATATTGTTTCGATGATATGTACATGATGCCTGGCTGAGTTTCTTGCCGGTTCTTCTCAGAAGGCTAGTTTCCGAACCGGTGGTAAATTCTCGACTTTCATAAGTGCCTTACCACGGCCTAAACTGAATAAATATTTTTCATTTTCATTTTCATTTTCAATGAACGACAACACCCGATGTATCGCTTTGCGCCAGAAACCCATTTTTTATGTGTTTCATCATGTTATTTTAAATCGACTATGAAATCAAAAAAAATACATGTGTTCGTGAATAATATCGACGTTAAAGAACTGATTTTGTTGATTATGTTTTGTTGGAAATGAGATATTTATCTCCCTTTGAAAATCTTAGTGGCGACTAGTGCGTTTGTAATTTTTTTTGCGATTAATTTTTTTATTATATTTCCTACTTTAATTGTTGTTAATAAATTACCTAATTCAAATACCAATACAGAAAAGCTTCACAATTAATTGTAAACTCTAAGCAATGTTGCTGACAGGCGATAAACAGAAGCGGTCGACATACCTCCAATTGCCCTTGTACTTTATAAACTTTGTGGCCCCTAACGGTTACGAACTATGAAGTTGATCGGTTAAAGTGATTAAATGGGCTGCCATCAAACATCTACAGTACTAATTGACCTTAAAGTCATTAAGTTAATGGTTGTAATTTCGAACCAAGGACAAATTGAGGCATTTTAATCAAATTTCTAGTCATCAACATTTCTATAAGTTTTGACAAGTTTATTTTATATTTCGATGAATACTTGTCAGAAGTCTTTTTAGGCTAATTGCATTAATCTATCGTGACAGAGAAGCTTGTGGTAATTATTTGCTACGTAAATGATACAAATTCTAATCCAATTGGTCTGTATCAATGAGACCTTTCAAATAAAAGACTGAAGTGCAATGATATCAAACCACGTGCTTTAGGCTATCCGAACATACAGTAATGTCATCAAATTATTGCATATTGTCAATAATATTGTGTGGGTGCGGTTAATATTGCGTTATTGTTCCATAACATTGTGAATATTGTCAATATTGTATTGACCAAGGTTAGCCGCACACACACATATACATTATATTGTGTGTGTGCGGCTAGCCTTGATGAGAAGGAAATCGAGGGTATACTTTTTTGAGATAAAATTAAAATAATTATGTTTTGCGAATATTGGGCGTTACAGCATTTCTACCGTTTGTGTTTGGATAATATGTATACCCACCAGAGTATTTTCTACATATAGTCAAAAAAAAAACTTCTGAAAATCTGCATTAATTCCAGCCCTGTCCGGTAAAGGGATGAATGAGTTGGCTTCTTAGTTCTTAAACATCCTAGAAAGCCTTGCCTTTGGAAGCTTAAGGACTATTTTAGTGACATTAGAAATTTAAACATTCGGAAACTAGACGAGCTCTTCTCCAGAAAAAACTTCAGAGCGCCATTATGGAGGTGTTTTGTATACAAAACATTTCCTCAATTTAATTGCAGGTCTTAAAATCTTCTCTTGTTGTTATGGCAATACGACTAAAAGACAGTGACAGATGTATACATGTCAGATACAACCGTTTTACCATGAATCGAACTTATGTTACAATAAGAATTGATAGAACGGCTCCAGTTCCCTATAAAATGGTAAAAGTCTGAGTTGGAAAATAAATCAAAAGCCAGCGTTTAACTTCGTTATATTTAACTTACATTCCGGTACGTTTAAGATAAGATGCACTTTTCCTAGTAAATTTATCGACGAAGCTTCAGGCAGGTTTGCCCTTCTGAGAGATTTATAGATGTTAGAAATATCTATCCCACGCTAGTTACGGAAGGTAAAACTTCACATTACGTCAAGGGGAATTAAGTGTATGAGAGTAATGGATGTATGTACTTTGGTTACAGGTAATGGGATATTTTACTACCCGAGAAGGAAAATAAGGAGGAAACCACACAAATTCTGCCAAGTGCAAAAAGGTTTTTTTCTGCCTGATAAGCGGTTACTGCGACTGCAGATAACACCGAGGGTCTAATCTTAGTTAGTAACTCATGTCAGTTATGTTATAAAGAATGGAATCGCTGTGCCGACTTGGTTACTATAGCACAGCGATTCCACTCTAGTTCTGTCAAGCTATAGAGCTCTCAGTAATTCGGATAAGAACGTTCGGAATTAACCGCATACGTCCTAATACATTGTTTAAAATTCATAGATACAAAATATGCTCACGCCTGTATTCCCCGAAGGGGTCGCGAAATATTTATGTCCCCTGTAATTGGGGGCGAGCTTATTGATACTAACTAGGTACTAATCCAGAATCCAGGCTGCAACTGGGAAATTGCAGATGGAAAAATCCAATAACACCTCACTGTCCCGGGATTGCGCCCAGGATCTGGTGTTCCGCAGTAGCGTTAGCGACCACTAGATCAACGAGGCAGTGTGTAAAGTTCAAAAAGTATAATCAGCGGCACATATAGGTACGTAGACATTCGTGACTAGGTTGTATAGTTAGTTACCTGTGCAAGTTGACGCGGGCGAAACGAAATAGGTCTGGAGATAAATCTACACCGGAATGGCGCTCTGTATTATTCTGCCTGAATATCTCATATGGGACTCGGCGTCAAAATAATCCTATATCTAATGTGAATCAGTTTATGGAAGATAAGCTGTGCCCCGCGGCGTCACCCGCGATGACTTAATTTCTTGGATGGCTTTATTTTGCGGAGCACTTGTTCTGGGTGATCTCTGAAACAGCTGGAACAACAACAGGATTCTAACGGGACTTTCACTGGCTGATTGCTGATATTACAAGGAATAACTTAGGATACATTTATTAAAAAAATAGGATTCTAATTATGCATTGTATGCGCATGAAATTAAGTCTTTGCGGGTGAAACCGCATCATCACATATCTAGTAATGATATACAATTCAAAGTAAATAAATCCGTATGAAGAGTCAGACGGAAGTAAAAATATGTCTCTCATGTGAAATGAAAAGTAATGACCCAGTCCGCCAGTAGCCGACGCGTTAAGCCCGCTAGAAATTATGCTCTTTTGCCAGACAAATGGGTTCATACGTTCATAACGTTTCCGACCTATGATAAGTGGTTTAATTCCGCTGAATGCAGTTCCAAATTATCTGATACGTTTCTTTAATGGGATTGGTATGTAAGTAGGTGTTTTTTACCTGCTTGTGAGTAGGTTTTGGTTTCATCCTAAGTTTTTACTACTCTGTCACTTACTTGCTAGGTCGGACGTGTTTAATCCTGTAAAAGAAAAAGTCGAGTTTTCGATTGTGTTTTGTATTTTATCCCTAATAATGTTATATTATTTCTCAAAAAGTAAAACTTTTATTTTATCACAGTCACCATCATAAAAATAAACATCTATCCACACACCGCATCACCTGCAGTTGATGTTTGAGACATTCAATGCGTGTGATAAATGCTATATACTCTAACTACCACGGCTCAAAATTCTAGTAATAAATCAATAAACGAAAAGATTACAATCCCAAGCAAAATATGATATAATTATTCTTACGCAATATCGTTAGTAAGGCGTGAATAATATTTCATCTAAAAAGCAGCAGAACTTAATCCGCTAACTGTAAAATTTCGTCAGCTACAGCGACTTTTATTCGCCGGTTTAGACCGGATTATTCCGGTTAAGCACCGCGAAATATGCAGGATTTTCTCGGCTTTGTTAGGCGAAGTCGCGATTTATAGCTTTTGCAACTTTAACCAACTGCGTGCTAATGTATCGGCCTTTTTGCTATCTCACCAATGGGTTTTGTGTATCTGTTAAATTAGTTTTTTACTGCCGTTATATAATTTATATACGTTTGCATTTTTTATTTTTCTTCGAGATGTAACTAGAGCTTAAAACCATAAATTTATTCGTTAGGGTCCGCAATGTGTCTATACACTGTAATATGACTGATCGCCAGATTTTTAAAACAAAGCGACAGCCATCTTCTCGACCCTTTTACGATCAAAATCAGTTATCTGGGTAAAACCAGTAGTCAGTTTAGGATTTTAGGTTCGACTGACTAGTAAAGATTGACAATGATGTTAAACTGGCAGATGGGACCGACGGCTTTACGCTAGGCATGAACCTCAATCTAAATCAGTAGGACCTAGATTGGGGTAACTAATTTCGCTAATACCTATGACATTCAAAATTCTAAATTACTTAATTTGATGAGTCTTTTTATAAAGTAATTTCAAACCGTCAGAAGGACACAGAAAAAAATAATATTATTCAGGATTATAAATGTTACCACCGGGTTCGTAAGGTTGCTTTTACTGATAAGAACGCAAGAAAAAAGATATGAGCAATAGCAACTGATGCCCCAAGCCATGAGAGAGTCTGGTAGAGTTTACGTGACCACGCAGTTACAAATGTCTATTGTTCTAAAACTGACTGGATCATAGGTCGTAATTAAGAATGAACTCTGTTATATTGCTCTTTAAGTTCATTTACGGTTGAATTAGGTTTATGGCACGAGATAGTCTACGCCTAAGTGTGAAACAAGTCTTAGACAGAAATAAAGTTATATAGCACATTAATTAAGTACATAGTTGAGATAATATAAAATGCGTAACTAAATAAAGCCAACATAGAAAGCTAATTTTAAGATAGTCAGGGCATAAAGGTTGTATTCGAAATAAACTTTTAACAAAACAATATAAGACTTTAGATAACTTCGCAGGTTAGATCGGTCGCAAGTTCGAACCCGGTGGGTAATATCACCCGGCTGAACTTATATATGAAACTTGCTAATATTAGGAGCAATACTAAAGTATTTTCAGAAGGTATTGAAAGCGAGATGGCTTTGTATACGGCCCTGTTTAGTCTACGCCTAAGTGTGAAACAAGTCTTAGACAGAAATAAAGTTATATAGCACATTAATTAAGTACATAGTTGAGATAATATAAAATGCGTAACTAAATAAAGCCAACATAGAAAGCTAATTTTAAGATAGTCAGGGCATAAAGGTTGTATTCGAAATAAACTTTTAACAAAACAATATAAGACTTTAGATAACTTCGCAGGAAATGAGGTCGCAAGTTCGAACCCGGTGGGTAATATCACCCGGCTGAACTTATATATGAAACTTGCTAATATTAGGAGCAATACTAAAGTATTTTCAGAAGGTATTGAAAGCGAGATGGCTTTGTATACGGCCCTGTTTATTATATATTTGAATATTCAAGTGCATATTAGTTTTCTTATCAATTGACGATTGATTTAAGTTGAGAGTAGATTAATTGGCGCTCACTGTAATCTCTGCTGATACGGCTGGACCGATTTTTACAGGTCTTTTTTAGATTTTAGGCCATTGGTAGATTGTTCAACTTACTAGGAGTAACTTATACAAGGTGTCGGAGAAAAAGGAACAGTTGTCAGAAGTTGTAGGGTTTTATGAATATATCATTATATTGAAATCGTAAAATATCTAGTTCCAACGATAACGTAGTTATAGGCAACGGCCGAAGAGCTCGCGGCCTTAATCGATTGAATGAACGCGCGGCCGCGTTTACCTACATTCCGTACGCGGTCATTAAACTTTATAAATTAAGGGGAAGGTTACTGGTTTCGAAAAATGGCTTTAAGGGATTATTTCAGGATTTATTAGTGGGAGAAAAAATATAAAACGTAGTTATATTTCACGTGAATAACTCTACGTTACAGCTGATTTTTATGCGAAAATAAGGTATTGATATGGTCAACTTTGAACATCAATTACTCGAAAACGGAAGAAAATACTTTTGTCATAATAATTTTAATTGCTTCCTAAAATTATACCCTATCACATATTTTATGAGCTGTCCCGGTTTTCTCGACACCCTGTATAATAAACATCCCTTAATTAAAATCAGCCATGACATTATGTCTTGCTGGTTAAACAGCTAGTACCTAATAAGTAAAAAATGAAATATTCAAGCGAAAATAACTACAATAAAATTGTTTGGTTACAATCCTCTGTAAGGTGGAATTACAGTCCTCGGTTGCTCTGTATCGGTCCCATTTTAATTTAAAAAGTCAGCGAAGAAATGCTGTATGTCAAATTTGACACTAGAATTCAAAATTTCAAGTGGTTAGTATACTACTTACCAAAAAACATAATAGTAGTGAGAGGTAGTTAACCTCTGAAAAATATGCCAGTCGGGTGAATTCATGCGATCATTTTTGTACTTATCTGCTTAATAAATTCAGTTACTTTGCATTGTGTTAACTTTCAGTTAATATTTCATCGTTCGTGACACTTTACTTAAAACTTAACTCTGCATTTTACGAGTTTTAATAAAATATTGGAGCAAGCTGCGCACTGATTTTGCTGTGAGGTATAGTTTAATGAATAAATGTTGGTCTTCTTGTTGTTGAAATTGAAAAGAATAGGGATATGTATGTGCAACAATAAACACTCTGTAGGTATGTACGTTACATATTGTTCAAAGTAAAAGGTATTAAATCCCTACTGACTTGTAATAATAACACTTCATTAGTATATTTTTATCTCTAGACTCAACTAAATGCTAATCTAACTGTGGAAGCTTTTAATTACCAACTTGGTTACTGTGTTAATGTAATTATAATATACGTAAATTAGTCATTATGCTTTCCAAAAAAAAAAACAAAATAAAATATTTAATTATTGGCCTCTTATTAAAGTATTTTGATAGTCAAAGTCAAAGTCAAAAATATCTTTATTTGATTAGACTTTTTACAAAGTACTTTCAAATCGTCAGAACGACATGGATTATACATGCTACTACCAGGTTCGGAAGTTTGCTTTTACTGAGAAGAACCTGGCAAGAAACTCAGTAATTACTCTTTTAAAAATATTATAAAATTTTTAAAAACAAAAGTAAATCACTTGAGAAATGTAAGCCCATGGACACAGTTTCAATGCACAAATGTCTATAATAATATAACACATTACCAAATTAATATAACACATTACCAAATTAACTTTAAGGACTTACATACAAACGCTCATGCTTGTATCCCATGGAGGTAGGCAGAGACTACCGTGCTTCATATACTAACCTAACATACTTCTTTCGCTTCGTCTACATTCATGCATCTCTTTATACACTACCTTCGTTTAAGCTTCGAATTTGACCATTGAAGTAATTAAAAACATTGTAGATACGCGGACTGTAGCGCCATGTGCCGGGCTGATTTGTGAATCTAAACCATCCAAGACGCCACCCAAACGCATACAAAAAAATCATTCAAATCGGTCCAGCCGTTTAGGAGGAATTCAGTGACATACACACGTACAGTAGAATTATGTAATATAAAGATACTTAATAACTGCAGACAAACAGTCACACCAGCAGAGTTGAATATCGAGTAGATACGTATATATACAATTTACCGGTGAATAAAATAAGAACGCCAAACGTAAACTCAATTTATTCATCACTTGGCCTTAATAGGCGCCAAGGCACAGAAAAGTTACGAAAACGTGGGTAGAAATGAAACAGGTAAATATAGGGTGTATTTACGTTTATTAGCCCGTGAAAGAAAACCGCTATACAACTTAGCTCATTTAGAAAGTCAAACGATCCGTAGCGAGCTTGTCCAACAAGGGCGAACAAGCGATACTAAATATTTGGAGGGGAAACTTTAAACAAATCGCTGTAGAAAATGGCTCGATCAAACTGATATTTCAAGCGAAACTGATATACATTAGATAGCGTTCGATGTGAACATTGTGCTTGACGGGTCGCTCACTTCCCTCTATAATGGTTGGGGAGGGCGATGGCTGGCATTCTCGTCATACTTGTGAACAGGTGCTGCTTGTGGGGGCTGGTCATCTCAAGCTACGCATTTAGATATAAGTAGAACTACTAGACTTTTCTTTATGTTAAATTTTATCGACATTAGTGCATTGAACCTGTGTCCATGGGCTTACATTTCTCAAGTGTTTATTTTTATTTTTAATTGTATAATATTTTTGAAAAGAGTAATTACTGAGTTTCTTGCTAGGTTCTTCTTAGTAAAAGCAACCTTCCAAACCTGGCGGTAGCATGTATAATCCTGTAAATAGTGTCATTCTGACGATTTGAAAGTGCTTTGTATAAAGTCTAATCGAATAAAAATATTTTTGACTTTGACTTTAAGATTATTGGCGAAAGTTACTATCTTTCTAAAAAAGAAGAAAACAAGAAGAAATATATAGTTAAATATGTTCAACGCCATCCCAGAATGGTCCTAGAAGTAAAGTCAGAGGTGTTACAACACACCCTTTTCACCGAAGATAAAGTGACAACGACAGATGGTGAATCCATCCGCTTAGCTCTATGCTATTTGTCATATATAGTTTGAAGACGTTAGAATGAAGTCTAATTTCGTTAATTTCTCTATGACTTTGCATGAAGGGGTTTTCGTAATAAGAAAACAACGAGTGAGGTTCGGCTTAAATATAATTTTATTGAGGAAACCAAATGACTGGTAAAAAAAGATTTTGCAAGTTAAGACATTATTAAATTTAACATTATCCCTCTGAAAATTCTCGGAAATGGCAACTGAAAATGTAAGCACAGAACAAATTTGATGGCGTAAAAATGTTCAAAGGAATATTTGTTTTAAATATTTACTCTTCCTTTACTAATACTACCCATCTGGGAAAATGAATTACCTTTTATAAAGGAAAACATGAACGAAACTGACATTTATTTTATGGAAGCTAAAGGGCTAATTGGGTTGGATACGTGATGATATTTTTAATCGTTATTTGTGTATTTATTGCCCGACCATATCATCTACAAACCTCGGAAAATCTATAGTCGAGCAATTTAGTACTCCTGCTCTGTGGGCCATTTTTAAAATAAAGTTACGAGTATCTTTACATTAATTGAATCTTTGAATTACTTCTCAGACATATACAGGTTTCCTCACGATGTTTTCCTTTACCGTATAGCACGTGGTGTGAAATCACTGCACATAAGTTTTTAGAAATCTCATTGGTACAGGCCCGCTGGGAATTCCAACTTGCCTCGCTTGCGTAGCAAGTAACTGCTCAAACCACAAGGCCACCACGGCTCTCACCTAGGGTTATTTGTGCGTAATTATCTACCAAAGGTAGAATGAAACAAAAGTAAGAGCAATATTTGCAAAAACATTCAAAATTCCCGTCGTAAATCTAAGCTTTAAAGTGCATTTGGCAAAAGTAGTACCAATTAATCTGGACAAAACTGTCGGGCTCGCGAGCCCCTTGGAAACCCGCCAGTACTTCGAATCGGTTGCCCAAAGTGGAAAACTTGGAACACGCATATTGTCATTTACGTCATATTCAACCTTAAACAAACAAAGTTGTCTTGACGAGTTTCTCACTATAACTATTTAATGGTAGAAATAAGTAGAACGGTGAAAATCTATCAGTAGAACAAAAGGTCGTGGGATTCGGACTCACGCACGAAGAGTTCTGTACCTTTATTTATAAATAAAACAGAATAAACATCTAGTATGGGGAGCCCCCTCAACATACATACATATGCTCACGCCTGGAGGTATTGTAATAACAACACCCACATTTCACCGAACATGATTAAGTGCCAACGTGACAGATGGTGAGTCTATCACCGTCTCAGGCACTATACATACTCGTATATCCTTGAATTACTTCCCAGACATATGTAGGTTTCATCACGATGTTTTCACTGAAAAGCACGTGGTGTGAAATCTCTTCACATAAGTTTTTTTGAAAAACTCTTTGGTACAGGCCCAGCTGGGAACTCGAACATGCGTCGCTTGCGGAGCTCCCTCAAATATTTATTTTATGTTTTTTAGTTTATATACTCATATTCTGTAAAAATTTCAACTGTCATACTATCATGGTTCAAGAGATACATCTTGGTAACAGACTGACATAATGACGTCTCGTTTTACTCTTTGTTACGGAACCATAAAATAGAAAGAACGCTCTTGTCATTGAAGCAATCGCCAGCCCTGTCTGTTATCGGCTAACGTTTCTACTTCCTTGTTCGACATGACGTTGACTTTTTCCTTCAACTATTTAACTTATTCGTCGCTTTACAACTATCTTCTCTTTTATGATGTGGATGATATCCGATTGAAATAAGGTATGAAAATGGGAGCCTGAGAGAATTCCTACACTGGCATGAAGAAATTGTCAACTAAGAACATAAGTATTTACAGTTGGTGTATAAAATACCTTCCTGAAATATACGTCATATTATTTCCTACGTATTAGTAGAATACCTATCCAAAAATACACGACACCCAAATTCCCTTTGAATTAAGGATTTGCAATTTTTGTAATGTTTAAATGTATATTTTTTTTCGCATTCCAGAATATGGGGCTTAAACGGCCTTGATAAATGAAACCGTACTCTACGCGAACAAAGTATATTCAAATTACATTTTCGGTTGCACCAGCTCGCCTCGACACTGATATATTTTGTATCACATGAGGCGAGAAATATGGCGGTTACATGCAAACAGCGGAATGTCGGCGTCGGAGCACACGAGAAGATTTGAAATTATGTCGCACTGAATTGTGTTGTTCTGATAAAATATGTGCATTGAGCTTAGATGGGATGTAAGCTTCAGTGATGTGGATATTTCGACTAAAAGCTGAAGTGTGACTGCGAATAATTTTACCAGCTCTCTTGATGCGCGATGGGGATTTTCTCGCTTAGAGATTGAGTATTGCTATTCAACGTGGCAATGCTGCCAGCCTTCTTGGCACGATCCCGAGAGACGCCGATCTTCTCCAAGTTTTTTTGTTAGTTACCAGTTTTAAATAGGAGCTGTTCCTTGTGTATATAACTGAGGTTTTATTGAATAAATTATAATCGGCTAAAACAACATCGTCCAATCTCACCGGTCTGTAACTCTGAGTTGTTTCTTAAAACTTAAGTACAGAAATGACACCATGAGCGTGGTGAAGGAAAGCACCGTAAGTCTCAAAAAAATACACTGAAGGCTCTAATTAGCTTTGGTGTAAAGTGGTAAGTTCACAGAATCACAAAGTAACTTCTATATTACGCAAGCAGTTTATTCCACGACACGTCCCACGAAAAATACTGTTTCCGTGACGTAAAATTCTTCATTACATCTGCGAAAACAGAGTTGTTTTCTCAAATATTACGTATTACTGGGAATTCTCTACAAGATGTAGACGCATTAGTAATCTCTGCAGCAAGCAATCGCGCTAATAACTTCAAACAATGAAACACTGCACAAGACTGCAGCTTTACAGCGAATGAAGTCGTTATTAGCAGACTGTTGAAGAAAATCGACAAGTAAGCTTTGCGTGGTTAACTAAAGATAAACTTTCCCGTCTATTTTTGTTGAAACTTTGTTGAATGGTCGAAAAAATCGCTTCAAAAGTGCTTCAAGAGGAATACTTTTGAATTGTTATTAAGAATTCAGGCATTTCTTTTCAACAGAGGTTGGTGACTTATCAACTAGAAATTGGATGTGTTCCATTGTCTTTAAATAATAGACTATCTTCTTGGTCGGTCCTGAGTTCGATCCTTGGGTCGGGCAAAGTGTTATTGGGTTTTTCCTTCTGCAATTTCAGGTAGCTACAGTCCGGATTCTAGATTAGTACCCAGTTGATGGCAGTTTATTAAAATCTCATGTATCAGGGGGCAAACATGGGATTTAAATAAACGGGCGGAATGTGAGTGAACAATAATAAACTCAACCTCGTTAACAACCACCTTAGAATAATAATTGATGTTAAAATTATTAAAAGTCTTTTAAATTCCATATCAATGCCCACCACTTAAGGGAATACAGGCAGCATGTGCTTAATGTATGTTTTAATTATTTATGGCGCAATGTTATACACATTTTTTTTTAAACAACATATTTTTTTGGCACGATCTCATAATTTTTTTTCCTATTCACCATTCCATGTTAAAGATGTAAGATATACTTTCTATCTTATTATTATTAGCTTACATTATTTATAAGCATCACATATTTATTGTATTCTGACTACTATAAATCACAGCAAACTCACACAAAACATTAACACACCTTCAAAATATTATGTGTCTCGGTTCCCCTAAACTCCCCACTTAAATATTATAGCCCCTAAAATTAATGTCACTTTTACACCCTCTTTTAAAGCAAAGTTTACAGCCAAAAATATACCTCAATACTTTACGGTTCCACAAATGACACTAGACTCATAAATAAAGGGTGTTATATAAATCAGAATTGTCTTGTTTATTGCAACCTCATATGAAAAAGCATTAATTTTGCGTGGAAGAGTAAAATGGTTTAATGCATCGTTTTATGTTCTGCGACTTCCGACAGATATCAACGCTTGGTAAACTTTATGGTTATGATTACGTCATTATTAACTTTTTTATTACACAAGTGGGTAACAAGCAGTCTGCCTGATGGCAGGAAGCTACTGCCTTTGAAGTGGCAACTGCCAAGGGCGTCACTTGAATTTAACTATCAGTACCTGAAGGCAAACTTTTCTCGGTATGTTTTTAATGAAATCTAGACAGGTCGATTAGTCGCCCCCGAAACCAACTCCATATAAAATGTCATGAAAATGGTTGTAGCGGTCCTAGATTCAGATTATACATTATACACATACATAATATACAAGAATTGCTCATGTAAAGCTTCAAAGTCAAAGTCAAAGTCAAAAATATCTTTATTCGATTAGACTTTTTACAAAGTACTTTTAGATCGCCAGAATGACAACATTTTACAGGATTATACATGCTACCGCCAGGTTCGGAAGGTTGCTTTTACTGAGAAGAACTTTCGCCCGCAGCTTCGCCTGCGTGGCAGTACAATTTCACAGTCAAACTTTGGACCCCCATTTAATCCCCTTAGGGTTAGATTGACGGAAAAATCTTTCTTATTAGTAGACACCTCACAGAGAACATACATTTCATACATCAGTCAGTCACTTTTCTATGCCTGACACCTGCTTAACCCAGCTTTTCAATTTTCCTCGTATAAGGGGTTACGAAGGTCAAATGGCGGTTGCTTCGTATAATAATCATGTAATCAGCCACGAGGGTCGCTAGTATATAATAATGATTGTGATGGAGATGGCCTTGTCATCATCAATTTTAGCATTGATCAGTGTATATTGGGTGTCTTAGCACTTCTACCGTGCCACCGTCCTAGGAAAGCTTGAGTATTTTGTAATCTCCAAGTATATTTTTTCCTTTTAAATTCCCCGAATAAATTGAATAATGAATAAAAGATGAAGAACTGAAGTGTAAAATTATCCAGAAGTGACCAACTAATGGCTTAATACATAAATATCACTCAATTTAATTTTAAGACCTTTCCTAATTTCTGTATTTCGGAAAAATAATCAAGCCTTAATTTCGCATAAAAAATTGACGAATAAGATAGATGAATATAATGTTTTTTCGTTGGCACATGTATCAACACATACACACACACTTTCCCAATATCATACCATAGTAATATTCCAAATGTGAAATTGTATCTATCTGCCTGCTAGCTTTTCTCGGCTTAGCTGTAAAACGATTTGGCAGAAATTTTGTAAAGGCTTACTCCAATAGCTTTCACTCCAAGTATATGAACATATTCGGGGTAAAAGCATGCGTGTAATATGTACTTATTCCCAAATCGCAGAACGCTCTAGCAAAAGCCCTGGAAAGTATAACGCACAATAAAAAACTCCCGGTCTCATCCATGCACAAACAAAATGAGGTTAAATTTTTCGGTAGTCTGATTGCTCCCTTGGGCTTCAGTAATCGCCCGTACTGAATAAACGATGCGAAGAATAAAACGTCTAAAGCCCTCAAAGTGCCCAGTTCGGCAGTCCGCTTGAATTATTGAAAACTACTGCGGCTCCATGAATTATGTAGGGTCCAGGAAACCTGACAGAATTTGATAAGGCTCCACAATAATGCCTTTTCAAATAGCAGCACAGGGTAACGGGTTAAATTAATAAATGAGCAGCTCAGCCAAGAGGCCTCGCAGCGCGTGGGTGTAACTAAATATAGGCTAGAAGCTACTAACAATCGGTGCCCCACAAGTTTTTACATTGACGATATTGCCTGTGTATTTTCCTCATTTTGAATGAGAACGTTAAAAAGCGCCCCAAGCGGCGAGTGTAGGAAGTTATATGCCATACAAAAAAGTCCAAATCGCGAGGTCTACCGACAACGTTTGAACCTGGCAAAACCTATACTTGCGGCACAGGCCAACCTTACCAGGAAAGTATATAACATAATGCGTTCAGATATGTATAGATACATACGACAAAGCTTTACACGTGTAACAAAGCAAAGTCGCAATGTCGCATCAACGGGTACGCCAGAAAAACTAAATAATACATAATTATTATTAAATTGGTTTCCCTTGGTACTTCTCACATTAGGTTTTGTGTAGTTCTGCCTGTTTTTGTAATGGACTTAGTTTTTGCCCAGGTTTTGCGTAACCTTACCTTTAGTAGAGAATTAAGTTCATTTTCGTTACGTACTGGTAGTTTAGTATATTGGTAGGTAGTTTGCAGTGTGGCATTGTTGAAGGATTCTAAAGAAAAATAAACTTTTTTTTCTTTATCTTTTAAAACAACAGCGTCATCCACGATGTCATTAAAAAGAAATAAAATATAAGTCAAGAGATAGCGATGAGCGGCTGCGAAATTGAGCTCTGTCATCGTCAGATTGCAATTCAATTTCGAGAGCAAATGTTGCACTGATTGAAATAAATCGATAAAGCCTATAATCCTGTGCAGGGGTTCACCCACACGTTTCCGGTCCTTGTTTACTCAACTTATTTATCTTGATAAGTTCATGTCCAGTGCAGTTGTATGCTTCCAATTGTTGTAATTGAGGTTTGAAAGTTTCCAAATTATACTTTATTCTGGAATTAACTGTACTCCGCGGTCTCACCCACGGAATCCTATTTAGTGATAAACGATATATTTGGAACTTCAAACAGACTTCAATTTTATTAATCTGTAGAGATTATTTAAAATAACATCTTATTATAATGTCATCAAACTTCACCCTTATTACAAAAACACAGACTATGATAGTCCTTGATTAAAAAGTAGCTCCATCTCTTTCGGTGATACGGGTTAAAAAAGGGATGGGCCAAGTTTTAAGCCGAGATTAATCTAGTCTTCGTTTATACGATGTTTTGTGATAAGGGGTTAAATGGCCAGCATTCAACCATCCTCTTGAATCACTCTATTTAGAAGTTTAAAAGAGCGAAACGAACAGACAGCGGAAGCGATTTATTTTAAACTAGGTAAAGAAGATACCAAACCCATGACAGTTTTTAGAGTTCCCTCTAAAGCTCCTTCCAAAAGAACTTAATAAATTTTGTTTATTTTAGTTGAATGTTTCGCTTTGGAAGTGCTGAAAAGACCTTCACAACGTAGATTTCCCTGGCGGGAAGTTAATGTTGGCAACAAGTAACATTATCAGGTTCAAGTCGGCAAGTGTAAATTGTTACATTACGCCTTTAGATACATTCGCGTCCATTGCAAAATACTCTCTTTTGATACAAATCTATACATGCTCTGCCAGGAGGCCAACTATGATCGTTTAAGCAGCGAGTATTAAAAACTTCTGAGTTTTGACTGTCTATCTTCCGGTACCAAGCTCAAAGTTCAGAAGTTCTTAATACGTTCTGCTTATACCAATGATGGTAGGCCCTCTGGTATTCCATTCTCACGATTAGACAAGCTAACGTCATGATATGGTGTCATTGATTGACATCTTCAATACCCTAAAGAACCCAATGATCATCATCTAACTGGCCTTATTCCACGTAATGTTGGGGTCGGCATATAATTGAGACCCGATGAGACTGATCACCATTATAAAAATGGCAAAAAAACACGTTTGAAAACATTTCAGCCCTCTCAAATAGTTTTTGTTTGATACCCCTCGGGTAGGGAACCGTAAAAAGTAAACTGAATACGCAACTAATGTATGTAAGTCGAAATGGATCTATTTTTAAACATCTCGATCAATAAAAGTAGCGAATGCGTCCGTTTCAGGACCTCATAAATATCGCCAGCCTTCACTTGCCATCTGTAGATGTTATGAAAAAAAAATTGCCCCTAATTTGGCCGTGACCCCGTTATAAAAACAGCTAAGTAAGCCTAAATTTGTTAGCCCGTCCATACAACACGATATAGTTACGTATTACGCTCACGTACCCATCAGTCTGCGGGACCTTCTCTGTAACATGGGATGAAATATAAATTCTTATTACTCTAGTAGCGTTAGTTATTTATTTTGTAAATTCTTTTAGTGATGGGCAGAGCATGTGTATCATTCGATTAGTGACAGCGGTTCGAATCAGTTGGCAGATTTTTGATGAAATCATAAATCATAATCGATTTGATCATGCATCAGAACTGACGTGTTTAGAGTGTTTGTGTGTTAGTGATAAATATGAGTTTATGTATGACTGGCTGTGCCCCGCGGTATCACCCGCGTAGACTTATTTTTATGAGTGGCTTTATTTCGCGGATCCTTTTTTTAAAAAGTTACCTTGTAACATCAGCTAGGTATCTGCCAGTGAGTCTGTTTCAGACATTAGCCGGAATAAACATACAGATAGACAGACAGAGAAACATTTTAATATTTTTCCTATTATGTACTACCCTCTAAACTTTATTTAGAGAAAAGCTGTAATTTTGACTAGTCGAACAAGGGTCATAAGAGTGGTAATTTGACTAAGCTTTTATCTCGTTTCGACGCTAGCTTGAAACATCAAACGGTGGAGCTGAATGCGATTTATTTACATCGGCAAATATTCGATTCTGAGTGTTCGATGTTTGAACAATCGACACAATCGGCGACCTGTTCCCAACGCTAGTTCCGTGAGAATTCCATTGGTACGCACAGAGCCTTTCTTTAAGCTTGTTACAAGTTGAGGTCACATTCAAAGGATTTGATTCACTCGCTTTGAGTAGCATATATTAGGGAATTTCGGTAAAATTTTAGTTAGTTTTGGAGCTTATGGTTTATTTAGTATTTTAAATAATGATAATTTTAAAGAATGATATAATGTAACGATCAGGTTAGTCTTACTTTCAGAGTCGATAATTATGTCAGGGAATAAAAATTCAGTTTCTTCTCAATTTTTTAGGGCCTAATGAGCACCCTCTGTTGAGTGTAGGTCTCCTCGTATGAATGCCACGAATAAAACCTATTATACACTAACAAATACTAAAACCAAACAATAACCAGATAAGAGTAAAAAAAACTATTGTCGTTTCACCTAAAGCACGAACAATTGAAAATGGAATAATTAGAAACAGGAAAGTGTATGAATGAAGTCATCCGCACCACACAGGCGCCCACATCGTCAGCTGGGATGACCGCAAATGTCACGAGTGCTCTACAGCCTACATGAGATTAGGCACATTATCTATTAACACGATTATAATTGGTTGGGACTGCTTTATAACACGGGTCTGGACAATATTAATGTTACATTTAGCGATGCGCGATGGCGAGAGGTTATTCGCGATTGTTTCGATTGTTCAGTCATCTCGATACATCGCTATTGTTTTCAATTGACGGCACTATTAGTCTAGTGGTTAGTACCTTTACCTGATTCCCATACTAAGTGTCGCGGGTTCGATTCCCGCGTCGGTCGAACAATGATTGCATTCATCAGGCGAATAATGTTTGCCATGTGTCTGGTATTTGGTATTTATTAACAAAAAAAAGTATTTAAGTATAATATTCGCCTTCTGGTACCCATAGTACAAGCGTTGCTTAGTTTGGAACTAAATGGCGCTGTATGATAATTCGATGGTAGGAGTCGATTCACAGCGCCAGCCAACTATCCGTTCTGTTCGACTATATTCGGCGCGTCGTTCAATCGCTTGCATCAAACAATCGAAAAATCTCTCGATTATTTCATCGATAATGGGAGTCGATAATTGACTCGATGGAAAATTTGACCGACGAGCTGTTGAATCATCACGAAATCGCGCATCGTTAGTTACATTCATAACGTATTATCCGGGTCGTCGCAGAGTAGGCGGAGACAATAGAATGCCGGACCACTTTCGATTTATCATTTATTGATCTCTTAATTCGTTCTGAACCCTATACACTTTCCTATTGTTAGGTATCGATCGATTTATTGTTCTCTTCTTTAAATAGTGTAAATTGAAGTCGCCATATCCATACAAAATGATTTTGTCTGTTTGAACGAATCGTTCTTTGTTATATTTTCTAGATAGTAGAAAAACTAGCGATTTGTAAGTTTTAAAAATTGTTACCCGAAATGAAGCGAGAGCGAGTCGCGCCTATTTGATAAATATTGATCATTTAAAAAAATATAAAAAAGATGACAATAAAATTTATTCATTAACCACCAGAGCTTTTTTCGGGCTGAGTACAAATTAAGCGACCATGTAACAGGTATTTTGAATAGTTGTTAGGTTTAATTTTTTTTACATATTCCCCGAAAAGTAGGCAAAGGTTTGATAGTATTAAGTATATTATTTTTATTATTATAACTATTACCAGTCATGTTTAAGTCCCATGGAGTAGGCACTAATCCTACTATATTTTAAATCTAATCTAATCTAATCTGACACAGCCCGTATTGTCCCAATGCTGGGAAAAGCCTCTCCCCATTTTCCAGTTCACCCGGTTTGTGCCTCTGTCGGGCAATTTTTAATTCCTACGTAGCAAAAAACGATTACATAGCATTGAATTAAAACGCTCGCTTATTATAAAAACCTCTTTTCGAGAGTGAAAGCTCCCAGAAGACTTGATACTCGTAAGCACCTAATTTCACAGTCCAAATTGCTTGTGTTAAAAATGCGCTTCTTTATAATTGAGCCCTCCGGATCAAAGGTGACATGGAAGATTTTCTTTGTAACACAATCACAAAGTCATTCAGATCATAGGATTTCTTATAGCAATTACGTAAACCAGAATATCGTTCGAGATTTTATTGATGATTCTTTATCGGAGCTCATTATTTTGTTACGACCTGATGTAAATGAAAGCGAATGAATTATTTACTGAAAGTGGATTTGACTCTAAATATACCTTTAAAAATGAATGAAATTAACCCAATATTTATTTTACTAAGGAAATATCTTAATAAGTGGAGTGGATGGGAAGTATACATTATTTAAAAATAGACAATGAATCAGGGAACGAGTGGAAATCTCAAAGAGTTTAGGAGGATAGGCACAGGTTGCAAATTTCACGAGAGCCGTGGGCTCTGACCCATTGCTTCATCTCATATTCAAATAAGCCTACCCCCACTGGTTTATCAAATACAGTAAAATATCATAAATCAGAGGAGCTCGTGGCACAGTTGCTATTGCGTATAGGATTCGATCAGCTAAGTTAAGCAACCATACGCCTAGCCAGTAGTTGGATGGGTGACCGCCCGAGTTCCCTCCGTGCCTCGGAGAGCACGTTAAGCCGTCGGTCCCGGTTGCCAATTTAACATCTTTGGCAATCGTTACAGGTCAGTCAGAATCCTAAGAAAGTCTGACAACTGGTTTAACCCAGATTACCGATTTTCCTCTTAAAAGGGGTTACGAAGGTCAGATGGCAGTCGCTTCGTATAAAAATCAGGTGATCAGCTACATTGGGATGAATCAAGTGCCGACCCCAACAATACATGGGATAAGGCCAGGGAGATGATGAGATGATGATGATAAATCAGTGTCGTTCAAATTACATTGTAATCTAGCTGGGCTCCGTGGTTTTACCCGCATAGGGAAAACTAAAAAAATTTGTTGCTTAGTGATAATTTTCTTTCCATAATAAAAGTAGCCTTAAACTCCTTGTAACTCAGCTATCTACCAGTGAAAGGCTCGGTAAAATTGGTTCAGCTGTTTCAGAAAATCGCCCCAGACAGATAAGACAAGAATTATTAAAATTTTACACATATCTAAATAGGTTTAAGGTGATTGAACTGTACTCAAATTGGCTCAATTACCCAATCGAATCGGCTTCTAAAAGTCAACGGATGTGATACTCTGGACATTCGGTTGGCAATATCCGGTCCCTTTTGTAAATACATATAATAAACCCACTTCCTTATCAATCGATTGGAAGGAAACCTACTTTGAAACCTATTTTAATACGATTCTATTGTGTCATTGTTGTGCGCGTTAAACTTTATAGAGGAGTTAAGTTTTCTAGAAAAGCCTCACCAGGAAGACCAGAAAGATGTAGCTATAGGTGCTTCAAGAATATTGCTGAACTTCCTCAGACACTACTTTTTTGAAAGTCTTTTCAGATGTTAAAGTTTCCAAAAACTGGTTCTCTTCAGGATTCAAAAGTTAAAAAAAACAAAGCGTTGTTCTTACTTTACTTAAATGTCCAAAACAATGTTAAATTGTGCACTAACCATTACTCCAAATGTAAGTTTTGTTTTGCCTTGAAATGTGTTGACCCACCATCTTTGAAATTAAACCACAACCCGGCGAGAAAAAATATCAATTCATTACGCCGCAAGTAAGTTAAGTCACGCCAATACGCGACGACATCCAACAACAATAAAACACGTCAGAAGTCAGGCACCTATACTTGGAGCCTCAAACTACATTTACCTTCATAATGTAGTACCTCTACAGCAGATATATTACCGTACATCGTACCCATTAAGAGAAAATATCGCGTCTTAAATCTTCCGAGCCACTTCCAGTTGCAGATATCTCTAGAAGAAAAGCTTCTAATCTCACTTCGAAAGTTAAAGCCGTAGAATTCTCGGGCCGTGTTCACATACTCAATATAGGAGGAACTTTTCCTGTTATCGACCTCTCAGTACCCTCTCGTAGTGAGAACTTTGCCTTATTTAGTTACGCTTTCTTATTGTTCGTGTATGCTTATTATTATATGGTAAAGGGTAGAAGGGTTTTTTGCTGGTAAAATCTGTTTGTATTTTATGCGTATGGTTTGGTCTTAATTAGAATCTTAATACTTGTCCAAATGGTTATATTCAGTTTTCTTCGAATTTTCATAAACCTTTCTGTGTATTTTAAAAGTACTTTATTACCTTCCGTCTCTTTTTTTTTTGGAATTTGTTTAACCAACTTCAAAAAAAAGATACTTCTCAATTTGACTGCTTCTGTCAGAGCTTTGGCCGATCTGGATAACTCTTTTTTACAGTTACTGAACATGCATTGCGCTACTGTTATATAGGATGCACATTTTTATAATCACTTTTTTTTAACTATAAGTACCGTATATACTTTCATATGAATTTGGTGATAAGCTGTTAATTTCGAATACAGACACATCACTTTTATTTGTCTGTGTAAATTCCAATGTGGACGCAACTTTACAGTCAATGAATATTCTTGCTGTCTCCACCAATGTTCAATAACAATAGAGCAAGGATCAGTAGTCAACTTTCTTGCGACTTGTGAAGGATTCAAGCCAACGTCGATTGTGAATCAAAATAGCTCCATAGTAGCTTCAACCAACTTAAGTACCATTAAAATCTTATTTCGAAAATCTTACTGGTGTGTTCCTTCTAGTTCCAACTATCTTAAACCAGTTGGTTCGATGAAAATAATGAAAAAATACCAGTTTATTAATTTCCCCATTTGGCTTCATAAGAGGTCGAATTTCGGAAAATTCTACTCTAAGTGGATACCTTAGGCACAGATTACACGAATCACATAATCACACTACATACACTTAACAAAGAATACACCCTCCAAATGTCCACCAGCTGATTAGGCTGTGCATTAATATATCAGTCAGTCAGTCAGGGCTTATTATTAGAATTATATGTGTATGAATAATATTTATAAATTTGCATCATTCCAAATTTATTCCACCGTTTGAAGCACAAGTGTTAATTCATTAACTTACATTCACGTAGAAATAGAAAAATATTTCTCACTAGAATACCTACTAAAAGAATTCCTGTTAGTAAAAGGAGTACGAGGAAATGATCAGGGGGCAACGTGTGTGGATGAACCCATTTAAAAACAATTAAACTAGGAACTAACAGGAACGAACCAGTTAGCAATAGTTACAGAATGCAATGTCCCGTGAAATTGCGCTGCGCTGGCCTTTGAAAACTCCCAACTAGAATGTATAGATCCGCCATTTTAAATACGTAATATATATTTATATACGTATTATATAATATAATAATACGGTAAATGATAGGAATTGAACGGAAAATTTAGTTATTTTAAGATCACAATCTTATCCACTAGTGTGTTCGGTAAAACGAAAGGGGTAGGGCATAACGGAATCTCACCTTCGATATTTGAAGGTACCCGACTGGGGACTGTACATACATATATACATATGCTCACGCCATTATCCCATAGGGGTAGGCTGAGACCACCGTCCGCCACAAGCTACGATCCTTACATAACGTCGTTGCGCGTTCAAAAGTAGCTATGTGTTTATACACACTTTAGACGTAGAAAATGATTTTCTCGAAATATGGTCCGAGTATTCAGAAAAAATTTTCTTAATATTGATACATATAACAAATTTACATAGTTTTTTTTAGATTAATGTTGGATATTATTATTAATAATGACAACATTAAACATTACTGGAAATTTTGACACAGAGTTCATGAAATACACATAGCGACTTTTGCAAGCGCATCAACGATACGTACTTCTTTCGCTTCATCTACATTTATGCATCTCTTCATATAATTACGTTACGAGCGCTCCGAATTTGACCTTTCTGTAAAATATTATGAAAGGGTGGAGAGTGGAAGTGAATTGTACTAACAAATAGTTGTCATTATGTAAGCACAGGGAGTTAATTGTGTATTAGGTAGACAACGCGCGAGTGACACCTGGTGTTACAAGCATTCATAGACTGCAGCTCTTTTATTTTGGACCGCCCTTACCCTTCCGCTCTACCAGATCAGAATATATTGTTTTTTTCAATCTCGTATTCCAAAGGGTCTATTGGGTACTTAATAATTTATATTCTGTATTTTTTGTATTTTCTTTTGTAATTTTTGTATTGAATGTCTAATTATTTCTTCTGCATATAATTAGCGTAATTGACTATTTGTTATAGATATGTTTTGTTATGAATAAATAAATAAAAATGAATATTATTATGTAGCTCGAATTATTAGCATGTCAATCAAATAGATGGGTTTAAGATAATTTATTTCTCAAAAGAATAACAAGAATTCACTTAATGAGAAAACACATTTCACAATGCTTACTTTATAATGGCAGTACGTACAAAAACAGAAATAAAATAGTTAGGATTTAGAATATGAATAACTTAATAACAATATAACATGTAACAATAATTAAAACAATAGCGGGACTCTAAAAGTCGAAACTTGAGTTTAGGATTTACCAAACAAATGCTGAGATGATAAAATAAATAAAATATAATGTAAAATAAATAATAATGTATATAAATTAAGCAATAATACAATACAGTATACAACTCCAACGTCTATCATTAACAATATAAACCCAACATGCAGGAACGGGAACAACTACTGCATACAAAATCCCCAAGCCAACGGAGCGGAAATACCAAGAATTTAAAAATCCTTCGTAATTGCCAGTTTCGTCTAACTAACCTCTGCACACTGTTGCCTTTATGCAATGCTGCCATTTTAGCGCCAGAGGAGCTAAATCTGGTCTATTTTTAACTCATTCTTTCGTAAATCTGGAACGTTATTTAGATGAGTTTGTTTTGGTTTTCTTTATATTGAAAGCTGTTGAATAATTACAAAGATCTAGTGAGTAAAGTTGCCATAGTTTTAATGCACCTCGCACAATGTAGGCAACACCACCCCATCGGCAAATTATTATGATTCGTAGGTAATTGTGCAGTCTAACCGTAATATAAATTGGCAATAGAATGCCAGTGTTTCAAAACACTGGACTCGGGGCTCTGTACGCTTGTTAGTCTCCATAGTCTATACAGATAAATAAAATTGAAGTGTCTGTTTCAGCTTTTCCCTAAGTGCATAAAATGAAAGTGTATACGGCAGTAAAATTTTTTTTTCTCGTTCTTTCTGTCTGTTCTGCCACCTAATCTCTGGAACGGCTGGACTAATTTATCGGGATTTTCACTAGCAGATAGCTGATGTTTCAAGGAGTTTAAAGGAAAGGTTTCGTTGGGGTACAGCTATTACAATTAAAAATAAGATACATTTTGCGCAAATTAGTGCTCAACTCTCGATCAGAGGTGGCAACCCTGCCATCATATCTCCCAATTGGCTGAAGTTGGCTTTGCGCCAACACTCACCGCACAACGAAGATATCTGCCACTCTTTAAGTGGCTAAGCTGGATTATTGTTGGACGTAAAATTAACCATCCCTTGTTTGTTGACGACGGAAATTGGGGCACTTCTTTGTCTTACTTAATAACCTACACTCATTTTTTGAGAAACATGAAGAATGAAGGGATTACAATTACAGGAATTAAGCTTTAGACGTTTCTTGGCAAATTTCATGATTGTAAGCGAATGATCATCATTCCAAGAATTGATCCGATAATTATTCCTTCTTTTGTTTCCGATAATGTAACCTTAAAAATGGAGAGTACCGGCAAAATACGTTTTCAAAAAAATCTAAGCAGTTTTGAAATATGCCGACCACTTATCTATACAGATAAATAAAATTGAAGTGTCTATTTGTAATTAAAAAATTACAGCTTTTAACTAAATACATATGAAAGTATACACGCTACTGACATTAAAAAACCAAGTTTTAAAATTGTTCTCTGTCTGTCTGTCTGTCTGTCTGTCTGTTTGTTCCGGGTAATCTCTGAAACGCCTGGACCGATTTTAACGGGACTTGCACTGGTAGGTAGCTGATGTTTCAAGGAGTAACTTAAGCTACTTTTATTTATTACAAATATTAGGGTTCCGTGAAGCATGAAAGTAAATCTACGCGGGTGAAACCGCGGGGCACAGCTAGTATATTATAAATACTAATTTAGATTTCTTCCTCACACACATATACAGTTATCATAGATCTGCAAGTAGCATACAATTTAATCTAATCAACAAAATTACACCTACTCAATGTAATTTTATAAGATATGCCCATACTCATAAGATTTAACAATTTATCTTATCAAAAGATATCGTTTTTATTTAAATGTATTCTCATTTGTAGACAATGCGTTGGATGGGCTAGTTACCAATAATGGAAATGTTCAATTTAGTGTTGTGTTTTAGTGTGTTAGTTATAGTGAGTGCACAGGACAACCGATTCGCACTGAATATTTTGCATTATAATGATTTTCATGCGAGGTATGCAATTTTTTTTCATGCATTGTTGTACCGATTAAGTTAAAACTTAATAAATGACTAGCGGATGTCACGCGGTTTCACCCGCGTAGTTCCCGTTCCCGTAGGAGTACGGGGATAAATATATTACTATGCCTATGTTACTCACTAATGATGTAGCTATCCATTGCTGAAAGACTTTTCAAGTTCGGTCAAGTAGTTTCGGAGCCAATTCAATGCAAACAAACACAAAAAAACAATCAAATCTTTCCTCTTTATAATACTCGTATTAGTGTAGATTAACTAACAATGATGTCAAATTAAAAATGTTATTATCTACAAAATATCATGATTATTTTTTTTTGTTTCTGTTTGTGTTTTGTTATATTTTATAAGAATGATAAAACGATCAGTATTGGACATAAGAAATTTACAAGACAATAATATTAGCATGCCTATATCATGTATGAAATGTATGTATCATGTCAATCATGCACAGCCCATGAATCAAATAAATGACTGATATAATGTGATTAGGCCTTTTTACATTATCAGATTTTATTATTGGATATATTATAAAATACGTCATTATTACGAAGTTTACAATGACGAGAAATGCTGGATAAATCAGGAACCATTCGATTAATATTCGTATAATATAATTATTATGTAAAACTAAGTTGAGAAGTCTTAAAGGTATACTTAATGTTAGACTACCATTAGAATTATTCACGCTTAGAACAGCAACGTTCTAAGTTAGATTACTGGCAGGTAGTGCATAGATACAGCAGAAGTAAAGGAAGAAAAAGAAGAAAGAAGGTGGCTTAAAACCTCTGGCTCTGTGTCGCGCCTTCGAACACTTTAGTATCCTAAAGCTTGTGGCCAATAGTAACAAAATAATTCCAGATTTGTCGAAACAAGTCCTTGGGGTGGAGTATGCAACCCGGTCGATGCCCCTTGCATCGGAGGCTTCGCACGGCTAGCTACATTAGTGCGGGAGGGTTTCCAAAGGGAGCCTCAGTCACTCCTCTTGAATGCAGGAGACAGTTTCCAAGGCACCATCTGGTACAACCTCCTTCGATGGAACGTTACTCAGGAGTTCATGAATATGCTACCCCATGATGCTCATGTAAGTTTTTTTATAATAATATTGATCTTCCACCTTCAGATGGAACTTTTTTCTGATTTTGTATGTACTCTTAAAATTATATGAGTGATATGACCTACCTACTAGTCAAGTGACGACGTATCCTTCCGGTCTAGAACAATGAGTTTTTTTGAAAATTTTGTGCAGTGATGTCACACCACGCTTTTACGGTGTAGAAAAACATGAATAACACAAACAAAAAGTGAGGAAACGTCTGTGAAGAAATAAAAAAAGAACGCCTAAGGATCTCAATATATTTTGTCACGATTAAAAAAGGATTGTTGATGAATCGCTCTAATGCTTCAGGTACTAGGCAACCATGAGTTCGATAATGGTGTTGAGGGAGTAGTTCCATATCTGCAGCATCTGAACTCTACCGTGGTGACAGCCAACATGGAGGATGACTTGGAGCCCACAATCCAAGGTCTTTATGAGCCCAGTATCATTGTGGAGAGAGAAGGACGGAGGATAGGCATTATTGGAATCATTATTGCTTCTACAGATGTGAGTTAACTCTATGTTAAGGGTAATTAGAAACTTGGAAAACTCTTATATGAAGTCATTTTAATTTTTTTACGCTGGTAGCAACAAATAAAATGTTTGACTTGATTATTTGGCTTTAATTATTTTTTTGTGAGTTGAACCTGTTTTGGGTTTATAAATAATAATTTTATTGAGAAGAATATTCTTAGTTCTTGGACATAATGGAATAAGGAAATTGTTTGTTAATTTACAACAACAAGCATCTGTTTCATTCTGACCCAATTTGTTCTTTCTGCAGACTTTAGCATCTACAGGACAACTGAGATTCACTGATGAAATAGAAACAGCGAGAGCTGAAGCTGAAAAGTTACACGAACAAGGCGTTGATATTATCATTGTTTTATCCCATGCAGGATTCGATATCGATCAGTAAGTACCATGTAGTATTTCTAAATAAAAATCCAATCAAAGATGTGATTGGATTTAAGCACTATGAGTTAAGCATTGAAGTTGTGCATGGAGATCCATGCTCAACCACAGTGCTTTTACTTAACTATCCGTTGATACTCGAGCATCAGTATTATCTTCAGCATTATAACCATCGAATATACTATAGTCACTACTTTTTTCCTAAATCCATTCTCCATTCTTTTCGGTTCTTTGCTTACTATATCATTGTATCCCGCTTCCTTTAGATCAACTTTCATATCTTTGAATACATCGTGGTCTCCATACTCTTATGTGGTTATATGTCTATGTAGAAAATTATCCATCTATCGTTGTTGACTATCAGCTAAAGAAAGAGGTCTTTTTTAGAGAAATTGCTCTTCACGGTGGTCCGTACATAGACATTATTGTGGGTGGTCACAGCCACACTTTGCTCTTTAATGGCGAACCACCGGAGCAAAGCGGCTTCCAGCCAGCATCACCCTACCCCACTGTGGTAGAACAAGAGAATAGAAAGGTTCTGATCGTTCAAGCAGCTGCCTATACACAATACTTGGGTGAAATCAAATTGTTCTTCGACGACGCTGGCAACTTACTGGATTGGGAAGGGAATCCACATTTCCTTGCTAATGAAGTTGAACAAGGTAAGTTGGTACTTACATGCATAGTAGTTAGGCAAAGGTGTACTTATATTACACAAACATTTTGCCAGTAATATTACCGTTCCATGTAACGTGTTCCGCGGTAGCGTTTACGGCAATTAGGCATAAATCAGGCACGTGGCATATGTCATTCGCATACATTTTGTACCGATCGTTATAGATGTTACGTTGTTATTTGTAAAGTAACATTACTGACTAATTATTTTGCCAACAGTAGGTAATAAAAAATATATTCGTTAAAGGTACTAATAAATCTTTAAGAATTCCGAAACTTAATGATACTGTGAAAATAATTATCTTTAAATTGAAGAGATTCCATTAAAACATCCAATTTAGAGGAGAGAACTGGGCTCACCGAATTGAAATAAATTATTTTAGTTTATTTCAGTACTGTAAGAAACAGATTAATTTAATTTATCAAGCCTAGGGTCCATAGATTAATTACTGCAATACTTTTCCCAGGAATAAAAGGATTTGCACTGAGTGAGAATTTACTTAATTATTGAAACGATTTTTTCGCCAAAAATCACTGATAGGTGGAATATTAAATCCGTTCAATGTTTCTTTAAAAGATAATATTTTGTTGATTATATCTGAAATGTTCCCCACAAAAAGGGGTTTCGAAGATTAGACGGTAGTCTCTTCGTGGTAAATTCTGGTGTCAGTCACATTGATGCGAATCGAGTGTTAATTCAAACAACTTTTGAGAGAGAGGGAGATAATTTTTAAATTAAATAATGAATATAATTTTGACAGTAAATGAACAGGTGAAGGAAAAACAAACTTGACAGAGCGCTCAAGTCTATCAAGTCGTATCAAGATAGATAATGTATACCCATGATCTGAAGCAGATAACATAGCTCTTGGACCACGAAAGATGTTTCATTGTAATTTCTATAACATTTTTGTGATTCCAGCTCCTGATGTCCTCGAAAAGATAAATATTTACCTACCGATAGTGGAAGCTGAAGCTTTAGTGGAAGTTGGAACCTCCATGGTGCATATGTCGTCTAGTTGTGCTTGTTCTGAATGCAATCTTGGCAACTTTTTGTGTGATGCTTTTATGCACTCTGTGAGTCCTATTTTTTTCGCACAACCTTGGTTTTCCAGAATTATTCACTTTTCCTATTCAAATTGGCAATAATCTTGAGTGAAAACATTTTTATTTACCCTTGGGGAAACGCATCTTTTTGTCTTTAAAATAACATTATATGAGATTAAATTTCAAGAACCTATTGTAATAATTAAACCGGTTTTGCTTACGCAGTTTGTATAAATGACTGTTTCTCTCAGGTTATGGACCGAGCTCAAGGGGATAACTGGCACTACGCACATTTCTGTGTTATCAACCAAGGCGGTATTAGAGTGGACATTGGGTCAGGAGGTACGCGAATTATTAATTTATAAAACACTTATCTAAATGTCGCTCATCTACTACTTCATTAACTCTATCTGTTCAGTATTATGATGGAATGTTAACATACATACCAGCCCTATTTTTTGAATCAGAGAGATCGAAAAAGGAAAATATATGTGACGATAGAAAATGTGATCGATATATATTATATTTTTTACTAATTTTATAATAAGCAATAAATATTTATATATGTAGTATTACGGCTGAATTACCCAAATGAGGCTCGTGGGTCGCCCAAGCGTATGCGATTATATACCTACCTATATTAATGCTTTGAATTGAGATCTCCAGTTAAATATTTGTTAGCTGTAAAGGTGACAAACTGTTAGTTTAAGTAACATTACATTGATGTTCTAGTAATAACATTCGAAGCGGTGCTACTCTCGACACCGTTTGAGAACAATGTGGAAGTGTTTGAGCTAAGAGGTGACCATATAATGGAAATGCTGGAGTTCTCCGTCGCCAATGAGCCGTATGCTGGTGCTAGGATGCTGCAAGTATCAGGTATGGTTAAGAGGTTTTAAGAAAATCCAAAATGTATCGTATAAGTACACTGTTTTAGAATCATAGAATAATATAGTTTCTTTTTTTGATTTGGTACTTTTTAGAGTAACAAAACATAGGCTTTTTGATTTTTTTACGACACAATTGCTTGTTTGTTTGCTAATATAAACCATGTAACACTTTTTGACGTTATAAACAAAATCGCAACGAAAAATATTTTCCATGTCCGGTATTTCTAGGTTTTCAGGGTAAAAGTCACACAAAATCCAACTGTCGATCCCAGGGCAGTCTGGTAACTTTTGTTTCCACATCGTTAATAAAAAAAGGCTTTTCGGGGTATCTGATCTAATGCTGAAAATATTCCATTATTTTCTTTAAAATAATGAATATTATCATGTTTTATATCTTCCTGTATTTGATACAAACGCGACAGGTAAATTTTAATTCCAGGTATAACAAGTATTGGCCTAAATGACAAATCATAGGACCACATTTTCTATAATAGGCTATGTTTGACATTGCATAATGTAATAGGGTTGAGACCAGTGTTCGATGGCTCCCGTCCCCGAGGAGAGAGGGTGACCAACGTGACGGTGAGATGTATAGAGTGTGACGTCCCTAGATACGAGCCTCTACAGCTCGACAAGTATTACAAGATAGTCTCGCAGAATTTTATTGGCGAAGGCGGCGATGGGTTCTCTGTGAGTTTTAAAATAAAACTGTATTAAATATCTTTTTAGTGAACTTATACTGATTTAGGTATTAAAAAGAGACCATACTTAACCTAATACAGACCTGATAATTTATATAGATAATATATGTGGTCTAATAAACCCAGATATAATCCAAAAAAATATTGAATTTTGATTTTTATAAGCAATTCTGACAAAGCTAAATACTAATTTTCAACAAAATACTATTTAAATTAAGAATGTCTCTTTTTTATTTTCGTTTTGTCCCATTCCTGAATTAATTTAACCAAACATTTCGTGAAGCATTCCAATATAAATGTACGACTCTACTTAAAATAACTTTAATATCTCGAAGGTGTTGAGAATATCTACATTCATAAAAACTGTGATCTCAATAAACGATGTCGTTCAGCCTGCTCAGTTATAATATGGCTCACCTACAGCCTCGTTAGCATAATATTGTATCCATAATGTAGTGACCTCCATCGATTAATCTAAAACCTAACTGCAGGGGCACTTGCTTGAATTCTTATACGTTTTAATTATATAATGACCTTAGAATGAGCTAGAGTGTAGTTCTGAGGGACAACTTTGATCGTTTAAGCAGCGCGTATTAAGAACTTCTCAGCTTAGGAGATGATCCATCATGATGAAAATGATTCAGTAAAAGAAGGAAACTTAAAAATTATGCTCAATGTACGCATTGCATGAGATCAAACGATCTTGCTAAATCAAGTTCCATCACTAATTATGTTGGCGACGAAATATACTGTAATATGCTGCTGATTGCTAGGAGGAGCTCGTGGCACAGTTGCAATTGCGCATATCATTCGATCAGCGAAGTTAAGCAACCATACGCCTAGCCAGTAGTTGGTTGGGTGACCGCCCGAGTTCCCTCCGTGCCTCGGAGAGCACGTTAAGCCGTCGGTCCCGGTTGCCAATTTAACATCTTTGGCAATCGTTACAGGTCAGTCAGAGGGCCTAAGAGAGTCTGACAACTGGTTTAACCCAGATTGCCGATTTTCCTCGAAAAAGGGGTTACGGAGGTCAGATGGCAGTCGCTTCGTATAAAAATCAGGTGATCAGCCACATCGGGTTGAATCAAGTGCCGACCCCCAATACATGGGATTAAGGCCAGGGAGATGATGATGCTGCTGTGTTCTGAGTGATGAATACAAATTATTTAATTTCAAACGATAACTATAGTTATCCGGTAACTTCACAGGCTAGAGAACCTACTATTAAAACATTGAACTAAGCATTGTTTGCGAACTAAAGCCTAGTTTACGATTCACAAATTTGAGCTGAAATCAAAATTAGCATTTTGAATTATTAACTGGTGTGTGAAGAGATAATATAACAAATCAAACAAATATTATTGGAGCTATGTTGATACAATTGAAACAACGGCAAATCTGGAACACAGTATTTGAACAAATGTGATGGAAATTACATGCTAATTCGAAACACAATTTGGAACACAACGCTGTATGTGACAGGATTAGGATGGTAATTAGGATATTTGCAATTGTTGCCAAGTGCCGGTAAATGGATTAAGATTATTTTTAATTGGCGTACAGTACCAGGGGTCCTACTCGCTTTCTCCGAAAAACGAAGCTTCGGCCGAAAGTTCGCAAAGTTCCTACCACGGTAATTATTCGTTCTAAAATTACGTCCGAACGTGGTCCGCTAGAAAATTATTTGATGTTTATATTTTCTAAACCAACTTTAATTAAATTATTAGACGAAGAAAAATTTGAGTATGATAAAAACAAAGCGATAATGAAACTACGTTTAATTTTCGTTCGTTCACGAAGTTTCGTTTTCGGAGAAAGGAGTAGACCCCCTGCTCTTGAATTAACCTTTCATTGACCTTAATTATTTCATTTACCTATGTAAATGAATACTTAGGGTGACTATAGCTATAACATATTGTTTAAGCCCATGAGCTCTTTTTGCAATTATAGTTCAGTGCCTATAGGTTTTGACTCGTTCGAACGTCGGCCCTTGTCGTGGCGTTTTGAGCTTTTTTGTATGGAGACGTAAAACATCCCACAGTCGCCGGTAGGGGCGCCTTTTAACGTTCCCGTACGAAATGAGGAATATACGCAATACGATATAGTCAACGCTAAAACATATTATAACCTATACGTGGGGCACAGCTGTGTGACAGTGACAGATGTATACACGTCATATACATCTGTCTCATAATATGAGTTAAATTACAACAGTTATAAGAGCTCATGGTAAGGGCTCCAGTTATGCAAAACATTTTATTTTTATATAAGGTCACGACGTTTTTGACAAAAAATTACACAGACAGAAAAAAATGCCTCATTTAAAAATATACTTTTTATAGCGATCCCGTGGAACGTGACACAATAAAATCTACCCGCGTGAAACCACGGGGCACAGCTAGTATTAGAATGAAAATTCCTTAAAATATCGTTTATTTCAAATATTGTTGCTACGGAAATATTTAAATTACCGAAAGAGACATCCTATTATAAATTAACTGTTTATAAAATGGAATCGTTTTTGCTTTTGTGTAAAGGATTCATTTTCGAATCCAATTATTTGTGCAAAATAACTCTTCCAAAAGATTGTTTGCGGCCGTTTCCTAAATTGCTTTCGATTAAATGGGAAATAAAACAGTGTTGGATTAAATGTAATGGTTTTCGTAATCTTGTTTTTCACGTAAAACAAAATGAAAATAAATTATTATATATATTTAATGTTCAGTACTTACTTTAGGTTTAAAGAAATCAGGAGTGAGTTTTTTCGCACAATTATTGACTCAGTACGAGACTTCAAAAAACATCTATCTCGTAGGCAGCAGCAAAACAGGTAGCAAAAAGGCTCACGCCTATATTTTATGAAGCGGTCCGTAAAATACTTATAATACTGGTTGTATTTGGCCAGTTATATCCCATGTAATAAGGGGCGAGCCTAATGCCATTAACCGGGCACTAATCCAGACTCCGGGCTGCTACTGGGAAATAATTGATGGAAAACCCAATCACACTTTACCTGACACGGGGATCGAGCCCAGTGCCTCGTGTGCTATCCAAAATTGTTAAACGTGTGTATTGTTGGTACATACTTGGCTCCCTATCCACACTAATATTATAAAGAGGAAATTTTTGATTGTTTGTTTGCATAGAATAGGCTCCGAAACTACTTTATTGATCTTAAAAATTCTTTCTGCTATGGATAGCTACATAATCAGCGAGTAACATAGGCTATATTTTATCCCCATATTCCCATGGGAACGGGAACTACGCGGGTGACACCGCGTGACGTCCGCTAGTTATAGATAATTATAGAACAACTTAATTTTACTTTTCCTATTTTTTCTTCACTCTACTACGGTTCGGCTTTGATGGCATCCTTCCCAGCATAGGCAATGTAGTTATCAGTTACATTTGATGTAGCCAAAAAGTGACACTTAAAATGCAACCCTTTGTGGCTATTAAAATCTGGCCTATTCCAGGTATCCGTCCGGTTTTCGATGGCTCCAAGCCAGTTGGCAGCCGGGTGGTTAATGTAACCGTGCGTTGTATTGAATGCGAAGTGCCCAGATATGAACCGCTCGACCTGAACAAGTACTATAGGATGGTCACCCCAGATTTCATAGGAAACGGTGGTGGGGAGTTCAATGTGAGTTTTTAACCATTCATTGGTATACTCTGAATGAGTCCTTACTTCCAAAAATTATATATGAAAACTACTACGGACACGAAGCTCTGAGTGCGCTCCCTGGGTCGGGTGAAGTATTATTGGGGTATTTCGTCCGTAATTTCCCAGTAGCAGCCTGGAGCGTGGACTAGTGTCCGGTTAATGGCAATTGGCTCATTTCATACATCATAGGACTTAAACATAACTGGCGAAATGTGTGCATACTATCCGTACACCTCTGCCTACCCCTTCGAGGAATACGTGGCCCAATAGGCGTGAGCATAATATGTTTCTATGTATATGCGTATGACTGAATATTAATTTTGCCTTCTCCAATGAAGTGGTATATGACATTACTGAGAAAAAAATTATAAAAATGACTTTTCTTCTGCTGAAGTAGGCTTTACGAATCTATAAACAGTACCTTTAAACAATGCAGATATTCTCAATACTACTCGTAATTTTCATCAATTATGCGTTCGTTTTTTATTGATTTGTTCAAATAGCTGAGTATTTTAATAACTTTGCTTACATTTCAGATGATAGCTGACAATCGCATCAATGTTGAAGTGATCGGTATCGATTATAATGTGTTAGTCGACTATATTCAGCACCAATCACCTATATTTACTGACGTGGATGGTCGAATTGAAATTCAAAATGCTTGCATAGTGTGATACAGTGGAATTAAAAACTTTTTTGCATATATTTAAATTATTTTCGTTTGATTTTCTTTCCTTCCGTTACAGCAGTTTTGGGTCAATTAATTTTACTAGAAACATGGATACGATATCACAACCTAATACAGGAGTCTTTATATATACCACTGAGGTAGTATACACGCATATGGTCCACTTAGTAAGTGGTCACCGCAGTCTATAGATGTTTGAAATTATTCAAAACATCTTCTTTCAAGTTGTTAGAATGACTTGATTATATACAGGATTATGGACATGAAAATGAAAATGATTTATTCCGTTCTACATTATATAGCCTTCTGAGAAGAACTAGCTAGAAACTCAGGCGTTATAAAATGTTACCGGTCGGAAGGTTCTTTTTTCGAACCGACCATTATGTTATTGGTTATACCGAACGGAACATGAGGTTATATGGCAAGGCTCGTCGCAAACTCTACGTAGTCTACGTCATCATCCCCCCCGCCCTTAATAGAGCTGGCGCGTACCAAGCCACTAGCCTTAAACACGTCCTTTTATAACACCATTCAGATCCAGCTCATCCCCCAGCAACGCCCTAAGCCGAGGTCCAAGAACCGGGGCGCCCTTGGCTGTGTTGCTTAGGTTTTGTCATTTGTCCGGTTAAGCAGAGTTATCCCCCCTACAAATTGCGAGGGTTCATAAAAAGAGAAGACTGATAATAATTATTATTATCTTGGTAATAAAGAAATGTTAAACTCGCTTGAGAAACCTGACATCACCCACCTACTTATTAAAGAACTCCTATAAGTTAATTAGTTTCATAGGCAATTAATTTTCTTTGCCATGATATTGAAGAAAACGTATAAAATGTATAAGTTTTTAGATGAAACTTGGTTCAGTTCAGACTAACATTGAAAGCTAAAACTTAAGTTCTAGTTTTTAACGAAAAATATTTGAGAAAATCTTACCACAAAAATCTGACTTGTAAGTCTTAGCGGCGGGGACAAATTAATTGCTATAATAAATTGCTGAAAAAATAACTTAGAGCGAATTCTTGATATACACTTTTTTCATTCCAAAAAGCACATTTTAATGAGCTGATTAATCGTGTTTTCATCTCATATTCTGTCAGTGATTTATTCAATGTTATTATAAAAACGTCGGATAAAAACATAGGTCCTTTTCTGGTAGTTAAAATGTGATGGAAATATAGTTGCCTCAGCCTGGGTTAAACCATCTTTCATATTAATATGTAGCTAAATGCTTGGATTCATTTCAGACTACCATTAATTTCAGATTATACCACAAATTTCTCTAAGACTTTGGTCTTAGAGTAATTTGCGGTCCAGTATACGCCTAGACAAAATAACATTTCTCGCGCTTGCGCAAATAGAAACGAAAAATAATTTATGGAAATGACATAAAGCAGTCACGTGACATATGTCATTCCCGTACATTTTGTATCGTAACTAGGGCAGCGTAAGGATAATGTTACTTTGTCTACAGGCCTTATGTATCTGGCGTAGAGACATGGCATTTGAAGAGTGTCTTTGTGAGGTGTAATATCACCCCGAAGTGTGTGAAAAGGGGCTTATTAAAGCTTGTAAGTGAAAACTTACTGATATGCGAGCGAAGTTGCAGATACAAAATATAACAGAACTTTGGAATGAGCTCCGCAACATGGTACGGAACGAGTACAGAGTGATTCTTCAAGATTGACGTATAAAGATTCTACAGGATTGGTAACGTGTAGTTGGTGTTACGGGTGTCCATAGACCGACAAACCTTTACCACCAGGCAGGTTATATCCCTGCAAGACATCATCATCATCTCTTGTGCCTCCCACATCCAGCGGGTTCCCGCGATCCTCACCAGGTCGTCGGTACACCTCGTTGGAGGCCTACCCATACTGCCCCTGCCAGTACGCGGTCGCCACTCCAGGACATTTAGGCCCCATCGGCTATCGGTTTTACGAGCGACGTGCCCCGCCCACTGCCACTTGAGTTTAGCGATTCTTCGGGCTATGTCGGTTACGTTGGTCCTCCTGCGGATCTCCTCATTTTTGATTTGATCGCGCAGTGAGACTCCATAGCCAGAGGGCTATGGAGTCTCACTGCGCGGATGGAGAGCCATCGCCCTCTGAGTGACTTTGAGTCTTCTTATGAGGCCCACGTCTCTGTGCCATAGGTCCTCACTGGCAACATACACTGGTATCTCTGCAAATACAAAATATAAAAATAACTTATGAATCAGCTCCCGAGCATGGTATTCCTAAACGAGTACCTGGGGTTCTTTAAAAGTGGTGCGAAGGGACTTGGCAAAGGACAAGTGATAAGTCATTAGGCGGGCCGTATCCTTCGTTGCCTAAGACTGGTACAGAAAAATATCTCCCTTCTGCAAGGTAACCAGTTACAAGCTTAAAAAACAGACCTTAATATATAGAACGTCAACCAACCAACCGCCAATTATCGACAAATAATTAATAGCACTATAAATTCGTAATGCAACAGCTTCAAAACTGCACACACCATGAAATCTACCTCAAAGCCTGACAGGCAACATAGGTGCGAATACAAAATAAATATATACAGAAGGTCAGCTCGCATCTATTGGCGATAAAAACTATCAAAATTATGTGTTTAAAATCTATTTTCACGATATTAAAATATTTAAAATGTGGGACAGCGGTATGTTAAAAAAACCGTCCTACACTGGCTGATGAATTTGTCAATTCTCACGTCACTGGACTCTCTTGTCATGATTATTTCTGGCAGCCACGCTAATATATGAAAAAAAATGCCTTCTTTTTCTTCTTGTAGTGTCTCTCCAGCTATTGAAGGTTGGCTGTCAGTTCGGAAAACTTCTGTCTATCCTTCGCGAGGCGGAAGAGTGCAGCAGCACTGCTGATGCCAGTCCACTCGCGGATATTGCGCAGCCACGACTTCCTCCTCCGGCCTACCGGTCTCTTCCCAGCCACTTTGCCCATAATAATAAGTTGCAGCAGTTCGTATCTGGCATGTCTCATAATATGGCCCAGAAAACCAACCTTTCTTTGTTTGAGGGTTTGTAAAATTTGGCGTTTCTGACCAACTCGACGGAGAACTTCTTCATTAGTCACTCTATGTGTCCAGCTAATAGCCAACATACGCCTGTAGGTCCAGGCCTGTAGCTACAGATGCGTATGTGTGTCTAGGGAAGGAAGCCGTATTTCTGCTACTTTTATCTTTAGTTCTCAAAGCCTGTCAGGCAACGAACTCGTTAGCGCAGGCAGCTCGCGTCAATGACGTCAACAGCGACGTCCAAACAAGGCACACAAAATTTGCGGTTAAGCACCCGACTTAATTAAAACCCAACCAGGTATTCATTTATACGCGTCTCTATCAGAAATTGGAATAAAAGTATAGTTTATTTTAAACGGTATTTTTTAAAACTGGGAGTAATAAGATAATTAAATTGCTTTTCTAATAAAACAATTCATTAAAAAATGTGCTATCTATAATAGATAAGGCCGATCATTTTAAGCAGAGCGTATTAAGAACTTCTAAACTTTGACGTCTCATTGTAATACCGTAAAATTAAACGTCAAAGCTAAGAAGTTCTTAATACGCGCTGCTTAATACGAACTCTTCAGCTGTTCAAAAGCACACCATCTCCATCATCTCTCTGGCCTCATCCCATACATTGTTAGGGTCGGCACTTACCTCAATCCGATGCGGCTGATCACCTGAAAATCAGTATTTTGAGTAAAACCAGTTGTCTTACTCTCTTAGGCCTCTGACTGACCAGTAACAATTGTCAAAGATGCTCAATTGGCAACCGGGACCCACGGCTTAACGTGCTCTCTGAGGCATTGAGGAAACTCGGGCGGTCACCCATCCAACTACTAGCTTAGATTAGGGTTACTTAACTTCGCTGAATGGCATGTGCAATAGTTCTTTCTTCTAGGTTGGGTGTAATAATGCTTAAAATACAAAATAAAATAATACCGTTCAATACTATAATTTTAACTATCCGATTATTATGAGAACTGCATAGTTTCCAATTAAATTAAAGTAACCGCTATTATCACACCATTAGTTAATGAACTTTACACGACTAACAATGTCCTAAACACACAATATTATAATGCTATGTTTACAGAATTACATTTGAGAAGAGATTAGGGTTCTCATACATCTATTACGTATACAAATACTGGTATATACATATCGGTACACATAAATAAAACTGAAGAGTCTGGTAGTAAAAACTATTTAAAAACTTTTCACAACATGCATATGAAAGTATATACTACTTAGAAAAAAAACCAAATCGAAATGAAAAAAGAACTGACACTACTTACAACAAAAAGAAAAAAGTTTATCAAGATGAAAACTTACGATACAGCCGCTTGTTATTCTCTAAGGTTTCTTTTCTTAGCGTCGCACTTGACGACTGTCGGTTTCAATTGAACTTTATCATCTATGCATTATGTCTTAATTTTCTATGATTGAAACCGATTGTTGTCGTCGAGCTCGACGGTGAGAAACCTTACAGAATAACGCGGCAGGTAAAATTGAGGTCGTTTTACTAGAAACAGCAGCAAAAGTTTTGTACTGAGCTAACTTTTTGGGTGAAAACTTCGCTGTGTCAGTCTGTAGAAATAAAATTGGTGGCGAATGTTGTTCGTGGGTTGGACAGTACCCAAAGTTGTAAAAACTCGATTGCTGTAATAGCTTGGTAAGGTAAATAAACTTTTCGTTTCTAGTAATCACTAGTAGTTTCTGTGATTTAACCGGTGTTAAATTCATTTATTTCTTTACACTCATTCGGTAGCTCGATGTCAAAATAATTATAACAATCTAGTTTCGGTAGACCTTTAAACTTTCCCGTTCAGAAGCAAGTACCTTAACCAGGGCCTAAACAGAATAAATAATTTTCATTATAATATTTTATAATAGAGCCGTAGTGGTCGTTGGAAATTATTAAATATTGCCAAAATTCCACCCCTAAAGAGGATAAATGTGGGTTGACAGTTTGTATGTGAAATCTTACTGCCATGCAGGCGAAGCTGCGCCCTCAAGAAAATAGATTTAAAAAATGACAGTAACATGAAAATCATTGGGGAGCGAATCACACACCCGAAAATTTAATCTTTAAAAAGGCATCATAACAAACGCAGCACGCGTAAAACCCCGTCCACGTTCCGGACACGAATCGCGGACATCGTCACGTACGGACATGGCCGTTACAGGGCGACGTGCCCGGACGTCGTGCGGACACCGGACGGTACGGTTAGTATTTGACCGTAACGGTTAGTATCCAGTCAGGTGGGACCTTGCGTTTAATCGTCATATTTACGTCTATGATTTGAGAATTGGGTCTTTATGTCAGGGAATGTTTCATTTGTTTTCTTACGATGTATCTGTTCTGTCATTGTTTTGGGACATTATTAGAGGTTAATGACCTAACTACGTGAAGTTATGACCAGGGGCCCAACCATGAACTCTTATTGCAATGCTAATTCAGTTATGCCACAGTGACAGATGTATACACGACGCGTACATCTGTCTCATAAATGAGTGAAATTATCATGGCAATACGAGCACATGGTAAGGCCCCTGTCATGATAAGCCATGAAGGCCAAGACTGACTGATTGATATGAAAGGTAGGTATTATGAAATAAAGAAGTAAGTAGAGAACTCTGATTAAAAATAAAAATATATGATCTCACGCCATCCAAGAAGGGTCCCGGAAAGGGTAAGCAGAGGTGTTGTAGCAACTACACCCACATTTCACCGAATTTGATTAAGTGCCAACGTGACAGAGGGTGTGCCCATCGCCGTAGCAGGCACAATATATAAGTCTTTGGATTACTTTTCAGACATGCAGGTTTCCTCACGGTGATTTTCTTCACCATAAATCACGTGGGGTGAAATTACTGCACTTAAGTTTTTAGAAAAAGTAAATGGTGCAGGCCACTGGGATTCGAACTTGCGCCGCTTGCGTAGCAGGCAACTGCTCAAACCCCACGGCTCTTTTTAATAATTATTTAATGTTAAATCATCAAAATTTTGATCTTAGCCATAGATATAATTTTCTCTGTCCATCACTCCCGAATTTTTGTGTTCTGACTGTGCAATTACTTAAAAATAAATATTCAGTTGGTATTCTCAATTTTTGTTATAAAAGAAACCCAAAACTAATAACTAGTAAACGGTATAAATGGTAGCATTAACGACGCCGTATATACAAGCAACCAAGTCCCACGAGACTACATGCAGTCATAGCATATAAGTACTTTGTTTCCTCACAGATATTCTGTAACACTAATATTATCCCACACATATACCCTTCTAGATATTTATTCCGGGGAGAAAGCCCACGCGAAGATCTCCCATTTCTTTGGTAGTTCAAAACCTTTCCGGTAATCAAATAAAAACCCTTCACTTCCTTAGTGTGGGCGGGGTAAGTTCTGTCACTGAATGGAAAGGTAGCAGATGGTCAGCCACCTAAATTGGGCATGAATCGTCGCACTCACACATTCACGAGAATGTTGGATTGTCTCTCCGTAATTCCAGTTTCATTAGAGTGAGGAGCTCGTAAGTATATATTATTTAAAATTTTAATAATTAGTACGACTGAAAGTCATTAAACAAAAAGGAACACAAAAACAATTTCAATAATTAAATTTAACAATAACTTATTCCTCCTCTACTCTCGCAGTACCTACTCCAAACATTATTATTTATTTATTTACTTATAACCTGGTTACAGTATTTTGTTCTACCAATGCTATGTTACAGGCCTTAACAATTAAATTTAATTAAAATTAGTACCTCATCTGTCATTCGCCCGCGAAAACGTCACAATCAAGATAGAACAAAGGAGTGAGCGTACATTCTGTGTGCGTGCATCTGTTTTCATTAATATGAGGGCCCTTCTTCTGTGAGCTTTCAATCCATGCTTCCGGATTAGTTCGTGTAAATATGGTACGCTCCCAATTTTCTTTGAAAGTAACTGAAACATTATGTTATTTATATTGTGAAAAATTGTTTGCTTGTGTTTTTAGAATTAATTTATCTATACATTTATACAGATAAATAAAACGTCTGTTTGTAATTTCAAAATAACAGCTTTTCGCAAAATCATATGCATTTAGCGAAAAGCTGTTATTTTGAAATTAAAAAATACATTTAAGTTTAAAGTATACACGCTACTGACACAAAAAAACATGTTTTAACTTTTTTCTCTGTCTGTCAGTCTGTCTGTCTGTCTGTTTGTTTCGGGTAATCTCTGAAACGGCTGGACCGATTTTAATGGGACTTTCACTGGCAGGTAGCTTATGTATCAAGGAGTAACTTAGGCTACTTTTATTTATCAAAAATATTAGGGTTCAGGAAGGATGAAACTAATTCCACGCGGGTGAAACCGCGGGGCACAGCTAGTGTATTATTAAGCACCCATTATAGGTATTTCGGAAACGAATATTAAGTATGCAGATTGCCTTTATTCAGCCTTAAGGCAAATGATTACGAAGCTGTTAGCACTTGCTCAAGTAATTGTATAAATTGTCCTCAAATAATAATATGCCTTCCGTCTTCCCTCGCGTATTAAGTGGTTTAATCTAAAATGTGGGTTAAATTGCTCAGCTAGCGTTAATTTGCTAGCCTTTGACTATAAATGTACACACTGACGACCTGTTGGGCAAGCATTATTATCTTTACATCTATACATATAAATAAATAAATAAAGAAGCGTCGATTTGTAATTCCAAAATAACAGCTTTTCACTAAATGCATATGAAAGTACACACGCTACAGACACTAAAAAACCATGTTTAAATTTTTTCTCTGTTTGTCTGTCAGTTTGTTCCGGGTAATCTCTGAAACAGCTGGACCGATTTTAACGGGTCTTTTACTGGCAGGTAGCTGATCAATAATACTGGCAGCTAGTCAATAATAAGTGTTTCAAAAGCTTTCTGCTACACAAGCGAGGCAAGTTCAAACCCCAGTGTGCATGTATCTATGAGATTTTTTTAAATCCTTTTTATTTTAAATTATCCTTTAGATTTTTAAAACATGCAGTTATAACACATCACATGCTTTAAAGGTATAACCATTGTTAGGCGCTATTAGGTGTCTCTAGATTATTATATCTTTAGATAGATAGATTTCACCGCTATTAGAACTATCATATTAAATACTAGCTGTGCCCCGCGGTTTCACCCGCGTAGATTTAGTTTCATCCTTATTATCGCGGAACCCTAATATTTTTGATAAATAAAAGTAGCCTAAATTACTCCTTGAAACATCAGCTACCTACCAGTGAAAGTCCCGTTAAAATCCGTCCAGGCGTTTCAGAGATTACCCGGAACAAACAGACAGACAGACAGAGAAAAATTTTAAAACTTGGTTTTTTAGTGTCAGTATCGTGTATACTTTCATATGCATTTAGTGAAAAGCTGTTATTTTGGAATTACAAACAGACACTTCAATTTTATTTATCTGTATAGAATAGATGTATAGATATAGTGCAGCAGCTGCGTAAGGTGCAGCGATAATAATTTTCACAAACTATGAAAAATTCATTATACTACAAAGTCAGGTAGAATAAGGGTCAGTCAAGCACGTGCTGCTAATCACAATTAGGTATGATAAGGACCATTTTTTTTTAATATGTTATTCAAACTTTAAGAGCAGTGTGTCAGGAAATAAACGTGGTAATAGCATGAGTTGGGAACATCGATTTACCAGCCGATTGAATCTAGTTTCTCGAGTGAAATAACTATTTTCAGTGCCACTATAGTGCACAGAATTCAGGAATAGATGCGCTACAATCCGAAACTGTCGTGAAAATGTCTTAGCTTTCCGGCTTGGATTTTGCTTGTGGGAATGCTTTATCTTAGTCTGTTTTCGAATACGAGGTTTGAATGTATACTGATTTAATTGACTTACTTTGAGTCTATTTAGAAATATAATATTAATCTATACATCTATATCTATACAGATAAATAAAATTGAAGTGTCTGTTTGTAATTCCAAAATAACAGCTTTTCACTAAATGCATATGAAATTATACACGCTACTGACACCAATAAACCAAATTTTAAATTTTTTCTCTGTCTGTCTGTCTGTCTGTCTATCTGTCTGTCTGTCTGTCTGTTTGTTCCGGGTAATCTCTGAAACGGCTGGACGGATTTTAACGGGATTTTCACTGGTAGGTAGCTGATGTTTCAAGGAGTAACTTAGGCTGCTTTTATTTATCAAAAATATTAGGGTTCCGCGACAATAAGGATGAAACTAATCCTACGCGGGTGAAACTGCGGGGCACAGCTAGTATACAAATAAGAATAAATAATATATCCATACATATACAGATAAATAAAATTGAAGTGTCTGTTTGCAATTCCAAATTAACAGCTTTTCACTAAATGCATATGAATGTTTATAGAAAAATTATTTTGAAAAAAAATCTCTGTCTGTCTGTTTGTTCCCTTTGTTTCTTCTTTTTTAATCTCCGAAACGATTGGTCCTATTTAAACGGGACTATCACTGCCATATAGCTGATTTTCCAAGGAGTAACTTAGGCTAATTTTATATCTAAACTTAAATAGCTACATATATACACATACGCCGAAGGGGTAGGCAGAGGTACACCCACATATCGCCAGTTAGGTTTAAATCCCATGCAATAGGCGACAAAATTCGAAGGTATCAAATTTGATCTCTTCTAAAGGTAACAATCACGTATCAAGGTATAGTATACTGCGAGCAAGTATAATATTTTCCTTTTTAATATTAGGGAGGTATAGATAAGTAGGCGATTGTGAACATGAACACAATCTCCCGACTTATTTCGTATAAGCCACTTTACAAAATGAGATAGGTACTTTCTGCAGGAAAGCTGCGATGCCCCGGCAAGAACTTTGTATTTTTCATAACATAATTTCAAGATCGACTCGCAATATACTTTAGACTGCTTCTATATTAGAAAACTGGCTTCTACCAGCGACTTTGCCCATGTGGTTTATTCATCCCCTCGGGAGTCGAGTTGAGAGTAACTCTTAACTTCATATTTCATTAATTATGGAGCACTATAATTGCACCAAGCTACAATATTTTTTTTTGTATACAACAAAGGTACAATATGCGTGATTGAATTCAGAATTGAATCTCGCAGTCAGATTTAAAAAATAAGTGCTACTGCGGAACATATGGTCCTGGATTCTATCCCCCGTTCGGGCAAAATATAATTGCGTTTTTCATCTGTTATATCCTAGCAGACCGTAGTCAGGACTAGTACCCGGTTGATGCCTAATGCCCGGAGTTTCATGGCAACTCTTCTCAGAAGGCTAGTTTCCGAACCAGTGGTAAATTTTCGACATTAATAAGTGCCAGAGCTCAAACTGAATAAATCTTTTTCATTTTCAATGGCAATAGGCTCGCCTTATTTTACATTGAAGCTAAGCACAACTGGCAAAATATGGGGTTAGTGATATAAGTTGCCGTCTATCTACCTCTTAGGGGAATACAGGCATGATCATTATGTATATTGATTGAAGAGAAAACTCCTTAAAAATGCAAATTACAGTTCGCAAAAGTGTATACCGAGGCGAGCCAAAGTTAACGACGTGACAAAACTACACCATGAATATGAGCCTCACCAGGGTTTTGGGACGTAAGCATCCAGGACCAACTTTTAATTAGAACTTTACTGGAGACTACCTCGTAAAACACTCATTTGAAAGTTGTTGGAATATAATGAATACTTTCAGAACATATTACTTACTTATTAGTGGTACGTATTTAGAACGTATCATTGTGGTTAAAGGACTCATTCACGATAGACCGAGTCGGGTCCGAGTCGAGCGTCGGACGTAGCACGGTCAACAAAATATTACATATTATATTTGAATGGACATGTGCGGAGAGTTCGTGATCATGCTCATCCCCAGCAAAGGGAAGATCTTCCAGCCAGGCGGGTGTCATGCCTGGGGAACCGCGGCTCCAACTGTTCTAGTTGGAAACTTGTATATATAGTGCTATGCGCTTGAAAACTCTTATGGCGCGATTTAGGTTCTCAAACTTCGCATTTGTTAGCGAGTAACGTCATCTATGTAGCGAGTGGAGAAACGCTGCTACAGACACACTCACCCTACAGGGAGCGGTGACTGAGTTACGGCTGAGTAACGGACAATGGCCTAAGCTACGGCTAAGGCTCGGCTCGGTCATTTTTCTTGGTCGGACCTGACACGGTCATTTTCTCAGCAGGCATATTAGGAGTGTCCGTATAGATCTTGACTTTTTAGGCGAACTTTTTTGGCACTGAGCATCGGTAGGTGGCATATTCATTTAAAAATATTTAAAAAATTCCTTAGAATTTTTAAATGAAGTCCAATAAATACGTAGCGCACTCAAAAATAGTAAGTACGGCAAAAAAATAAAAAAGAAGTCAAAAGATTTTTTTTTTCCTGTCGATTCCATGTGGCGATTATGTACGTCTAAAAGATCATAAGACATTCAGTCAGAATTTTAGGCGTTGATAAAGTAACACCCCTCTTCTGAGACCGATATATATTTAATTGTTCACAATGCCAGCAGTGTTATTAAGCGCTAATAAAAACCGCAGTCACAGATTGTAAGATAGAAAGCAATAAACTTGAGATCTAATAAAAAGCGTCTTTCATCCAAAGTCTTTGTGGGAAACAAATCGAGAGAGGCGATAAAGAAAGTCATTAACCTTACCTTTTTCATACTACTTATATAAATGTACTGAAAGGGCGCAAATTAAACGGGGGTTTCGTAACAAATCACTAATCTATACAGATAAATAAAATTGAAGTGTCCGTTTGTAATTCCAAAATTACAGTTTTCAACTAAATGCATATGAAAGTATACATGCTAATGACACTAAAAAACCAAGTTTTAAATTTTTTCTCTGTCTGTCTGTTTGTTTGTTCCGGGTAATCTCCGAAACGGCTGGACCGATTTTACGGGACTTTCACTGGCAGGTAGGTGATGTTTCAAGGAGTAACTTAGGCTACTTTTATTTCTTAAAAATATTAGGGTTCCGCGACAATAAGGATGAAACTAAATCTACGCGGGTGAAACCGCAGGGCACAGCTAGTCCTAACTAATACTTAGCCGCTGAAAGAGAATTGATTAGTCCTCAGTCACTCATGATGTGGCGACAGATTGCTGATTGGGAGAAAAACAGAACTTAATAAATAAACGGTAAGTTCAATGTCATTCACATTGGTAATAATTTAGTTATTACTAGTTGTTGTCCGCGACCTCGTCCGCAGGATTTACTATCATCATATTTTGGACAATTCACACTATATCTTTATAAATTACTAGCTGTGCCCCGCGGTTTCACCCGCGTAGATTTAGTTTCATCTTTATTGTCGCGGAGCCCTAATATTTTAACACGCTTTTATTAGCTTCACCTGTATGTATGTATGTAACCGACCCCTTTGAGCTCGATTTTGTCCTACTTTGTACGATCAGATTTAATTCAAACTTTGCACACCTGTCAAAAGTCGATGACAATGCAATAATCCGATCGAAGCATCCGATTATCCTAATTAGATTCGCCAGGATTAATTAATTTCTTTCCGCATCTTTTGCATGCGAGTAAGAGAGATAGAGCTAGTGCGGGCGGTTTGTGGTATTGAGGGCGGTTGATAGTTAGCCAATCGAACTAAATAATATATAGTTTAAAAATTTTTACTAAAAAATGAAAAATAAATAATAGTTTAAAAAAACTAAAAAAACACGCTTTCATAAAAAATCAAACTAAAAATCAGAAAATAAAATTTAATAAATTTGGATAAAGAATATTGTAAATTAGAAATGAATGTACATTTTTGTAAAAAAGCGTGGGGTGTATTCAATGCGCTCTTTAAGATATTATATTATCAAAGTGATGATTCTTCTACTCATTATCTGTCAATAAAATGTTTATAATTATTAACACTATGCACCCCACGCTTTTTTACAAAAATGTACATTCATTTCTAATTTACAATATTCTTTATCCAAATTTATTAAATTTTATTTTCTGATTTTTAGTTTGATTTTTTATGAAAGCGTGTTTTTTTAGTTTTTTTAAACTATTTTAATAAATAAAAGTAGTCTATGTTACTCGTTCAAACATCAGCTACCTGCCAGTGAAAGTCCCGTTAAAATCGGTCCAGCCGTTTCAGAGATTACCCGGAACAATCAGACAGACAGAGAAAGAATTTATAACTTGGTTTTTTATCGTCAGTAGCGTTTATACTTTCATATGCATTTTGTGAAAAGCATTTATTTTGGAATTACAAACAGACACTTCAGTTTTCTTTATCTGTATATGTATGTATAGATAAAATTAGGCTAAATTACTCCCTTGTATCATCTCATAAGCTATCTGACAGTGACAGTCTCGTTATAAACGGTAAAGTCATTTCAAAAATTTGTCGTAACAAACAGACAAACAGAAGTACAGTGAATTAAAAAAAAATCTTTACATAGTACCGTATTGTGCTTTCATATTATGCATTTTGTGAAAAGCTGCTAATTTTGAATAATAAACTTATCTATATATATGTTTAAGATTATAAACATTTTGGTGAAGAAAAACATCATGAGGAAACCTGTATAGGTTTGACTGAGAATAAATTCAAAGTGTCTTTTACTGGCGTTGACACCTCGTCCTATCCCTTGGCAATCGTACTAAGGTGGCTTGGTTACATTCATCTATTTTATTTTTTTAAATTCATCAAAAACAAAATGAATATTTTGTCATTCAATTATCAATGCCAAAGTTTGGATTGATAGAAAGGAAATTAAATTCTTATAAATAAGCAAAATGTTACAAACAAGATTCCGCTAAAAGGGAAGCCGTCAGAACAAATCGAAAAGTCAAACTCCTGTTTATTCCCGTTGTTTTCATTACCTGACTTTAGCCACCGTATACATTATATAAGCTTACCAAACAGTATCGAAACTAGGCCTATTTTTTTAAATGAGAAAGTTTGCCCCATATCAGCGTTGAGGGTTTTGACACTAGTTTTTAAAATAAATTCCTTAATTTGCTGTCAAACTAGTGTAGATTTTACGTTTTGAAAATTGTCGATAAAACATATAAATAACGTACATGCGATGGGCCACGACGTACCCTTTAATGACAGCACTACCAAGGGTTAGAAACAGGCATGTGTATCATTTGATGACACACATGAGTGTGTCGAAAGATTCGTTCTTTGCCATACTGCTTGTACTACGCTTATATTTTTACTGTGATCAAATCTTCCTCTTGAATCACTCTATCTATTAATCCGATGAGTATTTAAAAGATCTAAGCGAACAGACAGCTGAAGCGACTACATTTTAAACTGGTAAAGAACATGTACCAAACCCATGACAATATTCAGAGTTCCCTCTAAATTCCCTTCGAAGGAATTTAGTTTATTTCATTTTGTTTATTTAGGCTACGACGTGACACACCTTAATGACAATACTGCCAGGCATGGTTAAAAAATCGAAATCATGCGTCTATTGTGTGTCATTTCGAACGGTTTGTTTCTAGTTACCATACTGTTTTAGCAAGAGTCTATGTATACTATGCTTAAGCGGTAGGTACTTTTATTTTATCCCGTGGTTTAACAATACTGTATGAGTACCTGAACAAAAGCCTTCTGGGAATGTTGCGTACATATTTGTAAAGTTAAAGGGAAACTGTGACGTTTTGAAATTCGTACTGTATTTACCCTTAACAAGGTAGATCGTTTGCGTTCCTAAAGTTGTAAATGACGAGGTCTAATACTGTAAGTAACATTGAAAATACCATTAATTCAGTAATTTTAACCAAGTACTTTCAAATCGTCAAATTACATGATTATTCAGAATTATAAATGATGAACGCAAGGTGGCTTTTACTCGGCATTTTAATGGGACTAGCAGATAGATTATGTTATAAGGAGTAAACAACTTTCATTTTAGAAAGTATAATAAGCATACAATATGGTATACTCTCTAAAATGAAAATAACTATAGAGATAAAATATTGTATGTATATGTCGTACGATTGTAGATAATTTAAGGAAGTACCCCTTTGGTGGACTTCATTATGATTACCGTTGCATTATTATGAACTATAATTGCAGTAATTTCTCAACTTTAAAACTCCAAATAACGATAGAGTTAATTTACAATATCAACATTCCCTGCAAGTAATTATCTCGTATAATTTCTACTGTACCTTGTACTGTTCTCAATTCACACAAATTAGAACCTTCATTTACTTTAGCACAAATGTACGTTTTACCTTCTCTAAATATCAGGGGCGTAATTCTCGTAAAAACGTTCAATTCATATATCGTTGTAGTTCCAACTTCGTTCGAGTGCAGTCCTATCGAGACTTGGTATTCACGTGCTTTTCGATCGCGCTTCGATAGGACTACAACGAAACGCTAAAATTTGAACGCAGCTAAGCTATTACTCAACGATTTGTTGCCAATGCCATCATCCTATTTCCTACCAAGTAATTTTGAACATAATTTAAAACGATTGAAGCACAATTTAACTTACATGAAACCGCTTCAACGACACTTCGACCGAACGACTTTAGGATGAGAATACGAAAATTCTGTCAGCGACCAAGTTGCTACGATATCGTAACGGTTTTCATGACGAGAATTAGCCTGCTGGTCTAATTAGCAAGCTGCAACCCAAACAAACTATGCTAGCAGTGTAACGGTTCACCGTGGTTTCAACAAGGCAAGCGAGACCGGTACATAATTGAAGTTGCGCGGTTTTTGCAGACTGCCTAATGGGTTTTTACGATAAAACCCGTATTTTAACGAGATTTTGTATGAGTAAGCCTGTCCGGTGTTTAACTATTAGATACTTTACTGAAGAATTCATACTGGTTTATATTATGAAGCTAGCTAACAGACTTGAAATAGAAACAAAATAAAAACAAAAATTTTTCATTCTTCGATGCAATTCAAATTTTAATTCTATTTGTCTGGAGTTATGTCAGTCGGCTCCACGTTTTTGATCCACCAGTGCATCATATTATTTTCTATGCCGCTCTGATCCACCCTGCCATGCTGTGATAGCCTTATTTATTTTCTTATTATTTATAACTTCGTTCCAATACAGAAAAACAGAAAGGATCATCTACAAAGTAGCAAAAATATCATTTTGTATGAACATTACCTAACATTAATATTTATACTAGAGTAAAAGCAATTTTTTATTAAACACTGGTGATTGAACGATAATTGGATGATGTCACACATAAACAATTTCATCATTTTACAATAGGTAGTAGTGAAGGGAGAATAGTGTTGCCAAGTAAATTTTAATCACCACGTGGGTTATCGCGACTTAAAAAAACTGTATTTGTTATTCCAAATCCAAATTTAAGTTATTTTGTTTCCATCGAATCCTAGAATGCCTGCTTCCTTTATTCAAAATACAAAATATGCTAAGTCAGCTGTGATAAGAAAATCCTCTGACCTGTGTCCAAAGAATTGAGTTCTAAAAATCTTATAAACAATTCAAATATCTTCATATGACATGTATCAGACAACAAAAGAAGGTGCCAGACGTAACTTAATAACAACGAAAAAGTCTTAAGATTTTCCTTTTAGACCACCTTTTGTTAGCCAAACTTAGCTTACAATATCAGATACGATTCCCGTGGAAGGGTTTTTATAACCATCAGTTCAGTTTCCGAAGTTGATTTTGTAAAGACGCTACCTTTCCACATAAAAATGCATTGCATATTCCCGTCTTTTATGCAAAATAGTTCCTGAACTTAAGCATTTTTACGTTGGAAATAGGAAAAACATTTCCAGGAGAAATCCTTTTAGTTTATACGCTGTTTGGATTTGTTCCTTTTAGTGGTTTCTTTGTCTACATTTTAATGTGAGGCTACTCTAGGTTCCTATTAATACTTTGGACTTTTACGATCTGGGGCCTTACCATAAGCTCTTGCCATCATAGTTCCATTGTGTGACAGTGACAGACTTATACACGTCATCAGGGGCGTTGCATTTTCAGAGGGGCATAAACAATAAGTAGGTAGGTAGGCAGGTTAAGTACATACCTATGTGACGCATCGTAGGTACGTACGTCTTGGTAGAGACTTTACACACACGAACATAAACACACACACACACACAACACGAGTGTATTCAATGATCACAAATTGTAACTTCTGCTTACCTGCTACGCACGCCACTGTACGTCATATACATCTGCCTTATAATAAGAGTTAAACTATCATGGCAATAAGAGGTCATGGTTGGGCCCCTGGTTTTCAGAGTGAGTGAAAGAGAGACACATTTCTACTCTAAAGTACATCCCAAAAAAACTATGGTATTTTTATTACATATGTATACTCACGCCTATATTTCCCCAATAACAACACCCAATTTACACCGAAGATGATTAAGTGCCAATATGACAGATGGTGACTCTATTGCCGTCTCAGGTATTATACATACGTCATTGAATTACTTATCAGACATACGCAGGTTTTCTCACGATGTTTTCCTTCACCGCAAAAGTACGATGGGAACTCACTGCACATAAGCTTTAGAAAAGCTCTTGTTTGTCCCTGAAAGGAAATGTAGACTATTTAAGATAAAGTAGGTGTGGCAGTCCTGTGTTGTTAAGTATAATATTAATCTTTTAGGTGACTTATCAGCGGTATAGAGTGTCACGTTAGTTCAATGATAAGTTTTTATAGTTGCTAGGTCTAGTCAAAATGGGATATGAATTGCTTGCGCGCTAGTAACCATAGCTCTGGTAAGAAAGAAAAAATATATATAAATAAATGACGTTCTATCCGCACACAATATTTGTTTGCACTACAGGCAAATTCCAATAAGTCTTAACTGGTAATAAGCCGACAATCATGCTCCGGCCAAATAAAATTACAAAGTGCTTCCAACTTGACTTTGAAATTCTTGAATGTTTCAGGCGTTTGAATAAATAATTTGGAGGTCACCTTTCATTTTGGGAGGGTACAATTTATTATTTGCTGGGACGAAATCTGCGTCTATACATTTTCCTTGTCAGTATTCCCAGATGACATAAATGGCAAGTGTAATATCATAAGAGCAAGGATCCGTGGAAGCCCTCGTCTCACCTCACGGGGTGCGACAGTGATTTATTGCCGGTAAAATCAATCAAAAATGTATCACGATATAGCTAATGTTTTTGTTTTTTCGTTTATATGGCATGGTGGGAGCTTTCAGGCGACTGGGACAGCTAGCTAACTGGAACCGAGTTCGCAGATGAATTATTCATTTTTATTTTTATTATCAGGCGAGTGGGACCACTCGTAAGTTTAACCAGAAATCCATCGTATCCATCTATCCATCGGATCCAGAACCACATGTATACGTCGCCGGTTTGAGATGCTCAAGCAATATTAAAATCTTGACTTTTATCTTGACTTAAAACTTAAGTGCGTCTATTTACTACTTGCCGTAGAGAAAATTTCTCGAGGTAATCTACGTGGAAACATTAGCAGTAGTACCTGATATTATAATATTTATCTATACTTATATATAAAGCAGAAGATTTTGTCTCCTTGTTTGTTTCCTTGAACGCGCTAATCTCAGGAACTACCAATCCTACTTGAAAAAATATTTCAGTGTTAGATAGCTCATTTATCGAGAAAGGCTGTATTATTATCACGCAAAAACCGCGGATTAAAGTTAGCGCTAGCCCAAAGAAACCATTCCACTAATAGCTAGTTATATTGTATTCTAAAGATATCATATCAAATTTCTGGATCCAATCTATCTACGAGTTATTTGGAGTAGCGTGAAAAGACACATTTCTTCTTTACCTACCCGCATTTAATTGAAAAACCTTATCCTTGAAGACTTATCGAAATAGAAGAACAGATCCTTAACACCTAATTCCCTGAAACCCTTTTAAATAACAAACAATGCGATTAAGGAAAAGTAACCTTACTTGCCTATTACCAGAGACTATTTTCATAAAGCGAAAGGTTAATGAATAGCCAAGATAATGGTGACATCGTAAGGGTCAGGTCATCTGGCCTGTAATATGTGTAAACAACGTCTTGTGATCACGAGGGCTGTTTGCCAAATTATCCAGGGACATGTTTATGCTAAGCATGTGTTGGCTTAATGCGACTAAATGTATAATACGCTGTATTTTAGGAGGTTACCTCAATTTAAGGTTAATTTGGGACCTTAAATAACAAGACATTTCGGTCTCAGGTTTTCTTATGCACTACTACGGTACTGCATAACTCAAACTCAGCCTGTCTCTTCGGTGACCATTCTTGGAAGGCGAAAGCCTACGCTATAACGTATTATAGCGTAGGCTTCAAGTAGCTGTAACTTATACGAGTGCCTAGTTCAAGTTTTCTTGAAATGGCAGTCACGATTCATCGCGTTGACGTTAACGAAGATATGTCAAAATAGAGTCATTTGAGGGCCGACGGATGGCGCTGTTTCGATCACATATTTAAAGCTGCGTTTATGTCAACGCAGTGACTTGTGGCGGTAGCAGTAAAAATCTCGCAATAGGCCCTATGGTCTCGATTTGTGACAAGATAGCTACTTTATTCTACCGAAATAATTTTTAATAAAATCATAAATAAAATTAAGTATTTCCGCTTTAATATAAATAAAAACTGTTTCTTTATGAAGAAGTCAATCCACAAACATGAAAAAAATCAAAGGTTTGTGTCCACTGAAGCGAATACACGCTCTTCCAACGCGAACAAAAGTGCTAATTGAAAAATACCTTTAATTCTTTATTTAACTTTGCATACGCACTGCGCTTTTGAACGCGGCGTTTAATGCTTAGACCAATACAAGCTATATTGTGCAAGGCAATTTTAAATATGTATATAGTTATAGGTCCCGTCTCGAGTTAAGAACGAGTTGAATGCGCAGTAGTAATTTTATGAGTCTGTCTCTGTTTATATGTATGGTGTGAGGAGAATAAAGGGCGTTTCTACGCGCAGTAACCCACTATTTTTCGCTACGAATTCATAACTCGAGACCTGTACTAATATTGTGGATGTTTTTATAAGGTAAAAGAACTTATGGCCCGTACGACATAAAAGTAAAGTTCTTGATTGAATTGGAAAGCTTAGGGTGGCCTCCAACTAGAAGGGCAGACGACCGGTAAACGGAGCTGGGGGCCAACTATGATCGTTTAAGCAGCACGTTTTAAGAACTTCTTAGCTTTGACGTTTTATTTTACGGTACCAAAATGAAACGTAGAGCTTAGAAGTTCTGAATACGCTCTGCTGAAACACATGATGGTAGCCCCCTGGTAAGCGTTTTACAAAAGTGGCATTTATTTTTATGTGTGTTAGGTAATTTGAGCGTTTTATTAGCCTAGTGCGTATGCTTATGAAAGAGTAACTAGAACAATGAAAAATTGCTAGCTATTTTACTCACCTGGATAAAATACAAATTAAAATAACATTCAATATTTTAGTATTCGCATAATTCCGAGTGAAATATCGCGGCGATTTAGTCTCTCGATGATACGAATATATTTAGATTAAGATATCTGTGGCGAAAAGGGACCTACCATCAGCAGTGACGTCTTACTACCTACTTATCTTTAACGTTTAATTTTTGTATCACAAAATTAAAAGTAGCTGTGCCCCGCGGATTCACCCACGTAGTCTTAATTCCATGGATGGCCTAAGTTATTCCCTGCAACATTAGCTATCTGCTAGTGAAACTCTAATTGAAATCGTTTGAGATTAACCGGACAGTCAGACGGATAGACAGAGAAACTAAAAATAATAGTTTTCCATTAAATTACCGCACATACGAAAGTATGCATGTGAAAATATGCATTTAATGAAAAGCTGTTAATTTGGATTTACAAACAGACACATAAATTTTAATTATCTGTAGGTATCGATGATGTACCTAACCTACCTGTATGTGTATTTAACTGCAAAAAATCTAACGAATAGGTCAATAATACTGAGCAGTTCGCTTTGTTGGTATTCAACGTTATGTATGTCACAACATAGTAACAGATACAAGACGCTAATAACGGATTTCATTATCTTTTATGAGGGACGTGACCGCCTCGACTCGCTTATATCCTCATTAACGCTTTTATTAACGCACAGTTTGTCCCTCCACTGTTATTAAACCGTTAAAGAGTTATGCACTATCATTATAACGTGTTATGACGTCAACATTTTTTAATAGCGTTTATGCGTTTCGTATAGATGGTTTGAAAATCAAGTTACTATCTCACTGGTCTATAAAATCCTGTGTTGTATCACTTTTAGATTTTTCTGTTAACCTACAATTAAACTGATTAGGTATATATTCCCATTTGGCCGATTAAAAATGCTACCGATTAAAAGTCCTACCAGACGGCTGGGTCCCTATTATTCGTGGTCCCAGTCACCTGAATCCTCTTTATACCAATGAGTTATTTTTAAACTTAAGTAAATTAAATCTTGTCGCACTAAGAGCTTTATGGTGTGGAAAATCGTAAGGAAGCCTTAATACATTTAAGAAGAAAAACAAAAACGTATGTAATTGTAACGTATGACTCACGATCGTTTATAATGGCACCGAATTTTCTGTGAAAAGTAACAATACCCCTGCCTGCGAATGAACCCTTTTGGAACGGCAAAAATAATAACTTAAAAAATTACCATAATTATTGAGAAACGTATAAGAAATAGCACTAAGTATACACTAAACATTATTAAAGCAAATTTCCTTTTCATCATAGATTATTCAACTGCAATAGTTAATACATTGGGTGAATAAACAATGAACCGAGAGTTTCAGATCGTAAATCTGTCTGCATGGAGTGTAGATGGAATTGATAGGATTGTAGAGTTGGATTGGCCGCATGCAATCTCGGTTAGCTGGGTGTCGGCACCTATAGCAACAGTGTTGTATGGAACAAGTCTTGGGAGTAAGCCGAATAATTATCATAATAATAATAAAGTTATATAGTCCCAATAGTGTAATCCACAACTGTGTGCCCAATGCGAGTTTTTCACTGCCGCCGTAACAAGTCACCGCGTCGACGTAAACGCGGATTTGTATAGGATCGGAACAGCGCCTCTGTCGGCCTAAAGATGACACTATTGTGAGCCCACCAGACACAATCCATCCCAATGACCCGTGTGTATCTTGTGTGTTACCGTGTGGCCTCGGCTGAGAATACGCTTACGGCGGCTAATCACAATGAGGATTAGCCAACTGCACAGGAGATATTTTAGTGCACAAGTGTGTGCGCAAACAGGTGCACTCTTTATTCCCTCACTCTCATAGTCCGGTGGGACGGCATCAGACACGACCGGAGAGAGATCAGGCGTAGGACCAACGGTGCAACGTGCTTTTCGAGGCACGAGGGTATAAACACCGCCAACTTCCAAACTCCGGCCATTTTATTGTGAATTTCTTGACTGAAAAAACCAATATCTATTTTTGACCCGACCCGGGAATCTACCTTAAGACTAGACTAGACTAACGAGGCAGTTAAACCGAAGCCGTCGTAAACCGAATATCAGTAGGCTATCGAAAACCGTCACGATATCGTAACGATTGAGTCGTTGACGACGTTTTAATGTTCGAGAGACTTACTAACTTCTTATCTTTGACGTTTCTTTTTTGTACCGTAAACTTAGTATTCACGTGTTCCTAAATCGTAGTTCGATAGTACTTCAACTCAATAGGATCGAAACGAAACTGGGGGCCAACTATGATCGTTTAAGCAGCGTGTATTAATAACTTATTAGCTTTGATGTTTATATTTACGGTATAAAAATGAAACGTCAAAGCTCAGAAGTACTTAATTCGCTCTGCTTAAACCGACGATGGTAGGCCCTTGTAATTTAGCTTTTAATAGCATCTATCTTTCCTTAATTTTCACGTGCAATTAAAACGTTGACTGCTCCTATATTAAAATGCTATAAGCGGTCAGCGTAGCTCAAAGCAATAGGATTTGTAGATGTAGTTAATAACAATAGCGCTTAGGAATACAGGTATTTGAACCAGCCTGGAATATCTCTATCAGCCTACCAAAATAACATTGTGCGTATTTTCCAGAAACCGCTTTAGGTTTTGGTATATATGCAGGTTTCCTCACGATGCTTTCCTTCAATGAAAGGTTGAGGTGTGTACTGCAGTTTTCTTTATTAAGTTCTTTGTTTAAATTATTATTACGATTTTTTGTGTATATTCGGTGAGTCTGAGAATAAGACATTACTAATTTATATGCTCACGCCTGTATTCCCCGAAGGGTAGGCAGAGGTGCTGTAATTTTCAACACCCACATTTCACCGAATATGATTAAGTGCCAACGTGACAGAGGGTGAGTCCATCACCGTCTCAGGCACTACACATACGTCTTTGAATTATTTCTCGGACATATGCAGGTTTCCTCACGATGTTTTCCTTGGTGTGAAATCACTGTATATACGTTTTTAGAAAAACTCATAGGTACAGGCCCCGCTGGGATTCGAACTTGTGTCACTTGCGTAGCAGGCGACTGCTCTAACCCCGAGGCCATCACGGCATTTTTATTCTTAAGTAATAAGAGTGGTCCATAAATATATATGACAAAACAACGTTTGCTGACCGAGTCGTGGTGGTCGTGGGGTTATCAGTCGCTTGCAACACCAGCGACGCAAGTTCGAATACCAGCAGCCTGCACCAATAAGATTTTCAAAACACTTATGTGCAGCGATTTCACACCACGTGCTTTACGGTGAAGGAAAACATCTTGAGGAAACCTGCATATTCCTGAGAAGTAATTCAAATACGTACGTATAGTGTCCGAGACGGCGATAGACTCACTATCTGTCACGTTGGCACTGAATCATCTTGGGTGAAAAGTGGGTTTTGTTATTACAACACCTCTGCCTACATTACAGTAAATAGATAAAGAGGAAAGAGTTTTTCTTACGAACCGGCTCCTAAAGGGTTGGTGGGGATTTTCAGCGGGGATTATTGGAATAACCCCTCCGAAACTATTGGACCGATTTAAGAAATTATTTTCTTAATCCTAAATTATCACTGAGTAACATAGACTTTACTGCGAAGTAAATAAGAGACCCGTAATAAAGCGCCTAATAAACGATACTGGGGAAGCTAGTTTGGTATAATATATCTTTTCAATATGTATAGACGTCCACCAGTCGATAGTACATACAGCGCCATCTAATCTCTTGATAGCGCAACTTTCCAAGCCTATTTTCAAGAGAAGTGAAATTAATTACTGAAAGCAACAATTTATTAAAAAAGTAAAGTTTTGCAGAAAACAATAAAGTGGACTAATTTAGTCCAGTTTTAAAACCAGCTTGAATGCTTTCAGTAGAATAAAAATGTATAATATAATACGGCAAATAAGATTATTTCTTTAGCACAAATAAACGAAGGAGGGAAGTCTTACCTCGTTATATTATAACTAGCTGTGCCCCGCGGTTTCACCTGCGTAGTGGCGGAACCCCAATATGTTTTCTAAATAAAATTAGCCTAAAACACTCCTTGAAACATCAGCTATCTGCCAGTGAAAGTCCCCATAAAATCCATCCAGCCGTTTAGGCGTGATGCCGTGACCAAGGGAAATGGGGATTCATTTTTATATATAAGATAAAGATAGTAAGTGGCCCATAAACGTGTTACATTTTCCTGCTAGCCCAACTTGAAACAAAAAATTTTACGTTAATTACGAGAAAATTTATGTAATTAACCTTGTTTGTGAAAAGTCGTCACTAAGATTTTAATGTTCAAGATAAAAAAGGATGGAATATGCGATTTGGAGGTGCTGGGATTTGAACCCAGGACTTTCAGCATGCGAAGCAGACACTCTACCACTGAGTTACACCCCCGATACAAGTCAGTGACGAAATTTTGGTACTATACAAAACATTAATCTTGAACACATCCGTTTTCCATGACTTATATTTTACTAGCTGTGCCCCGCGGTTTCAACCGCGTAGAGTTTATTTCAAGGGTGTCTCGCGGAAACCTTATGTTTTTCAAATTAAAAGTAGCCTATGTTACTCCTTTCGTTATTGTAGAAATTACAAACAGACACTTCAATTTCATGTATAGATATGTCTATAGCCAACAAAAATAAGGAGATTCTCTATTCATCAACGATCATGTGTGTGGATTTTTTCATCCACAGAAGAGCCCGTTTCCAAATATTTTTTTTTCACTAGCTGTGTTTAATTTTAGCGGGTGGTTTTTGAAATAAATAGCCTAAGTTACTCCTTGGTACACCAGCTATCTGCCATTGAAAGTTCCATTTAAATCGGTCCAGGTGACTCAGAGATAACCCGAAACCTGATTGGATATTATATTTTACATATTATATTATACACATATTTAAAATCTGGAACTTTTTTAATTAGAAAAAGTCTACCTTTTATCTATACTAATATCATAAAGAGGAAATATTTGATTTTTTATTTATTTGTTTGTTTGCATTAAGTAAATAGGCTCCGAAACGACTTGACATTAAAAATTCTTTCAGTAATGGATAGCTACATTATCAGCGAGTAACATAGGCTATATTTTATCCCCGTACTCCCATGGGAACGGGAACTAGGCGGATGAAACCGCGTGACGTCCGCAAGTTTTAAATATTTTCATACAAATATTGTAGGATACTCACTAGTCTTCAACCGCTATTATGATAGTCTTATTAATTGCCGCTGGAGAAGTTCCAATGCGAGAAGTTGTAACAAGAAAAGTTCCATCTGTATAATAAATACTAAAACTACTGATTGTAACAAGCACACTATTATTTTAACCATTGTAGTAAGACCACTTTACTACTTAAGTTGAACATTTCCCTTATAGCTAGATTTACCTTTATGTATCGTGAATAAAGAAATATTTATTTATACTTAGAAGGTTGCTTTTACTGAGAAGAACCTGGCCAGAAACTCAGTAATTACTCTTTTCTAAAATATTATACAATATTTAAGAAATGTAAGTCCAGTATTAACGTAGTATCCTGGGGATAATTCTCGTAAAAACGTTTAATTCAAATATCGTTGTAGTTCCAACCTCGTTCGATTGCAATCCTATCGAGACTAGGTATTCACGTGTTTTCCGATTGCGCTTCGATAGGATTACAACGAATCGATAAAACTTAAACGAAGCTAAGCTATTACTCAACGATTTGTTGTCAGTACCATCATCCTATTTCCTACCAAGTCATTTTAAACACAATTTAAAACGATTGAAGCACAATTAAATTTTCGCTTCAACGACACTTCGACCCAACGACTTTAGAATCGACGCGGATTGACGAATGAGAATTCGAAAACGCTGTCAGCGACCAAGTCGCTACGATATCGTAACGGTTTTTATTACGAGAATTAGCCTACAAATCCCTTGCTTACAGTACACAGCTTTGTTTCGACTTAGATTCTTCTCAATAGGCTAGTTTTCGAACTGGTGCTAAGTAATTCTCACTACGCTAATGCCTGAGTGCTTTACCGTTAAATTGAATAAATTATTTAAGCTGATTAATGTGGAACTTAGAAAATTAAGTCCAGCCGCGTTATCCACTAAGGTTTCTCAGCGGCGCACTCGTCATCGAAAGTCGGCTCTAAACATACGAAATTGAACCTTATCCTCTTTGCAGTATGTATCAAATTCCTATAATTGAAACCAACGCTCGTTGTCGAGTTCGACGCTGAGAAACCTTAGTGAATAATAGCAGGTGTGAAGTTCAATAAAGGTCAAGTGTGATGTCGACCTTTATTCTATGAAGGTAATTTAACGAAGGCTCTTAAATAACCGTGATACTAAAATAAGCAAAGCATTATTAAATATTAAAGTGAATTTATTATAAGATTAATTAAATAATCCGATTGAAGGTGAGCGAAAACCGAATTTGATATTATGAAAATTGCTATGAACAGCTCTTAAGGTAAATGATTATTTCATAATTCGGTAATGATGAAAATGTTGGTGATTATCTAATTTGTGTAAAAATCTAACGAGGGGAACTCTAACTGTCCTGCGGCGTATTCTGTAGGGTTTCTCAGCGTCGACTTCGACGGTGAACGTCGATTTCAATCATACAAAAATGTATACATAATACATAGAGGATAAAGTTCAATTTCGTGTCTCTAAAAACGACACTCGACGACGCTGAGAAACCTTACAGAATAACGCGACTCTTCTGATCATAAACATAAGGAAACGTAATATTAAAATCTTATCAATGAAGAAAATGAAACAAATTTATGATTAATGAGGCATTCTACGTCAATCACAATTTGTTAAGTTAGAAATGTCTACACTTTCCCCCGTGTAGCTCCCGTTTCCATGAGAGTACGGGGATAAAATATAGCCTATGTTACTCGCTGATGATGTAGCTATCCATTACTGAAAGAATTTTCCAGATCGGTCAAGTAGTTTCGGAGCCTATTCAATGCAAGCAAACAAAAAAACAATCAAATATTTCCTATTTAAAAGAATAGTGTAGACAATAAAGGAGCAGTGGTGGCAAACGATGCTGGTTTGGATCGGATCAAGTAGCAATCTGCCAGTGAAAGTCTCGTTAAAATCGGTCCAGCCGTTTCGGAGATTGGTTTTATTTATTAAAATTGTTTTTTTTATATAATCCCCATATATTATTTCATATAAATTAAGTGTAAAGCTGTTAATTTGGAATTACAAACAAACACTTAAATTGTATTTATATATAATAGACTAGCTGTACCCCGCGGTTTCACCCGCATAGATTTAGATCAGCTGTCTGTCAATGAAAGTCCCGTTAAAATCCATCCAGCCGTTTCCGCGTGAAGCCGTGACCAAGGGAAATAGGGATTCATTTTTATATATAAAGATATAGATAGATAGATAGATAAATAGAACAGGGGATGAATGAGACCTGAGTGTTTTTTGCGAATTTTCCTAAAATCGCCGTTACAAGTTATAGTGTTGACGTAAACGTAGATTTGTATAGGATCAAAACAGCGCCATCTGTTGGCTTACAGGTGGCACTATTTTGGTGACTTGTGACTGCAGGAATAAAATAGGCCTACTGACTACTACACTAAGCCCTCTGATCCGGAATAGGTGTGGTCGATTCACGCCGTGTTTTGAATGAATCGCTCTTGTAGCATCACAGACAATGTCTAAATTCTCCTATTAGACTCCCACTTCACAAAAATAACATATATAGGATTATCTTTCTACCACGTCGGTATCCAATAAATATATTCATACAACGAAATTGGCCCTCACATTCCACACCAAGTAAAAAATACAGCCTACAAGTGTATCTGTAACCATAGGGGTTTGTTACACCGCTACGTAATATGTCTTTACCGTGGGTGAAAAGATTTATATCTATATAAATAATTTCATGTGTCTGATCGTAATTTAAAATAAAAAGTTTTACACTAAATGCATATGAAAGTATACAGTACTCAAATAAAAATACCAAATTAAAAAAATATGCCCGTCTGTCTATCTGTTTGTTCCAGCTAATATCAGAAAGACTAAACCGATTTTAACGGGACTTTCACTGGCAGGTAGCTGATGTATCAAGGAGTAACTTAGGCTACTTTTATTTATTAAAAATATTTGGCTTCCGCGACGATAAGGGAGAAACTAAATCCACGCGGGTGAAACCGCGGGGCACAGCTAGTTAAAAAATAAAATTAGGGTTCCGCGGGTCACAAACAGACAGACAGAGAAAAAATTTAAACATTATTTTTTTGATGTGGGTACCGAATATACCTTTATATGTATTTAATACAAAGCTGTTAACTTGGAATTACAAACAAACACTTAAATTTTATTTATCGGTATTAATTTATAGATATATATACAGATTAAAAAAATGTAAGTATCTGAATATCTATACTTCTATACATTTATCCATCGGCGAACATACGTTTCGGTGTAAATGCAGCTTCCTTAGAATAATCTCCCACGTTTCTAGATCATTTAACAAAGACCTTTAACATGAAAGAACTTCGATATTCTGTTATCTTACACCACTGAACAGAATACACATTTTGCCAACAAAAGGAAAAGTTTTAAATGCTTCGCAGCCTCATTTTTCCTTACACTTCTTGAATAATATTACCGCGGAATAAATAATAGTGCAAGTGCAATATTACTAGAGTAATACTTAGCTCTTGCCTTTTATGCACCTTTCTAACCGACTTCAAAAAAGGAGGAAGTTCTCAATTCGCCTGTAGGTACCTATTTTTTCTTACTTCCATCATGGTCACTAATTGTTTTGAGAAACATTTACCCCCTTTATGCAAAACATCGCCTAAGATAGTTTAAAAAATAGTTGCATCTCTTTTTGTAACACAATTGTTACAATCTTTAAAAGTCTTGGTTCAAACCATACTTTGTAATAATCGTTATTGTTATCACTTTACTAAAATGTTCTACATTATCCATATTATTGTCAATATTATTCTATTTTTTAATTGTATATTAAACTATAATTGCCCATATAAAAGTTATTATATGGGCTTTTATATGGGCAAGTGTCGTGACATGCTAATAATATAATAATGCCTCGTTGGTTGTAAGCGCCACCGCGTAACACGAACTCCTTGGTTGAATCCATGGGTAATAATGGCAATAGGGTCACCCCCACATGAGACATACACAACTGACGAAATATGGGTGTACTATAAGTAGGTACTCCTCAGTCTTCCCCTTGTATGTTATATGTATGTATAAACATCCCTTTTAGAGGTAGTTTTTATGGCAGTCTTTAATGTAGATCAAAATTGCTACAGAGCAATGGCCACAACCTCAACAATTCATTAAGTGTTTGTGGCATTCATTGTAAAGGTAGAAGCTGGCAGTAAAGAGCAAAGTGGCTCGCCTCGTTATCAGACTACTAAACTTTCGGTCCCTTACTACGTTTTCTTGAATGAAAACATAGTACTCGAATGTAACTCTATATGCAAGTCATCATCTCCCTAGACTTATCCCATACATTGTTAGGATAAGGCCAGGCTTAGTATTTGTATATTAATAGTTAACAATAAATCTAATATATAAAATTCACGTGTCACAATGTTAGTTACTCGTCCGAAACAGCTGGACTGATTTGTATGAAATTTTGTGTGCATGTCGAGTAGGTCTGAGAATCGGCCAACATCTATTTTTGATACCACTAAATGATATGGGTGATCCACCGGGATATATATTATACTAGCTGTGCCCCGCGGTTTCACCCGCGTAGATTCTGTTTCATTCTTCTATTTTTAATAAATATAAGTAGCCTAAGTTACTCCTTGAAACATCAGCTACCTGCCAGTGAAAGTCCCGTTAAAATCGGTCCAGCCGTTTCATACATTACCCGGAACAAACAGACAGACAGATGGACAGACAGTGAAAAACCAACCTGTGTTTTTCAGTGTCAGTAGCGTGTATACTTTCATATGCATTTAGTGACTATTATTTTGAAATTGAATTTAAAATGAATCTGTATAGATATAAATGAATTTCTTAATCCACAATGGAACTTAATAATACCTCATCAGGCTCAGACAAAAATTGCAACAACATTTTACACCTACATGTCGAGCAGGAAGCTGTTGAGTAATAGTAAATCTTTCATGTAAATAAACGTATAAAATAAACTCGATTGTAAATTTAATCCTCACCACACAATAGTAAGGGCACTGCAAAAAACATCAACTGTGCAAGCTAGGCGAAAACCCAAAGCACTTTTATATGACTACTAAGGTTGACTGCAGATTCCAGGACACCTGATGTTGTGTGTCATTTGAAATTATGACCTGGATTTACGTGCTCCGGCATTTGAGATGCGTCGAGAAATGTAGTTACTTTGGTTTTGTGATACACTCCTTAACTATTATGATAAGAAGATGTAGTGTTTCTGTAAAGTTGCTAATTATCTCGAACTCAGACTAAAAATATAATAATAAATTTATACTTTATTACACTTTAAACAAAGCGCTTTCAAATCTTCAGAATGACATCATTACACAGGATTATGATATATGCTTCTGCCAGGTTCGGAAGGTTGCTTTTCTGAGAAGGACCTGGCAAGAAATTCAGTAATTACTCTTTTCAAAAATATTCAGTAGAAGTCGCAGTCATGAGCTAGTACAAATATAATCATCACACCAAGACCTCACCCAGTTCTTTTTCAAATCTTTTCAGACGTTACCAACTTTACGACGCACTTAGTTCATGTAACATATTATTACGAATACAAAGAAACAAAGGGGAGTAAGTGGATGCCTTTATTAAGAGGTAGGAATTCGGGAAGAAGGGCCGGGTATGCCGGGAGTAATTTGGACGTTCCGCCGCGCGTGACCGGCATCCGCGCCATGTTAGAATAAGTCGCGTAACGGTGACTCAATTATCTTTTGCTAAATTATTGCTCACTGCTTGTTAGGTTTAATAAGGTTTTAAGAGAATTTAGGTATCGTCCATAACGCATTTTTCCAAAAATCTTACCTGAGCGAGTGTATGTCTCCACCTTACAGAAGATCGTATCAAAATTCAAAATTCAATTTATCTTTATTTGATTAGACTTTTTGCATAGAACTTTCAAATCGTCAGACACAAAACATATATAGGTATAGGATGATGAATGCTACCACCGGGTTCAGAAGGTTTTTTTGTTGAGAAGAACCAAATACCATACATTAAAGTAGTGTTGTTTTCATGTGGAGATTCTTTCAATGTGTTTATATAGCGATAGCTTAACACCTTTGTATATAGTTTAAAAACGAGAAGTAGTTCCGTAAATAACCTCCAATGTTATAAATATCACCTTGTTTCTAAATATTCCAGATTTTAGGATTTTTCTTTATTTACATGCACCCCTTAAAAAACGCGCACGCATCAAAACATATTCACATTGATCAAGCTATTATTGAGTTGCACGAAACATTTTCAATATTAAGTTATTTTTACAAATCCAACCAGACTGTTCGCCTCTTGTAAAGTAATTACCGAAGGAACTAATTGCATCCGCCCGAGTTCCAGCTACTAACTCATTAACTGAATCTTGCAGTTTGCCTTCTAAACTGCGGGATGGTGTTGGCTAATTTGACATTTACTGATACTGTGATAGAGGAACTTGGAAATTAAATATAACTAAACAAAGGATTTTACTGATAATTACCTAATTCATAGTTACCGTAGTATTTATCTATACTAATACGAAAGATTTGAATTGTCTGAACAAATTGCAACAGAACAGATTTTTTGTACGACTATCTGCCAAAGAACTGCCTGTATCTTTTTCATTCAAGCAACGTAAATAAAGTAGGTAGTGTCGTAACTACACAAAATCATCGAAACTGAACATATTTTCTTATTCCACACCACATAACATGTCCCTTTCGCCCTTAGACGATGCAAATAAAGGACCCGGATTTCCCTAAAGAGAGCCACAATATTTGTATTATTCTTCTCTCAGCGTGAAGTCGATATACCGATAGTCAATAAAAAGGTAACAGAAAGGCGGCTTTCCTATATTGTTCAAGATGACGCATGTATGTCGTCGCACGAACTCGGCGCGCGTCTGGAACTAAGGTCAACTTAATTTGATGTTCACGATTGTATTCCCCAAAGGGCTAGGTTGTTTTATAGTATACTTACTAATCACCAATTATGTTTCAGTCCCATGTAATAGGGGGCTACTCTATTGCCATTAACCAGCCACAAATCAATAGAAAAAAACCTAATGACGTAGAGATAAGTTTAAATAGATTCAAGGCTCGAGATTACCAGCAAGCAGCACTTGCTTACAAGTATGACTTATACGGGAATGCCTCGCTACTTCCCCACTGCTCAACTAAAATTTCTCAACTGCAGAAAGTTGAGCAATGAGTAATACTCACTGCTCAGCTGGTAATTACTCAATTACTCAATTGAGCAGTGGGTAAACCTTCTGATGCACCCACTGCTCAACCAGTTGAGCAATAACATTATCTACCTGCACCTATTGTGTAGCCAATGATAGCATTTTTATTGAATATCGTAGATTGCAGTCAATATAATACGAACTGCGCTTCTGTGTGCTTCTTTTTATGTCGCTATTCTCGTATATCAACCCTGGGGGGAGATACCAGTACTCAGTGCAATCTAAAAACAGACCGTTAATGTACTCGTACCTTGTAACGGGAATAATGTACTGACTTGCACTGTACTATACTTAAGGGTATAGGCACAGTTTATATATAAGTTCTTAAATCATGATATGGGTTTCAATTTCTACTTTTTAGTCTTAGATGAAGCTGGATACAGCTTCAAAACCTTGAGGTAATCCTTGGTTTAAAAGTATTTCCATCTCTTTTTGTGATGCGGATTTCGAAAGGGATAGTTTTAGTCAAAGTTTAGACAAGTTCTGGTTTAAACCATGTTCTTAAAAAGGGGTTTAGTGTTTTGGAACATCGAGGTCTCGATTCTAAGTCTCTATTCAAGAGATCAATACGACGTAACTATATTTATCCGTAATATAAGTTTTTTTCATTCAAAAAGAATCAATCAATAGAGCAACGTACAAATGAGCTAATGATTGTTACAGTCATATTTCCTTCACAGCTACACAGGTAAAGAAATCCAATCGTCAAAAGCTAATAGTGGAAATGCATTTTACGCAACGTCAGAATATTTTTAAGCTGAATGCAATGTTTTTATTTTCAAACAGTAAAGTCTTAAAGAGGTAGAAGTTATAAAGTTATTAATTAAGCAGTCAACTGCATCATCCACAGATTAATTTTATAGAAACTAAAGGGAGCAGAAACTACATAAGAATATGAAATGTTATTAGGAAATTAATTAAAATTATACTTGCACTTGCTCACGACTGTATTCCTCGAAGGGGTAGGCAGAGGTGTTCTTATGATCACCATCAGAATGTTGAACATTCTGCCAGTTATGTAGTCTCATGTAATAACGGGTGAACCTCTTGCCATTTACCAGGTTTCAATCCAGACTCCGGGCTGCTACTGGGAAATTACAGGTGGAAAAACACAATAGCACTCTACCGACCCGGGGATCGACCCCAGGACCTCGTCTTTCACGGTAGCATTTGCAACCACTAGACCAATGAGACAGTCACATTTAAATTATATTTAATTTTTTATTTATCTACATAGATAATTACCTGCAAAACAAAACAATTAAAACGAATAAGAACCGTGGTACGAACTTTCGACCGAAGCTTCGTTTTTCGGAGAAAGCGAGTCCCCTGGTATCCTAATACTACCCTTATAAATGCATAGCTATCTGCACCTGTATGCCAAGGTAGCACGTGGTACTAGTTACCTCAATGGGTCGATTAGTACGGCTCCTCTTGTAAGTCAGCACACCGCACACCTACGTGATGTCGGTAATTGGATAATTTTCCACCCCTGCACAGTGCTCAGAAATTGTATGCTGTATAGCAATATGCTTCCGAGGTTTATAATTATATCCGTGTATTTTATCTTAAAACTGAGCCTTGCGGATTCTGCCGCATGGTCTGAATTTCACGGGTTTTTTTTTTTGGAACCCCTTATTTTTAAACCATAGTTACTCCTAACATCAGCTGTCTACTAGTCAAATTCCCCATAAAATCGATTCAGCAATTTTGAAGCTTACGCGGAACAATTTTTTTTTGTTTTTTTTTTATGTGGGGATATATCCTTACTGGACAAATGCTGACCCTGGCAAAGCAATCGTCTTCAAAAAAGCAAGTGATTTCATTTGAGCCATTTACATACCAGCGAGGTAATATCCACTGATCATACCAGAACTCCCTTTTAAGATTGAGCAAATATTATCAGAACGAAAAAATAGAGCGAAAATATTTTAAGAGTACTTTTTGTAGCTTTAACTCATTTTATTTCCAATTATGCTGCGCAAATGAGTTTTCTTATGAGGGACTTATACCAACATAAAGTGGGCGTTTATTATCGAGATTAAAACTACGCTAGGATTTATTGGCGGTTTTGTAATTAAAAAATTCTTGTGTAATTTACTTGTATGTAGGTTTTCACTCCTTCTCAAAATGGTGTCCGAATGGGTAGCTAAAGTGTCAACACGCCTATTTTTCACCGCTGAAGTTGAAGTGGCGATGATATAAATACAAGTTTTATAAACAGTTAGGAATCTATGAACAATTCGTTCGAAATGACACACTCACACAGACGCGCGCATCTACGTGAAAATAAGGGTGCTTTACGTTGTGTCCCGAAAAGTAAGTCTCATTTAAACTGTAGCCTTATCAAATTGTTCATTATAGTTTAGGCCCGAACGATTGGGCCACAGTGTAAATGATCAATAGTGGATAGCCGCAATAACAGTAGGAGGTCTTACGTCGCATCAAAACTTCAACAAAAGAGTAAACTTTAAATCATTAAGATTGGCAACTTTCAAGCTCAATGGAGCAAACGATCTTAAGTATTTCGAAAACGAACCTTATAGTTCTATACTGTTTGCAAAGCTATTTATAGTGTTTCATCGCCGTCTCTGGTACTACGTCATTGAATATCTTGAGAGATAGGGAAATCTCTTCACATTGTTAATGACGTCACAGGACTTAAGTTTTCAGAAACACTCACTGATGCAGTACGGTGAAATTGGAACTTACGTCACTTGCATTACAGGCAACTCGCCCGCTAAATCTCTGGAATTTATTTTAGAATAGCTATGCCCTGCGGTTTTACCCGCGTAGATTTTAATTGCATGGTTGATCCGTGGAATTCTGATGTTTTTTAAATCTAAGTTACTCCTTATAACATTAGCTATAAGCCAGTGAAAGTCCTGCTAAAATCGGTCCAGCCGTTTCGGAGATTAGCCGGAATAACCAGACAGACAGAGAAACAATTAAATTAAAAATTGTTTTTTCTATGTTAGTACCGTTTATACTTTCATATGCATTTATTGAAAAGCTGTTATTTTGGAATAACAAACAGACACTTAAAATTATTTAACTGTAGAGAGAAAGAATATATAGATGTATAGAAGAGTAAAAATTATATTATTTTTGTTCGTCCAAAGTAAATCGTAGCTAACCTTAATTCACTTACTTGCCTTACCAAATTAAGCTACGTTCGAATCTTTTTTTTTTTAAATCACCGACGTTAAAAAAGCCTCTCTTTATAACAAAATTACTTAGGACTTTCGAACTTTCAAGGTATTATTTGAAATTTTACTTCCATATCCTATACTTTCGGAATAACAAGTCTATTACGTGTTCTGAATCGTAAGATTCGTTAAGGCTTAATATTATATTGATAATATGACTGATAACATTTATCTATATTGAAATTTCTGTAAGTTGAAGTGTCTGTTTGTAATAACAAATTGGAAGCTCTTCACAAAATACATATTAAAGTACTAGCTGTGCCCCACGGCTTCACCCGCGGAGATTTAGTTTCATCCTTAGTGATGCGGAACACTAATATTTTTAATAAAAAAAGTAGCCTAAGTTACTTCTTGGAACATCAGCTACCTGTCAGTGAAGGTCCCGTTAAAATCGATCCATCCGTTTCAGAGATTACCCGGAACAAACAGACAGACAGACAGACAAAAAAAATTAAACTACGTTTTTTAGTGTCAGTAACGTGTATACTTTCATATGCATTTAGTGAAATGCTGTTATTTTGGAATTACAAACGGACACTTCGATTTTATTTATCTGTGTAGATTATGCGTCTCTGTCTGTCCGTCCGTCTGACTTTATGTCTGCCTGTCTCTCGATATGTCTGTCTGTCTGTATTGATCTGTAAGTAACAACCTACTAGGGTGAAACCGTGAACTACAGCTAGTCATATTATACAGCGGATTTAGGTGCGCCAATATTGTTATGTTCATTAATCAAAACTTTGCTTTCATTAATGTACGGATAGCTTCCGAACTTACACGAGAACGCTCTATAACTTAGGCGCAAGTTTTACATTATTTTAAATTTAGGGCTCCTACTACTAAGCTGATATTCAGATATTATATCATCACAATGACCTTGTCAAAAATGTTGTTATTGGTCACCAGGCTGCAGATTTCAAACACTGCCAAGCCATTACAAGGAAGATGATCACAGTCATTCACTGTCATTCATTCACACAATTGCAACCAAAAGTTTGTAATCAAACACTCCTAAAGACACACAGTAAATTTATTTTTTCCCAAAAATGCATTTGAAGAGGAAAGTTTGAATATTTTTTTAAGAATGGTCAGGAAAAATACGGTTACTCTGCCAACTACTACTTACTCTCGCTACTTGTAATCCCATCTCGTTCTTCGAATTTTTTCTTCCCTTGTATTTTGCGGTTTAGGAGCCGCCTTGCGCCATCTGTTGGCTGGAGAATGCAACTCAACTGATAAGTATAATGTCTACATAACAAATCTCAATCAAAATTATCTTGTAATAACAGATTCCAGGGGACAATTGATCGTTTAAGCTGCGCGTATAAAGAACTTTTTAGCTTTGACATTAAATTAAAAAATGAAACGTCAAAGCTCAGAAGTTCTTACTACGCTCTGCTTATATCGATGATGGTAGACCTAAGGGCCGTTATAAAACGAAGCGACTGCCCCATTCATTAAATCCCTTTTGCATGGTAAATTAGAAACCGGGTTTCAATCAAATTCAAACTTACGATTCTGACTGACCCGTAACGATTAACGATGCTTAATTAGCAACCAGGGCCAACGCTTAGGCTTAGCGTGTTTTCTGATGCATGCCGGGATGTAGGTATGACAAGAACGGTGACTTAGTGACCCATTTAATTATTGGTTACGAGTGATTTGCATCTTCGCAGGCCGAAGGATATGTGCTATGAGGTCAACGTTAGCCGACGAGGATATTTACAGCTGTTTATAAAATAATCAAATTTGAGACGTGTCATAGCTTAGCATTCATTTGATTGCAGACTAGATACCGCTCTTAGTATTGGCAGAAAAAAGAGATACCATAATTGAATCTTGACTCGCGTCATCTTACTAGATTTGAAGGTGCCCAACTAGTGCCTGTACCTCACTTTAGAAGATCACAGTCGAATAATGCTTATTTTCTATTAGCAGAATATAAATCTGCCTTAGGGCCCGGTTAATCGTAATAAGCTCGCCACTATTTAAATGGGACTTAAACATGAATGGTGAAATGTGGGTACCTATCCTATAACTCTTCGGGGTATACAGGCGTGTGCATATGTATGTATGTGTACCCAACTAAAAATATGCCCCATGCACACCAAGAACTAAAGGAAAGCTCAGTATTGTATGATGGAGCTACAGTAGGAGAGATGGGCCTAACGTAGCTCGTACATGCTATACCTGCATCAAAGTCAAAGTCAAAGTCAAAAACATCTTTATTCGATTAGACTTTTTACAAAGTACTTTCAAATCGTCAGAACGACATGGATTATACATGCTACTGCCAGGTTCGGAAGGTTGCTTTTACTGAGAAGAACCTGGCAAGAAACTCAGTAATTACTCCTTTAAAAATATTATACAATTTTTAAAAACAAAGTAAATCACATCGGTATACACATCCAACCGAGCTAATCCAATAACAGTTAGCTCACATATCTTGGTTTACGTAGTTTGCCCACAAGTATGGAAAACTGCATCAGCTATTCAAGTTAAGCTCATCTAAGTAAGCTAAGCTTTTGATCTGCAACCCGTATTTGTTTTAAACAGTAGTAGTGGCATAGTATTTCCATCTACAGATATTCATACACACAGATGAATAAAATTGAAGTGTCTGTTTGTAATTCTAAATTAACAACTTTTTACTAAATGCATATGATAGTGTTCATACATGAGAGAAAACCATTTCTAAAAATAGTCTTGTTCCGTCTCTGAGATCTCTTCCATCTCTGACGGCTGGACCGATATTAACTTTCACTGCAAGATTGGTGACAATACAAGGAATAACATACATGTAGCGGAGTTTCTCCACTCGCTCATATATGGCGCTACTCGCTAACGTCAAAATCACGTCGGGGTCACCACTGTGGGGTGAGCGAGTGATCATGCTCATCCCCAGCAAAGGGAAGATCTTCCAGCCAGGCGGGTGTCATGCCTGAGGAACCGCGGCTCCAACTGTTCTAGTTGGAAACTTGTATATAGGTTCTCGTGTATTTGTACTCAAACTTCGCATTTGTTAGCGAGTAGCGCCATCTATGAGCGAGTGGAGAAACGCCGCTACATCCACATACACCTGTATCCCATGGGGGTAGGCAGAGATCACCGTTTGCCACATGCTACGATCCTTACATACTTCTTTCGCTTCATCATTCATGCATCTCTTCATACACTTTCTTCGGTTACGAGTGCTCCGAATTTGACCTTTCTGCAAAATACTATTAATTTGGTCATAGTAGTTGTTCCTTGGACGCCCTCTACCGACACCTCCGCTCACATTCGCTCTATAAATTTGTTTCGTTAATCGCCTTTCACTCATCCTTTCGATATGTCCAAACCATCTCAACATACTTTTTGCAATTCTGGTCACCACATTATTCTTCAACTTGCAACTGTCTCTTATCACACTATTTTTCATTCGGTCTACAATGGTGACCCCACATACTTCGTAACGAACGCATTTCCACTGCATTCACTCTACTTTCACTTCCATACATCAGATAGGTACAGACAGGGAATAACGTAGAGTACTTATAAATTCATTAGAAGTAGTCGTTAGCCTTCAGGCGGAATACATGCGTTTTGTTCACCTTTAAAGTATAAAGGAACTAGCTGACCCGACAGACGTTCCCTGTCTTAATTATGAGAATGCAGCACGTATTCTGCCAATTCTATGTCAAACGTCATAAGGTTATATCAAAAAGTTTTTATTGTCCAAAGGTTAGTTTTAAGAAGAAAGAAATAATTTTATATTCAGTATTCTTAAATTTTTAAATTTTTCATGTCCTTACAATAAGAACTCAACAAAATAATACTATCGAAATCGGTCCAGCCGTTCACCCGTGATGTCGCGACCAAGGGAAATGGGTATTCATTTATATATATATATTTTATATATATAGTACTTGGATATTTCCTTAAGTGTTTACCTCTCAAATGTACTACAGTCCTGTTTCAATGGGAGGTAAATACGAGTTAATTTTCTGTGCAGTATAAGTACAGTCATAATCAGAAACCATTGACCGGATCGAGCGTTGAAAACAAATGTACAGTGAACGCCTACGATGGTACCGTTTTATATTACGATATGACCCAGTATAAATATCAACAACAGTAACACAACAATTTATCCTTACATATTCTACTTCCATGTAGCCCACCAAACTGTAATATGAGGTCCTCAGTCGTAGAAAACAGCATTAGGTTATATGTAAAGAGTGTGATTTGAAGGGTCCATAGATTAATTAAGTACAGGTGGACTGGTTTGTTCTACATCTACACGGATAAATAAAATTGAAATGTCTGTTTGTAAATCCAAATTAAAAGCTTATTATTTAATGCATATTAAAGTGTACATAACCCGATAAACAGATAAAAGAAAACCATGTATAAAATTGTCTTCGTCTCACTATCTGCCTGTTCCAACTAGTTTCTGAAACGGCTGGACCAATTTTAACTGATGCTGATAATAGCTGATGCTACAGGGAATTATGTAGGCAACTATTATAAAAAAATAGGGGTCCGCGAAATAAAGCTAGGTACCTCTGAAATTAAGTCTACGCTGGGCACAGCGAGTTGTAAAGGACACTTACACCACTGTATATATTTTGTAGTACAATAAGGCTCAGACCCCAATAAAATGCTCGGTTTGCTCTTTACGAGTTCGCTGCTCGAACGTTCCATGCTCCTTCTACGATGGGAATGAACGGGTTTTTATATGCCAACTGTACTGTTATCGCTTCGATAACTTTTTAGTTTTAATCAGATTAAAAACTTAGGTAGGCAGAGGTGTACTTATAGTACACCCATATTTTCCCAGTTATGATCAAGTCCCAAATAATATGGAGGCAATTAACTAGGCACTCATCCAAACTCCGTGCCGACCTGCCGCGTTATTCTGTAAGGTTTCTCAGCGTCGAACTCGACGATGAGCGTTGGATACAATCATAGGAAATTGATACTTAAAAGAAGAAGGATAAGGTTCAATTATTTCGTATCTTTAAAACCGATACTCGGCGTTTAGTGCAAAGCTTTGAAACCTTAGTGAATAATGCGGCTAGAAATTGCTATAAAATTTGAACTTGCGTCACTTGTATAGTAGGGAACGCCTCAAACCACTCGGTCACCACAATGTTCAGCAATCTTTAACATCCTGAGAATACATTGCACCCAGTCTTTACCATTCTAATCCCAACCGCAATGTTCTGGGTTTAAATTACAAATTGGCATAACCTTCTCAAAAGCATCCCGCATTCGCAATAACATACCAGCCTGAATAGCTCAGAGAAGGTACGAGCCATTAATATACATATTAAGCGCACATTACGGCTGTATTGCCAATAACAGGCCGTTATAGTGACGGACTTAAGTCGATATTCAAATCATCTAACCGCGTTAATGTTGCCTATCGACTCTTATCGAAGACAATCGAATTTTTTCCATATCTTCTGACACAGTATAACATAGTTATTTACATAAATATTAGTAATGCAACATTTTATTTAAATTCTTTGCAAAGTGTTTTTGCACAGAAAGCACTCCATCTTAGTAAATTAAACGAAAACCAACAAATAACAAAAAAAACATCACAGCAATGTCTGCATCTGATCACCCTTTGCACCATGCTTTATAACTTTCTACGGGTAGCTTCCACCGAGTTGGGACTTACTAACACTGTATTGCATGTTTCCGTATCAGCCAAAAATAACCTCTCGTGGTAAATGTTTTGATTAGGTCAGTAGACGTCGAGAAACAAAATATGAAACTTGCCAAAATATCACTATTATGTCATATGCCTACAATAGTATAATATTTACCTAGTTTTTTGTTTCAAAAACTTATTGAAGTAGCCGACCTTGGGGAAGCCGGTTATGTTAGATTTGTACTCACAGAAAATTCTTTCACCCTTAAAAAAATATGGTTTATACCAAAACTAAACCAAACTCAGGTTGCACTATATACCTAGACTCACTCCATTTTCAATCAGTATTACTAAAAGAAGAGATACTTTTAACAAGGACTATCTAAATACATGTTTTGTAAATAAAAGGGCTTATCTTCAAACCTCTGTGTGTAATCAAATGTGCACCAGGTTGTCTCAACACAAGCTTATACAATCACAACGTTTTCCTGTCAGGCTCTAATTTGGAAGCGATGTTAGTAATACTCGTCTTAAAATATAGCGATCTAAAGTTCTATGTGTATATGTATTATTTTGATTTTGTGATTTGATTTGTAATCAACTGAAACATATTAAACGAACCTTCACATAAAGTTCGATAAACTCCACCATTTCACATGAATAGTAGAATAATTTAATGACGCATTCACGTCACTAGTACCTGTTGTCAGCAATGCCGTTTGTATGCAATATTAATTCCCAGTGTCACCGTCTTGGCACTGCCGAAGATGAAGTGTCATTGTCATATTAACTGCCATGTAACGTATACAGGTATAGAAGATTCACACATTCATGTGTAAGTTACTATTAAGGGGAAATAAAATTTTATACATTTACTAGCATCCGTCAGCGGCTTCACCCAGAGAATTAAAAGATAATGAGCCGTGGGGTTTGAGCAGTCGCCTGCTACGCAAGCGACGTAAATACGAATCCCGGCGGGGCCTCATTCAACTCAGACTCATACCAATGAGTTTGTCTAAAAACTTATGTGCGATGATTTAACACTACGTGCTTTACGGTGAAGGAAACTTGTATATATCTGAGAAGTAATTGAAAGAATTATGTATAATATCTGTGACGGCGATGGACTCACCATCTTTCACGTTGACACTTAATCATATTCGGTGAAATGTGGGTGTTGTTCTTACAATACCTCTGCTTGACCCTTCGGAGGCCCATCGGGGATGGCGTGAACATATTTATTTATACTTTATTTTTTTTTATTTTATAAATTATTATTCTAAAACGCGGGGCAAACAAGTGTACAGCTGATCTGTTGGTACGCGGCTATGAACGTCACCAGCATTGGAGTGGAATTTACAACCCCTTATTAATAATTTTTATTTTTATTTTTTATGTATTTATTTAACCACATAGAACGGCTTGAAGCCACTTAAACTAAAAGGAAAAAAGGAACACTTTCATGCAGTCGCCTCACATAATGGCCGCTGTGCCAACATATTAAGATACAACTAGTCCAACTATATCTATTAGATTTGATTTTAAATGTTAATAAGCTGTGAAGCGCATTTCTTTTTTGAATAAAAGTTTCCTTAGTAAATTTTCTGCAAATAGACTAAGAGCTGGAGAGATCAACTTGAACCTTATTTCAGAGTTCATTTTGTTTTTTATAATCTATACATACAGATAAATAAAATGTCTATATAGATAGATAAATGAAGTGTCTGTTTGTGAATTCAACTTAACAGCTTTTCACTAAATGCATATGTAAATGTAAAGTATACACGGTACTCACATAAAAACAACAATTTAAAAACAGTCTCGTCTGTCTATCTGTCTGATTGTTCTGGGTAAACTCTGAAACGGCTGGACCAATTTAAATGGGATTTTCACAGATAACTGATGTTACAAGGAGTAGGTAGCTTTATACATCATGACAACGATCGAAATTAAATTGAAAATCAGAAATAATAAATTCATTCTAGAGATATATACGTTTCCTAAAGCTCGAAAACTCGAGACCAATCAAGGTGTCAAACAAATAAAGCGATTTTGTAGCCCGAGCTCCTGGCCTAGAACTGTCACGTCGCGGACAGCTGTCATAGTCAGAGAGCTATTTAATTAGTCCAGTCTTAACTCAAGCTCGCAGCTGCACTCACAGCCGTCCACAATCAGAGGGATTAATTTGTAAAGCTTAAGAATACAGATAATTTATTGAATACTATTTGTAATCCGATTTGTTCTCTTAAGGCAATAGATTTGTGAGTCATTGAACGTTTAAGTTGCATATATGAGGTCATATTTAAAATGGAAAAGCTTAAATCCACACTGTTGCAGTCAGATGGCATCAAATCGTCAAAAATCTCAAGCACTTTCTCATCTCATAAGGGGCTGGTGGCACAGTTGTTATTGCGCATATCATTCGATCAGCAAAGATAACAGCCCCAACCCAATCCGTTGCTAGATACACGTTAAGCCGTCGCCGTCGGTCCCTTTTGCCAAATTAGCATTTTTGGCAATCATTACAGGTCTGTCGGAGGTGTAAGACAGTCTGACGACTGGTTTTACCTAGAAAACCGATTTTCGACAGTCGCTTTGGTAAAAATCAGGTGATCAGCCGCATCGGGTTAAATCGACCCCAAAAATACATGGGATAAACGTGTCTTAATATTTCTTCTTGCCTTTTTGTTCTCAGAAGGTTATGTTCCGAATCAGCGGTAATTTTTCGACAGTCATAAGTCCCTTAACAGGGTCCAAACTTAATTAATTAATTATTACTTTTCAATTGACCGACTTGCCGATATAAACAGGACTTCAAGCTATTTACGAAGAGACAGCTTGACATCAAAAGTTTCGACAACGCTCTGCAAATAACCACTGCTCTCCAACAAATGTCAGTTCGTACATTTACCACTTCAATAAATAGAGAAGTGCAGTGGAACATTTGCAAATATCGACCTGTCGATGGCTTCCATCGTGTTCCAATGAGATTGCGGCAAACAAGCCCCACGCACGATCCGTCGCGTCGTCACGGGAAACGGAATAGGCAAGTAGCTTTTAAGTTCGAGGTGTACAAAGAGATTGCGTGGGTTGGATTCTAGTTTTAATTGCGATCAAAGGCTGCGCGCTGTTTTTCTAATTACAAGTGTGGCAATAAATCACCATAGTGAAGCAAAGAAGGTTAATGTTGGATTAGTTATTGAGATGGAATAACCAATTACTATAAAATTTACAATAACATCACAAGAAAAATTGCCTCGGCGTGCAATGTCGGTTCTCTTAATACGAGTAACCAAAGCCCTATTTGATTAAATTGCTAAATGGATAAGAGTTTAGTTTTAAGTATTTTTAAAGAGAGTAAGACTGAAATATATGTTGATGCGATAAATTAGTTTTTATATCGAGCATGGCAATGAGGAGCTCGTGGCACAGTTGCTATTGCACATATCATTCGATCAGCGAAGTTAAGCAACCATACGCCTAGCCAGTAGTTGGATGGGTGACCGCCCGAGGTCCCTCCATGCCTCGGAGAGCACGTTAAGCCTAACATCTTTGGCAATCGTTACAGGTCAGTCGGAGGCCTAAAAATAAACTGACAACTGGTTTAACCCAGATCACAGATTTTCCTCTTAAATGGGGTTGCAAAGGTCAGATGGCAGTCGCCCCGTATAAAAATCAGGTGATGAGTCACATCGGATTGAATCAACGGCCGACCCCAACAATGTATGGGATAAGGCCAGGGAGATGATGATCGAGCTTGGCAATGCAGTCATCATGCAATAATCCCGAGAGATACCAATCAGTTTTAAGTATAGTTTTCAACTCCTATTGTGGCACCACCTTAAGGTGACCGTAGACCGTTACTAAAGAGAAACGCCCTTAAACAACCGCCGAACGGTCACCTAATTTGAAATGTAAAGGAGCGCACGACCTCACCATAGCAGGATTGAAATCTATCCCCTGCGGTTGGAATACGATTGTCCAAACTACAACATTGCTACGTGAAATGATACTCGTACTTCTTACATGACTGCCCAAAAAAAGAGTGTATTGTTTTTCTGGGTCATGTTTATGTAAGTATTTATATGAGTTTCTTTATTTCTACATACGTTATTTAATGCCTGAATTATTTTAAGATATGCAAAGAAAATTTAAAAATACACTGAAATTTTTAAAATATCTATGTTCTGCGATACTTAGGGCTCAATTTTGAAATGGAAAATCGAAACGAATAATTAATTCTATTGTTATTGATTCCAGAGCGCTAACTATGATCGTTTAAGCTTCTTAGCTCTTACTTTTAATTATGCGGTACCAATATGAAACGTCAACGCTAAGAATTCCTTATTACGTTCTGCTAAAACCGATGATGGTAGGCGCCCAGGCATTTTCAATATTTTTTTTATTAAAATACCTATGTTCTGCGGTATTTATCGCTCAATTTTGAAATCTATATATCTATATCTATACAGATAAATAAAATTGAAGTGTTTGTTTGTAATTCTAAAATAACAATTAACATAATAAATAAAAAAATCAATTAATTTTTTATTTCTGTCTGTTGTTCTGGGTAATCTTCCGGCTGGACCGATTTTAACGGGACGTTCACTAGCAGGTAGCTAATGTTACTACGCAGTTAACAGCTAGTGTAAAAATAAAACAAATAATACATTCTGTTATTATTGATTCATGTTTCCAGTTCCTCCAATTATTTTAGTGCAAGTCCAGCTAATTCCTCGCCCGCGAATTTCGTTACACAACGGAAACTATTCAATGAAATACTGATGCATTGGAATTGTTACATTGGATATTCGTCCGGTGCTCAGTCATCGTAAAACTGCCAACTACAGGTCCGAAATATATTACTGACTGATTAATTTTCCGATATTTAGCTATTATGTTTATTAGCTTTACCTTTTAAAACTCAAATTGTATTAGTGTGAAATATATGGGACCTAGACTTGTAAACCGAACATTTTTGGCGCAGGGCATAAGATGGCAGGGCAGAAGATTACCTTAGTATATATTTTTAAGTTTTAAAAGAATAAGTGGGTACAGATATAGACCTTACCATAAGCTCTTATTGTCATCATAGTTTCACTATGTGACAGTGACAGACTTACGCACGACATGTACATCTGTCTCATAATAAGAGTTAAACTATCATGGCAATAAGAGGTTATTGTAAGGCCCCTGAAACTGTTTTGTTACCTTATTCAGACTGCGTTCTGGACACATTCCCTTGAATATTTATGCACACATGATGAAGAAAACCGATTCACCGTTATGTTCAGAGTGCGGAATAACTGAAGACGTGATACACATTCTTGCAGAGTGTGTCCGGGATGAAACAGAGAGACGATGCTTCCACTTACAATATTGTAGTTGTAGCGAGTACAATGTGGGTATATACAATAGTATTCTGTCTGCCCCATGGTCACGGGAAGCCATAATACTATGTAAAGTTGTGAATGCTGGCATTGGACGTCGATAGAAGTGGTATTTGTACGATTGAGGGTGGCATTAATTTCATTAAAAACCCTCAATAAAAAATAAATGAATAAAAAAAGAAGAAGAATATTTAATAAAGTTATTAAATAATCAATAACATTGTTTTTTTTTATATTTTTGAGATACCACTGACCGATGCCCCGTGTAAAAATATTAGCCTAAAAAGTCTAGACCTTAGAGCGGCTAGAAACAAATCAAGATATTTTTTTGCAATTGTATATTTATTCTATTCAAACATAGTATTTATAATAATGTATAAAGAGCCGTGGTCGCCTCGGGGTTAGAGCAGTCGCCTGCTACGCAAGCGACGCAAGTTCGAATCCCAGCGGGGCCTGTACCTATGAGTTTTTCTAAAAACTTATGTACAGTGATTTCACACCACGTGCTTTACGGAGAAGGAAAATATCGTGAGGAAACCTGCATATGTCTGAGAAATAATTCAAAGACGTATGTATAGTGCCTGAGACGGCGATGGACTCACCCTCTGTCACGTTGGCACTTAATCATATTCGGTGAAATGTGGGTGTTGAAAATGACAACACCTCTGCCTACCCCTTCGGGGAATACAGACGTGAGCATTTGTATGTATGTATGTATAAATGCTTGCTAAACTCTTCCACTAACACAAGTTAATCTACATAGAGATCTATGCTATCATTTAAGTGGCACAATGTGATGAGAAGAACGGACAACTTCGTGGGCTGCTATTCGACTTACTGCTTCCACCGACGATGTGACTTCGATTTCATTTAAAAGGCCAAGTAACTAAAACTAAGTAGGTCTATTTATTCTTAGCTATATATCGGTATTATTTTTATAAAGAACTAGTGATCAACCACTAATACTATTTGAAACTTATTGCGTCCGTGACTTCATACTGTGTGGAAGTAAGATTTCACATAAGTACTTCCAACCCTCATTTATACCGTTTAGGGGTGAAATTTCGGAAATGCCTTTCTCAGTGGATATCTCCACCTCATAAAAAACACACCCTCAAAATTTCATGTATCCAGGACGAATGGCTTAGGCTGTGATTTGAATTCGAGATCTAGATCAAGACTTTTTAACTCAATCACGCAAAAACAGTAAATGGGATTTGGTTGAAATCTGGCACAAAATTATATTTCTAAAATGAAGATGTTGTCGATCACAAATGAATGCATTTCAATACGATACAAGAATGACAATATCTCAAATATCTTTGACGCAACACTATGATATCAGGTTATCAATCAAACATTAATCTATTTAATTGAAATAATCAGAACAGTAAAATCAGTTGATTACTCATAATTAAGTGTCACTGTGTGTTTCTACCTTACAGTAGTTAAGACATTTTCACTATGAAGGTTCTAATCATAGCGTTCCTGACTCTAGTGTCAGTGGCCTCTGCCAAAACTATCAACGTAGAGAATTTTCTCGATGACGTCACTGCCTACGGCTACTTTGAGAAAGTTGGTATACCTCTAGCTGATGATATCCGAAGAGCTGAAGAGGAATCTCTGTTGAGACAAGTCTCGTCTAGGATAATTGGCGGTTCCGCTGCAAGTCTTGGTCAATTTCCATTCCAGGTAACCTGTTTTGTGTCTGTAGCTGGGAACTTATTATATCGCTTATTTCTAAAATGGAGAAAATTCTAAGTTAGGCGTAATCTTTGAATTTAAATCATGCATTATGTTTGAAAATAATGGCCTTACTTATAAGTAGTTTTTTGCATTGTATTTATTTCTAAGAGTCAGTTTTGCAAAATGTTAAATTTTAATGTGGACATTAAAATATCTTATCATTATTTTTATAGAGACCGTTTTAATAATTACATAATATATAGTACACGTTTTATTTTATTGTAATATTTAGTTGAACGGGTAAGCAGGGGCCCAAACATGAGCTCTTATTGCAATGTTAATTCAGTTGTGCGACAGTGACAGATGTATGCACGTCACATACATCTGTCTCATAAATGAGTGAAACTATCATGGCAATAAGAGCTCATGGTAAGGCCCCAGTGGTGTTGTAATAACAACATCCACATTTCAACGAAGATGTCAACGTGACAGATGCAATTTCATCGCCGTCTCGGGCACTATAAATACTTTATTGAAATACTTCTCAAGTATATGCAGGCTTCTTCACTATGTTTTAACCGTATGTTCATGTTGTCAAATCACTGCACTTAAGTTTGAGATAAACTCATTAGTTGTGTAGCAGGCGACTACACTTAAATCTTCATGCTTAAAATACAATCATTATTTATAAGGATCTAAGGAACAAGCCTGGGGTCAACTATGATTGTTAAAGCATCGGTTAGAAACGTCTTAGCTTTGACGTTTAATTTTACGGTACAAAAATGAAACGTCAAGGTCCTTAATACGCTCTGCTTATGTTCATGATGGTAGGCCCCCTACTCACTTTTGTATGATTGTAAATTCCTCGACATTCATAAGTGCCTTACCAGGGCCTAAACTGAATAAATCATTTTCATTTTCATTTTCATTGCGCATTCTCTCCTAGGCCGGCCTTGTGTCTAACCTCCCCGACGGTCGCCAAGGCATATGTGGTGGTATACTCATTCGCAACAACAGGGTGTTGACGGCAGCTCACTGCTGGTTCGATGGTCAAGTACAAGCCGTCAGCCTCGTCGTAGTTCTTGGCTCCACTACAATCTTCTACGGGGGCACCAGGCAGACTACAACCAACGTTATAATGCACGCTGAATGGAACCCTAGCATTGTTAGCAATGACATCGCCATGATTGCCTTGCCTTCAACTGTTACCCTATCTAGTGAGTTTTCGATATTTGTATTTTCTATGTTTCTTAATAGAGAATTCATGATACTAGACCTTTTGATCCACGGCCTGGCGCTCTTTTCTATGTGCCATTTGTTATGAGGTCAGATAGCAGTCGCTTCGTACTAAAATCAGGTGATCAGCCACCTTGGGTTGAATCAAGAGCCCAATGATAAATGGCATAATGCCAGAGACATGATGATGATGACTCGTTGTGAGAACATTAATACATCTTTTCTTTTCGTTTGAGGAACAGAGACTTACTCTATCACTTAAAATATACTTTGGTGGTATTGAATGGTAATCTCCATGAAACGTAGGTCTAAACACTATACAGGTCGCGACGAAAAGCTAATATTTCATTGCATATATTTTATTTTCAGACAACATTAATGTTATTGACTTGCCCACTGGAAATGAATTGAACGAAAGTTTCGAAAACGAGGTAGTAGTCGCTTCGGGCTACGGTCGTACCGTCGACGGTGGTAGTGTAGGCTACTTCCAAGCACTGCGTCACGTCACCTTGAACACTATTACCAACTCCGCTTGTGCAGCGTTCTATCCTATCATTCAAGACTCCCATATCTGCACCAGCAACGCTCAGGGCACGAGCGTCTGTCAGGGTGACTCTGGCGGTCCCCTTACCGCTATTAGGAATAATAGGCGGATTGTGGTAAGCACCTATGATATATTGGAATATGCTTTTTTTGTGAGACTCTATGAGCGTTTGTAGCTCCTAGAATATCAATTTATTATCTTACAAAGAATGAAAATGCAAGAAAAACGAAAAGTTACTCTGCTGCTGCTAGGTACTGCTAGTTAGCACATTGCCTTCACTCCGCCGTCATATATATGAAATATATATTTCATAATTATATTCTGAATATGTTACTTCCTACAAAAGTACATATAATTAAGGTAGCGTTATGTGACTGCGATCGGTAATGTACATGCCCCTAATTGGACTGTTACAAATCTCAAACAAGAGATCCAATTATTTTATTATTCGGTACAGACTTATAGGTTTAGACTTACATTTAAGATAAGAAAAATTTCTATAAAATTCTGCATTGACCTCTTTCCAGTGCAGGCTGTTTTCAAACAGGTAAAAAACATACAAACATGCTTACGCCTGTATTCCCGAAGGGGTAGGCAGAGGTATTGTAATAATAACACCTAGTTTTCACCGAATATTTTTACGTGCCAACGTGACAGATGTTGAGTCTATTGTCGTCTCAGGCACTAGAAATACATCTTTGAATCACTTCTCAGACAAATGCAGGTTTAATTGCAATGTTTTCCTTCACCGTAATGCAAGTGGAGTGAACGCAGATCCTTATGAAATTACTTCATCGTTCTCCCTGTAATAACATAAATTATTTCATCTTTATAAGTAATTGTCTTGTCTTTAGATTGGGATCACCTCGTTCGTCTCCGCTCGGGGCTGCGCCGCCGCACCTGCCGCCTTCACCAGGGTCTCTTCTTACATGAACTTCATCAACAGCAACCTATAAATACGTCACACCAATGGATCTGTTTTGCATTTCACTTATTTCAATAAAGTTGTATTGAATGCCGCTCTCTCATATTTTACCATACAATGTCAATAAAGTCCTTGAAAGCGCCATACTTTGTTCCAAACATCCACTAAAACCTGGACAACATTTAAATCCATGGAAGGCAAAAAGTATTGACAATGATAGTGATGCTATAGAACATTATATCTAGAAGAGCTATACTTGGCCTACCTTTTTACAAATAGCATGCAACAGAAAGATACTTCTGATAAAGTGACAAACAAACGCACAGTCTATAATGCTTCTGCAACCTGTGAATGCTTGCAAAACCCGTGGAGTGTCACAATAAGGTTATATACACGTGACAGCCAGATTATGCTGAGTTGGGACCAATTCGTAACAACTATAAAACACTGTTACTATAATCCTTTTCGCTATTTTGTGTATGTTGTTACGAATAAATTTATTTTCTTTCTTTCTTCTTTCATATACTTTATAATGAACGAAACCACTCTGCTGGCACATGTCAACGACTATAATTAGCACACTTCTACTCGTTTCCTCCATGAACCACTGTTGATCATAGTCAGAACAGAATTGTAGGATCTTCTATGAGATAGATGTAAAGCCCCCAGAGTACCAAGTGCGAGTTTTTCAATGCCGCCGTCACAAGTCACCGCGTTGACGTAAACGCAGATTTATATGGGGTTGAAACAGCGCCATCTGTGGGCCCACACAAGTCACTCTGATGGCTGCTTTGAAGACATCGCTATGCCCTTTTTGAAACATCAATGTCATTTCCAGTATTCCAGATTTAGCTCTACGAACAAGGTAATACGAAGCATCGTGAAATGGCACTCGTTGTCCGTTTGCAGATTGCTATGAGCCGAGCTGCAGGCGATTCAAATTGCTTTCCACTACTCACAGCAAATAAAACCAAGCTATATTGTACCGTAGTCTTCTAAATAAAGTAAAACACTTTTAAATCCATAGCAATTGGTATCGTGAAGGAGTCTTGTAGTTCTGAAGTAGTGTTCCTTGAGTCTTAAGAATAAAATATTATAATTAGATTTGAAGCTTCTAGGAAATTAACAACTTTCTTTCGAAACAAACATCCAACCACTACCCTCAGTCGATGTTTAGTAAATGAGACTTATAATTATTAAAATCTTTGCAACCTACAATTTATTAATATTCTAAAGAATTACTTTTCTGTTTAATTCCGTTTTGAATGCATAGTCATAGTCGTTTTACTTTCAATATTGTACACACACACATTCGAATGTATATTTTAGCGCAATTTCGACATCTGGAGATCGTAATATGCAGTATCGGTAGGATAGTATTGCTAAGAACCGTGGTAGTCGTGGGGTTTGAGCAGTCGCCTGCTAGTTCGAATCCTAGCAGCCTTCTCCAAATACTCTTTCAAAAAATTGCAGGGATTTCACACCACGATCTGTACGTTAAAAGAAAACATCGTGAGGAAACCTGCATATGTCTTAGAAGTATTTCAAAGCTATACATACGTATAACGCCTGAGACGGTGATAGGTCCACCATCTGTCACGTTGGCACTTAATCATCTTCGGTGATAGGTGGGTGTTGTTAATATAACACCTCTGCCTACCCCTCCGGGGAAGGCGTGAGCAAATGAATAAAAGGTATGTGAAAAACATGGGTCCCAATTGAGATCCTTGTGTAACGCCAGAAGAACAAACGAAATTTGTAGGTACTACGCGTACGTAAAACTGAAGTACGCACACTGGTGATTAACATGGTCTTAGTTTACTCAAAGTATGGTACTTAAGAGTAGAACCATTGTGCTCTAACTACCCTCTATATGATCCTTACCTCTCCTAATTCTCCCAAGTATTTGACCTGCCTCTTCCAATACCTATGTTCTAATCACAATCTAAACCTACGCTCCTCCAATAATTGTCTTCTTACAGTTCCCTCTCATAGCTCTTCGTTTACTCACTCTTCGTTTACTGTTCAATCTATTCTTCTATGGAATGCCCTCCCTCCTGAGATCAGGATGTACAAAACAAAATTTAAATTCAAGGCAAGGATTAAAGAGCGCTTGTTGGCTGAACCGACAATTTTATCATAACCATATTTTGATACATAAACATAGAACCTATATGTATTGGTATATATATATATATGTATATATATATATATATATGTTATTGATAAAATATAAATATAATATAATTTATATATATTCTATGTATAATATGAGATTAATATAAAATATTTATGTATTGTTACATTATTTTGTTTTCATCTCTTGTTCCATTATACAATGCACCTACTTATTTTCTCTCTGCACCACTCTAAGGTAGACTGGGAGACAATGCCCATGGCATTAAGTCCGCCTATATACTTTGTGTATATGAAGTTTTAATAAATAATAAATAAATAAACCATTATTTTATTGTTGGATTAATTACTTCAATTAAGATAACCTTGGAAATGCTATATCAACGAAAGCGACTGTAAAAATGTATTATAATATATTTTGCGTGCCTTAATTGTAGTAAGTGAGATAACAGCAGTTATTTATTAACTTCAAGTTTCGATCTAAACCAGTTTAATTATATACTGAATGTGTTTTTGATCATCGTTATCATCCTGCCCTTACACTATGTTATTTGGGGTCGACGCAATGTGTTCTTCACTTTCTTATTATAAATACTGTTCACATCACTGAGGCTACGCTTCGCCTTCAATGAATCTGTGGATACTGATTCGTCTATTACGACGCTGAGAATCCTTACAGAATAACGTTGAGTATTTTAATCTGAAAGACATACCAGTTTGATATAAAACCTCCTCTAATAATTATTTAGATTAGTAGGGTTATATGAATTTGAATTACGAATAAATAACATTTTGTGATGAACAACTGCCCCAATCGGGACAATTTCGAAACGAGACCCCACATCTATTTTACAGATTTTATTTACTAACTAGCTGTGCCCCGCGGTTTCACCCGCGTAGATTTAGTTTCATCCTTATTGTCGCGGAACCCTTATATTTTTGATAAATAAAAGTAGCCTAAGTTACTCCTTGAAACATCAGCTACCTACCAGTGAAAATCCTGTTAAAATCCGTCCAGCTGTTTCGGAGATTACCCGGAACAAACAGACAGACAGACAGAAAAATTTTAATACTTGGATTTTAGTGTCAGTAGCGTGTATACTTTCATATGCATTTAGTGCTGTTATTTTGGAATTACAAACAGACACTTGAATTTTATTTATCTGTATAGATGAAAAAAAATCTAGGCATGTAACTCTTACAATTATTCTACGACTGAAAAAAAATATTGCATGTTGTGCACATGGTGTAATTCCGGAAATATAGAACAAATCATATTGCACACTGAAATACACTATTTTTCATAGGCCGGGATTTAGGATACAGAAAAACATCGTGCAACACCAGTGCAAACAACAAAAAACAAAGCATCTCACACAAAATGTTCTCTTTTGAGTCAGTTGTCTAACAACTCTCTTGCAGTATAACGTCGACCGTCAACTTCTACGTGCATAATAACATAATAGTCTCGTGTTTGTTAACTGAAACGTAGGAGTTACTAAGTTCATTTCAGTATCACTCTACAAGCGAGATAGCTTGCTGCTAGTTATAAGAGAAACCTTGGACCATATTGTGCCAAGAAGGCAGATAGCATTGCCACGTTGACCAGTAATACCGATTTTCTGAGAAAAGCCCCAGATCGCTTGTCACGAGATGCTTGAATAATTAAATAGCCAACAATGACTTGACGTGCACGAAAAAAAGTTCAGGCGGCCTACCATCATGAATTTAAGCAGAGCGTATACAGAACTTCTGAGCTTTGACGATTCATTTTAGTACCGAAAAATTTAATTCCAAAGCTAAGAAGATCTTAATGCGCGCTGCTTAAGCGATCATAGTTGGCCCCATGGTAAAAGACACGATTATCAACCACCACTTTTATCCCCACGCGCCATATTGGTTTCTGCCAACTGCACGCTCATTACGTGATTTTGTGTTGTCCGAGCCACACGTATACTTGCTCAACAATCCAAAACAAAATAAGATGGGCAAAAGAAAGCGATCAGGTAGGGACGAAAGTGATATTGTAGATAGGGTGTTTAAAAAGGTGAAGAGACTAGTTCGAACAAAGAGAAGAAGAATTTCGTCGTCTTCGTCGCCCGATGTTTCATCGAGAGACGAAGACTCACTATCTCCCGTGCATTCAAACGACATTTCTATGGAAGCCGAAGCCAGTGATCGAGAAAATCAAGGTAGGAAGTCGTTATAATTACCGACAAAACGATATTCATTTTTGATATACCCTCAATTTCATAATATATATTTTTATTCTCTGTTGTTGGTTTACAATAAAGTTGTACAAAAAAAAAAACCCGACGTAAATCGTGTGTGGAAGATGCATCCCGACATATAATGTGTGTGGATACTATTACCTACTTATATTTTTAGATTGTCTTACATATCCCGACATATAGTGTGTGGATAAAATTTTTTCATCCCGGCGTGTGTGGATTTTAGTTAGTAAAATACCTACATAAATTAAGTAGTCTTCGTTTACGTCTTTTACAGACGAGGTCCCAACTGAGGCACCAACAGAAGAACAGTTATTAATAGACAAAAATAACGAATTGGACCCTGAGATTCTAAAACTGTTGGGATCAGATCCAACGCAAGACAAATCCTATGGTGATAATCTGCACAAAGATTTGGCATCTAGATGGAAACACATATTAACAAATGGGTTACCTAAAGAAGAAAAATTGGATATTCTTAAACTCAAACTCAAACTCAAACTCAAATATATCTTTATTCGATTAGACTTTATACAAAGTACTTTCAAATCGTCAGAATGACACAATTACACAGGATTATACATGCTACCGCCAGGTTCGGAAGGTTGCTTTTACTGAGAAGAACCTGACAAGAAACTCAGTAATTACTCTTTTAAAGAATATTATACAGTTTTAAAAATACAAAATAAATCGTTCAAGCAACTATAAGCCCATGGACACAGTTCCAATGCTCAATTGTCAAGAATAAAAACTAAAAATATAGTACAAATATATGTGAGCATGGCAAATTCCAGCCAGTCAAAGCAAAATTAAGATTAATTAATTGTAGCAAAAGTACAGTGCCAATGGGATTATTTACAAAAATTATCAGGTAAAGGTACATTCCAGGCTCCCTTATCACAAATATAATCACTTACAGTATAATATCCTTTTTCAAGCAAAACTGATTTAATTGTTTCTTTAAATTTGTTGAAGGGCAAGTTTACAATTTCTGTTGGTAATTTATTATAGAAGCGTGTGCTCTGTCCTAAAAATGAGCCATGCACTTTTTGTAGGCGATGCGCAGGCATTACAATTTTATGTTTGTGTCTTGTGTTAACGTTATGCACATCACATTTCCTTTGAAACGATCCAATGTTTTGATGCACAAATAATAAGTTAGCTAAAATATACTGTGAGGCCACTGTCAAAATTCCAATTGATTTAAATTTTTCCCTTAACGATTCTCGCGGTCCGAAATTATATATAGATCGTATAGCCCTTTTCTGTAGTGTAAATATAGAGTCTATATCAGCAGCTTTGCCCCAAAAGTCGAGCTGTTTCTATGTCGGTGAACTGTCTAATTTTTCTAATTGCATAAGCTGCGGAGCTGCGGAGCTGAGTTTTCCTGATAACTTGGATATATGTGGGATAACTTGGATATATGTGGAAACAATACTTACCATCTGAAAATTGTACAAATATGAAGGCACCCATTCTTAATCCCGAGATAAAATCGGCATTATCCGAGATCAACCTCAAAAGGGACTCCTACAGTGAACAGAAGCAAAATCAAATGTCAAGCTGTATCTCAGCAATCGGCAAAGCACTAAACTTGGTTTTAGCACAAACTGATAATATACCTCAAGAGGTTATAAAAACATTGAGCGATGCTGGGCGATTGCTATGCGATACTCATTACAGAGAATCGCTTTCAAGACGATTTTCCATTGTTAATTCTATTACTAAACAGAAGCGGGATATTATCAAAAATACGAAAATAGATGAACATTTATTTGGTAGTAATCTGTCCGAACACTTAAAATCATCGAAGACCATATCAATGTCAGCTGCAGAGCTGAGATACAACAGCAATAAATTCAATCAGCTTCGCTCACAGCCAAGTTCAGTCCGTATGCCGGGGACTTTAAACGCAAGGGGGGCACCGCGGGCACCAGCCGCCGAGTCGCGAGTGTACCCGAACCAGTATCGGCAGACACAACCACCACCGGTACGTGCACCCGCGCCGCGCGAGTATCGCCGAGCCCCTCCTGCGGCCGCGACTCGCCGCTCGAAGCCATATCAACAAACTCGCCGACATTAGATTTTACGCCACAGGTACATAACCCAGGTATAACTTCAGACATTATTGCTGGCAGACTTCAGTACTTTCGTCATGAATGGCTTCTGATTACGAATGATAAAACTATTTTGTCCTGGATCAAAGGTTACAAAATACCTTTTAGTTCTGAGCCATACCAAATGCATACAGTTAAAAGTAAAACGTATTCACCTAATGACATTGAAATAATCAATGCTTGTATTACAGATTTATTAAATTCAGGGTATATTTCTCCCTGTGCCCCATGTGAAAAACAATTCATATCGCCAATTTTTACAGTGCCAAAACCTAATGAACAACATAGGTTTATTTGAAATTTAAAGGAACTAAATCAATTTATTCACATCAGTCACTTCAAAATGGAAGACTATAGAACCGCATTAAAATTGATTGATGAAAATTACTATATGGCCACCATAGACTTAAAAGATGCGTATTTTTTACTGCCCATTACGAAAGGTGACAGAATCTACCTCTGGTTTAGATGGAAAAATCAACTGTTTGAGTTTGATGTTTTGCCGTTCGGACTGTGTACTGCCCCCTATGTCTTTACAAAATTATTAAAACCAGTCCTACATCATTTACGTACATTAGGCCATTTATCTGTTAATTTTCTTGATGATTTTTTGTGCATTGGAAATTCATTTAACACATGTCTTGATAACGTAGAAGCAACTAAAAAATTACTTATCAAATTAGGTTTTCTGATTAATGAAGTAAAGAGTCAAACTTACCCAAAGACAAAATGTAAATTTCTGGGTTTTATTTTTGACTCGCATAAAATGTATTTGACTTTACCAGATGATAAGAAAAATCGAATAAAATTGATAACAAACAAATTATTGAATACAAAAGGTTGACGATACAGCTCACGGCCACTGGAATAATTCACAACTGTCATTACACATAAATACCCTAGAATTACTTCCAGCCTTCTATAGCCTCAAAATAGTTGCGTCGCGGTTAAGTGATTGCAATATTTTATTGAGAATTGATACCTTACCACTTACTTACCTTACACTTACCTTACCAGGTATTGCCTATATTAATAAAATGGGCGGTATATAATTCACACACCTAAATAGCATTGCACGTGATATATGGCAATGGTGCGAAGAACGCAACATACATATTTTTGCATCTTATATACAATCGAATATGAATAAGGTCGCAGATTTTGAATCTCGTCAAAAAATTAACATAGACACAGAGTGGGAACTAGCTGACTATGCATTTCATCTGATTAAAGAAAACTTTGGTTATCCTGAATTCAATTTATTCGCTAGTAACCAAAACTATAAATGCTTGAGATATGCTTCGTGGAAACTAGATCCAAATTCGGAAATAATCGATGCGTTCACATTCAATTGGAAAAACATAAAATTTTATGCTTTCCCCCCGTTTAGTGTGATTTCTAAAGTGTTATATAAAATTAAATGTGACAAAGCAGAAGGCATTGTTGTTTTACCATACTGGCCCACTCAACCGTGGTACCCAATGTGGACTAAGTTGCTGATTTCAGAAGTGCTATACTTTCAGCCAAATGAAAACCTACTCATCTCTCCTTTCAGAGAGCAGCATCCCCTTCATGCGGAACTGACCCTGATGGCAGCGAAATTATCAGGCAGGCGCTACTGAGACAGGGAATTCCCAGGGCATCATTAGACATAGTCATGGCCTCTTTTTTATCTAATACATTAAACCAGTATAATTCATCATTGAAATCATAGTAGCAATATTGTAAGACCAAGGGTTTAAATTATTGTGATTCTAATGTTACACAGTTGATTGAGTATTTGACAGATAAATTTAATTCAGGTGCTAGTTACAGTACATTAAATAGCTACCGTTCATCATTGTCCATACTGTTAGGTCAGGAAAACACTTGCCATGATATCATAAAAAGGTTTTTTAAAGGTGTATACCGTACAAAACCTCCTGCACCGAAATACGATACCACATGGGATCCCAATCAAGTTTTGAATTATTTAGATTCCTATTTCCCAAATGAATTGATTTCTCTCAAAGATTTATCACTTAAAACAATAACACTTCTTGCATTAGCATCCGCACAAAGAATACAGACTCTAAGCCTTATTAAATTACAAAACATAACATTTGATTCTGAAAAAATTGAAATAAGAGTTGATGACTTAATTAAAACTTCTAGACCTAATACCTTTCACCGATTTATTGTGTTACCGTATATAAAGAAAATACTAAAGTGTGTCCAGCCTCGTGTCGCAAAACATACATAGATAGAACTCAATCCTTACGTGTTCAAGAAGATTTACTTTTTATTAGTCACCAAAACCACACAAAAAGGTTGGATCCCAGACTTTATCCCACTGGGTTAAATCAGTTCTGGAAAACAGTGGCATTGATATTAAGTTATACGGTGCTCACAGTACACGACACGCGTCCACATCAGCTGCTTACAGGGCAGGGGTTAATCTTGAAGTTATTCGTAAAGCAGCAGGCTGGTCTGAATCCTCAAACGCCTTTTTAAAATATTATAATAAAGGAGTATTCAAATCTGGTCAAAATGAATTTGTAGAAACCTTGTTCGGAGGTTAACAATTGTGTTAAAATATTTGTTTCCTATACTATATTACTAATATATAAGCCTATGTGGAACTACTATGTACCAATTATATACAAAATATATAAAAATATAATTATTTTCAATGAAGAAAGAATAAATATTTTGTTGATCGCTTTAATGTCATGGTATTTTTTCGATACTCTAAACATCTGCATGTAAACTGTAATCATCTTCGGAAAGATGCGAAGTATAATTAAGAATCAAACGAACTTACCTAGTGAAGTTTTATGTCTAATTATACGAGTATCTTGAACGAAGATGATTACACACCCACCCCTCCCTCTTTCAGAATCCTAGACCTACCGAAAAAATAGGGCTTTGAATAATGAGCGTGCAGTTGGCAGAAACCAATATGGCGCGTGGGGATAAAAGTGGTGGGAAGTACTATTAGGTCAAATTAAAGACTAATAAAATAGAAAATAAATAAAACGAATCTCTAAATGTGTGACAAGGACAGCATCATCTCGCGTGCTGCTGCATGTAAACTGTAATCATCTTCGTTCAAGATACTCGTATAATTAGACATCAAACTTCACTAGGTAAGTTCGTTTGATTCTTAATTATATGACTTACTAACATACATATTGTATAAACAATGCTGTTATACTAATATTTGAACAACTTGTTCACGATAATGTATGTATTGTGAATTCATTTGTTAGAAACATATGCAGTTATCTACATGTCCCTTTCACAACTTAAGAATGATGATAGAATGAACACGGTGAATAATAATGTGGTTTGACTTTAGTTGTTAGTGCTATACAGTACCACACTGCAGACTACTTTAGGCTATGCAATACGAGATATAGAGAAGATGAACAGAGAAGAAAAGAGTCATTATACTTCTGGGTGAGCAGAGGCCTTACCATGAGTTGTTGTAATAAAAACACCCACTTTAGACCGAAGATCATTAAGTGCCAACGTGACAAATGGTGAGTTCATCGCCGTCAAGGATACTATATATGCTGTCTTTAAATTCTCAGACATATGCATTACATCTATCCTGGATGTTTCCATCACCATAAAACTCGTGGTATGAAAATCATGCGTTGCTTGTATATTTCTCAAACCAACGGCTACCACGGCTCACTCCATCATATACCATGTGAACTCTGTCTGAGCCACCCTCAAGGTGTGAATTAGCTCTTCTATTGAAACTAAGGTCATTAATGAATCAGCATCAATTTAAAAGTTCATTAGGTACCTACTTGACATTGACTTAACAATCAATGAACTCTGCTCCATTTACTTCAATGTGACATTTCTTTGACCTCCTTATATGCCATAACCTAACAGAACTAAACAACAGCTCAGAAATGTTAAACACATTTCAATTTTCTTTTCAGTTTGATAGTTATGCCATTGGATTTTTTTTAACAAAAGAGCTTATTCCGATATCGCTCTTAGGAGAGTGTGTTGATGACACCTTATCATGAAGCAGTTCTCTTTTGCTTCTAAATTCGTATCCTTCTATCGGAACTCCGTTTTTGTCACCGCAGAATGTGAAGTACATTGCTGGCTATCATATAATAAAACAGTTTTACCAAAGGTAAAAAGATAGTGGATAATATTTGATATTTTGACATCCAATTATATAGGAGAAACCAATATAAACTGGAAGTAAGTAGAATGGTGTAAAACTAATTTATGTCCATTGTTGCGCCATAGGGTTCGTGGCATCGTTTGAGACACAGTACCAAGTTTTAAATAAGTTGCATGTCAATATATTCAAATCAAATCTTTCAAATTATTAATTGATAAATACAAAAGTTGCAGCGCTGTCTAGGACCAAACTAAGCAAAGCTTGTGCTATAGGTACCAGGCACAATACAACAAATCCCTTAAAATACTAACATACATATTATATAGTAAGAACTATAAACATACAGTATTTAAACAACCTTGTTTGATTAATTCACACGCAATGACGGCGACGAGTGACGCAGATGTGCAGTGTTTTCTATCCGACCTCTGAAAGGCGCTGTAAAGAATTCGGCGCAGGGTAGTATGCAGTACAGACGAGGAGATGATGGTAGCACTGAAAGTATTTGTACAATATATACAAAACAGTTTATTCACACACACACACAGTTAGGTCAGTCACAAGAAGGGATTATATACAATCAGTCACTCACAATCACGATATAAAACATAAGTATGGTACAAATAATATTACGGCAAGAAAAAAGGTAATAACCGCGGGAACGGGGGCGATTTAGAACGCACTCTCTTTCACTTGTTTCCTCAACAACAGCCACGCCCCGACTCTTTTGGCGCGTGGATTCAAATTCAAATTCCCAGCATTATATTTTCTACAGGCGCATTACAACATCCTTTAGCCAAAATTGGTACTCTCACGACAAAGAAATTGAAGTGTACCCCTTATTAGTCTTCACAGATAACTACTCCGCTACATCTTCAGCCTTGACGGAGTAGTGTACTTGAGACACATGGAGCTGCGATGAAGGAATTGCCAGTCTCGGCATAAGCCTCGGAGCAATCCAGTCCCTTCTTTATCCTTCTTCTTCTCCACCTCGATGAGACCCTCATTGTCGCCTTGCTCTTTGCGAGATGGCCCCGGCCCCGCGCACAGATTCATATCGGCTCTTTCTTTCTCCCGTAGTAGCCGTCTTTTTGGGTAGTGTAGCAGCGTTTAGGCACGTTGTGGAGTAGATAATAACGAGAAGTTCTTCGTAGAAGTCGCGGAGCAGGCGGAACACGTGGCCGCAAGTGGAGCAATATCTTAGGTCGGTGACCCTTCCAATCTTGCTGACGCGAAACTGCTGTCGGATGCATTTTGCTCATAGCGACGAACACTAACATTAGAGGTCACGGGTGACCTACTTCCTATATTTTTGTTATAACTTTAATTAATTACGCAACTTGCATTAGATTTTTTCCGATGCCTCTAATTTCAAATGATTTGTTATGAATGTGAACAGAGAAACGTAGATTTAGATTTGCATATAGATATCTAATCTAAACAGATAAATAAAATTGAAGGGTCTGTTTGTAATTCCAAAACAGCTTTTCACTAAATACATATGAAAGTATACACGCTACTGACACTAAAAAACCAAGTTATAAAATTTTACACTGTCTGTCTGTCTGTTTGTTCCGGGTAATCTCTGAAACGGCTGAACCGATTTTAACGGGACTTTCACTGGCAGGTAGTTGATGTTTCAAGGAGTAACTTAGGCTACTATTATTTATTAAAAATATTAGGGACCCGCGACAATAACGATGAAACTAAATCTACTCGGGTGAAACCGCGGGGCACGGCTGTACTTAATGAATGGAAATTAACAAACACAAGATCACGTGTAGAAGAATTTAATAGTTCCTTTCCAGGACCTTCAAAAATCATGGACGAATCCAAACACAACGTGATATACTTCAGCATGTGTCCGCTTTAAAAAATATGAATATGACGTTGGAGATGGTAACATCTTTACCAGATCTATTACGAAGTTTGAAGCCAACTGTTATTTGGATATTCGAAGACGATCTGAACCACATACCAAATAACGTTTATTTGCTGATACGGGCACCACAATTAAGCATCTTAGGTATGATGGCGATACATTTTTTACATTAGATACATTGGCAATACACACACCAAATTTGGAAAAATAATTTGAAACCCGTAACAAATTCAACTCAAATAGAAATAAAAACACATTTTTTTTTATTGTACATCTATAAAAGGTTACTTAACTTTGTTGAACGTTTGTCGATTTCAATATTATGTAAGTTCATTTCATTTTTTAAGTTTAGTTTTACAAACAATACTGGAAGTTTGAATAACAGAAATATGGTTCAAAGCTATACAGATAAATAAAATTGAAGTGTCTGTTTGTAATTCCAAAATAACAGCTTTTCACTTAACGCATATGAAAGTATACACGATACTGACACAAAAAAACCAAGTTTAAAAAATTTTCTCTGTCTGTCTCTGTTTGTTCCGGGTAATCTCTGAAATTGCTGAACCGATATTAGAATAGAATAGAATAGAATAGAATATTTGTTTATTTGTGACTTAAGGCTTACAGTTATAAAAATACAAGTTGAAATATAACAAAAAATGATAAAAATGCCAAAATGCCACAAAAAGGCTTCAAATCAGCATAATGCTGGCCACAAGCCAGCGCTGGTCTTCCCTTGAAACCAGGGCGTGGGTGACGTCACGGCACGGATGATACGCAGATCAACACGTTTTCTGATATTTATTTAATTAATTAAGTAGCATACTTAATAACTTTATAAAACATAAAGAAGTAAAGTGAAATATAAACCTAATAATAAAACAATAATAATAAAACAACAATAAAACTAATAAAACTTACAAAATAACAACAGCAATTGAGACAATAAACTAAAAAAAAATAAAAAGGAACTAGGTAATGTTTACATATTTATACGGCGCTTGTGTCATGCCTCAGAGGTTCTTGGACCTTTTGATGTTCACAAATAAATGTTTTAAGTTTTAGCCTGAGACCATGGATAGATTGCAGATTCTTTATAGGTGGCGGTATGTTGTTCCAACATTTGGAAGCGGCGTAACGAAAACTACCTCTGAAAACAGCAGATCTGTGCTTTGGAGTAGAAATTTCCACAGCGCATTTCCGAGATTGAATATTTCACTGACTGGAGATCCAAGTCAGTTTATTATATAAATAATTTGGGGTTTTGTTGCGTATAACGCCGAAAAGAAGGCAAGCCAGGTGCAGCTTGCGTCGGTGTCTCATTTTTAGAATTAGATGCTCATTCAGAAATGGAGTCACGTGAGCTCTCGGTGGAATGTCAAAGCAAAAACGGGACTTTCACTGGCATGTAGCTGATGTTTCATGGAGTAACATAGGCTACTTTTATTTATTAAAAATATTAGTGTTCCGCGACAATAAGGATGAAACTAAATCTACGCGGGTGAAATCGCGGGGCAAAGCTAGTTTAAAATAAATTGAGAATAAGAATTGTGCTTGAAGTGCGGGCGTTCACACTACAACAGGGGCCCAACCATGAGCTCTTATTGCAATGATAATTCAGTTATTCATTTGTGTGACAGTGACAGTTGTGTACACGTCGCGTATACAACTGTCTCATAAATGAGTGAAACTATCATGGCAATAACAGCTCATGGTAAGGCCCCAGTAATTGTAAGTAAACTTTTATCGTTTGCTAACAAAAAAATAAATGTAGCGTGGTAATTTTATGGTTTTATTTATTACCGTTAGCTATCAATACCGTTTTACTTAAGTAATAATGCATTACATATAAACGTCTGTCACGTTTCATTAATGTATTTTCTTTCTTCAGGGACACATGTGTTAAAAATGAATTACTTTCTTACTTCTTTAATGATTGTGTCTCTATGCGACGCTTTTAAAATATTAGTGATTTTTCCAATACCTGGTAAGAGTCATGTTAGCTTGGGGAATGGTCTTGTGAAATTACTTTTGGAGGCGGGACATGAGGTATGTAGTTTCCTAATTATTATGTAAGTTTGAATATAAAACAGGAATTTTTGGGACTGAATTCAATGCTATGAAAATCTTATTTCGCTTCTTTTTCCCAACCCAAACCAGGACCGGGATCTTCTGTAGGCATATTATATTTCTGTCTGTCTTCTTATTATGAAAATGAAAATGATTTATTCAGTTTAGGCCCTGGTAAGGCACTTAACTGTTGAAAAATTGACCACCGTACGTAGAGAGTATGTAGAATTCTAACCCCCGTATTACAAAACATTACCTAAGATAATCCGTGTTTTAAAAGTAGTACATCTATCTGTTTTTGTAATAATGAGGTAAGAGGCTACATTCATTACTAGGTCAGCGGATTCCTACTCTTGGTAAGGTTGACGTTCACGCAGACGCTTGCGAGCATGCCTCGTTGGTGTAGTGGTGAGTAAGTTCGCCTGCCGATCACTAGGTCCCGGGTTCGACTCCCGGGTCCGATCAAATAAAATATTGGGTTTCGGACATTCACAATAAATGCCCGGAGTTTAGATGTTAGCGGTGCTTATTCTCTCGTGCTTCAGAAAGCACGTTAAACCGTTGGTCTCACGCCTGATCTATCTCCGGTCGTGTTGCATAGCCGTTCCATCGGACTATGAGAGTGAGGGGAGGATTACCGGGTATAGGACGTTTTCTCCACAAATGTCACATTCTGAGCAATGACAACCTTGGTGAAGGTGGATCAAGCGAAAGAAGTATGCGAGTAGCAAATGGCGAATAGTAGCTTCTGCCTACCTCCATTTGATACAGACGTGAGTATATGTATGTATGGTATGAAAACAGAATCATCGAAGAATCTAAATGTGTTCTGATATTTTCCCTCTCTGAGCATCCCAAATTGAAACGAGGGTAAGTAGCAAACGCAAAAATCACATCGCTCATCAAAGGAACTCAAATATAACCGTTTGCTTCTTCACTTATTTTATCCCTTGAGCTCTGAATGCCAATGCGCGCATATTTACTCAAGACAATATTACACAGTAAAAACAAAACAAATTCCTTAGTCTTACAGTTAATATTTGATGTTGGTAGAAAGGCTTCGTCATTTGATTATCATTCACGCATTACTTTGAAAAAAAATGATAATGGAATTAAAGAGTTTTTAGGAATTAAATTTAAGTAAGCATCGTTCGCCGATCGGTCTATCGGCGAACGTTTTAAAACTTCGACGTCGTATCGATGTATAGCTGAATTTAATGCCTAAAGTACTCTTTATTCACTTTTGTTTGTAAGATTATTGTTACATTGTGTTTTTAGGTAACTTTCTTCACACCGTATCCAACATCAGATCCCCATTCAAATCTCGAGCAGATTGATATTAGTTCGGAATTTTCAACATATGGTATGTATTTAACATCGCATGTGCACTCTCTATCTCATTGATACTGTCAGTAACTTATATCGTTACAATTGTATGTAGGAAATAAACGCTGCGTAAACTTAATTCACCAGAACTGGGGGTCTACCATCATTGGTTTAAGGAACGCGTATAAAGAACTGAGCTTTGACGTTTCATTCAAACGGCAAAATAAAAAGTTCTTAAAATTAAACGATTCGACCAACTAGGGGCGAATCTAAACGTTTGACTAAACATTGGTGGAAAAGAATTAATGGTTGACCAAAACTAAGTACTGCAACTTATGTTAGGAGGCCTTGGTATATATTTTCACTATGGGCCATTTCTTGACAAAGTTAATATTTGCAGTGTACTTCTAAATCTTATACATAGTCTACACTAATGTTATAAAGACGAAAGATTTAACTGTTTTTTGTTTGTTTGCATTGAATAGGCTCCGAAGCTACATGACTGATCTTGAAAATTATTTTAGCAATGGATAGCTAAATCATCAGCGAGTAACATAAGCTATATTTTATCCCTGTACTACCACGGGAACGGGAACTACGTGGGTGAAACCGCGTAAGGTACCTAATTAATATACGCATTGACATTACAGGTTACGATATCAACAGATTCATAAACAGCGATGACACCGTCAGTTCTTTTAATCATTCATTACAGTCGTCATTTGAATTCGTCAAGAAGATGATGGTACACGAGAATGTTCAGAAGTTTGTTAACGATTCAAGTCGTAAGTTTGACGTAGTAATTGCTGAGTGGTTGTTCAATGATCTGCTTTCTGGGTTAGTTTAATATTTAAATTAAGACCTCATTTCTTTTTTAAAGTTGACTGTATACCAAATCTGCCTAAAGGAATAAAGAAGTTTGCAAAAATATGACTACAAACTTTTACCATAAAAATATAGCAGTCGAAAGGATGCGGAGTGCCTGCTAAGTGTTTCTCTTGGGTCTTCAAAGTAAAAGTCAAAGTCAAAAATATCTTTATTTGATTAGACTTTTTACAAAGTACTTTCAAGTCGTCAGAATGACATTAATTTACAGGATTATACATGCTACCGCCAGGTTCGGAAGGTTGCTTTTACTGAGAAGAAAAAACACATCCCTACATCCTTGCACATCTTTGGTGGATTATAGCATCAAAATAGCACGATCTACTTCTGTTATAAACTATCCTTAATGTATTTTCCAGGTGTTCTGTTAAACTCTTATCATTTTGTGAAAGTCGTACTTTATCAACACAATTTACATTATCTTCAAAATTATGCCTAATGTATTTTCCAGGTTTGCTGCAATATATGACTGCCCACACATTTGGCTCTGTCCCCTAGACCCGTTCTGGTTGATTCTCAATGTGATCGATGAGTTTCCCAATCCTGCGTACATTCCTGACATCATCTCGAGGAATATGCCACCTTTCAACTTCGTTCAGCGTGTCAGCGAGCTGTGGCATCAGATCAAGTCCAAACTATTCAAAGACTTGTAAGTTACATTATTTATAAAATTTTAAAACCAACATGAGTCCTTCGTAGGATTTCACATGTTGATACGTCCTCGATATTTATTTATTTATTTTCAATTTAGGATTGGTCAGCACGCATTCAAAAAATGTTTTAAATAAAGGATAATTTATTTACGTATGTTTTAAGTTAAACCTTACTGTATACCAGAATGTGCCCTTATTACAAAACAAAGACATAAGATAGTCTCTGGTTTAAAAATAGCTCTATCTCCTTCTGTGATACGGATTTAAAATGGTATGGACAAAGTTTTATTCTCTGGTAATCTCTGGAATGGCTGGATCAATTTCAACGGGACTTTCACTGGCAGGTAGCTGATGTTTCAAGGAGTAACTTAGGCTTTTATTTATTAAAAATATTAGGGTAGGATGAAACTAAATCTACGCGGGTGAAACCGCGGGGCACAGCTAGTGTATAATAATAACAAAACTATTCTTCTTTCAGCATATTCAACCAAGCAGATAATAAAGCATATTTAGATTTAATAGCTCCATTGATAGCAAAGAAAAGAAAACCAGTCCCTTCGTATGAACAAGTGAGGTACAACGTGTCTCTGATCCTTGGGAATTCGCACCCTACGGTTGGACTGCCCACCAAGTTACCTCTCAACTATAAGCCCGTAGGCGGGTTCCATATCAATAAAAATGTTACACCTTTGCCTGAAGTAAGTGTTCACTAATTGGTGTTGTATATAACCTAAGCCAATATCTTGGAATAGATTCCCAAGTTTAGTGTATGACCAGGTTATTACCTTTGAAGACACCATTGATCATGTGTTAATCTAATGATATAACATATCTGACAGCTACGCTAAGTGACGCGGGTTCCATTCCCGTATGAGAGTAGCCAGTGCGAGTTTTCCTTAAAATAGCCGTCATAAGTCACTGTCGACCCACAGATGACACTATTTTGATCCCATACAAATCTGCGCTTACGTCAACGCGGTGACTTGTGACGACGGCAGTGAAAAACTCGCATTAGGCCCTCAGAGCAAGCGTTTTATTCTTTGAGTTTTTGGTACCTCTCAGTATAGTTATTTTTTACAAAGATAAAGTATTTCAGTGGTATTGTACCTATAGCACAAGTTTTCTTAATTTTAAATTAGTTAGCGCCAGGTGATTATTTCCGAAAATTATTTAAGGAATTGTAAATGTGGCCTTAAATATAATATTCGTTCGTCGTTTGTTTCTACAGAACATTCAAAAGTTAATGGACAATGCTACGAACGGTGTGATATACTTCAGCTTAGGAACCAACGTGAAGAGTAAAGATATGCCAGAGGAAATAAAAAGAGGATTATTAAAAACGTTCGAAGGTCTCAAACAAACAGTTATATGGAAGTATGAGGAGCCAATGCCTGATGTGCCGAAAAATGTTCACGTTTTACAATGGACACCGCAACAAAGCATATTGGGTAAGAATATACAGTATAATGTTTGAAGAAGTGGCTAGTATTTGCGTCATAGTTGTGTATAAGTGCTCTTTGGGAAGGCTGGTCATCTCATGCAACAAAATTGTATCTATATTACATTATTATATTGTAACTTAAAAGAAGATGTCCCAACCACTGTCATCCTAAACTTGTAATTTAAATAAAAACGTTTATTTATTTATTATTATTATTTATTATTTATTATTATATGCATTGAAACTTTGTTGATTAGCTTAATTACATCTCATTTTCTTCTTGATTGTTCTTTTTATTATCAAAAGTGTAAAATATTTATGAAAAGAGTAATTGTTGAGTTTTTTGCGGTTTCTTCTCATTAAAATCAACCGTCTAAGAAGACTTATTTATAAAATGTATAATCTCATCATTCTGTAATCTTAAAATATTACGTCTCTCCGTGTTCTGAGGTAAAGGTTTAAGTATTTAGATTTTTTTTATTACGTTGAAAAAAAATAAGCATTATACCTACTTTTTGTAACATTACAGGATCATTTTCACTGAGACCAACATTGTCAGTACCTCCCTTAATTTTAATCATCAATATGCCTAAATTATTCTTCCTTCCAGCTCATTCCAACTGCATTCTCTTCATCACCCACTGCGGTCTACTTTCAATGACAGAAGCAGTACATTTCGGTGTTCCTGTTATAGGAGTGCCAGTGTTTGTTGATCAGTTCTTGAATATAAACAGAGCTGTAAGCAGAGGTATTGGCAGAAGAGTTGATTTGACTTTTAATCTGGCAGAGGATTTGAAGGTGGCTGTTGAAGATGTTTTGAGTAACCCCAGGTAACTCTAACTGTTAGTATTAAAAGAAGAATAATAGAGTGGCTTAAATTTAAGATGTGTTCTTTGAATCAATTCGCATGCAGCTTTTTTAACGCGCTGTTGTTCAGCGCATCCTCTGATTCGCTTTACCTTGTGGCTTTATCAGACTAATTTTTAACCCTTGATTTATTTAAAACTGTATCTACTTTTTTGTTTTTTGTAGCAAATAGTTGAATATTAGTATTAGTATTGAAAACAAAGTCTAATATCATTGCTATTGAATAAGAACTTATAGATGGTTTCCCTAGCTAGAGTAAATTTTTTTTTTCGTACTAAATGTCTGATGAATAGAAATCGTTTATAGGTTATTTTGCTATAGACATATGAAGGCAGTGTAACTCGACTTGACCTTGAAATTAACCCTTTATAGATACACTGAGAAAATTAAAGAGTTCTCGTTGGCGTATCACCACCGTCCAGTCTCCCCCGGCGCGGAGCTGGTCCACTGGGTGGAGCACGTGGTGCTCACACGCGGCGCACCGCACCTGCGCTCCCCCGCACTACTGGTGCCCTGGTACCAGAAGATGTACCTCGACCTAATAGCTCTTATAATTGTTATTGTTTATGTGTTAAAAAGTATTCTAAGAATTGTGTTAAATAAGTGTAAGGTTATGAAAAAAGTGAAATCACTTTAGATTGTTTTAATTAGAAATAAATAAAACTTTAAAATAATACCTGCTTTTTCTTACTGTCGAAAAACTACTACCCAAGATTTCACCGGATGAATGGAAATAACAATAAAACAATTCTAGATCTAGACGATACGAACGATAGAAATATTATCTTTCTTTATAATGTTTTGTATTTTATTATACACTAGCTGTGCCCCGCGGTTTCACCCGCGTAGATTTAGTTTCATCCTTATTGTCACGGAACCCTAATATTTTTAATAACTAAACGTAGCCTAAGTTACTCCTTGAAACATCAGCTACCTGCCAGTGAAAGTCCCGTTAAAATCGGTCCAGCCGTTTCAGAGATTACCCGGAACAAACAGACAGACAGACAGACAGAGAAAAATTAAAAAAATTGGATTTTCTATGTCAGTACCGTGTATACTTTCATATGCATTTAGTGAAAAACTGTTATTTTGGAGTTACATACAGACACTTCAATTTTATTTATCTGTATAGATAATCTCCTTAGTACATACATGCGTGTATTTAAAAAACAACACTCCGCGGCGTAACTAAGTATTAGTAAGTATAGGTGCCACGACCTATGAGCGCTCAGCGAAAATAGTGTAATTAGTGTAAACAAACAAAGACAAATTCATAAAATGACTACTCGAGTTCATCGCTCATAACTCGTGACAGACCCTGTATGAATAATCGCGATCCGTTACTGCTTTATACTTACTCTTAGTTACTTATACACAGTCTGACCATTGACAAGTTTGCCTTCAGACTTTTATCAGGCACTAAGGCACAATTAGTAACAAAATCTTATGACTACCTTTATCGAAATGTTATTATTAAGACACATGTTAAAAGTGTACTGATGAAGAAAGCTTATTATACAATTTCGGATTACATAAATGATAAAGACATATGGAATTAAGACTGCACAAGTAGCTCCTGGCAATGTCATGGTATGCAAACATGTTATGTAAATCATTTGGTATTGTTTTTACTTAATTGATTAGAATTTTTTGCATAGGCATGCTGATACAATTTTCACTATTGTGAATAATTTACGTTTTTTCTTTGTAATTATCATTGTTTACTGTGTAATGAAATGTACAGAATGCTAGCTGAGTTTCTTGCCGGCTCTTCTCGGAGGGCTTGTTTCCGAACCGGTGGTAAATTCCTCGACATGCATAAGTGCCTTACCAGGGCCTAAACTGAATAAATAATTTTTATTTTCATTTTCATAGGCTTACAAGATCTATACCGAATTTGGTACCTATACTCAAGTGGAATTAAAAGAACCTTTTTTTTTCATTCTTTGTCTTTTAATATTGGAAAATATATGACGACTAATATTGTTGTTGCTTAGAGATAGGACGAAAATGAGAGCTACAGATTGAATATTTTTTAAATATAATTGAATATCTCTAATTATAAGACTCCTGTGGGATATAAATAACACGGGAAATTGCATAATATCTATAAGATACAATATTGTCCTAACATAGCGGACGTCACGCGGTTTCACCCGCATATTTACTGTTCCCGTGGGAGTACGGGGATAAAATATAGCCTATATTAATCAGCGATAATGTATCATTCAAACAGTGAAAGAATTATTAAAACCGATGCTGTACTTTTTGAGCCAATTAGTCACAAAAATACTTGGATACAAATCTTTCCTCTTTAAAATATTAGTACAGACAACATTCATATCTAATCTTATAGGTATAATAACAATTACTTATCGCCATCAAAGGTCAAATTGAGTTAAATGAGCGGCACTGGCACACAATCATAATGATTTAGTTGCCTATTGGCTTCTGACCAGCGATGTACTCCGTACTATTCCTCCTTAGTTTACTGTATAACGTCGGGGCGTATAAGATATTAATATGTTATCCCCTACCTGTGAGGAGTTTGGGCATATTGGGTGAAGGTTTTGTGAAGCATCTCAGTGCAGCTGGACATGAGGTAATTGTTTGACTATTTCAACTACAGTAGCAAAGCATACAGACGAACTTTTTTGGATGGAACCGGTTACGCATAAGCTACAGATGAAAGTAACTGCGCCAACAAAATTGAACTCGAAAGATTCCGGCACTCTTTAGTTGCTACTACAAACTTTTGCAGCCTCAACTCCTCCCTACGGAGTGCTCTCCACCTCACTCTCCGCAATAACACAACAATACTTGGCTGAGATATTTTGTAAGGTGGTATAACTATAGTCTGGCAGCTAGAGATCCTGTTACGCTTCCCATTGAGTAAGTAAGTAAGGTACCTAACCTTAGTGAGTTCAGTATAATCCGCACAAATACGCAATCAAATCATTCCTCGGTGGTGGTTCACCACCACGAAGAACTACTTGCCAAGAGGTTTTTATAAGGGCTTGTGATTGATCACAATCTCACGTAGTGGAAAGTAATGAATGGTGGGCAATGTCGTTAAAATTTGCGATTGCCGTTTACGTACTTCCACATCTTACAGAATTGCGCAGCCAATTGACTGTCGTATAATAGAGTGTCTAAGACGATCTAAGGACCATTCCTTAGATCGTCTAATATTTATATAGCGGATATATTTCATTGTTTGTTCTTTACGATTTAAGTCAAAAACTTTTTGACCGAAGCAAAATGTTCTGATACTGAAATCTTAAATAAGGGATCCGTAATAAAACGCGGGCATAGCTGTGGAAGGTAATATTTCAAGGGAAAACCATCATCTTCTAATTTTCAGATAACATACATGACCACGTTTCCTCAGAAGGATAAATCTATGAGCAATGTTCGACAAATCGATCTCAGTGACACTCTACAGCTCTTTGCAAGTAAGATTAAATTTGAGCATTCCTTACTTTCAAATACATCAAAATCCCTAAACATAATCTTCATAAGGTGGGATTCTTGTAAAATGAATCAAAATTAACTTCGAATGTTTTGGGATCATTGGACTTGTGGCCAAAGTAAATATTTTGTAGTGAGGGTTCATTCATTCAGATGTCTAATGACTCTGTGCAATTTAGATCGTTTTTTTTAAGGGACAAAATTTATTTAGCTCGTGGGCGCTTTCCCACTGCCACGATATCGTCCGCTGATATCGGGACGATATCGTCCGCTGATATCGGGACGATATCGTCCGCCTATAACGACACAGTGTGAAAGCGTTCAGTAGTAATTGTATCTAACAAATGGAAACCTATTTGCAGTAAAAATACTCATTGTAGGTGGTTAAAGAAATATAATATGATAATGATGATTGCATAGTCTCAAGGACACATAATAATCAAAGTGTCCGAGAATAACAATCAGTAAACTAACAGTGTACCGCGTTTATGCAAACTATGTAATATGCTTAGTATAATTATGTATAATGGAATTATGCAGCTTGCATTGTGTAGTGCGTAGATACAAGATGTGGATTATTTAAAGAAACACCATACATACATTTTGTTCTCATTGGTCAATGCTGCATTAGAAAACCTATACTGTATGAGAAGATAATCAAAAATGTATATATATTGCCTGAGACGCTAGTATAGTAAGTGAATTTACCGTTTATCACGTTGGCACAACGAAAAGTGATTTCGTGAATAGTTGGTAAAGAATGACGAAGAATTCAGGGAAATCAGAACACTTCTACGAATGCAAGGTTACAACAACCAAATATTTGTTATTCAATACAAATACATAAAATAGGAACATAATATCATCTGCAGATGAAAACATAGACGGCGATATATTTACTTTTAAATTATCTCCTTTGCTTAGGGCATCATCCGTCCGGGTTTCCCCAGATTTCTAGCTCAGAGGGCGTCCGCGGAGCGTTCGGGAGCCTTTGTTTATAGAATCGCTAAGCATTTTCAATTCCAGTAACATCCAATTGATACTTTATCTTCCAGATGACGAAACCTTGAAGATAAGCTTCCTAATGGAGAACAGCCCTCCAGGGGGAGATCTGGAGTATTTCCATGAATTCGCCCTGAGATCAGCCACGGCTGCTTTTGAGAACGCGGCAGTCAAACGTCTACTCGAAGACCCGAAGGAACAATTTGATGTTGTTATTGTTGATTATTTTGAAATCAATACATATGTGGGGTAAGTCACACATGAGACAGATTCATTGACATAGGAATGGTATATCACATTTTTGCGTACTTCACACACCTATGGGAAATTAGGTCTAAGAAAGATAGCACTATACCGGGAGCATTCATTTCTCGAAAGAAACTCGCTAATGTTTGCGAAACAAACATGCTCCCAATGAGCCTTGGGGCCAACTATGATCGTTTAAGCAGCGCATATTAAGAACTTCTTAGCTTTGATGTTTTATTTTACGGTACGGGAATGAATCACCAAATCTCAGAAGTTCTTTTACGCTCTGCTTAAAACGATGATGGTAGGCCCCCTGTTTCTTAGATGAATTTATTACTACATTGTAAATGAGATATATCAACTTTTATGAGGGCTGTGGGCAAATTTTGATGGTAATATAATATTATATTACTTATCATCAAAATTTACCTAAACTTTGCTAAAAATATGGTAACCAATAGAACTATGGAATAAAATTAGGAAGCATTCAAAATTCAGCAGTCGATATGTTGCAGCCTAGTAACGGTTTTGTTTTTTAACCTCGTTTACTTACATATAATTTTTGTTCTTAAATCTCGTCATTGTTTTATCATAAAAAAAATACTTTAACCCTATGAAGACATTTGGAGAAACATTTGTATCTAGGCGTTCACCCAGTAATTAAAACTCCACTCAATAGGTGCAATACAGCAGTGTTGGATTACTAAATTGATCTCACAATTGGCTAGATGCGCCCACTCCCGTCATATAGAGTAACTATGGAATCAAGGTTAGCGTCTATGAAGCGTGCACACCGTAATTGTTCTCTTGATATTATTGTTTTGTACTGACAATGGCAATGGCAATGAGCGAACAACAAAGGCCTAAAACTCTAAAAGCCGCCCTCTAAAGGTAATCTTTGGTTATAGAGTTACTTTACAATAGCTTTCAATTAATCTGATCAACTCGGTGCAAATTGCTCGAAACGTCGAGGTAAATAAGATAATTTAATAATCAACGCGTTTAAGATTTGCTTTCAAAACAAATCTGATCAAGTTAGAGATTCCAAGGATGGAAAGTAATTTTTGATCTTCTCTAGATTTTCACTAAGATTTAGACTGAGACTGAGAATTAAAAAAAATTGTCTGCATAAAATTTGTTCCGCGAAGGCTTTGCTTCGTCAATCTACATATATACAAGACATTCTATCTGATCGTAAGGTTCTATATTCCACTGGTATCGGTTGAGCCGCCCGCAGAAATTCGATTATTCGCCACGTTGCATGTGTGTCACAGCTGCATATTAGTAACTCCAAGGATTCGATTGCGGTTCTGCAGTTCGTGCATCACGTGACTAGATAAATTCCACTAATGTAGATTAATATTTAATTACCACGTATATAGTAGCTATATACGTGGTAAATGAAGTAATTTGCATGCTTGAAATTACGGTAGCTCTCAAGACACAAAAAATAAAGGAAGCGAAAAATGGACAAACGGTGAAACCAGGACCAGCTCGAATTGGCAGAGCAGCTGCAGGGTATGCAGGTCGTGGGTTTGAAACCACATATTAGGTTCCTATTTTTCCAATGTATTTTATGACCGTATCAGTTTGCTTTCGAGTCTCTTGCACCTTTACTATAGCATAAGCATGTGTGTCATCATCATTTATTTATTTAGTCACAATTAAGTTAGTCTCTTCTTATTGTATCTGATTCAATTGTCTCCATATTTTTCCGACCAGTACCATCTCTTTGACCTCCTTGTAAGTTTAGGATCCAAATTGAAATAGTATTTCTTCCAGGTTAGCAGCTTTGTACAACTGCCCTATGATATGGGCGTATTCAATGGGCCCCCACTGGCAAGTCCTGAGGCTGATAGACGATCAGACCAACCCGGCGTATGCCGCGGACTACATGTCCCCGAACATACAACCATTCACCTTCACAGAACGCGTTCAAGAACTATTGTGGCACATAAAATGGAATTGGCTGAAGAAGTAAGCATCGCCATAATATTTGTATTGATACATCAACGCACGGGCACTAGTATCAGAGACATAAAATTGTGTGCTCTTTGTGAGGTGTAGATATCCCAAGTTCCACCCCTAACCGGGTGGTTACCACGCGGTTGAAGCCGTGGGCTAATCATAAATGTTTGTGCAAATATTAGCCATAAATTTTATAATACCAAAAGAACATCACCAGCCTTGGCCTCGTTTATCACGTACATTTCCGAACTCGGTATTGATAGTATTATGTAAATAGTATGGAGGTCAAGAGGGGCAGTTATTAATCTTGTTTTTTTTTTAATACTTTTATTAACCTTTTTTTTTTCAATTTTCAGTTTCATATTCGTGCCAAAAGAAAATTCTCTGTACACGAAGTATTTCCAGCCTCTATTCCAGAAGCGTGGTAGGAACCTACCAGCTTATGATGACTTGATCTTCAATGCTTCTTTGATATTTGGAACCGATCACTTAGCGTCTGGGAATTTGCCTGCAATGCCTCAGACTTTTAAATTGATTGGAGGATATCATATTGAGCATCGAGTGAATCCACTGCCTAAGGTTAACATTCTCATTATTTCACTATCAAAAACAACCGTATTAACTCTATTATCTGTCTGAGTGGTATTTGATTGTTCCAAATAACTAGTCTCAAATTTAAGACGTGAGACTGAATTTCGGTCATGGGAAACTTCTACTTATGTACTTAGGGTACTGTCACCAAGAAAATTATAATTACTGATTGGAATAAGACTTAAAAAATACTTAAATTTTATAGACACCAAGGAGTCCGATACAAAACGAATACTAACTTCTTAACACTTTTTTCTAGGATCTCCAAGATTTAATGGACAGTTCAAAGCATGGTGTCATTTACTTCAGCATGGGATCGACGTGGCAGAGTAAAGATATACCAAAACCCGTAACGGAAGGTCTACTGAAAATGTTTGGAGAGTTCAAACAAACAGTGATTTGGAAGTATGAAGAAGACCTTCCAAATGTACCTAAGAATGTGCACCTAGTAAAATGGGCTCCACAACCTAGCATTTTGAGTAAGCTTATAATTATTTTTCTCCATAAAATATGTTTTCATTTTATGAGTATGAAAGACTTGAAAGAACAAATTGTCCAGGCGTAATACAAAATTGATGACCATGACCAGCTCTTCTCAAATATAACGTTTTTTTGACAGATCATCCAAACTGCTTATTATTCATCTCACACGGAGGACTCCTTTCTTCCACTGAAACGTTACACTTTGGAGTGCCTACGATAGGAGTACCAATCTACTTCGACCAGTTCATCAATATTAACAAAGCTGTTAAGAGGGGTTATGCGCTCAAAGTCGATCTCAATATGGACTTAGTCAAAAACCTGAAGACTGCTTTGGAAGAGATGCTGATCAACCCCAAGTAAGATTTTTTTTTAACCTGTAAATAATTTTTAACGCTTTTGGTCAAGAAGGCTTGCGCGTTGAGTTCTCTTTAGTTTTCGGTCATGTCGAAAAAAACATTCTGTTCTCTCTTAGGTATACCATGGGCGGAAGCACTTTTGGCAACCTGAGAGTCCATACTTATTTGACAGATTTACATAAAAGTCCTCATGATGACTAATAACCCTTCGGTTTGTGGTCCACTTTTCGAAGGTGGAACCAACTTGAACCCCTTTAAGGTCAAATCATCATGCTTTTATTAGATATTGCATTCCAATAACCGTATATTTTTAGGTATAAAGCTAAGGCAAGAGAACTAGCATCCATCTACCACGACCGTCCAGTCTCCCCCGGCGCGGAGCTGGTCCACTGGGTGGAGCACGTGGTGCGCACACGCGGTGCACTGCACCTGCGCTCCCCCGCACTACTGGTGCCCTGGTACCAGAAGATGTACCTCGACTTATTAGCTGTTGTAGTTATTGTATTCACAACATTTGTACAAATTCTAAAAGTCATGTGTTTTTCCAAGAAACATAAACAGAAATCTAAAGACAAAAAACAGTGATTATTATTAAGACCAGGACATATTTCAAGATATGTATAATAAAACATTTGATTCATAAATACATGTTTTTTTTTATTTTTCTCTTCGAGTAACTAAGGCAAGGATATATCTTACTAATATAAACGCGAAAGTTTGTAAGTTTCGATGGCTGGATGTTACTTGTAGCAGCGTTACTTCGCATTTGTTAGCGAGTAGCGCCATCTGTGAGCGAGTGGAGAAACGCTGCTACATACTCTTTCACATAAAACTACTGAATGGATTTTGATGAAACTTAACAATAATATAGCTTACATATCAGAATAACACATAAGCTATGATTAATAATAATATTGTGTGAACTGTCCATAATATAAAGATAAATCAAACCCTGCACTGACGGAGTCGCGTTTTGACATGACAGTTCGTTTAACATCGTGTAGACAGATTAGATACTGTCGTATGCATTTTCAATTTGAAAATATCTCTTAGTGTTTTCAAATTGTACAAAGATGTACAAGGATGTATTGGGGAGGGTAATATTGATAGTATGGAAGAAAAATTCCTTTGATTTGAACATATGCTCATGCTTCGTTTTGTAATCATTATAAATTGTAATTCCTAAAATTGTTCGGAAAAAAATGATCACGGGCTCGAACCCTCTCTCTTTTTTTTCATGTCGAGGAGGAACAACTGTATGGAGTTTGATGAAATTTTAAAATAATATTGCTTTTACGTCAAATTAAAAAATAGGCTATATTTTATATTGATAATTGTGTGAACTGTTCATGATATAAATATTAATCAAATTCTGCGCTATTTTCAAATAAAGTAACGGGTTAACAACACCACTAACATAAAGTTATGCATAAATAAATAGTAAATACTTTTAAATTATTGATCCAACATTACTTAGTCACTTCGATACGAAAATTTCATTGCAATTATTTATTTTCCGAGGGCCACACGTGCAGGCATTATGATCACTAGTCGTTGGTTGTATTTGGTAGTGGTGCTCTCGGCCAGCGAAGCCTACAACATATTAGTGATATTCCACGTGCCTGGTAGGAGCCACATCAACCTGGGAGACGGCCTGGTCAGGCTGCTGATCGACGCTGGACACGAGGTTAATGAACTTTTAAGCACAACCCCAAGACATCTCACTGGCCTTATCCCATGTATTTGGGGTCGGCACTTGATTCAACCTGATGTGGCTGATCACCTGATTTTTATACGAAGCGATTGTCATCTGACCTTCTTAACCCCTTTTTCGAGGAAAATCGGCAATCTGGGTTAAACCAGTTGTCAGGCTTTCTTATGCCTCTGACTGACTTGTAACGATTGCCAAAAATGTTAAATTAGCACCCGGGACCAATGGCTTAACGTGGTCTCCGAGGCACGTAGGGAACTCGGGCGGTCACACATCCAACAACTGGCTATGTTTATGGTTGCTTAACTTCGCTGATTTCATATAGGTTTAAAATCTATACTGCAGTGGTATGGTATTAAAACCCTGGGATGATCACACAACTGTAAAAAGGTGGTTTACTTATACGCAAATAAAATCGACATGCAGATGAAGACACGTTTTGAAGGGTTTGAATCTCACCTTGTGTTAGTATATCCTACACTAATATTATAAAGGAAGAAATATTTTTTTGTTTGTTTGTTTGCCTTGATAGGAAACTATTTGACCGATCTTGAAAATTCTTTCAGCAATGGATAGCTACATCATTAGCGAGTAACATACAAATGTGACCAGGGAGATAATTAAAAAAAATATCCTGTTAAGAAACATTTTAAACGACTGAACTAAAACTATTAAACAGAATTTTAAAAAATTCAATACCTTTTCATACGTTTTATACAATATTGAGCTTCATGTTTGTTTGGCAACTTGTAAAAATGTAAACACTGGAATAAATTTTATACTAATAATTTAATTTAAGGTGTTTTAATTTTCATATTGGCATTCTTTTTTGTAAGTCTTCTTAAGGCGTTGTATACTACAAACATAACAATAAAAATTAGGACTATTAGGTCGAGGTACATCTTCTGGTACCAGGGCACCAGTAGTGCGAGGGAGCGCAGGTGCGGCGCGCCACGTGTTAGCACCACGTGCTCCACCCAGTGGACCAGCTCCTCGCTAGGGGGGATTAGACGGTGATGATACGCCATTGAAACCTCTTTCATTCTTTCTGAATAACTGGAACAAACAACAAAATATACATAATTAAAAGGCCAAGATAGAATAGATTGGGAGATGATCAATTCGTTCGTTATAGAGGGCAATGGCCAAATATCTGGCTCAACTCAACTGAACAAACTTTGTTTACAAATGGTCCAAAGCTATGTGCATAAGCCAATAATACATATTATTGTGTAAGTTTGACCGTGCGTGGCAGACTATGCAGAAATTAATAGATTTACCATCTCTCAAATATCTGAAATGAAATTCAAAATTAGGAATTCATCAGTAGTGTCGCTTAAATTTTTCTTATTTCAGCTTTACTTGGTGTAAGTAGCAACCTTCTTTTTTTGACTTATGAAAATGAATGCTGTTTCATACTTTCTCATTAACTGGATGTCAACTGCTCTGACCGAAGTATAGCCCCATTTACTAACTCGAGTTGAGTCGGATGTGCTTACCTAGTATCCCTTAACACTTGATTGATTGCTACGCCCAAGTCTTCTGCCATGTTATACGACAAGTCCACTTTTCTCCCTATACCTCTTTTCACAGCTCCTTCTATATTTATATACTGATCTGCAAACACTGGTATTCCAATAATGGGAACAGCATAATGTACAGCTTCTGTCAGTGATAGAAGACCACCGTGAGTGATAAAGAGAATGCAGTTGGGATGATCTGGAATAGAAATACAAAAAATAATACATTTAATAAATATGGATACGGCAAGTTATAGGGTCAATATACTTATAAATCGAAGTACAAACCAATGTGGGTTAATGATGAACCTAAAACGGTTCAGTCGGAGGCTAGGAGTTGACCTACTCCGGGAGAACTCCTTGATCCTAAAGAAAGGTGGTGTACCTTTCTCTAGGTTCCACCTACAAGAAGCATGTATATGTATGTCACATATAATGTTTACTAGCTTACTCAATATACTCTGCTGTGGTGTCCACTGTAGAATGTGAACGTTTTCGGGTACATTAGGCATCGATTCTTCGTATTTCCACAAAACAGTCTGTTTCAGTTCTCCTAACACTTTCAAGATCCCCTGTTTTATTGATTGGGGTATATCCTTGCTCTTCACATTCGTCCCTAAGCTGAAGTATATTACACCGTTCTTTGAATTATCTATGAGTTTTTTCAGATTCTGTAAACATTAAGAAGAAAATCATTTTTCTAAATCCAAAATTATTTCACTTTTCACTTTTCTAAGTCTGAGGCACTGACCTGTGGTAAAGGTGGGATATTTTTACTGTCGATGTGGTACCCTCCAACTTGCATATAATTAGGAGGTAGTTTGATAGGTTGACTTATTGATGGATGCGAGTTGCCCAGGACTAGGGACGCGTTATGTCTCACTTGATCAAACGAGGGTACTGCTCGGCCTCTTTTTATTATATGTGGAGCTATTAAGTCATTGTAAGCTTTATTCTCACGTTCGTGGGATAAACTGAAAGACAGTAAATATATTATTGGATAGGCAGATAGCATTGAGCGTCATCATATATTTTAATTTAGCAATCAATCTCTCGTTTATTTGAGTTATTTTTTTTACCGGGCACTATCGAATATCTCAATAATTTGACATGAATGGATACTTACTAATCCAAGCACAACTTAGTGTATATCTGATTCACTAGTTCGTAGACACGTTGCAGAAAATTCAAAGGAGGGGCATAGTGTGAGAGAACACACGTAGTATATGCTGGATTGGTATACTCATCAACCAAGCCCAGAACCAACCAGTACGGACTCATGGGATGTAACCAAATTAGCGGACAGTCGTATATTGCTGAAAACCTGGAAAACATAAATTTGTTGTCATGCTCCACTTTTATCTTTATCTGTCTGTCTGTTTGTTCCGACTAATCTCCAAAATGGCTGGACAGATTTTAAGGGGACATTCACTGGCAGACAGCTAATATAACAAGAAGTAACTTACTGCTAGAATTTAAAAGAAAACATTAGTGCTCCGCGGGGCAAACCATGAAATTAAATCTACAGCTACACTAATATTGTAAAGAGGAAAGATTTGATTGTTTTTTGTCTGTTTGTTTACATTGAATAGGCTCCGAAACTACTTGACCGTTCTTGAAAACTCTTTCAGCAATGGATAGCTACATCATCAGCGAGTAACATAGACTATTTTATCCTCGTACTCCCACGGGAACGGGAACTACGCGTGGGAAACCGCGTGGCGTCCCCTATCTATTATAAATTATACTCGCGCCTCGTCCTCTAGATTAGTACCTAATATACACATGTAGTCACGCACTAGTGACACCTCTCGGCACTTAGTAGAAAGTAAAAAAAAAATATTAATAAGAATGAGGGTATTCTTATCCTACCTCGCTAACCTGTCGTCTCGGCTCATCATACGCATTTTAGTGCTCGACCTCTCGAGACACGTCTTATTACGTCGTTACAATTGTATTATTTTAAATCAGTTAAAAGTTATAATGCCCAAGCGAAGGAGATCTAAAGAAGAGGACTTGGAACATTTATCTCGCAAAATACGAAAATTGGAACGCAAGATAAGAAAAAGAAGAATTAGTGTTACATCAACGAACTCACCCAGTTCAAAGGAAGAGCACGATGCATATGGAGGTACCTACCTACATAAATTATTCAAGAAAAGAAAACGTGTGTTTTCTTGTTAAAACTCATCATGCGCATTGGTTGGCGATCAATTCTTTGGGGATTGTTCCTACCTATACAGTGTAGATAACGCTCGCTCGTTATCAAGGTATAATTTACCTACTACCACCCGTGGACTGAGTCCCCGTTTTTTAACGCATGAAAAGTAAGGTTGGCGAACAATCCCCTGGGGATTGTTTCTACCTATACAGTGTAGATAACGCTCGCTCGTTATCAAAGTATAATTTACCTACTACCACCTATGGACTGAGCCCCCGTTTCGAACGTATGAAAAGTATGGTTGGCGAACTTCCTTTGAGGGTTGTTCTTACCTAAACAGTGTAGATAACGCTCGCTCGTTATCAAAATACACCTAGCGTACTTTAATGGCGGACTGTGTCCCCAGTACTTACATACCCAAGGTTTTGAAATAACCGTTGCGGGTGATCTCTAATTATTCATATAAAATACAGGTTATACATTGACTGTCATTAGACCGTGTCACTAATGTGCACAATGATGGGTCGCTTTTTTATATCGCTGAATATTTTTCCAGCAACACCTGCCCTCCGTCCAGAAGACTGGCTATTGGATTACCCTGATTATCAAATAAACCAAGAAAATGAAGATTCCCCTGATGCATTGGTGATTTTATCACCACCACAGACGGCAGCGTCCCCCAGAGGACCATCGCCGCTGCCGGTTCCGCGGCCTTCGTCGCCTCAGCCAGGCCCAAGTACTAGCAGTACAACGCACGACACTTGTACAGTACAGCCAACTGAAGGTAGTGCCATCAATTTAGATCCTGACATTCTAGAAATATTGGGTGAGGACCCTAATTCCGTAGTTAAATATGGAGCTGCAATACGCGAAGAATTAGCTAGCCGGCTACAGCATATAGCCACGAAGGGGCTTAGCAAGGAATGTCGTAAAGAGTTACTGACTAAATATCTTATACCCATCAATTGTTTATACATTGATGCACCTAAGACCAATCCTGAGATCAAAGCGGCGATTCCAAGTCACATTACCAAACGCGAAAAAGCGATTGAATCTAGACAGAAGCAGTTAGCTAGTGCCATCTCTGCTCTTGGTGAGGTAACTACCATTCAGCTGGGAGTTAAGGATAAAGACAACGTAGTTTTGCAGAAGTTGATGGACATAAGTCGCATTTTATGTGACATACAACATGCAGACTCTGTAACAAGAAGAAATTTTATATTATATAGTCTCAAGAAGGATATGACTGACCATTTAAACAACACACTCATTGATAGTTTCCTGTTTGGAGAAAATCTACCTGACACCTTAAAATCTGCTAAAGCAGTTAATAAGTCCGGAGTTGAACTAAAAGCAGCATCGGAAAACAATAATCTGCACAAACGGATGAAAATAACTACCTCTTCAAAACCTTTTTTAGGCCGCAAGGCCCCTGCACAGATGCGGCGGCCCCCGCCGCAGGGGCCTCCTCGGGGCAGGGAGACAGCACCTGTGCAACGGGTGCCTCCTCGACCGCCGCAGCCGCCCGCATACTCATCGAGGCCGTCAATACAGCAGGCGACACGAGGCCGCCAGCGCAGATTCTAAATAAAGTTAAGTACGCAGGCCGCTTGGCATTGTTTCATCCCCAATGGTCTCTTATCACGGAAGACCTCACGATTCTGTCGTGGATCCAAGGTTATAAAATAACCTTTTCATCTCCCGTAGTCCAACAGAGTTCCCAGGCAGTGGTAACTCGTACATATACTGCTCAGGAAACAATACAATATTCCGAGACAATAACAAATCTTATTAATGTTGGCGCTATTTCTGAATGTGTCCCTTGCAAAGGACAGTTTATCTCAAGCTTTTTTCTCGTACCAAAACCGAATGGTAAAATGCGATTTATTTTAAATCTGAAGAAATTAAATATGTTTATCAATGCAGATCATTTTAAACTTGAGGATTTAAGAACTGCCCTCAAGCTCATATCACAAGACTGCCTCATGGCAACCATTGACCTCAAAGATGCATATTTTTTAATAAAAATACACAAAGAATCTAAGAAATATCTTCGTTTTGTATTTAATGGAAAAACTTATGAGTTTAACGTTTTACCATTCGGCCTTAGTACTGCGCCCTATGTATTTACCAAGATAATGAAGCCAGTTGTAAAATTACTACGATCTGCAGGCTTTTTATCAACTCTATATCTTGATGATTGGTTTTTGATTGGAAATAATTACCAAAATTGTGAACAAAATGTTAAAATTACAAAACAATTGTTAATATCACTAGGTTTCATTATAAAAGAAGAAAAATCAAACCTTGTACCTTCCAAATCATGCAAATTTCTAGGTATGATAATTGATTCACAATTCCTTCAACTGCGTTTACCAGTAGCAAAACGATTACGAATAAAATCAGAATTAGAACATTTTTTAAAGCTCACGTGTTGCAAACTTCGAAAATTAGCCCAATTGGTTGGACTTTTAGTATCTGCTTGTCCAGCTGTAGAATATGGTTGGTTACACACCAAGGAAATGGAACGTTGTAAATACCTACATTTAAGAGATAAAGATGATTATGATTGTTCTATTCAAATACCTCATTCACTTTACCCCGACATTCATTGGTGGTTACGTAACATTGAACACACTGTTCACCGTATTCGTAACGACAGTTATTCTGTGGAAATTTTTTCTGACGCCTCAAATACGGGATGGGGGGCGGCATGTGGTAGTGAATCAGCCAGTGGCCAGTGGTCATGTAGCGAAAGAGTGAGGCATATAAATTACCTCGAACTTCTGGCTGCATTTATTGCATTAAAAATATTCGCGAAATGTTATCATAGTTGTCAAATACTCCTGCGCATAGATAATTCAACCGCGATCGCATATATCAATCGCATGGGTGGAGTTCAATATCCCCATCTTACTCAAATATCCCGAGATATTTGGGAATGGTGTGAACAAAGACAGATATTTGTATTCGCCTCATACATCAAATCTAGTGACAACGTTGTAGCAGATTTCGAGTCGCGTAGATCACATCCCGACATTGAATGGGAGCTGGCAAACTGGGCCTTTAACTCATTAGTACATTCATTCGGATGTCCACAGATAGACCTGTTTGCGAGTCGTATAAACAAAAAATGTGCTAGGTACATTTCATGGCATAATGATCCCGACGCTTCCGCGATAGACTCATTCACGGTTCCTTGGTCAGATATATATTTATATGCTTTTCCACCATTTTCTGTAGTTTTGAAAACTCTTCGAAAGATTATTTCCGAAAAAGCTCGTGGTATTGTGGTTGTACCTGAATGGCCCACACAACCGTGGTACCCAATATTCCAAGCTCTTTTAATCTCAAAAGCTATATATTTTCCACCTAGTAAGAATGCAATTATCTCCCATTCCAGCTCACCCCGGCTGCGCAGTTCGCTTACCCTGGTTGCAGGGATCTTGTGCGGCGCGCATTATCAAGGAGAAGCTTACCGGTATCTTCCATAGACATTATGTTAGCATCCTTGTCACAGAATTCAGTTAAGCAATATAACGTTTGCTTAAAAAAGTGGTGGAATTTCTGTCAAAGTAATTCAACAGATATTTACGAGGCATCTGTTCCAACAGTATTATATTTCCTGACGCAACTTTTCAATGACGGTAGCAAATACGGAACCTTGAACTCTTGTCGTTCAGCGCTCTCCTTGATTCTAGGCCCACACATCTCCAACGATGATAGAATTCAGAGATTTTTTAAGGGTGTGTTTCGTTTAAGACCACCACAACCCAAATACAGTATCACGTGGGACACTAATTGTGTTTTAACTACTTTAAATCACTGGTACCCTAACGAAGATTTATCTTTGGAAAGATTAACAAAAAAGACCGTTACTCTTTTGGCACTCTCTACCGCTCAGAGGGTGCAAACGCTTTCAAAAATTTGTATAAATAATATACACATATCCAATGATCGAATTATAATCAATATTCCTGACCTTCTTAAAACATCAAAAATTGGAAAAAATCAACCTATTTTATACTTACCGTTTTTTGAAGAAAAGCCTACTATTTGCCCTGCAAAAACATTATCCTGTTACTTAAGTAGAACCATTTCCTTAAGAAAAACAGACTATTGCTTTATCGGAATCAAAAAACCACACAACACAGTTGGCAGTCAAACGATCAGCCGCTGGATCAAATCCACGCTGAGCGAGTGCGGCATCGACGCGTCCATGTTCAGTGCCCACAGCACGAGGCACGCCTCTGCGTCGCGGGCGCACTCGCTTGGTGTTAATGTTAATACCATTCTTAACACGGCAGGATGGAGCGAAAATTCGACGACTTTCGCCAAGTTCTATCATAGAACCATAGTAGGAAATGATGATTGTACCTTAGCCCGGGCTATCATTAATCAACAATTAATCTAAAGTATTTTTTCTTTTCTTTGCACGGAATCTATGATTGCGTTGCTTATTTTTTATTTTATATAGGTTTGTAAATTATGTAAAACACATACCTAATGATCATAAAGTCTGATCTACCTGTATCTTCTATTGTTACTATAGATTATATTCGTATGCTACGTTTACCACTTACACAATGTTTCTAGTTGCTAATGAACTTTGTACGCTGTCTATTCTTAATAAAAATATAGAGATTCATGATTCATTGATGATTTCTTACGACATAACTCTCAAAGTCTACATGTGTATATTAGGTACTAATCTAGAGGACGAGGCGCGAGTATAATTACTGATTAAACGAACTTACCTGAAGTGAAGTTCATTCAGAATTATACGAAGCGCCTCGTCCGAAGAGATTAGTAAACCCGCCCACCCGATCCTAGACCCATTAGTTTATTGTCTGCTGAAATACATCAATGAATAAGATGCTGAGAGGATTAGAGGACTCTAAACTATATGATGAGCCGAGACGACAGGTTAGCGAGGTAGGATAAGAATACCCTCATTCTTATTAATATTTTTTTTTTACTTTCTACTAAGTGCCGAGAGGTGTCACTAGTGCGTGACTACATGTGTATATTAGGTACTAATGTTTGTTTTTAAACATGTATGTCATTGATAAAAAATCTAATATTATAAAATGGTTAATGGAATGTAATCCTTACCCAGCAACAAGCTCACTATACAGCCATTCTGCAATCACCACGTCGAATTGCTGACTTGTATCGCTTAGAAACTTCTGTACATTTTGATGCATTACCATTTTCTTGCTTAAGTCTGAAGTAATTTTTGATACATAACGGATTGTACTTGTAGTCTCATCTTTGTTTAAGAAACTCTCAAGAGCAAAGCCTATAAAATTAAAAAATCGTAAAGTTGATGATTCTATGTAAAGGGACAATTTCTTGTCAGTTCTATTTTCGGATGAAAAAAATAAGACTATGCTCACGCCATCTCGTAGAGGAAAGCAGAGGTTTTGTATCAAATAACACCCACATTTCACCGAATATGATTAAGTCGTGTCTATCGCCGTCTCTGGCACTATACATACGTCTTTGAATTACTTCTCAGGCATATGCAGATAATGTTTTCCTTCACCGTAAAGCACGTGGTGTGAAATCTCTGCACATAAGTTTTTAGAAAAACTCATTGGTCCACGCCCCGCTGGGATTCGAACTTGCACATTTGTAGCATGCGACTGCTCAAACGCCACGGCTCTTTCATTTAATTCATGATAATTATCATTTATACATCCACTAACTTAATAAATTCGAACTGGCATAATAATGATACATTATTAAAGTATATAAGCCACCTTGAAGCAGGCATGTATTAGCACAAGTGTTTAGATGAACAAAATGTTTTGTAGTCTTTAGAGAACCGTTGAACTCATCCAAGCAATTTACCCGTCCTTGAAGTTATACCAAATTTTATAAAATCTGATTCTATTTATGGATTGTTCGGGGTTGCCACAATTATGCCAAGAACTGAGTTCTTGGTCAAGATTATACCGACTATATATTTGGCGTACTTTCTTCATCATTATTATACAATTTCGGATTACATAAATGATAAAGATGTATGGAATTAAAACTCTGCACAAGTAGCTCCTGGCAATTACATGGTATGCAAACATGTTATGTAAGACATTTGGTATTGTTTTTACTTTTTTAATTATTATTTTTTACACATACAATTTTCACTATTGTGAATAATGTTATGTTTTTTTTTTAATAATAATTGTTTACTGTGTAATCAAATGTACATGATGCCAGCTGAGTTTCTTGCCGGTTCTTCTCAGAAGGCTAGTTTCCGAGCCGGTGGCAAATTCCTCGATATTCATATGTGTTACCAGGGCCTAAACTGAATTAATTATTCTCATTTTCATTTTCATCATCCCTTAGCGGCGAGGTTCAGAAGTTTTATATACCTATAGATGAATGACGAAACGTTGGTTGACTTTATCGATTGCGTATTTTTTGCGATATTCTCGATTTCGATATTGTACTTATGAACTTTTGAAAAAATATCGATATACGACGTACCTATATGTGATCGGCCATGGCGTGAAACCCCTGTAATATTCTTTCACCTACATTTATTAGCTGATCAAATAAACAATAAATCGTGGTACTCGAGGACGGTGGCCTCAGAATAATGTGCAAAGAATGTGCATAATGTACGTGAAATTCACACCTTTTTGAGGTAATTAGGTTTCTAGTGCTTCCCTGATCAGCAAACGAGTGTAAGGATACCTATGTGTATATGGTTTCCAATTATCCCCATGATTTTTTGCTGTATGTTTTTTCTTCGGATAGAAGATTCACCAAACGGTTCAAGTTTGACGCTAGAGAGTCTGAGCCGGATCCAAGTCGAACGTCGGTCTTAGCACGGTTAACTTGTAGCAGCGAATAAATGATAGAAATATTTATTGCGAAAATCTTTTTACTAATTAATAATAATCCGTTGCCTAGCAACCAACAGTCATAGATCTACTAAAGAGAAAAGTAAATAGGTATGTAAACTCTTTACAAAATACAAATTGCACAGATATAAAATACACGTAATGTGGAACACCTATAGTACCCCCCTTCAAGTAAACCGTACTCTTGGTTTAATGACACGGCCGGATCTCGTTGTATAGGAGGTTGGCTTGGCGCATGGTGGTTCCACTGGGCTGACTGGCTGGCGCGGTGTGCAGACTGGCTGACTCGGTGCTTCATCTGTATCCACTTCCTGACAGATGTATGCAGGCTTGAGTCGGTCTAGCGATACGACTGTGACTCGGGTAGGCAACTGTATCTTGAAAAACTTGGAGTGCCGCTGGAGAACTGGATAGGGTCCATCGTAGGGCGGAGTGAGCGGTGCCCGTACTGTGTCGTTGCGTACAAACACATGTGTACACGTAGTTAGGTCCTTGTGTACAAACGGACGACTCGTAGTTCGCGCGCTGCTTTGTACTGGAGACAATGACGTCATTGCTTCGCTGAGACGCCGTACAAATTCTGCATCGTCGATTTTCGGCTTTGACGGCACGAAGAAATCTGATGGAATGCGTAGCGGTGTACCGTAGGTGAGTAGTGCGGGACTGAGATTGTTGTCTTCGCGCAGTGCTGTACGTAGTCCTAGTAGTACTGTAGGTAACTCGTCGCTCCAATGTATTGTGGCGCCTCTGGCCATTAGCGCGGCTTTCAGAGTTCGATGCCAGCGTTCTATCTGTCCATTTGCCTGTGGGTGGTATGCAGTGGTGCGGATGCGTGTTATGCCGAATTTCTTCATTAGTGCGGTGAATAGTGATGATTCAAACTGTCTGCCTTGATCCGTAGATATTCGCAGAGGACAGCCGAATCTGGATATCCACGCTTCGTATAATGCTTTTGCGACGACTTCAGCTGTAATTTCTTGTACTGGAACTGCTTCGGGCCATTTTGTAAATCTGTCGATGATAGTGACGCAGTAGCGGTAGTCGTGTGATAGCCGGAGTGGTCCGACTATGTCAATATGTATGTGCTCGAATCGCTGCGATGGCGGGAAACTTCCGAGCGGTGTAACGACGTGTCGCTGTACTTTTGCACGCTGACAGTTGATGCAATTTCTTGTCCATGTGCTGACGTCTTTATTCATGGATGGCCAGAAATACTTAGATGCAATAAGTTTTCTTGTCGTTCGCACGCCTGGATGGCACAAGTCGTGTTGAGCTTTGTAGGCTTCGTATCGATGTGTCAACGGCAGGTACGGACGCGGTGTTGACGTAGAAAACTCGCACGCTATTAGTTGGCTGCCGTCGGGTGCGGCGATGTCGATAAACTTGAGGTTTGGTCGCAATCGTAGCTGTTGAAGTTCTTCGTCATGTAGTTGATCACTTGCTATCTTGTTGTAGTCGAGATTTGATGGGCAGCTTATTTCTTGAATGCGTGAAAGTGCGTCGGCTACAGGGTTATTTTCGCCTTGAATATAGATGATTTTTGAGCAAAACTGGCTGATGAAATGCAGTTGTCTTTCGCGTCGAGGTGTGTCGCTGCTACTGGGCGGTCTTGTCAGTGCAAAGGACAGGGGTTTATGATCTGTGAGCACGGTGACGTCACAGCCCTCGATTAGACGGCGAAAGTGTTTGACAGCAGTGTAGATAGCTAGTAGTTCGCGATCGTACACACTGTATCGGCCTTGCGTGTCGCTCATTGCTCGTGAGAAAAATGCAAGCGGCTTCCAGACGTTGTTGACGCGCTGCTGTAGTACTGCGCCGATGCTGTGGTCTGAAGCGTCTGTCATGATGCTCAGTGGAGCTCCGGAGATGGGATGACTCAACGTCGTGGCTTCTAATATGCTTTGTCGGCAACTTATAAAAGCTTGATCGGCCTCCGGTGTCCAGACAATGGGTGTGTTATCTCGCTTCTTTTTGTTGTGTAGGTATTTATTCAGCTCTTTCTGTAATTCTGCTTGGCGTGGAAGACAGTCTCGGTAGAAGTTAAGAATGCCGAGAAATCGTCGTAACTCGAGAACTGTTTTCGGTTTCGGATAATTTGAAATGGAATCGACTCGTTCTGATGTAGGTTTGATGCCTTCTGATGAAACTTCATAGCCAAGGAAATTTATTGTTTTCTTCGCAAATTCGCACTTTTCAACGCTGAGTGCGACGCCATATTTGTTGAGACGGTCGAGTACTTCATGTAGCAGGGTCTTGTGTTTCTCTTCATCTTCGCTGCATAGAAGTATATCGTCGATGAATGAAAAACAGCCTTCGATGCCTCGTAGTACTTCATGCATAAAACGCTGGAATGTTTGACTTGCGTTGCGTAGGCCGAACGTCATACATTTAAATTCAAAGAGACCGAACGGAGTTATGATGGCTGTCTTTTGAGCGTCTGCTTCTGCCATTGGTATCCAATAGTAAGCGCTTTTGAGGTCGAGCTTGCTGAAAATTTTCTTGTTGTGAAGTAAGTACGTGAAATCCTGGAGTCTCGGTAGTGGGTATCTGTCGGGTAGCGTGACAGCGTTGAGACGGCGGTAGTCTCCGCATACGCGTAAGCTTCCATCTTTTTTCTTTACGACGTGAAGTGGACTTGCCCATGGACTTTTCGAAGGTTGGCATATACCCATTTCCATCATTCGTTCAAACTCTTGCTTCGCCACTTTGTACTTGTCGGGCGGTAGAGGTCGTGCGCGTGCGAAGAGTGGTGCGCCAGTAGTGTTAATGTGGTGAGTCACGTTGTGTTTGGCTGGGGCTTTGAGTGACATCGGTCTGAGAACATCTGGGTATTGCTTCAGAATGTCGTAGTATGTTTGCTTGTTGCTCAGGACGTGGACGGATTGCTGCATTGACATGATTGTAATGGCGTTTACTGAAAGTTCAGTGATGCTGTCGATGAGTTTCCTGCGGTGTAGATCTACCAGCAATTTGTAGTGCCGAAGGAAATCTGCGCCGAGGATAGAGGTCTTCACATCTGCTATGATGAATGTCCACCTAAATGAACGTCTGAGCCCCAAGTCTAGTTGAATATTTTGTTCACCATATGTATTAATTACTGTACCATTTGCTGCAAAAAGCTTGTAGGAGCAATTCGTAGACTTCTGTTTGTATACTCTTGTGGCGGCGAGGACAGATATATCCGCACCGGTGTCGACGAGGAAACGTTCAGTAGAGTTGCGGTCGAAAACACACAGGCGGTTGCTTGCTATGGGAACACCGACGTCCGCCACGGTCGGTGCTAGTTCTAGTTTTCCTGGTGTTGAGATTGATTGCGTCTTGAACACGGCTGTTCGCATTTCCTAGCTTGATCTCCAAATCTGAAGTGGTATTTGCAGAGTCGATCTTCCTTATTTGAACTGTTATTGTTGTAGTAGTAGTTGTGTCTGTTCGCTGATTTGGATCGCGAGCGGTAACGATGAGGAGTGCGATACCGTTGCATCTGTCTTTCTTGTTTTAATTCCGCCATTTCAAGTGTCAGTTTTTCTATTTGCTTCGACATGACTTGAATTTGTGTATTCATGATGAGTTCGTTTGAGCTGCTGGGAATAGGTCTAGGAAATTGACGTTGATGAGAATCTGTTTTCCTCCAGAGTTTAAGCGTTGGTGCGTTGTTCACTTCTTCGGGGTCACCAGAATGTAGCAGCGAATAAATGATAGAAATATTTATTGCGAAAATCTTTTTACTAATTAATAATAATCCGTTGCCTAGCAACCAACAGTCATAGATCTACTAAAGAGAAAAGTAAATAGGTATGTAAACTCTTTACAAAATACAAATTGCACAGATATAAAATACACGTAATGTGGAACACCTATAAACTAATATTACATAGTAATATGTTTTGTATGAACACACGCTATACCAAGCGGCGACCGAATGTCGGCCAAGGAACGACAACGGTGAGTAAACGAAGGCCGACTTGCGCCCGGCTCGTGCCCAGAGTGCCTAGTGCGAGTTTCTTAAAATCGCCGTCACAAGTCATTGGATCGACGTAAACGCAGGTTTGTATGAGCTCACAATAGTGTCATCTTTAGGCCAACAGAGGCGCTGTTCTTATCGTATTCAAATCTGCGTTTACTTCGAGGCGGCGACTTGTGACGGCGGCAGTGAAAAACTCGCAGTAGGCGGCCCTCAGACCGGTAGCGTGAGGTACATTAGTACATTACATCCTGAAGAATACGCCCGCGTACCACCAGACGTATCGCTTGGTTTTATTTACCATATTTTGCCTGCGGAGCGCTGATGTTGATTTGGTGAAGATTTGGGGGAGAAACTTCCTTCGGGAAAGAAGTGAAATATGTCACCTGGGAAAATAATACCCTGTTAGAAACTCTGGCAGGCTAGATTCCTGCACCATTCGAGAGCAATTTTATAACACAGCACGTTTCATTCACGCACCTAAACTTTTAAATAAAAATTGTTGAGTCAAACAAGATTGTTTCTAACAGGTTCTTATCAGCTTCCAAAAAGGTTGTTATATAAATATATTAACAACCTTAACTGGATAAAAAAATCTAACGAAAGGCTCTCTAGACGGCCTGTATATTATATAATTATATATTTTTATGTATGTCACATCACTGACTTCAGATACAATTTCAGAATTTATTTAAATTCTGATAGGTTTTTTTTGACCGAAGAAGATCAACGTCGCAGATGGTTAGTCCATCGCGATCTAAGGCACTATACATGAGTACGTCTCTGAATGGCTTTAAAGGCATACGCAGATTTCATCACAACGTTTTTCTTCACCGTAAAGCTCGTGGTGTAAAGTTACTGCACTTAAGCTTTTAGAACTGAAGTTGCGACGCCTGTGTAGCAGCCGGTGATTCACGGACACCACAGCGCTGTCATTTTACTTAAATATCTAAATACATCATAAGTATCATAATTGCCAACCTCATGTCCAGCGTCGAGCAGCACCCTGACCAGGCCGTCCCCCAGGTTGATGTGACTCCTACCAGGCACGTGGAATATCACTAATATCTTGTAAGCCTCGCTGGCCGACAACACCACTACCAAATACAACCAACTATTCAAATTCATACTGACTATAGGTGTAGCCCTTGGAACAGAGAATGCTCGAATGAAAACAGATGTTTGACAGTACTTTTGTATCAATAAACTGATTAATTCTTTTGTGATGTGACTTTATACCCACTTGTGATTTTAATTATATAACCAACGAGCGTACCGCCGAGTATAAGCTACAGCTACAGAATTTTTATAACACCAAAGTCCCACTTCCGGATGCCGTCATGAGCTATGAGCGCTGACCCTGAATGCGCTGTAGTCATGTTATGAATCTGTTTCTCCCTGTCTGTGAATACATGCGCCGTTACCCCGAATATTTACCCTCAGTGCTAATAATATGTCATTGCGGCACCTTATCTAGGATCACTAGCCTTGCCCGACGAATGTTTAGAGAAATCATTTAGTTAAGCCAATTGATTGTTAATTGCAATACATAAGAGAATGAAAAAAATATTACATACACTTTTGCAAATACTTGCCAATATAAGTCGTAAAAATCCTCATATCCTTGAAATCCCATCCCATTCCCTTGAAAAGATTGTTTTAGAAGCCTGGTGATGGCACCCCATTGCATTAAGTAAAATGGCTTCCCATGGCTTTGTATACGATTTGGCAAACTAATTTTAAACTCTCTTTTAACTCCCTCACGGGTGGAATTTCGGAAATCCCTTTCTTCTGGAACACCTTGCTGAGATCAAACCCTCTAAATTTCATGTCTCTAGAACCAGCGGTCCGGTTGCGCGTTGATAGTACAGCGCCTGCTTTTGTATTCGCACTAACGGTGGTTAATATATTCATTGTGTAGAACAAAAATTAAATCTTGAATATAGTACTTGAATAAGTAACACTTCGCGTGCATTCTTGCATTTCCCATCCTAATGATTGACCGTTGGGCCTCACCTATGGCGTTTCTGTACCCAGCTTACTCTCTGGGAGAGCGCATTGTAATTAAGAACTACAGTATAATTATAAAGACAGCGACATTAGATTAAATTTATATTCAAAGCATTTTAACCTTCATATTGGCATTAATGTTCTTTGTTACTCTTTTTAGAGCTTTATATGCTAAAAACGTAACAATAAAAATTAGGACTATTAGGTCGAGGTACATCTTCTGGTACCAGGGCACCAGTAGTGCGGGGGAGCGCAGGTGCGGTGCGCCGCGTGTGAGCACCACGTGCTCCACCCAGTGGACCAACTCCACGCTGGGGGGGACTGGACGGTGGTGATACGCCAAGGACGCATCCTTCATTCTTTCAGCGTAACTAAAACAAACAATATAATATAAATTAAAATTAGGAAGATGAGAGGTCATCTCTCTCACCAGAATTCAATGCAAATAATTCCAAGACATTATTTTTGTATATACAAGGAACAGTACTTAAAGACTAATAGAGATAACAATTAGTAGTGAAAAATTAATATTATTTATTCAGTTTGATCCCCGGTGAGGCACTTATGAATGTCGAAAATTTTCCACCGGTTCGGATCCTAGCCTCCTGAGAAGAACCGGCAAGAAACTCAGTCAGGCTTCATGTATATTTCAACAATACAGTGTTCAAAATATTAAGTATTTGTATCAAAATAGGTCCACCAAATTGGATGCAAGTAGGTACGCCCATAAATCAAATATGATGTAAGGTATAAACATTTACGTATATGAAAGAAAATGTCATGATAAACATGTAATATACGTACACGGTGGCCAATAATTAACCAGGAATTATTAAAAATTTGCATTGCTGTCTGTATTCCAAGTAACCGGAGTAAAAGCCACATGTCATATGATTCGTTAGTAGCGACTTAGGTACCCTTGACGATATACTACGTACCTCGGATCCCTGAGTATTTCATTGATTGCCACACCCAAATCTTCAGCCATATTATAGGACAACTCCACTCTTCTTCCAATACCTCTTTCCACAGCTTCCAGAATATTTGAATATTGATCTCCAAATACTGGTACTCCAATAATAGGAACAGCATAATGTACTGCTTCTGTCACTGATAGAAGACCACCATGAGTGATGAAGAGGACGCAGTTGGGATGATCTGGAATAATACATATATGAGAGCCGTGGTGCCCTCGGGGTTAGAGTAGTCGACTGCTACGCAGTTTTTTCTAAAAAAACTTATGTACAGTGATTTCACACCACGTGCTTTACGGTGAAGGAAAACATCGTGAGGAAACCTGCATATGTCTGAAAAATAATTCAAAGAAGTATGTATAGTGCCTGAGACGGCGATGAAATCACCCTCTGTCACGTTGGCACTTAATCATATTCGTTGAAAATAACAACACCTCTGCCTACCCCTTTGGGGAATACAGGCGTGTGCTTATGTATCTATGGTATGTATTTCTTTAATTGAGACTTCCAACAAGGAATACATAATTACAAGCTTAAAACTAAGCATACAAAAAGTTCTCAATATTAATGTTTCCTCAATCAAAGGAAATCACAACATATAATAATATATTTCTACTTAGCATAACCACATTTAAAATCCAAATCTACATTCTGAGGTTTAACTTGACAATTTCACAATAATACCATTTTTTTTATAACCATGAATGGAAAAAGCATGACTACCATACCTTCTAAAAATATAAACACGTATGTAGTTCTAGAGATAAGCAGAGGTACAGCAACACTCTATTTACACCGAAAGTAATTAAGAATATATACGTAACAGATAGTAAGCCCATCGCCGTGTTGCAGATTTCCTCAAAATGTATTCAGATCTCACACTCTTTGATCCAGACTTCTCTAATGCAGACTTTGTTTAAGCTGTTTCGCATGCGTAATCTAGGGGGGTTCTCGTTCTGCCTACACGGAAATTATTAAATGAATACTAGCTTACTCAATATACTTTGTTGCGGTGCCCACTGTAGAATGTGAACGTTTTCTGGTACATTAGGCATTGATTCTTCGTATTTCCACAAAACGGTCTGTTTCAGTTCTCCTAACACTTTCAAGATCCCCTGTATTATTGATTGGGGTAAATCCTTGCTCTTCAGATTAGTCCCTAAGCTGAAGTATATCACACCGTTCTTTGAATCGTCTATGAGATTCTTAATATTCTGAAAATATATGGAAATAAACATGGTATCAAAGCAAAATTAATATCAACATCAAATTGCGACGTATTTAAAACATTTAAGTTTCTTACGACTGGCAAAGGTGGTACATTTTTACTGTCAATGTGGTACCCTCCAACTGCTTTATAATTGTGTGGAAATTTGCTTGGATGACCTATTGATGGATGTGAGTTTCCCAGGATCAGAGACGCGTTGTACCTCACTTGATCAAACGTGGGGACTGCTCTGCCTCTCTTGGCTATAAGGGGAGCTATTAACTCATTGTACGCTTTATTCTCGCATGGGTAGGATATGCTGAAAGAACACACGGACATACATACAATGTTGGATAGGTAGATAGAATACAGCATAGCATACTATACTTCATCTATATATCTTTATCTATACATAAAAATAATTAAAATTTAAGTGTCTGTTTGTAGTTCCAAAATAACAGTTTTTCACTAAATGCATATGGAAGTGTACACGGTACTGATAATGAAAAACCAATCTTTAAACATTTTTTCTGTCTGTCTGTCTGTCTGTTTGTTCCGGGTAATCTCCGAAACGGCTGCACAGATTTTAACGGGAAGGTAGCTAATGTTAGAAAGAGTAACTTAGGCTACTTTTAATTTTAAAAAAACATAAGGGTTCTGCGGGACTCCCATGAAATACCCATAACTCTACGCGGGTGAAACCACAGGTCACAGCTAGTTCATCAATAGTTCTGCCTCTTATTTTATCCCATGCATTGTTGGGATAAGGCCAAGGAGATCACTCTATTCAGCCCTGGTTTATACACAAATAAACGGCCATCTGATCGTCGCTGATATACGAGTAGATAGAATGGGAGTGAATACAGATATGACGGCTGGTAGTTGCGCCAACCCAAAATAAAATGGGAAACAGAATGATGATGATGATGATAGGATACTTACAATTCTAAATACAGAGTAACGCATATCTGATTCACTAATTCGTATACACGTTGTAGGAAATTCAAAGGAGGCAAATATTTAGAGACAACACACGTAGTATATGCTGGATTGGTATACTCATCCACCAAGCTCAGAACCAACCAGTACGGATTCATGGGATGTAGCCAAATTAGTGGACAGTCGTATATTGCTGAAAACCTGGAAAATAGTTGTTTGTAAACCATTTATTCATTTGCCATACACAAAACGATAGACAATAAAAACTGAGAAAGCAGCGTTCCTATATTTATTAGTGGAATGTAATCTTTAAAAAAATTTGAAAAATTTTAATCAATTGGAATTTTGACAGTGGCCTCACAGTATATTTTTGCTAACTTATTATTTGTGCATCAAAATATTGGATCGTTTCAAAGGAAATGTGATGTGCATAACGTAAACACAAGACACAAACATAAAATTGTAGTGCCTGCGCATCGCCTACAAAAAGTGCATGGCTCATTTTTAGGACAGAGCACACGCTTCTATAATAAATTACCAACAAAAATTGTAAACTTGCCCTTCAACAAATTTAAAGAAACAATTAAATCAGTTTTGCTTGAAAAAGGATATTATACTGTAAGTGATTATATTTGTGATAATGGAGCCTGGCATGTACCTTTGTCTGATAATTTTTGTAAATAATCCCATTGGCACTGTACTTTTGCTACAATTAATTAATCTTAATTTTGCTTTGACTGGCTGGAATTTGCCATGCTCTCATATATTAGTAATATTGTTTTTAGTTTTTATTTTTGACAATTGAACATTGGAACTGTGTCCATGGGCTTATAGTTGCTTGAGTGATTTATTTTGTATTTTTAAAACTGTATAATATTCTTTAAAAGAGTAATTACTTAGTTTCTTGCCAGGTTCTTCTCAGTAAAAGCAACCTTCCGAACCTGGCGGTACCATGTATAATCCTGTGTAATTGTGTCATTCTGACGATTTGAAAGTACTTTGTATATAGTCTAATCGAATAAAGATATATTTGAGTTTGAGTTTGAGTTTGAGCTTACCCAGCAAGAAGTTCACTATACAGCCATTCTGTAATCATCAGGTCAAACTGTTGACTTGAATCGTTCAAAAACTTTTGTACATTTTCATGCATTACCATTCTCTTGCTCAATTCCGAAGACACTATCGTTATATGTCTGGTATTACCTTGAGTATTGTTTTTGTGTAAGAAAGTCTCAAGTGCGTAGCCTATAAAAGATAAAAACAATGTCAGCATCCCAAAACCTTCCCTCAAACATTGTGTTGGCAAAGTTTTACTTCAATTAGCATCATCCCCTGAGCTTAAACCATGTTTTACTGGGCTTGGCCCTTGATTCAACCCAATTTAGCTGTAGACCAAATGATTTTCACACCAAGCGGCTGCCATCTTACATTTGCAACCCCTTTTGCGAGGAAAATCCTCTTTATCTAATATTATAATAATGAATGTACCACGGTTACAACCTGTAGCAATACGAAAGGATTTTTTTTAAAATACGATTAGGTTCCATGCCCACAACTGGGCAGTTCACGTGATTCGAATAGCTGTTCAGCGTTATACGAGGTGTCTCAATGCTGAACCACCATTCTTTACGAACAAAATGAATTCTTGGTATTTCACGACAGCACAGTCAGAAGCCTAAGAATCTTTGACTACCGGTTTTACCCAGATTATCAACGATTTTCCTCGCAATAAAGGGTTGCAAAAGGCAGTAAATTTGTGAAGAATTCAGGTGACCCCAACAATTAATGGTATAAGAAATAGAAATAGAAATAAAATTAATTATGTAAACTGATACACCTTAAAACCTATAGTTGGGTAAGAGGCATGCAGTTTGTCTATTGATCTTATCTTATCTTTGTTTGTGGCATTATTGGGTCCGGCTGCTCGGAAGCACGTCGACCCGTGGGATCTTTTGTGCCACCCTTGCCCTTTGCTCTACGTACCTGACTCCTGAAATACTCCCTGAACAAGCCGGCAAATCTTGCCCATGGGGAAGAGCTTGTAGACCTGTGGTTTCGGATACGCCTTTCCCAGTAGGTCCATTCGCCATTTGGCCAGTGCGTCGTAATTGCATATTAGGTGACTCTTGTCTATTGATACTCACTATATTGTGCGAGCGGAGCGCTGATGTTGACCTGATGAAGATTTGGAGGAGAAATTTCCTTTGGAAAAGGAGTGAAATATGTCACCTGAAAAAAAAATACCGATCTAAATATTTCTAACCCATTAAGCAAAGTACAGACCGACTTTTAAAACGAAAGTTTCATTATTCTATACTAGCTGTGCCCGGCGGTTTTACCCGCGTCGAGTTAATATTTTCATTTAAATAAAAGCAGCACAGTAATGTTACATGGCTGACATCCTTGTAACATCAGGTATCTGCCAGTGAAAGTCGCGTTAAAATTGATCCAGCTATTTCGGAGATAAGCCGAAACAAACAGACAAAAAAAAATATAAAAATTGCTTTTTTCGTGTTAGTACCGTATATACTTTCTTATGCCTTTAGTGAAAAGCTGTTTTATAGTTTATGATTCTTATAACTCAAAAATTACTGACTGACTGACATAGTGAACTATCAACCCACAGCCCAAACCACTGGACGGATCGGGCTGAAATTTGGCATGCAGGTACATGTTATGGCGTAGGCATCCGCTAAGATTTTGAATATTTCTACCCGCAAGGGGATAAAAGATCGATCGGGATGATACTTTGCTTGCATAATTAATTTATAAAATATATTAGAGTGCCGCGAGCTTAAGCATGAAACTAAATCTACGCGTGTGAAACCGCGGGGCACAGCTAGTGTATGTATATATTGTATATGTATAGAACATGAATAGATACAATAGATGTATAGAAGTAGGTACATACTAGTGCCATTGTGAATGATAAGCTAAATAGTGAGACGATTCTAGAATACAATAAGTAGTAAAATTTTATTCTTTGTTAATGCAAATAGCACGAGATAAGCTACATTCTGCCTGAATTTTTACTCGCTCAAACTAAATTCACAAAACGATAAGAAAAATATTAACACGAGGTGGGATTCGACAGGCGGTCTATCGTCCACATGTCCATACAAATTCATTTCATTTATTTTCATTTCATTTCATTTTCATTTATTTATTCAACCATTTATAAACCACCATTACAGATATTTATGAACGTAATGCGATGGAATACAAAATAATATTATAATATTGCTTAATTCTAATACAATCTTAACCAACACCTAAATATAATATTGTAGCCCATGTGAAGTCGTTCAATCAGCCCGAAAACAAGTCCACCCGCGATGCGACCGCACTGAGTGTACGCAGCGACGCCCGCGTCTTAATTCTAAGGGCGACTTTACTATCCCTATTTTAAAATCAAAGTAGCCTAAGTTACTCCTTGTAACCTTAAAATATCTTCATTAGTCTTAAAGTCTCGTTAAAATCGGTCAAGCCGTTTCAGAGATTAGCCGGACAAACAAATAGGTAGAAAGACAGTTTTTTTTTTTATTTAGTTGTTTTGCTGTACAAACGTGCATATTCATTTGGTGAGAGCTATTAAGTTGCAATTACAAACAGACACTTAATTATATATACAAGGAACAGTACTTAAAACTAATTAAAGGTAGAAAACTTGTCCCAAGTCGGTGTCTCTCGGGATCGTGCCAAGAAGGCTGGCAGCATTGCCACGTTAACAGACACTTAAATTTTACTTATCTTTATAGAAATTATAGATACAGATTGACCGCCCGTGCTAAGGCCGACGCTCGTCTCGGACCCAGCACGGTTCAGCGTTATTACTCGTGTTCTCACCTCATTTTGTCGAACCTTTCATTTCCTTATTCTGCATTATTAGGTATTAATAAGCATTTATTTTATATCCAATAGCAAGTATTCAGGAGGTGTAAGGCAATAATATGCGATCTCCTGTTCGAGGCTTCCAAATTTGAGATTGTTCCTCTACTTTTGATATCGCATGATACCAATACCCTAACCTTAAAGTGGTGTTAAATACCACCCCTAAGGTAGAAGCAATTTACCAGCACTGGAAGAGCCTATTGCCACCAACTCCGGGCTGCTACTGGGAATTTTCAAACGCCAAAATCCAATAACTATTTGTTTGGACCAGGCTGGGAATGGTTCTGACCATGAGACCACTAGACCCTTAAAAATTCTTGTAATGACCAACCTCATGTCCAGCGTCGAGCAGCACCCTGACCAGGCCGTCCCCCAGGTTGATGTGGCTCCTACCAGGCACGTGGAATATCACTAATATCTTGTAGGCCTCGCTGGCCGACAACACCACTAGCAAATACAACCAACTGCTAATATTCATACTGACTATACGTGTGGCCCTTAGAGCAGAAAGTATTGCAATGAAAAACAGATGTTTAGCAACACTAATGCTATCAAAGAGCTAATGAATTATATTGTGACGTCTGTAAGTTTCCATTTGTGACTTTGAGATGATACTTTGAATATAGAATTCAAATTCTTGACTGACTTAGGCGCTTTACACATAGCACTGTGAATGTGTGTTCTAGCATTGCTCGTAAGTATCGCCGTTTGTATAGAAAACACGCACAATCCAACACAGAAAATGCTTATACACGCGGTCGCGATTTTTTTTGGTTTGTCAACATTGTTAGCCAATAGTCCCATTGCAGTTAACAGCGCCTTCTTCAATCGCTGGCATCCACGCCATACGCACGTGAATATGTGCTGCTTGTGGACGTTGGTCATCTCAAGCCACACAGAAGTAATAGATTATTTTTATTTTTACTTTTTGTGCCTTGGAACTTTGACTATAAGCTTGTATTTTTTATGAGATTCAATTTGTAGGTATTTATCAAAATTTGTTTTAAATTTGCCAATTACTTCAGTAAAAAAGACCTTCTAATCTCTTATCTTATAATCCTGTAGAATGCCAATCTGATTGTTTGACAGTACTTTGTTAAAAGTTTAATCAAATCAAGATATTTTTGAGGCTAAGTTTGACTTTGAGCGCTACTATAATTTATCTCCTTCGAGGAATACAGGTGTGGGGAGAGCAAGTGATCATGCTCATCCCCAGGGTAATGCTTCGAAACGCAGCTCGAAATAAAAGTATTTGGAGACTTGAAAAGGAGTTGGAAACTTGTATATATATTGCAATGCGCTCGAAAACTCTTATTGTGCGATTTAGGTTCTCGTGTTTTTGTGCTCAAACATTGCAATTGTTGGTGCATCGTTCATTTTCCCATTCAAAATGTATATTGTTATTGTCGTTAAAATGTATCTTGTAGCTTCGTCATATTTCATTGTGATCGATGTAATATAGCATTTACATATTCAACAAATCGAAATGGAGCACAAGTGTTTAAAAGTTACACTTATGAATCATATTTATAATGAGCGTCTATATCAGCATTGTCACAATAGAAATAACAGCATATTTTGCATTGCCAATATTTTATTTTGGATCCACGAAGGGATGAGCATTATTTTTCATACCAAGAAAACAATTGTAATCCGTTTTGAACTCCATTAAACATTTTCGTGCCAATTAGCATGAATTCTCTATGAACAAAACTACAGTTTCGTGTTAAGTGATAAAAACATGTTTCATATCTTTAAAATGTTATTTTATTTTAATGTTGGGTTGAGTGGCATAAAGACCTCGCTTTTAGTTGTAAAACTCAATTGAACTGAATGATAAAAATTTAAACCAGCCTCAGGAGTGTTTTAAGACCTTATTTGAATAAGAAACAAGTCACATCAATGTACACGTTTATTACAAAAACGGCCATAATCTCTTAAGATACATAATATAGACAATGTTTTTATTCAACTACTATCACATATTTTTTACTACATACAGCACGACATTGATTCACAACAATCAGACGAAGTCGTAGATAGACATTATATTTTCAGATAGACAATGCAATCGCACCGTGCAGATATAAGTAAATTAAGCAAATTGCAAAACGTTTCGACAACACACGCAGACACTTCACAACTAAGTAATAGTTGAGTAACTATTGATAGCCGTTCACCGCACCCCTTTAGAATAGATAGAATAAACTCGAAGAAGAAACAGAATTATGGAATTAATTCCTTTTCTTCACACTCGCCTTGGTTTTCTCCTCCTTTTTCTTCGAACAACACCAGCGACATACAATCTTAAACAATGTAGCTAATGCAACTACTATAAGAGCTAGTAGATCGAGGTACATCTTCTGGTACCAGGGCACCAGTAGTGCAGGGGAGCGCAGGTGCGGTGCACCGCCTGTGCGCACCACGTGCTCCACCCAGTGGACCAGCTCCTGTGCTGGTAGGACTGGACGGTCGTGGTATACCGTAGATAGGGCCTTAACCTTCAATGCGTATCTGTTGACAAAATAAAGATTCATCCAGTTTGTTTTTTTACGTTTCAACATCAACAACATGGTCACAACTTATGTTACAATGGCCATGGTTCTTTTGGCTTCCATAGACTGCGGCAACCGTCTACGATCAGACGGGCCGTCTGCTTTGTTGCCACATCACTGGTTAAGAAAAAAAAGTTCTGCCATGCCATTAAGACCATGATTACATCATGTGACATGACTACATTAATAATTTTCAAACAATTTGATTAACTAAACAAGCACGAGTATTTGCTCAGTAAATAAAAATACACTTGTAGATTACTACATTGACGTCAATAAACTAGTCAAGTACTTACTTAGGATTACCAAGAATCTCATCAATGGCCTTTTTGACATCTTCGGTCATTGTGTAAGAAAGATCAACTCTTATAGAGTAGCCTTTACTGACAGCTCTGTCGACGTTAATAAATTGATCTCCGAAGACTGGGATACCAATAGTGGGCACTGCAAAGTGAACTGCTTCGGTGGTTGAGAGATAGCCTCCGTGAGAAATGAACAGCACGCAGTTGGGGTGGTCTGGAATTAAATATCAAGAATTATCTTTGGACCTAGCCTTTAATGTTTTATATTCTACTACCCACCTGACTCAATCAGATTGGTAGCTACACCTTTAGTCATTGTACACTACATTTCAAAATGCCATGACAAGGATAAACCCTTAACCTAATTGTGGGGACCAGTTGTCAGATTTTCTTACGCTACATGTTGACTCTCAAATATGTGTTTGCATAAATATAACTGTAGAACAAATATATAAAAGATAGTTCAACTCTTACTCAAGATACTAGGCTGAGGAGCCCATTGTAGAATGTTGACGTTCTTGGGCAAATCTTCTAGTACTTCTTCGAACTTCCATAGAACTGTCTGCTTCAAGCTACCAAACATTTTGAGGAAGTCCCTCTTCAACTCTATTGGTAAACTCTTGCTCTTCAAGTTGGAACCCATACTGAAGTAGATTACTCCATGCTTTGCGTTATCCATAATCTTTTGTAGATCCTAAAAAAGTTTAAATTGGGGTCAAATTAGTGTTTCCTACATCAATCCTGACTCCAGACTCCTAAACAATATCACAAACCTCTGGTAAAGGCTTGACATTCCTATCGATGTGGTATCCACCAATAGATTTAAAAGCCGACGGCAATCTATAGGCCCCGCCGAGGGAGACGTGTGCATTAGCCAGAACCAGGGATCCGTTAAACTTCACGTCGGTGAAATCCGGTACTGGTCTGCCCCTCTTCCTTATAACTGGAGCTATCACCTTCTCGTACAATCCATTTTCAAATCGGTTGGTATACCTGCAATCCAAAAGTTTAAGTAGCTAATAAATAATTTCAAATAAGCAAGGTTAACTAGACACTCAAAACCATGATTCGAAGCATACATTCTGCTTATCACACAGTCTGATTGCGTCGGAGTCTACTTAAAAATTTAATTATTATTTAACTTTTCATCGATAAGGCAATTATTATCTCTGTCTAAGCCATCATGAGTACTTTGATATCCAACAGCTAGCTTAGTTGTGCTGAATAAATCAATAATCTGTATTTTGTCGGCTTTTGAAATCAATTTGTTCGTTTGGGAACCACAAGTATAACTGTTGGCTTATCCACAGAACATAGAAAACACTTCTTGTGAAAATGAAAATGATTTATGCATAATAATTATTTGTGTAAGTAATTATAAAATTTAATTTTACAAACTAAAGAAATATTGATATAATTAAGTACTTACAATACTTTTAAAGCCGTCCCGAAGAATTGGGCCCACAACTCGCTGATACGTTGGATAAATGAAAGAGGAACCTGGTTTGAGGAGATGATGTCAGGAGTATAAGCTGGGTTTGGGTGTTCGTCGATTAAACTAAGGATCTGCCAATGCGGCTCCATCGAAGAGAACCAGATGTGTGGACAGTTGTAGAGAGCCGAGAACCTGTGGACCAAATGGTGAAGGCATTCCATAAATCTATGGACTCTTACAACACTAAGGGCATCGTTATGTTACTTTTTGTATAGTTAATCTATATTATAATTAACATTGCCACCTCACCATCTAGCGTTACCATTTTTAGGCAAAGTTTATCACTCAATGCAATTTAGGAGCCCTCGGTACGCGAGTCCAAATCATATGACGCCAGTAATTTTTTCAAATTTCTTCTATCCATGTCGTATATTCTTTCCCATTACGTTCACAAAAGTTGGTAATATATAAAAACTTACGCTGCATATATATCGCTGTACATCCACTCGTGTAGTATGAGATCAAATTCTACTTTTTCGTCATTAATCATGGCTATCACATTCTTATTCTCTATCGTAGATTGGGATAACTGTGTCATCAGGAACATCATAATTCCTACATTGGTCGGGTTAAACCTCCTGTTCATAACTGCTTCTAAGCTCAGGAAATCACTATCTGAAAGTAATTGTGAAATTATTAACGTTTTTATTCATCTTTAGGTAATTTTAAACATACGTTTTCAGAATCATTGTGCACTTTAGGAAAAGCTATTTCTTCGTAAGCATTATTACATTTTAGTAAGTAATTATTGCGATTTATTACTGTATCAAATTTACACAAATCTATAGCTTTCTAATAAGATTTGTGGCTTTTTATTTGAACTACACTCTGCAACGAAATTAAGTCATGCATATCTTCAGTAGAAAAGTAATTATTGCTTTTCCAATAAAGCGTTATCATCTACATAGCCTGTGACCAAACTATACATCTATACAGATAAATAAAATTAAAGTGTCTGTTTGTAATTCCAATATAACAGCTTTCACTAAATACATATGAAAGTATACACGCTACTGACACAAACAAACCAAGTTTAATTTTTTTTCTCTGTCTGTCTGTTTGTTCCGGGTAATCTCTGAAACAGCTGGACCAATTTTAACGGGATTTTCACTGGCAGGTAGCTGTTGTTTCAAGGAGTATCTTAGGTTACTTTTATTTATTAAAAATATTAGGGTTCCGCGACAATAAGGATTAAACTAAATTTACGCAGGTGAAACACGGGGCACAGCTAGTTACAATATATAACTTTTACCATTAAAAGAATTCAAATTCTCGCTGACGTCAATTTGTCGGAGATTTGGTACTTTGTCCTTTTTCGGGAATGGTGTAATGTGTGTAACCTGAAAAGATAAAGCAAGTGAGAAAGTGTTCCAACAAAACAATAACTAATCGTATAATTTGACTACGATAATGGCTTGGCAGCGATGCGATTCATGCCCCATGCATCAAATGGGATCACAGAGACAAATGCACCATTAATGTTATGGGTCATGCAAATGAATGTGTTAAGTGCCGACGTGACAGATAGTGAAGCCATCACCATCTTAGGCACTATACGTCTTTGAATTACTACTCAGATACAGGGGCGTGCATTGGATTTTCAGAGTTAAGTGCATACCTATGTGACGCGGCGTAGGTACGTACGTCTTGGTAAAGATACACATACGAACATAAACACACGACACGGTTGTATTCAGTGATCACAAATTGTAATTTCTGCTTACCTGCTTATATGCAGTCAGACATATATGCAGGTTTTTCTAATCATGTACAAAAGCTCGCAGTGTGACATCACTGTACTTTATAAAAACTCATTAAGTGATTAGTCGGCGACATAAATTACATTCACTTGTCTAAATTATAAAACACTAGCTGACGTCACGCGGCTTCACCCGCTTAGTTCCCGTTCTCGTGGGAGTACGGTGATAAAATATAGCCTATATTAATCTGTGATAGTGAAGCATTCAAATGGTGAAATAATTTTAAAATCAGTTCAGTACTTTTAGAGCCAATTCGTTACAAACATACAAATCTTATTATATATATATATATATTAGTATAGATACGAACCTCATGCCCAGCTTTCAGTAATAGGTTGACGATACTATCTCCCAAAATGGCGTGGCTCTTCCCCGGCATGGGGAATATCACCAATATTTTGTAGGCCTCCGACAGACATGACGTCACCACAAGAAGTGCGAGCAAACACTGGATGAATTTGCTCATTTTCTGTAACGAAAATATTATCGTGTTCATCAATAGCACTATACATAATTAACTTTTTATGTAATTACTAAGGTCAACGAACAATTGTTACAACAACACACATGTATAGCTGTAAATTAATTGCATAAATTTTACAGGTAAGCACCATTTGCACTGTTGTCTAAAAATATAATTTATTATAAGTATATAATAGTAGGTATAGAATAAAATCAGCTAAATATTTATTAAGAACTTGACAAGTATCGGAATAGATTATGGCATGGTCAACGAATATTGTTTGAACTGACGTGGAGACGCAGCTAACTCATCAATTTATCCTGTCGCAATCCAGATAGTCTTGCAACAGGTAAGTGTAAGAACGTAACGAACGAACACAGAACGACGTAAGGGTGGCACAAGAGATGTAATGGGTACTCATGGTGCTTAGTAATTACTAGCTGTGCCCCGCGGTTTCACCCGCGTAGAGTAAATTTCACGGGTGTCCCGCGGTTAATTAAAAGTAGACAAAGTTACTTCTTGTAACATTATCGACCTGCCAGTGAAAGTCTCGTTAAAATCTGTCCGACCGTTTCAGAGATTACCCGGAACGTACAGACATGCAGAGGGAGAAAAAAAAATTATAATTTGTTTTTTTATGTTAGTATCGTATATACTTCAGTGGGGATTATTAGAACAACCTGACACATCAGCTATCTGTCAGTGAAAATTTTATCCGTAAGGTTAATATCCGTCCAGCCATATCAGAAATTACCCGGAACAAACAGACAGACAGACAGACAAACGGAGAAAAAATGTAAAACTTGGTTTTTTGATGTCAGTATCGTGCATACTTTCATATGCATTTAGTAAAAAGCTGTTATTTTGGAATTATAAACAGACACTTCAATTTTATTTATCTGTATAGACGGATAGTCAATTTAGCCATTAAATAATTTATATAGAAATTTTAGAAAAAAGCATAATACTTCTGTTCTGTTTTTGTGTGTTCAAGTGTTGTTTTTTTAAACAATTGAGACTTCAATTCTTGACTTCAATTCAAATTCAAAGACTGACTAGTCTACCTTCACATACGAGCCTGCTAACCAGTATTGTTTTAAACGCAAGATGCCAAAGATATTTTCTGCAACCTCTCCTGACACAAGCTGTTATTTTGGAATTACAAACAGACACTTCAATTTTATTTATCTGTATAGATGTATAGATAAGTAAGTAAATATGTATTGTCCCAAAGATACTATATAATAATATAATAGGCTTAGCCTATAGGTATTTGATATTTTGATTCATACCGAGTTACATTGATTTGAACGCGAAAAGGCAACAAGAGATGCTATGACATACTAGGTAAACAATAATTTAAAATACTAACAAAAATAGGTACATAAACATAGTAACAACATATGCTTTAGTCATAGACTACTTTTAGACTCACGTGCCCCAAGGTTATTCCTCTATCTGCCTTATAATCCACAGACTAACTCTGCTCAGCTCGAATAACTCTGACTGACTGTAATATGGCAATGAAAGTGCCTTTGAGCATGTATCGTATCAGATTAGGTTTAAATTTTAAATTTTAAATGATGTCATGTAGGTGTATCGGATATTGGTATCAGTTAACAATAATATACTTTTTTTTAAGAAATTGGAATAGCTTTAAGTCCTTTAAAAAAAATAGACATAAACTATTGCGGACGTCACACGGTTTCACCCGCGTAGTTCCCGTTTCCGTGGAAGTACGGGAATAAAATATAGCTTATGTTACTCGCTGATGATGTAGCTATCCATTGCTGAAAGAATATTCAAGATCGGTCTAGTAGTTTCGGAGCCTATTCAATGCAAACAAACAAAAAAACAATAAAATCTTTAGAATATTAGTTTTAATATAGATAGCTAGCATAGAAGTAAGATATACCTACAATTAGGGATGGCGATCTGAGATCGATTAATCGAAGAATCGATTTTTCGAGCCAAATAAATCGATTTTTTAAATCGATATGTAACACTGAATCGATTCAGTGAATCGATATTTTACCCTAGAGAATCGAAACTCGATTTTTTCTATTCACGACACAATTTTCATCTATTCAGTAGTTTTAGAATAAAAAATTGAAATCAGTATTTTGTTGTTAAAATTATTACTTAATATAACAAATACATTTAGAATGTAAAATTATGTCTTCTTTTTTACCTGATACTTTCATATTGTTATAAAAATGATTGTGATCATCGAATTTCTTGAACTAAAAAAAATCCCTGATTTTAATACTAAGTGATCGCTTATTATGGTATCTTATTTTTCATAAAATGGATTTATATTTACATTGTAAATGCAGAATCGAGAAAAAATCGATTTTTTAGAAATCGATCTTTTTGACATCGATTTTTTTATGAATCGATTCATCAAGTTACGATTCGAATCGATTTAAAAATCGATCTTTTTTGGAAAAAATCGCCATCCCTACCTACAATAAGAATAACATAATTGGGGGCGTACTAACATCGTTATAGCAGCGACGTCTTACTAACTTCTTAACACTGACGATTAATTTTTGTATCTATACAGATAAATAAAATTGAAGTGTCTGTTTGTAATTACAAAATAACAGCTTTTTACTAAATGCATATGAAAGTTTACACGCTACTGACACAAAAATAACAAGGTTTAAATTTTTTCTCTGTCTGTCTGTCTGTTTGTTCCGGCTCTCTATATATATCTCGCTCGCTATAATCTCTGTCACGGCTGGACCAATTTTAACGGGACTTCTTCTTCTTCACTGGCAAGTAGCTGATGTTTCGGGGAGCAACTTAGGCTACTTTCATTAATTAAAAATATTAGGGTTCCGTGAAAATAGGGATGAAACTAAATCTACGGGGGTGAAACCGCGGGGCGCAGCTAGAATTGCATATGTTAAACGTAAATTCTTGGTGTACCTTGTACTAATGTCTTGTAAATTACGAAACATAATATTACCAATAGAACAATGTTATGTACGACACAAAGCTACCTGCTAGTCGATATTAGTAACAATTACTTTGTTTATTATTACAGGAAGATAATCATTAGCAGGTAATTCTCGTACAAATCACCTGGCCTATCTAGTTTTTGCTTCAAGTTATGACTTCAGCTTGAAGCAAAAACTACTTCGTAGTCTTCGTGTAGTAGGATTAAGCATCTGACTTGACTAATTCAAATAACTTAAATTCGTACTTATAGCCGTGATGGCCGTGGGGTTTGTGCAGTCCCCTGCTATGCAAGCGACGCAAGTTCAAATCCCAGAGGGGCCTGTACCAATAATTTTGTCTAAAAAACAAAATTTGCAGTGATTTCACACCACGTGCTTTATGGTGAATGAAAATCGTGAGGAAACTTGCATATGTCTGAGAAGTAGTTCGAAGACGTATGTCTCTGTGACGGCGATAGACTCACCAAATGTCAAGGTGGCACTTAATCATCATCGGTGAAAAGTGGGTGTAGTCTCTGCCTCCTTCTACTTACCTACTTCGGGGAATACAGGCGTGAGCATATGCGGTTGCACTTATAGTTCATTCATTTATTAGGGGGACTATTGCTATTAACCGCGCACTAATCCAAACTCCAGGCTGAAAAAATACCCTGCCGACGGAGATTAAACCCAAGTTCTATAGTAGCGTATGCAACCACTTAACCAATAAGGCAGTCTCTTTTCTCACAATATTATTCCGTATATATTTCACCATAATTACCTCCTTAGCATAGTAAGTTGCGTTATACTAGAATTGCCAACTCATTATTCAGCTTATCATCGTTATTAATATTATCATTTTATATTAAGTAGGTACCAGACATTGATACAGATATACTATCGGATAGTACGAATATTGACATTAGAGATTTAAATACGAGTATGTACTGAAATTATAATATCTATATATATCTATACATCTATACAGATAAATAAAATTGAAGTGTATGTTTGTAATTCTAAAATTATAGATTTTCACTAAATGCATATGAAGGTATACACGCTACTGACACTGAAAAACCAAGTTTTAAAAAATTTCTCTGTCTGTTGTCCGTCTGTCTGTCTGTCTCTCTGTCTATCTGTTTGTTCTGGGTAATCTCTGAAACGGCTGGACCGATTTTAACGGGATTTTCACTGGCAGATAGCTGTAAGCTTTCAAGGAATAACTTAGGCGACTTTTATTTATAAAAAATATAAGTTTTCCTCGACAATAAGGATGAAACTAAATCAACGCGGGTGAAACCGCGGGGCACAGCTAGTAGTTTATTATTAACTAGCTGTGCCGCGTACTCCTTGAAACATTAGCTACCAGCCAGTGAAAGTTCCTTTAAAATCGGTCCAACCGTTTCGGAGATTAGCCGGAACGAACAGACAGACAGAGAAAAAAATATCAAATTGGTTTTTTCATGTCAGTATCGTATATACTTTCATATGAAAAGCTATTATTTTGGATTTACATACAGACACTTCAATTTTATTTATCTGTATAGATGTATAGTTTTACGACATCTGATCTCATGATTTCAGCCAGTGTTTATTAAATGTAACAAAATGCAGGGGCCCAACCATGAGCTCTTATTGCAATGTTAATTCAGTTGTGCGACAGTGACAGATGTATGCACGTCACATACATCTGTCTCATAAATGAGTGAAACTATCATGGCAATAAGAGCTCATGGTAAGGCCCCAGGACGCTGCACTGTTTTGTCAAGAGGCTTAGCTGTTGATTGAACGCTAGTTGACTGCGACAGATACATTATACAACTTTATCCTTGACCAAGGCAACTAGGCGCCGAGTCATCAAACGTGTCTGCGCAATTTGCGTTGTATACAAATTGTATCTAAGAAAATGTTTAGCTAATGCAAATGTTAAATAATAAATGGAATTGATATTTGTATTTATACTTTGCTTTAATAATAAATATTACTAACACTTGGGTTTAAAGAAACTTTATTGTCTTAAGAAATTACAGATAATTTCACTTACAAGACAAATTATTCACTTATACTTTAGTACATGGCATTGAGCAGGCGTGTTTTCGGTAACTATAGTCTAAATCTTATTGTATTATGTGTGTGCGTATGTGCGTCTAAGTATGCGTGTATGAGTCTGAGTATGCGTCCGTGCGTGAGTGAGCGTGTGTGTGTGTGAGCGTGAGTGTGTGTGAGCGTGGATGTGTGTGAGCGTATGTGTGTTTGTGTGTGTGTGAGAGTGTGTGTGTGTGAGTATGTGTGTATGTGTAGGTGTGTGATAGAGAATCAGAGGAAGTAGTAATAATTTTGGTTTATAAATTTCATTAATTTTACGTCACGGTTTTGTATATGTATGGTTTTAATTTAGTCTTAAAAACAGGTAATGATTTTATTTCTGTTATTGTTTTTGGAGCCTTATTGTAAATTTTAGCTCCTTCGTATAAGATAGTTTTCTTGCCATAACTTGTTCTCGGGAAGGGTAACCTAATATTTTTGGCACATCTAAGTCTCTTAGTTTTAAATTCATTGTTTCTAGTAAAAGAGATGTCTGAATGGATTTGTTTGTTTATTATTTTATGCACTAGTGTTATGGTTTTGTATGTATATATTTGTTTTAAATTCATTTGCTTTGTTTCTCCGTACAGTTTTTTTGTGGGTGTTAGGTAATCATATTGATATAAGACTTTTAATGCTTTGTTCTGAGCAGTTTGAAGATCTTTAATGTTAGAGATTGCTGCAGTGCCCCATATTTCGATTAAATATTCTAAGTGGGGTTTAACTAAAGAATTATAAATATTTAAACGGGCTTTTTTAGGGAGATATTTTGCAATATTACGCAACGCACCAGTTAGATTACCAAGTTTAGTCCTAATAGAATCAATGTGTGTCTTCCACGTTAATCTGTTATCAAGGATTAAGCCGAGATATTTTTCGCTGTTTTTTCTTTGTATATATTCATCGTTTATTATGAGGTTTGGATTACTATCAAGTTTTTTGTTTTTTGCAGAGAATATGACGTATGAACTTTTTGAAGCATTTATTGTCAATAGGTTGTATTTAAACCAGTTATCTAGTACGTTAAGGTCCTGTTGCGCCTGGTTTACGATACCATTCAGTGAGCGCCCAAAGTAAAAAAGACAGGTATCGTCTGCATATAGAGTTAAGTGACCTTTCAGGCCAGCTTCCTGTAAATTGTTTATATAGATCAAGAATAGGGGAGGACCTAAAATAGATCCCTGGGGCACACCGCAAGTTATCAGCTGTGGACTGCTTTCATGTGTTCCTATTTTAACAATTTGGTATCTATTTCTGAGGTAAGATTCTAATATATTATAAGCCTCACCAGTGACTCCGTTGTTTTTTAGTTTATTGAGCAGTAGGCTGTGACTAACGGTATCAAAGGCCTTTTTTAAATCAATAAATACTCCGAGCGCTATATTTTTAGAGTCAATATTGCTTTTTATTTTGGTAACTAGGTCTAATGTTGCTGAAAGAGTGTTTGATTTTGATCTGAACCCATATTGTCTCTTAAATAGGATGTTATTCTCTGTTAAGAATTTGTCTAAGCGGTTGTATATGATTTTTTCGAAAATTTTTGAAATTACGGGTAGCACGGATATAGGTCGATAGTTACTGGGTTCAGATTTGCTACCGGATTTATGTATGGGTGTTACTTTGGCTATCTTCAGGGAATCTGGGAATATGCCATTTTTTAAGCAATTATTGATGCAGTCGGTCAGTTACTTTAGTATGTGATGTTTTATGCACTTTACGATTTTAGTAGTAATACCATCAATCCCTGAGCTAACGTTCGAGTCTAAGGCTGAAATTATTTTAAGTACTTCCTCTGTGGTGGCTGGTTCTAGCCTTGAAAATTCAGCTTGTGTTTTGTGTTTGTGTATTGTGTTTTCGTGGTGGTGGTATTTAGGAGGAATACTATTACATAATGTGGTACCAATTGTAGTAAAGAAAATATTAAATTGTTCACAAATCTTTTGTGGGTCTGTTTCTTCACCAGATGCCGTTTGGAGCTTCGTCGGTACTGAGTCTGACTTAATCTTGTTTTTTGAAAGTGTGTTAATAAGGGTCCATGTTTTCTTCGGGTCCTTTTCACATTTTCTGAACTCTTCGTAGTAGTATTCTTTTTTGGCTTTGTTTATGTTCATTGTTACTTTGTTTCTTTCTCTTGTGAATTCTTTCCGCAGACTTTGGTTTTTTGGTTCCTTTTTTAGTTTTCTCCATAGTATGTTTCTTGTACTTATATCCATTATAATGTGTTTATTAATCCAGTCGTCTCTCGGTAGGTTTAGTATTTTGGTTTTAACCATTCTACTCCTTCTTAAGTTGTTTATGATTTTTTCTTCCAGGTTGGCGTAGTTCTGATTTCCGTTGGTAACTTCCATTTCTTCTGTATAGTTGTATAATTTTACATAGTCTATAGCTTCATATTGAATTCGAGGCTTAATTTCAATTGGTTTCTTTCTTAGTTCCTTACACATACCAGCACATTAAGTTTAAAAGGTAAACAGAATGAAAGGAAAATTTAAGAAAAATCTAAGTAGGTAACGGCCCTTTATTCAAATTTACCCTTAACAAAAATTAAAGAACAAACTAAATTAAAGTTTTGTTGTATTTGTTATCTTCCAATATTTTAACTGTACATATATAATTTAACATTATTATTTAACATACAGATCTTCTTTCGTAGATAATTATTCATCTGAGCAAAACACAATCACTAAATACTTACGTTAAGATCCGCCTCTATACAATACTTATAATGGATAAAAATAATGTTTTCCTTACCGATCTAATAAATCACGAACACTCCCTAACACACAACTAACAACACCTCGTTAACTGAATGATGTGATAATAAAATCAAACATAATGATCCCAGCTCTTCTGTGATAACAACACTACTATAGCTACACAGATAATAAACTGTACGATAGCGACGAACGAGGTTGTTCAATGTATTGCAGATTTTAATAAGTATAGTCCGAAAAATTTTTGGAATATTGAGATAACTAACAATCGAGATGTTAATGCAAACGAAACCGTTCACGAATGCAAGATGCCTATAGTTTTAACGCCAGTCAAAGCGATAATAATTAAAAATGAATGCAATATTATTCGTTACAGTTTTACAAAAACCACTCGACCGACAAAACTCAGGGCGTCCGTAGGTCACTAATAATGACCGATGACTAGATAAAATTCAGCTCACAGCTCAAACACAGAATACTACACTCATATATCTATAGTTTAAGGAAATAACTCATAATAAACAGTAACCGTATGACTATAGCTACATAATGTTGTAGTGAATAAACAAAATATAAATGTTCAACTTGTCTAACACTTTAATAAAACTACAAAAAATTGGGACCTTGAACGTTGCATTAGAAGATACACACACTATATGTTAATTCTGGTCGCAGCGTAACCATTCAATTGAGATTACTTGGGTTGGTATCAATCGATAACGAGATGTCGATAAGTTTGTTGTAATAAGAACTAACTGTCCGTTGAAATAAAAAGGTACGGGCAAATAAAAACAGTTAAATAATGATAAAGAACCAGCTGGGTTCCTACTCAGCACCATCATGAACTCGAGTTATATTAATATTTGAACCGATATATAATGTTTACACATAACTACGAAGTGCCCAATTAAAACGCACTCACCCACGAGCGTAGCATCTTATCTGTCTGTCACTTTACACATGCAATGAGAGGCCGGTGGGGAGGTAATAAAGTTTAATCTAATTGAAAGAAACATGGAAAAGAAATACACATATTATGAATGCTTACATACTGCAAACAATTTGCCAGTCTCAGAATTAGAAACACAAAAAACATCGACTAATTGACCAGTCATTTATCATCACTAGAGTATTCTATATCGTATATCGTTCATTCATTTTATACTCTGCAGCAAGGCCATTAGAACTATAATTTGAACGACTCCAAAATACTAACAAAAAAGTAATAAAAAAAAGTTGACCGTGAACTTCACATCCTTCATATATAAATATGGTTGAAAATCAGTTTTAGGATATAATTCTTGGCACTGATGGTACCTACCGCCTGTTATTTTGTAATAGCAGCATGTTTTCCTAGTGAATATTGTTCCATCTTACCAACATCTTACATGACGTAATGATTTCGTATAAAGCTATACTCTTTATATACTTAGGAGGGACATGGGGGTATGTATTATTTTGTAAGCAAGCAGTTGTCAAATCATTTGTGAGAATCCATCACTTTCAGCTTAAAAATACTGGTCTCATAATAGATAGATACTTTTGTCCAGGGTAGACGCTGTTTGATCCTGCCTTAGAACATTAGGATGCTAGCATTCTGACTTTTGAGGTACAGTCCCGTTCGTGCTGTTACTTTAATTATAAACTTTTTTTTAAACTAATGCTCTTTTAGAATTTGGAAAATTAATGTGGTGGAAGTTCGAGCACGAACAGCATAATTGTTCTTTGCCTTTATAACTTCATGATAGCGCCAATCCTGGTGTTGCAGCTGAATCTAGGATCTCTAATAATATGGTTAAGGTATTCCGTTTCTTTATCGGCATAGATTCTTATATTCCTCTCTCCACAATTGTGTCTCACGTAGATGACGGAAAGGTAGTTTGCAAACAAGGAAACACGCACTATCTATTTTAAATGTGACATTTTTAATGAGATTACAATCATTACGAATCTAAAAAAAAATATTTTTTAATTTAGCCTTAACTCATTTCTTCTTCTTATCTACATTTACATTAACTTTGGATCCTGAACATAATCGTTTCAGACCTAAAACTAGAACAGCTAAAAGTAATACTACAAGAGCTAGTAGGTCGAGGTACATCTTCTGGTACCAGGGCACCAGTAGAGCAGGGGAGCGCAAGTGCAGTGCACCGCCTGTGCGAACCACGTGCTCCACCCAGTGGACCAGCTCCGCGCCGGGGGAGACTGGACGGTGGTGATAGACAAACGATAGCTCCTTGACCTTCATTTTGTAGCTGCAAAAGAGAGGGCAAGGTCAGATTTACAATGTAGACAAATGAAGAGATCATTCAATTAATTGAGATGTTGAAACAAAGTAGTCCTAATGCCCAAGCAAGGATCGCGATTTTTATTGCAAATTATTTCTCTAATATTCAACATGATTTTAATAACTATCCAAAGCGGGTAATCACTCAAGTACTTTACAACCATCATGGTTAGGCCTTCTATTGCTAAAACTGCTGTAGACTGGATACTGTCTTCACCAAGTAGTGTCTGTTATCATCGAAGGATTTTGACCTTTGATAAAATGCAGATGAAAAAATTCAAATTCAAATGATTTATTCAGTTCAGGTTCTGATAAGGCACTTATGAGCGTTAAAGAATTTTAACATTTTATTAGTCTACCTCTAATCGTATGAACTTACTTCTTATCAGCAATGACGTCATTAATAGCTTCTTTCAGTTCCCCAGTCATATCAAACGCCAAGTCTACCTTCTTCGCAAACCCTCTTCTCACAGCACGATCTATATTGCTGAACTGGTCAGCAAAGACTGGGATGCCAATTATTGGGACTCCAAAGTGGATTGCTTCAGTGGTTGATAGAAGACCTCCGTGAGTGATAAATAGCCGAACATTGGAGTGAGCTGGAACATGAAGTTACTTATCGATAAAGGATTTTACTTGAACGAAGCCCAAGTAATGCGAGCTATAAATATATCATCGAGATAAAATGTTCAGTGAAAAGATGCCCCTGCGTATCTTGTATATCGCGGAAGTCACGATGGATGCTAATGACAAGTAAGTCAATAGTGTAAAAATGGCGATAAATCAACAAACAGGCTGTTCACAATATACATTGTACCAGTACACTAGGACACAGTGAGTCAGATAGTACATTCCGATTACGATCATAGTAAGTATGACAGCAATCTTCCATTTTGAACATCGCACGTGACATTTGGAACCAGAATCATCTCATAATCTTGCGATTATAAAAAAGCTTGACACTAGAGTCTTCAAGATTGTGAAGTGATTCTAAAAGTTACAGCAACCAGCATATTGCGCAAGGTGTTGGTTTTGGTAAACGTCTATAAGACCACGGTCTGTAGCCATAATCACTCTAAATATTTACCTAAAATACTTTGCTGTGGAGCCCATTTTAAAATGTGCACATTTTTAGGCAACCCTGGCATCTCTTCTTCGAATTTCCATAGCACAGTTTGTTTAAGGGTACCGAACATTTTCAAGAGACTGGTCTTCAGTGTTTGAGGGAGATCCTTGCTCCTCAAGTTAGACCCCATACTGAAGTAAATGACTCCGTCCTTTGCACTGTCGATAATTCTTTGTAAATCCTGGAATTTAATGTGTTTAATCATAATTAGTAATATCTATCTACTTAATATAATAAAGAAATACACATATCATACATATAGTTCGGTAACAGACAGACGACTAATTAGCCCACAAAATGACGCCACATGTCAGATCGATCGCATATCACCTGTACAATAAGGATTATTACTAAAAATATTTAAACCAAGATTCGGCCAAATTCAGATTAAATGTCCATCTCTTTTGTAATCCGTAGTACTTTTAAACCAAGCATTATCCTTATGTTTTCTAGAATCTTAACATTTTTCCTCATCTGATAACTGGATATCCTACTACTTAGACACTCATATTGCTATGAAATGTCTGGACTGTTTCCACTTCTTTTTTGAAAGAATAGTGTTTATTTTTGCAAAATTAACCATCTTCACAAAAAGTGTATAAGCGTAGGAAGGCAAACACTCTGTCCAAATTACACGTTCAAATATACCTCCTTTATATGTTCTGTGTTTCAAGGCCACACGACTTTTTGTAATGAATCTTTAAATATGATTTGTTGTGTGAGATTTTTTAATAATTGCTTTTTAAGAAACACATTATAATCAATCAAAAATACTTTTTGTAGAATATTTTACGAGTGCTTGTACAAATTATTTGGCTATAAAGTATCAAATATTGCCGTAAACATAGAATTCCAAGAATTGATCATTATATTATATCGGTCATAATATATTGCATGCACCCGTGGTCTGAATCCCATAGAAATATTGCATAATTTCAGAACAGTCTATAAGATTAATTTAAATAAATGAATTTGAATAACCTAAGATACTTTTTCATCAACATCAAGATAGTCACCTCTTTTTGTGATATTGATCACAATAGGGATGGACTATGTCCATGTTTATAAATAAGTGGGATCAAGTTTAAACTCCATTACAGATATTCACTATCGGACCACATCCCAAAACGACAACTACGTTCTATAGTTCATAAAAAGGTAGTATTTCAGGCGAAGGCGAATGAATGTATCAAAAAGAGAAACTGTCGAAAAGCTGTCTGTGTGTTGAAATTGATCTTGGTTGTTTATGCTAAGACATTTGATGATCTATAAATTATACATTACTTATCAACATCCAATTGTTATAATGCACTTACAGAGGAACCCCAAAGGGCTACCCACCTTTTGGAGTAGTTTCTACTACGTACTACTACTATGCGTATCGGGGAATACAGGTGTGAGTATAACATAACAAAGACACCTTACCTCAGGCAAAGGCTTCACTTGAGACTCAATATGGTATCCTCCAATCGAGATAAAGTTCTGAGGTAGCCTTGTAGGTAGACCAAGAGACACGTGTGAGTTGCTCAGAACGATGGATGCATTGTATACCAGGTCTAGGTACTTGGGCACTGGCTGCCCTCTAGCCGTAATTATTGGAGCAATCACACTGTTGTACAGTTCCTCCTCATTAACAAAGTATTTACTGGAAATGTTTGAAAACAGATAAGAATTATCATCATCCAAATGTGTTATATTGTTCTTTTAAAAAACATTTTGTTTTCATATGATCAGCCACATCTAGTCTATTATTTTTAAAATAACGTTTTGGTAATTTAAGGGCTGTGATTTCACTACAACGAGCTACGACGTTCGGTTTAATTAAACTTAGCCTTGAAACTTACAATGTCCTCTTTAATTGTCCAGTAACCATACCCCAAAGCTGGTCAACTCTCTGATAGAAGGTGAATGGGGGAATGTAGTTGGTTTTGTAGTCAGGGTTGTAAGCTGGATTTAAGTTTTCATCAATCAAACTAGTTATGAGCCAATGAGGCTCCAACGAAGAGGCCCAAATGAATGGACAATTGAATACTGGACCAAGACTGAAAGAAAGAACAAATTATGACTTAAAAAACACACTGTATTTCATGGAGCTTCATAAATTGTCGGCTACTAATAACTGACATCACCTCATGACATTTATTTATTTACGTTGCTTATCGGCTTTTGTCTTACGTTGCTTTGATAATATGAAAAATTTATAGCGTTTTTTCAATCTATGACTAATGATAAAATGTAATTTAAATGCATAATCAAATATGGGCAAACACAGTATATGAATATATTTGTGGGCTGAGACCAACTAAACATAACTATAAAGATTCAGGTACAAATGTTGGTCAAAATGTAAGTAATCTTACCTTGCAACTATTTGACTGAACATCCATTCTCCAATGATCAAGTCGAAGTGCTCCTTAGGATCCTTCAACAGCTTAAGCACATGCTCGTTCTCAACTGTACCTTTCCCCACAGATGCCATCAACTCTATTATGAAGTCGTCATCCTGCATATTTATTTCCTTTCTCATTATTGCTGTGACATCTAGTGACTGCGCTGGAACGAATATGGTTTAAGAAATTAACTTTTCTGTCTGCAAAACAATAGCTCCTCCAAGAAGTATCATAGATTAATTTTGTTGCACTAATAATTGCACTAATGTTGCTTATGCATTGCGCTCCTAAGAGCTTCTTCTAGAATGGCCAAATACATACATACATACATACATATGCTCACGCCTGTATCCCATGGGGGTAGGCAGAGACCACCGTGGCCAAATGAAAACCTTTATATGAGTATTTGGTTTTCTCCGACAATTTCAACAAGGAGTACGCAAGAAGGGTGTCTGCCATGTCTCAAAGCAGGATTGAACGAATTTATTTTCTCGTAGTAAGCATTATTTTATACCTTTAGACCAGATACCTTTAGAATTGTAAAAGGCTTTGCTGTTTCTGTAGTTAACTAAACAATTATAAAAGATTATTGTATTGAATTTGATTTTTTATTGATTAAGTTATGAGTCGGAACAAATTGAATTCAATAAACTATAATGGAAAAAATGCCATAATTGCTTTGTCACAGTAATAGATCTATGTACAAAATGTTAATCAAACTATCATGCCATATCACGACATAAGAGCTCATGGTATAGCTCTGGAAGCTCAAGGAATCTCAAACATATCTCAGTAACTTACAATCAAACATCTTCAAATTTGACGATACATCGATGATCCTCACGTTGGGTTCTGGATCCCTTTTAATGAACGGTGTGATGTATGTTATCTGCAACATATATATATACATACATACTTAAAGGCTCACTCCTATTTTTCACGTAGGGCCTATCTCTAGGGGAATACACGCGTAATTTTAGTACCTACACCCACATTTCGCCAGTGATGTTTAAGTTCTATGTAATAAGGACGAGCCTATTGCCATTAACCGGGGATCGAACCCAGGAGCCTCATGTTTCGTAGTAGCGTTTGCGACCACTCAATCTACAAGGCAGTTTACATCAGTTAATATACATTTCAATTGAACATGTTTGATCACTGACCCTTAAGTGTCTTGCGACATTTTTAATTCAGTCTCAACGTTATTTTTGTCATGACGTCATGTCGATTCAATCATTATGTAGACAATAGTTCCTGGTTAAGACAATCAGGCTTCACTACGAACTCTTTCCCCGTAATTTTTTTATATTAATGAGAGGATTTGAAATACCAAAGTTTGTCGTATACAAATAGTTATAATATAAGGAAAAAGTGTCTGTCATGACGTATAAGGAGGTCAAAGAGATGGCACTGGATAGAGACGAATGGAAGAAATCGCATCGGTTACACCGACAAGAGTCTTCAGACTCTTAAATTTACGATGATGACGAATAAATATAAAGAGTCACATTTTTTTTACTAAAATTAAATACTGTTTCATTTATGCCTACATTCATGGGGCCTGAAGATTATTAATAATCATTATATTAACCCTTCAGTTGGAAGCATTTTGAAAATGGATTTGATAAAAGCGGAGTGTGCTAAGAGTAGTAACATCTACTGGTACAATCAAAGTGACATGACTCACCTCATGGCCTGCAGCCACTAAATGCCTAATCAAGCCATTGCCCAGTATGTTGTGACTGCCAGCAGGTAGTGGGTACACCAATAATAACTTGTACGAGCATGCATTCGTCACCAGACCGATGAATAGGAACCAACTTAAATTGTTCATTTTCTGAAACAAATTTTAAATGCAGCGTAAGAAAATTATTATTGTGATTGATGCCATCCGGAATCCAAATGACTTCTAAGTCATTTACTGATAAGTTGTTCTGCCTCTAGTAAGTTTCTGATAACATTGTCTAGGCCTAATTTTCAATTTAACATAAGGTAATTGGAACACTCATTGAATTGAATTTTTCTTACGCGAAATTCTAATCTAATCAAGTAGGTCCATTGATTCTGACCAGAAGTCGAAACAGTAGGAATAAGCAAGTCATCATGAATATATATTATAATTTTATGATACTATTGACATTCATCGCGAATATATACTTCGCGTATAATAAAAATAATATAAATATAAATATAAACGTATCTATACTAATATATAAAGCTGAAGAATTTGTTTGTTTGCTTGAACGCGCCAATGTCAGGAACTGCTGGTTTTAATAAAAATTTTTTTGTTTTACATTGCCTATTTATCGAGGAAGGCTATAGCCTAAATATCATGCTAAGACCAATCACGGGTTAAAGTTAATGTTAACCCAAAGTAAGTATTCCACGCGGGTGAAATCGCAGACAGAAACTAGAATAGTATTAAAAAGTTGAAGAGTTTGTTTGCTTAATTGAGCGCCTAATCTCAGGAACGAATAGTTCGAATTGATTGTTGATGTGTTAGATAGTTCATCCACTGAGGAAGGCTATAGTTTTGTTAGACATGGAAAATGTCACAAAAACGGGGAAGAATATCACTAAGTAACACAGTTTTTATTGTTAACCCTAAGCGGGTGAAACCGCAAGGTACGATTAGTTCAATACCAGGAGTAGACTATCATGTATATTATCAGGTCAAGACCCTTAACTGGTGTCTAAATAATTTATGAGTTGTTTTGATATGATAATATTATACTTAAGTACTTTCATTATGATAATGAAATATTATTATCTGTTTCCCAAGACTTCTCATTGAAGTCTAACAAATGTCTCTTTTATCGTTAACTATAGTTAGTTTCATGTTGGGTATTAGTGACATGAGCTTTTATTAATTAGACTAACTATACCCCACGGTTTCACCTGCGTAGATTTAGTTTCATACTTTATTTCGTGGAACCCTAATATTTTTTCTAAATAATATTAACCTAAGTCATTCCTTGATAAATAAGCGATCTCTTAGTAAAAGTTCCTTTATAATCAATCCAGCCGTTCAGGCGTGAAGGCGTGGTGTGACCAAGGGAAATAGTAATAGGGTTTAATTGTTATATATATAAAAATGTTTTGTGGTGGACCCATTACTTATGACAAAGGTATAGAACCTTAGCACACCTACAATGATTTGCATGAATTGCATCCTACTGCATTAAGTCTGGCTCATCATGACAAGTCACTTCAAAAGTAACACTTATCGTAAAGAAAATTACTAACAACTAGCTGTACCCCGTTGCTTCACCCGCGTTGACTTTAATTCGCAGATACCTTATTTGTTTTCGAAATTAAAGTTGCCTAATTTACTCCTTGTAATATCGGCTATCTGACAATGAAAGTTATGCTAAAATCCGACTTGCCGTTTCGGAGATTACCCGGAACAAACAAACAGACGGACGGTTTTTTTTTATAATTGGTTTTTCATACTTACATTAATGTTTAATGAAAAGCTGTTAATTTGGAATTACAAACAGACATTTTATTTATCTTTAGAGATGTATAGATTTACTAGTCTATTGTCCGTGCATAAATTATACCGTTTCGATTCATATCGTATTCAGTTAATGACAGCCAAGTCAGTCATATAATCTTTAGTACCCAATGACATGCTTATTATTCATAGTTTCAATCAAAATAAAAAGATGTAATTTACCCATCTTCCGTTATGAAAAGATGTTTTCCAATCGCAGAAACTAACAAACTATGACTTAGTATAGCTATACTATAGGTCTATACTAGGTCTATACTATAGACCTTTAATTGATTTCAGCAACACTTTGCTCAAAAAAAAAGCTCAGATCTTAATACGCTCTACTTAAACCGATGATGGTAGGTCTGAAATGACACTTTTTAAGTTAATATAGCTTATTTACGGATAGCATACAAAAAGTGTCTAAGGACTACTGCCTACTGGGCCAATAGACAAAGCAACATTATCCTCACGCTTCGCTTATAGAAACTATACAAAATGCACGAGAGTGACATATGTCACGTGACTGATATATGTCATTACCATACATTTTGTATCGTTTCTATCAATGCAAGCGCGAGAGAATTTGTCTTTTAGTTACTTTGTCTAGGCCTGCTGGACTGCCACATTATGCTGTAATTTCATGAAGGCCTTTTGTCTTAATGAACTAACATGTAGGTGACACGTATACCAATATTTTGCAAGCATGCTTACTACAGTACCGCATATGCTAGTCATACCTTTCAGTATAAAAGACAACCTGTAAGTACCTATAACGGGCAATCGGTCAATGCATAGACAAAAAATTGGAAAATTTCTGCAAACATATTCTTAACGTCAGTCAAAGCCTAAATATTTTTACTGTTACTTTGCAAATAATACAAATGGAAATCTTCGGAGCTGAATATTTTACAGTATTAACATACGCATTATTGTTAAACTTGAAGCTCGCAGGCACAAGGACCCGTATATAAGGTAAAATATTCGGTTTATTTGGAGTCAATATTGGATAATGGATGTTACTAGAGACTAAAACACCATGTTTTACTGCCTAATGATCCCGCTTAACATATTATCTTTTTCTCTATGCAATTTAATACATTTAATATATTCAAAAGCAAAATTAATCAACTATCCTACTATAATATTATAAACTAGCTGTGCCTTGCGGTTTCACCCGCGTAAATTTAGTTTCATCCTTAGTGTCGCGGAACCCAAATATTTTTAATAAATAAAAGTAGCCTAAGTTACTCCTTGAAACATCAGCTACCTGCCAGTGAAAGTCCCGTTAAAATCGGTTCAGCCGTTTCAGAGATTACCCAAAGAACAAACAGACAGACAGACAGAAAAAAAATTAACTTGGTTTTTTAGTGTCAGTAGCGTGTATAGTTTCATATGCATTTATTGAAAAGCTGTTATTTTGAAATTACAAACAGACACTTCAATTTTATTTATCTGTACAGATGTATACATGTGAATGCTAGTTTTTTTGTTACCTACGCTTTTACGCGAATGAACTACTCAACCGATCATTATGAAACTTTGTACTCATATTCTTTATTATTATTATACGTTTTATTAAAAAAAAGAACAAAATTTCGCGGGTAAAAGCTAGTACATCTATAAAGAGGAAATATTTGTTTGTTTGTTACGACTTAACTCAAAAACTAGTCAACCGATTTTAAAAATTATTTCACCGTTAGAAAGCTTTGTCTTCACCAAGTAACGTAAGGCTATACTGTTAATCCAGATCAATTGGGGATCGTGGAAGCTAGTAGATAATCAATTATCATTTTTGCCTATTAGAATATTTGAGGTCAGTAAATTTACTAGAAGATTATTAATTCCCAAAACTTGATAACTTAGAGCTACTCTGTATTTTCTTAGTGATAGACATAATTTAATTAAATTGTATGGTAGCTACAATAGAGTATAGTTACCGACGATAGGACAGTCACACCCAATTGCCGATATCCCAAACTATAATTAGAACTACGCACACACGTATAATATCACGCCGATTGGGTGTGATTCTCGAGTGATCACACGCATATAAAAAATATGTGGGTTGAAATGTGTATAATGTTTATGAACTCATTAATAAAAAGGAATTTTATTGTAACCTACTTATTTATTTTTGTGTCTTGAATGTAGCGTGATATCTTTGTTGGTTGCGAGTCGAATTTGTATATAAAATCTTTACATATAGGTAGGTACCTTATAAATATGAACAGTTCTACGAATGTCAAAAAAGATTTTTTTAAATTGAATTCTTATTTTTTAACATTCAACAGTAAGTACCTATATAGAATAAAATGCTTAAATAATAATAAAAAATAAATAAAACATTTCTATTTATATTTCTACTACATACCTAACTTTGAAATTATCAAAAGCCAACTAACGACTGGTTACTTCACAAATAATTTTATCATAGCACAAAACAATGACACATTGAAATTGTATTTAAATTGAAAAAAAAACCTTACCTTTGAATAGTGGGTTGACCCCGAGACGACCCGGAGAACTAATATATACACATAAACTGAACTGTATACGTTTCTTGTTATTAAATAACTACAAATGTGTATACTATTCACACATGTGCTAACGAATCGACTATGACCACCGGGATGACCAAAGTCATGTCCGTTCGCCGCTACACCATACTACATGTAACTATTTTGAGCATCTGCTTCTGTGAGACGCACTTATATGAATCTACGATGACGATAACAAACATTAGTTAAATACATATTAATCATTTAAATATCGTATTGTTTGTATTTACCATTATTTGTAAATAAACCTTTAGTCTTATGATTTTGTTATAATCTTGCTTAGAACATATTATCAGAAGTTATTTTTCGCAAGTTTAATTTTACGAAAAAAATATGAGGCACTTTAAGAGGTTGGTTTTAGGAAGTGTTTATCAAAAACTATGTACTGGTGGTCCTTGATACCACCTATTAAACCAAAAGCGATAGAAGAAGAAATGAAGAGCATAAGTCCGTATGGGTCCGTCTATAAGTCCATAAGTAAGTATGGGACACTGGATGGTTTTGTAATATTTTTTCATACTTACATAATATTTATATACCTATTAAAAATCAACTCTGAATTATTAGACACCCTCTATCTAATAATTCTCCTCCTGAGTCCTCTTCAATCTAAAAATGAACTTCCACTTGATGATGATCCACATCTTAATGGAATGTTACCTAAATACCCATTGAAAATGAAAATAATTTATTCAATTTAAGCTCTGGTAAGGCACTTATGAATGTCGAAGAATTTACAACCTGTTCGGAAACTAGCCTTCTGAGAAGAACCGGCATGAAAAGAATCTGATTTATTAGAATTAGCAGGAACAGGGCCCCAACCATGAGCTCTTATTGCAATGATAGTGCAGTTGTGCGACAGTGACAGATGTATGCACGTTACATACATCTGTCTCATAAATGAGTGAAACTATCATGGCAATAAGAGCTCATAGTAAGGCCCCAGTCTTAGATGTGCAAAATGGAATTTATTTTGACGCAAAGAAACGAACACATCTTAATGTTTATAAAAACATTATAATGATGTCATCGCCGTGTCGGTGTCATAACGATGATTGATGGAAGTAAGCCAATACTTGAATTGTTATACAAACAGAGTTTGTCTGAGCATCTTCGATTCAGAAAGAAATATTCCATTATGGAAACTATATGGAACCGCCTGTTCAAAATTAAGGGCCAGGGCCCTTTTGACTTTTGAACGGTAAGGTGTTCGATGTACCCCATTATAAATACCAGTGTTTATTGTAACGGTATAATTACTTATGTTTATTTAATATAAGTAGTTATTATGTAGAATAATAATAGCAAATAAATTCAAACTCAAACTCAAAAATATCTTTATTCGATAAGACTTTTTACTAAAGTACTTTTACGAAAGTACTTTCAATACGAGTATAACATTACATTCACAATGATTTACTTTTATACAATGTTTGTATTCTTACTACCAATCTTCTTTTTCTTTTTGCTTCTATTACTTTCACCAATATTACCCTTTTCTTCGTTCTCTTTCTTCTACGATAAGGCCGCCGTATTGTACTACACATATCTTTTATATCTCATGGTTTTGTATAATCCCGTTCTATGTGCTGTCAGATTTCACATAACACTTTCAACCCCAGTTCCACCCATTAGGGGTGAAATTTCTTAAAAGAACACACCCTCTTAATTTCATGTCTCTATGGCTGATATCCAAAGACTTAAGGTCTGCGTACTGGTACAGTACTGGGACTGACCGACTGATATTAATTAAAAGAAAAAAAAAAAAAATATAGATAGGTAGGTACCTATAAGTCGGTCAGTCAAGACTTAGAATGTTATTTTTAAGTATAATTTCAATGCAACTTTGAATGTAAAGTAACAGACGGTACATACATATATTATTATTATGATGATGTCGCCAGTATGATAACTATTGGTAGAAGCATGAATTGCTAATTTATATAACCTTGTACCGTCGTATCTCTTAAAATAATTACAGTTATTTAGGTAGTTATCGGCAAACAGCATTTTGCAGACTCACTCATCTATACATCTATACAGATAAATAAAATTGAAGTGTCTGTTTGTAATTCTAAAATTACAGCTTTTCTCTAAATGCATTTGAAAGTATACACGTTACTGACACAAAAAAACCAACTTTTAATTTTTTTCTCTGTCTGTCTGTCTGTCTGTTTGTTCCGGGTAATCTCTGAAACGGCTGGACGGATTTTAACGGGACTTTCACTGGTAGGTTGGTAGTAGGTAGCTGATGTTTCAAGGAGTAACTTAGGCTACTTTTATTTATTAAAAATATTAGGGTTCCGCGATAATAAGGATGAAACTAAATCTACGCGGGTGAAACCGCGGGGCACAGCTAGTCGTTAATAACTATAAACTTACTTAAAAACTCATCCGGATCTTCAGTACCTAAAAACGGACTGAAGTAAAATATATTGTAGTTGATATTATTTATGCATTTACAAGAAAAAAGTACGTATCAAAGTATTACATTTGTTGTCTAGCACCCATGGCACAAGCTTTGCTTAGTTTAGGACGAGATGGCGCTTCCGAACATTAATTATAATAAGAATAATAAATAATTATTACATTAATATAGTCAGGATTTAGAATTTTATGTAGTAGATATTTTATAGATATAGATATTTGTTATCAGTGTAAAAATTGTCATGTGTGATCACTTATTTTAATAACTTATTAATTCTGATTTAATTAGGTACCTTCGTAATATACTTAAATATGCCCGCGCCTGTATACCCCGAAGGGGTAGGCAGAGGTGTTGTAATAACAACACCCACTTTTCACCGAAGATGATTAAGTGCCAACATGACAGAGGGTGAGTCCATGGTCTCAGGCAGTATGCATATGTCATTGAATTACTTCTCAGACATATGCAGGTTTGCTCACGATGTTTTCCTTCACCGTAAAGCACGTGCTGTGAAATGACTGAATACGTTTTAAGAAAAACTCATTAGTACAATACTTCTCAATATAAATTGGATATTTGCTTCGACGCAAGCCACTTGATGGAGCTATACAAAACTAATAAACGCTAATAAAAATAATATAAGCACCGCTATCTCAAGTGGAAATAAATGAAATAAACCTAATTAATTTATCCAATATAAAAGCCTAGGTCGTACCAAGTGAAATTTATTCGTCGAATCAACAGCCTACAAGTAACTTTTAACCTAACAATTGTACAAAGGGCAGAATGAAGACTTTAGTCCTGATTTGCGCAACCATTTCACTGGTTTATTGCAAAACTTTGGTTACCCACCCTAAAACTCACCGTAAGTTGAAGAACGCTATTAGGTAATTTTATCGTTTCGTTAAAGCACTTACGTTTGGTTTTCGATTCAGTGGAGATGGTATTTTAGAATCATTTGTAGGTGTAATAATATAATAAATTGTAAGGAAAGAAGTATGTAAGGATCGTAGCATGTGGCAAACGATGATCTCTGCCTATCCCCATGGGATACAGGCGTGAGCATATGTATATATGTTGTAACTCGTTTAATTAATTAATTATACACTAGCTGTGCCTCGCGGTTTTACCCGCTTAGAGTTAATTTAATGTGTGACCCGCGGAACACTATAGATTATTTTTAAATAAAAGTAGTCTAAGTTACTCCTTGTGAAGTTAGCGTCCTGTCAGTGAAAGTCCCGTTGAAATCGGTCCAGCCATTTCGGAGATTAGCCGGAACAAACAGACAGACAGATAGACACTGTTCTGTTGAAATTACAAACAGACACTTCAATTTTAGTTATCTGTATAGAGTATAGATATAGATATAGATGTAGGTACCTACACCAGAACATTGAATGAGCAACATTCACGCACAATACAAGCTACAATTAAATTTGAGTACAAATGTCGTCCTTTGCCCCAAGTATAAAGCCTTAAACACGTTCATACGTCGTCGCTTGACCTTGCGCTTTGCGCATTTTAACGTTGCCATACAAAATGAGGAAAGTACACAAGCGATATCGTCATGTTAAAATACATAAAAACCTATACTTTCGCCAGGTATCACACACGGCGATCTCTTACAGGCAACCATAAGATGGAATTAATGAATAAGAATGCATTTGAGGCTGTTTAGTGTACATTACATTCATATATTTACTGTAGTAAGTTGGTTGGCATGACACACAATAGTATTTAAATAATAGTTGAATATCAGATCATAAATAAAATTCGGGTTAATTACGTAAGCAGGGTACTAGGTGGGCATTGTTAATTGTAATTTTAGTTTTAAATGTGTTCCGTGTTCAAAGTTCAAACATTTGAGCTACTTAATAAGTAGGTATGATTACTACTGCGGAATACGAGGCCCTAGGTTCGATCCCCGGGTCGGGCAAAGTGTTAATGGGTCTTCCATCTGTAACTTCCCAGTAGCCCGGAGTCTGGATCGGTGCCCGATTAATGACAGTAGGTGCGCCCGCTATTACATGGAACTTAATTTTATTAGCGATATGTGGGTTAGACACCCACATAACATCCTGGAGAATACAGGCATAAGCAAGCATAATGTATTTTTGAATAATAATTGCAAATGAGTTACTATGGCAAGTATCAAATATACCTAACAAGTAACCTCCCTATTGCATAATATAATCCTTAATATTGTGTAATATCTCAGATGCAGTGCAGCGGTGTGTGAACATGTGGGACGAAGGTTGCATTAATGGTCAACTCAACGGCGCAGGCAAGTTACCGTCTACCTAAGTTATCTTAATCTTACAGCTTAAGGGTGCGAAAGATGTGTTTTTTAAGAACCAATAGAATCGCTTCATTTGCTGAGGCTAGGTGAATGAAGCACAACGCACGTAGATGCATTGTGCTTTACGCTGCGTTTCCACTAGATAGTGGGAACGCAGCCTTATCCTGAAACGTTATTCAAAACGTGACTTCTTTTGAGTGATCGCGTTGAGTCATAGAAGAAAATGAAAATGAAAATAATTTATCAAGTTAAAGTCGTGGTTTGGAAACAAGCCTTCTTAAAAGATCCGGCTAGGAACCCAGCTGGTGTGTACATTTCATGTTCACGCCATCCCCGAAGAGGTAAGCAGAAGTGTTGTAATAACAACGCCCAAATTTCACCGATTATGATTGAGTGTCAACGTGACAGATGGTGAGTCCATCATCTCAGGCACTATACATACGTCATTGAATTACTTCTCAGACATACGCCGGTTTTCTCACGATGTATGCACCGTAAAGTGAAATTAAAAACAAATGATAAAATCACATAAAATATTCACAATAGGTATTGAATCTTGTACCAACATGCATGTGTAAAAATTATACTAGGAAGATAATTATGTTTGCATACCATGTCATAGTCACTACAAACTTAAATATTGTCCTGCGAATTCCTCGTAGTCCTTCGAAGAAAGTATTGAAGTGTGTTGTTGCAGGCAACGACGACGGGTACCTGAACGGCGGGTTCAACCCCGGCAAGCGGTGCGTCAACATGTGGGACGAGGGCTGCATCAACGGACAACTCAACGGGGCTGGTAAATATATCTATGCATAGGTACCTTTACTGTCTGGAATGCCGTGGTGGCCTTGAGGTTTGAGCAGTCGCCTGCAACGCAAGCGACGCAAGTTCCAATCCCAGCGCGACCTGTACCAATGAGTTTTTCTCAAAACTTACGTGCAGTGATTTCACACCACGTGCTTTACGGTGAAGGAAAACATCGTGATGAAACCTGCATATGTCTGAGAAGTAATTCAAAGACGTATGTATAGTGCCTGAGACGGCGATGGACTCACCGTCTGTCACGTTGGCACTTAATCATATTCGGTGAAATGTGGGTGTTACAACACCTCTGCTTAACCCTTCGGGAACCCTTGTGGGATGGCGTGAGCATATATGTGCGCTTTTACGCGGGCAAACACGTTATTCTGTAAGGTTTCTCAGAGTTGCACTCGACATCGAGTGTCGGTTTCAAGGATACGAAATAGAACTTTACTATCTATGTATTAGGTATCAATTTCTCACGATTGAACCCGACTCTCGACGTCGAGTTCGACGCTTAGAAACGTTACAGAATAACGCGGCAGTACAGTTTGTTTGCCTCTTTTATATCCAAGTAGTATAAAAAACTACTGCACTTTGGTATGATATCATCATATACCTAATGTACGAAGGTAAGTAAGTACTGACTTACTTACCTTCATATTATTAAGTAGACACGCTTCTATAATTTTTGTTGGGTTCCCTTTGTCAACATTGCATATTAGAGGTGTTTTAACTAGTTATATGCTGAGCACGTAAACTGACAGTTAAATTTTGAATATGAATTCCAAACACAAGCTGCCCCATGTAGGTAGGTTACAGTGACATCAGCGCTGCGGCGTAATAATATAAATAATATTATAGTCTACAACTTTGCAATAACTATTGTGGGGGGAGCGAGCGATCATGCTCATCCCCCGCAAAGGGACGATCTTCCATCCAGGCGGGTGTCATGCCTGGGGAGCCGCGGCTCCAACTATTTTGCGTACGGGTCTTCTAACAGCCCCTGTATGGAGGCTGGGGTTTCCGTTTCGGGGCTTTTGGCCCCCTGACGGAGGTTTCTATCGCCGCGCGGTGATCCGCGCGGGACGTTGGGTTGTTGCGCCTGCACCCGGAGGAGTGCTGGCCGGTGACGTCGCCTTGACACTGGGCATCCAGTGAGTGTGGCACGCGTCTAGTTGGAAACTTGTATATATACTGCATTGCGCTTGAAAACTCTTATGGCACGATTTAGGTTCTCGTGTATTTGTACTCAAACTTCGCATTTGTGTAGCGCCATCTATGAGCGAATGGAGAAACGCCACTACATTATCATCGTGTTGTTGCAGGCAACGACGACGGGTACCTGAACGGCGGGTTCAACCCCGGCAAGCGGTGCGTCAACATGTGGGACGAGGGCTGCATCAACGGACAACTCAACGGAGCTGGTATACTATCTGCTGAATTTTCACTTCATTAACTTAACAACTTGCTCAAAACTTGTACGAAGTGAAACGATAAAGAACTAAGCTCACCACCAATAGTCAGTTTATGCATTATGTTCGATATCCCCATATTACTATGCAAACCACCACCTTACACACATACAAGTACCTACATCTTTGGTTGCGAAGCGCTTCTAGTGTTTGCCATCTTTGTGCGTGGATTTGTTCTTGTCATATATACAAAAAATAAAACCTTCTACAACTAAGTACTTAAATACCCATCAAGGAACCTTCCCGTACCTACCCACCTACGTATCATTTTATTGAATTGAAAGATAAAAGGAAAGGCTGGAAAGTCGAACAGCAGTGCTCTTTCTTCACTTCTTACCCAGGCTTGAACGAAGTCTAACTTAGAACTTCTCGTTGACTTCAGGTAATGACGATGGCTACTTAAACGGTGGCTTCAATCCAGGGAAGCGTTGCATTAACATGTGGGACGAAGGATGCATCAATGACCAACTTAACGGAGCCGGTAACAAATTATCAATTTAATTAGCCCACGGAATATCATTCAAATTTCCAATGACGACTTAAGTAGGTAGTTGGTTAGGTAGGTATGTGTGTAAAGTCACGCCTTTTTAGTACCCCAAGTGTGGGGTTAAACTTGTTTCGACGTTGCCGATTGCGTTTCTTCTTCATTTGGCTGTGCCCCGCGGTTTCACCCGCGTAGATTTAGTTTCATGCTTCATGTCGCGGAATCCTAATATTTATAATAAACAAAAGTAGTCTAAGTTACTCCTTGAAACATCAGCTACTTTCCAGTGAAAGTCTTGTTAAAATGTGTCCAGCCGTTTCGGAGATTACCCGGAACAAACAGACAGACAGACAGTATAAAAAATTTTACACTAATTTTTTTAGTGTCAGTAGCGTGTATACTTTCATATGCATTTAGTGAAAAGCTGTTATTTTGGAATTACAAACAGACACTTCAATTTTATTTATCTGTATAGATGGAAACGAAAAGCTTCCTAGGGCGCTTTTACGTAGCCATTCAAAATGAGAACGCAATCGATTTTGTATATTTATGCTAAAACCTATAGCTACTTGGAGTACAGAAAGGGAAACACACACTTTTCACGTAAGATCATCTTACGTATAAGATGTGTGTTATGGGTAAACACAAGTAGCCAATGTGACAGATATCCATCGAAGTCTCAGGCACTATTCGCTTTTAAATTTCTTCCCAGACATAATATATGGGTACGGTATTTTTCTTCTCTGCACTTAGTGCAGTTATAGAGTAGTTTACTTGTCTTGCCTACTTACCTAGGCTAAGCCCATATGAAGTAGATAGGCAAGTATGTACCTACACAAATTGATTCTGATTTAGGTATTTCCAAAATATTGCTAAATGCTAACATATAATAATTTTCAAATATCTAAAGTCTCCTTTCTTTTTGCTCTTCGTTTATAATAAGGATACCTAAGTCTACCTTTTTGTTTCAGTACAAGGTCTTAAAAACTCCTACTGAATTAAAATAGCATCCAAATGTGTGTAAAAAGCACCACTATAGAATAGAACCTTGTTGGAACAAACCTGTAATATATTTCTGTAACCCCGATTATATATTTTTCAGGTAACGACGATGATTACCTGAACGGCAACTTCAACCCAGGAAAACGTTCTCTTCAGGCATTATTTTCAAAACTACACAAGAGCCACAACTAATTTGCTACTGAATTTATATCCTCAACCACATATTAATTAAGTTTAATTTCCCTCAATGCATAATCTCTTGCCTCTTTCGAAATTAATTCTGAAATATGAAGGAAAGAAGCAGAAGGTTCCAAGTCATTAGGGTTGTCGGATGGCAAAGAATATATAAGTGAAATAAAATACAAATCCATAATTTCTAAAGTCCTTGGATATCTAAACATATTGGGGCTTCTATTGAGAATGATAGAAAAAGAGAAGAATAGTTAGTAAAAATATTTTCTTTGAAAATTATGGTTCTTGCTTTCCATATTAATGTCCAATATTGTGTCTGAAGACCTGACAGCCCTAAGCATCAGCAAAACTTTTAAGTACTTACACTTTAAGTAGGTAGTCCCTATCCATCTTAAATGTAATCCTATTTAAATAAAAGTGTTTAAATATTAGCAGTGTATTTTTCAACATATTCATCACAATTCTGGGACCATATTTAATAAAAAAATTGTATCGAGCTATCATCGTCATGGTATTGTAGGTATAGGATTTATGTTTAGTAAATTTGTACATAGAGCGATTGCACCGGGCGCTTTATGGGCGATAAAACACACGAGACTGATGTATAACATGACACAACTGAAACAAATCACTCTAGTTTCGATATTAAATACTTTATTAGAACCACTAAAACATTGTATAAAAATATCGTCAATATCTGCCCAAATGCAGCGTTTTCAAAAATCTTTACAACACTATTTTAAACTAATCTTAACTATATTTACATATGTAAACTAAGCTGTTTTGTTATTGGACGAACTTGGGCAAATGGCAGTTAGTCTTAAAATTGCTTGGCAAGTTTATTTAAAGTCTTTACGAACTTATTATGGACAAGTTTTACGAGACGAGAACAAATGAGCTGCACATAGAAGTTTAATTACAAATAAATACTAATTTTATGAAATAAATAGCTGACATGATTGAAGAAAATTACAGAACTTTAGAGACTAAAAAAGCAAGAACTTTGATTTATATTTCATAGACATAGTTTTATCAAATTAAATTAAAATATTAGGAGAAACATCCAGAAGTAAAATTAATGTAAAAAATTCTTAAAATGGTATTAAGTTTTAAGCGGTGGGGCAAAGCATTGTACTTATGAATAGGGCAACATTTATATGGGCATGGGTTTTTACCTATAATAAAAAACTTAAGTCCAAAAATTTACGTACATAGTTACATACATCGTCACAATTTTTGAGCGCTCAGAGCAAGTAGTGTTACTCGAAGTGGAGCCCAACCCAAAAGAAAATGACCACTACCATTTAAGGTCGGCGTTCAAAATTCGTGACGATCAGACGTTTACACGTAGTAAAGCAAATGTACTCTGCATGAATCAAAATTTTATGAATTTCAAATCAATTTATATAAATACTTTATCATAGATAGTCTGCCATATTATTATTATCTAAAATTAACATCATTTTGATGTAACATCTATAACCAGTCCTTAGTAATCTATTCAATTTATTGTCACAATAATAAAATTGATCAACAATTTCACATTTTGCTATCACAGATAATCTTATGAGTAAGATGTCTATGACTTTATCATAACATTGATTTAAGTTTATTAATTTATGAATACCTCAATTTCTTTAACATTTATGGAACAAAAACAATTTGTACAATGTTGCAAAAATGCTTCATTTATGCTTGCGCAAGTAGCTGGCTGGCTAACACATTGTGACATACATAATACATAAGTACTTGTACTAAAACTAACATTAAAACTAAAGCTACAATAAAATAAATTCTTCCAATACAGGCAAATAAATTAACTAAACCAACGACCCCACCATGACCTCTTATTGCCATGATAGTTTAACTCTTATTATGAGACAGATGTATAAGATGTGTATAAGTCTGTCACTGTCACACAGTGGAACTACGATGGCAAGAAGAGCTTATGGTAAGGCCCCAGCTTTTATAATGACCAAAGCACACATATTATTTGGGTTACATAAATAATTCCTCAGTACATAAAAAGTTAATTATTTTGTCCATGCCAATGATCCTGAGTATATTGGGGCAATTCCATTGGCAGTTTATTATAGCCTGTATTTAAACTTGGACCTGGATTGGGTGCTGGGGCTTTGGGTACATTTGCCTGTCGGAATTTAGTAGAGTATTTATAAAAATCAGACATTTCAAAAGGCTTTGTTTCTTCTCTATATGGTATACATTTACCCTGTTCAATGACAGTCATGGTCTTGGGTGATTCTAATGACACAGCATTCATCAAGACCGGTGATAAAGGAGTAGGACTGTGAGGCACTTGGTTCGGACTTTGCATAGCGGAATGACGGCCCGATGAGATCATCACTTCGTAAGCTTGCGAGTTTCCTATACTAGATGTCCGTTTCAAACTAGCACTCTTTTTGAGAGGCCCTTCAGATTTCGTTGGAGAATCCAGTGATGTTTCATACCATTGCTTCTCCTTCACTCTCAGATCTGCTTGTGAGAGTGGTGAGAACTTGTTCATACTAACCGAGTCAAAATTTGAGTAACCTGACTTCAGGCTGACAGGGCTCAGTGTATCTGGGAAACCTCTGTGGTCGTTCACATAGTCATCAGTAGAAACTTGAAGCTGCATAGGGTTTCTTATAGTATTCAGTTCCCGCAAAGGAAGAGTATTAGGTACTGGAATAGTCCTCTCCATTGGCATATGGTGAGGCTGTTCTTGGATATCTGGTTGTGATCTGTGCTGGTAAGCAGGGTGCGGTGATCTGTAGTTATCTGTAATGTTCTCTAAATGCTGGTTATAATCACTGTGTGATGTAAGGTGGTAAGTTTGCGTCCTGTGCAGAGTGTTTCGTCTCACACCTTCAGGCCTGCGTTTGGACTGTGGTTGCATTTGGTGATGGTGGCCCAAGGCACCAAAATGTTGACTTTGAGCTTTGAGGTGCGATGCATACTGGTATAACAGAGGCGTGTTACGAGTCACATTGGGTACCGGATGTGGGGCTACATTGGCATGTGTATAATTCATAGTAATATCTGGATGACTGGAACTGAAATGAGTTTCTCTCAACCTAGAAACATTATGAGCCTCAGGAGTGCCATTATAGTATATTTTGTTCATATATTCAGTTGTCATGGTGTGGTGCCTGTACATGGAACCTTGTTGAGGATCATTCTGGATATTTTCATTGGTAGGCTCATGACGCCCAGCCAAGGCGGGGTATGTATGAGAAGTATGTATAGAGAATGTGTCAGAACTTCGATCTTGAGGTGGAGATGGAAAGAAATTGGAACAACTCGTTTCTGGGCGACGAATATGTCTTGAGTGTGCGCTTTTTGTGGACATACCAGATATTGAAGGCGTCGAAAGTCTATGAGCAAGATTCTTTCGTAAGCTTTCTGCATCATGCATACGGTCCCCAGTGTCAGCTCTTAGTCGCCTGGACGAATTGTCAGATCCGTCGTACACATCGTTGCCGTCTGTAGATCTGTCAACACTCCTCACACTACCCAATCGTTCTCTTTGTGGCACTTCCGGACTCAAAGGCGCCTCCGGAGGCATAATCCCCGTTAACTGAACTTCTTGAACACATAATTTGTACAGTTCCTCGTTTTTCGCAGCGAGCATCAACTCCAATTCTTTCTTACGAGCTTGCAATTTGAGCAGTTTGTCCTGCTTATCAGAATGCAGATCGCTACCCATTGTGCTGGTACCCATATTCAAAACTTTTGTAATAACACTAATAACTTAAGTCAAATAAAGAGGACACACAAATTAAAGTGAAGTATCATCGCTTACATTAAAATAAACAAAGAAAATCGTAAATTTTTATGCACTGACATATTTTACTACACAAGCACATCATCCGCCCATATTTGTTTTAAAAAAAAAGAATCTTCATGTGTTCCATCCACTTTACTGCTATATTTACGGAACAGAAAAATAAACTTTATTATTTTTTCGCGGAAATAGCCCTTATCCAGGGAAGTAAAACTTTATTGAATTATTGATTTTGTTTGTATTGTATTGATAAACTAAATAATTCGAGAATTTGTGTAAAAAACTATGATAAAAAAGATTATTCTTATTTCTTGATGATATAAATATTCTAATACAAGCTCACTGCAATAAATGGAACGCGACAATAGTACGTTCCGTTCGACAGACTAACTTGTGTGATTAGGTTGTGTGTTGTAATTTACGATTCGTTATAAATTCGTTCGTAAGCAGCCCTAAAACAAAGGAAATAAACATTAGACTTATTAATTCCTTGTTAAAAATTATACAATTTTCATGATGATATAGAATTGTAAACATAAAAAGTTATAGATAAATATACTAATAAATAAAACATAAAATGAATCGTAAGAAAAAAAATTTATAGACGTCATTCAATCTCTATACGTCAAACCAAATGTCATGGCTTATCTCTATCATTTTCTTATCAATCAAAATCAAGGTCTTGGTACGCCACGGCGTCGTGAAGTAAAGACCGAGCTCCAAACTCCCTCAGCTCCCTATCTTGTAGTACCCCACCTTGTAAATTAACCCCAACAACCATGTCAAGAGTATATAAAGCAGTCATAACCTCGGCAGAAAAATTAGTTCCAGCTAAACTTCGTCCTCTATGGGAGCACCCAGCTGGTAAGAATTTTTACATCTTGTGTATGAATTAGTATCTTATTCTAAGTCACTTAAGTGTAATTTCATTCACCAGGTCCTAAAACTGTATTCTTCTGGGCCCCTGCTTTCAAATGGGTAAGTGATATTATTCAATGTTTATTCAAGGTCAGTTCTATAAATATTGAAGGGCCTTGTGCAGGGGCAACAATACTGCGCATATTTCGATGACAATGTGTATTATAATAATCACTCAGCATCTGTTCAGGTTAATTCATCCATTTAACGGCTCAGGAAGTCATACTTTCATTTACTCAAACCACTCTAGATAATATAAGATAAAACACAGATATGTATGTTATAAAAGATTTACATACACCAAGTCTGGCCTTAGATTTAGATAAAGCAGTTGTCATTTCACTTGATGAGATTTCTTGATAGGTAGATAAGTCCATTGCATTAGAAAATGTCATATAAATGAATAACAATTTGATTGTGCATTGATGAATGACCAAATTTTCTAGTTAGATATTAATTTTTAAACTAAACCAGAACTAAACTGATTACATACCTTTCCCTTTTTGAACAATCCCTCCCATCAAAACCCATGCCCCCCCCCGTCACCCCCCCCATTTTTTCAAACTAAAAAATCATTGTGTATCAAAACTTGTAATGTCCATTCTATCTTTCACATTATTCTATTGGGAAATAGTCAAATTCTTTGGAATCATTATCATCTATCAAACATTTCTCATTTGTATATTGGGAATATTGGAATTTATTAATTAAAGCTTTCAATTTAATGAACATAATAATTATGTATGTAGAATAAATGCTTTGAAATTCAAAGTACGTAAAAATAATTATGATATTATAGTAGAATTATTACTTATCAAATTTTTAACTAGTTACCAGTTTTATCAATCAAAACATATATGACAGTTGGTTATAAAGTATTGTTTATGGTTAGTACTTATCTTAACTGATAATAGTGCGCCATGAAAATCAGAGGCTTGGAGTGTGACTGGCACTTAATTATATTACCACTCTATTTTATTGAAGTACAATATATTTTGGAGTGTGGTTTAGTTTTCGAAAACCTCCCTTGAATTTTACTTTAAGTTATATAAATAGAGAGTCATGAAATTATTTTGATTTTGTCTTATTTTGGTGTGAAATCACTGCACTTCTGCTAAAACCTAAGAGAACAAATTGTATGTTCCCTTTTGGTGTAGTGGATGTAAGTTCAAATCCCAGCAGCCTGTAATAACAAGTTTTTCTAAAAACGTTTGTGCTGAAATAGCAAAAATGGTAGAATTCCCCCCACATGCTTTACAGTGAAGGAAAACATCACGAGGAAACCTGCACATGTCTGAGAAGTAATTTAAAGACACATGTGATAGTGCCTAAGACGGCGATGGACCCTCTGTCATGTTGGCACTTAATCATATTTGGTGAAACATGGGTGTTGTTGTAACCATACTTTGGTTACTCCATCAGGGAACCCTTCATAGTTTACCATAAGCATAACTTACAGGGGTTGGTGATAGCTGGTTTGGGTGACATAACCCGCCCTGTTGAGACCTTGTCTGTCCCTCAATCCCTCTCCCTGGCTGCCACCGGTGTCATCTGGTCCCAGTACTCCCTCGTAATCATACCCAAGAACTATAGTTTGTTTTGTGTTAATGTGTTTGTTGCTGTTATTAACTTGTACCAACTTGGTAGGGCTGTCAAGTATCATCAGGAGCAAGGACAAAAAAATAAAAAGTAAAGCAAAAATTAATAGGAATTTATAAGATACTAGCTGTGCCCCGCGGTTTCACCCGCGTAGAGTCAGTTTGATCCTTATAGTTGCGGAACCCTAATATTTTTGATAAATAAAAGTAGCCTAAGTTACTCCTTGAAACTTCAGCCACCTACCAGTGAAAGTCCCTTTAAAATCCATCCAGCCGTTTCGGAGATTACCCGGAACAAACAGACAGACAGAGAAAAAATTTAAAACTCGGTTTTTTAGTATCAGTAGCGTGTATACTTTCATATGCATTTAGTGAAAAGCTGTTATTTTGGAATTACAAACAGACACTTCAATTTTATTTATCTGAATAGATGTACTTAATTAAGTCATGTCTTGGATGTAACTTTTCTTTGTACATATGTTTTTATGGAAAAAATATTTCGTCCTAGTATGTAAAGTGTATATTATTGGGCCATGGGCAGGCAATAATATACAGGTAGATCTTTTTATTATCGGTACCAAATTACAATAGAACTTTTTTTTTTTTAAATGTTTATACTCAAATGCTTACAAAATAAATAAAGGTGTGCTTTTTAAACTTTACTTTTGATTTTGATGTTAAATAATGTATTATATTAGCTACTTAACTATATTAAAAAAAACATAGAACGTAGTCAGATACTGGATATATTATATAGATAGATTCATTTTGTATATTATGCAAATTCCGTAATACGATAATATAAATTAAATAAGGTATTAAGTTCATAGTTATTTCTGCAAAATACAAATAGGAAACTCAAGACTGATACTGTAATTTAACACTGCTGTGTGTGTTTATTTAAAAATAGACTTAATCGCCTTCAACATTCAGCTCATATTGGGTTAAGTATTGTAAATTCGTCACATATAATACTCTTCTCACATATGTAACTTCCGCATATTTAAAGTAAATTGGTCATAATATAATTAAAAATATTGTTATTAAATATTACTGGGATAATATACATTTACTTAACGATTATTTTACAGTAAATCTAGAAAAAAAAAATTTTCACGGCATTCTAAAAGGAGTAAGCAGAGGCAATGGAAAGCAAATAAGAGTGACTGTAGTAAAATTGAAGAATATATTGTTACCAATTTACATTAACTCATAAGTATAATATATTTTAGCCATTGTGCGCTTTCACATTGTACGATAACGGTAATGACACGATATCGTCGGACTAGTCGTTTTATGCAATTACTACTGAGGAACTAGTGCGAGTTTATCAGTGCCGCCGTCACAAGTCACTGCGTCGACATAAACTCAGATTTATATAGGATCGGAACAGCGCCTCCGTCGGCCTAAAGATGAAACTATTGTGAGCCCATACAAATCTGCGTTTACGTCGACGCGGTGACTTGTGACGGCGATTTTAAGAATACTCGCACTCGATGTATCGGCGGACGATATCGTGATAGTGGGAAAGCGCCTATTAGGTCCCTTCTGTGATATGTGAACACTTTCAGGGCTTGGTGATGGCGGGTTTGGGTGATTTGACACGTCCTGTCGAGGCCCTATCCATCCCTCAGTCGGCTTCCCTCGCCGCCACCGGGATCATCTGGTCCCGTTACTCCCTCGTGATCATACCTAAAAACTATAGCTTGTTCGCTGTCAATGTATTCGTTGCGTTCACAAGTGTGTACCAACTGAGCAGGGCTGTTAGGTACCATCGGGCGAAAGCAGCTGATGAGCAAAAAGATAAGGTTGCGGTCTAAAAATTCCCCTTGTCAAACCAGATACAGCCAGCACGGCGTTTCCAAATAAATGGTTGGCAATTAGTGATTAATGCTGCAAGCGTTGAGGCAGTAAACGCTTACCATCAGGGCCTGTAGACAAAGTAACATTATCCTCACGCTTCGCTAGTAGAAAACGATACAAAATGTATGGTAATGACATGTCGCGTGACTGATTTATGTTGTTTCCATATTATTATCGTTTCTCTTAGCGCGAGAGAATGTTACTTTGTCTAGGCGAGCTGTACGCTTGTAGCATTAATATAGGCAGTTCAGTGAAATGTAGAATTAGTATCCGGACATGGATATGTTGTGAAGTAAAAAATATATATTTGGACTTGCCCTAAAGGGCTAGGAGAATTTATACCCCTTGTAAGGGTAAAGTCTCATCGGGGGGACTAAAATAGGGGTTATAGAAGGGTAGAACGAATTTTAGGGGTTAACTTATTAAAAATTATAAATTGATAATGTATTATTGTTATTGTTAAATACTTAAGTATTTAAATATTTATTGAACTGTTGCCTAATAATAATTTGAAATCTTTCTAGCTCTCTCATTTACATGAGGATTGAAAGAGATAGACAAGATTATGGCGACGAAGACCCGATTTCGTGTTTGAATATAGAATAATTAAAAAAAATATAAAATCGGGTTTCATAGACAATCTCATTAAGTTTTATTGAATAGTAAAAAATTGTTAATTAGATAGTAGAATATTTTTTTTGTAGAAATGCTTTGTATACCTTCCTGGTAGATTGAATCCTATTTTGAACTTTATGACGATGTAATTGAGTCGAAACTCGTCATAACTCCCATTTCCATCGATAAAGTGTATGTGTATATTTCGATACGAACGATATTGAACTTTGGTTACGTGATGATAAGAAATTTACGTAATCATGGCAAATTTTAAGCGATACAGTTTTATAGTAAAATCTTTCGAATTATTTAGCACTGTTATTTAAAGATTATGCAACTGGCAATGAATATTCGAAAACAGAACTTACTTGATTTTTTTTTCTTTAAATCGGTTATTAAATTTACCGTTTATCTTTCTCAGGCACGGGTTTAGAGGTAAAGAGGGACCTCCACAATAAATACTTCGCAACAAAACCTTTTTATTGGGAATATATAAAAAAAAAAGAAAACAATTATATTTCCCCGAGGCCTACAGATCTCTAAATCCGGCACTGTCTTTGAAGAGTATAAATCGCAGCTTATTTTAAATTGGTGCTCTTAATGTTATTACTCTGTGAATTGTACAACTGTGACAGTTAAACTATAACTCACTTATTACAAAACATTGTTTAAAGCAAGATCAAACTCGGACTAAGACTATGTCCATCCTTACTTAGTACTTTTCAACTAAAGGCCTAGTCTTATAATAAGGGAGTTAAGCCTTCTCCACACTAAGCTAATGTAAACTTTGAAACATACCAAAATCAACTTTATGTCATTGATATAAAGTTCATAATGGCCTAGCGTGGGTGAAGTTAAATCATAAAATTATGTTGTATCATTTAATGTGAAGCCATTAAACTAATATTATGTAAAAAAAAGTGTATTTGTCTATTTTTGTAATACCTTTTACATGTGGAAATATATTTGCTATTTTCAATCATTCTATTATTTATTTTTTCCTGTTTGTGTGTTGGTTAATAACATTTGCTTAGCTCTTTAGTGACGTTAATTATAATTAAGTACTTAGGTAATTGGTTTCTACTTAAGTGCAAAGTGGAAAATAAAATTATGTACATAACTAATCACTAATCTTTCCATTTAATTAACTCATAACAACACTGCATTACTAACTCGTCATAACTTACCATGAGCTCTACGGTGTTACTCGTAATAGTTCGACTCATCACATGAGCAGGGGCCTTACCATGAGCTCTTATTGCCATGATAGTTTCACTCATTTATGAGACAGATGTATGTGACGTGCATACATCTGTCACTGTCGCACAACTGAATTAACCTGCAATAAGAGCTCATGGTTGGGCCCCAGGATGTATATAGAGTCGAGCCTCTTTAGGCGCAGATTTTTAAACCAGAGGTTCGGGTGGTAGTATTTACAAATAAATTTTAATATTTTATTTTACTACCAAAACAAGCATTGACTGATGATCCAGATATCATCCAATAAGCATCGAACCTTAAGTACCGTCTAATAACTTAAAATTTACCACAAAAAGAACTAGCAAGGGCTTCTAGGCCAGAGTACTTGTATAGTAGACTAGCTGTCACCCGCGTAATCTTAACTTCGTGGGCGGCTTTATTACGCGGAACCTAAACTATAAAAATAAAAAAAGTCTATGTCACTCTCTGTTCATTTGGAATTACAAACAGACACTTCAATTTTATTTATCTGTATAGATGTATACTTAGATCAAGTCAAGAGCTCATGAGTGGGTTGCAGACTCAAAATAAATAGTCAAAATCAGCAAGACACTAATCAGTTTTCGCATGATATCGCTATGGTTGGCGCATGCTTGCACGCAATTAATCGCACGCTAATCCGTAGTATAGACAGTGTTGTGATAACAATGTGTTTTACAGGCACTAGTGCTGACCTCTATCGATGAATTCCGCCGGCCGCTCGATAAGGTATCGACAACTCAGTCGGCAACCCTAGCAATGACTGGTCTCATCTGGACGCGATACTGTTTAGTTATAACACCTATTAATTATGCTCTTTCTCTATGTAATTTCTCGCTAGGGGTAGCTAACGGTATACAGTGTTTCAGAGCTTACACTTTTCAGAGTCGTATGAAGACTATCGCGTAAAAGAATGCTTTAAAATGGGTTAAATTGATTTATATTGCCATCAACACGGGTATTTTTATAACAAACTAGTTTATCAAATTTTACTGGCCTGTAAATAATAAATTAAATAACTGACATCAAATGTAAGTAATTGCTTTTATAAATAGAGCAAGAATTTTAAAAACAAATACTCGTAAACTCAACGCGAGATTACGTAAAAAATTTATCTCGAATCGAATATTAATTTAAATCGAAGTTTATGATCAAACCGAATATAACGATTATTTTTCTCGAATAATGCCTTCGTATATCTTAATCTCATGTCAATTAAATATAATAATTAACGCATTTTTTAAATTATTTTAAAACCAAGTATGGAATTGCTATTAATCGAAGACAAACTGTAATACTAATTCAAAAACATATGTCAGTAAATCACAGTCTAATCCTATGCACTTTTAAAGGATTTTTAAATAATAAAACTAAAGTTGCCTACATATTGATCACTTGTTATCGAAACAAGTAAATATTATTTATCATGGTATATACAATGATAATAATAATATCATGTTATAATATAATTTTCTGTACAAAGCTTTTTTTTTGTTTTATGCCTTATTACTGATTTTATGTAAAATATAGTCAATTATTAACAAAGATATAATACTCAGTAGAACATTATTTAAACAATATACTACCTTGCGTAACATATACGAGTATCTAACTAATGATCAGAGAATATATATACATCATTGAAACTCTTCAATAATTGAAGCAATTCATTATTTTGTAACGTAAAAGCACTAATATTTGTTTGTAATTATGTGTATAGATCTTGTAAATTAACCGCTGAATTCTGTAGATTAGAAAACGCATGTCTTACTAACTCCACTATAATATATTAAATGTTGCACTTATTGTTTACTTATTTTTTCATTGGCCTTGTTTAAATATGTTGTAGCCACCTGGGGCTTTACCATGAGCTCTTATTGCCATGATAGTTTCACTCATTTATGAGACAGATGTATGTGACGTGTATACATCTGTCACTGTCGCACAGCAGAATTATCATTGCAATAACAGCTCATTGTTGGGCCCCTGAGCCCCAAATTGTTTATTCCCAGACATCCATGATTTTCTTACAACCACGGCTTTTGTTTTGGTATACAAGTGAGTTCTCGCAACATCCAAGAAATTGACTTGTCGTGGAGGTCGCGGGAATTAATGTATATAGGTTTTGACTTCTAACGTCGTCGCTTGACCTTGCGTTTTGCACTTTGTATGGGGACGTTAATCTTCCTACACTCGCCGCTTGGGGCGCTTTTTAAAGTTCCCATACGAAAAGAGAAAAATACGCAGGCGATATCGTCAACGTAAAAACATGTTAAAACCTTGGGGCACTGAAGCATATTTCAGTGAATGTACATAACCTTCACCTACTAAAATGAAGAATTAATACCGCCATCTGTTGCCGTAAGTATAAACTATTAAGGTTATCTTTCAACGATGCGATGTAAAGATTTTTATTGCCTTACCTCGATCCGTAATAAGATCAAGGCAAATAGTTAGAAGGGCAAAGTACGGCAAGTAAGTAGCAATATTATAATGGCAAAGTATTCAAATAGCTGGTCACTGGATTTTTTCCCTGTAATTATTAAGAACCGGCCAAGTCCAATTCGGAAGGGTTCCTTATCATCTATACAGATAAATAGAATTAAAGTGTCTGTTTGTAATTCTAAAATAACAGCATTTCACTAAATGCAAATCACTAAAGAACCTAGTTTTAAATTTTTTATCCGTATATCTGTTTGTTCCGGGTAATCTCGAAAACGGCCGGACCGATTTTAACGGGACTTTTACTGGCAGGTAGCTGATGTTTCAAAGAGTAACTTAGGCTACTTTTATTTATTACAAATATTAGGGTTCCGCGACAATAAGGATGAAACTAAATCTACCCGGGTGAAACCGCGGGGCACAGCTAGTTATCTAATAAAACGAGAAACACGACAAACATAATCACGTTTGTTGTATGGAACCCCTTCAATATTGTTTTACTATCACGGTTCATGAGATACATGGAGTCCCCTGTAGGCCTGTACATTTTGTATCGGTTCTACAAGCGAAGCGTGAGGATAATGTTACTTTGTCTACAGGCCCTGGTGACAGACGGACAGCGAAGTCTTAGTAATAGGGTTGCGTTTTACCCACGAAAACCACCAAGTGAAAAACTCGAAAGATTAATAAATAAATTTAATTTCAATCTTCAACTAAGCTCAACAACCTATCCATGGCGATAGGGGCGAAGTTCCTGCCCGCATCGTTGGAATACATAATAACATTCCTAATAACATAGCACTGGAGGTCTCCTATTTTGTATAGAGGTCTTCCTTCCCTCATCTTGCCAGGTAGAGGTAGGAACGTAATCCCTTTCTCCATGCATCGTGACTCCAGTAACTCTGAGAAGCTTTTCTGCTGAGTGGCTGAGGCTAGTACGTCTGCGATACGTGAGGTTTCCTTGGTGTCTGTGATGGTGAATCGTGGTGGAGGAGGGGGTTCTACGCAGTCGATATCTGTGCTCCTGTTCATCATGTCTAAAGCCTTGCGGAACGCGTCGCGAACCACTGGCTCTTTCAGGACTTCTTCTGGGAACATTTTCTGTTGGAGGTTAAATTTTTAATCATAATGTGAGCACGAGAACTGTCCATCGGCTTAAAGTTAGGTGACTATACAAAATTGGAAACATAAAATAAAAGAGTAATTACTGAGATTCTTGCTGGGTTCTTCTCAATAAAAGCAACCTTGGCAAACAGGCAACGCGTTTCACATTGATTTTGTACCCCCTTTTTTTTTGATGCAAAAAGTTTTAGCTACTCCTTAAAACATCTGCTAGTTAGTCTCATTAAATTCAGCCCAGCCCTTTCAGAGAAAACAACTACTTCTTTATCATAGAATAAAAAACAACATAGTTATTATCTACACTAATATTATAAAGATGAAAGATTTGGTTGTTTTTTTGTTTGTTTGTTCGCATTGAATAGGCTCCGAAACACTTGAAAATTCTTTCAGCAATGGATAGCTACATCATCAGCTACAACATAGGCTATATTTTATCCCCGTACTCCCACGGGAACGGGAACTACGCGGGTGAAACCACGTGACCTACGCGCGTAAAACCACAAGCTAGTAACGTATAAAATAAGTACCTTGAACTCAGTGTAAGAGTTGAGTACGGTAGCGTGTGGTGGGTTGGTATTGAGCCAGGCAGCCAGTGCGGCGAGCCAGCGGGGGAGCAGCGCGCGCGCCGCCAGTCCACCCACTGCACTCGCACCGAGCATGTCCAGCCACTCCACACACCACTTCCATGCCACTGTTACAATACAGACCTCATAGTAATTAGTTAAGTATGTATAGGTAGCATGAAAATGAAAATTATAGGACGTGCGCGTGCAGCAGTAAAGTATAACATGATAGTGCTGACCGTTCTCCCTGCCGACGAGCTCGAGCGGCGAGTGCGTGAGGCAGTGCTCGAGCTTGGGCAGGATGTGCGCGTGCAGCAGTAAAGTATAACATGATAGTGCTGACCGTTCTCCCTGCCGACGAGCTCGAGCGGCGAGTGCGTGAGGCAGTGCTCGAGCTTGGGCAGGATGTGCGCGTGCAGCAGTAAAGTATAACATGATAGTGCTGACCGTTCTCCCTGCCGACGAGCTCGAGCGGCGAGTGCGTGAGGCAGTGCTCGAGCTTGGGCAGGATGTGCGCGTGCAGCAGTAAAGTATAACATGATAGTGCTGACCGTTCTCCCTGCCGACGAGCTCGAGCGGCGAGTGCGTGAGGCAGTGCTCGAGCTTGGGCAGGATGTGCGCGTGCAGCAGTAAAGTATAACATGATAGTGCTGACCGTTCTCCCTGCCGACGAGCTCGAGCGGCGAGTGCGTGAGGCAGTGCTCGAGCTTGGGCAGGATGTGCGCGTGCAGCAGTAAAGTATAACATGATAGTGCTGACCGTTCTCCCTGCCGACGAGCTCGAGCGGCGAGTGCGTGAGGCAGTGCTCGAGCTTGGGCAGGATGTGCGCGTGCAGCAGTAAAGTATAACATGATAGTGCTGACCGTTCTCCCTGCCGACGAGCTCGAGCGGCGAGTGCGTGAGGCAGTGCTCGAGCTTGGGCAGGATGTGCGCGTGCAGCAGTAAAGTATAACATGATAGTGCTGACCGTTCTCCCTGCCGACGAGCTCGAGCGGCGAGTGCGTGAGGCAGTGCTCGAGCTTGGGCAGGATGTGCGCGTGCAGCAGTAAAGTATAACATGATAGTGCTGACCGTTCTCCCTGCCGACGAGCTCGAGCGGCGAGTGCGTGAGGCAGTGCTCGAGCTTGGGCAGGATGTGCGCGTGCAGCAGTAAAGTATAACATGATAGTGCTGACCGTTCTCCCTGCCGACGAGCTCGAGCGGCGAGTGCGTGAGGCAGTGCTCGAGCTTGGGCAGGATGTGCGCGTGCAGCAGTAAAGTATAACATGATAGTGCTGACCGTTCTCCCTGCCGACGAGCTCGAGCGGCGAGTGCGTGAGGCAGTGCTCGAGCTTGGGCAGGATGTGCGCGTGCAGCAGTAAAGTATAACATGATAGTGCTGACCGTTCTCCCTGCCGACGAGCTCGAGCGGCGAGTGCGTGAGGCAGTGCTCGAGCTTGGGCAGGATGTGCGCGTGCAGCATGGCGGACAGCGCGCCGCCCCACGCGGGCGCCCAGGCCTGCAGCACGGCCTTGGCCGACGCGTCCCCCGGGTGCCAGCCGCCCAGCGCCGCCGCCAGCCGCGACCGTATCACCGGGTACACTGACGACGACAGACTCGCGCCTGCGAACACATCACATACATACAAACTTAAAAGATATCCTGATTACGAGTTAGGGCTGTTATTCTAAATGGCAAGTGTCTTATCAATTTGTCAAAACAAGAGATAATTTCCAAATTAAAAAAATATATAATTGTCGCCAACTTAGGCCAAGTTTTTTATTTAGGTAACTGTGCTAGCTAAATTTGAGGTCGGCGCAATGTGTTCTTCTCTTCCATTTCTCTCTATCAGCAGTCATATCTCTACGAAGACGTTACTTACTAAGAAGTCTTTTTTCAAGGCCAAATGAAACCAGATTCACATCCTAAAGTGTATGCATACCAGCAATATCATGCCACGGCAGCACCCACTGGTGCAGCGGTTGGGTGTCGCCGGTTGGGTCCCAGCCTCGCACGGCCCCCAACACCCGAGGCACGATGTACCTCGAGGCACAAGATGACAGCACCCACGATGGACAAGCCTCAGACCATGATGTTAAGGCTCTCACCATCGGGGTTGGGTCGCGAGGGTTCCAGGACCTGAAGAAAAACATCCATACATACAATATACGCCTGTATTCCCCGAAGGGGTAGGAAGAGGTGTTGTAATAAATAACAACACCCACTTTTTACGATTGAGTGCCAACGTCACTATATTTTACTACTCAGACTACTTTGAATTACTTCTCAGACATATGCAGGTTATTTACCTTCACCGTAAAGCAAGTGTTTATATATTATGCGTAGGCAGTATACGTGTTTCTGGTACTCATAAAGCTTTAGTCAGTGTGGGACTTGATGACGCCATGTGATGTGATAATGTCCAAACATAATCTGACAATTATAATCTGAGACAGTAGACACTATGAAATTGACCCTATACGGTAAGCAAGCTAGTATATATAAAACTAGCGGACGTCACGCGGTTTCACCAGCGTAATTCCTGTTCCCGTGGGAGTACGGGGATAAAATATAGCCTATGTTACTCGCTAATGATGTAGCTATCCATTGCTTATAGAATTTTCAAGATCGGTCAAGTAGTTTCGTAGCCTATTCAGTGCAAACAAACAATCAAATCTTTCCGATATAATTAGTATAGATTAACTTACTCAGCAGTGCTACTAATAATAGGTACGTAATGTTGCCAGAGCAGACTGTTATAAGCCTCTTCTGTGAGCAGTTTGCGCCACTTGAGGAAGGTTGGTATTGGTTCATCTGGGTTTTGAAGCGGTTCCCACGTGGCCAGTAGGCAGCTCAGCAAGGGACTTATTATGTTGCCCGCTATCGTGCCCAGGCCGAACATTTCATATTCCATTGGGTATGTGTCCTAAAAAAATATCCATATTAAATAGGAATTTGCGAGGTGTGTCCTATCATTGTGAGGTGAGGAGAGCATATGGTATTTTTCGTCAACGCGCGGTCGGAGTTTGTAATGTCCTCCTGAAAGGTTGACTGGCAGTAAATACCTATGGCATTAAGTCCGCCTTTGCAAATATGCATTGCAGAAGTAAAATACGAGTACAGGCAGTCCTCGTACTTACGGCATGTTAGGTTCTCGAAATACGCGACGTAAATCGAGACATATTTTTTCATATGTTTACATGTAACATTCAAGGGTTAGGTTCCACACGGATTCCAAATAAAAAAAAAGTGCATTTATAACAAAGGATACTTTATCATCAAAAGTAAGTTCTTAAAATAATTATATATGCACTTATGAAATAGCTAGTTATTTTAGGTATTTGTGTGTTATTAATTTTAATAATAGTTATAAAACTTTAAAATGTAATCAAAACGACACCGCGCCCCGACGGCCCCACGGACATTTACCTCGCGACAAGTGAATTCTCCTAAGCCGGAAATCGAAACAAAAGACGTATATTTGAGGACTGCCTGTACCCCTGGGGCCTTACTATGAGCTCTTATTGCCATAATAGTTTCACTCATTTATGAGACAGATGTATATGACGTGCATACATCTGTCACTGTCACATAACTGAACTATCATTGCAATAAGAGCTCATGGTTGGGCCCCTGGTGCTGTAAACGTCAACATCTACAATACAGTAACACCCAAAATCGAAAAAGATCATGATAGCACGCGAAATGTATCTATCGTCTTTTTAAAATAGTCCTTTTATAAAGCTAATTTGGTTCAACAATTTTCGTTTTTTAACCGACTTCAAACAAAGGAGGAGGTTATTTCAATCACGCGTATCGTAATACGTGTCTGTGTTATTATAAGCTGACGTCAATTCAATCAGTGTTTTTTGTGAGAATGAAAAGATAAGGATGTAAACCACATACCTTCAAATCAGCCAGTACTTCATACACCGTCTCCAAAGACATATCAGGCTGGTTTAGTTCCTCAACCCTTGCTAAGATGCCTTTCACTTTAGACATCACTTTATCTTGCTCTTGCAACTTGATATTGCACTCTTCCAAGTCTCGCTCTAACACTACTATTTCGTCTTCTGCTGATTGTAGTTCGCGGGCGTTTTGTATTATGTCCTGTGGAGAATGTTTTGGTATCATTAGGTACATTGTATACATCAAAGGTCAAAATCTAGAATATAAGAAAGTAGGAGTTACCTTTGACTAAACTCAGCAATGTCTCATTTAAAAATATGATGAAAATGTTTCATGGTTACAATATATCTCATGAATATAAAACCTATCTGTCGATCTGTCTGAAAGGGTTTGTTCTCCGAAAGACAACACGAAAATCTATACAGATAAATAAATTGAAGTGTCTGTTTGTAATTCCAAAATAACAGCTTTTCACTAAATGCATATGAAAGTATACACGATACTGACACAAAAAAACCAAGTTTTAAATTTATTCTCTGTCTGTCTGTCTGTCTGTTTGTTTATTCCGGGTAATCTCTGAAACGGCTGGACGGATTTTAACGGGACTTCTTCTTCACTGGCAAGTAGCTGATGTTTCGGGGAGTAACTTAGGCTACTATTATTTATTAAAAATATTAGGGTTCCGCGACAATAAGGAAGAAACTAAATCTACGCGGGTGAAACCGCGGGGTACAGCTAGTAATTATATATAATATGATTCAGATTTTCCATAGTATTTTAGGACACAGAAAGCCGCTTCCCGCAAAAATTAATAAACAATTTTATTTTCCAATAAACTCAAAATTATTGTGTCGCTACTTTTGCTTCAAATCGACTCATAATGTAGATGTAAGTTTAGTAACAAAAAACTAGTCCTGCAAGGTAGAACATGTATAGTGAAGTACGTGAGCGAATATACCTGTTCGCAGCAGTCAACCATGAGATCGAGGTTGTGAACAAGGTGTGGAGCGGCGAAATGGCGACATTCTCGTCGCGGTTCGTGTTCGAAGCGAGGCGCGGCCGCTCTCAAAGCGTGGTAGCCGCTCAGCACTCGCTGCACCTTGCCAGTCATGTCGATCACAGGCACGCGAGACAACGAACTACTGCAATACAATAAGTCAGCTTTCACTGATGCCCATGACACCTATTCTAGAAGAACGAAGATATAAATTACATTTATTTGAAACAACATACGAAAGTGAGCTTAGATCGTCGTAACAGTAGATTATTGTTGTTACGAATTGGTCACGTTGATCATCAGGAATCTTCCGCTAGGACCTAGTCGTGACGTCACAGCGCGGTCACGCAGTGGCCATGATACAATATAATAGAAAAAAAAACTTAATCAAAATTAAAACGAGTGGACCCGTCCAGGCTGCACCCGGGCAAGTATCTTAGGAGCATACCCTTTTAGGCCTGATCCATTTTTCATAATATGTTCTTTTATTAATGATCTATTAGTTCAATAAATTCCTCGCGAATAAATCTGTCTAATGGTAAACATACAAAAAGCATATATTTTGAAATCCAAACATTTGAGCCACGAAAACGTGTAGATCTAAGACCCGCAAACGATGCTTTGGATGGATTGTGTGAAAGTTAACAGGGTTTGAACACAGGTAACCACCAGCTATATATTATACCAATACCGTGGATGTTTTTAGTTTGGAAACGCACATTTTCTACAAGGTTATTTAGCTTTTCTCTCGACTCTTGCAGGGTATTTCAACTCTCCTGCTAAATCTAGCAGTAATTCACAAAAAAAACCATAGGGAAAAGGGACTTTAATCTTCCTGCAATAAAATTGAGATTGCTGTAAACTTGGATACCTGGCAATAGTATGCATCGTGGGTTTACCCTCTTGTATGACGTCAGCGGCGTCGCGGTAGAAGTAGCGCCCTTTGTGAGACTTCTTCCAATTGTACGCCTTCTCTGGACCTTTCTCCTCTTCCTTCTCTTTGAGACGACGTTCTTCCTCTCTCTTCGCTTTTAGCTGCAATTTTTTTTAATTTTTAAATATTAAGTCATATCCATACAAAATTATTTAGTCTTTTTGAATGCGTCGTTCTTCCAAACTAAGTTACAGATCTTGATACGGTTTTTGATCACTTGATGGGTGTGTTGTTAAAATAATGTATAATCTACTTTTAAATGGTAGAGAAAACTCAATGTTTTGTTTGTTAATAGTCTTAAAAAATCGTAATCGGGGAGTTAGGCAGTTATTCGGTTTTCACCATCCATCATTTTCCAAAAGCAGCCCAGAGTTTGGAATGGTAGCTGATAAATGCAATAGGCGCTCCCTATTACATGAGACATAACATAGCAGGCGAACAGTGGGTGTACTATATCTACATCTCTGCCATCTGTGAGCGTGAGGTGTGATGGTTCAAACATTCTTACGGCCCAGATGTTTTTCGGTTTATCATTGAGTACAAGCATTTAGTGAAAAGCTGTTATTTTGGAATTACAAACACACTTCAATTTTATTTATCTGTATGTCTAAAATGAACCATTTAAAGGTTATGTGTAAAGGAGGTTTTCTGTGTTTTGTTAGGTAAACTATCTATAACCTTTCCAGCCTTGTAATTAATACAGAAAAAAAAACTACTTTTGAAGCACGAAATATTTTGATACTCACAGCAGCTTTCTCAGGCCCATAAGCGCCAATAGCGCCTCTTCCTTTCCTGACCGTAGCCTCCACTGGCGCAGAGATACCTTGCAGGTCCTTGCCAAGACCCTTGCCCGGTTGGTAGCCCATCTGAAAAGGGAAGCTTGGTTAAGTAATATTCATTACTCACTTGTCTAGGTGTTATACGTGTTGCAAATGACCTCCCCTACAACCTCTTACCTGTGCCGCAACATAATTAATAACTCTGTATAACAAACATTTATGAACCATGTTTCTATGTTGTCTCTGGAATTATTTTCATTATATCTAGCTTTGATTCCTACCTTCCCAGCAAAGATCCCTAGAAATATAAATGACAAATGACAGTATAATTTTTATAGAGTAACTGGCTGTGCCCCAAGGGATTACCGGCGTAAAGTTAATTTTATGGGTGACCCGCGGTACCCTGTTTTTTTTAAATGAAAGTAGGCTATGTTACTCCTTGCAGGACCGATTTAACGGAAAACAGACAGACAGACAGAGAAAAAACTTTTAAAATTGTTTTTTTCATGTCAGTCCGTATATACTTTCATATGCATTAAGTGAAAAGCTGTTATTTTGAATTTACAAACAGATGCTTCAATTTTATTTATCTGTATAGATATAGATGTTGTGTGGGGTCTTCAAGAGACTAAACTATTGACGCACAGATATTCTACATTTCAAGACAGTTCAAGAAAATTTAATTTGTACCTGAAGCAGCAACTTAGCTCCAATTCCTTTAGTGTGTTTCTCCCAAGTGCCAACACTGCCTCCCAAGTTGACCGTGCGCATCCCCTGACCCTGCTTCCTGATCCCTGCTGTCTCTGTCTCAGCCGGCATGCTGGGCCGTTCATCTTCATCTGAGCTATCAGGTGCGAACTTCAGACGAGACGATGATGCTTCAGATGATTCAAGCTCTAAAAGAATATAGATAAGGTTAGGTTTCCCTTATATCCTTCTTGTATTAGTAACTAGCTGTTGTGGTTTCACCCGTGTAGATTTAAATTGATTCCCGCAGAACCCTAAATGTTCTTTATAAAAGTAGCCCAAATTACTCCTCGTAACATTAGCTATCTGCCACTGATAGTCCCGTTAAATTTGATCTAGCCGTTTCAGATATTACCCGGAACTCAAACGACATGTTGATAAAAGTCTTTGGCAAATAACTTATTCTTAGGTACGAATTCTTCACCATTGCTTATGGAGATATTGCAAGAAATGTGTGCCAATGATTAGCACTAGACCATAAAATCCACAGATATAGATTAATAAAATGCATTCTATTGCCTTTCACTATTAATTCAGCAGCTTTTGAAACTTTCCATTAAGTACCTTCATGCAACTATTACAAGAAAAGTTACTAATAAAAACAAAGTAAAATGTCACTTCTGTTTCTTTTCAATTGCAATGGCAAATGATAATGTAATACTAATAAATTGAGAGTAGCACACATTTAAAATAACTTTTATATATCTTATTAATTATCTTTACCAGAAGGGGTAGATGATGTTTAGATGCCAGTGTATTAAACATTAATTGAGTATTTACCCTTATTCTCTTCTTTCTTCTTGCCAGCCTGCTGCACTCCACCGGTAACAAACCCAATAGGTGCTGAGAAGTCCTTGGGCTTCCTACTCCTCTGCCTAATATTGTCCTCATTGTCTTCCTCGTCACTGTCTTTTGCCCAAACACCTGGACCAAAGCATTTACCACACTATTAACATATTCACTACTAACATCTCATCTGATTTGTTAATGCATTCACTGCTAATGTGCAGATGCGTCATTAGCTGTGAATGTGTTAACTGATTTTAACAAAAACTTCATCTGCTTTATGATTATCTGTTACATAGAAACTTTACCAATTAAATCAGCAGTCCCTGCCTCAGTTTTATGTGTGTTATATAATGTTTTGAGGGGCAAATGATACAATAATAGATCAGAGAGCTAAGCAGCCACAAGCCAAGCTAGTAATTGGTCTAGCTATTACTAGCTCTTCCATGCCCCAGAAGGTTTCAGTCCGAATTGCCAATTTAACAACTTTACCACTGGTTACAATCGGAAATCCTGCCTGACAACTGGTTTGAACTAAATTACTTCTAGATTTTTCTCGTAAAAGAGGTTTCAAACGAAGCCAAATCGAGTTGAATCTATTCCCGACCCCAGAAAAACAAAAAATATTGCCCTTGTAATGAGTTTTTTTAGTATTTGAGTACTTGTTTGTTTGCTTTAAGACACATAAGTCATTGGCAATCAATGTCGCATTAAAATAACAAAAATGAGGTGTACTTAAATAGTACGTATTTTTAATGTCTGTACGTAGAATTTACCGTATATTTGATGTTCCTTCTTGCCTCTTCTCCCTCTGTTAGGATTGAATTCATTGTCCAAATCATAATCGGTAATTTCAAATCTTATAACCTCATCGTCTGACATCTTGCCTTGGCAATTTACACCCTTTATTATTGATTTGAACTGAGAATCTACAAAATACTTATAACCACTTAGTATGTAATCTGCATGAAATGTATTATTTATGATTAATAAAAATGAAATTGCTTCGCTTTGGTAATTTGCATCGCATCATCGCATTACAATCACAGACAGATCACAATACAATAATAAAATAAATTCCGTCAACAGTCAACACTGACAGTTGACACAGAATGACTGACAGAAGACTTAACAGTGACAGCGGTCAATCATAACCATAGGCAATGGTAACATTTTTCTTTTCTCATTGACGCAAAGCAACAAAATACATATCAATATTTACATAAAACTTATACATAACGAGAAAATACTAATTTAAAATAAGTATGCTGATGCTGCCAAAGATAATTTTTCCATAAAGACTTTGTGCTGCTGGAACCCGCTTTTTATCGAGACCGGAGTTAAGAATTTATCAATTTGTTTGAATGTCTGAGGTAGTTAGGGAATAATAGGATCTTCCTTACGACAATACACGACTGAAGATTGAACCTCCACAGCCGCCAAATAAAATCATAATTCCAATTTTCACCCGATAAAAAAAAAACAAGAACTATTAGCTACATCTCGAGACGACGAACCCAGAATGAGGCAAGATTTTCTAATCAATTGTGCTTGCTTCACAAGTAAATTGTGTATTTTACAATAATACAACCACATTACATCGGTTAAATTACATTTATTTCACAAAATTAAATTACATACATTAGGTAGTTCACAACATTACATTTCAATCAGTTAATTTGTACAGATATTAAGTAGGATGGATGTTATTAAAAGCTAGTTTATTTTGAGCGGTTTCCACGGACAAATTATAGAATGCATATTGTGCGATTCTTCCATAGTATTAGGTAAAAGTATTTTATTCTTGAAGTATGGAAAAAAGCATAGTTGAATTGAGATCCCGTTTTTTGGAGTCTGTTAATAAATAATAAGCATGGGATAAATAAATATATTAACAAGGTTTTCAAAAAATTTCTTGATTATTTCTGTTAAGACTGTATGTAATATCTGTACATAACATAGGGTTATATGGTAAATATAGATATTTTTTTTACAAAAAATATGAATATATGATTTCAAATATTTCCGAAAATGTATCGTAAGATTAGCAAGTAACCAAAACCGGGAACAATATTGTGGCAGTAGATTTTGATTGTCCGTAGTTTGGTAGCGGCTTAGGGCAAGAAAGTCGATCATACTATTGGGCAAAAACATTCGGAATAACGAAGACCTAATTCAAAATATCCAAATCACAATATTAACCATGATATACAGCCAGAAGGATAAATAGGTGTGCCATCTGAATTGTATCACACAGTAAAAAGATACTACAGGGATAATTTAATATTAAGATATAAATAAAAAAAACACAGATAACTATAGCTGAAATAGGCCTTTGATAAATTAGATTTAAGTACTAGAATTTTATGTAATGCATTAAAATTATGTGATTGTATTTAAAACGTATTTAAAATCATGTTAATTATTATCCATTGCAGGACGGTGACAAAAACATTTCAGTAATCAACTGAATTCAAATGTATGCTTAGGAAATATTTTTTAAGATTCAGATAAGTATAAAACTTTCAATATTATTTATGATATTTTTTGACATTAAAAATATCCAAAATTTTCATTTAATATAAATAAAAAATATACCTCGGACGGAACCGGACGCTTAATTTTTTACAAAAGGACATTACAGGCCATTATTCACACCAGCCCGTTATAGCTTACGTTTTTTCTCTATCATAAGCCGTATTTTAAAATTGCATACCCTTTTATCAAACGTCATCAATCCATGATTTTTTTATAAGTCACTGGGGTAAATTTATAGTCATCGTCACGTCAATATAATAAGCTATCTCAAATTACACAAATGTATTCGTAGAGCTATTAAACTGTATTCTACATCAACATTTGTGCATTGAAACTGTGCCCAAAGACTTGTATTTCTTTTTGTTAAGACTTCAATATATTTTTGAAAGAAGTAATTACTAAGTTTTTTTGCTTGGGTCTTCTCAGTAAAAGTAATTTCCTTTGTAAATAGACCTTGTAATTTTTCGAGATGTAAATGATATTCGATTTTAATATGGCCACCCCATTGACATTATGGAAACCCTTTACACTGAAAGTAAATAACGCTATCATAAATTATTCGTCTCACGAAAATAACACAATAAATTCATTAGAAATTCAATGAAACAAGGCGAATATAAAATAATATTAGTTTAAGTAATGTTAAATTCAACTAACTGTTATACTTTTATTGTCTATCACTTAAAAAATATGCTTTAAATGATAGAAAGACATCTTAATATTAATTGTAATTAAATACTTAAAATTATAATTCTTATTAATAACACTATTAGTAAAAGTTAAAACCACAGGCGACAAACGGCTCGTTATTTTAAAACGTCAATCAAAAAGTTAAAATATTGTCCAAAGTCATACAAAATAAATTAAAATCCACATAATATTTTTTTGAACATTACATAATCACAGTTTTACATTACGTCGATGGCAATCTTATTGTTAAGTGTAAATTGCAACTAATTAAAACTAACAGTTAGGTACTTAGGGTTAAGTAAATGTGATGCTTATAACTAGACAGTAGGTACTCTAGAAGTACTTTTATATTCATGTGAAATTAACTAAAAGGAACGAATTTCTAACTAAGCCTTATTCACAAATGCTGACTGTCGACCATAATTCATAACAAATAAAGTTCAAAATAATAGTATAACGACAACATTTAAGGCATTTTTTATTAATTTTTTTATTTACATATACCCCCAGCCGATACTCTATGCCAAATGTGCGTCTAAAAAGTCTCGACTCTATATTATGAGAGAAGACACTGAAAAATCGAACCATGCGTCAAAAAGCGCGCGCAGATGTCAGTAATTTGACAAGTGACATTTGAAAAACGCGGCTCAGTACGAAAAACTTTGTTTGCTGTGAAAGTTACTACTAATATAGTGTCTTCTCTCGTATGTATATCTTAATTGCCTCAGCAAAAAAATCGTTCCATCCATTAATTCCACAATGATAATTATTCTACGTAAAAAAATTGTTCGTTTCATAAAAAAAGTATAGTAAGAGTAATTATTAAAACTAAAGATACAAAATGTATTTCTGACGTCATTTCTAAATTAACTATTTACACATTACATTGATTCTAAATCTCTACGTAGCTAACTACTTTAACTATCGAATGCTTAATAAAGCTGTCAATTCATAATTGACATTTCAAACATTGACTCGATTCGAAGCCTTTTTGAAAACACTTTTTCTTCTCGCGTACAAATATTACTAATTGTGAAAACATTTCTAAATGATGTAATTGACTATTCAAACCTGTCGGTAGTTACTTTGATCCTAAGGTCTGTAGGCGCCTCTATCGTGTCATACGAAATATAAAGACCTCTTAGAAATAATTATTTTCCGGACTACGGCTTGTGGTAAATTAAACCTTTACTTAAGCGATATTAAGTCGATAAAAGAATAACTAAAACTCACGTAAAAAATCGATATTACATCGACATACGGACCTTTAAGGCTTTTCAGATGAGCGTTATTCGCTACCGCCTACGGTTACCTCTACTCACTACGCGGTAGCGAATAACGCACGCGTATTTACAGACCTTTATACTGAAGTTTGATCAATTTTGAACCCGTTCCGGGCGCTGGTGTGCCATCATAACGCTACCATCCTTATATAGCTATCGTCTTCATAATCATCTGCGGAGAGCCTTAAGGCGTGTTCTTCGCATATGGAAGCAAGTTCCTTAAGCCATTCGTCTAGTATGACTGCGTTCAGAATGGACCGCATTGTGATGGACTGGTTCCAGTAGGATTCCTGAGTGAACACCGGTCGTTTCTGTGGACTAGCATTGTAGGCGGAGTTTTGTAGGCTTTGCGTTTGCTGCTGGGACGGTGATGATGCTGTGCACAAAATAGTCAAGTTTTACTACAAACAGTTCTGAATTGGGGCCCTGAGGACCAATGATTTTGAAACAGATGTATATTACGTATGTGAGTCTGTCACGGCGGCAACATAGTGAAATACGAATGAGGATCCATTGTCACCCTGCAAACTCTTTTATATAAATTGTTCGCCACTTTCGTAACTGTCAGGTGTACTAACCCACTGCATTTTAAAAATAGAGTAAAATTAATTTGTTTAATTTTTTCTGCATTAAAATTTTCATAGGCATTCTCTGTGAGTGATGCAGCGATAGACATATAGTATAGTTAATTTTTCAGTAAGGTTTTACACCTAAAAAATATTAAATATACTAATATTAATAAATAATGAACAAAATATAATATACCTACATACTTATCGTATGCAGACTATAAATAGTACGATACATAATATAGGACAGGATAAACATTGAATAAAAATAATTTAATATAACTATTTACATGATTCAGATGACTTCACTTTGAATCAATGCTGTTGATATAAATATGTTAGGAGTTTGTTATGGTCGTGATTTTCGGGAGGAGGGCCTTCCAGAGAAGGACATAAAAAGAAGAATGTACGAGGCTAGAACTATGAGAAGGACAGAGTAGTATATATATAATATATGATTGTTTTAAATACTTACAAGAGAGTCTTCGAGCGAACATATGTGATATGCTATTGGACAGAGTTCGCCGTTTTGACTCACGCGGTGGAGGCCGCGCGCCTAAACCTGCTGAAAACAATAAATTAGTTACTTTCACTGTAAATATATGGAGTTATATACAAATAGAAATATTATTTATTCACATGAAATATGGTACAAAATAGGACTTATTAAAAGGTCACAAGAATCACATATTTCACCCAATTTTAAGGCATGTAAATATTAACTTTATAATCTACTTATACAATATATCAGCAAATACAATTTTAATCATCCTATCCCGCTATAAACTTCCGTTTATCTGTATAAGCCGACACATCTTTTTTCACACCCTTTCTATTCATGTCATCTTTGTAACAATTCATCTATTAGGTTCCCTTGTAATAATCTAATCTGTAATCTCGAAAAGAGTAATTACTGAGTTTCTTGCCAGGTTCTTCTCAGTAAAAGCAACCTTCCGAACCTGGCGGTAGCATGTATAATCCTGTGTAATTGTGTCATTCTGACGATTTGAAAGTACTTTGTATAAAGTCTAATCGAATAAAGATATTTTTGAGTTTGAGTTTGGATCATCTAAAACTTCTTTCAAACATTATTCTCATAAGCTGCCCAATGATTTATAACTAATGCTTATTCTTTAACTTCTCAGTCACTGTTGCTACTTTGAGCAGTTTAAGCCCCCTTCGAACTATATCAAGTAATAGTAGGGGAGCCCAAGAGGGGATTTCGTGTTTTCCTGAAGCGCGGCAGATGAATATACAGGGGGATACCTTGTACCCGGTTAAGTACTTCCACCAAATATGAACCTCTTAAGTAAGGCCGCGCGTCCAGGATAAAGGATATTAAAAAAAACGTATGTTAGATTGGGCGAATCCCTCTAGATAATCGTCAGATTATGAGACAACACGTTTAGGACATAAAGATGAACCATATATATCTTAATCTGACGCGCTTGAGTATTTCAAAATGGCGAATTTTTTTTCATATTATAATAAGGGCCGCGATTTTGCGTCTATTTCGAAATTGTCTGATTATTGCATGAGAGCTTTATTTAAGGTTCACTTAACACCCCCTAAGATTTTTTTTGTTTAATTTTCAACCCTTTCATACGACCACCCCCATCATGCAAGCAATCAAATTAACATACATTCATTATTAAAAATACGTAGGACATTTATGCCATCAATATCTGACGCGCTCGAGTATGTCCACATAACATAAGTTTTTTTACAAATTTGCTATAGCTATAGCCGCTTCCCCCACCGATGAAAAGGTATACATTATATGACATTCTTTTCTTATTATCATCTAAGCTTGCAACCCAATAGGTCTTTATGACGCTCGAGTAAATCCCCATTTAGCATCGTGGGCTCCCCTACTATAAATAGATAATAGATTTTTCTGTCAAGAAATTTACAATAAATGCCCGGAGATTGGAAGTTGGCGGTGTTTACACCCCCGCCTTACGCCTGATCTCTCTCCGGTCGTGTCGGATTGCCTCCCATCGGACTATGAGTGTGAGGGAATAAAGAGTGCACTTGTGTTAGCCCACACACTTGTGCACTATAACATCACCTGCGTAGATTGTTGCTGTGACTGAAATTCGGTAGGATATCATCATAAAAGTAAATATGAATATTTACCATCATCATTTGCTGGTCTCCTGGTCTTCATCAGCGCCAACTCTCGCTGAATGAGGAACACTCTTGCTTTATCCACCAGCTCTGATACGTTATCCAGACCCTCTGTCAATTCGTCCACTTCATCCTTCAATTTGCTTAGTATCTGCGAAAGTTAGTACCAATAATTATTCTTAAATTGTATAGTTTAAGTCGCCTATTCCATACAAAATTATGTTGTACATATGCTCACGCTTGTATTCCCCGAATAGGTAGGCAGAGGTGTTGTAATAACAACACGCACTTTACACCGAAGACGATTATGTGCCAACGTGACAGATGGTGAGTCTATTGCTGTCTCAGGCACTATACATACGTCTTTGAATGATTCTCATATGCAGGTTTCAGCGTAAAGCACTCGGTGTGAAAATACTATACATAAGTTTTTTAGAAAAACTCATTGGTACAGGCCCGCTGCGATTAGAACTTGCGTCGCTTGCGTAGTAGGCGACTGCTCAAACCCCACGGTAATTGTAAGCTTAACCCTGTGTTCATAAGGTTGCTTTTACAAAGGCAGCAAATTTATGCTCTGACCTGGAATAAAGAAGGCACATTCGGCTGCAGCACGAAGCCAGGGCAGAGTAGCAGTGACGTCAGCAGCGGGGTAGGCAGCGAGGCCAGCTTTGAGACCACGCTCGTCACCCGACAGTTCACTATCACCTCGGACTCCAGGAGGCTTGCCGCTTTCTTCAGGAGGTTGCTTAGTAATGGGCCTGATAGATTACATTAAGTGTCTTTAACATTTTCGGTGCTAGTGACAATGATACTAGACTATTTCTAAAGGAGGTAGATATGTCATTAGCGTGCCGATATTGAATCATTAAAGTTGTCAGAACTCTTCCTCAGTTGCTATTAATACATACAATATAACGCGCTAATCTCAGGAACTACTGATTTGAATTGAAAAATCTTTTTGTTTTGCATAGTACATTTATCGAGGAAGGCATCACGCTGCGACCAATAGGAGCGAAACATCAATGTAAAATGTTACAATGGGAAGTAACTTTTTATTATTAACTAACGGACGTCACGCGGTTTCACCCGCGTAGTTCCCGTTCCCGTGGGAGTACGGAGATAAAATATAGCCTATATTAATCAGTGATAATGTAGCATTCAAATGGTGAAAGAATTTTTAAAATCGGTCCAGTACTTTTTGAGCCAATTCGTTACAAACATACATACAAACCGTTCCTCTTTATAATATTAGCCTTTAAAAAAAGGTTGATGAATAAAATAAGTTAAGTCTTACCAATAATTGATTCAGCACTGGCCCGCCAGCTCCTGACCAGCGGCACTTCTCCCTGGTACTCTCTCACAGCATCCACTTTCCCGAAACTACGCTTAAACGACTCCTCTGCAAAACACTCACTATCCTCATCTACCTTATATCGAAAACTATCGTAACCACTGCTCTCCCCTATCGATAAACAATCCTCTTTCACATCACTAGTCTGATTCTCACTCGACTCTTTCCCCTCACTATTTTCATCGCTTTTCTCTCCTTCAATGTTCTCAGTCAAGGAATTCAAACTATGTTGTTCTTTTTCTGACGTATCACTGGTTTTTAACGTATCGTATCCGCTGGTGCAGATAGAAATAAGGCTGTCCTGTTCTTTCGCAGGGGTTTGTATGTCCATCTCTTTCGTTTCTTTCGTGTTGTTGTTGGTTTCTCGCTTGGGAGAGGAGACGCTGTCGTATTTAGAGGACCAGGAGTCGCACGCGATCACTCGCGATACTATTTCAAATCGCGCGTCGCATAAGTACGCGTGATAGTTACCGAATAACGTTTCGTTGGGATTCTGAAAAATAAATAAAGATGATTAAAAAAATTGCTGCATTGGTCTATTGTTAGTCGCTACTGCGGAATACGAGGTTTGATTCGTAAAAAGTCCGCATTATCACAAAATTGCCAAATAATCAAATTAGGCTTAATTTTATGGGTGGCTTTATTTCGCACAATATATATTTTCCATGTATCATCAGCTATCTGCCAGTAAAAGTCCCGTTTAAATCAGTCCAGCCGTTTTAGAGGTTAGCCGGAATAAACAGACGGACAGACAGCGAAGATAATATTTAAATTGGTTTATTAATGGCAGTATCGTATTTACTTTCTGTTAAAAGCTGTTCAATTGGAATTACAAACAGACACTTCAATTTGATTTATGTGTATAATTCATTTATGGTTTCTACTGCCTATGCAATTAATGTTACCACTTTGTTTCCTTAGTTATAGAAATTCAATCGATTGATTAACAGACAGACACTTTCACACTTATATACGAGTAAGTATAGGTACTAACCCCATAATTAAACCTATTATCGTGGACTAGATCGTTCATAGCAATGTCTTCGTGCGCCCCGTTGGTCCGCCTGTCGTCCTCTCGCCTGTAGTCTAGTACTCTGCGCCCGCTGAGCGCCATCTCATCGACCCATTGTTTGGTCTTCTCTAAGGGTCGAGCGCAGCATCTTGGTTGCAAACCTATACAAAGTTACAGGGTTCGAATCAAATCATTCATTAGGCACCAGACATACTTAGAATTTTTTATGAATTTTATTGTAATTAATAATTACTAGCGGAGCCCCGCTGTTACACCAGCGTTTAATTTTAACTACCAGGAAAATGTCTGTGTCTTATTTTTGATATATTATTGTAAAAATTCATCAAAACCCATTCATTTCAAACTTTCTCGATTAAAATATTAGTAGGATTTACTATGTAATGAAATGTGCATGATGTCAGCCGAGTTCCTTGCCGGTTTTTCTCTGAAGGCTAGTTTCCGAAACGGTGGACAATTCTTCGACGTTCACAAGTGCCTTACCAGAGCCTAAGCTGTATAAGACTTTTTAATTAAATGTATGTATGTGTTGTGTAAATGGAGGGTAGTTTACCAAGGAAGGCGACGGCGGCATCCCTGTAGGGCTCGGGGTACGATATCTTGTGTCGATGTGTGACCATGAGGTGGTGTCCGTGGATCAGGTACTTGTACACCAGCTCCAGCATCACGTCCTCGCAGTTCAGGTCGATCAGCGTCTCCATTAGCGACAGGGAGACCAGCGACAACTGGATTATAATGCACATTATAATTAAAATTCTAAATATCAAATTGTATATGCTCACGCCTGTATTAGTAGGCAAAGGTGTACTTATGGTACCCACATTTCGCCAGTTATTTTCAAGTCCCATGTATTAATAGAGAGCGAGTCCAGACTTCGGGCTTGATACTGGGAAATTACGGATGGAAAAGTTCAATAACACAGCCCAACCCGGGAACGAACCAAGGACCCCGTATTCCACAGTAGACTAGCTCGCGACCATTAAACCAACGAAATATATTCTTATACTAGTATTAGCAGGACCTCGAGGACTGTTTCTTGAAGAATTTTAATACACTTTGCTCTTCAGCTTTAAGCACTTAAATACGATTATTTATAGTTCTTACTACAACACGCTGACGCCTTCTTGTGTGTGGGCAAATATTGTTTCTGTCTTCATTATTTCAGTAAAATTACTGAAATGTAGAATACAAGGATTCAAGTATGATGACCATAAAAAATCATTATGTGCATGAGGTGCGACGCAAGTGTCACACTTGATATTACTCACGTTCATAGACTCCGGTAGTCGCTAACGCAGTCCAACTGTATACACTTTTAAAAAAAAAAACTGACCTGCGAGTTGCCGTCAAGCCTCGCGAGCAGTGCGTCAATGAGTTTGATCCCGTCGTATGTGTACGTGAGTAGGTAGTGAAGCACGGCTCTCAGCAGTCCGCGGGGGGTCGCGCAGCGGAGGATCAGCTCGAGGTAAAGCATGGAGGTCGCCTGCTCCACGCCGCCACTCTGCAAGGGCGCCTCTCTCGTCTGACAGGCGTACACGTTAGTAGGCTTCGGGGTGGACCGAGTGGAGCGCGCGGAGCGGTTCAGTGATTGCTTTTTGTTTTAATGGCATGTGTATTCGTTGGTTAATTTGGAGAACGCACGTGGATGTTGTTTTTTAGTTGGACTCACATTTAGAGAACGCTAATGGAAGTGTTAGGAAAATTTTAAGAAAAATATTGAATCTTTATTGAATTGGACTCGCATTTAGAGAATTCCAATGGATAATTTATATACTTTAAAGAAAAAAATAATTGTGTAATTTGTTTTAACAGTATGAAAAATGTATGACGCGTTCCATGTCAGCTAAGTTATATGGATCAGGCTTCCTAGCTAAGCTAAGTTATACAAACATATAGTTGGCTATATGTAATAAATCATGTAAGGCATTAAGTGAATAAACTGGATTCTAACGCTGTCTCTTAGTAAAACAATTTTCTTTTTTTAAATCAACTCGTTGTCACTTCGTAAGCGTTCTTAAAACAGGCGTATTAGAAACATAATGATGTTAGAGAGGCATTATAAATCCACTAAGATTAAAATTGTAACTATCAGGTATATTTATAGGTGTAATTTCTGACTTTCTATCATTAGTACCTATTTATATAAATATTACAGCTTTTAGTGCGAGTTAATTTAGTCGCTAGAATGATCATATTATTCATATTATGATCTAGCATGTAATATGTAATGCAGCGAATTAAAAAATTACCTAAAATTGAAATCAAATAATAATATAATGAAATGTTAACATTCGCATTGTTAGACAATCACCATGCATCACACATATGACAATTGTTAATGATAATGATGTATATGATATGTATCACCGTCACTGAATCGCTATGATTGTCGTATGACGAACCAAATGTGCTCCAATCCCACGAGTGCGATGAAAGCCCAGTAACGTGACGTCAAAACACGCACACTATAATACACAGTATAAATATACGCTCATTTCAAACAGTACAGAATTCAGTTATAAATCGGTCACCCACACAGACGCGCGCATTTACGAGATAATTACCGGCCATGACGTAATGTCAGTAAGGGGTGTGAGAGTATACTTAATTTAAGTGCTTTACAGATATTGTTCTGAACTCAAAATTTACATTACTTTCACAGTAAATAAAGGTAAATATTTTAAATACCCTCTCGCTCGATGGAGTAAACCACAAATATCTAGATCTATGGAGCTAACGTTCTTATTTCAAAATATTAGTCCAGATTCCATACTGCTAAGTAAGCTTATATTTATACTGTGCTTAGGATGCGTTGCCACCAGAGATGTGCGAAGATGAGGATGCGTAGCGACGGATGTGTTTGTCAAGAACCAATAGAATCACTGCGCTGAACTACGCTGGGTAATTGAACCATCGGCATCCATCTTGTATAATCGTGTCGCTCTGACGATTAGAGTCTTTTTTTAAAAGTAAAATCAAATAAAGATATTCTTGAATTTGAATCCTTTGCTACGTTTCCTCGCATGCGTAGAATCGCATCCTTGAAGTTTGTTGCACACAATATAAACTCATCTTATTATTGAAATTAAATATTTTATATAACACATTTTTACAACAGGTGTTGTTTATTCCACACGTATTTTCTTAAGGCATTTAACCACCGAATAATTGTATCAATCCTACACCTTGGTCACCTTTGGGTTAACTAGGTTTGATACTTTCTCTAAAGGGGTAGGCACATGTGTTACAGCATCCAGTTCACACCAAGTGGTACTTCAAATTTGTGAGTTTGTAAAATGTGCAACAGACTTTATAAGAAAAGTCAAAAGCTTAATAATTAACCTTAGACTGTCCGAAACACAGTCTGTAAAAGGGTTTATAATACTAATAAGGTTTTATGTAGATAGAGGAGACAAGATTATTTTGTTTGCTAAATGTATTTTGTTTTGCTGGAATCAAAGTTATAGTACAAAGATAGAAAAGTACTATTTAAATAATGGGTACAAAATAAAAAAAAATACCAAAGCACTTAGCTCCGTCGTGATGCAGAAACTATTTTGTGAACTCTGTCTACATATTACCTGAATATAAAATACACATACATATAATTTACATAATTATTAGTAGATAATTATGTGTCCGTAGCTTCCACCTAGAAACCACACAATATAAGATACATAATATAACATTATTAATATAAGCTACGATAAGATTATGGTATTTTCACTTGAAACAATCGTCTGCTTTTGAGTGCAACAATAATTCAAGCAGTTTTATAAGTTACTATATCTATACAGATAAATAAAATTGAAGTGTCTGTTTGTAATTCCAAAATAACAGCTTTTCACTAAATGCATATGAAAGTATACACGCTACAGACACTAAAAAACCAAGTTTTAAAATTATTCTCTGTCTGTCTGTTTGTTCCGGGTAAACTCTGAAACGGCTGGACGGATTTTAACGGGACTTTCACTGGTAGGTAGCTGATGTTTCAAGGAGTAACTTAGGCTACTTTTAAAAATATTAGGGTTCCGCGACAATAAAGATGAAACTAAATCTACGCGAGTGAAACCGCGTGGCACAGCTAGTTTAAAATATTTTTTATACGAGTACAAAAATATAGAAGTGTTTAGTAATAGGTGCATTGTATAAAAAAATATAAATGTTGGTTATTCGCTCACCTGGTAAGACTGAAAGAAATACTAATTAGATTTAAAATATTATTTTGTTAAAGATTTTATTTGAATACGTTAGTATGAAGAGACTCAAAAAATTAAGTTTCAAGAAAACAATCAAGCAATTCATATCCACTATTTTAATGTTACCAAGACGGCAAACAAGCGGGCAGCCCATTTTCGATAATATTGTTATAACAATTCTGATTAAATTTCATGTTATTTGTAAAATAAACCTCGACAAACCCTACAAGACGACACTAGCAAACTCACTGTTCCCAATGCCATGCCAATAATAAATAAACAAAAACAATGTATTCAATTAAAGAATAATATCCTTTAAATAAAATTACTCTTTAATGCCAACACTTTAAGGTCTAAATTCGTACTTGTTTATTTATTACTGTAATGCCGTTAGCTCCCACGCCATCAACGTGATGAACGTAAATACCTGCAGTAAAGCTGGTCCCAGTACTGGTACCAGGAAACCTTGGTACAGCAAATCAAGGAGGTGATTCTTAATGGCTGGATCGGCTACCTGGAAATAAAACACATTTTATAGTTCAGTAGGTGCTCTATATGATAATGCGAAAGGTCCTTATTGCAAAACAGTGCTAATCATAACTTGACAGTTGTCGGCGAAATTTACTGTCGTATTGGATTGATATTTTAGGAGTTTTTCAGTGCATGAAAACATGGACAAAACGATGTTTTCTGAAAGTGAAACCTACATAGATCTATTTTTGCCCCCGAAACCCTCTACATACAAAATTTCATGAAAATCGTTGCAGCCGTTCCCGAGATCTAGATTCTATATATATATATACAGGAATTGCTTGTTTAAAGGTATAAGATATATATATTACACTAGCTGTGCCCCGCGGTTTCACCTGCGTAAATTTAGTTTCAAACTTACATCCCCTATTTTATCCTCTTAGGAATAATCAAAATCGTTTCTAAGCGGATGCCTACGTCATTACATCTAAACTCAGATATATCTTTATTTGAACAAAGCACCTTCAAATCGCCTGCACGACACAATTATATAGGATTATACATGGTACCGCCAGGTTCGAAATTAACTACCGATCTCCGATTAATTCTCAGACATATGCATGCAGGTTTACGTACGACGTTTTCCTTCACCGTAAAGCACGTGGTTTGAAATCACTGCATATAAGTTTTTAGAAAAACTATTAGGTACAGGCCCCGATGGGATTCGAACTTGCGCCACCACGGCTCTCTTGTCTAGTCTCGTTTAAACCTTGTTTTGTAATTAGGAGGTAAGGGATTAATTAGAAAACGGTTATTTTTAAATACCTGTGCGACAGCGTTGCAGAACTCTAGGGAGTTGATGAATAGCGTGAGCTTGTGTACTTGGTTGACGTCGTCGGACGTGAGACGATGCAGGTGCTCGTTGATACGCAGCGGTAATAGCGAGTATAGACCGCTGAGACCTGGAAATATGGACGAATAATGAATAAAAAATACTCTCATATTATAAACCGCTGGCGGTTTTACTAACAATAAAAATGTTACTTAGATATAAAAGTTTTTATTTCTAAACTAGCTGTGCCCCGCGGTTTCACCCGCGTAGATTTAGTTTCATCCTTATTGTCGCGGTACGGTTCTATTTTTTATAAATAAAAGTAACCCAAGTTACTCCTTGAAATATCAGCTACCTGCCAGTGAAAGCCCCGTTAAAATCGGTCCAGCCGTTTCAGAGATTACCCGGACCAAGACAGACACACAGACAGACAGACAGAACAATTTAAAAACTTGGTGTTTTAGTGTCATTAGCGTGTATATTTTCATTCACACTTCCATTTTATTTATCTGTATAGATTAAATCTCTTTATACTCTATTTATAGTATTATCAAATCTCTTTAATAAGTCGTTTTTTCGCCAAATTGAGCATAGAACCTAAAATGGAATTTGAGTTGCTTAACCGCTTAAAATACTAGTGTTACCAGTAGCGAGCACGGGACAAGTGTTGCCCTGCAGCATATAGTGGGCCAGCGGCTTACAGCGCCCAGACATGTGGGCGCATAACAGTAGAGCATCCCTAGCCGCTGCACCAGCACTGCCTTCGCGATGAACTGACATTAACAGTAGTCGGACTATTAGGAATCTGTAAGAACGAAAACAGAAGAATATATACATGCTTACGCCATCCCAGAAGAATCCCCGGAGGTAAGCTAAGGTATTGTAATAACAAGACTCGACAAGGATGAAGCCCCAACGTAATAGATGGTGAGTCCATCGCCGTCTCAGTTATACAGAATTACTTCTGAGACATATGCAGGTTTCCTCACGATGTTTTCCTTCAACGTAAAGCATTTGGTGTGAAATCACTGCAGATAAGTTTTCTAAAAAAGCTCATCGGTGCAGGCCTCTGGGATAGAAAATAACGAACGAAGCAGGCGACTGTAAAAACTAGGCTACGACGGATCTTGGTGGACATAAAAATAATCTTAAGAAGCCCAACTTGATAATCCGTGGGATGTAAAAGCAAACATATTCTGAGTGTTTGACTGTTTAGTAGTAGTTATACATATACAGAGGGAAATATAAATTGTCGCAGTTACGTATTTGAAAAGCTGACAACTGGTTTAACCCAAATATGATTCTAAAAAGGTTTGGGAAGATAAAACGAGAGTCACGTTGGGTAAAAACCAAATATTGTCAGTGCCGTCTATTACTTGAGATAAGGCCAGAGCGATGAAGAAGATTTTTTAATAGATTTGGTGAAAATAAAAAAGTACTCACTCGGCTTCTGACCCGTTGTCGGTATGGTTGGTCAAAAAGAACAGGTCAATGAACTGCATGTTCTGCATCAAGCACACGCACAGCTGATTCAATACCGTCACTAGTTGAACTGGAAAACCAAACCATTTCGTATTAGAAATAGTACGTTATTTTTTTCTTTATTTATATATATGTATAACGGACATACGAATTACAATAATTAACATTGACTTTTTAAAATAATGATCTTATGCCGAAAAATTGTGGATACTCTCGCATACTTAACCTCACAGCATCTCAAATATTCAGACAAAATATAGTTCCATGCATCCGCAAACAGATCACATACAGGGTTGGCACCTAGGTGGGCAATGAACATAGTCAGGGTATGGCATACCGGAGAATTGTAAATATTATTTTAACAGTACCGTATATACTTTCGTATGCATTTAGTGAAAAGCTGTTAATTTGGAATAAAAAAAAATATCTTAAATTTTATGTATGTATGTGTATACCTAATACTATGAAAAAGCCTTGCTTAAAGGTAGATCAACAGGAAGAAACCGCAAAAGAAACATCCGAGCTTTATAATAAGTCAGAACGAATGATACTCACTTTCCAAATTTTCCGGAGGTAGGCAATGTCTGAACTGATGGAGTAACTTAAGTAACGGCCGCAAGAATGGTTCGGCAGCTATCACCTGCAAACAATTATATATCATAGTATCTTTGACATTAGATACACAATCGTAAGCGAATAGAATATAATATTGTTATATGAGATTAAAATAAATGAATTTCATACTTCGTCATAACTATGGCATGCGAATTTTATTTAGAAACAGGAAAATTTGGAACAATTCACAAGAACAACGCGAGTAAAGGGTTCTTCAAACAATGTGCTCTAGTTACTTGTAGTATTTACCTGAGAACTGTAATGGCCGATCAAACTGCCAAACAATTTCAATTGCTCCAAACGCACTGCATTCTCGTATCTGGAAAGAAAACAGTTAGTAAACAGACAAGTGAATGAATTTACTGGTGTTGTACAATGAGTACATACATGTTCACGCCTGTGTACCGGGTAGGCAGAGGTGTACAGAATACTTGAAGACATTGCGTATATTGCTATTAACATACATACATATGCTCACACCGGTATTCCCCGACCGGGTAGGCAGAGGTATTATAACAAAAAAACAACTTTTCACCGAAGATAAAGTGCGAAGGTGACAGATTGTGAGTCTATCGCCGTCTCAGGCACTATACATATATACGTCTTTTGAATTACTTCTCAGACATATGCAGGTTTCTTCACGAAGTTTTCACCGTATAGCCACTAACCAAGAATGCTTGGTTAGTGGCTATACGGTTGATATAGATTAATTAATCTAGACTCTAGATTACTACTGGGAAATTACAGATAGAAACACCCCTTCGCCCAGTTCGCCTGAAGACCAAAAAACTATGTTATACAAAAATGGATCCTCTTACTAGGTCATAAGATTGAAACTGCAGCGAAGGTAACAAAAGAGAGTTTGTAACAAAAACGAATACCTCATTATCAGTCTTTGTTCCAGGGACTGATTAAAACAAAAGCGTGCGATAAGTATTAATAACAAATAAATAGCGCGAACAAAGGCGTGGGCTTCGATTCATTATCTCGCTCAAGTTATCAAGCCTATTTGATTTATATTTGATTTAGATAAATATGATTAAGTAATATTATATTTTGTAGCCGTAGTTTAGCATATACAAATTTTAAGTCCCGGTTTCATTTGCTTAGGGGTGACATTTCGAAAAACCCATCCATCCAGTAGTTTCGGAACCTATTAGTGGGAAATAAAAAACATCCACATAATAAAAAAAAAAATATGCTCACGCCATCCCAGAAGGGTCCCCGAAGGGGTAAGCAGAGGTGTTGTAACAACAACACCCACATTTCACCGAATATGATTAAGTGCCAACGTGACAGAGGGTGAGTTCATCGCCGTCTCAGGCACTATACATACGTCTTTGAATTATTTCTCAGGTTTCCTCACGATGTTTTCTTTCACCGTAAAGCACGTGGTGTGAAATCACTGCACATTAGTTATTTCGAAAAACAGACTCCGCTGGGATTCGAACATGCGCCGTTTGCGTAGCAGGCGACTGCTTAAGTCCCACGGCCACCACAGCTATTTCGCTTTTATAATATTACTATAGAGTATATACTAATAGTCTATAGACTATAATTGTATTATACACAAATATGACAACACTTAGAAGAATGATTCACGCAGGAAACTCGCACGGTAAAATTGTATGCGACCTCGTTGATAAGAAAACATCAAAAATGGAGCAGAAATTAATTATCATAAAATTAACTTTATACTCACATCTTTAAGGTTGATTATGTTATAACAAGATAAGTATAACATATTCTGACATCTTGACATGGTTTATAAGTTTCATTGCAATGGTTATTATTTATCATATTAATAACTAGCTGTGCCCCGCCGTTTCACCCGCGTAGATTTAGTTTCAAAAGTCAAAAATATCTTTATTCGATTAGACTTATACAAAGTACTTTCAAATCGTCAGTTTCATCCTTATTGTCGCGGAACCCTAATATATTTTTTAAATAAAAGTGGCCTAAGTTACATGGTTTTACAAGTTTTGGAATTACAAACAGACACTTCAGTTTTATTTATCTGTATAGATATAGATATGACTGGCTCGTTGGTCTAGTGGTAGCAAACGCTACTGTGGAACGTGGGGTCCTAGGTTCGATCCCTGGGGCGGGGAGTATTATTGGGTTTTTCCATATGTTATTTCCCAGTAAGGAGCCTGGAGTCTGAATTAATGCTTGGGTAATGGCAATAGACTCGCCCCTATTACATGGGACTCAAACACAGCACGCGAAATGTGTACTTATAGTACACCCACATTGATAATTAAATTAACGTATACATGTATTTAACATTTACTTTACACGAGGCTATTGTTGCAGTAAAATATTGTGCAATACACTTTTCATGAGCACTCATTTGATCTCAAACCAAAATGTTCATTGTATTCATGTGCCAAGGTTGATTTTAATTCTAGCCTACTATCTACTAACATAATTTTGAGGCATAGAAATGTAGATCAAACATTACACAAACAAATTATCACCCTCCTGCCCATATCCCATTATAAATACATGCATAATATGCTCTCGCTTGTATTCCCCTAAGGGGTAGGCAGAGGTGTTGTAATAGCAACACCCACTTTTCACCGAAGATGATTGAGTGCCAACGTGACAAAGGGTAAGTCCATCACCATTATATTATATTATAATTACGTCATATATATTTTTCTAAGAAAGTAGCATGATTGAGAAATACGGAACTGATTACTTATACGTGTATTCTGTTCAACACAGGGTCCGTGCAAGAGAGTTGCCATATGGAATATTATACATAACATACTATAAATAAATATTGTGTTGCCAACAGGTAGAGGTCTCTTTCCACCTTGGTTTTTGTTGCCAGCTAATATACCAAACGCATTCTGCTATAGCTATCTAATAAAAAAAAAGTAACTCACTTGCCAGTACACGAGGCCCATTGGTACAGCTTGTCCAATAAGTTCTCACTGAGCAGGTACTCAAGGCAAGCCGCCGGCTCGGTCGACTGGGTGAGCTCCCTAGCCTTTGCCTCCAGGACTATCAACGTAGTCAGCTGCTCCATGTGATTCACTACCCCCAGCACGTCATCGTGTAGGTATTGAGGCTGGGGATATTGAAAAAAATATGTATTTATTAATATTCTACATATATAAATATTATAAACAAGGTTGCCCTCGCCTACTTGGCTATTTTGCGCATGGCATTTGTGTGTGTAGGGTGCCGCCGTTTAAGCTGTATGTTGATAAATAAGTCAGTCAGTCAGGTCTTTGAATTGTACGCATATGATCTGCGTATATATATGGATCCGAAACGACAATCTAATACAGCTAGTACTCGAAGGGAAAAGGGGAAGGGGAAGTTTGAGGAGAAACTCGTCGTATCAGGAGGTCGAGGATTGTGCCCAAGAAGAGGCGATCGCTCTACCGACAAGAGCATCATCTCCCTGGCCTTAATCCCATGTATTTGGGGTCGGCACTTGATTCAACCCGATGTGGCTGATCACCTGATTTTTATACGAAGCTACTGCCATCTGACCTTCGCAACCCCTTTTTCGAGGAAAATCGGCAATCTGGGTTAAACCAGTTGTCAGACTCTCTTAGGCCTCTGACTGACCTGTAACGATTGCCAAAGATGTTAAATTGGCAACCGGGACCGACGGCTTAACGTGCTCTCCGAGGCACGGAGGGAACTCAGGCGGTCACCCATCCAACTACTGGCTAGGCGTATGGTTGCTTAACTTTGCTGATCGAATGATATGCGCGATAGCAACAGTGCCACGAGCTCCTCCGACAAGAGCAAAACTCTTAAATTGAAGTAGAGATATGGATAATATGGATGAATTGTACACACCCGCGACTTGACAGTGATGTCAAAGACTTGCTGCCAGTGCTTGCAGAAGGAGGTGTAGCAGGCTTGCGGCTCGTAGTCGTAGCGCGGGTCGAGCGAGCGGGACAGCTGCCGCGCGAACGAGAGGGAGCTGTTCCGCAGCCGACGCATCTTGGACGCTCAGCGTTGCTGGTGCATCTGGGAGTTGCATGGAAAGTGACATCTAGTTTATACTGGCTGTAAGCCTAAACAAAGTAGCATTCTCTCTCGCTTGCGCTATTTGAAACGATAAAAATTATGAAAATTAGTCACATGAAATAATGTCATTCCCGTACATTTTGTATCGTTTCTACAAGCGAAGCTTGAGGATGATGTTGCTTTGTCTATAGACCCTTGTACCTGCTACTATGTCTGCGCAGGATTTGACATATCTGTATATTTTGGACAATTCACACAATATCTTTTTAATTCAATTTAGTACCTTATATAATTTTAATTAATGCTGCGTCGGACTTTTGTGTTATGAAAAAAAAATTATTTCTTTCTAAATTTATTTATTTATTTATTTACTTATAACCTCTTTACAGTATAAATAAATAAATAAATAAATTGTAGTCTATGTGTTATTCTGATGCTATATTATTGTAAAGTTTCATTAAAATCCATTCTGTAGTTTTTGCGTGAAAAAGTCACAATCATCCATACATCCATCCATCCATATTCGAAAACTTTCACATTTATAATATTAGAAGAATCATTAGGTTTAGGTTTAAAGAATTTATTCTCATAAAAACTAACAAGTTCACTTACAATGAGATACAGAAAGAATTCTTAATATTTAGGTAGTAATATATACAAATAAGTGCTCTGATTTACAATAAGTCTATATCGTGTATACATGTTTCTTAAGTCTACTTTTGAATAATGGGATACTGTTACACTCCTTAACGTCGTTTGGTAATTTGTTATACAGCTGTACTCCCTCAAATAATATGGTTTTTTTACCGTAATTGGTTCGATAGTCGTTGCCGAGATTTAACTTATGCTTACTCCTAAGGTTATGTGTATATAACTTCTTAGGTAACTTAATATTTGACTTGACGGAGTTTGTTGTTATTTTCTTTATGAGGACGCAGGTACTGAATATATATAATTGTTTCAGATTAAATAGTTTAGATTTTTGATACAACAAATTTGATGGGGTTAATGGCTCATAATGGAATAGTGCTTTAATTATTTTATTTTGTGTTCTTTGCAAGGACAATAGGTTTGTTGAGGAGGCAGATCCCCAGATTTCAATCAAATAGTCGAGATGCGATTTGACAAGTGTATTATATATAATAGTGCGAATTTGTTTCGGAATACAATGAACTGCCTTACGCAGAGCTCCTAAAGTGGACGTTAACTTTGCATTAACATGTTCAATGTGCGGCTTCCATGTCAATTTATCATCTATCCATAAACCAAGATATTTTTCAAGGTGAGTTCTTTGTATTGTAACATTATCAATAGTAAGGGGAGTATAATCTGGGATGCGTTTGTTTTTTGCTGCAAAGATAATGAAAGATGTTTTCAACGTGTTTATGGTGAGTAGGTTGAATAATAATATATAAGCTTTTCCCCATGAATTCGCAAGCATAATGATTTTTAGGGACTAAAGGCTATGCACAGATATATTAGAAGTCAGTAAGTCAGAAATTTGATAATCATACATTTATATCTTCCACTCGCTAACTGGCTTATCATTCCTGGAATATGGACATAACATATAACAAAAATAGTTTGTTTATGAATGCTATAGTGTTATGACTCACAAACTCTAGGTTAATAGTAAGTTGTTATCTTTAACGAGGTCCGAGAGCTTGAGTATGACTCAACATACCTAATATAGTTAAAACTAGCTGCCCCGCGCGGTTTCACCCGCGTAGATTTAGTTTCATGCTTTATGCCATGAAACCCTAATATATTTTCTAAATAAAAGTAGCCTAAGTTACTCCTTGAAAAGCTGTATGACAGTGAAAGTCCCATTAAAATCCATCCAGCCGTTTCAGAGATTACCCGGAACAAACAGACAGACAGACAGACGGACAGACAGATATTTTTTTTAAACTTGGTTATTCAGTGTCAGTAGCGTGTATACTTTCATATGCATTTAGTGAAAAGCTGTTATTTTGGAATAACAAACAGACACATCAATTTTATTTATCTGTATGTATAGATGTATAGATAATATTATCACACTCAACATACCTATTTATAGATATGTACACACTTCAGACAAAAGATTCCTTGCATAAATTATCATGTCAAGTTCCAATATAAGGAATGCCATTTACATAATTCTAAATGCTAAGTAGTAAGTCATTGCTATGTAAGGATATTATTGTTGAAGGTCACATGTGTAACAAATTGTCCAAATCACCATACTTAAATGTAAAGATGTTCAAAAGTCTGAATACAAATTGCTTGCTTTTACAATTCTGTCAGTCTAGACAAAGTAGCATTCTCTCGTGCCTGCACCAATAGAAATGATACAAAATGTATGGAAATTACATAAATCAGTCACATGACTTATGTCATTCCTGTACATTTTGTATCGTTTCTAATATCGAAATGTGAAGATAATGTTACTTTGTCTACAGAGCCTGGTTACATATTATATCTATACTTAACATGATATGAAGAAAGATTTCTTTGTTAGTAACTCAAAGTTCCAAACCTACAAGACCAGTGTTCAAATGATGTGTTTGAATGCTATATTTAGCATTGTATGAGTCTAAAAATAGGTGTGTTGAGTGTGATAATAATAATAATAATTGCTGAGTAAAATCCCTAATAAATTACGGGTGACGCAGTGGACAGAAACTAGTTGCAATATATATCAGTTTCACATGAAATGTTCAGTTCATTTTTTTTCTTTAAACCATGTTAGAACGGCTATAAGCCACTTACACTAATAGGTACGCACTTTTACTCAGTCTTCTCGCTGTACTCCAAGCATACTGACATGATATCCTTCCATTCATCCGCAAACAAATCACATGCAGGATATTTGTCCACAAGAGAGATAACAGACAGACAGAGACAGAAAGGCATTATCTATACTAGGAATAGTAAGCTGGGTTTGCTGAGCACCATTCCCACAGACACAAATTTTTATTCTGTGATATTTATCAATTTCTGTTTATTTAGCTAGATTTAAGTTCTTTTTCAATATTGTTATAATCAATCACTGTTACAATTAATAAAATATAGCTTGAGGAAAAATAACTGTTACTGGATTTCCTCTACAAAATCAGTTCAACTACTCATTAACATCATAAATTACAGACTTTACTAGCTGTGCCCCGCGGTTTCACCCATGTAGATTTAGTTTCATCCTTATTGTCGTGGAACCCTAATATGTTTGATAAATAAAAGTAGCCTAAGTTACTCCTTGAAACATCAGCTACCTACCAGTGAAAGTCCCGTTAAAATTGGTTCAGCCGTTTCAGAGATTACCCGGAACAAACAGACAGACAGACAGACAGAGATAAAATTTAAACATTTGTTTTTTAGTGTCAGTAGCGTGTATACTTTCATATGCATTTAGTGAAAACTTGTAATTTTGTAATTACAAACAGACACTTAAATTTTATTTATCTGTATAGATATAGGCTTACTCTCACAGATTATAAAACCCATCAAAAGTTACACAATGGGATGCATTATTTGTGTGTGAAAATGGAACATTAACAATAGCTGTGGTGAAACTGCTCACAACATTTGCATTTTATGTTGGTTTGTTGCAACAAAGCTTTAAGACTAGCTTTCTGTTCAAGACCAAATTGATATATATTGCATTATATTAGTTCACTCAAGTTCACTAGATGGCGCTTCTCATAATTAGATTGCGCTATGAAGTTTCTCCACGCAATATGTAAATAGGACAAAGAGTTCACAATAAATGAGATCGAAATTGAGTTCAAACGAGATCGAAACCAAGTTTGTATTCACTTCAATTTGCATTGGTGTTTTATTCAGTACCTATCCTGATGCAAACCAGTTCAGTTCAGTTCAACAGTACTGAGCATCAATTGATCTCCTTGGTGCTCAAACCTGTGACTTTGGGTGTATTTAATTAGCATTCTTCAGTCTTCTGAAGGATTGTTGTTAGTGGATGGTATTTTTTAAAAACATATATTGTGTTATTTCAGCAGTAAGATGAGTGATGGAGAACAGCATAACTATAGTTCTTAAGATAATCAATACCATATGGATAATCTATACAGATAAATAAATTGAAGTGTCTGTTTGTAATTCCAACATAACAGTTTTTTACTAAATGCGTATGAAAGTATTCACATTAAGTACTGATATTAAAACACATTTTTTTATAAATTTCTCTGTCTGTCTGTTCCAGGTAATCTCTGAAACGGCTGGACCGTTTTTAACAGGCGTGACCAAGGGAAATAAGGAGTCATTTCTTATATATAGATAATCAAGTTCCGCAAAATTAAGCATGTAATTATATCTACACGGGTGAAACTGCGGGGCACAGCTATTTATATATAGGGTAAATACTTTAAATTAAAATGAATACTTACTTTAAATCAGAAATGGATGTATCAAACTCCTTGCAAATGTGCATTATAAATGATAGATAAAAAATTTTAAGAAAACATATTACGCCAACCACATACATGATAGGAGCAGAAGGATGATGATGATGGATAAATATGCAATTATGATAATCTATGATTGTGATAAAAGTGGTCATTATAGGTCTTTATAAGAGGATTAATATAGTTATAAACAAATAATAATTAAACAATCCACTTTGTTAGCAGGTGTGTTTGAACAGGGGCCTTTACCATAAGCTAATAGTGCCATGATGTTTGGCTGCGTGAAAGTGACGGACTTACACTGACATATACATCTGTCTCATGATAATTGTCAATCTATAATTGCAGTATGAGGTCATGGTAGGACCCTATTGTACTGAGAAGCAGAGAACCCAATTATTGTAAACCAGTGCTTGTTAATTCTAGCTTAAATTTTGATAGAAAATTGTGGGGAATAAGTGCTGACTATATCGAAACATGGAGTTGTTTATTGTAAACATAAACTTACGCACATCATCGTACAAACGTCTATCACCAATTACAATATCATGAACGAACCTTGACATTACGATGTAATTACTAACAGTGTGTACAAAATGTTACAAGTGAGTGCTACATTTTATCCAACAAATGTGCAAATAAACTACCCATATGAATATAGTATATTAGTTACGTAAATGTACGTACGATCAGGATGATTCTTGAGTTTAAAATAGAAGCTGCAACCCACAAAATAAACCACAAAAGTTACATGATACGCAGTAGTCCTTCTTGGAAGATTATGTCATTAGTCACTTCAAGGTAGCCTTTACTACACTGTTCACTATTCAACTTCACTTTATAATAAGTTCATTGTCCATCGCTGTTTTGTTTAACATAAAATATCGTCTCGTGATATAAAAAACTCGCAATCAAAAACGCAATCATCCATCCATACATGCACGAAGGAAATGAAAGTGACAGTCATAATGACAGATTATGACGGGAAGGATTAGACATCAGTGGCAATTCCTTTCAAAGCATTTTTATTGTTAAGTAAAGGCAGTGGAAATGTAACATGTACAACCAAATTTAAAATTTTATTTCATTTTATTGAAGAAAGCTAAACGTAGTTTCGAAAAAACCTCTTTTGGAGCAAGCTGTCATTTTTATTCAAGAGCGGATTTTTTTCTATATCTATGAGCATGCCTGTTCCGTAGTCTTATTTATTTCTCATTTAGATACTTCAGTCGTCAATATGTACATTAAATACCTATACATGATTTTATATTTTAATATTAAGAACTTACCTGCTTATTTGTATTAAAATTTTTGGCAAGCAAAATTCCTGGAACTTTCATAAAATAATTTCGCAATGAGTCGCGCAGTACTGCAAAAACATCGAAATATGAAAGGTGTAAGCACAGTAAACATTGCCGCTCATAGAATATCAAGCGTATCGTCTAAAGCACAGTTGAGTGGTGGCCCATCTAGTGATAGACTGACCCCATTGGACTTTGACAGTTTTATCCCCTGGATTTGCTTAGAAATGCAATGTCCACATGAAGTTGCCGTCAAGAGACAACCCATAGTAGAAGGTATGCTAACTCACGGATTCAAGTTCAACGGAAGTTATCTTTTACGCAGATAGGAAAAAACTCTATGCCTAACCCTCTCTAGGAGAAAACTTTAGTAAAATGTCAACGATCCGCCTAATGACAAGTGAATGTGAGAGAGCACTTCCACACAAATAATAAGCAACGAAGCCCTTGGAGTAAGAACACTCAGAATCTCACAAATTTAACAAAATATCATTTGCAACATGTTTGTTAAAGCGCCTGGAACTTTTAAGTGTGCAATATCTTAATGCGAAACTTTATTTTATTTGATAGCAAGAACATAATTTGTAGACTTCTGTCCTCTACGGCAGCTGGGAGCTCATAGCATATATAATCCTTTTAAAAATAACGTGAGCTCATGATATCGACACTCTAGAGAGCACTTTGACAGGACTCACTATCTGGCTATCTGCCCCAAATACTTATGAGAAAGGCTTCAAGAAATTAAGTACATTTAATTTAATTGCAGATTATAAAGAAAAACTGCAGAAAAAACGAGAAAGTAGGGCATCTGTATCGCAGAGAAAATCAGAATCGGCCAGCCCGACTCAACCACCCCACGAGCCAGCTCTTAATACTAAATCTGTTATACCTGATTACGATGAAGTATTGGTTATCAAAACTTTTTACAATCTACGTGGAAACCTTGTAGAAGTAGCTATCGACGGCTACCGACACCAAATGAGCAAAAAAGTACTTCAAGCTCTCAATATTTGCCTCCCCTTCCATTCCTCCTGGATCAAACTAACTGTATCCAAAGTTAAACTCGATACCTCGTTAATGAGCGAAATTGCGAAGATGTTACCTCATTCAAATTTAACTGACATTTCGTTTGATGGTTCTTTTCTTGCCGAGGCAAATTATTACGTTCTTCTAGATCACATATCCAGTTTAAGACGTCTTTCCCTTAAAAGATGCTGCATTAATGACCTTGCGTGTAGAGAGCTTGCTTCTAGGTTGCACTTTGGTAAACCAGCGTCCAAGAGTTTATTGCTCCTTGACTTAGCTTCGAATTATATCACAGATGATGGAGCTATATATTTTGGGGATGCATTAAGAATGAATCGTCGATTAACGCACATAAATTTATCAGACAATGCAATCACTGACGTTGGTGTCGCTGCGATACTAAAACATTTGATGGAGTTTGAAGTACACTTCGAAGAAATACTGGCCAAAAAACGAAGGAGGAGACAGTATCTCGAGGAAAGGAAAGCTGTTTACGAATCGTGTTTGAAGGATGCGGTGCTGTATCAAAACATGTCTATTAATTCCCGCTCTATTACCTATGTGGCTAGTCTTTCAACTGGTCGTTCGACCACTCGTTCAGCAACTACTCGTTCCACGACCCCGATGAAGACGAGATCTTTAAAGAATCTGCCTCGTAAGCGAGTGGCAAATGTTCCACTGCCAGAACTGAGTGCACCTTTAAGAGCAGAAATTATGACGCAGAAAATTATGGGTGAGTTTAGCGACGTGTTTGATGCTACCAAAGTCCTGAAGAGAGACGGACGCTACTATTGTTTGGGGAATCTAGTACTGTGCTCTATTAACTTGTCTTACACAAATTTAGAACTACCTTCTTTGAGAAAACTTTGTAAAGTACTGAAGTACCAGTGGGAAATTAGTTCGGTATCGCAATTACAAGAAACTGGTTTATTGCGAGTTCTTGTTGAAGGTACATATACTCCTAATTCGTGTGATGAATTGAAAGATATAGATATGTATTTGAAATTAAAAACTGAAGCCAAGGGTCCTCTACGAACTGCTAGTCGGTATAAGGTCTAAATTGTAAATAGACCTCATTCATAAAATAGGGTCTTAGATAAATATCATATCCAACTTGGTGCGGATACTCAGTTTCGTTATAAACTTAAACTGCATTAAACTGCGTGCTTTATAAACTTAAAGCGGTTTAAGTTTATCTTAATTCCTACTCGTTAGAAGTTTCTTGGATTAATTTGTGTCGTATAAATGGCTAACACCAGTCTTAGAATTTGATTTTGACTTTTGAATGAATTGAATTTGTTGATTTAGATAGGTAGTCGTCAGTATGTTGTTCATATTTAGTGGGGATTTGTGGAAAATTTGTCCAATAATCTCCCGACTCAAAGCTGCTTTCGATCTCAGTGGGGATTTTTGGACTTTTTTTCCACTATTCCCCACTGGTGGGGATTTTCAGTAGGGATTATTGGAATAACCCGTTTATTTTAACATTGCTAGACATATTGATATCGAATACCCTTTATCAGAATTCAGATGTTGAATGTTACATATGTTACATGTTTTATTATGTTTAATTTTTTACTATTTATGAACATTATTATTTCTGTTAAGTGTAATTTTGTTTATAAGGGTAGCTAATTTTTTTATAAGTAAGTATGTACTTAGGTTGTTTGTTGTGAGAGCTCTTTAATTTTAATATTTATTGTTTTTTTTGTTAAACTGTATTCCAATAAATAATTATTTTATCTTATTTATTATTATTTTAGTGTGTTTGAATTAATAACAGTTTTAGATTATTTTACGTTACAGCTGCCTTGATTGTTACTCAGAAGATACAGTCAGATGCATAGGCATTAGATTTTTACTGAAACCTTACTTTAACCTTTACTGAAACGGTTCCATTTCAGGAAATAAATATATAAAAGACCCTTATGGATTTATTCGGGGCGAATTGAGAAGTGTAACTCGATATTAGTTAAATTTACTTACATAGTTAACTGTAGTCTACTTTTCTTGTTAAAATGGAAGATGATTATTTTATTTGAAGGCAAATGCTTAACTTCAATAAAAAAATGAGATACAAAATTTCCAAGTGTATTTTTGTATTGTGATGAAATATAATAAAAAATAGTATTTTATGAGAGAAAGAAAAACCATCAAGAAGATGAGAGGAAGGCTTGAATTTTGCAGCAGCTCAACTAGGGACTGTACATACAACTCTTACAGAAAACTCTGTTATGTACCACGGACAAGCAGATTTGTCTCCAGAAATCAAATCCTATGCTTACTTAGCGCGAGTTTATCATAGACTTAATTTTATTCTACAGAATGATGAATGACACATTTGAACAAGAAACTTTGTATGCGTCATGTGATACAGGTGCCGGCATAAGTTATGAGCGCTGACCTGAATACGCCGAGATTTATGTCTCTTGTCTGTATGGAGCGATACGAATAAAAGCATGTGCAGTGTCCCCACTAGGTGTTTAGCTAAGCGCTCATAGCTTGTGATAGCACCTGTGCGCATTTCTCTGTTTGTTTGATAGCTAAACTGAACATCTTGAAAGAGTTCCTAGCTATTTTGATGTTCCTCCGTTTATATACAAACAACTGAACACTGATAAAGTGACATCATTATCACGTCATCATAATTGATGACAAGAAGCGGAGGAGAAGTCACAAGAAAATCATTTTTATTTAGTATACAACGTGATTATTTTGATAAATTTATTTTTATAAACATTTATTTGCAATGACGGCGAGGTCGGTCCGATCGATGAAGTCGATCAGGTCGCTGATCGAAAACGATGAGTCCTCGAAGATGATGCAGTTCGAAGACTACATAGCGATGGCATGTGATAGGTTCAATTGTCCATATCCTGTCGTGGTTAAAAAAGACGTGCAAAGAGGTAAATCGTAACGTGCAAATCAGTCCCTGTTTGTTCTTGAATATATACCTGTTTTTTTACTTAACGGCCTGTGGTATGCCTGCTTCGCTAGTTGGCTGACTAGGATGCAGTAGCTCATGAGTAAATAGGCGCCTTACAATACCAGGAGAGTAATTTGCATGTTTTGCCGGCTATAGGAGAAGCCACAGTTTATATTATACTTACTACGTGGCGTGGTGGTGAACAGTGATAGCACAGTCCTAACGGTAAGCGGTTACTGCAGCTTTCGTCCAGTTTGATATGCGCTTGCAGAACTTAGGCCGGATTGTCGCTTATTTGAAATCATATGCAAAACGTATTAGTGCAGCGTCTGGTTATTTACGGTTTTCAAAAAGCTTTGATTGTGATTCTTCATTTCAGATGATTTTATGAAGTCTCTGAAGCAGGAGGGTGTGACAAAATACAAGACAATAAGCTTATCTGCACCTAGGGATGTCCCGAAGCCCGCCCCCCCGCCTTCTGCCCCCGCACCTAACATATCCGCCGCGGCTGCCTCTGCCACCTCCATCGCCTCCGAAGACGAAGAGGCTATCGTAATCACATCCATCTACGACAACATGCACCACCTCGCCGAGATATGTCTCGCTAGACTACGACACGTCCCCAGGACACTGATGCAAATACTCTGCCTCATCATACCCTACTATGAACATTTAACAAAGCTATATTTCAAACGGTGCCGAATTGACACATACACGATATACGAACTGAATAAAGTAATCCCAATGTCGTACATAACTGATATAACCCTCGACGATTGTCCGCTGCCAGAGGCTAATTACGCTATCTTATTGCAGAAGAGATCACGGATCAACAACCTCTCCTTATGTAGATGCTGTATTGACGACGAAGTTTGCTCACGAATAGCTACTCAGTTGTTCTATTTAGAACCAGCAGAGGCGACTCTAGGCTCGTTGAATCTATCTTTCAATAACATAACTGATGTAGGTGCAAAACAGCTTGCTGATGCACTGAGGACAAACAGACACTTACGATATTTAAATTTAGCCAGTAATCTTATCAGCGACGAAGGGGCTATTGCCATTTTCACTGTGCTTGGTGAATTCCCTTTAACATACGACGAAATAACGAGCAGGCGTCAACGATTAATGGAGTATTTGAAAGCAAAAAACGTGCTGTACATGAAATATTTAAGCGAATTAGAAGTGAAGTCAGCCACTGACGAACTGAGTCAAACGGGGCGCCGACAAACAACGGCATCGTCAGTGAAAAAGAAAAGGTCGTCTGCTACATCGCTGAAGAGTAAATCAATACACGGTGGCCAAATACTAGACAAGAAGGACAAGGATAAGCCGAGTAAAAGTAAAAGTACGAAGAAAGAGAACATTGCGAAGGCTGAGATAATGGCGATCGAGATGGTTGGACCCTTCCGTGACCCCTTCAGTTTTGACGCAATAAGGATGAAAGACCACTACACTTACTGCTTGGGAAACATGGTGCTATGTTACTTCAATATTTCCTACAACAACTTGTCTTATTTGAGTTTGAAGAAGCTGCACATGATCTTAGTGTACCAGAGCATACATAAGAAACAAAATCAAGCTGGGTTGTTGAGGGTTGTGATGGAAGGTAACCCCTTGCCTATGACTTGCATTGAGTTAGTGTGGGTTGGGGAGCTTCTGGGACGGAGTGTGGGCAGACTCCAGCTGGAATACGGAGCCAGAAGGAAAAGTCGCAATAGGATGTCCATGATACCAGATCGGGTGAAACACTAAACAAACACATAGTGCGTACAATTACTAGATATTTATTGAGTCGTTTTAAAATTGTTGTGTATATACATTATAAACTTTCAAGAGTCGATTATTTATACTTTCTTGTTAAATACGATTCCAACTAAGTTGTAATATAATTACTTAAGCTATTTTATAATACGGTTTTAATTTTGTTCATTACAGACTTGATTTTGGTAACTTCTGTTTTTGAATCATTATCACATTTAGTTATGGACTCCTTTCGTTTTATGGCTATTAAATTATTAACAATATGAACTTAAGAAACTAGGAGGGAAACAAATACTGTGATGAATACAAGTTTAAATATAGGGTTACGTCTTAAAAAATTAAGAAAATCTAAAAATACAGCACCGACTGGTCGTTTGCTTACGTCATGCTAGGCTACTATAATGGCAAGTGTAAAAAAACTTAATCCTAACATACACAGGGCTTTCGGAAGAATAAAAGAATACGCCCAATTATCTACCAATACTGTCATTGTTTACATCTATAGATCGTATCGTGTGTCGTGGATTAGTTGTAGTTTCGAGGTGGAAGGTATTCTCTGTTCGGTTCAGTCGGGATTCTGTTGTCACCGGGCCGCCCACCGCTACCAGGGAATTCGGGTCCATTAGGCTTACCAGACGGGTAGCCTTGACCGCCCGGGTAATTCGATGAACCTGGATAGCTCTGTGAACCAGGGTAGTTTTCATTAGTTCCTGTAGGATATGGTGTGGAACTTCCCTGATAGGAACCACTTTGTGGTCCAGAGCTGGTGGGTCTGTCTTGGTATCCTGGTCTTGAACCTGGGTAGCCTTGCGGTGTACTTCCCGGATAAGACGACGGTCCTTGGCCGGTACCTGGATATGAAGATGGTGTAGAACCAGGGTATGATGGAGACTGGCCTTGATTGGAACTACCCGGGTATGACGAGGAAGGACCCTGCGGTCCTGAGCTACTGGGGTAAGGTGATGGCCCCTGCGGGCCTGAACTGCCTGGATACGACGGGCCTTGAGTTCCTGGATAGCTATTTGATGGGCCTTGCGGTCTAGAGGCTGGATAAGGGTTACGAGATCCTTGGTAATCCCCGAACCCAGAGAAATCCTGGGAATTGCCAGATAAGTCGTAAAGATTAGCATTCAGGCCGTAGAAACTAGGAGCAGATTGACAGTCGAACTGATTCCACCAAACGCAGACGAAGTCTTGTTGTGAGAAGATAGTTCCATTGGGGCAGAGGAAGTGGTAGGTTCTATTGTTGGCGCATACGTGGAACACCTGGCACCTGGTTTCGACGTCAGCGTAGTATCCAGGGTAAGCTTGCGCGTCGCAGCGGAAAGATGTTTCAGGAACTTCAGTTAAAATTGGGTAGTCTATATCTGGTTCACCGGGAATAGCAGAATAATCGCCACCTTCGTAGAATCCACTATCACTAGAGCCAAATGATCCTCCTGGGTATCTAGAGCCGGGGAATCCAGATGAGGGGCCGCTCGACCCTTCTAGCGGGAATGAACCAGGTTGACCTGGATAACCAGATGATCCACTGGGACCTTGCCCTGGATAGTTCGGCCCTTGGCCGGGGTACGACGGTCCTTGGCCAGGGTACGACGGACCTTGACCAGGATAAGAAGGCCCGTTAGGTCCTTGACCTGGGTAGGAGGGTCCAGTAGGTCCTTGACCAGGGTAGGAGGGTCCAGTAGGTCCTTGGCCAGCGTAAGAGGGTCCAGTAGGCATTTGGCTAGGATAGGAAGGTCCAGTAGGCCTTTGATCAGGGTAAGATGGTCCACTTGGCCCTTGGCCAGGGTACCCTGTTTGCGGGCGCTGACTACTAGATCCAGGATAACCTTGATTTGCGGGTCCGGTAGGTTGTTGACCTGGATAGGTAGGCTCCTGTCCCGGGTAACCAGTTTGAGGTCGCTGACTGCTGGGTCCTGGGTAACCTTGATTGGAGCCAGGGTAATTGGAAGATCCCGGATACCCTGGAGAGGTTCCCGGCCCAGAGTATTCATCCTGTTGAGGCCCAATAGGGTACGGTGTGGTAGAACTAGGGTAGCTTTGAGGTCCAGAAGGTAGGCCAGGGCGGCTTGAAGTTGGTCCCGGACCAAATGGTTTTCCGGGCTTGTTGTATTCGTAGCCTCTTTGCGCAACAGCCAAAGCCAGTAGCACTGAAAAAGAAAAAAAATGTTTTAAAACAAAGTATAAACATTTTGAGGAAATCATTCTTTTTATGTCAAATATCATGGCATATTTTTTGTGCCCGAGGGACGGCAACTGGACGTATCGACAGTCTGTCACGTTAACACTTAATTTTCTTTCGGTGAAAAGTTCACGCCCGTATTCTCTGAACAGGTATGGGGCCAGTTATGTTAAGTCCCATGTGATAGGGGGCAAACCGGGCACCATACTCCTACTTGGTTGCTACTGGGAAATTACCGATTGAAACCCAATAACACTGACGACCCGGGGGTCGAACTCAGAACCTCATGATCAGGAAAAGCGTTTCCAAATACTAGACTTTTTGAGCATTGGAACTGTGTCCATGGGCTTATAGTTGCTTGAGTGATTTATTTTGTATTTTTAAAACTGTATAATATTCTTTAAAAGAGTAATTACTGAGTTTCTTGCCAGGTTCTTCGCAGTAAAAGCAACCTTCCGAACCTGGCGGTAGCATGTATAATCCTGTGTAATTGTGTCATTCTGACGATTTGAAAGTACTTTGTGTAAAGTCTAATCGAATAAAGGTATATTTGAGTTTGAGTTTGAGTTTAGATCAATGTCAGGCAGTCAGTCAAAAATGCTAAGTATAAGTACGTCTCGTGATTTATTCTTATCAAAATCCCTGCAGCTGTTAGCGCGTCATGTGAATAATTACAGGTGCTATCATGAGCTATGAGTGATCGACGAAAATAGTGAGAGTAACTGCGCATGTACTTTATGCGTCATAAAAAGAGATAGAGACAAGACTTATAAAATGACTGATTCAAGGTAAGCGCTTGTAGCTCGTGACGGCACCTGTACCTACAATACCGTGATGAAATTAAAATACTTCTAAAAGGTAATCATATCACCCTAGTTAGTCCACACGTCCAACTCTACTTTCTAGACATTCGAGGCTAGGACTAATTTCTTGTGGTTATTTAGTGGCTTCAAAGTTGTTCGCTCAAAATTACTTTTGGGTTTCACCAGCGCAATCTTAGTTTCAAAGGTTCAATATTTTTTGTTGTAAAAGTAGGTGAAAAGAGTAAATAATTTCTTTTCAGCAAAAGCAACCTTCTGAACCCGGTGGTAACATATATAATCAGTATTTATATATTTTATTCTGTGTCCTGACGATTTTAAAGTACATTGTAAGAAGTCAATGCAATTAAATATATTTTAAATTTTTTTATTTTCATTCTAGTGATTGTAAGTTATCCGTCAGCTATCTACCGGTAAAAGTGCCGTCAAAATTAGGCGAGTTCTTTCGGAGATCAGTCAGACAGGGGCCCAACCATGAGCTCTTATTGCAATGATAATTCAGTTGTGCGACAGTGGCAGATGTATACACGGCACATACATCTGTCTCATAAATGAGTGCTCCATAAATAAGAGAAAAACTATTTTCATTCGCAACGTTCTCAAATGCTCTCAAATACCTGGGGCCTTACCATGAGCTCTTATTGCCATGATAGTTTCACTAATTTTTGAGACAGATGTATATGACGTATATACATCTGTCACTGTCACACAACTGAATTATCATTGCAATAAGAGCTCATGGTTGGGCCCCAGGTTATTGTTTGTTATAAGAACACTTTGTAAATCAGTAGTCATAAGTGCATTTTGTAAATCCATGTTATTATGACATTAGAGACAGAAAGACTTATTATTTTATTTATTTAAAATAAGTTAGGAAATCATTAACACAATTTTAAATAGTGTAAGTTGATTGTCAATATAGATAAATGCAATTTAAATTGTTAACAACGTACAGTCCCGCCAGCACAATGGCTCAGACGGCAGATGACATCGCGTGGGATTGTGGGTTCGATGTTTCGTAATATTAGGGAAATTTTCGTCACTAAAACGTAACTGTCGTAACTTTGGTAAACTGGATACCAGCCTGTACTCTATACCAAAAAGGTGCGCCCAAAAAGTCTTAATCCTCTATATAATTATGTTTTAAAAACAAAGTATAAACATCTTGAGGAAATCATATTTTTCATCTATACATACAGATAAATAAAATTGAAGTATCTGTTTGTAATTCCAAATTTACAGCTTTTCACTAAATGCATAAGAATGTATACACGGTACTGACCTATGTCAATACCGTGTATACATTTTCTATAATTTTTTTTTTATAAAATATTTTTTTCTATAAAAACCAGTTTTAAAAAAAATTCCCTGTCTGTCTGTCTGACCGTCTGTCTGTGTGTCTGTCTGTTTGTTCCGGGTAATCTATGAAACTTTCGCTGCCAGACGGCTGATGTTTCAAGGAGTAACTTAGGCTACTTTTATTTAGAAAATATATTAGGGTTCCGTGACATAAAGCTTGAAACTAAATCTACGCGGGTGAAACCGCAGTACACAGCTAGTATGAAATACAATAGTATATTTTTTTTATATTGCATAGGTATACGAGACAGCAGCATATCACGTCTGTCACGTTAGCGCAGAAGGGGTAGGCATACGAGACGGCGGTAGGCGGAGAGCTAGCCATATGCTTACGACCCTTGCATACTTCGTTCTTCGTCTACATTCATTCATACAATTCTTACTTACAGAAGCAAACTTATGACAATGAATATGAAATGAGCAATTTCCTGTTAAACTTAGCGTTGTTAAGTAATTTGGAGGTTTGAAGAAGCCTTGTACTTAAATTAATTTATTGTAACAATCCGATTGCTTCATAGCAAGGTGCAAATTAACATCAGAATTTGGTATTGTATCTATTTGTTAAATCGTTTTGTAATACGAATGTTGGGTTATCTTAGATGAGATTACTATCATTAAAGTAAGTGCTAAAACCCCATTGTTTCCCCATGAATATAATGGTAAAGCATTTTGATGTTCACGGTCAAATAATTAAGTATTATATTTCTGGTCCATCTTTTCATTCATTTATGTGGTGGATTTTGCTTGTTTAATTAAAATACTTATGCATTACTATCTACAATTAAACTAAAACATAAATTAAAGGAATAACCTATAATATGTATTACGATAATTCTCAAGTCCGGTTTCAATTTGCTATTTCATATATCTATCTATCTACATGTAAAATTCAAAGATTGTCTGACTGATTTATGCAGGGCTGAGACTCATTAGCAACGACATTTGAAAATGGCGCACATTTGAAGCAGATGACGCACTAAATATTGGCACAACTTACATCTCTCTAGGAGACACTTTCTTGCTAGGGTAACGTACACGTAAACTAAATAAAAATTACGTACAGCCGCGTTATTCACTAAGGTTTCTCAGCGTCGCACGTCGTCGAGTGTTGGTTTTAAAGATACGAAATTGAAACTTATTCATTATGTATTATGTATGAATTTACTATGGTTGAAACCAACGCTCATCGTTGAGTTCGATGCTGAGAAACCTTAGTTAACGTGCCGGCAGGTGCCGTCACGAGTTATGATCTCTGACCTTGACTGTGAAGTGGTCATTTCATGTGTCTGTCTCTATCAGTCTTTATGGCACGACGCGAATTAAATGCATGCGCAGTTACCTACACTATTTTCGCTGAGAGTTCATAACTCCTACTAAACTATTCCACTGGCACAAGTACTATTAAAGTACTGAAGGGCCAATTTGTAACGTTTAGATAATCTATTAAATTGTCCCTCAGATTTAGCAACATTCGACATTGGCTTGAAGAATGATGATGGCTGCGTTGAATACTTTAATGACAGTTATCTTGAGTTTATTCAGATTTATGTCGCCTTTGTGCTCTTTCATTGAAATGTGGGGTAACATCGTAATATTGGGCCTGAGTTCGTTTTTAAATTACACCGTGATTATAGTTTAAGTACCTACATATTTAGTTACTTTTGCGGTCTTCATTGGGAGTTTAGTGTAAGTTATTAGGGTAAAAATTGAAATCGTCGAAAGATCGTACCACGGCTCTTATTCGTTCTAAAACTATTATTTGTTTTGTTGTTTGTTTTAATAAACCCAAAAATACTAAACCCATTTTAAAAATTATTTAGTTAATATTATGCTACATATCTCTTAATAACACGACCTAATAATATTGTTTACCTAGTTAAATTCGAGACCCTTTATAAGTTGGTGAAAAGATGAAGGCGGTGGTAGAACCGAGTATTTTATAATAGCTCTGTAATCAAACCCAAACCATAATTCTTGGTCTCGTAATATAAATAGTGTCGCATACCACAGTGATTACCAAGTTACCACCTCGTGGTTGTACCAAGGTACAAGTGATCCAGTTTAAGGAAGTGTTCCATATTTAAATTGGTTCGTTACCACAAAGCCTTTTCTCGCCGGCAGATGGCGCGTCAAACGTGAAACAGCGTCACGACACAAAACAATAGGAAACCACTCTCCAAGTTAATGATAACAGCATTGCATTGCTAGCTTTTAGTAACCCTAATTACGAAAGCAATAGAGTATAGATTCGAAGATCGTAGTGATTTAAGGAAGTGCAAGATCGGTTTGGTTTCAGGGAACGTGTGAAGATTACCTTATGTTGTTTATGAGATAAGGCTTATTAAGACAAGAGCGTAATGTAACTATCGGTTGCGATCGTTTTCTGATTAGCGTTGTGTACAAATTGGACTGAGAAATAGACGAGTATATCCTATTCTCCAGTTAACACTCACACGTATTTAACGACGAAGAAAAATATCGCCAGGAAACTAATAAGTAATCCAAAGACATAATCTTGTATAGTGCCTGCGATGGACTCACACTCTGTCACGCTAGCGTTGTTACAATACCTAACCCCTTTCTGGGATGGCGTGAGCATAATTATATATCTTCAGTTACGCAGTCACTGATCCATGCTTGTATTCCCGAAGGGGTAGGCAGAGGTGTTCTTATAATACATCCACATTTCGCCAGTTATGTTTAAGCCCCATGTAATAGGGAGCGAGCCTATTGCCACTAACCGGGCACTAATCCAGACTCCGGGCTGCTACTGGGAAATCCTCCTCCGAAAGACATATCCCTCATGATTGAGGGTCGTGACCTCTTCCTTCCATTATTCTTTCAATAATGAAATTGTGCACTAGCAGAAGGAGCCACTGTAGCTTACAAAGTCGTGGGTAAAGTGTTTCCATCTGTAATTTCGCAGTAGCAGCCCGGAGTCAGTATTAATGCCTAGTTAATGGCAATATGAGCTCGCCCCCTATTAGGTACATGGCCCCCATAAATATAGGCATGAGTACATGTATGTATGTATAGTGGAAATAATAGCAGCATCCTATATAAGGAACGCAAGAAGATTTGTGTACAAACGCTATGAATCTTGCGATAACTCCCATACACATTCTGCCTTAGTTCCATAAATTAACTGTGCAAATATTTGTAGTGTACGCGTGACCTATTGCAAGATGTTTGTATTCATAGTCGACTGAACTAATGCACATTGCTGTAATATCAGTCAGGCAGGACTCGAGAGCCGTAACTCAGGACTTATTAACACAGCGTAGCAAGATGCAGTTTACTTACAAGACCGGACTACGTTAAAAATAGAATAGACTAGAAATACAGTGAACTTTATACCAAACCTTCAGGGACTAAAAAGTTTGTAGCGATAAAGAAATAAGTTTTTAAAGTTTTAACTCGATCAGAAGACTCGATGTATAGTGTATAGTCTTCCTCGATAGATTTTTTTATATTGGATTAATAGTTCCTGAGATTAGCGCGTTCAAGCAAACAAACTCTTTAGCTTTATATAATTACTAACGGACGTCACGCGGTTTCACCCGCGTAGTTCCCGTTCCCGTGGGAGTACGGGAATAAAATATAGCCTATGTTACTATCTGATAATGTAGCTATCCATTGCAGAAATATTTTTTAAGATCGGTCAAGTAGTTTCGGAGCCTATTCAATACAAACAAACAAATCTTTGCTCTTTGTAATATTAGTATAGATTATATGATTATAAAGTAAAGTAATCTTTAAATCTAATGATTTTAGATTGATTTAAATGGACTCGAAATTTACAATAAATATTTGTTTTACAAATTAGAACCAATCACATCATTATTAGCTCATGATGAGAAACAATAAGCGGCAAATCATTATTTAAAATTGACGGATGCACTTAGTAGAATATTGTTTGTAGTTATTTGGTATGAGTAATAACATTAACAAGATAATAACCCTTAATCTTCTTTGAGTCGTTGTGCCCGAGTGGTTTAAGTATTGCCATAAAACGCACGCGATGCAAGTTCCAATCCCAAGGATTTGTAAAAACTTGCTGTGATGTTACACCACGAGCCTTACGGTGAAGGGAAACGTCGTGAGAAAATACATATTGCATAAATTTGTCTGAGAAGGAATTCAATGACGTTTGCACCTAAGCATCTTCAGTGAAATGGGGTGTCATCTCTTTATGATTATTACTGTTGTAACTAGTCCTAGCGTCTACGATGCCGCGTTATTCTGTAAGGTGTCTAAGTAAATTTATACATAACACATAGATGATATAGTTTAATTTCGTATCCTTGAAACCGACACTCGACGTCGAGTGCGACGCTGAGAAACCTTAGAGAATGACGCGGCTATCGAGATCTAGGTGATTGTGTCGCTGAGAAAAAGATAATATTATTACAAAAGTGGAAAGAAAATATTTGGACTTCGGAGTTCTGTTTGTAATTAACTCAAAATTCGCAGGAACGATTTAGAGATTCTTCAACCATAAGAATGCTACATTAGGCTATTGAAAAAAGCCTATTTCCGATGTAGCTTATAATATAAATATACTTATTTACTTAAAATTTCCATTTCTATTATTATTTCCATCCCGAAAGTCAAATGATTCTTAAATATATTAGCAACTAGCTGTGCCCCACGGTTTCACCCGCGTAGATTTAGTTTCATGCTTCATGTCGCGGAACCCTAATACTTTTGATAAACAAAAGTAGCCTAAGTTACTCCTTGAAACATCACTTACCTGCCTGTGAAAGTCCCATTAAAATCGGTCCAGCCGTTTCAGAGATTACCCGGAACAAACAGACAGACAGACAGACGGACAGACAGAGAAATTATTTAAAGCTTGGTTTTTTAGTGTCATTAACGTGTATACTTTCACTTGCATTTAGTGAAAAGCTGTTATTTTGGAATAACAAACAGACACTTCAATTTTATTTATCTGTAGTATGTATAGATATAGATATAGATGTATAGATAGTCAATGGTAGCCAACGGCTAGTAAATGTTGGAGCCCTAACATTCCTAAATAAGGCCAGAGGATCTACAAGACGAATGTTTCCGTACATGTTAATGTATGGAAGCATTACGTAAAGAAGGGGCAATTTGTAGAAATTGTTGAGAATGTAATTTGTCATTTCAATACTCGTACGCATCATCGATAAGGTCAGTTACGTGACACGTTACTCGCTGATTTGTTCAAACTAGGGAAATCAATAATGTGTCTATAATACATACTAGCGGACACCCGCGTAGTTCCCGTTCCCGTAGGAGTACGGGGATAAAATATAGCCTATATTAATCTTATAACCTTTGGTTTCGGGGGCAAAAAAATTATCTAGCTAGGTTTCACTTTCAGAAAATATCGTTTTGATTATGAAAAACTCATAAAATATCAATACAATACGACAGTAAATTTCGCCGACAACTGTCAAGTTATGATAGCTCAGAGGGCCTAGTGCGAGTTATTCACTGCCGCCGTCACAAGTCATCGCGTCGACGTAAACGCAGATTTGTATAGGATGGGAACAGAGCCTCTGTCGGCCTAAAGATGACACTATTGTGAGCCCATACAAATCTGTGTTTACGTCGACGCGATGACTTGTGACGGCGATTTTAAGAAAACTCTCACTAGGCACTCAGAGGTGAGTCTGTTAGCTTACGAGGTGATAACGAAACTAGGGTTCAAGACCCCGGTTCAAGACTGACGTTCACCGGATTTTATTCTTTTGGTTCTACTAGCTTTTTTGAGAAAACGTCAAGATATTTTCTATTGTGGGAAAATGTTTAGTTTTTTGTGACAAAAAAAAACAACCGGGTACTCAGTGATAATCTAGCATTCAAATGGTGAAATAATTAAAAAAATCAGTCGAGTAATTTTTGAGCCATTTCGTTACAAACATACATACAATCCTTTCTTCTTTATAATATAACTATAGATTTGTACACGAATTGAAACCAAGGCTTTTCACTAAATGCATATGAAAGTATACACGCTACTGACTTTTAAAACTTTTCTCTGTCTGTCTGTCTGTTTGTTCCGGGTAACTCTGAAACGACTGGACGGTTTTTAACGGGACTTTCACTGGCAGATAGCTAATGTTACAAGGAGTAACTTAGACTTTATTTACAAAAAAGCATAAGAGTTCCGCGGGACACCCATAAAACTAACTCTATGCGGGTGAAACCGCGAGGCATAGCTAGTTATTTATACTTTTATACCAAAACCAATGTTGTATCACTACTTAATAACGTAAGTTGATTCAAGTAATTAATTTTGACAAATAACTCGAAAGGTTACGATAGTAATTAAATACTTACTTAGATAATAACTTTTTATATTGTAAGTAATTATGTTGGTTTATGGGACGTCTGTGTACACGTAAGTATGTCGTAACCAACTAGGTATAATATCTAATATTACTTATTGTTACCAATAAAGTATTCGCTGGTAAAAAAATAAAAGTGAACAGCTCGCCTAGTGAATATCTATACATCTATACAGTGAAAATAAAATTGAAGTGTCTATTTGTAATTCCAAATAAACAGCTTTTCACTACATGCATATGAAAGTAGATCAGGTAGATAAATAAAAAAAAATCTCTCTGTTTGTTCGGGGTAATCTCTGAAACGTCTGGCAAGATTTAAACGGGACTTTCGCTGACAGGTCTAAAACAGCTAGTTAGCTGATGTTACAAGAAGGAATTTTAGGCCATTTATTTTTAATTTCGGTCTCGGCGGATAAAGCCTATGAAATTAATTAATTAATTAAACCGCGGGCCACGGCAAGTCTGTTTAATAAAATAAGATACTTACAGCAAAACGTTGACAAACGCAGCATGGTGTCGGTGCTGCAAGAGTTTTCTTAAACTAAGTTCTGAAACAAATAAAATATCATTAGAACATGGGTAGACTGATGAACTATTAGACTAGAATGGATGTAGAGCATCACAGAGTTTCCCGTTGTAATGACGGCGAAAAAAGCTGCGACTTATGAGTAGTGCTCCGTGCACCAAGTTTAGGTTAACGTATTTTTACATTGACGACTAGCTGTGCCCAGCGGTTTCACCCGCGTAGATTTAGTTTCATCTTTATTGTCGCGGAAGCCTAATATTTTTAATAAATAAAAGTAGCATAAGTTAATCCTTGAAACATCAGCTGAAAGCACCAGTGAAAGTTCTGTTAAAATCCGTCCAGCCGTTTCAGAGATTACCCGGAACAAACAGACAGACAGACAGACAGACAGACGGATAGACAAACAGACAGACAGAGAAAAATTTTAAAACTTGGTTTTTCGGTGTCTGTTGCGTCTACACTTTCATATGCATTTAGTGAAAAGCTGTTATTTTGGAATTACAAACAGACACTTCAATTTTATTTATCTGTATAGATTACGAATGGGTATTTGCTCATTTCGTATAGGAACGTAAAAGCTCCCTTAGCGGGAAGTGTGGGAAGTTTTACGTTGCCATACAAAATGAGGAAAATAGCTGTCGATATCGTCATTGTTAAAACATGTTAAAACCTACTTGGGGTACTGTCCTGTGGCGAATAAGGTACCCAGATATGGAGAGAAAGAAGGGGGATACGCTTTGCTAGCAAAAGTGGGATCATTTCATTGTTTTTCACGGCGATTCCGTTCTTTACGTGTGAGACCCATAGTGTTACATGCAGGGGCGGATTTGATACGTTGGCTGCCCTAAGCCTACGAAAGATTGCCCCCCCCCCCCTATGTGCTGTAAAGCATGCAAAATGAAATCAACTATAGAAATTAAATAAAATAAAAAAACGATAGTCAGTAAATGATTTAATTATCTCAATCAGTATTTCAGATACTGATTCTACCCCGCGGAGCAACTACTAAAAAAAAAACACGACCAAATTTTTCCGCCCTAGGCCCGAGCCTACTCGGCCTATAGGGAAGTCCGCCCCTGGTTACATGGGCCCAACCATAGCTAGCAATGATATTGGACTTTTTAAGCTGATAGATATGGCTGTGTGTCCGTCTAACAGTCTAACATTTATTTATTCTAATATCTTTACTAAAATATAAAGCTGAAGAGTTTGTTTGTTCGCTTGAACGCGCTAATCTCAAGTCCGATAAGAAAAATAGTCCTCTAGGTTATATATCATCACGCTAAGACCAATCGCGGATTTCTTGCCAGTTTTTCTCGGAATAAAGGCTAGTTTCTGAATCGGTGGTAAATTTTCGACATTCATAAGTGCCTTACCAGGACAGAAATAGATTTTTTTTTTTCATTTTGATTTTCATAACTTAGCTTTAGCCCAAAGTAACTTTTACACGAGGACAAAGTCACGGACAGAAGCTAGTATCTAATATAATATACCTACTCTAATTGAATAAATATATATTGAATTCCCATTTTATTCCAGACACAGCCTAATTTGAACCTAAATCAATGATTGCACTTAGTAAATTTCCTACCAACCTATTCCTAATTAGCCCTTATAGTGTTTCAAACAGTAAAAGGTCCGTGTTAGCCTGAGGACGTGTTCTGGAGTGCAGTGCGTGACCGGTGCATCACAGCGGCCATTATGTACCCTTTATGTATGTAGTCCGTGAGAAGGAGTCAATTGCTTCATTTGCATATAGGCCCCTGGCTATATACTTACATTGAGGTAAGAGTTTATATGCAAATGTTTGGGAAATTTTCTTGCTATCGCTTTAAATTTAGAGACCAATCATTGTAAAAAATATTGTATTATTAGGCTATACATTGATTGTATAATTTTTTGGTTTAATTTTATGAATTACTAGCAAAAATAAAACAGAATACACGTAACTTCCAAACCCATATCACCCCTTTATAGGAAGAGTTTCAATTCAAACACTTCCTTAGTGTGTACCTAGCCTACCCTTCTGCCTCCCAAATGTTTAAGCTGAGCGTGATACATGTAAAAATAGTCAGTTCGGTTAGCACTTTGAATTTCAACCTTAAATGCTCTTGTGGTTCTATTTATAACATGAACACAAAAAAAAATTTTACACCGATTTTTTTTAAGAAGAAAATTCTATTATTGATAAAGAATCAAGACATACGATTTTTGTTTAGAAGAAAATTCTATTATTGATATCAATATCAGTATCTAGGTTTAGAGCTACGCCTCAGAAATATTCTGCAACATATTCTTTCAAAGTAGAAAGCTCATGATTTGACATCACTGCGCAATTTGGCCTGGAACTTGCATCGCTTGCATTACAGGCGAATACTTAAGCCACACGACCACAGTTTCTTCGGTACGAAATAGAAGCAATAATATTAGACAATAATGTAAATAATTATACAATGTAGCCAATTGTTAGGTGTAGGGTACCCAAGGGGGAAAAAGTTCGCATTGTCAAAGCTAAGTATGTAAAAACAGGCGGCAGTGAGAAGGTTCATTGTCTTTGGTTCAATACGGTGTCCATTTTTGTATACATTCCGTAACACTAATGTTACATAGTAATTTAAAATTCCACGATCACACATCTTATCAAAAACGTATGTTACGTAAAATACTTGTAATGTCAATATAATTAAACACATACTCGTACTAGCCTGAATCCTCGTGATATTAATTTATAGACCTGGATAATTAAAAGTAAATTAATATATGTTTTTTTTATCTATTAATAGTATTATAACTGTATGGGGTTAGGATGACGGACAGTTACATTTTTAAATGAAAATGAAAAATATTTATTCAGTTTGCGCCCTGGTAAGGCACTTATGAACGTCGAAAATTTCATCCATCGGAACCTAATCTTCTGAGAAGAATAGGCCAGGCATTGTGTACATTTCATGGAAACAATATAAATCATATGAAAAAAAATCTATATATCTTAAATATCATTGCTTAGTATTGAACTGCAAAACATCGCTGTTATAAGATTACGCGATAATTCTGGGGCGGGCGGACAACGCAAAGCGAACTGATGCATTATTGTATTACAAAAGTTGTTTTCAATAAATTTATGCAACAAAAACTGTATTTTTTATAGGTAAAATTAATTTGTAAATTAGATTAGTATATTAAGTATTTAAAGAACGAATAAACTCAAATTATTCCTAAAACCTGGTAAACGACTACATCATAAATGCACACAATGATATCCAAATTCACAAAACCTAAATCAAAATAACCACAAATAAATGAATAATTATGTGTAACACTTGTCAAACTCACCGGGACGTACGCGGCGCTAGCAAGGCGCGGACTGTGCCAGGCGGTATCTGCGCTCGCTTATAACTAAGCACTGCTTACCAACGACGAGGGATGCGTCTCTCCCAACTGTAGAGTTATTCACTAAGGTTTCTCAGCGTCGCACTCCGCATCGAGTGTCGGTATAAAAGATACGAAATTAAAACTTATCCCCTATGTATTATGTATCAATTTCCTATGATTGAAACCAACGCTGATCGTCGAGTTCGACGCTGATAAACCTTAGTGAATAACGCGGCTGCATTTGAAGGTTACACTTGTAATTTATGGTTTCTGAAATATTATAATTATATTATAATTTATGGTACACATTCGGCTATTTTTTTTAATATGGTGACGTTATTGAATGTAACTCTGAAATGTGAGTGAAAGTTAGTGAATTGTTATCGCTGACTTATCGCAAACTTACTTGAAGTTAATTAAATTTACATAAAATCAATTAAATGACCACTGGTAGTTCTTGAACGTTGGATAGATAATGAATTAATATTTTAGAATAAAGGGTACGGGTAAGGGTAATGTAAAGGGTAAGGTACTTAGTAGGTTGCAAAAAATATGATAAAATGTCGTTTTAGCTAGTTATATATAAAAGAGACTTTTATGATAGTAAAGAAAATAAATCACAATTTCGGCCTATATTCAAACACATTCTACGTATATTCCTTATTTAATTGTAAAAAAATGTAACTTTGTCGTGTTCTCCCGATCCCACCCTCAGGAGATAGAACACGAACATGGAGTTCCTCTGCATCTTTTTCTAGACAAATAGGCGTCGTCTCTTAGAAAATTCATAATAGGTAAGAATATCCTACTAATATCATAAACGCGAAAGTTTGTAAGTATGGATGGATTGATCAATGTTTGTTACTCTTTCACGCAAAAAACTACTGAATGGATTTTGATGAAACTTAACAATAATATAGCTTACACATCAAAATAACTCATAGGCTGCAATTTTTAATGATATTCTGTGAATTGTCCAAAATATAAAGATAAATTAAACCTTGCGCTGACGGAGTCGCGGGCCCCAGCTATTGACATTATATTTCAATTGTCACTTATTGCGGGTTACAGAGATGTCTAAAATTTCATCATTATCGATGGTGTCAAGAATCGATATGTTTTATAATAATAGTTGTATTGTATCTGGGTGCCACTAAATCAGGGCAGCATCTACTATTTATTGAGTTGCGCAACGTCATACGACTTCAACGATATCGAATTTCAGAATTTTGTCATTTCTGACGTTCACTATTCGTATGCGAAAATTTCCAGATGCATTACCATGAACACTTATTGCCATAATAGTGACAGTGACAGACCCAACTGATAATACCAATATAGGAAATGGTTTCACAAGACCAGCTAGATATTTTTTTCTTCTAAGGCGACCCCTGATGGTAAGTCACTACTGTAGCCTATGAATGTTTGTAATACCAAGTGTCTCTCTCGCGTTTATAAGTTATACATTTTTGACCCTCAATATTTGACTTACTAGGGCCCTACCAACCAATCTTATAAAGAACGAAATCCCTGTGATAACATAATGAAACTATTGCTAGCACATTATATTCCACTCCCACTCTGCTGCTCCTACTATTCCATGGAGCAATGGCGACCTTTTTCACCACCAGAGGGAGTAGTGAGAGTTTTCTTAAAATCGCCGTCACAAGTCACCGCGTCGACGTAAACGCAGATTTGTATGGGCTCACAATAGTGTCATCTTTAGGCCGACAGAGGCGCTGCTCCGATCCCATACAAATCTGCGTTAACTTTGACGCGGTCACTTGTGACGGAGGCAGCGAAAAACTCGCACTAGGCACTCTGACCACATCACTACTCAAAGGACCATCATAAACATTCTACCATATTGTTGGTAGCATATCCACCAATCACCGTTTCACAATAAGCCTCCTTTCCTTTGAGACGGAGAAGACATCTGTGTCATTACACGAGAGTTATTCGATTGTAATCGCACAACAGACGAAATCGATTGCAATGTGCTATCGATAATCACAGTCGATAATTTGCAGATGCCTCGGAGAAATTGACATCCTACTAGTTGTAGGTTATTAGAAAATTGACTTCTCGGTGATTTCTTTGCTTGGCTCATTACATTTTGGAAAACAATAGTGAATCATTTAGAAGCGCTAGCTTTTCTACCAGTCCGCCTGTTTTGAAAGACTTGGGACAAAATAATAATTTTGGCTTAATTAAGTACCAAATTTATTATGATCCTAAATATAGCTTATGGATGTATGACATAATAAAGCGAGAGTTATTTGTTAATCAATCAGCATTGTAGGTCTATTGATTTCGCAAATTTCTAGTTTATTCTCTACCTCGTAGAAATAGTATTAATCAAAATTATCTTAGACTTTGATAAATCAAACTGAAGCACAGAAAACGTACGTATTCTGCAACTTAAATATTTCTCTACAGGGTTTAAGATTAACTTTTCCCTACAGTTCTAATAATATTTATTATATACTAGCTGTTCCCGGTGGTTTTACCCGCGTAGACTTAGGTTGCCCGCGCGAAACCCTTATGTTATTCTTAACTTAGCCTAAGTTACTTCTTGTAATATTACCTATTTTCCAGTGAAAGTCCCGTTAAAAATCGGTCCAGCCGTTTCGGAAATTAGCCAGAACAAACAGATAGACAGAAAAAACTTTTAAAAGTTATGTGAGTACCTACCGTATGTAAATATGTACTTCATATGCAAAAGCAGAAAAGCTGTTACTTTTATTTATCTATATATATTTCTGTTTCATCTCAAAAGAATACATTGACAAAATTATACATTTTGATAGTTGTTTAGAATAAAGAAAGAGAGTGTTGCAACAACTCAAAATCACATCATCATCTCCCTGGCCTTATCCCATACATTGTTGGGGTCGGCACTTGATTCAACCCGATATGGCTGATCACATGATTTTTATACGAAGCGACTGCCATCTGACCTTCGCAACCCCATTTTAGGAGGAAAATCTGTGATCTGGGTTAAACCAGTTGTCAGATTATTTTTAGGCCTCCGACTGACCTGTAACGATTGCCAAAGATGTTAAATTGGCAACCGGGACCGACGGCTTAACGTGCTCTCCGAGGCACGGAGGGAACTCGGGCGGTCACCCATCCAACTACTGGCTAGGCGTATGGTTGCTTAACTTCGCTGATCGAATGATATGCGCAATAGCAACTGTGCCACGAGCTCCTCTCAAACTCGAAATCACATACCTATATATAATTCAAGCACCACAAGTCTTCAGAAGAAATAGTCGCAAAAACTCCTAAAACAAAGCATGTCCAAGCAAAGTTGTAAATTTCAAATGAAATCCAGCCACACATAATAGAAAATATGCTTAGTATCATTATTGAATAACGTCTTTAAACGCACGGTAGCGCGCACAAAGGGTAACAAAGCGTTTGCGGTGCAATGCAAATCTGTTGAGGCAATATACAGTAAATCACTTTTGCTGAACCAAAGGACACATGTTTCACCACATCTTGGTATAATGAATCTTCTACGTGCACTTGGAAATCAGCTAACCACATTTGGTAGGATGTAAGTAACTACGTTTTCGTCGTAAGTATGTTGTGTTCGGGAAAGGTGTCTAATGGTTCCATTTAGAATAATATAGAGACTTAAAAGAAAGGCTAGAGTTGCAGATTCCACGCAATTTAATTGTGGACCATGAAGAATTTATAGAAGACTTATATTTATATACTAGCTGTGCCCCGCGGTTTCACCCGCGTAGATTTAGTTTCTTCCTTATTGTCGCGGAACCCTAATATTTTTAATAAATAAAGCCTAAGTTACTCCTTGTATCATAAGCTATCCGCCAGTGAAAGTCCCGTCAAAATCCGTCCAGCCGTTTCGGAGATTACCTGGAACAAACAGACAGACAGAACAGACTGTCTGTCTGTCTGGGCAATCATGAAATTAAAATCTACGCGGGTGAAACCGCGGGGCACAGCTAGTAGATAATAAATGTTTATCAGTTAGTCATTTTTGAGTTTTTGCGGACACTATGTTTATTTTTTTTCTTATTATTTTCATGATATGTTATCAAGTTAGTCGGATACGACAGATGATATATTACATATCCAAAGTAAGTTAATAACTTGACTTAAGGACCTCACGTATGCGCTTGCAACATCAAGCTCCGAGCTCTCGACTTATTTATTTCACTGCTTTACGGATAACTGAAATGCGGCCTGTTTTGCAATGTACCTTAGACGAGTAATATAAAGTTAGGGTTTTCAACTAGAAAAAACATATCATAATGCGTAAGCTCACGTCTTACTAGAAGTATCTACCAAGGGCTACATACATAATACGAGTATGCTCACGCTTGTTTTCTCCGAAGGAGTATTTAGAGGTGTTCTTATATACCTAGTACACACTCACATTTTACCAGTTATGTTTAAGTTTCATGTAATAGGGGGCGAGCCTATTGCCATTAACCGGGCACTCATCCAGACTCTGGACTGCTACTCCCTACATGCATTTATTATGCGGAATCATGTCATTCTGAGGATTTGAAAGTACTTTGTAATAAGTGTAATCAAATAAAGATATTTTGTATTTTCTGGGAACAGATGGTAAAATTCGTGTTCGCAACCACTAGACCAACAAATTAGATAGCAGACCTCTGTGATAGTTTTGTAGTAGTACAGTAGAGTAGTTTATTAGAGATCGGTTTCTAAAACCGCGGGGCGCAGCTGTGGCCGTCGTCAGTTTTGAGCGCTGGCCTTGAATTCGCAAGAGTATTTTTTTGAGCATTGTGCACAATACATGTACAGTTAAACCCACATTTTACGCTGAGCGCTCCTAACTCGTGAAGGCACCTCTACATGTATATTTGTGTTACACAATTAAAACTTACAATTGCATGAAAACAATACGAATGACGACATTGACATATAAAGTAATACAAGTATTTATTTATGTCACACCCTCTTATTTCTCAGTTGGTATGTCGTGTGGATATCGCATTTCATATCACGCTCAACTCACGACGAGACACGGTGTCTATTAGTAATATTATTATGCTACTAGCTGTGCCTCACGGTTTTATCTGCGTAGAGATAATTTCTTCGACGGTCAATTTTCTTAAATGCAAATAGCCTAACTTACTCCTTGTAACATCAATTTTTGAAATTTGTCTGTAGAATGAGGAACATATAGACAGACAAACAGACAGGTATTTAATATATTGCGTATTTTTATGTAAATGCCGTATATCGTTTTATATTATGCACTAAGCGAAAAACTGTCAATTGGGAATTACAAACAGTCACTTCAATTTTAAATAGGTATATGTATAGATTATATAAGGTATGTATTTATTTTCGTAATGCTATTAATTCATGGGAAGATCTGTAATAGCCCTCAGGAAGGTTAGGCTCGCACGCAGCATTCTTGCACAACATCACACCAAATTGATGGCAATTTGACGAACTTGACCTTACTACGGCTTGTTTTTGTCGTTCTTCGTGACACATGATGCAGCAAATACACGTTTCTTGGGAAGAAGTGTCGTACTGCTCTTCAATGCGGTAAAATTGACAGATTTTGAGGCACAAGAGCCGTGATGGCTGTGGGGTTTAAGCAGTCACCTGCAACGCAAGCGACGCAAGTTCGAATCCCAGCGGGGCTGTGATTCGAACTTGCGTCGAGTGAGTTACCAATGAGTTTTTCTAAAAACGTATGTGCAGTGATTTCAGACCGGTGAAGGAAATCATCGTATATATAGGGTACTATACATACGTCTTTGAATTACTTTTCAGACATACAGATCACGTAACTCACAGACTCACCATCTGTCACGTTGCTCTTAATCATCTTTGCTGATAAGTGGGTGTTAGTATTACAACACCTCTGCCTACCCCTGCAGGGAATACAGGCCTGAGCATATGTATGTATATCGTATATCGTATATACTATAAAGTTCGTGAAACAAATAGCTTATTAAATTTAATAAGTGCATCAATAATCTAGAGACGAAACCTGTAATTTTATACCAAGGTCGAACGTGTTGATATTATGTGCAAAAACGTGACAGTTTCGACCGCTTACTATAACTACTGGAGGATTAATTTGGATGCAAAAAGAACTAATTATGTGGGACGGTACCAAATATTATTAGATAGAAAACATTCAAATGGAATTAAACCTTATTGGTATGAATGGAACTTGCGTCGCTTGCAAGCGTCTTACTCTAAGCATTTGGCCACTATGGCTCGGTATAGATATTAAGTAGATGGACTATAAATATAAGGTGTCTGTCATTACGTATAAGGACGAAGAGATGGCAATGGATAGGGACGAATGGAAGAAATTGCATCAGTTACACAGACAAGAGTCAGACTCTTAAATATATGAAGATGAGATGGACTAAGCGACGCAAGTTCGAATCCCAGCGGGGCCTGTATCAATGAGTTTTTCTAAAAAACTTATGTGCAGTCATTTACACCACGTGCTTTACGATGAAGGAAAACATCGTGAGGAAACCTGTATATATCTGAGAAGTATTTCAAAGACTTAAGTACCTGTACGTAGTGCCTGAGACGGCGATAGACTCACCATCTGTCGTGTCGGCACTTAATGAACTTCGGTTAAAAGTGGGTGTTGTAATTACAACACTTCTGCCTACCCCTTCGGGGAATACAGGCGTGAGTATGTATGTATGTATTAGATGGAATATATAAATCTAGTAACACCTACATAATTTAATTAAGGTGTAATTTGTGTAGCTTTAGGGCAAGAACATGTACGTGTATCTATAATGACAGTTCATAGCGTCATCCGCCTGAAGGTAGGTGATTTAATATCGACCTATGAGCTAGCTTAGTTATGTAACCGAGGTGACGTGATTGCCAAATGTTATAGGTATCTTTCAAACTTAAACTGATACGCATAACCCGATAAGATTTCATAAGATGTGTATTAGGTACTTAGTTTTATTTAAACTACAATAATCAACAATAGTGGTGCCCCAAAAGCTGGATATAATGAATGATAGTTAAACTATATTAAGATGCGTAATACGTTCAAATAATTTTTTTTTAATGTGATGTAATTTGAAGATGATAGATTTCTTCGCATAAAACTATAATGTTTACAACATTTCCGCCGTATGTAATTCAAACTCAATTCAGTATCCGAATAATAGCCGTGTTTCAACATAGAAGATTAGGGCTTAGGATAGTTTACTTTGGATTAAACAATCGAACAATATGCCCATGTGGTATGGATTTTTTATATACATTTCCGACTCGCACGCGACACAATCGATTCAATAGTCAATGCCACAAGAATAGTCACATAACTGAGTAATTAAGATGAGAATCTATGCAGATATTGAACAGCAACAGATACCGTGGACTTGGTGAATGGACTTTCAGTACACCTACAGATAAATAAAATTGAATTGTTTGTTTTTTATTTCAAATTAACAGAGCTTCACTGTGCGTAAAAATAAAAGGGTTCCGCAAAACATAGCCACAGTTACAGCTAGTTATGACTAGTTAAACTAGCTAGCTAGACATAGGTATTTTTAATTAAAGTTAAACGGTTCTTCTTAAAAGGCCTGTTTACAAACCGGTGTTAATTATACTAACAATAGTCGGTCTTGGGGCCTACCATGAGCTCTTATTGCCATGATAGTTTCACTCATTTATGAGACAGATGTATGTGCCGTGTATACATCTGTCACTGTCGCACAACTGAATTATCATTTACACTGCAATAAGAGCTCATTGTTGTGCCCCTGAACTTAGTGCAAAATCATTTTCATTTCAAAAATGTATTGATCCATTACAGACATTCACCAAGGATATCCTTTGCGCTTTATTTACCTGTACAATAAGGTATATAATCGCTGTGCTAACGCTATTATGACAAATCTTACTAGCACAGCACTTTTAGCTACCACTTCTTCCATGTTTATACCACACTTTTAGTGTTTTACTGTAGATATTTAAATGCTTTATTTCATTCTTCCTTTCTTTCTCTAATCCTCCTTTGATTGCCAGATAAAGTCACGATATTAACTAGTAGCTTTATCGGCGCATGTTTTTCTGGTTGTGTGATTGTGAAGTTATGAAGTTATGAAATTGTGAAGTTACAACTTTGACGCATTTCGCCGCTAAAGTTAAAGTAATTCTGTCATCGACAAATTAGGTTTTAGCTTTAACTTTAACAACTATTATCGTGCAACCAAGCCTTAAAGATTTTCAGTTCATACAAGTACTTATATATATTTAAAAAAAAAACTAAAAAAACACGCTTTCATAAAAAAATCCAACTAAAAATCAGAAAATAAAATTTAATAAATTTGGATAAAGAATATTGTAAATTAGAAATGAATGTACATTTTTGTAAAAAAGCGTGGGGTGCATAGTGTTAATAATTATAAACATTTTATAACATGACAGATAATGAGTAGAAGAATCATCACTTTGATAATATAATATCTTAAAAAGCGCATTGAATACACCCCACGCTTTTTTACAAAAATGTACATTCATTTCTAATTTACAATATTCTTTATCCAAATTTATTAAATTTTATTTTCAGATTTTTAGTTGGATTTTTTATGAAAGCGTGTTTTTTTAGTTTTTATTAAACTATTATTTATTTTTAATTTTTTAGTTAAATTTTTTAAACTATATATTATTTAGTTCGATTGGCTAACTATCAACCGCCCTCAATACCACAAACCGCCCGCACTAGCTCTATCTCTCTTACTCGCATGCAAAGGTAGCGGAAAGAAATTAATTAATCCTGGCGAATCTAATTAGGATAATCGGATGCTTCGATCGGATTATTGCATTGTCATCGACTTTTGACAGGTGTGCAAAGTTTGAATTAAATCTGATCGTACAAAGTAGGACAAAATCGAGCTCAAAGGGGTCGGTTACATACATACATACATACATACATACAGGTGAAGCTAATAAAAGCGTGTTAAAAAGCATGACCGTCAATGGTCAAAGGTCAGCTTTAAGATCTGCGTATCTGAGTCTACTTTTCCTGTCATGCCGAAACAAGTATGCGATGACTGCCCAATTTACATAGGGCATATGTCACGTACGTGTGTTTTTTTTTATATTAGAGGTTATAACTTTCGCAAGTAACGTAAGTGATTTTCATATTCCAAATTATTTTTAAATACCATGGTATGCATGGCCTGATACACTATGTCACGTGGGCACCTGTTCATCATGTTCGGTGAAAAGTTTGTTTTGTAACACCTCTGCCCCAGCTCTACCCCTTCGAGGACCCTTTTGGGATGGGGGTGAGCATGTATTGATAGCTTCACGGAAAAAGTCTTCATGATAAAAGGAATGTGACAAGCGAAATTTAGTTATCTACTTTTATTATCTTATCTTCATCTTATCTTATCTTATCTTAGATAAGATTTATTGTAAACTAGCTGTGCCCCGCGGTGTCACCCGCGTAGATTTAATTTCATTGATGCGGATCCCTAAAGTTTAAAAAAAATCTAAGTAGCCTAAGTTACTCCTTGTAACATTAGCCATCCGTCATCCATACCGCCCGTTAAAATCCGTCCAGCCGTTTCGGAGATTACCTGGAACAAACAGACAGACAGACAGACAGACAGCGAAAAGTTTTTAAAATTCGTTTTTCTATGTCAGCATCGTGAATACTTTCATATATATATATATATATGCATTTAGTGAAAAACTGTTATTTTGCAGTTACAAAAAGAGACACTTCAATTTATTTATCTGTATAGATGTATAGATAGTTATTAAAATATTTTTAAGTACAAAAATGTCAGAATGGTGAGCTAACACCGACCAATAATCTCGTCACGTAGACAGTCGGGTGGATCAGGGATATGACCTCTGTATGAGAGACAACTCTTAATATATTGCCCAAAACTGTAATTAGCTTGAATACACGATGCATGCAATTTCATAAAGCCCGAGGTTTGAAGATTCATATTCAGACTTACGGTCATTTTTAATATTCTATCTCAATTGTACTTCACGTTACTGAACCATATAGCACTTTAAACAATAACAATAATCATTTAACATTCTCATCCTAAAGACTCTTTCAAATCGGGTCACTTATGGCCCATTCATTTATCCAACTAGCAATTCATTAAACGATTATGTACCTTATTACTAGTTCACAGAGAGGTCATTTGAGGTAAAAGTATTAAGGCTAAGAGCGTCGATGTCGCAGATTTCAAAACTAAGGCAACTGCACGATCCCATACAGTTTTACAACGACGGATGGCAACAGAGCTACGGCCATTATCAATCTAGCAAATGTACAATCGTCAACGCAAGGTTTAATTACAGATACCTTATTTCATACTTTGATTCGCCGTTTATTTTTCTACCAATCACGGGCCCAACCATGAGCTATTAATGCAATGATAATTCAGTTGTGCGACAGTGACAGATGTATGCACGTCACATACAAATGAAATTCGTGTTCATAAATCTCTGTGTAGACTTAGCTAGAATCTCTAGATCTTTCGGGAGTTATGTGTAGTAGCTACCTAAGCTATCAAGAAGTTTAAAATAATATCCTATGCCTTTATACCGCGAGTGTACCCAACTGACATGCGGTCCCGTTGTGCCATACTCCGCTAAATGTGCACGCGCATTACTTGCAGGCCGCTATTGATACTGAAGCTTACTCATCGCTTGACACTCGTGACTGGATACTAAGATGTTGCATGCAAATTTTTCAGTTATTTAAATTAAACAATATTATACAGCGTTATTTTTTTTAAATTCGCAAACAAAACTACCTACAGAAGATTTAACCATCAGTCGCAAATAAATCAAACTCACGAAAATAATTGAATCCTTTATATACCTACTTACTTAAAAAATATTTCACGTCATTAATCTTGATCCCGTTCATCATAATCACAGTCCATAAGACACCTTTTTAAATACTGCATAAAAAATATAAATATTAAAATACAAGTCTCATACAAAAGACATCAACGAGCGTCTTGGTCTTAGTTATAACCGACTCCAAAAAAAGTAGGAGGTTCTCAGTTCGACTGTAGTTTTTAAATTTTCCAAAGTAAGTCATTAAAACCCAATACTCCATCTATATCTATATTAATATCTACATACACCCTAGGATTGTTAGTTATATTTCAAGTCGAACTGTTTACCTTACCTTACGAAGCGCCTTTAAAAACCATTGAGCAGCATTTTAGTACTCTTAAGAAAGATCTTATACAATAGTTGCAAACGTGATTATAAACATAGGTATCAACTTAGCTATACGAGAATGTGTGAGAAAATCATTATAATACGCAGTAAGTACTCTCGTATCATTGCAAATAAGTGTAATGCTGACGGCTTGTTGACCAATCGAAATAACAGACTATGATAATGACTCCATAAACGCATTTCAGACCTGTGCCCCTACAGTATAAATATTAGATTTACAAGCAGTTAAGAATCCAGGCCTATTTTTTGAAATAACGACATTTGCACTTGGCCCTTAAGGATTTACTTTTACTATTAAGGAATAGTACTTTATTACTATTAAGGGATAGGGAAAAGATTTACAATCTTGATAGCTTCATATAAGTATATATTATTCATGCCGAAGAATCCACCTACTAAATAATATTATACTTCCATTTTTAGAGTTTGTTTTGAGGTACCTCTCAGTTTCATTCAATGATACAATGAAACAGGTTAATTACAAGGAAAAAGAAATTCATGCTAATCCATTCAAAACTCTGTCTGTCTGTCTGTTACGCTTTCCCGCATGACCTCTCAACCGATTATGATGAAATTTGGCACAGACAATCTTTAGACCCTGAGAAAGGACATTTACGTTTTATTTATTAAAAATATTAGGTTTCCGCGAACATAAGGATGAAACAAAATCTACGCGGGTGAAACCACGGGGCACAGCTAGTACTTATATAAAACAGCCAGAGAGAAAAGAACATGAGTTCAGTTGAGAATTACATGCTCTTTGGTTTCATGCTCATTCATTAATCTCTCCAAATCTGTTTTTGTACTAAAACGGCGATATCAAACATTTTAAGAGAAGCTCCAATTGGCTCTAACTTAAGTACTTAGTCCTTCTAAGAATATTTTGGTAGATACAAACAAGATTGAACCTCCGTACACACAAAAGAAAGTTCAGATGGTCATTACCATAGTTTATAATATAAAGATATAATGTCAATTTTGGAAAAAAAAACATAATAAAACTACAAGACATACTTTGCATTAGATATCAAATTTAATGTCGAGTCAAGTGTAAATGTATCGTATCGCTAATAACAGAGAAATATACAATATTATTCGCATTGGGTGATTAAGTATACATCAATGTAAATAACGCAAGTATGACTCTTACTTCAACTACTTAAGGATTTAATTCCTGTAGCATTGAGTAATTTGTTAGTAACAATCGAAATTATAAACCTAAGGAAGCCAAAATACAAAAAATATTGAATTTCGATTACGTTTCTAACATTCCGTTACAATTTCATATTAAATAATAACATTACAATAATATATGGACATGTTATAGCTAAAATACACTACGTTATGGTAAAGTGATCCTTAAACATACAATTAATAACGTTGTCATTTGTCTTTAATCGTGAAAACATACAAAACGTAAATTGCATTAAAAGCCACGCAAAGTAACGTATTTATCGACGTCATGCCTTAAAGTTTCCAAAGCTTGTACATTTGAGATTCGATAACAAGTCATCTAAATAAACCATTTTAGCACCACTTACTTACTCTGTCTAAATAAGGCTTTCAATTTATAGGTGGGAATGCCAAAGAAATTAGAAATATATCTAGCATAAATATATTCTTCCATGTCTTCGGAAATTTAAAATTTCCATTTGCAAATGATTATTGTGATTTGATGATATTCACCTATCAATTCGTCATTATAATAAACATAATATACGTGTCGAAAACTGCTGGTCATTACATCCCTAAACATTAAAAAGTTGAACAGACGTCAATCAGCTGGAATGATTTTCCTGTTTCTCTCAAGATATCTACAACATATATAAACTGATCAATGTCTGACTTAATTTTTTTTAGTAACGAGAAAAAGGCACAATATAAAGCACAGTTGAGTTAGAAATGGTCAACTTTAACAGCTACTGTATTCAAAGTGGTTGTAGCCGGCAGGTGTATCTGATCCCAATCAGTGCTGAGGTGAGCTTCGGTGTCAGTAGCCTTGATGGTGAGCCCTAGTGATGGCACGGCGTTCGCGCAGTGAGGCAGCCGGAGCGTCACTGGCCTGAGGAATACCAGACCTTGGGGGCCGCACATCACTAGTGGGGACAGCATCGCTTCACCTGTTTTGATATATTTGTTAGTTTTTATGTTTAAGTGTACATTTAATTTGCGTGAATAAGTAATATCAATTAACATAAAGGCTGATTGAAAGAGGTTAAGTTTAACAAAACCTAATAGGTTTTTGTTGGTGACTAGATATTTTGTGAAATGTAAAAAACGTGTGAAAAGGGATAGATAGAGGAATGTTTTAAAATCATAAGTATGACACATAACGGAACACACAAACACAAATCGCAACACGTTAATGCAGTTTGTTAAACAAGCAAAGCATGACATTAATTTGGCACAACGGCATACCAAGCATTATGAACCCCAATTCACGAAACACTAAAGAAAATATTCGTAGAAGACAAGACTTGAAAAAGGCTGATAAAATAAAAACGAGTAGTTGGACAAAAACAGATCTCAATAAACCACAAGACGCGACTGCACACTATAATACAGTGCACAAAATGTAACTATTGAACATACGATTACTGCATTGGGTGAACGTAGCAAAGTCGCTGACGTCTCTTCTCCTCAATCTCTAAGTACGTGTGTATTGCGTTGAAGTAACTGCGCAGATATAAATACAAAATAAAAATTCAATAACGGTAACAGTTTCAGGTAACAGGTACAGAAAGTATGTTTCCGTTATAATACTGTGGTGTTAATTTATAAAAGTGATGGTTTATAGGTATAATGATTGTGCTTGAAAATAATATTACTTGATTAATGCATTCCCTAATATTACATAGGTGTCGGGATTGTATCTTCTAATAATGTGCATGCTACAAAACACGTATCGTGCAGAAAAAACATAAATATTATTAAGATACAAAAACAACTAAATTTATTTTAAACATTCGAGTCCCAATGTCCCCATCCTTTCTACGCAAGTTCCAATCCATTCGCAAACATTAAGGCCAATTAGTATGTGCAATCTACGACACTACAGGTTTAACGCGTGCTTCGTTACAAAAGCATTACCGTTGTCCATATCGATTGGAGGTCCCCCCACTCGTTGGCTCAATCTCGGGTCTGACACCGTAAAGTAGATCTTTTGCTTGATACCTGGGGCAATAGCTTTTGGAGGGATTATTAGAGAAACTCCCCATTGCCTGTCTTCTAGTACACCTCCTTCACTATCAAATATCCCCCAGGTAGTATGTGGTCCTTCTGGTTCAACTTCATCCGATTTATTGCCTTCCTTGCTCTCAGTTGTTGTTTGCAAAACTGTAGTTTGATTGTTGATAACTGTAGTTTCATTCTGGCTGGAAGACATATTCTGAGAATTTTCTTGACTTGTTTCTGGGCTCTTTTCGAGGATTTGCTCGCAAAATGTTACAGTTCGATTCTGTTTGTTCGATCGATCTTGTAAGTCTTGAGAGGCATACGGTGTGCTTTGTGGTTTATTCTCAAAATTCATGCTACATTCGGACGCATAATGAGTTTCCATAGAGGTAGTGGATTCATAAGGAATAGGTGAAGTTGTAACTTTAAGTGCATTTGAAATATGATCTACTTTCCCATGCAATCTAGGAGCATACATAGGTTCACCCTTTAATATTTTATTTTCCAAAGATTTTTCCTTCTCCGAATCTGTTTGAGATTCTGTTAACCTAAGTTTAGAGAAATCTATTTCTTGAAATGTCTCAATTTCTTCTGATGACTCAGCCTCTTTTTTAGTTTGATAAATAGGTTCGCGGCGTGACAAATGATTAGCATCACTCAATTCATACGGACTGCTTCGTGCACTGCCGTCTTGAGTGTTCATCTGTTGTAGATCTTTCGTTTCTTGTTGAGACTCATAAATTACACTATCCTTTAATTCTCTTTTGGACACATATAGAGGTTCTCTTATTTTAGCCGTATCACATTCATTTGCTTCTTTTCTTGTCTGATATATCATATCTTTTTTTGCTTGATTTCTTTGTTTAATGATTTCCAACTTTTCTTCCAACCTGATAGTATAAGTAGACTCCTTATTTGCTAGTAGAGCTGCTTTCTGTGATAATATCTCTTGTTTGGATACATACGTGCATTCAGCAGATGCGGGTCTTATTTCTTGTCTCACATCTAACATTTCTTGGCGGCTGCTATACTGAGTATCCGAACAGCTGGATTTAACTTCAGACCGAGTGGCATACATAGTTTCACTTTGACCTAATCTCGCCATCATTTCTGTTCTTGTAGCGTATGGTGGTTCACTCATACATTTACTCATAGGTGAAACTCGCCCCTGGAAATTAATAGGAGTTTGTAGTCTTCGTTCAGGCCTGATTCCATAAGGACTTTCAGACCATGATGTGCTTTGTGGAGGCTCATAAGTTCTTTTCCCGTAAACTGATTCTTTATTCATAAAAGAGGCATCCATTCTCTGTTTCTGCATCTCCTCCTTAGTGTTATAAGGCGATTCTGAAAACCTTTGTCGTAACATTTCCTCTTTAGTAGCATAAGGACTGTCAGGTCCTCTTGATCTAAGCATTTGCTCCTTACTTGAATACGGTGATTCAGTATATGAGGAATCTGAAGGCTTTAGTAATTCCTGTTTATTAGTATAAGGGTTTTCTGGAATCAGTTCGTTCCTGGTAGCGTAAGGACTTTCATTCACGCATTCAGATCTTGTAGCATACAGTGGCTCTAAAACAGGCATGCCCAACATTTGACGATTGCCATATGGACTCTCAAAACTTTGATTTGACATTTCAGATCTACTAGCATAAGGATTTTCACTTGAGGTATCGTAAAGAGAAGTGTATGTTCTTCTTGGCTTTGGGATGGGATCATAAACTAGATGCTCTTTACTTTGGTATATTGGTTCGGGAGGTAACGGTTGGGTAGGATAAAATGGTTCGTGTTTCATTGTTTGCTGCTGTCTTTGGTAAATAGGGTCTATTTTGGTTATCATATTAAAGTTTGGTGTCTGTCCATAGATTCCTCTCCTATTATATTCAATGAGAGAATTTTGTCTACGTAACAGTGGGGTAACTTTCGGTTCAGTTTCAATGTCACACATAGAGTTCTGTCTTCTTAAGTTTTTAATTACTGGTTTTGTGTCGTAATCTCTTACTGTACATATGGATCCATTTCTATCATCGCAGAATGAGCTCTGTCTTTTGAGGATTGGTCGGAGTGTAGGTTTCTCATACGATGATGAGTTACTTCGCTTTATCATCTGGTTCCTGACCTGCGTGTTCCTCATATGAATGCTCATGTCACTGACATCTGACTTCTCTCGTCTGAGCATAGGCATTTGATGCATCTGATGTCTCTGTTGTAAGTCATTCTCACATAATGACTTCTGTCGAGACACTTTTTGAGATTTCGTTTTCGATCGGAATAAATCGAGTACTGCGTTTTTTATGAACGATGGTTTTTTCGATAATTTCTTTTTAGTTTTTGGTGAGAACGTTTCGTCGCGCTCCACACTTGAGTTCATGGCATCAGATGCACTGCGGAAACCCACAACCAATTACCCACTTAGTTACTCAATGATTTATATATGGACACCAAAGATTATTCAATTAGCAATATGAAAATGGGAAGTGATATATTCCACACAAAATTTTTTTTGATCAATCTAAGATGTCCAATGAGAATGGCAATTTTCAAAAGATGAATTTAGTGACTATGATAAAAGCATATTGAAATAAATGTCACAAAGAATATGAACTTGATATAGAAACATATCTTGTCGAATACAATAAACATAAAATAAATACAAAGGAAATATTAATTATAATTATTTTGCGTTTGGAGTAAACCTATCATTAAATAAATATAAATGTTCTTCAAGTAAAAGGCAAAGTTTCTTAGAAGACAAAGCCAAATAAGACAAGTTAGTTCAATATGCTTTAACAGAGAATCATCAAATTGCACTAAAATGCAGACACGCACTGCCAGCAGTTGTTCTAAAATAAACAACTCTAAATACTCTAATAGATTACAAATTGTTATTTCCAATAATATAATTTGCAGACTCGCGCCCCGAATATAGAGAATATATGTTACAAAATATGTATAATGTATATTGTTTATAAACCACATACAAAACCATACTAATACTGTGGCCCGACAAGACATGTTAGTCGTTCGTGAAGCGATCGGTGTTTGCATGTTAGAGCAAATTGTACAGGGGCTTAGATAAGAGACTATTTGAAAAAGGGATTTTTGAAGACAGATTGGAGATTCTGAATACATGCATTTTGGATTCGAAAACTGAATTCAAATTTAACTTCTTTTTTGGACTTTAAAACGTTTAAATAATTGAATTGGGAACATCAAATAATTAGATCGTAAAAGTGGTGAAGCCTTACCTTAAATTGTGCATGTGTTGTGGTTTTCTATACAACTCGAAAGCTGAACCTCGCTGCTCTCTGCTTCCAGCTAAATCTGTTGAGAGACCATGTCCCAAAATTAAAAAAAATATGCAAATACTTATAATAGTTGAATTTGAATGAGTTAATTAGAGAGCTAATTCTTACCTATAAGATGAGGGTTGTGCGGTAAATTAATGGCTCGATGGTGTGACGGTGGTCCTGAATAAGGTGGCGATTGGGGTGGCATTTGGCCACCGTACATATTTTGCTGAAAGTAAATTGACAATGTTAGACTTTGACAGTTCGCATGAAAGTTTTGAGTACTTATACATAGTAAGTGAACAAAATCTTATCTTCTTTAATTTTGTAGTTCATTTATTACACTCATATCCGTAAGTACCTAAAAGTATTCGTAACTGTCAGAGCTCATTCTATAGTAACCAAATTATACGATAGAATTTACTCATTTTAGATTTCGTAATTTTCTAGTCTTATAGAAATTTTATTAAGGCATTGAATGATGAAAAAAAATACATAATAGATGCCGTCAAGAGACATGAGCGCTGACCTTGAATGCAAAATAGTCATTCTATGCGACTTGTTTCGCGCGACGTGAACAAATACATGCGCAATTATCCTCAGTATTTTCAGTGAGCCCTCATAACTCGTGACGGCACCTAACCATCTACGACGTATAATGTGTACCTGATGATAATTGTTGTGGTTATGCCTGGAAGGCTGCGAGTGCGAGTGTTGGTGCGAGTAGTGCGGAGGGTATCCGGGCGGAGAGCCCACGGGTGCGGCTCGCGGCGACTGTGGCGGCGGCAAACTTGCGCCCCCAGGGTCCATACTCTACGTATTTATGATCATTTACACGCATGTTTTTTAAAGGTGACAAATTGTGGAAAATCATTTTAACCATGCGTAAACTCAAATGTGCATTGAAATCATTCGTGCTAGTGAAATAAATTCTTCTCAAATCTCATACAAACCAAGAACCCAATGTGCTTAGACTTCGGAAGCTTTAAACCTATGAACTTCATTAGAACTCGTGTATGGATTTTATCAAGTTGCAATGTAACTACTTAACTTTAAATAAAACAAATATTTTCAGGGTCCACAAATTGTCAGAGCTAATGAAAATGCATTTCGAATAGTGCTTTATCAACTTAATATACCAAATTTTACTGACAGTCATTTGAAATGAACGTTGATGGTAAAAAGTAATTTGTCTACCTAGATGATTTTCTAATGTAAACAAGGCTTACCCCATTTCTAGGATGGTGAGAGTTGTCAGGCGGACGGTAGTGCTTCGGCTTGGGAGGCGGCACTGGCTTATAAGGAGGTACTGGAGCGCCTCCTCGACCAGTGTAGTCCGCTTGAGAAGCGGAGTTTGTGCGTCCGCTGTTATAAAATACATATACAATTCTGTCGAGTTCCTTAAGGGATAGCGAGATAGAATGAATTAAACGTTAGATGTATACATCTAGAATATCATGACCTGTTTTCCCATTTGAGTTATAAGGAAAATCGATAGGATGAAATATAAGTGTCACTTGGTCTGAAATACGAAACGTACATTGTCAAAGTGTTGTGCTATCTTTATGACCATAATATATTGTTAATACTACAAGCTTTTTTAGAGATATTAGCATTAGTTAAGTAGCTATGTTAAACATTCTTTGGTAATATTGTGAAAATTCCTTACCTATATTTAGCATGGTCGTTAGTAGGTACGTTGGGTAACGATGGCCCTCGGGCGTGCATTGGTGTGTGTGGGCTGTTGCCATTCATGGGAGGTGGTCGGTTCGTCTGAGGGCTGCGGTAATTATTTTCTTGATTCCTGCTATCGAAAAAAAAAGTTTAGGTTAAAAACCCATCATGATCACGCTCCTGACCTCTCACATTTTTTGATTAACGTAATCTATTATTGCTGTAAGATTTATCCTTATTTAAGAAAATACTGGAAGAGGAGGAACAAGGTTAGCTAAGTTTAAGAAAGGTCATAGAGATTGCATTGGCTAGGGAAAAATGGTAAAAATTGCATCAGATACTCCGACAAAAGCTTAACACTTAAATTAATGTTGATGAAATAGATACCTACTATATAGAGTCTAGTTAGTACTAGTAAATAACCTTACTTGTAATTATTATCCGGTGTTCTGTATTCCAGTGAGCTGTGTTCGTGAGAGTTGGAGTTCCTCTGCGGACTCTGTGCTGACATTGCTGTTGGGTTTGGTGGCGGAGGCGGTTCCATTTTACTGGGAAAATAATATGTTATTACAACCAATTTATTTGTTGTCCTTGCTGTAAGGTTACAACTCAACTTCTATTTCAATGTTAATTTGAGTGACTCATTGTGACTTCTGCCATTATCGGACATGTAACGCTAGTAAAGTGTGTCACACCAATGTCAATATAGAAGATAATATTTCTCTCGGCAAAAAATCTGATCTAGGCTACTGAAATTGATTCTAAAGAGTGTGGCGAAGGTCAGATAGCAGTCGCTTCGTGTTAAAAATAAGTGACTAGCCACTTTAGTTCGAATTGAGTGCCAACAATATATGGGATAAGACCGGTATTATGTTAATATATGAGAACGTCAATCATAAAATACTCACATGGAAGGCGGAGCAACTTTCAAGTCATCAGGAGCGTTAGGCGGCAGTCGACAGGAACCCATGGCTGAGCCGTTGTTCGACGCGCTGCTATAGTCGTACGATGACGTGCCGTCGTACGAACTTTGCTATAACATACACAGCATTTTTATAAATTTATATTTTACATGTGCATAGACTTAAATATGTAAATACGTATAAAAGTCACTAAGGGTTTAAATGACACTTAATTTCATTCCGATTTCTTTCTTCTTAACTACAATCTTGAAAACATACAGAACACAGACGAAGGTACCTAAAATAACCATTTAATTTCATCGGTATCTTGTTGTAATCTTCAATAATATTTCAATTCCAAAATCGTTCATGGATCAACGGTGCAGCCGAAGTAAATTGATCACATTCTTTCCCCTATGTTTTGTTTTATGATGTCGAAGTATTGGAAAAAATACAATATATAGCACAATCCGCATGCAACTAGTAATATAGTTACCGGATTAGAAGGATGTCGATGCCTGTCCAAAGAGCCTTGACTTTGCGTCGGTTGTATGATCATACTCGTGGGCCGAGCGGTGTACGTGGAAGTCTCGTCGCTTCCCGAATCTTTTGGCGGACCGAACAAACGCTCTTGTGCACTTGGACGTGTCTATTACGAAAAACTACCATCAAAAACAGTTCTTGGCTTGATCAAACAAAAAAGGAAGGGAGTTAATATTGCTTTCTTTTATATGGACGGTGATGTTGACTATAGTGACGTCCATATAAAAGAGTGGAAGGGGGGTTATCCCCTTCTAAAGGTGAGCAGGGCCCTTACCATAAGCTCTTATTGGTATAATAGTTAGGGAATTATGATACTCATCTTATGTATCTGTCTTAGAATCTTTCTCCACCATGAAAATAAGAGGTTACAACAGTGCCAAGTAAGTTAATAGCGTCACTTTTGGCAAAGACTAAATGAGGTGCCAGAGTGGCAGATGGTGAGTCTAATTATCTCATTTGTATTTCTTCTTCTATTTAGTTTCAGGATGCCTAAGGTAAAAAGGAAAATTATTTTTTACTGAAAATCTCATGGTGTCATTTAAAAATACTACTTCTTTTAAGTAGTCTCCTGGGATCGGAACTCACGTCACTTGCGTCGCAGTCTACTACAAACAACAGTAACTACAGCTCCTCAAATCCTAAAGATTGAGGAACGTTCAAAGATTGAGAATGTATTGGTCCTAAACCTTTTAAGAATGACCTTGATCATACTTATTTGATACTCACAGTTGGATTATGCCGCAGTGAATGTGGAGGTCGGCCAGGGGGTGGGGCTGGCAATAGCACGCCACCAGCCGGCCTGTTCACTACTCCATTATTGCTTCGTGGTGGTAACTCTGGAACTGGATAACATTATAAAATCCTTTTATTAAATCTATGAATAATATATACAAAATAAGTGCAGAGGGTTTTTTCAGTAACGTACTTATTGCTCTGAGATTTTGATGCAGCAACTACAATCACAAATACCGATTTATACAAAAAATATATTGTACACTTAAACTTACTATTCTCTATTAAATTGCGAATTTTTCTCTTATTAAGATTTATGTTTGTCTCGAAATATATCAAAAGTAATAATAGAAAATTGTTGTGAACTTTAATTTCTTTAAGTATAATGAATTAAATGTTTACCTGTACCATATAAGGGGGAGTGCGGTGGAGAATGTGTCATAAGATTAGTATGATACGGTAGCGCTTCGTTAGGCTGGCCCATGTGTTGCCCGCCTTGAGTACTGTGCCCGTTGTTTTGTTGCCCGTTCGTGTTTGCCGAGAATCCGTATTTGCTGTCTCCGTAGCCGCCCTGCTGTATGGGTGAAAGTTTTGTTTATTAAGCTATGATATGGCGGTTTTTCTAGATGCGTTGATTCAGGAGGTTGATGATGTTGAATATTATGAACGAAGTCACCTGTTACCCGCAAGATAAGATTAGAAACCCCATCTGATTGTAAGCTGTTCTTATGAAGTGTACCCTACCCAGGAATACAATGTTTTTACCATTTTATATAGCTAAACTGTCTAAATTACAATAATAATTAGAAATACACATTTCTCTGCCGTTTCCAGGATAACTCTTGATGGTGACGTACACAGTTTTTATTTTAAATATTGAAGAGGTTCAACTTCGACTTCATTAAATTCTCATGCTATGCTTTACAAGTTGTAGAGTAATGGAATACCAACCGTATAAGGCGGCGGGACAGCATCAGACATATGGTTCATGTCATCGTCGCGATCCATATTGTCTTGTGTCGTCGCTATCGAAGGATCCGACGAAGACTTGACCAGTCTCGGCGCTGGTGGAGGACTCACTTCCAAGTCACTCTCAGGACTTGAGGCATACGAAAGCCGGTTCTCCGTACTCGATGACATTGAGAACAAAAAGTCATCTGACAACGGCTCGGGCCTCTGTTTTGCGCCAATCCGCCATTTTGAACACATCCGCCATTTCGTATCGCAGCGTCCGGTAGGGTGGGTTTATGGAATGGGGTGACAAGACAAGACAAATGAATGATTGCAAAAAACACGTTACAGAAACTAAAACGGGATTTAGCGCCTGTGTATGATTAATGTACAAGTTGGGATATTGACACACTTTAAATCAACATTTAAATAATTTTAGGAATTAAGAGGTCAATAAATTCAATGTCCAATAAATTCTTGTGTATCGGTTATTTGAATGTTGATTCAATGCAAGATAAAAACAAGTGGTAATTTACACTGATACAATTTGTGGAAGTTTTTATAAAACCAAAACTTCAAAAACTCATAAAAAACACAGTCTAATGATACAAAACGGCATAATAATATAAAAGGCATATAATAAGCATACAAGCAAATACGTAGCAGGTATTAATAAAGCATCTATGTGCATACAAAATACATGAATAAAACTGAAGTGAATCGTGATTGTGCTAAATCTAATTGGTAACTTTCAATAATCTCTAAAACCTATCATATTATGTCTGCGACTCCTAAACGTAACCAAGATGTTGTTCTGAAATAGGTTTACTTATCATTACAACATCTCTTTCCGCCTCAGTTTTATCAGAGGTTTCACCTTTCCCCAATTCATCTAATTTTAATGTTGGTAGCGACAGATTCCTCGCTTTATTCAATGATCTTTCAGAGACTGTAGGAAGTGTCCTAACTTCACTGAACCTCATTTGATCTATTGTAGGTTTCAAACCGCATTTACAGTTAGGAATCCTACACACTTGCCTCAAAGGCCTATCCAAAGCAGTTTTCAAAGCAGATTTTGGCATCGGCATTTCTTTTTGTAGCCGCATCTTCCATTCCGGAATTTCATTCTTCTTTTTAATATCGTTATCGTTTTGGATAAAAAAAGAAGCTGGTCGGTAAGAATCTGACATATTAGGAACTACTGACGACGGTCTTGGATGACTGGGCACTGGAGATTTCTTGGTAGTCTCCAGAACACTATAAGGCCTGAACGTTTGGGGTTGATAGGTATTCACTTTAGGAAATATTTTAGTTATTTCCGGACTACCTTCCAAAGATTGCTTAGGGTTGACTTTCCTCTGATAATAATTGAGTCTTTCATCATACGGGTAGTTTGCCACCGTATGTCTATTTTTATTAGTGAGGTAAGTATTTGGCACGCTATAAACATTATTGGGCATGCAAGTGTTTAATGTTTCCGAGTAGTAATAGGGCACTACGTGGTTTCTGTTAGCGTCATACAGATGGTCGTGTTTTAGTGTAGCGGTGTGGTTAGGAAGCAAGCTTTGTGGAGAACTGGCGGGTCTTTGTGGGGACTGAGAGTACATGTTGATGGGATAGGATATGGGATAGAAGGCCGGGTAGGGCGACGGTGGGATCGGGAAGTATATGTCCGACACCATTTCAACGTGCTACACCGGCAAGACAGAACAGAAACGTATTGGTTAATCATAAATGTAAATGTGACTTGAGACATGTGGACGCAAGGCTCACTATTCAATGCAGAAAAGAACATTAAATTTAGTAATGACCCTGCATTCACATTAATACATATTGATATAAACAAAGATACAGAGAAACATTGATAACACCAAATTTCCTTCACCAAGCAACTATCTGGAAGCATGATGCGTTTACTGCCGTAATATACCATAATGACAACAAAGAACAAACAAGTATTCTTGATCTATACTTATCTTAATATCAAAGTCTTTTGTAATAAACATAGCATTAAAGCCTCCATACATTTCCTCCCTGATTTCATAAACATTTATTTTATTCTCACCTTAGTCTCCGACACCCATAACTGTTGCTGCTGCGTTCTTTGTATCAAGTCGTTCAATTTGCTAAACCAAGTGTTCTGGTTGGCTTCGCTAAGAGTGATGGTATGTGTGAACACGTGACCCCAAACCCGTTCCATGTGTTGACATTGCTCCAGAAGCTTCTTTGACGACTTGTGAGCGGATCTGGTGATAATGAAGGCTTACTGTTAATGCACCTATACCAGGATATTCTATCAATATTTAATTGCAATTTTAATACCTAATCGAAAATGTTCCCACGAGTCTGTAATATTGACCATGATATTTTAGCCATTGATCACACAAGTATATATAGTACTAGCTGTGCCCCGGGGTTTCACCCGCGTAGATTTAGTTTCATCCTTATGGTCGCGGAAACCTAATATTTTTAATCAATAAAAGGTAGCCTATGTCCTTTCTCAGGGTCTAAAGATTGTCTGTGCCAAATTTCATCAAAATCGGTTGAGAGGTTTAAGCGGGAAAGCGTAACAGACAGAGTTACTTTCGCATTTATAATATTAGTAGGGATTCACGATTGTTTCTTTCACTGTTATACGTCGTGTGATTAATATAAAAAAATCGGTACCTACTTTAACCATCTCTTTATCCTATTGACATGCAAAACTTATGTGATAAAATAAAAATTTACCAAACCCACTAGTTTCCACCGGCGGCTGCACCGACTTCATAACCAATGAAGGGACCCTGTCTTTTTTATATTCTTTACAAAGTATGTGCATCATGATTCACCCGTGAAAGCGTAACAAACAAACAAAATCCCATTCGCATTCATAAATATTAATGAAAGTGTACAAGGTATTTACTTGGGTAGTCCAGCTCTCAACTGCTTGATGATGTGTTTGTTATCGGCCTTGAGGAAGATAACGATAGGATAGAACTGAGCGTAGTTGAGTCTGTCCACAGCGTTGGGCGTTATGTCTAGTAACGCATGCTTCCCTCTCTCCATAATCGTCCTTATGCTTGACAGGCGGATGATTCCTGTTGATTTCGTTTTACTGTCTTCTAAGGTACTATCCATTTCTGCAAAAAAATCAATAAGAGCTGGTAAGTGGTCATTGTTTTTAAATTTACGTTATAAATATGTTTACTTGTAAGGAATGTAGATGATTACATGTGGAGAGGAAGACTTAAGAAAGGATTGATGGATTTTTTGAAAGATGATAATGGCTAGAAAGCGAATGAATGATAATGAAAATGAATGGAAGATTAAAACACATTGTGTCGACCACAATATGGTGATACGGGCATGGGGTGAAGCATTTCAAATTTAACTTCTTATATTAATTCGATAGATCAATTTATTTGCAAGCGTGGATAGGACTCATTCTGATGAACGTTAGATGGATTTGAATTTCGAATGAAGTTTAATAGAGTGCAACTTTCTATATTCATGCTTACTTGCAAATCTTTAATAAAATTATATTGTCTCAAACATCTTCTTGAAATGATAACTAAAATAATTGACTTACTTGGTGAAGTAAATTTGTCAGGACTCTCAGTTAGCAGTCTTTCCCTGGCTATGTCTGCTACAGCACCCAACACTATCACTGGTCGGACGAACCCTGGCTGTTTGAGCACCACCCTCTCGTAAGCTGGGAACTTGCTTATACTATCTGATAGCACCACTTCATCCCAGTGTTCCTGTGAGTTAATTTTACACGTATTGTCATTATGAAGATTTTTGTCAGTAGTTTTAAGTCCGAGTTTAGTCGTGTTATAAACTAAGTTTTTAAATAAGGGAAAAGCATTCAGAACATTAAAATAATAAGTATTATACCTATTATAACTAATGTAATAATGTGGTTATAAAGGATTGTTCTAGACAAGCTGCAACAAATCTTGACCAACGAGCTCATGAGGATCTCCCGTTGTAAATAATCAATGTTCTTGGCATCATTTTCTCAGACTGTAAGAGATGCGTCTATAGGCTTTGACAATCGCTTACCACCAGGCGAATTGGATGTTTTGTCGCCACTGTAGTGAAAGAAAAAAGGTGCAAATAAAATAAATATTTGCAGGATAATGATTTACCACTGGTTGGGTAACAAGCTTTTCAAAAAAATCTAAAATTGTATTCAACACTCGTTGAACGTAACTTTTTAAGCGTTAGGTTCTACCATTTCCAAATTTTATCTTAGCCCATAATATTATGCTTTGTAATAACGATCTATGGAATACAATCCAGGATCGAAGAGGAAAGATGATTGGCCACCTTGTACGACATGACAGTTTCTTTAAAAACATATTAGAAGGTAAAGTAGAAGGAAAGAGAGGAAGAGGAAGACCCAGGCTAACATACATGAGACAAGTCAAGGACAAAGTAGGTACTTAATAGAGACAAATGGAAGAAGTTGCATCAGTTACACCGACAAGAGTCACAACTCTAAAATTCATGATGATGATGAATAACGATCAGCGGTTTAGGCTAAGCGTCGATATAACAGTCAAGAACTTTGAATTGTATATGTACGTGAAGATGTAAGGAGATGTGATCTGACCTTGCCAAGACTCTTACTCCTCCTGTGAGTAGAGCGTCGTCGTCGGAAGAAGTTGTGTTTCCCGTCGTTGCCCGACATCTCCTTCTTGGTGGCATTGAACTGAGCGGTGGCGAGTTCCTCTGCACGTGCTTTATTAGGGATCGTACCCTTCTGTACTTCCTGGTTGTTACGACCTAATGTGGAAAATCACTCATCAATCACACGTTTCATCAACGCTTACGCCAGCATCATATCAATTTCTATTTAAGAATTTCTTTCATAATCATATAAGAGCTATCCAACAAAAGGGTCCCTCAAAACATTAATTGAACATACGGATATAAATTAATACACCTATTTATATCTGTGTTTGAATATCACTTTTTAACATTACTTTACTAGTTTTATGAAACGTTTCTCATTTAAATCCTGGGGATAAAAGGTCAACAAAATTACTTTTTCTAAATTTATTTCTGTCTAACATGAGTAAGATTTGATATAAAAATATTTTTCTTAAAAAGGCTTTTAAATTGATTTCAAACGGAAATACACATTCTGTGGGAGTCAAGTTCGCGAACGCTCGTCTGTAAACCCAGTTGTTGCCACGAATTGTCTAAATCCAGTTGTATCAAATTATTTTTGGTACAACACTTCTGCCTACCCCTTCGGGGAATACAGGCGTGAGGATATGTATGATACTCACTGAGCTGAATGTGGAGTACGACAAGACTGACCCTTTTGGAACCCTTCTATGAACAAGTGGAATATCCTCACCTATCCTATAGACCTGCCAGGCGCCAACAGTGCCATTGTGAAGGGTGTCCACGACGTGGAATACGTCTCCGCACCGAAACGACATCTCGCCGTCCGTCGGCTCCGTGTAGTGGAAATGGGTCTTTATGTGGAATGAGTCGCCCGCTGACAATAACAATACACACATGTAGAAAATAACATCATCTCCTTGGCCTTATCCCATACATTGTTGGGGTCGGCACTTAATTCAACCCGATGTGGCTGATCACCTGATTTTTATACGAAGCGACTGCCATCTGACCTTCGCAACCCCATTTAGGAGGAAAATCTGTGATCTGGGTTAAACCAGTTGTCAGATAATTTTTAGGCCTCCGACTAACCTGTAACGATTGCCAAAGATGCTAAATTGGCAACCTACACATTATGAAGCAAATAATAATCCGAACACATATATGTAGCAAATAATAATTACCAATCACAATAAAAAAATAGTTTACATGTGAATTCGGTCGCATAAGTCCGGTTCAATAGGCATGGGACTTTCAACATAACTGGCGAAATATGGGTGTGCTATAAGTAGACCTCAGCGTACCCATTCGGGGACTACAGACGTGAGCATAAGATATGTTTCAGCATAAGGCTAAATAAGTACATATTATGAATTCCAAAATACTAAAGGAAAAGTATAGTTTCTACAGTGCTGTCTCATAGTTATTTTATAAATGGATTGACTCCATTGATATATTTAGAATTTTTTAAAAGTTTGATACCGTTTGAACATCAAACTAAACTTTGGTCCTTCGAGCGTTTTCCATCCGGCATCACTAATCGCGTTGTAACTTACGCATTTGTCCACTGGCAACAGCGTTGTATTCGTCGGGTGAATGCTGTACAATGAGGTCTATGCGCTCCTGAAGACTAAGTAGGAACAACACTGCCTCTTCTCTCGTAACGCCTTTCATTTCCATGTCGTTTACCTGAATTTGTCATACATTATTTTGAGAACTAATTATACAATCTTTACTCCGTCTAATCAGTTGTAGACACAACTAATAATAAAGAAGGGTTTAGGAAGAAGGAGATAGGATTTATAGGCCTGCATCATTCATTCATTCACGCTACTGCAGAATACGAGGTCCTGGATACGATTTCCGAGTCGGAAAATTTGTTATTGAGTCTTTCCACCTGTGCACCTTTAATGGCAATATGTTAGCCCCATGATAACGTTAGAACATAGATATAACAGGCGATGGGTATAAGTACACCTCTGTCTATGTATGTAAGCATAATATTAAATATTATCTTATCTATATATAGGTTTAAATTCTCCACCACTATCATTACATTGAAGAAAAGCATGTTGAGGAAATCTGCATGTGCTGAGAAGAAATGCAACGACGTATTAAAACGCTAGGGCCTGTTAACAATGTAACTTTACCTTCATGCTTACTCTAATAGAAGCGATACAAAATGTATGGAAATTACATAAATCGGGCATGTGACATAATATATATATAGCGCGAGAAAATGTTAATTTTATTTAGGCCTACAAACATGCTTTTCAGGACCTTATTTATATCTTAGTCAAGTCAAATAAATAGGTTATTAACAGTACGTAGGTATAGCAAAATAAATGGTGTACCTTTAATATTTTATCAGCTGGTTGCAGGCCTTGCATAGCTGCAGGACTGGTGGGCTGCACACCAGATACGAAAACGCCGGATCTGTTCCCGCCACAAAGACGAAGGCCTACCGAACCCTCTTTTTGGAAACTGATTAGTCTTGGTTCACTCCTGGTCAAAACAAACAAATATTAGAAAAAATCTGCTTCTAAAAACATGATTAATATATAAATCAATACCATAATTTAATTTTAACTAACTTTATGTTAATCATATTCAGTGAAATGTGGGTGTAGTTATTACAACACCTCTGTTGTACCCCTTCGGGGACCCTTCTGGGATGGCATGAGCATATTTCTTTTTTAAGTAATATTATAAGTAGAATGTTTGTTTATACATACATTGGTTTATTGGTTCTTTGATTCGCCATTCCTTCTTCTTCGTAAAGCTGTCGCCTGCTACTGTAGTAATCTGAAAATGATATATAAGGCACTTATGAACATCGAAAAACTAACTACGGGTTAGTTAGTGAAACTAGCCTTCTGAAAATGAAAACGATTTATCCAGTTTAGGCCCTGGTAAGGCACTTATGAATGTCGATGAATTTACCATTCCTCCCAGAATTTCTGAGAAGAACTGCCAAGAAACTCAGATCGTGTAAATTTTGTCAAAGAATCTGTGATCATTATGACGTACCTTCGTTTCTTGGAGGCGGTGGTCGAGGAGGCTGGTCATGTTCCGGTCGTCTCTCCCCGGGAGCTCCTCCACGTACCGGCGCCGCCACATACAAGTTCTGACCACTGCTTGAGTAAGCTGATGTTAATCCCTCCGCTCCAGGGTATACTGGTTGAGGGGTCGCTTCTGGAAACAAAATAGGAATATAATAAACTGGGATCATAAGCTGACAGACGCATAAAGCTGTAGAAGAAGATATTTGTAAGGAATATTTCTAGAGGTACCATCAGTCTAGCATGTATACCACGTAAAAAAAATGTCGATGGATTTTCGAGGGGTTTAGGGAGCTAAATTTTTTTTTTGCGGCAAGGCTTATTGGAAGTATATTCTCAGAGGCATGAAAAGGTTGTGGTGTGACAAGGTTACATGCCACGAATTCGTAATGACAGGCGAAGAAGAATTGTAGTCGATCATACATTGTTAATATTTTCTTCATCGGACTACCATTAAACTTTATCAGCATAACATTTGAAAGCACATTTAAGATTAAGAGGTTCTTCTCAGAAGGCTAGTTTCCGAACTGGTAGTAAATTTTCGACTTTCATAAGTGCCTTACCAGGGCCTAAACTGAATAAATATTTTTCATTTTCATTTTCATTTTCAAGAGCCATAACTGAATCACCATAATCACTTACCTAAACTATTATAATTATTCTGATAGTTGCCATTGGTGACCGTCTCTTCCCTGATGAGTTCCCTTGTAATAACGAGGTTGAGGCGATCCTTGCAGGACTCTATGAGCTTCCTCGCCTCCTTTAAGGTCATGGCGTCGGAGACTGGGGAGTTATTGATTCTCGTCACCACGTCGCCTTCGCAAAGACCCTGCCCTCCTTGGTTCAGTTGCTCTCGCGCACGCATTGTCAGTTCTTTTACATACAATTTGCAGCCTAGGACGATGCCGAAATCTGTGAATATACGTAAGAGTTGACGTGAGACTTCAGACAGTCATAGCATCGACGTTTCATTTTATGATACCAAAATTAAACGTCAAAGTAAAGATGTCCCTAAGAAAGACGTGCTGTTAAAACGATCATAGTTGGCATTCAGAGAGCAAACCTATAAGTACCATCTCCAAGGGAGAAAATATTTCCAATTAAATGAAATAGGTAATATCCAAGTTATTCAGTGTGTGAGAATTTGAAAATTCAGAAACAACGACGTAAAATTTTGAAAGAGGTTCAAAAAGCCCAGTCCGATTTGTATCTACAACATCCAAGAATTCAAGATGACATGGCCAAGACATCATAAGTATTAATGTAACAACTTATAGGTCTGAATTCAAAGCACCCAGAAGCTCTAAGTACAAAATGTTTATGTTAGAGTGCCAATTTTTTTGTACACCTTCATAGTAATATTGAAATCGACATAGTTGGTAATGATACGAACCCTCCTTCTTTCCATTCCTAGTAAGAGCCAGTTTGATAGTGGTGGGTGCGGTGGGCGGCGGCGCGGGAGCGCGTCTCCGCACCACCAGCGACACCGTGGCACCAGAGTCACGCAGAACTTGCACTGCTCGGGCATACTCCACGTTCTCCAACGGCACACCATTTACTGATACTATTCTGTCGTTTACTCTGTGAAAAGTAGGTATATTTTTGAAATAGCTGCTGATATCATCGGCGTAGACTTAGTTTTATGGGTAGCTTATTTCGCGGAACCCAATTTTTTCTAAAAGTATCTTAAGCTACTTCTTGTAACATCAGCTATCTGCCAGAGCCGGAACAAACAGTCAGAAAGACAGACACAGAAGAATGTGCTTTTTATAAAAAGTATCGTACATACTTTCATATACGAGTGCATTAAGTGAAAAGCTGTTTATTTTGAATTACAAACAGCTGATCGCTTTAAGGTAACTTATCTACGTGCTGTATATGTATATGAGATTAAGTTCATAAAACTCACTGCAGCTTATCCTCAGCAGGTCCACCCCGCAGCACGTCAGAGACAGCTATGGAGGGGTCTCCACTCGCAAAGTGTGGGTTGTCCCGACCACCTGACACGGCGATCCCGAATCCATACCCTGGGACCCTGTTGAGCCGCACGCGATGTGTCTCCCATCCTGGACTACGTTCTGCTGTCTGCAATTAAAAGACATTGTATGATTAATATCACATGCTCTTTTGCCGTTTGTTCTCAGAAATATTGTTTTCGTACCCGTCCTTCGTCTTATCTACACTAATATTATAAAGAGGAAATATTTGATTGTTTTTTTTATTTGTTTGTTTGCATTGAATAGGCTCCGAAACTACTTGACCGATCTTGAATTTTTTTTCAGTAATGGGTAGCTATATCATCAGCGAGTAACATAGGCTATATTTTATCGCCGTACTCCCACAGCAACGGGAACTACGTGGATGAAACCGCGTGACGTCCGCTACTATATTCATATACCTGAATTTTTTATATGAAAATATATGGTAACGACTGATGTAATGTGAAATTCCGACTAAGAAACAAGTTCTTCCACGAGAACCTTTGAAGTCTTTGAAGTGAATGGTAAGACTCCATGAATTCTTTTGGCTTTCTCCTCCCACCAACCCCAACTAAACTTAATGAATGCCTAATATCCACAAACACTCATAACGACATGCACGCAATAATAAGCCTACTTAATTACCTCTAACATGACTAATTGCAACCTCGTTACGCGTGGTTATGTAAACAAAAGAAAGGTTGTATGTAGTGATAGAAATGGCAGGTTACAGCATAAATATTGGTGAAGGGATAACGACCAGTCTTAATCCGACCTTGGCCCAGAAAGTTACATGTTAGACGGTAATGTATTCCATGTTTTCGTTTATACACAACCTTGCTAGGCTAGATCAACGAGTTAGCTGTCAGTACCTATATGAAGCGGTTTAGAGTCATTTTAAATGGTTTAACTTAGTTGCAATGAGTTTGTCTACACAGATGGGTAAATTTTAAAGATGTGTTAAGGTAATTATTCGCATGAAGTTATTTTAGAGTTGACGGGTTTTTCGATCGGGACCGCGATTGTGCCATTAAAAAATAAGTTCCAAAGACCCTTTGGGGACCACGCTCGCTGTCCCATTGTCCCCCCTCAAAAATGATTATTTAGTTTGGGCCCTGGTAGGGCACTTATGAACGTCAAAAATTTACCACCGGTTTGAAAAGTAGCCTTTTGAGAAGAACCGGCAAGAAACTCACCCAGGAATCATGTACATTTCATCGAAACAATATAATCATATGAAATCATTATACTAAGCAGGCGTTGGGAACCACGGTCCCGGTCCCAAAAGCCTCCCAACTCTTATTTTATTATTCAGGTCTTCAAATCAAATCACGAACAATGTTGTATTGACCGTGTGGTTTGCAGTGTCTGAAACGCACGTGACGCGAATTCTAATACTATGAAACACACCAGTCTATACTAGGTAGTTACTAAAAATGCGTATTTCTAAAATCTTAAAAGCAGTACCATAAAAACATCGTGTAGGAACCTGCATGGGTCGAGGTGGAATTCAAAAACATAAGTATGTAGTTCTTGAAAGATGGTGACAGATTCACCAGCTGTCACGTTGGCACCTAATTTACTTCAGCGATAAGTAGGTGATGGAGTACCTCTTCCTCCTATTGGATATCGTTATGGAAGGCCTGAAGACGTATTTATTGTACTTATTACCCTAAAGCTACAAGCTACCCTAAATTTAACGCACCGCTACACACTGAATTCAGTGAAAGGATACCGAAACGGTTTCTTCGACAAAACTGTAAACATTACAGTTAGCTTTAAAAACTTTCATAAACAGTTCCATCATTACTACAGGCACTCTCATTAAATAGTTTTATTGTTATTACAGGTACGGCAGTCTTTAAGAAGTAGAGTTATACATAGATACTTGGGCTTGCCACAAACCACCGACCACAGTCACCGATGGCCAGCGACAAGCAATTAGATACCGTACAGTATCTAGAATTACATTACATATATATATAAATCGATTGCTGTTCGTTAGTCTCGCTAAAACTCGCGAATGGCTGTACTGAAATGGCTAATTTTGGTTTTGAATTATTTGTGGCAATGAAAGGAAGGTTTAAACCGTGAGTAATATGAAAAAATGCTTGGAATATAGTAAAAACAAAAATTTCGCTTTCCTTTCATCCCGTTGTTCAGAAATCAAATTAAATTTAAAGGAATGCTTATTTTTCATTTGTTTTTGAAAATATTGATTTTGAGGCGGTGCGTTTTGCAGTTTGCTGGGACAGCTAGTTAACATTATAAAAAGGTGAAGTTTATATGTTTGTAGTTGAGAGGAAATCTACGAAACTATTTATTCGATTCAAAAAAAATATTGGCGAAAATATGGGACGGGCTTTCTAGGCTATTGGTATGTGTCCTACGCAGGACAAGCTATTACTTAAAATACAAAAACGTAACAACATCCACGACACTTTGTAAGGTTATCAGAACTGCACAATGTGTGTATTGCAGACTGCCTGGAAATTCAATGTGTGGTATGCGCAAACATTTACCCAACGATATTTACTGAAAACCGTGAAGGCCCGCCTTAGCTAAATATTTCGTGCCAATATTTAAAACGTTATAAACAGGTGAAGTTTGCATGTAGGAAGGAAAATTCTCATTTGATTTCAAATCTTTCACCAAACAAATAAGGCCTGTCAGGGTTGCCAACTAGCTAGACAAAGGGGTTGATTAAAGTCAAGCGAAAACTATGTGAAGTTCAATTGCGAGGTTATGAATATAAATTCAAAGACGTTTGTATAGTGCCTGAGACGGCGATGGACTCACCCTCTGTCACGTTGGTACTTAATCATATTCGGTGAAATGTAGGTGTTGTTGTTACAACACCTCTGCTAACCCCTTCGGGGAACCTTTTGGGATGGCGTGAGCATATTTATTTTATTTTTTGAATATAAATTGCTGGCAACATGCAAACAAAACTCTATGCCAGCTTCATCTTAATATAATTGGAGAAATATATCCTAAAACACAACATTTAAGTATTTATTTTCCATACACGTATTTGACTATTTAAATTTGACTGGAAACAAATTCCAATAAAACAAAAGAGCCCCACGACCTTGTCTCGATACAAATTAAGCATATTAAATTACCTTTACAATCAACTGATTTATTAATATCGACGCGTCTTGTGACAGATGTTAGCTTGGAGGTGTCTACGCATAAATTATTGGTTTCCTTGTATTGTAATTATGTGTAAGAATTTAACAATATAAACAAGTAGGTACATTACAGTTAAATTGATATTAAACAACTTTAAAATGTATAAAGAAATTTCGGGGTATAATGCTGTTCCCAATCGAAATATTCTTGAACGATTCAGTCATTCGATCGAACTCTTATACTGCGGGCTTAGCGAATTCAAATCATTGATCACCATGAGCATAAAATCAATATCGATCCAGTCTGATATTGCAGTGACAAATGTCAAAAACTAAACTTATATTCTTTATACGGCCAACATTCGGTTACGAAAAGTGTGGACAGTATACTAAACATGACATTTTCACTGCAAATTCATAAAGTTATGCTCTTATACTCTCGCGCTTGCGCAGAAGTGATACAAAGTGTATTTTTTGGTGAGGATAATGTTACTTTGTCTACAGGCCCTGTCTGTGTGTATAACTTCATGTAACTCATAAATAGTCATAATTTGACGCATTAGTAGTGTCAAATTATGACTATTTATGAGTTACATGAAGTAGGAGAAGGAAAATTACAGGAAGAAGGAGTGAAATTCAATTCAATCACTTCTAAAATGTGGCGTTCACAACAACCTATATAAAACCATGTAGGCGAAGAAATAGCATTGGAAGTAATCAATACGATAAGCAAATACCATAATGGCCTTATTCAATTTAAATTCAAGTATTATATCTTAAATGAACTGTTGACCTATCGACCACAGACGTTCATAAAGTAAGTTCTCACGCAGTCTTGGTAGAGACAGGCTGATTTAAGGACAAGAAACGTGCTAAGAGTGTGAATAAGGTGATTATGCGTACCAAAGGCTAAAGGATCAGATTGAACTGAGGTAAGACTTGAGTCACGAACATTTGTAGAAGTCCTAAATAGAAGGATTTGCTGGACAAAGGCAAAGCATTACTATAGAGATTATATGAGATTTATAAATTCTATTCCAATACAGATATTTAACTTTAAGATTCATCGACATAACGTCCAACTAAAATACCAAGTAAAATGTGTAGTAAGTCATAGGTAGTACACATTAAGATGGCCTGTAGGTAGGTACCGCTGGGAGCTCTCAATATTCCACTTTATCAAGAATAAATACTAAAAAGGCTATCACTCAATCAAAGGCCACATAAAAAAATAGTATTGATTATTATTTCTTGGTCATAATGTAGCTAACTAGACATGACAAACGAACATGTCAGCATCATTCAGTTTAGGCAATGGTAAGGCACTTATACGAGTCGAAGAATTGACCACCTAATAAACATAATATCAATCGAAGTCAAATAAATACGTAATCATTTTTCGAAACAGATTTCATACCCATGTTTGGTACAAATGATGGGACAACCCATATTAGGAAACTCAGGTCAAAGTACCATAGAGAGGCTATGAGTTCGGTTCCCGGCGCCTACGCATACTAAAGCTTATGTAACGGACTGCTGCTAACACCATTAGGTTGCGAGGAACACAAATTATCATAATAAAACAATACGTTTGGATTGTGAATGTTTTATTTGATTGCATAAATATTTGGGTGCAGAAAAATATGCATCAGTATCTAGTTAAGGGAAATTCGTTTTTTTTATCTATAGAGATAAGACAATGTTAATAATGTAGTCAGGGATTTGTATTTTTCTATAGGGAGTGCCATCATCTATACCTAGCCCAAAAATCGCATTCAGTGATGATTGGAAGAAAGGAAGCAACATCCACACATTCGTATTTGGTATTTCTACGTGTACATTTATGTCGTTACCATAATCTTAGAAATTTCGCGTTACATGAAGTGTCTCTCATTATAATGTGGCTTGTAGACCTCCTTGTAGACGACTTGCAGCACTCAAATATGTGTTCCTTTTGAGACCGGACCTGTCAATCCCGAATCGGCCTTCTTAGCCACTGGCGACAAAACTTTCCTAACCACTGATGCTGATGATGTATATAGGCCTGTATATATAATGAGGCTAGGGCCGATTAATTATAAGAGATCGTTTCTCGATATAATCAAATAAACGCGCGGCTACTTCATGCAATGGACAATATTATTTCATCATATCGTAAAAGTGAGTTTCTTGCCGGTTCTTCTCAGAAGGCTAGTTTCCGAATCGGTGGTAGATTCCTCGACATTCATAAGTGCCTTACTGAATAAATAATTTTCATTTTCAAAGAGCTACATTAATTACCGGTAGGGTCTTCCCAATATTCCATCCATAAGGGGATGAAAAGGCGTATGAATGTTTTGATGTGAAATCTTACTGCCGCGTAGGCGAAGCTGAGGATGGAAGCTAGTTACTTGGTAAATATTTCCATTTGAATAGGTAATATGATCGGTGAAAAACGTAATACGCCTACTTAATGACGAGCGTCTTTTGGTATTTTATTTTGTTTTATGCGAATATGATAATATGACATCAGCCGGATGCATCGAGTTTTGACAGGTATTCAAACGTATTAATTTGTATAGAAACAAAATATTGATTTCGGCTCATTTTCAACTTTGCATGTTCAAAAAACATACAGCACAAAATTAGTACAAAGGCACGTACCAGGGTGGTTAATGCCACTAGTTAGTGCCAGCAACCATTCCGATGGCTGTTTCGATGAGGGCAGATGTGAATAAACGGTATTTACCTAGACAGGTACCAACTTTACTACGTCGGCTTCATCTTATATACCAATTGTTAAAATTTTTGTAAAATGACTTCAATGAAAAATCATTGGTTATTTCTAAACGGAGGCTAGTACCAACTCAAAGGGATTACATCGTCGAAAGCTCATTTAATTTGTAGTACTTAGGTACCTTACATACATAAGTACCTATTGGGTATGTTACGCTAGCCTTGAATGCGCAGTAGTGATTATTTAGGTCTTTTATGGGTGAGGCGAACAAATATATGCGTATTTTATCCCCACCATTTTTGCAGAGCGCTCAAAATTCGTGATGAAACCTATACCTACCTACTTCTAACCAAGATGTATCATAATCTGTTATAAGGTTCTTTTAATACAATAGACTCGATTCAAAAACCTCATGGGCCTTACCATGAGCTCTTATTGCCATGATAGTTTCACTCATTTATGAGACAGATGTATGTGACGTGCATACATCTGTCACTGTCGCACAACTGAATTAACATTGCAATAAGAGCTCATGGTTAGACGCCAGATCAAACCAAGTTGAACACCAAGATACATTTATGTGTTAAAAGCAGATGTGATAAAGCAGAGGATCTTTGATACATGCAACAAAACTTCAGTTAGATTTTAAGCCCTTTGAATACCTACTTCATTAATTCTCAAATGGCTTTCCCTTAGAATTCCTTCGTAACGCAATTCACTCATGTTTCATTCATTCAGTGTTAAGATGTCAGTTAATTGTTAGTTAAGCAACGATTGTTTTAAATAATGAATGGCTGCCATTCAAATTCATTGTAAAAAAATTGTTTTCTCACGAAACTATCCCAGATAAAGAGGGATCACATTTTTCCGAGCGTAACGCAGTGGGAAAGCACGGAATTTATTCATTAAGTTCATATTATGTAGCAAATTAAGGTTCTTACATAAAAAAAACACACATCTGTCACAAACTCTTTCGAAGAAAGTACCTAGAGTGAAATAACGGAATAAAACCTCTCACGATAACATTAGGTAGGTACCTAAATTATATTAGGTACTGTCTATTCTACACGGACATTATAATATTTCACTCAAGAAAATGGTGAACGTACTTAAATTAGGTATAAAGAATTTTGTGGAATCCGTACTAACCTGCAACTTTTCAAATCCAAAATTATCCAATTTCATGATCGAAACAAAGAAATCCAATCATAAACGCACTACACTCGAATATTACATTTAATAAACACTAAATTAATTAAAACACAACGATATAATTTGAAAAAAAATTCAAACACAAAAAAAATAACATTGAGGTTACATAAAGCTTTTGTTTTCAATTCAAAACATTTCGCGGCATCCGAATTTGAAAATAGAACCTTAACTTTTTAATGCGCGATTCAAATTGTAAAGCGAAGGCTGTATCGTAGGCGTCCACCGATGACGCCGGCTCGCGCCATCTGAGATTAGAGACGCCTTGTTTGAACCCAGGCACTGCATTACAAAACTAAATTGAAAAGACCACTACGTGAGATAATTTTCTTTAACGAGTACTAGTTTCCATAACACGGTCGGTTATCATTAACGTATGGAACAAAGTATACTGCTATGCAAATTAAGGTTCTGTTTACCCATAACTTAGCGCACGGTAGCGTGTCGTGGTAACATGGATGTACGCAAATGAAGAAAGTATTGACTTAACACAAGTGGAATGGAATTCTAAGCAGGCGAAACTATGCGACTAACACTGATAACGTTTTTGGGACAGCTTTTACGATTTTCTTATTACAAATAGAAACACTAAAGCCGAACTTTAAAACAGAACACTTTGGACGCTTGATACGTACATAATGAGTATTAAGTAATTATTCCACTTTGGTTTTTAACAATTTATTTTATTTATTGTTATTTATTATGAGCCTGCATTGTCCCACTGTTGGGCAATTAGGTAGGATTTATTTTTAAAAGATTTAAATCTATTATTTATTTTGAATATGGGTTTCGCAGTCGAAAAGTATTATTTTTAAGTAATTCTCCTTAACGGCTTATATAAACGATTGATTAAGGAAATTTAGTCACATATTAGCTGTTGCTCCTAAATTTTGAAATATTTTTTTCCGTAGCACCATCATTTCTTAAAACATTTGGTACCTTCATCCACTATAAATATTGATAGCGTATCCGATCCGAGGGATGCAGGCAGCACAGATTACAATACTAGTAACAGCTAACCTTTACCTACTCTGTGCTAACTGCTAACTAACCAATTAAAATTCTTTTCAAAGCTGATTGCAATCGTTGCAATCACACAGGTGGCGAATCAGTGGGTAGTATTGTAGTTTATTATAATAATTAATATATTGCTGAGGTAATAGAATGTCTAACCCACGCACTGGTTGAGGTGTGAATAGATCTATGTGTAAATAAATAAACTAATGAGGAATCATAATTCATAGGCGCAGCAGTGTAGTTAGCTAACTTTTATTTTTCTGTGTGAAATCCGTCATGATAGGTCAACCGCCGCGGGGGCAGCGGAAGGGTTAAGTCGGACTCCTACTGGATAAAACACACGGGTCCTCCTCGTCGCCTTTACGCTTAGTTACGTACGTGTTGTTACCTACCTAGACATTAAGATCGTAGATCTCGGGTAGTTTTAGGTCAGTGGAATCTGTGGGTAGCCTTCAAAACACGAAAGTCGACAAATATACCTAGGTATATTTGAACGAAAGGGTCAGGCCCGGGTTCGATTCCCACGCGGTATCTACAGATACGTAGGTACATGCTCACGCCTGAATTCCCCGAAAGAGTAGGCAGAGGTGTACTTATAGTACACCGACATTTCACCAGTTGTATTGAAGTCTCATGTACGTAACCGGGGGCGAGTCTATAGCCATTAACCGTGCACTAATCCAGACTCTAAGGGATGCTACTAAGAAAGTACAGATGGGAAAACCCAACAACACTTTGCCCGATCGGGATCGAAGTTCGGATTTCATGTTACGGAGCAGCATCTTGTGACGAGGCAGATTCATCATCATCCTCCTGTTCTTATCCAATGTTATTTGGAGTCGACTCAGTGTTCAGCCGTCATACCCGTATTTACTCCATTCTATCTATATCATCTTTCACACAATCCATCCATCGTTACTTAGGTCTTCCTCTCCTCTGTAACCAACCATCGAGGTAAACTTATTAAAATATTATAAATGTTATTTGTCATCTATAGGTAGCAAAAGAATTCCAGTTGCGAAGCGGTCAGGTAGTCAGGTGCACACTTCACAGTAAAGAATACCTAGGTATGCGGTCAAATCATTATTCGTTCTGCAATCCGTACACCACAATACACAATGCACACACAGCACCTCACGTAGCTTCTATCTCAACTCAATATGACATAAATTCCTTTGAAATACACCGTTGATTCACGCAATGATAAATTTGCGTGACAACTAACACAATGGACGCTATCCGTTTTACAATATACGAATTACTACTGAATTAGTATTTGGTGTAAGTTTGATCTTTATTTCTGTTGTGTTAAGGTGTTAATTTGTTTGTGAAAGTATGTGATGGAATTGATAATATCCATTATGATGCGACAGGGCACCTCAACTTGTATTACTGAATATAAACTATGGATGTTTGGTGTATTGTGGGATAAGTAGTTAGCTATAAGTTAGATAAGTAACTTTTATACGCCGTTTTCAATATTCTATCCATCTGTCATTTAGGTAAAGATAAACAAATCTACAATTTTGTCCTTACTTTTATTTCAATAAGTTCGCATTATTATGAAATTGAATGGATGCTTGGATCAAATCTGACAGATATAATGGGGATCAATCCATCTGTAAACTTTGATAGGTTATTGAAAACATCCTATAGTTATACTAACTGTGAGAGAGGTACAGAGAGTAAGGGGTTCTTCCATTCAAAGTGTGGAGTTAGGGAAGTAAGTACCTCCATGGAAGGAAACAAAACAATCAATATTTCTCAAATATACTGCTATATTTTCTTTTACTAGTTATTAATTGCTGCTTAACAAATAATTAAAAATGCCTAGAAAAACTGGTATTTATGGCCGTAACAATGAGTTCACCAATATATATAACTTTATTACAAGTTTAGATAGTACTTTGAAAGTTATAACATTATTCATAGCTGGTTGCATCTTAAATATTAAAATTATTTTTGTAAAAAAATTCATGTAAACTGTATGTATAGTGTACAACAAATTTAAGATGCCATGATCAAGGCACAAAAGCTAGTACTTTATTAAATGGCATTTAAAGTTTGGATAAGTACCCCACATTTATACATCTATAATCACTCACTTATGAATTTTCTTACATACAATAACAGTTTGAATATTCTATAGCAAAACACAATTTAATTGGCTTTTCTAATAAATAGTACAGATGCCATCACAAGTTTTGAACACCAACTTTGAATTTTTTCTTTTCTAAAGAGTTTCAATTGAATTTTGGCATGACTGTAAGTAAGCACATGCGCAGTTCTCCCTGCTATTTATTCTAAGTGCTAAAACTTGTGATGGTACTTGTACCCGTTTCAAGAATTTCCTTTTAACACATTCACAGCAAAAAATTTCGTCTTCTTCATAAATTCTCTAACAGTTGGACGCTCAGGTTAACAGTGAATGTGTTAATGTATATTTCCAGGTATCATCAAGAGTGAGCGGTCAGTCTAAATAGTGGAAGTAACTTTTATTCCCTTCGGCCGGTTCATGGTCAACTCATAACTAATGAAGGCACTTATGATAAGTACAAATTTTAGCTAGCATACTTAATTAACATTTTTAAATTTATTACTCAAAACATGATTTAATGCACACTTCTTGACATAAGAGCTATAGGTCCAGATGTCCATCTGACCATATGGCTCTTATGTCGTCAACTATCACCAACACTTGGGATACTACATAACAATAATATTATACTTAACACACTAATTCATTAACTTTACTGAGGATATCCATTCAATGTAGCTAAATTAGTGCCTTTGAAATCAAATACCTCATCAGGGTTGGTCTTTAATTTCTCAATCAAAGATAGCTTATTGAATCTAATCTCGTTTAAATGTTCTTGTTTTACAGATCTAAATTTATTTATCACTTTATTTCTATATGTTACTTCTATACTTGGGTCACGCAGTATACTCGCCAATTCTAATAAGTTCTCCGAGAGATGAACCTCATTCTCAGAATATTCAACCTGTAAGTTTTGACTTGCTACCTCACTGTATGACTTTCGAGGTTTTTTAGGGCATATGTGAGTGTCACTTTGTGTTTCCACTTCCTGTTGGTGGCCTTCCTCGTCAAAAAGTATCTTTTTGTTTGATGTATGTGGACACATGCATGACTCTTGCTCTGAAGATCTCTTACGATTGTGAGAGGCACTGGAACTTGCTTCAGTGTCAAGATTCAGTAAATGACCATATTTCTTCTCTATCTTATACACAACAGCTTTGCATCGTTCATAAACACTTCTCAGTTCCTCTATATCACTCTGACTGATTTCTGTAGTGTTGCTCCGCGTGTTATCATCACTTTCAGTGTGTGAAGAGCTTGAATTACTTTGTTTTACGCGTTTTTTCGAAGTTTTGTTAAGCTTATTTTTCTTCACATTATCCACGTTATGGGCCAATTTTAGCTCACTATTTTCTACGTTATCTTGATTTTCCATTTTGTTTGAGAGTTCCCGAACATGATTTTCAACAATAACATACGTTTTTGGCTCGAAAAGAGGTTTTCGAATGAGTGAAACCTCAGGAGGTACGTCGCCGTCCTCGTGGATAACCATCGCAAACTTAACGTCTAAAATATTTTTCAGAACCAACTTTCTCAATTTGTGTTAATAATTTGTTGGAAATTAATGCGATATTGTTATTACGCATTAAACATTTTTACACGTAAACGAAACTAAATTACCACATGCGCTCACAATGACATTAGGTTTTGATTGACTTGACACTTTGACAGCACAGCACGGTAGGTACTAGTAGTGCTGTACCTACTCAGTACAACGTTGTTCAATTAAACACATTTTATTTCGATTCGACTACATGTGTATGGCAGTCGATGCCCTTATCGATTCAACAAGATGGCGCCGGGCGGCCGGGCAGGCACGATGTGGGGCGCGTTGAAGGTCGAACTAGCGGCAACGTGTAGTTTCGTTCAGAAATCAGAATAAAATTACCTAACAGATAATTTACTTTAGAAAAATCGGATTGAATGGAGAAAACAACATACTCTAATGAATATTTCAGTGAAATGATATTATATGAGATATGGATAAATAATAAAAAAAAATGTGACTTTTTTGTACAAAGCATAATTTATTTCATGATTCTGTCTTATTTTTATTTCTCTTTTTCTTCTTTTTCTTAACAGTTGTGGTCTCCTGTGAATTTTCTTCAATTAAATCTGAAGGAATGATTTTTTCTTCATACTTTATGTTTTCAGATGTAAGGATAGGAGTTTCTTCAGTATAACAGTGATGTTTCTTCTTTTTAGATTTTTTCCTAGGAGGCTCAATTCCATCAGTTTCATTAATCACAGCAATGGTTTCATCTCCTAACACATTTTCACTTTCTACATCCTCTATCTCTTTATCTTGACATTTGGATTTTTTCTTTTTCTTTTTTTTACTTTTTTCCACAAGGTTATCATCAGTGTTATTTTCCATATTCAATTTTTCAGGCTTTGGGTAAAATGAAAATGACTGAGAAACCACACTGTTTGTTTCTTGTTCATCATCCTTAGTGCCAGAAAACCCACAAAACCCAAAATCAGCCTCTTCATCATCATACGGTTTATTTTCTAATATTGGCACTTTACTTTTTGTTTTAAAGGCTGCCATTTTACTTTTGAAATAATCCTCCATACTCCCTTTCTCTGTAAATATTTGTTCTGGAGCTGGTTCATCATCTTTTGATATAACTTGTTCTTTTTTTTCTTGTTTGAGAGTTTTCTTGCCAAATATGTTAGCTAAATCTTTCTCGCTGTAGCGTGTTAGGTCTTTACCTCTAGTGAACTTGTGATAATGGACTCTTGCTTTACTTTTCTTTGATTTCACTTCCAACGAGACACCACTGTGTAATTTCTCTTTATTGCTGTCTCCTAAAAATTAAACAAATATTGTTAAGAGCTGACTTAGAAGTTACTTACATATAATACTTTAGAATTACATAGGTAGATTTTTAATTTTATAGTTTTGTAATTGAACTAAATACTAACTGAAGAATTAAAAATCACAAACACGAAGGTAAACATAGCAAAAGTAATTTGTGTAAATGCAAAATCCAGGTCCCATCATGAGCTATGAGCACGTACTTTAGAGCGGTAGTAATGTTTATAACTCGACATTCATATACATAAAAACATTTGAGTCTATGAATGGCGCAAAGCGAATAAAAATTATCGCAGTATCTCCACTATTTTCGCTACGCGCTCATAAATGTGACGGCACTTGTAACTATTTACATTGCACTCAAAAAAATATGGTTAGGGCTTGATGATGACTTACCATTGGATAAATTTGCAAGTAATGTATTAAAATCATCTTCGTGTTTCGTCCACTGATCGTTCTTATCTTCAAATCCAAGTCCTTTGTCGTCATTTTTATATCTAGCGACAACGTGTTCGACTATTCCATTTTCTTTCGCACCTAACCCCTTGCCAGTACTCCAACCCATTTTTTCCAACATGCGTTGCCCAAATTTATTCGTATCATTGCTCCAATCACTATTTTTAGCGCGTAAGTTAATAACCTTCTGTTTTCGCCTAGGTGCTGCTAGCATAGCCATGGTATTTTTATTTTTATTCTACGAAACATAATACATGTGAACGTTCGTAAAACCAAGAACTGTCAAATTCAATTGACTTTTCACAAACAAAATGGACGACCTTACGTACTGCCAACATTCAACAACACAATGATAGGAATGAAGTTCTTACGCTCAAGCCCGGAATTAAGTGTGCGATTGGCTAGCTGTTTGGTGATGTTGGCAGTATTGACGATGTCGCGTTTCGTATTTTAGAGAAGATTTAGAGTTAGAAATTAAGTATGTAAGAAATTTAATATTTGAAACCCATATTTTTGCACACATTTGTTGTTTGTTTTTTTTATTATTTATTGTTTGTAAGGGATGCTTCTTACATATTTTCTGAAAAGATTCTATTCTACTCTGAAGCCCCCAATACTTTCTCAGTATAATAATATTTCCTGCCTCAAATCTCTGGGCTGTATGTATCATTTTTGCTAGGTACGCCCACTTTTCATGACACATACTTATTTCATAATCTGAGGCCGAGCATAGATAGTAGGTAAAATGCGCTAATTTTATTTAATGGGTATCAGTACCTGCCCTTTTTACAGTGGTAGATCTAGGAACAAGGTCTATATTGTGCTAAAGGTGCCATAGGTTGGAGGAGCTCGTGGCACAGTTGCTATTGCGCATATCATTCGATCAGCAAAGTTAAGCAAGACTAACCCAGGCCTGTAGTTGTATGGGTTACCGCCCGAGTCACCTCCGTGCTTCGGAGAGCACGTTAAGCCGTCGGCCCCGGTTACCAATTTAACATCTTCACCAAACGTAACAGGTCGATCGGAGGCCTAAGAGTTTGACAACTGGTTTAACCCAGAATACCGAAGGAGTTACAAGGGTCAGATGGCAGTCGCTTCGTATAAAAATTAGGTGATCAACCACATCGGGTTGAATCAAGTGCCGACCCCAACAATGCATAGGATAAGGCCAGGGAGGACATGATGATAATATTAGACTTTAGGGCAGATACGATCTTCTCACGATCGACTTACTCACATAACTTTTTTACTTACCTACCTAAGTATTTTATCGAGCAAAAATCGTTTTGTTTAAATGTTATGGGATTGTGAGCGATACGCTTGTTACGTCACGATCTCGATGGCGCGTGAGTATCGACAATGCTATTGTTTTTCTATTTCATGGGTAGCACCGAGATGGGAACGTTATGGTGAAAAAAAAAACTTCTAAAGAAATTTAAAAAAATACGGTAAAAAACATACATAGTAATAATTTATTTTTATGTGCTAAGTATAACAATCATTGTTGAGAATTTATTGAATACTGGCTTCGCTTGACCAACCACAATCAATTAATTTTATTAATTAACAATGCACAACTTCAAAACGATCATCAAGAAATTACCTACAGATGTATGCTAAACACCGCATTAATTTACATTTCGTTAAATTTCTTTTCACGTTTCACAGAATGTGAGTTTCCTCTAGTGATATTAAAAGTACCTATAGATAAATGATGTTCACAAAACATACGAAAAATTATGTTCCGTAATTGGTCACGTGTCAAATAAGTAGTAAGTACTTAGGTACGTATAAAAACTTGATTGCAAGTGAAAACAAATTCTGACAACTTTAAAGTTTAAATTTCGATTTTTTTTAAAGTAGTGTCAAAGTTTTTTTCACGAATTCTTAATATGGATTCGGATTAAGACCCTACTCTTTCGCATCCTTACCATATCGATTTCATCGATTATGTTCTTATTTATTTCAGATGAAAAAGTGTTGTCAGTGACCATAAATATTAATATAATTTAGATAGTCTGTGTATCAACAAATCACTAAATGGTAATCACTAGGTAGGTCACTCATCCCATCTTTATGTTTACCACAGAACTCATTAACTCACTCTCATTTGAATTCGTAAAATCAAATTTGCAAGCGATTATTATAGACCACACTACTACCATCACTACATATTCCTAAAAAAGTTACGAAGAAACAGTTAAAAACAAACAAACTTTTAATGCGATGCAAAACTTTCGATTCGAACTGCATTTCCCATCGATCCTATCTCCGACGTAACAACTATAATTAACAGGTTAATTACTTAAATGCCAAACCACTTTTCTAACGTTAGTGAAATTGGGCCCTAAATGGCGCGATATTTTCTACTTAGTAAGCAATGTAACCATCCTAGACCGAGAGAGAGTGCGGTAAGTTGTTCCTAAGAACTCAACTGTAACCACCGCTAGTACTTAGATAGAGAAACTCTGCCAATGTGATTTACTTGATTATGCAGTAATGTTGCCATGGTGCGTTCGAATATAGTGGTCATATAGAACGCCTCTGAAGTATAACATATTATGTACCATTACTGGGCTCTAACAATAATAGCACATAATCCCCCTTATTATTAAACAGACTCCTTGTTTAAAAAGTAGCTCCACCTCTTTGAGTGATAAACATGTTAAAAAGGGATAGTTATAATTTTAGTCTAGTCTACGTGAGCGTAGACCATGTCTTTTAATAAGCAGATAATTAATTGTCGTGGTCAATTCGGTATTTTTTTTAAGTTAATGAGGCACTCATGTCACACAGGTGTTTGTAAATCGTTATACATATTATATAAAAAAAACAATAATTTAACATAAATTAACCTGATCAATAACATGAAACCGTAAACCAATTTTTTATACATTCTCGTCAGATTTAATTATTGAAATGAATCGATTAAAATTCATGGAGATTAGAGAAACCAATGAGCTCGTAATCTATGGTCAGTGAAAACGCGCGAAAATATCTCCATCCTCGCGTCACGTTGCGTTGCGTGTTCGAATATCCGTAAATTGACACGAAACCGCTCGCGGCTAATTCCTGCAATTATTTATTCTACACGATCCCCTGTTGTCTTAGATAAAGATATTAAACAATTTAAACATGTAAGCAACAATGTGTAACACGTACATGTTAGCAAATTTATCAGTTTACCTATGTGTATCGTATTTTTTGTGCCGTTCTAACTTTTGAATGAGTTAGTAAAACATTACAGCTCGTAAAAATCATTCATCGATTTTAACTTCAATAAGTTATTGAAGTTTACAATTATAGAATTAAAATTCGCCAGCGCAGTGATATTTTTAGTCTATGGTGCTAACATAAAGTCGGTGATCCCCAGGTACTTATAAAATATATGTAAAACAAAATTCTTCCAAATAACGATGTTATGCTTCGCTTTGTGATCTATTAAATTCTATCGTTTCCTGAAATTTTAGGGATGAAATTTCTCTTTGAACGATTAAAAATACAGCTAAGTTCTTAAATTTGTACTTCTTTTTATCGTGTTGATGACAAACATAAAAAATTGTTTTGAATTGTATATTGTAATAATTGTAATTACACAAAATGGTTGCAGCCCAGAACTTCGCTACTGTAACAGCATTAGGTAGGTACTGGTGACAGCCATTATTAGATCCAGCTGGTAGGCAACGCAGAGCACGATATTAGGTGAGCCATAGCAATAAAAAGTACGAGTATGTTAAGTAATGCTTTATAAAACCCATCTTAGGAATTCTTAAAAATAGATAATCCAAGACGAAGGTCCGCTGTAGTTTCCTTGAATTTACTTTGTTCCTAGTTTAATACATTTTAAATGTATAAAAGGTGGCTCAATGCTTATCATAAAGCTAGAACAATACCTACCATTCCTACGAAACAGGTCTTAAGTTTATTGCATCTTATGGTCATGAGTCATTCGTCTAAACATTCAGGTGTTTGATTGCTAGCTACGGGGCTACCGGGTTCATATTGTAATGGCACACACGATTCTCGTTGTTAACAGTTTATTAATATATTATGAAAACGGATGAGGTAAAACTATATCATACAATTGAAGTGCCTATTTGTAATTGAGCTTTTCATTAAATGCCAATGAAAGTATGTATGCGGTAAGTACTTATATAAAAAAAAATATTTAATATATTTGTCTGTCAGTCTGTTTGTTTCGGAAAATCTCAGAATTAGCTTGTGCGATTTTAATGGGACGTTCACTAGCAGAAAGCTGACGAAAGGAGTAGTAATAAAGGAGTAATAAAAAAAAATATCACTAAGTTACATAGTTTTTATCGTTAACCTTAAGCGGATAAAACCGCTAGGCATAGCTAATGTGATTCATAAAACGGATTCTTTGGGAGAAGAAATTGAATGCAATATCTCTGAGGTTCTTTTATTCTAATTGCGAGTATGTTTATCAAAGTTTTTGACAAATTTCATAACCAACTTGACAATTATTATTTTTTGTAATAGACATATTTTTTTACATTTAACCGTGCATATTAATATCGAACAAAACTGGCTCAAAATTATTCAAATGCATCGATAAATTTTACATTTTGATCGGAAGTCGTGGGCAAGGAACCAGTAACGTGGGAATTCTTTGCACATGACTCATGGAGTTATGGGAGGCTGCATTTTTGCTAAATTGCACATAATACCCGAGAAGAATAGATGAACACAAGTTTATTTTAAGGAGTTAACGGTGTATCTCGGAGGCTGAACGACTCTGGCCGAGGGCATGAAAAAAAGTAAATTATTGGCGACCGACCGCTTTGCTGCCGACAGCTGCGAATTGGCGCGAAACAGGTTTTGGCGGGAGCAGTGACGTCACCTGACATGTGCCTTCCTCCAATTTTGGATGTTGACGCAAAAAACGAAGTCTCTTTCATCTCGGAGCTCCATTTGATTTTACGGGTCCTTATTATGTTTGTGTATTGTCTGCCCTTCGTGTTTGCAATCGGAGCGACAGGTGTTTCAAAAAATCGTTCTTTGGCATTCTACAAGATAAGTTTCAAAACTCCCTTTCGACTCTTTTCAAGATACAAAAGAATATAACTGAGGTTATGAAAAAATACACTCATATTTAGATACTAGTTATAAAGAGGTTCAACTACCTATGTTTAAATCCAGGATAATGAGGTTTAAAAGTCTCTCAACTCATGTGGAGGCGGAAAACTGAAAGTAAATCCTTGGGGAAGGAGACCTATTTGGAAAGCAAGACAACCAGGGGCCTTACCATGACCTCTTATTGCCATCATAGTTTTACTCTTATTATGAGACAGATGTTTATGACGTGTATAAGTCTATCACTGTCACACAGTGGAACTATGATGGCAAAAAGAGCTTATGATCAGGCCCCTGAATTGTGATGTCCAACAATTTTAAATATCATCAAATTAGTGTAAGATTGTTAGTAAAAATTATTTGAAATTTTAAAAAGGTGACATTTTGACTAGGCGTTGAACCTTTGAAAGTGGGATTATCGAATCTATAAAAACAAAGAAAATAGTTGGATGTCCCTTATTCTTATTCCTAACACAAACAGTCCTTCCGATAGTAAACTTTCTCCTTAGAGACAGTCGCTGTATCTAGGAGTCATTATGGTATTATCATTCGTCGTTGTTTTTTTAACTGATTAAATTTACCTAGTGCCTTTCTTATTCTGAACTAGCTGTGCCCCGCGGTTTCACCCGTGTAGATTTAGTTTCTTCCTTATTATTATTATTGTCGCGGAACCCTAATATTTTTAATAAATAAAAGTAGCCTAAGTTACTCCTTGAAACATCAGCTACCTACCAGTGAAGGTCCCGTTGAAATCCGTCCAGCCGTTTCTTGGTTTTTTAGTGTCAGTATCGTGTATACTTTCATATGCATTTAGTGAAAAGCTGTTATTTTGGAATTACAAACAGACACTTCAGTTTTATTTATCTGTATAGATGTATAGATTAAGACCTTTCATCGATAGCATGAGGAACTGTGTTTTTTTGCTTTTATATTAGGTTACTCGTGGTATTAACACATACTTTTGTTGTTCCAAAAACATTATTTTCTGGTTCTGTTAAGATACGAAATTCATTTTGTGCATGTCTCTATGAATTTGGTATTGATTATCTAAGAAGTTCGTACATTACATACTCATAAAAGTTATTTAACTATGCGATTAGCTACTGCAACATGCAATGCGATTCCAAATGTAGGTACACTCCGAAACACGATCGTGTTGAAACTGATCTGACTGCGAAACCTGATTGTGCTCATGACCATTTTTTTATTCACATTATTGCACAATAGATGGATACAATACTCTAAACTACTTTAACATTTCATTTGAACAATACATACGCGAAGCGGAATGCATTTCTCATTAATTAAGAAGTGTGTAATGGATAGAAGCAAAATTTGCTGAATCGTCAGTAGAAACTCGAAACTATTAGGTACTTTACGATTTTCCACGTTTCCCCGTGTTAGTTTTAAACCGCGGTAGCTTTTGTAAAAGCCTTAAATGTATCAAATAATTGTGGAGTCATTGCACTTATTCATAGGTAGGTATGCAACGGCAAACGTGTTTTGCCTCATCGATACCTACTCAGTGAAGCGGTCGGCTTACCTGAGAGTCACTCCGGACGTGGTTCAAATTATTCACCACTAATCCGTTGTCTGATGCCATTGGATCCATTTCTCCAAACTCATTATCCACACAGTGTCCAAGTTGTGTCTCAATCACTGCAAATATCACTTGAAAACTTTCAAAACATCCCTCGCAACCGCATACAGCCAACACTAGTTAAAGTTGCTGTAGAAAAACGCATCTAGGCACAGAAATAGCGTACACTCACAGGCGCCTGACCCTCTACAGTAAGGCTTCTTTGGCTTACTTTAAACAAACGAGTTACACCACTGGCTCGAATCAATAAACCGCAGTAATGACATTACGTCGTGAAACATAAAAGTTTACTAATAACAGAAAACAAGTACGCGTTTTGTAAAGTCCAACGTCAGATCGAACCTAAGGACGCCAGGCGGCGAAAAGTTAACCGTGCGTGATTTCTGGCCACTCTCAAAAGCAAATGGTCATATACGCTATCAATCTTTGCATACCAGAGTGGTGAGGTGAAATGGAGGTTGCTGTGTCTATGTTGAATCCGGCAAGAGCGAAAGGGACGACATATACGCAGGTACTTCGCCTCGAAGTGAGCGAACAGTGTCTACAGGTTTTGCTCTCCCACTACAAGGAGGCACGGTGCGGACTCAGCGAGCCTCGGAGCTTGAAAGTTTAGTCGAAAAACATAGCAAGTATGACATAGTCGCCAAATGACCACTTAACACCAATGATTTTACATAACAAGGCGAATAGCGCTATGTCCTTAGATATATTACCGGTTTGCTTATCGTGCATCACAGAATCTGTTGACTTTATTCGTTTTATAACACACGGAACTCTTGCTTTTCTCCATAAAACTTTCATTTTAATTTGTAAATGACCGAGTTCATGAAGATATTTTATTAATTTACGTTTAATAGACCAATAGCGATTCGTTTTGAATTGATTCAATCATAAAAATCGATTGAGCTGATAAATCGAACCGGTCCCAATGCATCTCTGGTGAAGGCCGCGATACTAACCTCCACGGGACACTCTTGCGCCGGGACCCAAGCACACACACACAAGTCGTCAATAGCTACACGTCAGTACAAAGAAAGGAGATGTCAGTTTTACGCACACTTCCTAAGGATAGGGATTATTCTTACCTGGTCTTTATATTCCTATGTAATTGGCATTTTTTTCATGAGGTGCTATTTTTATCAATACAATGCTGAGTTCTGTTGGCCGGCTGGCAAGGTGTGGCCATTTGTCTTTGTTATCGACCACGAAATGTGAATAATAAAATATCTTTGTCTACTTTATGTCCGCTGCATTAATACCACGCATCACTTGTGGAATGTAATTAGCCCCTTAAGTATATTTCTATACATACAAATTAGCTGATAAGTTTATAAGGGGAAGTCTGGAAGTAGTGAGTGAGCAGTTGAAGATTTGCAGAGAGCATTTGTCTATACTATAGACACGTTATGCGGAGGGATGATGATAATGTTGCCAAAAAAGTTTTGTTCATTAATCTAGATGGTTACAACGGGAAAGAAAGACCTAGGGAACGATGTGTGGATTGTGTGAAATATGATATGGCTAGAATGGGAGTAGAACACATTGCGCCGACCCCAAATAACATAAGGATAAGGACAGGGGGAAGATGATGACATAAAAATTAGACGAGCTATCATACTTTTAATATTTTTTCACCAGACGTTCTTTGGCCAAGGTGTGATAAGAAACCTCTTTTGTGTAGGTCGGAAGTAATAGACACATGTTTATCTGGTATGTAAATAATCAGTTGTCAATGTAACACCGAAAATGTAATGAACAAACAAGAAATTCTCTTCATAGTTACTGTATCTGCGTTTATGTCATGCATCGCCACTGTTCTGGAGAAAAATGACCGCAAGCGACGGTGGCCATGATGGTATAGTATTAGGTTTATAATTATTAAACTTTTATACATTGATATGGTTAGTGGTGAGGTCACCACTAATTTGAAATCGACCCGAAGGAACCTTCCTTCGGGTCAATGTCTCATTTTAAGCTGCGATGTTTCCAATAGATTCTATCTATATCAAATTGAGCGGTAGTGGTTAAAAAAATTCATATCCTTACGGTCTGTTTCAATGATTTTGTCCTCTAAACATATGTGTAGTAATGTTACGAAAGCTTTAATAGTGAAGGAAAATATTGTGAGGAAACCAGCAGGTCTGAGAAGGAATTCAATGACTCATTAGTGCCTTAGAAGGAGATGGTCATACCATCTATCATCTAGCATCTTCGGTGAAAAGTGGGCGTTGTACTTCTGACTACCCCTTCGGGCACCATTCTGAGAAGGCTTATTCGAATGAACGTTAAACAATGGGTATAGCTAGAAAAAAGCCTGTACATAAAATTATACGTACGAATGTAGGTAGAACATTATTCACGTACGTTATAGGAATCACAACCCGGAACAAATTGCAATGCCAAGTTACGACATTACTTTCATTCTTATTCGTGAACGAGTTATATTTAGGAAAGTAAAATTAACTAACTTTTAACCTAATCGACATAAGCTTTGTTACAGGCACCTATAACTAGACATCGAATGCAAGATAGCAGAATGGAAAATTTTTAGTTTATAACAATGAAATATTAATCTGTTGAATACTTATTCACAAAAGCATATCTGGTAACAAGATGAATAACGGTATCAAACCCACCCGCCTCTGGCGCCTGACAGGGATGAAACACTTCAAGAGGAATTTACGGGATCGCCATGAAGGTGTGCCTCATCCTCATGATCAGAGAGAAAGAATTCCATTCTTTCACTTCCTGGCGTTCGCTTTAGCAAGTACGTTTGGGACAGCGTACGCGTTTGGTGGCTTTAGTCCTCCGAAACCTCTGTCTACTATAGTGAGACCTGCTGGCGTATGCGATCCACCACCTAAGAAGAAATGTCCCCGGACGTTCAAAGGACCGCCATGTCCTCCAGAACAACCTCCGACATCTCCCAATCCTTGTGAACCACCGCCGAAGAAGTAACCGAGACATAGTAACTTGACGAGAAATATAAATTTGATCATAATTTCCTGTTTTATTTGTAGTGTAGAATGTGGTCCGAGGACAATAGAGCGGGGATATGATTCATAATTGTTTTATGAAATGCGCAACGAATAAAAAGTTGCACGTATGATAGATGGGTCAAAGGTTAAATAGCTGACGTAAAATTATACCTAAAGCTAGTCATAGTTGCCTCCAAAGTATCGTTTACATATAACACATGACATTTCGTTCGAATGTTTGGAAAATAGTCGATAATCTTTCGGATCGATCCAGTTCCCAGCCTTCTAGTTTTGTTATCGGTATTTTTCAAATGTTTTTAAATACACTGCTATAATCGTACTAGAATTTGTTGATAAAAACGCTGTTATTCAATTTACTAAATATAATTAATTTTTTTTATTTGTGTTTGTGAAGTTTTGATAGCATGGAACAAATTGTTAAAGCATTAGTAGTGTCTGTTACAGTAGTAGCTGCTTACCATTATTATATGTCAGAGCAAAAGCGGAAATAAAACTCAAAGAAGGCTCTAAAGGTACCTCCAATGATAAATAGAGGAACTGATCAAACAAAATTGTCTATCGATCCAACATGTCAATTTACTGATGGAAATGTTTGACACAAAGAAAAATAGCTGGACACAATATTTTTTCACAATTTTGCAACATTTCTATTTAGGCAATTGTTATGGATTTAAAAGTAAGAAGTGCTCAGTACTGAAATGGATAGAAGGGAGCAACTGAAATTCATTTGCTTAGCATTGTCGATGACTTCGTGTGCCGCGTACTCGTTTGGAATGTTCACACTGCCTACTTTCTCCTGGTTTCGAAGTAAGAAGACTAGTTTCCCAAGAGACATGTCAAAAGACAACAGGAACGACGGAGGAACGCGTCATGTGACCGAAGCGGCTATGGGACACACTTAGAAAGAATAAATGACATGCTATGAAGATGTTGTATCAACTTGGCTTCAGGCTTAAGTGTTAGTAATAGTAACATTGTTTTAAGCCTTAAACATATTAGTTGGACTATCGTACGTACTGATAGACACTCGGTATGATACTCAGTATTCGGATATTCGCTGTTTGCTAGTTTTATTTTTTGTTACTTATCGTCTCATTGGTGAATGGTATTAAAGCTAGTTTGTGTCTCCATACTAATATTGTTTTATTTTCTGAAATTTTTAGCGTTTCAAAGTTATTTGGAATATGGCTTTTTTAATTCTAATCTGTCTAAAGTACCTACTAGGAAACTCTTTAGATTCGTTACTAGAAGATATAACTGATTTTTAGGACTGTTTAGTTCATAATGAAACCAAAATAATCTTAATTTATAAAAAAAAGATTTATATGGCATCAGGGCTTTTGACATAAAATTCCTGGATGGGCTTCAGCACTAAGGCACTCTGAACGGCGAGAAAATTTTCCGTCTTGTCTTTCGGGACAAGACTGGACGGGACGATTGGTTTGTCGGGACCTCTCAAAAGACCAAGGCACATAGCTGGCAAGTTTCCATAAAAGGTTAAGTAGGTACCTACCCTGATAACGTATGGTAAAACTTATTTCAAAAGTTGATGTTTCCACTTATAGCATACTTCATCTGAAGTCGATTGAATATAAAGACACGGACATTGGTTATTTATGTCTATTAAATACAGAATTAATAATACAAAAAAATATATAGGAAGAAGCCGCCCATGGAAATTATGGGGCACTGCTACTTAGTTGGTTAATTTACGTGAAAGAATTATCAAAATGTTGGTGTTCCCAAGATTACCTGTATCATACATACAGTACATTCACCTTTATAATAATAGTATTAACAACCCGATTTATTTGTACAATAGTAAATCCAACATTACACCGAACACTTTAAAAGCATCGCTCCCTATCTAATCGTATCACATTTTTGTACTTGCTGTTATCGGTCACTTGTAACATGTGGTTTACGCCCACTAAAGTGGAGTCTATTTTCAACTTCCCCATCGTAACCAATCTATAATTCATATAGTTACTATGTTTTAGCGTTTACTGATACTATATCCTACAACCCTCGTTCAGTAAAGTTCCTATACCCTACATAAGTTAGGTCACGAGACCAAAGCCCGATGCTGTGATCAGATCCACACCTTTATTATCTACCCACTCTATTTATTGCTCACGCCTGTATTCCCCAAAGAGGTAGGCAGTGCCCCAATAAATAAAGTAGGCAGTGCAGGTTTTGATACGTTCGAAAGTCGTCCCTTAACATTGCGATTTGCGTTTTTTCAGAGACGTATAACTTCCCACAGTTGCCGGTAGGGGCGCTTTTTAACGTTCCCATACAAAATGAGGAAAATACGTCATCGTTCGTAGTCAACGTTAAGACATGTTAAAATCTATAGTACAGAAGTGCACTTTGGGGTACAGAAGTGTACCTACTTCTAGTGCACTAATAGGGGGCGAGCCTATTGCCATTAACCGAGCATTAATCCAGCCAATGGGCTGCTTGGAAAATTACAGAAGGAAAACCCCAATAACACTATGCCCGGGGTTCGACACCAGGACCTCGTGTTATGCAGCAGTGGTAGAGAAGAACGGTAGACAGTCTGATGGTAAGTGGTTACTATATCCACATGAAATATTTGTTAAATTCTAAATTTAGTTCTGATCCTGTAATTTAGATATAGTTTATATTAGTTAGATGCTAATTTTAAATTTCAAATAATTGTCTCATTGACGGAAGTGTATCTTTATTTTCTATGTGCGAAAACTGAAGGCTTGTAAATTTTAAATCATGTAACGTTTACTTTTTTATATAAAAGCTGTTTGTTATCCAAATAAATAAATATACATATACTTAGTCTGATGAATGCTTGCGATGCGTGTTACTACTGATCAGGCTAACATTCTAGAGCTGTTTTCAGGACTTACTAGCATCCTCATTCAGTAATGTAATATGTACATAGCAATTATTATATATTATATCAAGGAAAGGTATCAATGTCAATATTTAAGAATAAGTATCACTCAATCTCTATTACATATAATAAAAATTGTATTTGCATTTCTAAGTTCAATCTAAAATACGCATGACAGTTCTATAATTAGGTAATCTTCTTTAATTCCTCCCGTCACGCTAGTCAAGAAAAAAACTATAAATCTGTCAAATTCATCAAAGTCAACAAAGTAAGCTGTTTTCAGACACTTAAAAATCTTTAAAAAATGCAAAAACATCAAATCTTAGTAATATAATTTATAATTTCGAAATTATTCATTAATTTAGGACACAGTATGAATGTCAAGAAATTGGTGCAAGATGTAGTGGTGTTTTCTGTGTCCTTTTATGTATCGTACCACTTGATGTCGCGTTCCATACAAAAATATCGGAGGGAAGAAATAATGGCTGGCAATTTCGATAAATAATTTGTTAAGGATTTTGTGTAGCTGTTTAATAGGTTTGAAAAGTAGGTAGGTACCTATTATAAGTAAGTAGTTTAATTCTGTTGATTCTACATTAAGAAGGCAGTGACATGGCTTGAAATCTTGAAAAATTACTTGCTTTCTGAAAGACCAATAAGTAGGTACCCATTGTTATGGATATTATTGATAGAATCAAATCCTTTCTAAGTATATGCCTTATGTTCCCATCTACTAAACGCAAAAGACTAGGTGCTTACCTCATAAGAGGTAGCACTCTTGTAGGTCTATTACACTAGTTCTGGGCTACAACAATTTAAAATGTCTGTCATCGACACGATAAGAACAATATTCCACAAGGCTAATCCAGATGAATTACCTAGTGTGCATTGCAGAATAGGCAATCATACGAGCTATGTATCTTGGATAACGTACCCGTTTCCGTCGCTTCCTTCCAGGGTAAGTGTGCAAGGGCTGCGAGGGTGGAATGTGGTAGAAATAAGGTGGTGTGAACATGATGTCTTCAAGGCCCGGGGCGGCGGGCGTTGTCCGATGCACCAGTGACCGCACAGTGCCGTACGCGCTCCTGCTACGACCATGACTTCCATACATCATCACGTGTCCCCACAGTTCCAACCTCCGTCAAGCAACCAGTTCCACAGCGCGGAAAACAGAAACGGCACAGTACACGTGAAATTTCACCGCAGTTTTTGAACGCCGTTCATTAACGTAGAACTTATTTTTAAAAATAAAAAATAAGCCACAAATATGAAGTGTTATTTAGAAACGAGGACTAACAGATGAATATTTAGTATAAAATATTTATATCTTTAGTAACCCCGTTTGTGGTTTAGTGATTTTGTTTTGGTTGAAGGGTAGGATGCGCGCGCGCCGTGTTACTGCTTGTTACGAATGCGTGCTCTCTCGTCAGAGAATGCAGAGATACAATCACTGGCACATTACATCTAATTATCATAGTTTATCTGCTTTTTCCAATAGGTTACGTGGAGCGCGACGTATCGGCATACCTAGTTGTGTGTATGAAAATGAGAGAAAAACATGCGCGCACGCAGACGCGCGCCGATTCACATCAATAACTTTGAAAAGTTTGTCATTATTATTTTATTACTTTAAATGCGATTGTCGAAGGAGCAAGTGTGGTAAGGTGTTACATACATAGGGCACACCCAATTTTGACCAAAAATATAACACGTACAGTAACGTGCTAATGTGGCATAGGTATAATCGGTAGATGGGCTTGTCTTCGGCCTCATTCATTATCATCCTCCTGAACTCATTTCTTTAATTTTATATTAGGTAAATACATATTGCATCAGTCAAATGGAGATTTTGAATCTGCAACACGCGCGTGTAGACCACTTCTCTAACTACCCAGCTACATGACCACCACCGACCTAAAACCCACAGCGCCATCTGTCAGACATGTTGCATAACAGATTGAGGTTATTATTACGATACGAAGCAAAGGAGAGTCATCGCGTCTCAAATGGAATGATTCAGTCCGCGCAGTAACCTTGTAGTTTGCTCGATAGATGGCGCTACATGTACTGTTCTCAAATTCTGACTGGTAAAGTCACATTGAAGTTATCAAGCGATGTCAAATTCAAACATTTTACATAACTTACATGTAATTTTTTTGTCAAAATGGCTGACCAACGAAAACGAATATTTAAATATTCAAAATGTAAATAGCTAAGCATTTTAGCCGATCTATATACCAATCCGCACCAAAAATGACGACCGGCAAATTGGCGAGAACGTTTTTCGCATTGATATTCAACAAGGTGCATTGCTCTAGCGTGAACGGGAAGGACAACGGTTTCGGGAACAACTACGTATGGGCCGGGTCGTTGGAGTCTGGCCTGCAGATAGCCATGAACCACAACAAGCCGGTCATGGTCATCATCCACAAGTCCTGGTGCTCGGCCTGTAAGAACCTCAAGCCCAAGTTTGCCGACTCCTCAGAGATCCAAAACCTGAGCAAGCACTTCGTTATGGTAAACCTGTTGGATGACGACGAGCCGAAGAATAACACCTTCGCGCCTGACGGGACTTACATACCCAGGTAGGCAGGGTAGGCCTTGACAGCAGCTCCCAGGTAGGCAGCCATTAGACTGCCGGCACGAAATGTAAGGCTATTCTGTACGTAGGAATTTTAAACAGGGATCGGAATTCAGTAAAACGTTCCTCGTTTGATTATTTATATGTTGAAATATTAATTAAATACATAAACAAGCTCAAACCTTCCTAGAATAACCAGCAGTGGATTCGACTGGAATATCTCCCTAGATGGGTATCCGAAGGGGCAGGTAGAGGTGTTACAACAACATTCACTTTCTCGAAAGAGTGATAGATACTCGTAGGACTTATTTCTTTGAATGTTCGTGTCAAACATGTTTTCTCGCGATATTTTCCTTCACCGTAAAGGTCGTGTTTTGACAATCAGTGATTTTTTTTAAAACCTCATCGGGATTAAGGCTAGGATTCGAATTTGTGCGTGCGGCAATAATAGCACCCGAAACTTGAGGGTATGATTCCATAGACCAATTCAAGAATATATTTCTTTGAATTTTCAAGATGTGATCCTTCACCGTAAAGTTCGTGGTGTGATAAAGCACTAGCATTCTTGGAAAAACTCATCGGGGTGCCTAGTGCGAGTTTTGTTAAAATCCCCATCACAAGTCATCGCTTGGTCGTAAACGCAGATTTGTATGGGCTCACAATAGCGTCATGTTTAGGTCGACAGAGGCGCTGTTCCGATCCTATACAAATCTGCGTATACATCTACGCGGTGACTTGTGACGACGGCAGTGAAAAACTCGCACTAGGCCCTCGGGACTCGCTAGGATTCGAATTTGTGCGTGCGGCAGAGTATATTAGACCAATTTCATACTAAGGTACATTTGGACTTTCCAGGATTCTCTTCGTATCACCAAGAGGTTTAGTAGATTCAGCGATTTATAACGAGGAGGGAAGCAGCCAGCACAAATATTTCTACAGCAAACCAGATCAAATTGTCAAATCAATGAAGAAAGTACTGAAGAAATACAAACAAGAACAATTTGAGGTATGAAGACATTTACGGGAGTTATTAAATTGTAAGTTGTGTATTTTACTTATACAGGGTTTCAAATAGAAAGTCTGTTTAATGTAAAAAATTATAATAGAACCCATTTGACGAAAATGCATTTGACAATCCCAAAATTAGAAAACCTTTTTCTAGGTAACGTTGCATAATTCTATCATGCCTTGTTGACTACTAGAGCAGCTCTACTGTTTTGTACATCCTGTATTTTTCTAATGAATTTGATTTTCCATAATCGTGCCTGATTGAAGTGTCGTTACAGTGAGTCTAAATGCCTGATGTCCACCAAGAGAAAGGTTGCCAATAGTTAGTTAGACAGTGGAATAACTTGAATGTCTGCCGGAGTCTTCATCCATTACATTCTATTAAACGCTTCGTACAAAATCGCATTTTATTTGTAAAGTCTTCCGATCACCTCAGCAAGAGTAGCATCTATGTTCCTAAACGATTGTTTTTGACTCGATAAAACGAGAATCGATGTAACGCCACTTTGCAATCTAGGGTGGAAATTAGGAATTGTAGGTTGTTAATTTCCATGCTAGGCTAAATACAAATTAAAAAGACGAGAAAAAAATTATTCAGATCATAACATATTACCATTATCGAACCTACGATAGGTTATAAGTTGGAACATACGATACTCAACTAAACTGAATAAATCATTTTCATTTTCAACTTCTTGGGAATAATTTCCATGGTAGGTGAAGTTTAAACACCAGGAGCCTTACCATGACTTCTTATTGCCATGATAGTTTCACTCATTTATGAGACAGATGTATGTGCCGTGTATACATCTGCCACTGTCGCACAACTGAATTAACATTGCAATAAGAGCTCATGGTTGGGCCCCTGTCCCCTTATATAAAACAAACAGCTGCTGATTTCAAACCACTTCTCTCGTGATTCGAATTTAAAATGGGATAGACATGATTCTAGTCTATGTCTGGTCTAGTTTTGGTTTAAGCGATGTTTTGTAATAAGGGGGTAAGATCAAATAAATATGGTTAGTACTCACATCCTCGACGACGGGTTCGACGTACATCTCGACGGTGTTGTTGAGCGGCGGGAGCGGCATGGGCGAGGCAGCCGCCGAGGACCGCCGCGAGATGCTGTTGCATGAACATTGCGACACCGACCGACGGGACCGGGGAGATTCTCTGAGGACAACGGTTACATTTAAAAAAAAACAATTTTAAAACTTTTTATTCATTGTCTATGGAATAACATTTGTCACGTGAGTGATTTCTGTCATTTCCATACATTTTGTATCTCTTCTATTAGAGCAAGCGCGAAAAGATGTTACTTTGTCTACGCTTTCAGAGAGTGTTTCCATGACCTCTTATTTTCATGATAGATTGACAATTCGTTTTGTATCGTTTCTATGAGCGAAACGGGAGGATAATGTTACTTTGTCTACACGCCCTGAACATATTATTTAAGTACGTGTGCTCAGCTTGGCACCACAGAATTTACAGTTTAGCTATGCACCGAAGGAAGCTTTACCTGCAGCTTATGTAGACTTAGAATGGTCCAAAATACAGACAGCCTAAAAGAAAACGATGCAATGTAATACAACGTTCACAAAAACTTCCGAAAACAGCCGCTAAGAAACTATTACTGCGTTCCTAACAAAAAACAGTTTTGGTGAATTCGGTGCGGTCTGTAGTGTGAAATCCAAGTTTTCAGATTTAGTAAATACTAAAGTTTTTGCAGAGCTTATTATTTTTCTAGTTGCTAAATATTGTTTTCAATCAAACTAGTAGGCACAGTTCTGCCCTGTAGGCCTAGACAAAGTAACATTCTCTTGTAGTTGCGCTAATAACGATACAAAATGTATGGAAATGAAATAAATTGGTCACGTGACATATGTGATTCCCGTACATTTTGTATCGTTTCTACTAGCAAAGCATGAGGATAATGTTAATTTTGTCTAGACCCTGTGATTGTAAAGAGAAGCTCGCCTTCACAAAGATAATTAATGACCACCTTTTGAGAATCTCTTATGAGTATCAGACATCACCAGCAAGGAGAAAATTTGATTTTTAATCATAAAACCTAATGTCCTTTCCCGAAGGTCTTGTATTGACTGTATAAAGTCACCTTCTGCTTCTCCGACACACGTGTCTTGTCGATCGGTCGCAGCGGCACCTCACTGGCACGAAGTAACCCAGCTGGGGTAGCGGGGCTGGTTCCGTAGACTCGCTGGAGTCGCTCCACTCCGGCTGGCTGAATGGCCCGATGTTTAACACCGATGGCATTTTTAAATTTGGATCTAAGCCTTTTTGGTTTTAACTGTTTTCTTTTCCGATTTCCACTTTATATGTTATTAATTCGGTTTTGTTAGATACTGCTTTGGGGTATTGCATTCCTTTAACGTGCAATTATTTTTCACCAATCATTTGGTCACTTTTTCGTAAAAGGTGTCTCTTCTGTTCCTCTATTCACCTCATAAAGTCCAAAACCAATTATAGCATTCAATTATTTTATTGTTCTTGTTATTTCGTCCGAGTTCAAAACTGATTTTTCAAAGAACATTGTTCGTGTTGTTTATGTTAGCCTGCAGTACATCAATTTAAGTAATATTAAATGCAAATAATTGATGCATTTTGGTTATTTTAATCACTGAGAAAGCAGCCTTTAATTAGCCTTGGTATTTTTGAACTGCTTCATCACATGTATCATTAGGAATAAATCCTTCAACTACACGATATGTTTATATAACTTCACTCTTTTCAATAAAATTGTTCTAATTTGATTGTATAGCCGTCTAATCTATGACCTCGTCTAAGCCTTCTAACGTCGTAATTTTAATGCGATTATAAAAATCAAAATCAAAATCAAATATATCTTTATTCGATTAGACTTCATACAAAGTACTTTCATTAGATTTTATTTAGATTTCATTTAGATTTCATTAGATTAGATGCTAAAATGTAAAAAATCCTCAATTGAAAGCACTTAATTACACTTGTTCAACTTAGTTCGCATTTACGTTGGATTATGTTACCGATATTAATGTATTTTCACTGGCAACTGTCTGGCTGGGACTATTTCACTAAAGTGTTATACCCGCTTTGAAGTGTAAACAAATATTTGGATAATGGTTTCGGGTGCGTCTACAATTAGGCCCAAATATTATAAGATATGGATATGATAAGATAATGTTTCGAAACGTGTAGCAGGTATATCTTTAACATGATATTTTGATGATAAGTCTAGTATTCCTGATAGCCCACCGGTTCCCTTCCCCGAAGCAGTCACCTGTTCTACAAAGCTCAAAATGAAGTTCAACCAGTTGAATTAATGGCGTAGCCAGGCATATAGTGAATTAAGCAGGCCCCCACCCCGTACAGCTTGAATTTATCATCCTCATCAGCATCATCTTTCTGCCCTTATCCCATGTTATTAGGGATCCATGCAAAGTGTTATAGTTTGAACTTATAGTTTCAGACCGGTATATATATATACCTTACTTATTGACCAATTGCCGTAAGTTTTGAAAGCTTTGAAGAAGACATTTGCATATATGCATGTGTTTGTAGAAAATAATTACATCTTATAATTAATAATAAAGCAGTTAATTTTCCTAATTTACGGAGAGGAAGCTTAAAGAGCTGCCCATTGACTGAGGTTTCAGTTTTGAGTCATCTGGAATTATTAGATATAGCCGGTTTTCTTAAAACCTCTGCACCATTTTTTTAGGTTAATCTATCATTAAATTATATCAGACACCAATAAAACATACGAGAAAGTAGCACTCGATAAATAAAAAATATTATAGATCTACTTCTAACAAACAAGAGAAAGGTGCTCTTTTAAAAATATCACAAAATAGATAGGTATACGAAAAAATATTATCAGGAATAATTTACATAGCAATACTAGATACGACAAACATTACCCATGAATACATCAGTTTGACCGCAGCTTTTGAAGAATTTTATATTTCATTTCATTTGCTTCAACAATAATTACAAGACTTCCATCTGTAAGTAATTCACTTTTAAGTCCTTGGCCCCTAAATTGCGATATAATAGATCACACAACCAATATATTGCAAAATACTGCATTGCGACTTCCACCTTCTTCATGTACTAGCGAACGTCACGCGGTATTACCCGCGTAATTCCCGTTCCCGTGGGAGTACGGAGATAAAATATAGCCTATATTATGAGTGATAATGTAGCATATATGTGTGAATGATGAAATAATTTTTAAAAGCGGTCCATGACTTTTTAATTCAATTCGTTATAAACATACATATAAACCTTTCCTCTTTATAATTTAGTATAGAAAATGCCCATAGGCCCATTTCGATTCGTGGTCCGGAACTCCGGTACTCCGGAACAAATACGTTATAATACTGTATGCACCGGGGCGAATAAAAGGTGAATGGTCGTCTCCTGTGACGTCACCTATAGACGATGAGGCATTGTTGACTTGCAAATTGCGTTATAAATAATTTATTTATTTTATAAGCGTGGTATCAAGGAATGTTAAGCTTTAAGGCATCCGGAATAAGTTATGTAAGTATGCCTTGTCTTGATCATCATTACGTTCACAATTTTTTATCAATGTTTGTTGGAACAAAAGATTGGTCCTTCGAGCCTGATATCAAACTTATGAACGTTTTTAACTACATAAATTTCTAAGAGCCGTGGTGGTCGTGGGGTTTGAGGAGTCACTTTACAACAGAAAGAACTATACATAAATAGTCTTATTGCCAAATATGATATGTCTCAAAAGACCATCAATGAACAGATTTTAGCAACCTCACACTTATTGGAGCTTAGTAAGTACAATGAGGATAGATTTGATTCGCTAGTTAATAAACATTCATGTCAGTGTGCTCAGTTATCACCGTGCTCCACCACATCACAGGTTAATAAAAGTTTGTGTGAAGCGCTTCATAATAGTAGCAACAGCATGCCCCTACCTCAGCATAACACAACTACACAAACTGTTGTATTCTCTGACTGTATGGGGAAAAACATAGGTCAGTTATTGTACACCCATATAACAGGCGAAGTTATTAATTATTGTATGCCCGGGGCCACATACAACCAAATAGTTAGTAAAATTAAAAGCTTTTCACTTGGTGCCCATGTAAATATTGTAATATTAATAGGAAATGGTCTATGTATTAACAAAAGTGATCTATTAGGGAGCTTAGAGTTATTCTCCCAATTAAACTCTGGGAAAATTATGTTATGTGCATTCCCATATTCTCAATGTTACACAGATAGGCAGAACCAATATATAAGTAGGTTAAATAACCTACTGCACACGACGTCCCGTCATAGTGACGGTTTTATATTTTTTGACACTAATAAATTTATTAGTGGACTTAGGGTAACTAGGGATTCCTTTTATATCCCTAAACAATGTCTTAAACTGATTGCTACTTTGATAGCTTACAATATTAACGACGTTATAGCAAATATAACAAAACATAGGTTAAGGAATGAATCTGAGTATAACAGTACTAGTAACACTCCTATTGGTGTTTTAAACTAGTACCAGAGACAACAGCTGTGCCCAGTGTCTCTCAGCGTTGTCGCTTAAATGTTGTTCATCAGAACATACAGGGCTTAGCTGGCAAAGAATTAGAGATAGACTTGTTTTTAGAATATCACAATGTTCACATTTTATGCTTAACCGAACATTGGCTGAAGAACCATGAGCTATTGCTCACTAATACAAAATATAGACTTGCAAGTGCATTTGTCAGACGTTCAGCAATACATGGAGGCTCATTAATCATTGTTTCAAATGAAGTTAAATATAAGGAACGGAAAGACATAGTTAATATTTCCGTTGAGCGCACAGCTGAGTTATCGTGCATCGAACTTGATAAATTTGTTATTATTTGCGTGTACCGTCCCCCCTCAGGGAACTTTTGCTTATTTGAATCTCTGTTAGAAGATGCTATACAGCGAGTTTGTGTACTTAATAAAAGTTTAATAGTTTGTGGCGACTTTAACGTCAATTTGCTAGACAGTGGGCCATTAACGGTTAGGTTGGTTAGTCTTTTTAATTCTTTTAATTTAAAACATTTATTCTCTGAGCCTACCAGAATCACAGCAACTACAGCCACATGTTTAGATAATATATTTTGCGACTGCGAAGCCACAGATAGTGCTATTATTAGTGATCTCACATCTGACCACTGTGGTCAAAAGATGACTGTTTTGTATACAAGTAACTTAGATACACAAAAAGTAACATGTAGGCCTATCACAAAGAAACGGTTAAATTTGTTTAGATCTAACATAGAAAGTAAAATTCCATATTTGCAATGTTCACAAACTGATCCCGATAAACGTTTCAAAAGCCTATTTCACCTTATAAAAAATGAGTTTAACAGTACCTTTAAACTTAAACCAGTTCATAAAAACATTAAAGCAAAATTTAATGAATGGGCAACTCCAGGTATACGTGTTAGTAGAAATAGGTTGTATGAGCTATATGGGTTGAAACAATGTAATCATAACCCAGAATTTATAAATTATGTACGGACTTATTCAAAAACTTTCAAGAAAGCTTGTATAAAAGCTAAAGCTCTATACCTCTCGTCTAAAATAAAAAATGCTGATAACAAGATTAAGGCTACATGGAATATGATTAATGCGGAGACAGGGAAAATAAAAAGTCGCGATACGCGAATAGCCTTGAATATTAATAATAATTTAATCCGCGATAATATTCAAATTGCAGAAACGTTTAATAATTTTTTTATTAACATTCCGGTAGCTACAACTTGTTCTTTGCATTCTTCATCTTCAGACGCTGAATCTCTTCTTAAGTCAAGTGTGTCAGAATGCGACGCCGGCTTTTGTTTTTGTTCCGTTACCCCATTAGAAGTAATTAGGACATTTAAAAGTTTAAATTTAAAAAAAACGGGTGATTTGTGGGATATATCTCTAAAAGTATTACAAGATATAATAGATATAATAGCCCCAACCCTGGCTGAAATTTTTAACAATTGTATTAAATTAGGTAAATTTCCCGATTTGATGAAATATAGTAAAGTTATACCATTGTTTAAGGCTGGTGATATTAAAGATCCCAATAACTACAGACCGATTTCAATTTTACCTGCTCTTAGTAAAATTTTTGAGAAAATCATATTAAATCAGCTAGTTATCCATTTCAACATAAATCATATTTTACACAATGAGCAGTATGGCTTCACCAAAGGTCGGTCAACTACTGATGCCGGTGTTGCACTTCTTCGACATGTATATAGGGCTTGGGAGAACTCACATGATATGATAGGTGTATTCTGTGACCTATCTAAAGCGTTTGATTGCGTCCATCATGAGACATTATTGCTCAAATTAAAACACTATGGAGTCAAAAGTACTGCACTCGATTTAATTGATTCATATTTAAGCCAGAGGGTACAGAAAGTAGAGGTAAATGGCGTTAAGTCTTCCGGGTCCCCGGTACTGATGGGCGTGCCGCAGGGATCAATCTTAGGGCCTTTTCTATTTCTGATATACATCAATGATTTACCGCATTTTGTTAAGAATATTTGTGATATTGTACTTTTCGCTGATGATACATCACTCTTGTTCGAAGTTAGCAGAGGTAAAACGGATTATGACGATGTAAACAGTGCCCTTGACAAAGTATTTAAATGGTTCACTGTGAATAACTTAGTTTTAAACGCGAAAAAAACAAAATGCTTAAAATTTACTTTACCTAACGTTAAACCTGTTCCGACCAAAATTATGATCAATGGTAAAAACTGGATATTGTTGAGTCAGTAGTTTTTCTAGGTGTAACACTTGATAACAAACTTCAATGGGGCTCACATATATCTAGTCTATCGGGGAAACTCAGCTCGGCAGCATATGCCGTCAGGAAAGTAAAGCAGTTCACTGACGTAGACACGGCACGATTAGTTTATTTTAGTTACTTTCATAGTGTTATGTCGTATGCTATCTTGCTTTGGGGCAAAGCTGCCGATATAGAAGCCATATTTATATTACAGAAAAGGGCTGTAAAATCAATCTATAACTTAGGATCTAGGGCATCTTTGAAGGAAAAATTTAAAGAAATAGGAATTTTAACAGTGGCTTCGCAGTATATTTTTGCAAACTTACTACTTGTACATAAAAATATAAATTCTTTTCAAAAGAAGAGTGATGTACATAATGTCAACACAAGACATAAAAATAAATTAGTAGTACCTACACACCGCTTACAGAAAGTCCAGGGATCATTTTTAGGGCAAAGTATACGCTTTTATAATAAATTACCTACATGTATTGTAAATTTGCCCTTTGATAAATTTAAAGAAACTGTAAAATCTGTATTACTTAAAAAGGGTTATTATACAGTTAGTGATTATATGTATGATAAGGAAACTTGGAATAATGTATTACCAGACAAATATTGTAAGTAGTCTCATGGACACTGTACTTATGCTACAATTCTTTTTAATATTTCTTTTGATCTTTGTTTTGACTGGCTTGAGTTGTCATGCTCACTAAAATGCCTTTGCTTGCGGCGGCGTCATGGTGACGGGTCGCTCACTTCCCTCTATAATGGTTGAGGAGGGCGATGGCTGGCATTCTCGTCATACTTGTGAACAGGTGCTGCTTGTGGGGGCTGGTCATCTCAAGCTACGCATTTAGATATAAATAGAACTACTAGACTTTTCTTTATGTTAATTTTTATCGACATTTGTACATTGGAACTGTGTCCATGGGCTTACATTTCTCAAATGATTTATTTTGTTTAAATTGTATAATATTTTTGAAAAGAGTAATTACTGAGTTTCTTGCCAGGTTCTTCTCAGTAAAAGCAACCTTCCGAACCTGGCGGTAGCATGTATAATCCTGTAAATTGTGTCATTCTGACGATTTGAAAGTGCATTGTATAAAGTCTAATCGAATAAAGATATTTTTGACTTTGACTTTGACTTTGACACTTGAAACGTGAGCGCCGCAAGTTCGAATCCTTAAAAACTTATGTGCAGTGATATCACACCACGTGCTTTATGGTGAAGGAAAACGTCGTGAGGAAACCTGCATTGTCTGAGTAATTCACGTATGTATAATGGCTGAGACGGCGATAGACTCACCATCTGTCACGTTGGTACTTGCTCATCTTTGGTGAAAAGTGGATAATGTTATTCTAACACCTCTGCCTACCCCTTCGGGTAATACAGGCGTGAGCATATGTATGTACAAATTTCTAAATAAATGCACAAAATCGAGATACGTTGAAATAAGATTCCATTCCATTCCATTCTTAAAATCTTTCGAGTATTCTGACCGAGCTGCCATATCGTTTTTGAACAAATAAGGAGCGTTAACGGTCCATCGAGCTTTCCGTAAAAAACGAAACGTGAGGGCACGCGCATTCCTTGAAGGGCTATTTATTATTATTATCGCCGTCTCGTGACTCACAAAAGGGCCGACTAATGTAATTATAATTGAACATTAACGTTTTTTTGGTTACTCGAGGAATTCACTGGGTGGAGATATCCTATGTATTTTCGTGGGTCTATTTTAGATACATCCTAAAGTTTTTTGATACTTAAAAGGGGTAATGGGAGCTCAGGGGCCCAGCCATGAGCTCTTATTGCAATGATTATTCTACAGTGTGACAGTGACAAATGTATACACGACATATACATCTGTCTCATAATAAGAGTTAAACTATCATGGCAATAAGAGATCATGGTAAGACCTCAGAGCCTGTAGACAAAGTAACATTATCCTCACGTTTCGCTAGAATAAACGATACAAAATGTACGGGAATGACATATGTCACGTGACTGAGCGCGAGAGAATGTTACTATGTCTAGGCCTACGGGAGATAGATAGCGAATGTTCACTTCCGTATTCTTTAGGATTATTAGTTTCAGACGTATCCCATCCCATATCGAACTAATTCCTATTGTATTGATTATGTATTCATTTTGCTTTAAAATTCAAATGACAGTCGCTTTTTCTATTAATCAAAATAGCAGCCACGTGGAGTTAAATCAGGTGCCGACCCCACCAATGTACGGGGATAAGGCCAGGGAGATGATGATCCTCTCGGTTCTCTTGTAATAATTATTAATGAATATAAATGTAAGCTTCTTCAAAGTCTTCCCAGAGCTTAAACTGAATAAAGTATTGTAATATTGAATGGAGACAAGACTAACAATGAATCAAAGTAACAGTTCAACCGAGCTCAACTATTTGTCACACAACATTTGTATGCGAGCCTCGTCTGGCCGTTGTTGGCCAAGCTGCCCATACAAACACATGAGGCATTTAAAGTGTTACTTCCTTTTTTGGCTTCTAAGTTCTTGTGAGAGTTGAATAATCTATCATTTGGACAATGTTGGGGCTGTAAATACGTGTTAACACTAAGTTGTTGTCGCGGTCTAAAATATCGTAGTGACGATAGGCTTTCGACTTAGATATTTTTTATTTTTGTCCCCAAAAGGTGGGTAACTTCTGGGGGTATTTATTTCTGCGATTTGATACAGAATTAAAATTAAGGGGTATTTATATCAGTAGGCATCGTATTGTTGAAGCGTTTGATAATAGGTTCTAAGTAGTGGATAAAGGAATTAGATAGGGTATGACTAGAAAAGGAGAGTTGGCTGATATCAAGAAATAGATTGCGCCGACCACAAATAAAATGGGATAGGGGAGATGATCATGAGTTTTAGATAAAAAAAAACAATGTGCTTACAAAATACATAAAATATTTTACCTAAGTAGTCTTGCTATTGAAAATAAATTTGAAAAAGTTAGTTTGTGTAATGCAGCTGGTTCTCGAGAAGATAACAAAAGTAAATGTATAGTCAGCATTCATTAAAAGCCGCGAACACTTTAAAACTAGAAATGAAATATATTCTTCAACAACTTCGGTAATACGACCGTGATAATGCAAGTCTGAATTACAAACACCTTTAACTCTACTAATAACTTTTAAAGTTATTTAAATTCACTTATGCTTTATGCGTGTGCTACGCAACTAAGCGATTTAAGTGTTTGGTAAACGTATCTTGTTAACTAACTTAGGTGAAGTTAAAAGTTACTAATTGCTTAAACTGTGAGAAACATTATGAATCATGAATCGCATGGGCATCTTTATTTACGATGGTAATACAAAAATAAGTGGTGTGTTTGTGTGGGGTCCAAAAATGAATATAATGCAAACATTAGTCTTGCTTTAAGCACAACGTGAAGTGTGTGGGCGAATGACTCGTAAAACTAACCTCAAATTATTTTCACTGGTTACTTGGTAGGTTTTAGATGCATATTTATCTTTAAATAACATAGCATCTATAGAAACCACCGTGAATCTATCATAATATGTTTTATTTTCTTTTAATTGAATTCAAATTCAAAATATCTTTATTTCATTAGACTTGTTACAAAGTACTTTGAAATCGTCAGAAGGACCCAATACATTATGCAAGATTATAAATGTTACCGCTGGGTTCGGAAGGTTACTGTTGCTGAGAAGAATCCGGCAAGAAACTTTTCAAATATGAATTACAAACAAGAAAGGCCCCAAAATAGTGCCCTGAAAAACTTTATGGTGTTGTATGTTGATGGAGCTGCTTGCTGTGCATACTAATTTCATCTAAAATACCTTATAGAGAGATCTCTGAGTTTAGATTTTTGTTTCGTATCGTCCTTGTTAAATGATGCCTATAAATTTATTTTGTATCTGCTGACCAGAAGCATTCATGTTTTTGTCTTTTCAAATCAATATCAAAGCAACCGAAGTCTTTATCTCATTCAGAATCTTGGTTCTAAAGTCCTCTCGTTCCACAAACTACTTCCTACATGCGATCATGATCACTCCTATTACAATACAGATAAGAATCAATTTACCATGTTTCAGCGATTGGTGAAGCGAACACCAATGATTCATCGTGGGTCGAATTCAAACAGTAGCACAGTTATACGTCATTATATGCTTTTGTGGGATATCGCCAGTCCATTGTCCTCGCTAATGAAAGTTATATCTAATGTTTGTGCACTTACAATCCGAATCCGACTTTGAAATAAAACTAAATTGACGATTTAGTATGCATTGAATCCTTTATTGCACACAATTTGAAATACAATGGGATGATCATGAGGATCGTGAAGTTGTAATGTACAAAATGTAAGATCTTCTGTTAGATACGACAGAACGAGGTCTATTTAAAATCGAAGCAGTTCAAATGCCCAGCTCATCGTCGTTGATATCTTTAGCTTAGCAGATGATTGGTACAGGATTGTGTTACCTACATATTTACTGGTTCTTATTTCGTCCTGTTGCAGATACGTTATTGGTATCACTAATAACTCGATATCCCTTGCCACGTCCATCGAGACACCTACAATATTATTTTGTATCCTAGCTATTGCCCGCGTGAGATTGCTAATATATATAGCCATCCTCAATAAATGAATAATCTAACCGGGACCAGTTGTACCTGAGATTAGTGCTTTCAAGCAAACATACAAACTCTTCAGCTTGATATATTATATAAATTATAGTTCTTTCTGTTAGAACCTGTAGGTATTTCTTGGATATCTTAAATGTTGCTTTTAGCCGTCTTAACTGAATTAAACTCTCGTAGTGTGATACTCTCGTAGTTACAAATAACTTATGATACTTTAAAAATACCGTACTAATGCTGTAAAATAGCTTTAAAATGGTACTCAAACCTCTTTAGAACAATATAAAAGCCCATGCTAACACCTAAATAGTACCTACTTACAGCTTGAAATCTTGCTTTCAATGCACATCTTTAAATAATGCAAGTTTTGAAGTAAATAAATTCACGTAGACGTTGAGTTCGTAAAATTTAAGAACATATTATTTAAAGCCCACGTGAATTTGATACCCATCTGCTTACTCATTGCAATTATTTTTGGGTACAAAAAAGCGTGTGTCATCAGGTAGCCGCTTTTTGTCAAGAATGTGTTTTATAATAGATACCTACTTATGTGACTTCGTGGTCTAAAGACCACGAAAGAAATGTTATTTAGAATTTTTATGTTTGGGATATGGTAAGTATACATGGTTGAGGCTTTTCTCACAGAGTCTCTTTCTCACAGAGTTTAGGTAGGTGATAGATATCAATTTAGTAATGAAATAAAAAAGTACCAAAATAAATACACTTACTATTTATTTTGGTGGTAAAGTAGATGTTAGAAGTTACTAAAGGTTCGATGCTTATTTGATGATATGTGGATTATAAGACAATGCTTATTTTTGTTGTAAAATTAAATTAAAAATATTTGAAATTCTTCAAAAATTTATAATTTGAAAGAAAGAAAAATATATGAACATTTTATTTATTTTTAACCTGCTTCGGTTGATGGTAGGGCAAATTGACTTTGACTGTGACAAAAATATTCGCCTTAAAAGTCTAGACCCTATATATTGCACATCGACCTTAGGGTGGAGATATTACCCGAAATAATCCAAGCAACGTATTTGATACTTAAAAGTACTTGCTATAAATCACACCGTGATAAAACGTGGGATTCTTGTCTGAACAGATTGATTGTTTCCTCAAACTAACATAGAGCAACCTACTATAGTTTTTATCTCTAATAATAGCTCCCATTGTTGCCAAATTGATTGAATGTCATACAAAAAGGATTATAATGATTCATCAAACTCTTAGACACCTTTATAAGGCAAAGGTACAAATGTTTTTTGTAATATATCTTATAAATCGGCAAACATCCTACCTTCATCGCCTAATATTATGTGACAGCAGCCTATGGAAGTTAATGGAATGGAACAACTGGGAATAAATGAATACAACGAAAGACGAATCCGTTCCACTAAACAAGTTGGTAGCACATCGCCTTAATTTTAGCTTCTGTCCATGCAGCACTGGCGACATTTCTCAGACATTCTAATTGCTCTATAGTAGCGTTATTTGCCTGTGATCTTTAAAACTAACCTAACTTAGACAAAAATTTCAATTCTGAAATTAAAATCAAAATTATGTCCAATAATGTTTGACGTATAGATATAGATACAAATTGAGAGCATATGAGGACAAAGACTAGAGTTAGTAGAGTTCTGACAACTTAAAAGCCTCAATTTCGGAACACGAGTGACATTCTGAAAAGAGTGTAATGTTAACTTCTACGGTAATATTTCATGCTACACAATTAACCACTAACTATAACTAAAATTATAAATATTATACCTTAAAACCTTAATAAAAAAAATAAAAAATAATCTGATACTAAAATATATTATTAAAAGGAGAACGGTAATATTTTTTAATCGGCTATAGTAAATAAATAAAATAAATATGCTCACGCCATCCCAGAAGGGTCCCCGAGGGTAAAGAGGTGTTGTTATTTTCAACACCCACATTTCACCGAATATGATTAAGTGCCAACGTGACAGAGGGCGAGTCCATCGCCGTCTCAGGCACTATACATACGTCTTTGAATTACTTCTCAGACATATTCAGGTTTCCTCACGATGTTTTCCTTCATCGTGAAGTACGTGTTGTGAAATCACTGCACATACATTTTTAGAAAAACTCATTGGTGCAGGCTCCGCTGGGATTCGAACTTACGTCGCTTGCGTAGGAGGCGAGTGCTCAAACCCCGAGGCCACCACGGCTCTTAATAAATATTCGATACTATTTTAATAGTATTATATCATACATATGTTATGCCCTTCCACTTCGGCATTCGTGTAAGTTTTTCAAGAGTGGGAAACGAAGGAAAATCAAGAGTAATTACTTAGATGGTGTAAAACCACAGACCACCACGAATCGTTTTTTCTATAATCTATATGTCAAATTTTGGTAGCTCCCATTTGCCAAAATAAATTATGAGAATACGTTCCACTTATTAATGAAAATAAATGACAAAATGAAGAAAGTGCATCATTCAAGTTTCTACAAACTATTTTCCCCTTGATTTGCCCAAAAAGTCATGTTAATGGCGTTAATAAATTACAATGAACTCATTTAAATAGTAAATTAAGATTCTCCGTCATGATGTATTAGAATGATATTTTTGGATGAACGTCTCGACTCTCCCTAATATCGTCCAATTTCATGGAATTTAACTGCATTTCCGCTCGAGAAGTAGAAAGAAATTTAAAGAATACTTTTATTTAAGTACAGGTTTTACAAAATAGATTTTCGTAAGATCAAAACTATATGAGAAGAAATAAGAAATTTTATGGAAAACTGCTCTAAAAAAGCAACATCATCTCCCTGGCCTTATCCCATGTATTTGGGGTCGGCGCTTGATTCAACCCGATGTGGCTGATCACCTGATTTTTATACGAAGCGACTGCCATCTGACCTTCGTAACCCCTTTTTCGAGGAAAATCGGCAACCAGCTCTAAGAAAGCAACATTGTATTTAAAATTTTACTATCAGTCAGTCAGTACCCTAAGTTTAGATTACGTAATTTAATTGCGTAGGTATTTAGTGCAGTAAGTAAATGCTCCACTCACCTGACAAGTGATAGGGTATTTTCCCATTTAGGTATAATATTTATATGGATGATATGAATAAATTTTGTGATATTAGCTATCTAATCAATCTATATCGACCCGCCGCTGGATGCAACGTTAGGTATTCGTCAATATCCTAGACGTTCCAGGATTCCAATCGTTTTTTACTACTAAGACTTCGCTGTCCGTCCGTCTTTTCTGTCTGTCTGACCGTCAGTCATCAGGTTGTGGCCTCTGAACCGTGATAGTTTTCACAGATGATGTATATTTGTTGCCATGTATCAAACAGGGCTCCCATACAACAAACGTGTTTTTATTTGCTGTTTTTATAGAAAATGGTACGGAACCCTTCATGCGCTACCCGACTCGTGCTTGCCCGGATTTATTTCCATGCTCCGACATCATACAAGTTACTACATTATTCTGATTTCGTTACAAAATCGTTGGTTGGTCTACCTTTAAACGGTATCTTTATATTATTAAATCACCGCTCTTTATTTTTCTTACTTATCTATGCATGTTGCTAAAATATTTAATATATTTTAATCCTTATTGATACTACTTAACGGGAGGATTGGTGTTTTAAGTTATAAAGAATACGACAACCTCAGACGAATGGAGAACAATACCAGCTATTTTTGTGCACAGAAATCTTGTTTTTAAAATAGATGTTGTTTATTTTTAGGTCGTGAGGGACGATTTGGTTTCATGCTTTCTTGATATGCTTTCGTTTAGGCGCATCATAGCGATACGTGAATAAACAAGTCTGTAAAAATTACATCCTATGCGAGCTGAAAAAATTTTGTTCTTGAGAAATTCACGCATGATTCGAATCTTCTATTCATTTCATTATTCTATATGATAACGTTATTATTAGTTTCAGTTCATCTTTTTGATCGTTACCTTAGTGGCTGATTAGTAAAAGGCTAGCTCCTTCATTAGGATTCGCGAGTTCATATTTGTTCGGTCATAACTGTAAATAAGTAGGACTATTGGTATTTTTTTTCTTGTGACTAGAAATATATTTTACTAGCTGTGCCCCGCGGTTTCACCCGCGTAGATTTTAATTTCACGGTTGCCCGCGGATCCCTTATGTATTAAAAAATCTAAGTAGCCTAAGTTACTCCTTGTAACATTAGCTATCCGTCAGTGAAAGTCCCGTTAAAATCCGTCCAGCCGTTTCGGAGATTACCCGGAACAAACAGACAGACAGAGAAAAATTTTAAAACTTGTTTTTTTTTGTATCTGCAGCGTGTATACTTTCATGTGCATTTAGTGAAAATCTGTTATTTTGGAATTACAAACAGACACGTTTTACGTTTTCGTACATATGCTCACGCTTGTATTCCCCGAAAGGCTAAGCAAAAGTGTACTTATCATACTCCCAAATTTGGTCAGATTTTTTAAAGACCCATATCATAGGGAGCCTATTGCCATTAACCACACACTTATCTTCCGCACCGCTATTTTACTTTAGACTTGATAATAATACGATCTGTTATGAATAATAAGTATTGCTTAGTGAATCTTGAACCAAATAAGACCGGTTTCAAAGTAACGATGGTGTAAGTAAAAGTGACAATGATAAATAATCAGTGAGCAATCGTCTACAATATCGCCCGCATGACGGTTCCTGTGTCAATAAATGTTCAATCAGCCGCTTGTTTTGGCTCACTTATCTCAATTGTAATAACATTTTATTGTCCCCCTGGAATGCCTGGATGGTTCGGGACTCGGGCACATCGGCCATTGGGATAGTCATTTATAGTTACGTAATGTATGTATGTGAACATCAATATTCGATGAGGGAAGAATTCTTTGATTTATTCATTGAGTTTTATTAACAAGAATATTTTAGTACGGGTTTCAAATTAACACGTAGAAGTTTTACATGTTGTATGAAGCATTTTGTTGTAATGCCGACTTATACTCATATTATAATACTGATATTATAAAGAGGACAGATTTTTATGTAAGTATGTTTGTAACGAATTGGCTTAAAATCGGTCCAGTACGAACCGATTTTAAAAATTCTGTCATTATTTGATCTATATATTTTATCCCCGTACCCCCACGGGAACGGGAACTACGCGGGTGAAATCGTGTGACGTCCGCTAGTATGCTAATATTATTATATTATACTTAAATCAGATAGTGTCTCTGTCTGTCTGGTATCTGTTCACGGATCAGCCGCTAAACCAACAGCCTTAAGTCCCGAAGGACATAGAATACGGAAAACATTAGGCTGCGAGTAAAAGCTAGTATGAATTATTGACAATATAAAATAGGTATTCCACCACAGCATCCTCAATATGCAGATTTGTTCTGAATACCGCTATATTCGTTCTAATCATTATTCTTACTCTAAAGGCTTACAATATCATCATTACAAAGCCCTCATGCCATTTACTTGGAATTGCAGCAATATTTATCTATTTGTTTGTCATTTGTCTATATTAGCCGTCGTCCTAGCATTTAATTTAAATTTAAGGCTACATTTTCTTTACCAAACATTTATAACATTGTCTTTACCCAACATTTATGAACAACTTAATATTAGCAATTCATTTACTAATCAATATCAAAGCTAAGATTTTAACGGATTTTATGATTTACCTGCTATTGGGAGTTCAAACTTGAATGTGAATTCATTTTCATTTGACTGAAAAGCTTTTATCATCGCTTCAACAATGGCGACGATTAAAAAAATATCCCTTATTTTAGGGTAGTATTTTTAACGCCGATTAGGGTGACGCGGCGCTGAAATAAATTAGGCTTGGTCGCACGCACACGATTTGTTAAAGCTAAAGTCTAAATTTCACGATGACATTACCTATGACTTCAGATTGACAGCAAATGCGTTGAACCGAATTATGCTGTCAAATTGTCAAAATTTACTCTCAGTGCTATTTCCTGTGTAAAAGTTGAACTATGACGTCATCTGACAATTTTAAAATGGTGCAATCACAGCGTAATTTGATGCAACTCAAGCCGCCGTCAAAGCTATAGTCATAACTATTGTCATCGTCAAATTTGCCTTTAGCTTTAGCTTTAAACTATTATCGAGCAACCAAGCAATTCTTGTAGGTTAAGTTATAATCCCCTATTAGTCGTTACCTTAAACGTAATTTCCAATCTACACATTTATGTAAAGCAGCCTATTGCAGCATAATACCTGAAACTTGTACAATCTGTCTCTGCATCATGCATTGTCAACAGTGTTCTGACTACCTAAATAATATTTTATTATTTTTTGCTAGGTACATATTATAAGATACAGATAAATTATACAAGCATTAGAAAGAGCCACCACGTATATCTTTTTGAGATCAAAAAACAAACGAGTAGAGTTTATTGATAGTCACTTCAATTTCTAGGGCAGACGCCGCCGCGCCGGCGCGGGCGCACGATCTATATTCGTTACGACGGCTGTTGACAACTCACACGCTGGGAAATAGACGCCGGGAAATATGTTTTCAAATTTGGAAATTTAATATGACAGTTTAAGGGTTGTGTTTTGTTATGTCATGGGGGTCGTTGAACTGTGTGCGGGGGTTTACAATGTTGACACGGCACTTTAGAGACTTCTTATTACATTTTAGCTGCTTTGGTGAATATTTACGTAACTAATCTTCATAAGTATTTGGTACTTAGTAACGGCCGTTTAAGCAGTGCTCAAAGTATAGGTTTTGACAAGTTCGAACGTCGTCGCTTGACCTCGCGTTTTGGTGCTAACACTTTCTACACTCGTCGCTTGGGGCGCTTTTTAACGTTCCCATACAAGATGAGAAAATAACGCAGGCGATATGGTTAACGTAAAAACATGTTAAAACCTTGATTGTTAAAAAAACATTCAGTCGAATTGATAACCTCCTCCTTTTTTTGAAGTCAGTTAGAAACTTAGAGCACTGGTTAGTGCTAGGCTAAACTAACTACGAAGTGTTAACAATATCTTACACCAAGGACCATTGGAAAGAGCAGCCACGCCCTAAATCCTAGCCTTTAGCTAATTTAATTGGTAATTTTCATAAAAGCTTTTTCTCTGTAAACATTACCATAAAATAGTGATGTTAACAATTTATTCGTTAACGCTATCCATCCGACTAATATTTTGATTGTATTAATATTACTAGCCGGTGCCCGCGACACCGTCTGCACAGGATTTGACATATCTTTCTATTTTTGACAATTCACATAATATCTTTATAAAGTATACCCTATGTGTTTTATATATACGCTATATAATTCTTCTAGCCATAACCCGACAGACACCGATTTGGGACAAGTTTTCTACTTGTTATTTATTTTAGTACTGTTACTATTTAAGTAGCTATTCGTGTAAAGTTTAATTAAAATCCATTCAGTAGTTTTTGCTTGAATGAGTAACAAACATCCATACATCTATACATCTATATCTATACAGATAAATAAAATTGAAGTCTGTTTGTAATTCCAAAATAACAGCTTTTCACTAAATGCATATGAAAGTATACACGATTCGGACACTAAAAAACCAAGTTTAAAAAATGTATCTGTCTGTCTGTCTGTTTGTTCCGGGTAATCTCTGAAACGGCTGGACGGATTTTAACGGGACTTTCACTGGTAGGTAGCTGATGTTTCAAGGAGTAACTTAGGCTACTTTTATTTATTAAAAATATTAGGGTTCCGCGACAATAAGGAAACTAAATCTACGTGGGTTAAACCGCGGGGCATAGTAAACTTCCACGTTTATAATATTAGTAGGACTATACACCGATAAATAATCATCTATATTTAAGTACTTATTACACTACGTTCTCTTGGCAAATTTGCCAGACTGTGGGAGGAATAGAATGACATCATTCGTTTATGAAAGCGCGGTAGCATTTCATTCAATAAATTAATGTGCCTTGTAAACACGCCCTCCGCAGATATTAGTTTTATACACGACTCGACTTATTTATCACATTTACAGATAAGTTTTGTTGATAATCATAATTAATTCGAGTAAGTTATTTAGTTCTACAATTTACTATCGGTTAAGTTTAGTAGAGGTAAAGGAATTAGTTCGTCTAGAACTGGGGCCCAACCATGAGCTCTTATTGCAATGTTAATTCAGTTGTGCGTGTTAGTCTGTCTCATAAATGAGTGAAACTATCATGGCAATAAGAACTCATGGTAAGGCCCCTGAATGTTTATAGCAATATATTATCCTACAATTTTACGTTATTATATTTTAATAGCTGTGCCCCGCAGTTTCACCCGCGTAGAGTTGATTTAATGGGTATCGCGTAGGAACCTTATATTTAAAAAAAAATTAAATTAGCTTAAGTTACTCCTTGTACTATTAGCTACCTGCCAGAGAAAATCAGTTTCAGAGATTACGCGGAACAAACAGACAGACAGACAGAGAGACATAGAACAATTTTAAAACTTGTTTTTTTTGTGTCAGTAGCATGTATACTTTCATATGCATTTAGTGAAAAGCTGTTATTTTGGAATTACAAACAGACACTCCAATTTTCTTTATCTGTTAGATATAGATGATACAAATGATACCCACATTATATTTGTTATAGCTATACTTAATATTATAAAGCTGAAGAGTTATTTTATTTAATTGAAACCGAATAATCAATGCTGAATCTCAGGATCCAGGTTTGAATTGAAAAATATTTTTTTGTTGGATAGTTCATTCGTTGAGGAAGGCTTTTAGCTTTAGAACATCACGCTAATCTAATAAAGTAACTAACGAGGAAAAGTTACATTAAGTGACACAGTTTTTATTGATAATCCTACTCGGTTAAAACCGCGAGGCACAGCTAGTGATGGATAAAGGAGTCAATCGCTGTTCTTATGTGCTTGCATAAAGAAAGTTAATTTTTTAGCAATTTTTTAGCTATTTTATATAGTAAAGAGATGATCACTTAATCAGTATTGGTATATGTTTTGTCACTTGCAAGTTGTAAGAAATATATATCTCTGATCAATGAAACAGAAGGGTAAAGACCTCATTCGTTAGAAAATAAATGAAAAAGAAATGCAATCCCTCATAAGCTCGACGCAGAAATCTTTTTGAAATAAGCAGTGCCTCAGTCATTAGCGTGTTCCGGTTGCGAATGTTTTCAGATTGGACGTTCTGCTCAGGGGCCCAACCATGAGCTCTTATTGCAATGTTAATTCAGTTGTGCGACAGTGACAGATTTATGCACGTCACATACATCTGTCTCATAAATGAGTGAAACTATCATGGCAATAAGAGCTCATGGTAAGGCCCCAGGTCAATGTATTGTTTGTTTATAAATAAGCTTTACGCGCGTATTATTGCCAATTTTTGTATAACGTCATTTCTTTTTTGATTTCATTGATTGTACTTCAATGATATTAAATTTTAATAGGTTTTGTTATATTCCGTGATAACAGAATTAAATTTATAAAGTATAATTTTATTGAACCTTGATTAAGGTAGAACTAAGGTGACCCGTACTTCTTAGTAAATAAACGGCATTACTCTTACGATAAGTGAACAGCCTTGTTTAGGTAATACCTAAGTCAATATAAATGGATTTGAGTATCCAAAATATAAACAAATCACTCAGTACACACATTTAGCACTGAAAACCACTCTCACTATTTTCACTTTCGTATTCGAGTTCGCAAGTTTCTAACTCTACTCGACTACAAACAATAATCGACTAAAATGAAAATATATTTTATTAATTTAAATCACTACGTCACTCGTTCGATTTAAAAAATATATTTAATTTTCGAATTTGAGTACGTTTCGAATTCTCAATTCAGTATGGCCGCAGCCCGCGAGGTTAACGCGTCGCGACGCTCGCGTCGACTGGGCTCAGTTTCGGCCGTCTGCCAAAGAATCCACGCCTGGAAGATATTTGAGTGATTGCACTATTTATTTTTCGTCTGTCACTTAATTTTATTTTTATTTTAATATCTACTTAAGAATTGTTACGAACGAACTGCGACGTAAAGAGAACAAAAGATCACATCATTCATCTTGATAGAAGGAGCGTAGGATGATACCTTGTATGAGTTCGACAAGCTACATTTTTCTCAGTTTCTTTCGTTCCTTAAATAATATCATCATAATCTTCAATTACACCATAAAAAGCCCAAATAAGCTAACATCCGCATCATCTCGTCCAATTTTAAACCGATTACCTTTCAACTGCACCGTAAAGTAAACAACACAACCAAAAACGAGCAATAAACATAACTTAAGCCCATCATAACCGAGTCTGGAAGCCCATTTATTTATATAAACCATAATAGTTAGAAAAAGTTCTCTGCAAGCGCAGTCTGCAGAGCAATACCAGTTTAACCAGACCTTCCTGCTCGGGTAAAATCGACCTTCCCGCCTAGCATTAAAGCTTATAAAAGTGGTAGCTTACTTCGTGGGTGGTTCTACGAAATTAGGACAAATAATAAGACCTAGCTTCAGCGCTGGATTGACCTATATACCAAGTGACAGGGAACTAATGAACCAAAATTGGTCTAGCTCCAAGCATTTAGAAGTTAGACAGCGGGTCTATTTATACTGGGATTGCTGTCACCCCGGTCACAGCATAAATATTAAGCTTACTATAAGCAGTACGGAATCTAGAAACAAATGGTCATGGACATGTCACACTCACACGTAGATGCAGACATAAGCGGCATCGGCGTAATGTCAGTAAGGGGTGTCACGTCTAGGTAATTTACGTGTTAAGAGCCGTGGTGGCCTTGAGGTTTGAGTCACCTGTTACGCAAGCGACGTAAGTTCGAATCCCAGTGGGGTCTGTACCCATGAGATTTTCTAAAAAACTTATGTACAGTGATTTCACACTACGTGCTTTCCTGTGAAGGAAAACATTGTGAGGAAACCTGCATATGTCTGTGAAGCAATTCAAACACGTATGTATAGTGGCTGAGACGGCGATTGACTCTCCATCTGTCAAGTTGGAACCTAATCATCTTCGGTGAAAAGTGGGTGTTATTATTACAACACCTCTACCTACACTCTCGGGGAATACAGGCGTAAGCATATGTACCTACGTATTTGCAGTATTTTTTCTTTGAGAACCCTCACGCTCGTTAATAGCAATACTTAGCTCTTATTTCAGAAATTAAGGCTAGATTCAATACTGCTTGGTAAGCTTATACTGTGTCCCAGTTCTAGGCGCAAATAAGAACAATAAAATCATACCTTTCCTAGTACCGTGCTCAGCATGAGAGTGAGTCATTACAATGTTCATCTTCAGAGTAAATGATCTCGTGAATTAAACTATATTTATGTACCTTCTGTAGCATCTAGTAATTTCATCGTAAATTAAGTAAGTTCCACGGCTTTTTTACGGTTCTGTACCCAAAAAGTAGGTTAGGGAGGGACGCTATTACTAAGACTCCTAGACTGTCCGTCCGACTATCACTAAGCTGTATATCATGAACGACAAATTTCCACAGATTGTGTATTATATTTCCTGTTGTATGACAAAAAAAATTCTAGGGTTTTCCGTACAACAACCGTAATTATTTTTCGTTTTTATAGATAATGGTACGGAACCCTACGTGCGCGAATCCAACTCGCACTTGATCGGTTTTTTCCAAATACATAATAGTTGCCATGATAGACATAAATACATCAGTCTCATATGAGTGAAAAAGATAAAGCCCCTACTAGGTCCTAAATCAAACCGACCTACTAAAATAAGGGTTGATTTTACTGACAATCTTGACGAGAGCAATGTTGAATACAGGGTCGGATCCCACAATTATCCCTTTGTCTCAAAGTAAATACTTTTATAATGCTTATGTCACTTAAGTCGACCCAAAGAGATAAGGCAGCTACGCAAACAATCTCCGGCCATGTTCGTCTCGAAGGCGTTCTTTATAAGATAACAACTTCAAAGAAGTTAGAATCTATATACATATATAATTCAAAGTCCTGGGGTTCTACTTTCTTTCGCCGAAAACGTAACTAAGTAATTTTTTGGTCACAGTCGATGTTTTATCAATAAATTTTTTTTGTTCGTTTATAATAATTAATTTAGAGTATAGTTAAAATATATAAACGTATTAACATAAACAATTAATTTTCTATCGGACCACGTTCGGACGTAATAAAAACCGTGGGAGGAATTTGCTAACTTTCGTTTCGTTTTTCAGTGAAAGCGAGTTGGCCTGACTATAGTACCTATATCAATGCAAAGTCATACCGCTTATCCTAGAGACATGAAATGTAGAGGGTTTGCTATTCATGAGATGTTGGTATACATTAAGAAAGGTTTTTCCGAAATCCGACCCCTAATGAAGTGAAAAAGTGTAAGGCGAAAGCTAGTTCTTTAATAAATCGAATTAAATACGTACATTATGACTAAGATCATATTAAAGACTAGATGTGCCCTGCGGTTTCACCCGCTTAGATTTTGTTTCATCCATCTTGTCGCAGAACCCTAATATTCTTAATTAATAAAAGTAGCCTAAGTTACTCCTTGATATGTCAGTTACCTGCCAGTGAAAGTCCCGTTAAAATCAGTCCAGCCGTTTCGGAGATTACCCGGAACAAACAGACAGATAGAGAAAAATTTTAAAACTTGTTTTTTTAGTGTCAGTAGCGTGTATACTTATCTGTATCTTATCATATAGATTTAGTGAAAAGCTGTAATTTTGAAGTTACAAACAGACACTTAACAGACACTTTATTTATCTGTATGGATGTATAGATTTCATTTAAAATTATTTGGTTATAAGTTACTCGTTTGGTTGTTATCCACAAGTCCACCTATGTCCTAAATGTTCTTTATTGAAAGAAAAAAACAATCGATACCGTTTCCTAATATCATTCACTCGACTAAATGAAATCCTAGTCGACTAAAAGCTGGTACAATGCTAAGGGGTTCGGGTTTGTCCCTTCATTGCTCGTGCGCAGGAAGTATCGCGGTTACATTCAATATCCTGGACCAGAGTGTTGGACAAACAACGCTCCATTCGAGAGACGCACTTTGAATTCATCGATAGAATCATTGGATTACGTGGCAATACAATACGTAGTATGCCTTAGCAGTCTTTTGTAATATAAACACGATAAAGATATCATAATGGTAAGGGACCTCGCTTGTTAATAAGATTTGGAGAAATTATATTTACCTTATTTCTCAAAACCAAATAAAACTCTGGCAAAAGGCAAATGCCTCTCAAGATTATAAAAGTTAGCAGTGCGGCAACACACGATAGGCACGGAAAATTATATTTTTTTACAACGGTAATAATTAACCTACTTCAAAAAAATTCACTTCTCTCCTTCACACGAATTACATCTCACCGAAATAGAAGTATAGGGTCTAAATATCGATATAACATTAAGAACACCACTATCCCCTGATCATGTTTGTTGTAGGGCGCACGTGCGCCTGCGCATTCGGTCAGCTGTTCCACTAATAATGGAACAACTGTGAGGCAATATCATATAATACTACATTTATTTCTGTTCATGTTTATGTAGGTTCGGATCAGCTTTCAAGTCTCATTGGATGCACTTGTGTCGTAGTATAGATACGATACATTTTAATTTAAGGCCCAAGATTACAAAAGGCCGCAACTAAGCATATATAAGCATAATGTTTACCAAATCTTAAACCTTCAATAATATTAATACTATATCTTATACCTTTAAACGAGCAATTATTGTATATATATATATAGAATCTGGATCTCGGGAACGGCCGGTTCGATTTTTTCTTTTGGTTCCTTGTTTTTCTACTAGCTTTTTTGAGAGAACGTCAAGTTTTTTTCTTTTGTGGGAAAAAGTTTAGTTTTTTGTGAGAAAAAGAAACCGACCACAGCTCAACCAGGTACTTAATACTTAATGAAACATCTATTAAACAAACATACTTAGCACAATAGTGTTTCAAATGACTGTAAACCGTTTGTTAGTTGTAAATCTAGGACAGTTCATTTGCAAACAGACCGCTTGTCAGCTTATTGTCTACTTTAGATACAATCTTTGTGCAATGTTGAAAACATCAAAAGGTTTCCGATGGCCCTGACTTCGTCCGTAGCCAATGGATTTCCGTTTTGTTGTTTTTTTTTCAATAGTGGTAGAATAGTATAAATCCAGGCTCGTGCGTGACATAGTTGCTACTGCGCATATCTATCGTAGTTGGAGGGGTGTCAAAACTGACAAATAATATTTAGGAGCTTCAGGGATCATACTATCAGGGTAGGATTATACATACGGCGGAGGAGGCCCAGGGGCCCCGTAAAAAGGAGATTCATTTATAGGTACCTTACACCATCAGCTGCCTATAAAAATCCAATCTAAATCGAAATAGTTAAGAAGCTTGCATTTGACATTACATTTATATTATTAATATGTATAGATCACTATTAAGTTTATTAAATTATTTAGATAAAATAGTCATCAAATACTTTTCCTTAAAGAAACTGTAAATATTTATTTCTTTATTTTTTCGTTTTAGTACACAATTTGGATGATGCTTAATACCTCTAGCATGCTCATTACTCTACATTGCAAATTACCTGTGAATATTGTGGCTCATAACCATATTCTCTTTGGCACTTTCGGCTGCACTGTAACCTGAAAAAGAAAACAAATACAAATTAGAAACTTCTGGCCGAGAAAGAAGTAATTAATTCAGCAAAAAAGGAATCTACCTGTCTACTTTTTTTTACACAAATTACAAGATGAAGTGGGCTTCAGCAGATTATCTAAGCCTTAGCGAATTTGATTCTCATCCTCACCTCCCTAGCCTTATCCCACATATTGTTGGGGTCGGCACTTGATTCAACCTAATTTGGCTGACTACCTGATTTTTATACGAAGTGACTGCTATATGACCTTTGTTATCTCTTTTACAAGGAAGTTGGGTAATCTGGGTTAAACCAGTAGTCAGACTTTCCTAGGCCCCTGACTGACCTGTAACGATTGCCAAAGATGTTAAATTGGCAACCGGGACCGACGGCTTAACATGCTCTTCGGGACACAGTGGGAACTCGTGTGGACACCCTAACTTTGGTTAGGGTTCGAATGATAGGTATGCGCTACAGCAACAGTGCCGCGAGCTCCTCGTAAATTTGATTCTAAGGAAAGTAAAACTAAAACACAGCGAATCCAAGAAATAAGTAACGATTCATTTTCCCAACCAGCAGCGATTACTTAGCTAATGTTAGGTTGGCATTTAGTAAATTGAAGCGTAGGTTCCTACCTGACACCCACGCTTATCAACCCGAAGTAATCCAATTAGCTAAAATTGCTGCTTATTTTTTGCACACAGAAGCGCGAAATCTAATTAACAAGTAAATGCTGACGTCACTATTTTTGGTAAGGCTACCATTAATATGGTAACTTCCGGATTCTACGGCCTCGTGACTATGACCTAAATAAAGGAATCTCCATGCTTTCATAATGAAAGGCGTATTGGTCTAACTAATAGCCCCAATACCAAGTCTTCTTTCCTAGAAGCAGTGGGAACACTGATGCAAAAAGTCTTGTTCATGAATATGGATGGTTACAAGGATGATGAAGATATAAGAAACGATGGATTATGAGAAAGATGATATGAATAGTAGGGCAGTGAATACAGATATGACCGGTAGAGAGAAATTAAAGAGAGGAACACATTGTGCCGATCACAATTAAATGCAATCAGGGCAGGAGGATGATGACAGCGTCTTCATTCCTACTCTACCCCTCCATGAAGCACTGATGACCTTACTCAAAATTCTAAAGTTTTGTTGTGAGGAGGGAGATATAACAATGTAGTGAACTCGAGCTACAGCTTTGGAAAAGTTATGGAATATGGGTAAGAATACATACATGTGCTCATGTCTGTATCCCATAGGGGTAGGCTTACACTACTGTTTGCTACTACGATCCTTGCGTGCTATTGATATATGGACATGAAAAACATTTATTCTTTGCATTTTGAACACGAATATTGAATGGTGAATATACATTTTAATGCTTGCAATAAAGTTGTCGTAAATGCAGGATGTCAATGAAAAGTAATGAACGGATGTGATTGAGACATTTTTTACGATCCGTAAATAAGTGTTGTGAATGAAACCGCGGGATATCGCGTAATGACTTTTCTTCGAGTCTTTTAAGATCTATGAGAGTTCCATCTCGTAATACCAGAAACATATTTCTAGGTTTAGACAATTTTGGAGAATTTCATTACGTATTAGAGCGACTAGAATACGTGTTGATCGGAGGAAAGTTTTTTTTTAGAAAGCGCGAAAATCTTTCTCATGTGGCTAGTTTCCAAAGAAGTAGTAATTATCTTGATATTCGTGAAGACCTAAACTGTATAAATAATTCAAGACCCTTACGAGGACATAACATTATGGGTGAACTAAATCACATTCTAAGCATTTCGAATCATAACATGCCAGTCATCCAGTCAAACTTAATTCTCCGGCTCATTTTAACTGTCGAGACGGAAATTCTAACACAATGAAGCCGTAAGTATAATGAACTTATAAAACAAACATGTATAACACAAATCCATTAGAGTTAAAAGGATTGGAACAAGCCCCTGAACCCAAATCGTAAACAACTGCACCCGGCTTAAGGCTGGTTTACTGGTCACTTAATTTATAACTCTTCAACCGTAGACGAAACAATGTGTCGTAAAGGAGAAAAAATGTCCACTAGCTTTATAGGCTTTAGAGGTAGATGACAGAATACCTATTGTGCTGTTGTGTCAAGAAAAATTCAAGACCGTTAACAATTTTAAAAGGTGTAGTGTTAGTTTAATGAAAAAGTGGAATAGTTTAGTCGTCGTCGCGAAAAAAGCCTATCGAGTTGATGTCCTATCGAACTGTGACATCGGGTCCCGTGAATACCATTAGGAGACGATTTCGATCGATTAACTTTAATCGTTCAACGCTATTTTGATTGTTTGTTTTACGTGAAAAAGAACTTTACACTAGTCAGATATTGAAATGATTGAATTAGGAGATTCTGCATAATAATTTCGGCGATCGACACAATAACGTTGATTGATGAAAAACGGGTACCGTTTATGCGAACTCCTTTGGACAGCCTTGTTCGAAGGCGTGAGGCTACATTTTTAACTGACTTCAAAAAAGGCGGAGGCTATCAATATAATGCTTTATTGCATCTCTACGAAAGAGGTTTTAAAGTTAAATAAGCTTACTTATAGCAATTTATTTAGTTTTCTCTACGTTTCGTGTGTTGAAAATAATCGTGCTGACTACTGAAGCAATCTGCTATTTCATGTCAATTACTGACCTCTTTAGCCTGCATGTTTCCAAGTTTGATGTAAAAACCGTTTCTTCTTAATTTGTTCTTTAGAGAATCATGCACAATGTACCATTCGGTCTGGTTTTTGTTGAATTTGAACACTAACGGTTTCCAAGCACCGATGTAATGTAAGCATCTATCTAATATACTTTTTTGTACGTGCATTGAAATTGATGCTTGAAATTTTAACAGAAACTTTGCTACACAATATGTTGCAACTTACTGAAAATTTTATTATATTAAGAAACTAGCCTGTGGCCCGCGGTTTCAATCGGATATTAACTCGCGTGGATTTAATATCATGGGGGAACGCGAGACTCTTGTTTTTTTTAAATAAAAGTAGACTAAGTTACTCTTTGTAACATTAGCTACCTGCCAGACACTTAAATTTTATTTAAATGTATGTATAATGGCGAAATTACTTCAGAAATCAGAGCAGATTTCAAAGTTGTTGTGTGAAGTACATATGCTCACGCCTGTACTCCTTGAAGGAGTAGGCAGAAGTTTACTTTCAGTACACCCACAGTTCACTTCAACAGTTATATTGAGTCCCATGTAATAGATGGCAAGCCTTTTGCCACTAACCGAGTACATTTCCAGACTCCGGACTGCAACTGGGAAGTTACAAATAGAAAAACCCAAAATCCTTTTGCTATTCGGCTATCGAACCTAAGACCTCGTTTAACATGCAATGCAATATGCACCACTTACTATTTTAAAAGGATGGTACCTGCTACTATGTAATTTAAATACACCAATTGCATCTAGGGTTCGTCGAACTTAGAATTGAGGGTACTATACTAGTATGATAGGGCTACCTATGTAACAGGTTTATAAAAGAAGTAGAAGCATTATAAGCGTTCGAGCTTAACCAATTTGTTACTAATATACATTTACACTAGGTGGTGCCCGCGACTCCGTCTGCGCATTATTTGACTCATCTTTATATTTTGGATATTTCATATAATATATTTTTAAATTGTAGCCTATGTGTTATTCTGATTTATAAGCTAAATTATTGTAAAGTTTCATTTACAATAATTAAACAAGAGTAACAAACATCCGTCCATACTTACAAACTTTCGCGTTTATAAGGACTAGTAGGATTAAAAAGAAATCTCAGGAACTACTAGTATGAATTAAATTGTTTTATTTGTGTTGAGTAGTTCATTCATTCCGGAACGTTAATTCGAGTAATTAACAGTATAATAAGAAATAATACAGATAACAGATCCATAAATCCGATATAAATGGTGCTAGCTGTCAGTTGTAATACGAGGAGAGAGAAGAGAATCACTTAGAGATTATAAGAAAACAGTCCTAGCGCGATCTAATTGACGCGTGGCGCCATCTTGTGTACACAACCAACCAACTATCCAAATAACCAAACTGAACCGATTTTATAGAAATGTAGATATTAAGCTTTAACCTCAAGGAAGGCCATGGCTATGGTGCACACAAAATTATTACACTGTAAGTCATAATAAAAACATGAATAAAAACACGTAATAGCTGTTAGTGCGTTGATAACATAGGCTGCATCTCTCAGCATATCTGTTCTGCTGTGACAGCCCTACAATATAACAAGCCCCGGACTAACTAAACAGACGGAATCAAACTGATCATTTAAATAAACATTCGGAACCCGTTGCATAACTTTACTTTAGAGTTTTTGGGTTTCGTTTCCCATCCAGCAGAAAGAAGTATGTAGAAAAAGCGTTCAGAATTATGGATTTTCTTGATTTCTGTGCAAACAAGATGCCATATTCACGACTAGATGAAATAGTATTTTAGTGTAAAGTTTCTTAAAACAATTATATTATTTCTATATTCGTACCTTCCTTACTTCCAAATCGCGGAACAATTTTTGTTAAATTTTGGTATAAATTTTTGATAAGGCTTGACTCCACGGAAGTAGCGGGCAAAAGCTAGTAAAACTATCGAATCTTAAATAAAATATAGCAGTTCTTTGTACTTAACAAAGTAGCAAGTTACATTACAAATAGTATCGTTTGGTGATCTCGTAGTGAGAATTTAATAGTACTCAAGTGCACATATCGTATTCTCGCAATGTAAGATTATCACTACCATGGAAACTCACTGACGGGGTATGCTGAAATTATACATATTACATTACTTTCTTAATTTTTTCATATTTCACAATGATTTGCTTTTGCTTTGCTACATGTAAACAGTGGCCCTACCATAACCTCTTATTGCCATGATAGTTTAACTCTTATTATGAGACAGATGTATATAACGTGTATAAGTCTGTCACTGTCACACACTGGAATTATGATGGCAATATGTATGGCCGCAGATGGTAAGGCCGCAGGAGCTGTCTGGTTAAAAAGGCACATATACTATGATACAAACTCATATAAGGCATAACAATGTGAGCCAGAAAATAATGTAATATGTGACAATATTATTTCTATTCAGATACAAGTTTTATTTCAGCATTAGTCAATCAGTCAGGGTATCATTGCTCGTTGGAAAAATATATTAACACCTTTGTAGTGCTACCATTAAGCTGATACCTAAGTTATTAGAACTATGTAGTGGACCACTGACTGAGAACAAAAGACAGGCAGCATCGACCCGTTTAAAATCGAGTGTTAAATGAGAAAATATCACTAAGTATCGTGATTTAATGGGATCCAATAGTACTTAAAACTGTTTAAGCTGCATAAGAATACTTAGGGAATGTGTCACGTCACCTAGCTATATATAGTAGGCACTTGTTTGTATATTTTACGACGGATCCGCTACGTGAACGATTTGTTACACTACACCGTTTGTAATTATACGTTCACAAGCTCATTTACACCTCGCTTGAGGTCTGAGTTGACAGTTACATGATAGTGATCATTTTCGATGAGAAACATGACTACGAATATCATTACGCGAGAATAGCAGTATTCAACACAATACAGTAAATATACGATCAACGTTGCAACTTTTTAAACATAATATGAACGGCTTAGGGCAGTATAGGACGGTTCCACTTCACCCAATATTATTTTTTTAATAAATATAAAAAGATATAATTAAAAAAAATTGTGTGAGCACCGTATCTTTTACTTTTACATGCATTTAGCGAAAATATATTATTTTGAAATAACAAACAGACACATCAATTTTATATCAGACAAAATTGAATTTGAAATTGGAGTACATTATTTTTATTACAGTGTCGATATTTGCTCAAAGAGAGAATAAAGTTTATAGCGATTTTTTTTCTATATCTATGGTTTATGTCAATTAATAAAATAACAACTACTCATACAACACGTCAAATAACAGGTCATGATAATTGCATACATACATACGCAATAAACAATGCTTCGCTTTGTTAGGACTACACGAGAACAAGCTTATGTAAGGCAATGTGTTAAGTAACTAATAAATACATAATGTAAGTACGTAACGTAAGTATAATACATAACTTGTTTTCACAGGGTACAAACTGTTACATAGATAGAGTACATTAAATAGGACTAATAGTTTTTGTTTATGTTTTATCTGTAGATATTCCCTTGGAACTCTATGGTTCAGTGTCAATTCGATATAGAGTCTAGTGTCTGTGGAAACACTCTACTTTAAAAACATATTGTCTACCTTTAGATTTGAAATCATTAGCAGGATTTTCAAACGTCTCAAGGGCCGTTACCGAAATGACAGTGCGTGCAATACCTTTTTGCCTTTACCTCTCTGCAACTCCAACTTACATAGACAAAGTACTTGTACACTATAATATTGTGCTACAATAAACTTTATAAAATACTAGCTGTGCCCCGCGGTTTCACCCGCGTAGATTTAGTTTCATCCTTATTGTCGCGGAATCCTAATATTTTTGATAAATAAAAGTAGCCTAAGTTACTCCTTGATACATTAGCTACCTGTCAGTAAAAATCCCGTTAAAATCGGTCCAGCCGTTTCAGAGATTACCCGGAACAAACAGACAGACAGACAGACAGACAGACAGACAGACAGACAGACGGACAGACAGACAGAGAAAAAATTTAAAACTTGGTTTTTTAGTGTCAGTAGCGTGTATACTTTCATATGCATTGAGTGAAAAGCTGTAATTTTGGAATTACAAACAGACACTTCAACTTTATTTATCTGTATAGACCAGTCTCCTCATTTTACATAAAAACGTCATTGCCATAGTAGAATACTTATGGTCAAAGGATGATTTGAAATTTTTGTTAGAACAATTGGTCCTTATTAAGTGGGACACGACACTCGAAGCATGAAGACGAGACATAATGGGATCCTAAACGTATAAAACTTTATATGGTCTGAATTAGAGCAACTACGGGCAATGTATGTAATTTAACTCACATGGATACTATAAAGAGAGTTCCAGGCGAAGGCAATAAAATACCATAGAATTATTGCTTACAGGAGTGTCACTAGGGGAAAGGGACGGGTGGTATAAAATATTACAATCACACTTGACATACGATTATTGTACATGAGCGTGTACATAAGGTATAGTACTAGATCAAAAATGTTGAAGAACGTGAAGAAATATCCCGACAAGAAACTAAGCGACAAATTACAATTCTGATAAAAAATACATCGCAGAAAACATAAAGAAGCCCTAAGAAATATACAAAGCTCAAATGACATGAAGATAATAATCATCTTCTAATCCTGTAATTACTACTCTATATTCTCAGCAATCTAAGCCATGATGTATTTGTTAACGAGTAGGTAATACGGGAAGGACTACATTCATGAATTTAAGTATGCAGGGGGTTTCGGGGGCTCTCGATCTAACTAGGTTTAATAAAAAAAAACCATAGATAAAAAAAATTAAAGCCTCTTATTCAACTAAATACGAAATTTCGCTGTACGTAGCGTGGTACGCTAGAAAATTCTTTGATATTTCTAAACCTACTTAAATTAAATAATTTAAAAAAAGAATTTTCTAGTTAGATAGAAACGAAACGATATTGAAACATCATAAATTTTCGTTCGTTTAAGAAGTTTCCGGAGAAAGAGAGAGAGACCTCCTAATCCTGAACCCAATGCTAGTAATCATGCGAGCAACCCAAAGCAACTAAAGGTTAAAATTAGGTAAAGAGTCTGCTATTATATCAATCCCAATTGAACGTCATCTTTCTAATCCATCAAAACTATTTCCCATGTGTTTACAACGAATGCACATACTCGTAAAACACACAATAACTATTACCACACAATAGATGCACTTGATTAAATTTTTTCACAACAAAGTTCATGAGTTCGAGGGTCGTGGGAGCCATTCCTGGGAATGGAAGGAAATTGAAATGGTGAAACAATACGCCATGTTAGGTCAGTAGTCTAAGAAATTAGAGGGGTTTCAAATATTTCAATGGTTCATTATAAGGAAATTATAGGGATATTTCAAATTTGGTAAACAAGTAATTATTAGATAGAGCATGTTTAGATTAGAAACAATGAAAAAAATACTTTATAGATGGTGCATGATTAGAACCACTTTCAATAATGTGATTGTACTTTGCGGGTATTAAAATTACCTAAATTTGAAAATATATATAATAAATCTGAAGAGCTTGTTTGCGTTAATCTCGGGAACTTAATGTAAGATGAAATAGGGCTTAAAATTATTTATATGAAGAACCAAATATCTTTACTGTAGCATTAAATAATTTAAAACGATAATGATGAAACATAATCTAGGCCATTTTATTAAGTAGTTAAAAAAAATCGTCGTCTATTGAATCTAATAAAGTTAACTAAAGTCATATCTAACATAGACCTTGAGTGATCTAAATTTCGATACGAAATATTGTGATATATCCAGAGATATATCCGAGAGAATAATGAATGAGTGTATCGCTAATTTAATTGTCGCCGTTTGCCGTGATGACCTAATAAACGGTTCTTTGCTTCATTGGACTCATTAGACGTTTATTGTTCCCATTGAGAATGAAATACCATTGTCGAGCGTTTCAGAGCACGCTGATTGTTATTGCCATCAATTCCATCATCATTGATTAATTTGACTATTGGCAAATCATACAATTTGAAGAGACAGTTATAATTCAAGACTGATTTAGTAAAATCGTGTACTTTCATAACGGTTTCCAGCTAGGAACTGAATTGATTTTAAAATTCCAAGAATAGACTTCTGTGTCACAGCTGTGCTGAGACTAGCGTTGTTGATTGTCAATTGTAAAGTTTGCCATTTGCCCACTCCGTGGCCGATGTTATCTCACTAATATGATAGTGAGCATTGACTTATTACTCTTCATTGAGACTCCAAACATTCTTATCAGCACTACGTATTTTGTGTTGTCTTCACACACATGTGAGATCTGAGGAACCATTTGGTTAGTGGTTTTATTAACTAACTAGCTCTGCCCCGCGGTTTCACCCGCGTAGATTTAGTTTCATCCTTATTGTCGCGGAACCCTAATATTTTTGATAAATAAAAGTAGCCTAAGTTACTCCTTGAAACACCAGCTACCTACCTGTGAAAGTCCCGTTAAAATCCGTCCAGCCGTTTCAGAGATTACCCGGAACAAACAGACAGACAGACAGAGAAAATTTTTAAAACTTGTTTTTTTTTGTGTCAGTAGCGTGTATACTATCATATGCATTTAGTGAAAAGCTGTAATTTTGGAATTACAAACAGAAACTTCAATTTTATTTATCTGTATAGATTGTATATAATTCTAGCTGTGGCCCGCGGTTTCACCCGCGTAGAGTTAATTTCATGTTAATTTCATAAATAAAATTAACCTAAGTCACTCCTTGAAACATCAGCTATCAGTCAGTGAGAGTCCAGCCGTTTACGCGTGATGGCGTGACCAAGGGGAATAGGGATTCAATTTTATAAACATAGATAGATTGTGTACATTATCCGACACTACATCGTCTATTGCCTTTTAAAAACATAAAAGACGCGATTACCTACCTATAAATTGTCTGAGAGTAGCTTTTGCTTACTACTAAAAAGTAGTTTTTATAATTGCTACAATACAATGGCCTTTAATTAAAAAGAAAGTGTCTAGCGCTCCCATAAAATTATTATCCAACGACTAGTTGGAAGTTGGAACTAATTTGTTGATTGCGCTATATTGTCTAGGTAGGGAATAGGGATGGGCGGACGAGACTAATTTGTGACTAATTAAATGGAGTAGACTAATCAGAAAGGTTATGGATATACTGAATTGGAGTAAGATAAGTGTATAGCAAGATCGGTTTATTCATCATAAAATTTTTTTTTGCATAGGGTAATTTGGGCTTGATTTTAAGATTTATATTTATTGATTACGAACATTTAAAAAAATGAGGGGAAATAAATCATTATCATCGTCATCAGCCTATCTTGGTCCACTGCTGGACATAGGCCTCCCCTAATGAGTGCCTGTCTTCAGCTTGCCACATTCAGCATCTGGCTGTAGTCTTTCGCAGATGGCCATCCCACCTGGCCGGAAATAAATACCTGTGACTAAAATCTAAGACCTTTGTAAAGTGCCTGAAAGTGATGGACTTACCATGTGTAAAGCTGGCACCTAAAAAAATATAATCAACCCCGTGGGGATCCCGTTTATCTATATCTATACAGATAAATAAAATTGAAGTGTCTGTTTGTAATTCCAAATTAACAGCTTTTCACTAAATGTATATGATAGTATACACGCTACTGACATTGAAACACCAAGTTTTAAATTTTGTCTGTCTATCCGTATGTCTGTCTGTCTGTCTGTTTGTTCCGGGTAATCTCTGAAACGACTGGACCGATTTGAATGGCACTTTCACTGGCAGGTAGCTGATGTTTCAAGGAGTAACTTAGGCAACTTTTATTTATTAAAAATACTAGCTGTGCCCCGCGGTTTCACCCGCGTAGATTTAGTTTCATCCTTATGGTCGCGGAAACCTAATATTTTTAATAAATAAAAGGTAGCCTATGTCCTTTCTTAGGGTCTAAAGATTGTCTATGCCAAATTTCATCAAAATCGGTTGAGAGGTTTAAGCGGAAAAGCGTAACAGACAGACAGAGTTACTTTAGAGATTAAGGTTCCGCGACTTTAAGGATGAAACTAAATCGACGCGGGTGAAACCGCGGGGCACAACTAGTGTAACTAACTGCTAACATAAGGATCAAACCAATTGAGGAATTATAAGCAACCATAATCTCGCAATTGCGTCAATATACGGCAGATAATTATGTCATAACACCTTGACACTGAGACGTGAGACCACAAGGTTTCTTTCGTAATACGAAAACCAGTCTCACAATGAGTAGGTTCTATAGTAAGTATAAACATTCAAGTTTTCCGAGAACATCGACTGTTGGAGTAAGTATGCAAAGTTTTCCATTTGTTCGTGCTAAAGTATATTTATCCTTATTGAAATGGCAGAAAGGTGCATATAAGAGAAAAGTACATTTCGGAGCATCCAGGGGTTGTAGAAAGAAAGTTGGAGGTTAGTTTAATTCTCTAACGAGGAAAGCAGGAAACCTATTGATGAACCAATACGATGATATGTAAGTAGTAACTAAATCTACGACTAACACACATAAACCAGTTACATAATACAACTTTAAGATGACTTTAAAGCGTAAGGGCTACTGCAGAACACCAGGTCCTGGGTTCGATTCCCGAGTCTTTCAATCTGTAATTTCCTAATTAGAGCTCTTAGAATATATTATGTGCCGAAAGTTAATGGCAGTAGGCTCGCCCTCTATTAAATGGGATTTAAAACATAAACATAATATGCTCACGCCTGTATTCCCCGAAGGGGTAGGCAGAGGTGTCGTAATTTTCAACACCTACATTTCACCGAATATGATTAAGTGCTAACGTGACAGAGGGTGAGTCCATCGCCGTCTCAGGCACTATACATATGTCTTTGAATTATTTCTCAGACATATGCAGGTTTCCTCACGATGTTTTCCTTCACCGTAAAGCACGTGGTGTGAAAATCACTGTACATAAGTTTTTAGAAAAACTCATAGGTACAGGCCCCGCTGGGATTCGAACTTGCGTCGCATGCGTAGCAGGCGACTGCTCTAACCCCGAGGCCACCACGGCTCTTTAAAACATAACTGCCGTATAATGCCTATGTAAGTATATTGTTTGTATTATCTAATAGACGGTATTACATCACCCATTGCATCCTTTGATGATTGGTTATGTGCCCAAATGAGAAATTGAGTTACATTGGATGTAAATGAATAAATCATGGACTGATAGTCAAAAAATTGTAACTAGTAGGTAATCCTTTCAGATTTATTCGAAACAGAGTTTGCTGGTGTGACTCTTTTTCACGCAAATTACCTACTTAAGTATGTAGAATTTTAATTATCCTAATGGTTAATTACGCCTTTGTCTCCTAAATAAGGATTCCACACTATTATATTTCAAACACATCCACGCCACAAAATAAACAAAAAAATAGTTGCATAGGTAGATAATTTGCATTTAAAGTATGACCTTTGGAAGACTAAAGTTATTGCATTCTATTTATAGAGTGAGGGGGTCTGCCAGTCTAAATCTATACATACATACTACATACAGATAAATAAAATTGAAATGTCTGTTTGTAATACAAAATTAACAGCTTTCACTCCAGTCATATGAATGTATATGTATACAGGGTCATCATCTCCCTGGCCTTATCCCATACATTGTTGGGGTCGGCACTAGATTCAACCCGATGTGGCTGATCACATGATTTTTATACGAAGCGACTGCCATCTGACCTTCGTAACCCCATATTAGGAGGAAAATCTGTGATCTGGGTTAAACCAGTTGTCAGATTATTTTTAGGCCTCCGACTGACCTGTAACGATTGCCAAAGATGTTAAATTGGCAACCGGGACCGACGGCTTAACGTGCTCTCCGAGGCACGGAGGGAACTCGGGCGGTCACCCATCCAACTACTGGCTAGGCGTATGGTTGCTTAACTTCGCTGATCGAATGATATGCGCAATAGCAACTGTGCCACGAGCTCCTCTGACATAAAAACACAAATTTTTTTTCTCTATCTTTCTGTCTGTCTGTCTGTCTGTCTGTTTGTTTGTTTGTGCCGAGTAATCCCTGAAACGGCTAGATCAATTTCAACGGGACTTTCACTGGCAGGTAGCTGGTGTTACAGGGAGTACTTAGGATACTTTTATTTAGATAAATATATTAGGGTGCCGCGAAATAAAGCATGAAACTAAATCTAAGTGGGTGAAACTGCGGGGCACAGCTAGTTATAATCTTAAAAAAATGTCCACTAAATAGTCTTGTATAGAATGTGACTAACCCGATCTAAATGTTCAAGTCCCGTTCAATATTTGACCTCTTAAGCATGATGTTTTTGAGTGCTCTCAACAAAATGTGCGTATATGCACCTGCGTTTGAGACCAAATGTCGAATATTTGCGGAGAGCAGATGTTTTTGGATCGGCAATATGCCGTTTTTATCGACAGTTGTTATGCAAACGTCTTCATCGTTGAGACTTGATGTTATATTCAATTTGTATAAAACTGTGCCAATATCATACATGGAAGTTATTGAGCAACTTATTGTATTTTGATGTTGTTGATTCAGAATGGAAATCAAAATCTTTTCATTTATACAGAATAAAAGAACTGCGTTAGTCTGGTTTATGTACACCTAGATGATATTCTGGTAGTCAATCCATAAACTGTACTGTGGAAGAAAACAGTGAGGAGAAACGAAGACCACCATATGGAATAGGGGTTACTACATACGAAGTAATTTTTTTCCCTGTAATTTTAAAGACTCCAAAATATTTTAATAGAAATAAGCCAAGCTCAATCTATGTCCGGGTATCAATGTCTCGGGTTCAAAGGCCGGCCAACCCTGCTATTGAAGAAGCTATTATAACCACGGGGTGTGACGACGCGTGTGAACTTACCATGGGAATATCTACCGACCCATTATCAAGCTTTTTATTGAGATGGCGATGGAATGTCGGTACATATCACGCGCTTATCCGATATAATCTGTAATTAGAATACCTATATTTCGTGCATATGTGATTTTTAACTATGGCGATTAAAAATGATAAAACGATGTTTTTATTTATATGGCTTATAGAATTAGAATTCTACGCTGCAATTAATTGCTAGGTACAATATCTACATTGCCTATAGGATGGAACTAGCTACCTAAGTAAGGTATAATTGTAATGAAATATCTAGCCTAGCTATACTGCTACGTCTTCACAAATTATTAAGCATAATTGCATTTAAAAGAAGCATTCGTAAATAAATTTGTGCGCAAGTCGATTATTTGTTCCAATTCGTCCCACCTGTTTTTTTAATCGATTTCCAGAACGATTTGTGATGGGTGGAATGCGATCCATTCCTGACTCTTCACACCACTAAAGGCATCAAACCAGAAAACATCATTGGTTAAGGTGTTGATGGAGCTACGTGCAGATTAATCGAAGGTCAACGACCTTCTACCACCGTATAAAATTAAAAATAATGCCCAATTAACTTTACATTATCGACAAGACGTTCGGCCGACTTCGGTCCGTTCCATTTCATTGTAGCTTTGAATAGGGACAGCAATTGCGTGAGCGATAAATGTTAATTGAAAGACTATTGGGTAAGAAAGAGATATGGGTAATAAATAATTTAAAAAATCGCATTTAAAAAATAATTAAATTACATACATAATTTTATTACCTACAACAGAGGCGTTTAAGTATTTTCTACCAAATTTTTCTAAGCTAAGCTCGACATGAAAAGTGGTAACTGGTAGCACTATGTATTTAAATTGGTGTGATTATTTCAAACATTTCTTCATACAACTCATGCGAAAGATAACAACACTTTTAACATGTTTCACGTAACGTTCATGTAACATCGCCTCAAATCACCTGCGTATTTTGTATGGGGACGTGGAAAAGCGCCCCATGCGGCAAGTGTAGGAAGTTTAACTCCCCCATAAAAGAAAAGTGCAAAACGCAAAGTCAAGCGACGACGTTCGAAAGTGTTGAAACCTATATTTGGGGCACTGATACGGATTTTAACTAGTCTTGCTTGACGCCCAATTTAGGGACTTCGAGTGGTGTTAGTTCGCCGCCGTCACGCACGCAATAGGTTACCGTTACATAAGAAGAATAATAAGACTAATAACTAACTAAGAAGAATAATAACTTTTATTCTGGTTTTTATTATTGGAATTTTAAGGGGATGATAACAAGATTATATTTATATTGTAGACAAGATAGCTGATGAAGAAGACACATAAGTGAAGAAAAATAACATAAATGGGAGGGTTGGACTGTAATAATGTTAGTACTTACAACTGAAACTAAATTAATAATAATATGAAATGGGTTTCATTTTTTTTAACATTTTTAATGTATACGTACATACATTCTGTAAGTATATCCTTAAATTTATTGCAGCAGTGGACTCTATTTAGGAAGATAAGTGAGGCGTGTGTCAAGAAGTGGGCTCTGATTTGGAAGATGAGAGAAGCGTATGTCCAGAAGTGGGCTCTGATTTGGAAGATGAGAGAGGCGTATGGACAGCAGTGAGCTTTGATTAGACTGTTTGATTTATAAGTAATCATATGCTTTTAAATCATATAACCTACAAAGTAAATAAGCATACATTCTAACAACGTAGATAATACTACACTCGTTTCTCGGAACAAAATAAGCAGTGTTACGGCTGTTACGAGTTACAGAGAACAATAACCGAAGCAATTGACGCGAGTTCATTGTACTAAGCAACATGTTGACTTAACAAATTAACTTCTTGATTACTTCAGGTAACACACGAGGGGAGAGAGATGATTCTGGGTTGAAATTAACTGTTTCAAATTATTAACATGGAATTAGTCAATCTTATATTATGATTTGCGATATTTTTGTCTGCACCATCAGCATTTTTTTCTAGCAACCATACGCCTAGCCAGTAGTTGGATGGGTGACCGCCCGAGTTCCCTCCGTGCCTCGGAGAGCACGTTAAGCCGTCGGTCCCGGTTGCCAATTTAACACCTTTGGCAATCGTCACAGGTCAGTCAGAGGCCTAAGAAAGTCTGACAACTGGTTTAACCCAGATTGCCGATTTTCCTCGAAAAAGGGGTTACGAAGGTCAGATGGCAGTCGCTTCGTATAAAAATCAGGTGATCAGCCACATCGGGTTGAATCAAGTGCTGACCCCAAATACATGGGATAAGGCCAGGGAGATAGAGATAGAACTTTAGCACGGCTTTAATTTAATTTTAACAAATCATTATTCTCTCAAATTGTAATTTAAAAATTATCACTGTCAATCGGCACCATATAATATCCACAGGATACAGTATAAAACATCGAAGAATGTATTCTTTAGGCATATTCTAATTATCGTACCTAAGTGGTTAGAATTCCACCAATGATCCCATGGCTTTTTCTAACAATTTGCTTAGAGTCATTACAAATGAATGAAGCATCGTGAGAATTCGTGAATACCCTCTGTTGATTGAAAGGACGGTATTCAATTCTGACCAAAATAGCGGGTGGGGTCAACTTCCGAACGCACCCGTTTTATTACATCAACACAAATGCTAAAGAATTTTAAACCCTAGCTACTGTACACAGTGCTTAGTATCCATCCCAAGTGTTTCAGTCTACATCCAAAACAGTCTCAAATAATGTCTCTCCCCTTCTTTTGGTCGATGGTCATGCAATTTTTCAATCATACTTCCATTCAGGTTTCGTGTGTCTAGACAATTTGTCTTTAACCATTACAGAACATTCGCTTTGGCAATTACCTTTGGAGTTTGATTACAGTTTTTTATTAAATCAATTACACTTATTATTGTGCTATATTTCTTGTAACTTCCAACTATTATTGTAAAGCTTCAGTCTGTTACAGTCGGTAAAAGGCAATCCTGGTTGGACAAAGTCTATCCATTTTGTTATTAAGCATCTGCTCTTTGTATGAAAACGTATCATATTCCTTTCAAATTGTAACTTAGAAGTCTAAAGTTACGTTAGTCAGTTACTTTGGTAATTGTTCATTTTAACACTGCCAGTTGATTAGATTAAAATATGCATTTGTTAAACGTTAGAAGGTAGTCTGACCTGAGAATTTTTGATTTATCTCATGTGAAATTCATAAGTCTCCTAAAACTTATGTTCATTCATATAAGTAGATACATTGTTTAATTTCGTGTAGGTAGGTACCTAACGACCATGGTCGGTAGTTCAGGAACAAAAGACTGCGAAAGGCAAAAGTCTATCTAACAGCAACTTTCGCAAAACAATAACCCGTATCTACCTACATAGAAGCTGCAAAAACTTCCACACAGAAGGATCAAAGCTAAGGCCTAATTCTACTCACCATTAATTAAGAACGTTGGTCTATCATTGATGAGCACCTTCGACAGCCTCGGACATTCCTTATTCAACACCACGCACAAATCATTCAACTTCCCAACACTTTGTTTACCAACAAGCTCCACGAAATAATTACACTTATCACTGTCAGACGCCGTGGATACTAATTCGAAATCGTTTAAATTAAAAATACCTTTCTTAACAAGCACATCAAGCACGTTAGTATCGCATAATTCTCGTAATAAAATGACTTTGTGGCGAATCAAACGGGCACACACGTCGCCGACCGCAGCCATCGTTCAACTGAGTCACTTAAGTCAGACCGAGGGCCGTTGAAAAAAGTGCCATTGAATCGGTTCATTGAGAGTAGGAACAGATGTTAGTTGAACGGGCCATGGGCACCCTTGCTTGGCCCTTTGGATATTTGCTTTGTCTCTTTCTACAGATTATACCTGAGAAAACATTGAATGAGGTTTTAATAAGTACTGCATTGATTATGATTCCGCATCTTGGAGTAAGTATTAAGTACTTTAACCGCTCCTACTTAGAACATTATTCAAGTTTCTAATCGCCATTTTAACTGAGAATACAATTTGCTTTATATTTCGGCAAGCGAAGCAACAGAAAAACCTAGATAACACGAAACCAAACTAAAGGGTTATCGCCTTATCGCTATTCAGTGAATTAAAGTAAGTTGACTTTTAGAAGGGTGAGGAAAAAATGTTTCGTTTTTAATTCGAGGGCTGCTGAACACAACATTCACGGAGACGTAGTTTTAAAACTAATTTTAAGTAAGTATTAAAATGGGACTCCAAATGGCATACCAGCATTACTAAGCTTAGTTATTTACTTAAGAGCAAGACTACTTAAGTAATTAGAAAAAGGATCACGCAGCAAATTTTACTATATCACGTGAATCCTTACTGGATAAATTCTGGTGTCCTCCTCTCTAGTCTAATTATCGAACTATATTTTTTATAGATAAGATTTTATAGACATAGACAGACTGTGTATGTCTATATCTATGAAACTATGTATGCAGTTGCTTAATTTCAACAAACTTACTCTGTTTGGCTGATTGGCATTTAAGTAGGTAGGTATTTTCATATTTAAAAAATTTCATATTTAAATTACTATAAACTGGTCTTCATACATTGAGCAACAACCGAAATTGTCGACGACAGCATTTTCAAAGGAATCACGGAAAGTATCTAAGTAAGATATTAGGAATTGAGCGGTATTTATTTTAAAAGATTGTTGTTTGTAAATCAAAGACCAAGCACCACTTATCTGCAAGTGTTGCCATCTGTTTGTTTTGTAAAGTAGAAGGTAAGTAAATATAATTAGTAATATAGACCATACACAGTTATAGACCCAAATTGTATTTACAGGCCGTGCATGGCATCGACCGTAGATTTTTATTAATCATTTCTTATCACACAGGCATTCAATCCACTTCTAGCATATTGTGCTCATTAATACTTACGCTGTAGTAGTTGCTTTGCCTTTGTCTTTCAACTATAATATTGATATAAAGGAATTATTACGAAATGTTGGTTGTATGGGTAACACTTCAGTGGCTATTATGTGGAGATTATTAAAAAAAAATAACTTGACAGTTGCCTGTCGTTGACATTTCATCGTTTGTTTTGCGTTCCTGAAAAGTTCATAACCTAATTTTTGTTTATGTAGGCAAGTTTGTTATTTGTAATTCACTAATTCAAAGTTATTGCGAATAATATCTCACAAAATCAAGATTTTTATCAATTCTGTGATAATTTAGCATCACTACAATGGCGCCCAAAACTTTGGGGGCTCTAAATGGTAAGTTATGTGAACATTATTGTGGAACAACAAATTCCTTGAAGTAAAACCTAAAACACAACATAATGTTATATTCCTGCAACTTATTTTGCTTCCTAGACTGTCTTCTGTCAAATTACAGTTATGCAGTGAAACTATAGATGCTTTGCCTGTCTTCAAAGCTGGCGTTTAAGAGGCAACCTTTTTATTAGTTCGTGCTTTAACGCATTTAAGTTTCGTTGATTAGACATATGTGTTAATCAATAAAAGGTATTTAAAAATCCGTTGGAAGTGGATCTGTGTTTGTCAATAAATCATTTCAAGCATACTGACTTATACAATACTGTAATGATCACTATTAGTTGTACCTAGTTTGATTTTGTGTTTATAAACACAGTAATAGTATACTATTACTTGATATTAGTGATAATGAAGAAATAGAATTTTCTCTTCACCTCCACACATCTCAAATCCTTCTAGGCGGACTAAAAGGATTATATTGTAAGGACATATTGTTAATGTTGGCCTTAGCTGTTATATTGTCTAAATATCTTTTTTTTTATAAAGAGGATCTCATACACTTCGCAATAAATATAAAATTGCAATATTCCAGACACAGACTCTGGGTCAGATTCTGACAGTTCGAGTGCCAGCCGCAGCAAGAGTCACAGCCCAGGCCCATCGGGCAAGGAAGGCAGTCAATCTCGGTAAGTAGTGTATTAGATTGTAACTGGATTAAATAATTTAATGTAGAAAATATTTATATGCAAAGAGACTCTAGTTAGAGATGCATGGAAGAAACTGCATTGGTTACATCGACAAGAGTCAGGATTTTATATATATGATGATGAGCAAACATCGAAACTTCCTGTGTTAAATTCTTAAAAATGGTAAAGAAAAATACGAACATGATGCGGGATTTGAACCCACAAGCTCTGCAATCTCTGCAGTTGCTCTTCCAACTGAGCAACTTGTGATCCTACCTTATGCGTCGAATTTTTCTTTCCCTTGTTCCTGCGGTACAGGAGCCACCTTGCGCCATCTGTTGGTTGGTATATCCAAAGTCAAAGACGCATGAGGTAGGATCATGAGTAGCTCATTTGGAAGAGCAACTGCACGGATTGATAATAAAAAATCTAATATTCTTGTGTTAACTTAGAAGTTTTAAGTTAATTGGTTACAATTAATTGATTCTGTTTCAGATCAGTGTCTCGTAGTCCTGCCAAATCAGGGAGTGAATCTCCTAAATCAAATCACTCAGCCCGTTCACGCAAGTCTTCAAATGCATCAAATGTTTCCCGTAGCAAGTCCAACTCTCCAGCTAATTCCAACAGATCAGGATCAGCGCACAGTCACAAATCAGGCTCATCAAGCCCAAAGTCTCAGGCATCAGGGAGTCCTAAAGAGAGAGCTTCAAAGTCTAGATCTCGAAGTGGATCAAGAAGGTCTCGTTCTGGCTCTGGCAGTGCCAGATCTAGGTCAGGTAGTGCCAAGTCGCGCTCAGCAAGTCCTAAATCAGGACCTCAGAGCCCGAAATCAAGGTCACAGAGTCCAAAATCAGCATCGCAGAGTCCTAAGTCGCGTGACGTCAAAAGTAGGTCAAGATCAAAATCTGGGAGTGCTAGTCCTAAAAGTAGGAAGTCTCGGTCACGGTCAGGGTCGTCCCGGTCGAAGAGTCCAGTGGCAAGGCAGGATGTGCAGGACAGTCGGTCAAACTCACCAAATCTGATGATTGATGATGGAGGTGATGCTAAGGAAAAATCTAAGAGCAGATCAAGGTAAAGTCTTTTTTCACATCATTTATCCCTAGCTTTAGATCCCTGACTTCAGTGTGACAAAGTACAAAAATTATAATGTTACTGGGACTGAAGTTAACACAAATTTTAACTCTTCTATGGTGAATTGTTATTAATTTTATTTATTTGCTTGTATGAATTTTAATTATTATTCAATTCACCAATCAATAATTAGATTACGATGTCCTCCAACATACAACTCCCTTTCACATTATCTCATATGTTTTCCAGATCCGGTTCCCGGCACTCCAGGTCTAAGTCGAGAAGCAAATCCAAGTCCAAGAGTCGCTCCAGGTCTCGATCAAAGAGCTCTGGTTCAGAGATCGGTAAGTTGAACCAAAGCAGTCTCCTTATTTTTTTCCGACTGAAATATTGTGATTTCCAAAATGCAGTTTATATGGGATGGAAGAAAAATTCAATCATTTTTATATTAGGCACTTCATTCTAATATACAATTTAAAGAGTGACCACTGGTTAAGTGAAACAATATGTCATGTATCTAATAAACCATTTAATATATTCTGTGTGTCCAATAAGTCAAGAGCATTTTCCCAATCCTTTCCTCATAGAATTGTTAATTAACCATATTGATAAATTAAATCATTTTTAACTTAAAAACTACTCTAAATGCTAAATCATTGTTTAGTAATAGATTAACTAGGTATCTTTTGTAACAACTATAACTAAAACAACCTAAATATCAGTCAGGCTAAGTTAAGGTGTGATTTGTTTTCCTTCACCGTAAAGCACTTTGTAAGAAGTCTAAAATAAAGATAATTTTGATTCTGACTAGGTGACAAGAAGAAGCGTGCAGTATTATCAGAGTCTGGCAGTGAGGCAGAAGGTGAGGATGGCAAGGCGAGCAAGCGTAAGAAGGGTGCGGACAGCGGCAGCGGCTCCGATACCAGCGGAAAGCCTAAGAAGAAAACTAAGAAGATTGTTGACTCTGATGACGAAAACCAGGAGAAGACTGACACTGGTGACAGATTTTTTTAAATATATTTATAACTAACTCTGCTTCGCGGTTTCCCCTGCGTAGACTTGATTGCATAAACGTATGACATAAAAGCAATTGGGCCTATGTTTCTCCTAGTAACATCAGCTACCTGCCAGTGAAAGTCATGTTAGAAACAAACAGTCAGAGAAAATGTTTAAAATTGGTTTTGTAAGTGTTGTGTATAATTTCATATGATTTAGTAATTAGTTAAGACTAAACAGAGCGGAGACCGCGACTCGGCGAACGTAGTGTAGGACGCCGTCCGGTCAGGTTGGATGACGATCTGCGAAAGACTGCAGGCAGATGCTGAATGCGGGAAGCTGAATACAGGGCGTTATAGCACTCATTAGGGGAGGCCTATGTCCAGCAGTGGACAAACATAGGTTGTAGATAGAAAACAGAATACTGATGCTTCACAGCCGTGCTGCGTCTGCGAGTCCCGAGGGCATGCCTCGTTAACTAATGACTTTACAAATTTTCACCTTATTCTAGTGACTGCGGACGCGCTTTTCGGCGACGCTTCGGACATCAGTACGGATGAAGAGGCGGACAAAGCGTCAGGTCGGTCCCGGTCCCGGTCCCGCTCTCGGTCCCGGTCCCGGTCAAGGTCGCGAGATGACGCGCGCCGCTCCGGGGATGACGCACGACGCTCCGGGGATGAGGTATGACGACTTTATTTTGTGTTGTTGCGAATATTGGCATTTATTTTGACCACTAATATAAATTAAAAGTTACCTTACAAATCGGCTAAGTCCCGAAAGAGATTAGCCTGAACAAGCAAATACAGATAAAATATATTTTTTTTTTTAATGTGTGCACTGTATAAATGCTTTCATATGCATTTAGTGAAAATCTGTTTCTGTGGAAAATAGACATTTCAATTTTATTTTACGTGTAAATATATAAATTCCACATCCAACATGCATTGTTTGTAACTCATTTTTAATGTAGATTTACTTTAGAAGTATTTTTTTAGAACAACCCTATAATGTACTAATAATACAAGCCATTGCAGTATTGTATTGCAATTCATTTTAATATAAGAAGTATCTAGGATATTATTAAAAGTGACAGTTTAAGAAAAATAAAATCCCAACAGAATGAGCCCAGAGACAAGCCAGAAGAGGAAGAGGAGGTAGAGATTCCAGAGACCAGAATAGACGTGGACATGCCCAAGATTTGGACGGAGCTAGGCAAGGAGCTGCACTTCGTAAAACTGCCCAACTTCCTCTCGGTGGAGACTCGTCCGTACGACCCCAATACGTACGAGGACGAGATTGACGAGGAGGAAACTCTGGACGAGGAGGGACGAGCTAGGTGAGTGGAAACTGCACAACTCATCCTTATGAATCTTAGACAAGGTCCCCACTAGATGTGGAATAATGAAGACACGAGGAGGGACGAGCTAGGTGAGTGGAAACTGCTCAACTCATCCTTATGAATCTCAGACAAAGTCCCCACTAGATGCGGAATATTGAAGACACGAGGAGGGACGAGCTAGGTGAGTGGAAACTGCTTAACTCATCCTTACGAATCTTAGACGAAGTCCCCAACTGTTATTGACATACTTTAAAGATGTAAAAATGGTTATTCAATAAATAAATAAATATTGTGCACTAGCTGTGCCCCGCGGTTTCACCCGCGTCGAGTTAATTTCATAGGTGACCCGCGGAACCCTAGTGATTTTTTTTAAATAAAAGCGTCAGTGCAAGTCCAGTTAAAATCGGTCCAGCCGTTCTTAGAATATTCCAGGTTACCCGGAACAAACAGACAGACAGGCGAAATTTTTAATATTGATTTTTTTTTTCAGCACCATGAATGCATTCATATGCATTTAGTGAAAAGCTTTTAATTTGAAATTACAAACAGACACTTCAGTTTTGTTTATCTGCATAGGTGTATAGATATAGATTAATGATATTGAATGTTGTTTAGGCTAAAGTTGAAAGTGGAGAACACGATCCGCTGGCGCACGTCGTTCGACAAGGAAGGCAATGCGGTGAAGGAGTCCAACGCGCGGATGGTCAAGTGGTCCGACGGATCCATGTCGCTGCATCTCGGCTCAGAGATATTCGACGTCTACAAACAACCGCTGCTGGTGACACTGCCTACCATATTATACACACACATACATAATAAATACGCCGTTGGTGACACTGCCTACCATATAAACATTCATAAAGAATAATAAATACGCCGTTGGTGACACTGCCTACCATATACACATATATAAAGAACATTAAATACGCTGTTGGTGACACTGCCTACCAGGGGCGTGCATTCCGTACATAAGCTCGCGTCTATATTCCCCGAAAGGGTAGGCAGAGGTGCTGCAATAAAAACACACGCTTTTCAGAGAAGATGATTTAGTGCCAACGTGACAGATGGTGTGTCAGTAGCGTTTGCAACCACAACACCATCGAAGAATAAAGTATAAAAGCATAAAGTCGTAAGTCGCTAATGTATGTAATATAAAATGTATTATCCCCAGGGTGACCACAACCACTTGTTCGTCCGTCAAGGCACTGGTCTTCAAGGCCAGGCAGTGTTCCGTACCAAGCTATCGTTCAGACCACACTCGACAGAGTCGTTCACTCACAGAAAGATGACCCTGTCCCTTGCCGACCGATCTACGAAGACCTCTGCTATTAAGATACTATCGCAAGTCGGCGCTGATCCCGATGCCGATAGGAAGTATCAACTTAAGGTGGGTACTATGGTTCTGACTTGAAAATTTCTTATAGTTATATCTTGTCACATCGACAAAGTCCTGAGATCATGCGGATATCGATGTAACTTTTAATATATATTCAAACTAGCTGTGCCCCGCGGTTTCACCCGCGTAGATTTAGTTTCATCTATATTGTCGCGGAACCCTAATATTTTTAATAAATAAAAGTAGCCTAAGTTACTTCTTGAAACATCAGCTACCTGCCAGTGAAAGTCCCGTTAAAATTGATCTAGCCTTTTCAGAGATTACCGGGAACAAACAGACAGACAGAGAAAAATTTTTAAACTGGTTTTTTAGTGTCAGCAGCGTGTATACTTTCATATGCATTTAGTGAAAAGCTGTTATTTTGGAATTAAAAACAGACACTTAAATTTTATTTATCTGTATAGATGTATAGATACATTAATAACTTATAAATTAATAATAAAACATCGGCTTTAAGAAATAAATCTTCTCGTAGTTAAATTATACGCGCGTGTACCTCGCAGATTATAATAAGTACCTGGTTGACGGAGCTGTGCTCGGTTTCTTTTTCTCACAAAAAACTAAACTTTTTCCCACAAAAGAAACAATCTTGACGTTTTCTCAAAAAAGCTAGTAGACGAAAAAGGAACCAAAAGAAAAAAAATCGAACCGGTGAACGTCAGTCTCGAACCGGGATACTCTAGTTTCGTTATCACCTCGTAAGCTGACAGCCTCACCTCTGAGCTATCATGACTTGACAGTTGTCGGCGAAATTTACTGTCGTATTGTATTGATATTTTATGTGTTTTTCAGTGCATGAAAACATGGTCAAAACGATGTTATCTGAAAGTGAAACCTAGCTAGATCAATTTTTTGCCCCCAAAACCCTCTACATACAAAATTTCATGAGAATCGTTGCAGCCGTTCCTGAGATCCAGATTGTATATATACAAGAATTGCTCGTTTAAAGGTATAAGATAAGATAAGATAAGATGTGTATGTGGTATAGAAAGAAGAGATGGAGTTACGTGCAGCGATGCGTTCCCGCGTGTCGAGCGGCCGCCCCAAGCGTCGCGGAGCCAAGCCCGCCGCCGCCAGGGACGACTCCGAAGACGAGGGCGGGGTCTCTCTCGACGCCATCAAGAACAAATACAAACAGGGGCAGAAAGGTAACACACACAGACCTTTTTAATTAATGGCCTTTTACTTTTTTGTTGACTTTTTAAATTAGCATGTATAATCCTGTAAATTAATGTCATTCTGACGATTTGAAAGTACTTTGTAAAAAGTCTAATCTAATACAGATATTTTTGACTTGACTTGACTTGAATAATACGCTTATTGTTTTCATACCAATAAGGTGCCTAAATAACATGCGGGCCATCTACTACGGTTATTTATTTCATAAAAATATTAACTTTAATACCATTTAAAAAAAATATCGCGTAGAGTTCATGGGTGAACCGCGGGGCCCTAATGATTTCTTTAATAAAAGTAGCTTAAGTTACTCCTTTTACCAATAGCTATCTGCCACTGAAAATCCCGTTAAAATCCAGCCGTTTTGGAGATTAGCCGAAAGAAACAGACGGACAGACAGACCGAAAAAATTTAAATGTTATGGAAATTCTTTTTAATTTTTACTCTACCAAGGTTTAAAGCTAAATTAACCATTTTTAATTTAAACTAATGTAAAGTTTATTGTTTTTTTTTCTTAGGTATTATATATGTATATGATGTTATATCATTTTATAGCACTGGGCCTTTGGCACTTGTGTATTGCGACGATTCAATTACTGCGCATTCGTAAGCCATTCAGTGATTTATGGGTTTAATTTCATTTTTAATAGTCTCCATCTACATTAATGGTTTCTGTTATACATTACTTCTAAATATATATAACTTAAAGTTGACTGACTAACTGACATAGTAATCTATCAACACACGGCCCAAACCACTGGACGGATCGGGCTGAAATTTGGCATGCAGGTAGATGTTATCACGTAGGCATCCGTTCAGAAAGGATTTGAATAATCCTACCCCCAAAGGGATAAAATAAGCGATGAAAGTTTGTGCCTAGTGTGAAAAGCACAGGAAAACTCAAATTATGTAAATATGTATTCCAGCGAGAGTAGATTGAGAAGTCACATAATAAATGAATTTGTAAATACTGTATGTACTTACTGCTGAGAATAATTTTTAAAATTTTTTTTAATGTCCATGTTACTCATTAGGGGGGAGGCCTATGTCCAGCAGTGAACCAAGATGATGATGATGAGTTTTTTTTTCTCAAATTTTGTAATGTGTGCAGCGTCAGCAGGCGCGGCGATATACTCGTCGGAGTCCGAAGGCTCTGACGTGGACACCCGTCGAGCTCGGCGGCTGGATCGTGCTAAGGCTCTCAAGGACTCGGACGACGACGATGGCAGCGACGCAGCTGCTGGCGATACTCCGCACAGAAGTGGCAGTGCCAGCGACTAACGAGGTACCATTTATAATCGTAAATAAAAAAAAAATTACTCGTTTGAAGAACCCTTATTGAAAAAAGATCCAGTTTATTAAAAAAAGACCCTTTTTGAAAATGGGTCCAGTCATTCAAAAAAACTCGTTAAGGAACCCTTATTGAAATGTGTCCAGTTTATTCAAAAGTAACTAGTAAAAGAACCCTTATTGAAAATGGGTCCAGATTATGCAAAAATTACTAGTTAAAGAACCCTTATTGAAAATGGGTCCACATTATGAAAAAATAACTAGTTAAAGAACCCTTATTGAAAATGGGTCCAGTTTATTCAAAATTAACCAATAAAAGAACTCTTATTGAAAATGATATTGAACTTATTGACAATATTGAACTATGTAAGTTTATTTCATTCAAAATATTGACTACGTGAAACTTGGTGTAAGTTTCACATCTTTTTGTTGGTCTAGTTAAAGAGATTCAGTATAATATACTACGACTAGTAAAACTTAAGGTTTCGAAGGAAAGTGTTCTCTGAAAAGTCACGTTTTTGAACGTCCTTAAGTATTTTTTAACTATTTATCTCCACTCGTTATAACATACTCTATTCTACTCACGGCAGGAGTAGGAGATATATAATTATTATGTTAATTATTATAGCTAATTATATAATAAGTAGTTTTAAGATGACTGTGAGTACCTATTTTAAGTTATTTTATATAAATAAATATTTTTAATTGTGTATGTTGTATTTATTTTCATGTTTACTTATTTATATATTTACCTATCAAAGTTCTCACTAACTGACTGATTGACTGACTAATATATTAACGCACAGCCGTAACTGCTTGTCCTAAAGATATTGATATTCATGATATTCGGAGGTCTGCTCTTGCTAATCTATACAGATAAATCGGCAAATAGCCTATACTCTGACGGTCCATGATAAATATTTATTTAACTCTTAGGAGAACTTTCGAATATTACTTACGATAAATAAACACACAATATTATAAACCTAACCAAAAACTAAATTAAAATTATTTTTTCAATTTATGCCCTGGCAAGGCACTTTTGAACGTTGAAGGACTGACCACCGGTTCGGAAATTAGCCTTCCAAGAACTGGCAAGAGACTCAGCTGGCATCATGAACATTTCGTAACATAGTAAATACATTTTTAATTAAGATTAAATTCCTTGTGGTATATGTAAGTATAGAAGTAGTTATAGATTATCATACAGTATTTACAAAATTTATTGATGAAGGATATGGTATTAAGAGGCCCTTAGTCTCAGGGATTTGGTCTAAGAGCGGTTCTACCTTGAATATTAGGTACATCTCTCGTATTTAATGTTCTATTTTCAAAAATGTTTCAGTCTCGTACTCAATCCTCCCTACACCGATAATTTTCCAAATACCCTCATCTTGCACAGTAACGTTAGGCACGGTGAAACCGCAATTATCCAGTTCCATTTGGTTTCTTTCGAAGAATCTATCAAACGCGGACCGCGGTGCAATCACTTCACAACTCTCTAGATTTTTAACCCGATACGCAAATCCTAGATTAAACGTGTCACCAGCTTTTAAACTTGTCAGGCGTTGGTAGGGCGGCACCGATTCTGGAACATACGAGAATCCTAATATATTTATTTGACTAAAGTTCTTACATACTGCGACATTCTCGTTGATATGAGGCCTTACCATAAGCTCTTAAGAAATAAGACCATATTTCCACTGTGTGAGAGTAACAGACTTATACACGTCATATACATCTGTCTCATGTCATGACAATAAGAGGCTATGGTAGGGCCCATGGTGGTCGCAAAGCGCTGCTGCGGAACACTTAAGTCCTGGGTTCGATCTCAGGTCGTTATTGACTTTTTATATTTGTAATTTCCCAGTAGCCAGCCCGGAGTCTTAATATTAGTGCCCAGTTAGTTTGTGTGGTGTTAATGGTAATAATATCAGCCCTTATTACATAAACACTAAGTACACCTCTGCGCGGAATACAGGCGTATAATAATAATATAAATATGCATGTTCTGAAAAAGTATATTCAAATAGTCAGAATTACTCAATTATCTTCGGTGAAAATAGGTGGTGTAATACCTTTGCTATTTCCAACAATTACGCGATAAGCGTTCAATATAAAATAAAGACTAACTTACCTATTAATCGTATTGTTATAACTTGAAACATTTCAATAATATTCCCATTTAAATCTGGCACGTATAGACTCAGCACCCAATTCCCATGGTCCTCTTCACCCAGGGGGCCTATTACAAACTCATTCTCCTTTAAACTCGCCAGGGCTAACTCGTCAGGACTCGGTTCAGGGTTCCACAGTACGCCATGGTTCAAACTGATTACCTTGTACTGGGACAAAAATTTGATAACTTTTATACTATCTTTAACTTGTTTGACCAAGATGCGTTGGTCGTCGTAAGTTTTGTTTGATACTGTTGGTCGGTGGAGGTCTAATTCGATTATTTCACCGTCTGGTTTGTGTAAATGGTATATAGAATCGCTGCTGGTGGCTACTGGCGCGGGTAGTAGTATCATATCGTTCAGTTCGCATTCAAACTCCAATGATTTCAGTTCTATCCTCGATGATGCTGAAAAATAAGTAAAATTTTGGAATAATCATTTATTTATTTTGATTTTACCAGCTTAGAGTTAATTCATGGGTCCCGCGGAAACCTAATGTATTTTTTAATAATAGTAGCCTAAGTTACTCCTTGTAACATTAGCTATCAGCCAGTGAAACTCGCATTACAATCGGTCTTAACGTTTCGGAGATTATTCGGAACAAACAGACAGAAAAAAAAACTTGGTTTTTTTGTGTCAGTATCGTGTACACTTTTATATGCATTTAGTGAAAAGCTGTTATTTTGGAATCACAAACAGACACTTCAATTGTATTTATCTGTATAGATGTCAAAGCAAAATTAACTTTATAACTCGCATGTTGGATACATTTTTATCTATATTAAATTAATACAAGTTAAATAAGGTTTATTTTCCTATGACGTGTCTCAGTTCGTCATAGTTTTTTTTCTAACAAAATAAATTCTTCACTATTGTTATCGCAACTTAGATGTTTGATAGCATTGTAGCAGATATAAAAACGTGTCAAGGAAATGATGAAAGTAAATATTAACATTTTTATATGTAACAGCTTAGAGTAGGTATTTTTTACATAGCAGGGGCACGCGCAATAATTTCACGTTTTTTTAAAAGTCTGTAATTGTTTTTCTCACCTGACTATAGACTATCCTTTACCCATTAGATATTTCTATGAATCTATACATCTATATATCTCTATATCTATACAGTTTTTAATAAAATTGAAGTGTCTGTTTGTAAACAGCTTTTCACAAAATACATATGAAAGTATATTTATTTTCTCTGTCTGTCAATCGGTTGTCCATCTCCTAAACGGCTGGACCGATTTTAACGGGAATTTCACTGGCAAATTTTACAAGGAGTAACTTAGGCTACTTTTTATTAAAAATAATAGGTCTCCGCGGGTCACGCCTGAAATTAACTCTACGCGGGTAAAACCGCGGGGCAAATCTAATATTAAGTAAAATACATAGATTATTTTGTTTTTTGTTACTCATTAGCTTCGTGCACATTCGTCACGAACATACGATATAGTTATTTAGTTAAATAGGTAAGTACCTAGTTACAGATAAGAAAACGTTTGGCTCGTGCTCCACTAAAAAGTATTGCATATAATTGACTAATGAGCTATTACTAATGAGCTGGGTAGTTATTTTATCCCATCGGAGCACGCACTGTAGGTTTGTGGAGAATAACCTTACTATAATCTTTGAGGGGATCTTGGCACAGTTGCTATTGCGCATATTATTCGATCAGCGTAGTTGAGCTACCCCAACCCAGACTCCTAGTTGGATGAGTGGCTGCCCGAGCTCTCAGTGCTTCGAAGACCACGTTAGGCTGCCGCGTCGGTTGCCAGTCGTTACGACTTAGTTAGAAACGGCTGGACCGATTTTAACGGGATTTTCACTAGCAGATAACCAATGTTACAAATATCTATCTAAATAAATACCATATAAATTTCATATTCATTTGAATGAATGAGAATAGATGTTAATTTGGAATTACAAACAGACACTTAAACTTTTTTTTATGAGTATATTCTCCGACAATGTTAACAATAGTATCATTAATATCCAAAGGTTGTTCAGTATAAATAATTTCCGACATCCACTGTTTCACCATCTTGCTAGCAGACATACATTCAGCTGTTTTGACTCTATTGTTTGTCTCGGAAACGACAAAAGTTTTTTTCCCGTTCAGCCCGATTCAGGTAATGAAAATCATAACGATGTAGTAGCGACTTAGCCGTTGACAGTGTTTTCGTATTCATTATATCAAAAAAAAACGGAATTAGTCAGTCATCGTCGCAAATACTGACAATTGAGATGAAGTCCGATAGCACTACGATTTTGGGCCAAGTGAATAACATATTGGGAGATAATTTCGATCGAATTACTTAATTCGTTCAAAGGCATTTCGATCGTTTGATTTACGTGAACTGAGGCCCAACCATGAGCTCTTATTACAATGATAGTTCAGCTGTGCGAAAGTGACAGATGTATACACGTCATATACATGATATACATCCGTCTCATAAATGAGTGAAACTATCATGGCAATAAGAGCTCATGGTAAGGCCCCTGTACTCTTATTAAGAGTTTTGCACCTTTTTTGTAATCTATACTCGCTAGCGTCACGTACAATATTTGTATGAGGTATGAGGAATTACACAGCGCCTCCTAGCGGTGACGTGAAGAACTAAAATATCTCGCACAAATAAAAATAGCGAGTATAGATTAGGAAAACGGTGGCAAACTCAAGATAGGCGTACTGAAGCACTCAGCGAAAATAATGGGTATAACTGTGCATGTATTTGTTCGTACTTGTCCCATACAAGAACCGAAAAATGCCCACTGCATAGAAGGTCACCGCTCATAGCTCGTGACACGGTAAACGTAGCCTATGAACAGTTACTTCGGTTTTCAGAGAAAGCGAGTAGACCCCCTACACTGTGTAAAATTCTGTCAAACGTTTTATAAGTACGTGTGTATAAAGTTATATGATTTTCATTGTTTTGCTTATTTACAGCAATCTCAAGCAATCAATAAAATCCCTTGAACATTTCACAGCAATCATAAGGCAAGTTGAATCGATTATTTAATAATAGCCGGTGTGCGCGTGACTTCGTCTGCGCAGGATTTGACTTACCTTCATATTTTGGGACAATTCTATATAATGTCTGTATAAATTACAGCCTTAAGTCTCATTCTGATGTATATTATAGATATAAATTTTTTTGCCCGCGACTACGTTGGCGTGGAATAGTTACTTTGGGCTAACACTAACTTTAACCTGCGATTGGTCTTAGCGTGATGATAGCCTTTACTCTTTCTCGATAAATGGGCTACTTAACGCCGAAAGAATTTTCCAAATCGGACCAGCAGCTCCTGAAATTAGCGCGTTCAAGCAAACAAACAAGCTTTATCTAACATTAGTATTGGTATAGATTATAGTAAAGTTTCAACAAAATTCTGGAGTTAGTTTTAGCGTAAAAGACTAACAAACATTCATATAAATAAAATTTCACAGACGTTCACGTTCATAATATTAGTAGAATTATCGATTAAATTAACACAGTCACTCGAGCATATCGGTATACGTACGTACGATGTCCTGCGGGCGAACTCGATACACTGCGATACAACTCGAGTGCAATACAATCGAGAGAATCGCTACTGCACGCGCGTACATCTCGAGTTTCCGAATCGACTGATATCTAAAACAGACATAGTTCTTTGTATGACTTACTGATACCACAACACACGCTTGTATGTAGTAAGTTTAAGCTTAGGGCACGATGGCTTACGTCACCAGTTATAAGCGCTGCCCTTGAATGCGCTGTATTCATTTTATGAATCTGTCTGTCTGTCTGTCTTCATGACGTGGTGCGATTACAATAATACAGTTACCCCCAGTGACATCTGTCACACAGTGGAACTATGATGATAATAAGTGCTTATGGTAAGGCCCCTGAACTAATTTTGTCCGTAGCTTCGCCTTCGCCTCATTACACCCCCTAGAAGTGAAATTTTGAAAAACCCTTTCTTAGTAAACTATGAAAGGGTTTTTCAAAATTTCACTTCTTTACTTACATCTCACTGAACTCACACCCTCCAAATTTCATGTCTCTAGTATCGGCGATTTAGAATGTGTATTGGTATATAAGTCAGTCAGTCAGTCAGTCAGTGCCTCAAGTACCTATACGTTTTGATACGTTCGAACGTCGTCGCTTGACCTTGCGTTTGGCGTTTTTTTTGTGTGGAGTAAAACTTCCTACACTCGCCGCTTGGGGCGCTTTTTAACGTTCCTATTCAAAATGAGGAAAATACGCAGGCGATATCGTCAACGTAAAAACATGTTAAAATAAAAAAATACAAAAAAATACAAAATTATTTATTCATTAACCAGGTTGTTTACAGTATCTTTAATGTGGATGGGGCTTCCTTTTAAGTATAAAAATACTTGTGTTAGGGAACCCCGCTCTTCCATAACAATATCATGTTTAATTATGTAATTATCTATCTAAAATGAGGCACAAGACGGTGAATTTTATATGCATAGATAGTAAATAGCTATGGATACCTATAGCCTAGAGCTACCTATATAACCTAGAGTTAGTAACATAAGTAATGTTCCTAACTCTACTTAAAAATGTTACTCAATTTGATTAGAGTTGAAACAAGATAAGCATGTTCCAACTAAAGAATGTTAGTTTAATCTTTTTAAAGATATATATATGAAAAGAGTAATTGTTTAGTTTCTTGCCGGGTTCTTCCCAGCAAAAGCGACCTTCCGAACCCGGTGGTAACATTTATAATGTATTTTTTGTCTATTGTACGATTTTAAATTACTTTGTAAGTTCTTATTAATTTTTAAAGTAATAGTAGCCTAACTCCTTGAAACATTAGCGATCTGCCAGTGAAAGTCTCGTTAAAATCAGTCCAGCCGTTTCGGAGATTACCCGGTTTTTTCATGTAAGTATCGTATATACTTTCATATGCATTTAGTGAAAACCTGTTATTTTGGAATTAGAAACAGACAGTACAATTTGATTTATCTTTATAGATATAGATATAGATATAGATGTATATAGTATTATACAGTCTATACAGATGTATATAGATGTATATTGAATTCTGAAAAATACCTTAAGTGTTGCTCAAATATACCAATTCCCTCGCTTGTCTGCAAGATTGACAGCTAACTAGTACTTCACTGATAAGTCGTCCGCACAAGTCAATATGGTCACTATTTGTCTTGAAATACAAGTCAAATTGCACTGAGTAGATAAATTACAGAAAGAAAAACTTGTATATACCTATTTGTTTGAGTTTCAGTAACTTGTTCTGCCTTTGAGGAGGCAATGTTAACAAGACAATGTTTTGTACCATCGCCATAAATACATCGGAGTACCCTGATAAGGAAACCACAGACAAATATTCATTACTGTTTTCCTGTATTCAATTAATCCAAATTGCCCAGTTATACAAATATGTTATTCTTGCTTTGGCACACTGAATGTTAATGAAGTAATTATCCTTATTGCCATTATAGTTTGACATGCTTTTGCATGAGTTTTGGGATTGCTGGGCCATTCAGACACAATACATCTATACAGATAAAAAAAATTAAAGTGTCTGTTTGTAATTCCAAAATAGCAGCTTTCTACTTAATGCATATGAAAGTATATACGATACTGACATAAGAAAACCAATTTTAATTTTTTACTCTGTCTGTCTGTTTGTTCCGGGTAATCTCTGAAACGGCTGGACCGATTTTAACGGGACTTTCACTGGCAGGTAGCTGATGATTCAAGAAGTAACTTAGTCTACTTTTATTTATTAAAAATATTAGGCTTGTGTGACATGAAGCATGGAACTAAAACTACGCGGGTGAAACCACAGGGCACAGCTAGTTTAAAATATAACATTGACTGATTATGTTTGTCATATAATTAAAACGTATTTATATGAATTAATAAAGAATACTTTTAATTTCACTGTGCGTGTATCTGTGTCTGTATTCTACCTTTTCACGGGATTCACTCTAAACCGATTTCGCAAAAATTTGCTATGATAGCTTTAACCAGCGACGTGCATAGGGTACTTACTTAATAGATATATCAAGCAGATGAAGTAGCTCACTTTTTATTTCAGTGTGTCTGTCGGTCTGTCTACCTTTTCACGACTCAGACTGAACCGATTTCGAAAAAAAAATGACCAAACCCGCGACATACATAGGGTATTAGGGTACCTATTATATCACGCGGATGAAGCCACTGGTAGTTTTGGTTTTGAATAAAACATTAAACATGTAAGTAATTAAATTATTATTAAAATAAGAATAGCTTATAGGGCGGCGAGTGCGGTGGATACGATCCATTGAGTGTACGGGGCAACCCTGGTGTTGATGCCGGGGTAGCGCGCCTGCGCACAGCCCTGACCCCACGAGAACACGGCCACCACGGCGCCGTCGGCGTCCACCAAAGGACTGCCAGCATCACCCTAAAAGAAAAATGCATTATAAAGGCATATACACACTTATCAGAACCGACGGCAGCAAATGAGCCGAAAATATTGAATTGTGGGATGACTTTCATGAGATATAAGATATCCTCGTACCTTCAAATCACTAGTAGAATTCGGGAGGTAAAACGATCGTTCGACAAGGACAAGTGTGAGTTTACCTTTAAATTTATAAACTTGTTGAGTATTTATGTGTCTAACGATACAATAAAATTATCAGTCAATTCTTGGACGTTCATAAGTGCCTTACCAGGGTCTAAAGTGTATTAATAATTATCATTTTATCCAAAATAAATTATTGTTTGAAGAAAATAAGGATCCGCAAAAAAGTAAATCTTTATAGACACTACTACGCAATACATTCTACCCGGTGGTATCACCTATGAATTTCTCATCCGAATCTCTCCATCAATCCATTTCTCTCCCGAACGAACAAACTCATTGGAAAAATCATTGGAAAATTCACTACGCAAACCTGTCATTCCAGTTGCAGGTATACTGGCTACTCAAACCTGTTTGTGTCTCTCAGTTTATCTATGAAAATAAGGCTCACCTGACACTGTCCTCTAATCCCAACGTCGAGCCAACCAGCGCATACCATGTTGCTTGTCAAACTGAAGGCTAGCTCGTTGTACCTATTGGTGCAGGTTTCCTGAGCGACTGCCCAGATCTGTACCGCCCTTAGTTGCTCAGACGGCGTGGGGTTTGCGTTCTGAAAAGGATGGTTCTTGCGTCACTTGCTTACTTATACCATTACATATTTGGTATTTATTGATCCAAAAGAAAAAAAACCGAGAAGAACCCAAAGTCATCATCACCAGGAGATCAACTCTCTTTCTCTGAAAATGAAACTTCGTTTTTCGGAAAAGCGAGAAGGCCCTCTGGCTTTATCCTATACATTTTTTTATGAAAATACAAAACTCAACTCACAGTGGTAACACCAAATCCAACGGCCCAAAGTACTTGATTCTGCGCGAAGGTGTAAGCTACTCCAGCGATCTTGGCCACTTCAGCCACATTGTCTTGTAATGTGATGTCCAGCCGAGTCCTCAAGATAGCCAGGTCGTTGTCCAAGGTCGTGGTGGAGAAGTCAGGGTGAGTAGTGATCACGCTTATGACATACGTCTCGCCAGCAGAGTTGCTGAATGAAGAACCGACGCGTGCGCGCCACCAGCTTACTGGGTTTATTCTGCAAGAATAGTGTACGTGGGGTTGATATAACTACAGAAGAACAAATACGAGCAGGTGCCGTCAGATTAGAGTTATGAGCGCACTCCGAATAGTGGGGATACTGTGTATGTTTTTATTCGCCTGGCGCGATGGATATAGACGATGTTTAGGTAGGTACCGCGTATTCGAAGTACGCGCCCATACCTCATGACGGCACCTGAGAGCCAAGTGCGAGTTTTAAAATTCCCATCACTAGTCATCACGTTGACGTAAACGCAGATTTGTATGAGATCATTATAGTGCCATCCGTGGGCCGACAGATGTCGCTGTTCCGATCATATATAAATCTGCGTTAACGTCAACGCGGTGACTCGTGCCGGCGGCAGAGAAAAAGTCGCATCAGGCCCTCAGTACACACAATGCTCACGCCTTTACCCCATGGGGTAGGCAGAGACCACCGATCGCCACATGCTACGATCCTTACAAAATTCTTTCGCCCTGGCCCTCAGTACGGATCTCAATAGATGCCGCTAGTGTATGTACCTACTTAGCCTGGTAAAGGGGACAACTCTTCGCCTCTTTGTGGTATAAAAATTCCCTCTAAAAATTATTATCCTTTAACTTTTACGGCCATTTGCCATTGATTTCACATACGTATTTTCAGTGTAGAAGCAGGATGCAGCAGATAGAATAGCGTTTCTAGTCAGGATGGTGCCGCCGCATGCTTGAGTGTAAGTCCCGTCACCGTTATTGGAGAGCAGCGCCACCACGAACGGATAGGCATTGATCGTAGTCACGCTGCCTCCCGCTATCCGCTGCTCGCCTGGTATATGGTAAACAATTGTTAAGCACATAATGATGAGCACTTATGGAAAATAATATCACGTCATCCTAGAACGGTGTCTGAAGAGCCCTGATCGAAACTGTGGGGAGAGCTGCGCATTTGCTCTAATGCTTCCAAAAAAAATAATTTGCGCATTCAAAGTCAGCACTCAAAACTAGTTACGACAGGTACATATACAGCACCCACTTTTCACCGCAGATGATTAATTGAGAACGTGACAGATGGTGTGTCCATCGCCGTATCAGGTACTAGACTTACTCTTTGAATTTGTTCTCAGATATATGCAAGTTTCCTCACGATGTTTTCCTACAACTTAAAGCTCGTAGTGTGCAATTATCGTATGTTTTTTAGAATAACTCATTAATCGCTAAGATTTGAATTTATTTCCCCACTCCAATCATATTTTTTTCTAGTAAATCATTATAGATCTTTTCATTTTGGCAGATGATGTTTGTGTGATAATCGCATGCAACTTTGTTTGTGGCTATTTAATAATAAAATCGTTGAAGTAAAAACATAGGCTGCCAAGCAGTTAAGGTAAAAAGCGTGTAAACATTCCTATAATTTATATCATATTCAAAGTTAAGTTAACTTACCTTTAACAATAACGAAAGCACAAATTAAAAAGAAAACAGGAATCTTCATTTTTGTTTCACTTTAACAACACTGAGCTCACAATGAGTTAAATTGTACTTTATTTATCTATGTTATCTGAAAATTATCGACTTCAGAATTTAATCAAATTAATTATTATCAGCCTTGGATTATGTCCGTCGAAAAATAATTTAGACCATCTATTATTATTAGCAGAAGTGTAGACAATATGTGAAGTTAGACCCCCTCGGTGTAAGAAATTTATGAATAGGGTGATGAAAATCTGCAGCTATAGAGGTATAGAGAAGTGCGCTGTTCTTCAAATAATTTGGTCAGTATGGTGTACTTTCCCAAAAACTTAAACAGAAATATAACTGAAATTGGTGCCCCATAAATCTCGTATGCCCAGAAATTCGCACTAACTAAAAATAGGTATTTCTTCGAATGCAAATTCTCGCTTTCTAGTGACTGGAATCGTTATTCGTATTTTTTTAAATAAATGCCATGATATTTCGGCTGTGCGACAGTGACATATATCCATAACATAAAAGGCGACGAAAATAAAAAATCGCGTTAGCACTACTGAGGGTGCGTTCCACTGAGTGTATCATTTACTTTTCCACGACTACCCTCAAATCCGTATTGTAATGCCGCCATCGTAACTAAGTTCAGTCGGCTTCTGGATATAGTTGAGTGAGCACGTTGTGAACGTTCCTCTTCACCTGTGATAATTGCGACGCTACTTCGTAAGCAGCGAAAGTGTTTTTTTAGTACCGTGCGTATACATAAGTAGTTTGGACCTGGAAAAGGATTTTCAACATGGAAAGTGCATGGACTAGGCTTTAAGAGCCGTGCGGGGTTATTCTGAGCTAAGAACGAGTGATAAAGGTATGTAGCATAACTTATTTATCCTTTCGCGCTTTAAGTAAATTTTATTCAGTTTATGATTGATCTGCCTGGGTCAGTTCTTATGTGTCTTGTCTGTACCGTACCTTTAGACACATACGCAATCATTGATGTTTATATTGATACCTGCCTATTTGCGTCTGAATTATGTAGGTAAATTTCTATCTAATCACTAACCCAATTTTGTAGGTAGGTAGGTAATGGGTTATTTTTTATTTAAATGAGTTAAAATGGCATATTTTCTATCATATTTTGTTTACGTAACTAGCTCCCAAACACAAAAAAAAACTCATTACCAACGCCAGAAAATGATTTTCTGAGACAAAATATCCCAATACTTTAGTTGGTACGAAACATTTTGTAAGTATTTTTGGATCTACACATTCAGAAAGCAACGCCAATGACTGTTTTTCGTAGGTATTAGATATTATCAGATAAAATGAAATGTTGACATTAGCATCTGCCGTTATCACATAGATAGATAGAAAGGAAGGTATCACGATTTTTAATTTTTTTACCATTCCCATATTAGGTACTATCATACACATTTAAGTATTTCGGTTTTAGGATATATACCAGACGTAACGTGTATACATTGTTTCCAAAGGTGTAAATAAAACAAAAACTGATTATTTTCCAAATAAACGTATAAAAATAACAATCATATAAATCAACAACTTCCATTTCAAATTAGATTTAAAATTGCGCCTGCCAGTATACAATAAGCAAATATACATCTCGCACACTTTGCTAATTCTATACTTATTTTAAATTAATTAAGTATCTTTAAATACAAATTGCCTTTTTCTGTCTAAATCTAAGGCTAAGGCCTTACAGAATATAAAACAGCCTGAGCCTGTAGACAAAGTAATATTGTCCTCTCGCTTCGCTAATAGAAACGATACAAAATGTATGAGAATGACATATGTCACGTGACTGATTTATGTCATCTCCATTTTGTATCGTTTCTATTAGCGCAAGCGCGAGAGAATGTTACTTTGTCTAGGCCTACTGGTACATTTCTTAATTATATATATTAAAGTACGTATTTGTTTTACACTTGTTGTACGGCAGGTTTCTCAGTAATCGGTTGTTCAGGTTTCCTCTGTCGGGAGAAGCTGTGTCTAATACTAGAGAACCTTCTGGAAGTCCAGTCTCGGTTCTTCTTGGGGCCCAGGATGAAGCCCAAGGTCAGCATCATTATGCCAAGGAGGATCGTGAAGGTCCAGATGTACACGGACACGGAACCTGGACAATGCAAATTCAATTAGATCAGATTTCAGTCTTTAGCCCCCTGTATTATGGTGCATAATCTGTTGGGATTTATTGCGAGTAACCTTTTTTGGAATAATTATATGTACCTTAGGTAGGTTTAATATAAAAAAATAGGTATAGATACATGATGAATGTCAAAACGAATGCTGATATTCACACCATCCCAAAAGGCACTTCAAAAGTGTAAGCAGAGGCGGACCTTTCACTTATCACAGAAAGTCTAAAACCAAGGTACTTGTCTGTATAGATGACGTAACTATTTGTGACTACTACACATAATTTTTTTTATTTTCTCGTAATGGCACCCATAGGAACCTACTTGTGTTCATCACTGGGCCCTTGGCGGGGATCGAAACCACCACCCTTTTTTCTATTTATTGCCAAGGGGTACCCTCCACCTTTTTTTTACTCCAATGGAAATCCGTCATGGATACGCCAACCACCGCGGGGGCAGCAGAAGGGTTATGCCGGACTCATACCGGCTAAAACACAGGTGTTCCTCCTAGTCGCTTTTACAGGCAATCGCGTTTGTAAGTTTACGTTGCAGCGTAGGCCGTGGGGGTCCATTAGCCCAACTTACCCTCTGGGAAAGGGGGAACCCACAACCTAAACTAACCTAACTCTCATACAGTTACTGGGATATCAGATCTAATAGTGCTAGTGAGTGTAATATCAAAAGAAAACCCAACTAACGTGTATTGATGGTTGGGAACAAGCCGTGTAGAGCATGATCGGTCTCCACGGAAAGCTCAGCATCGCGGCCGGTGACCTTAGCCACCAGGGTCCAGGGGTGTCTCTCCAACACGGTCGGGTGCGGCACTACCAAGCGGCACACCCCTTGGGACAGCAGGCTTAAGTCGATCACGTAGTTTGCTGGGGCGTGGTCGGCTAGGAAACCTGTATTTTCAAATCATTAGAGTTGTGTTCTCGTCAAAGATGCGCTACGCTATTCTGCGAAGTATTTCAGATTAATATAAGTACTTATATTAATATATTCAAAATCCATGCACCATAAATTAAAATTCAGTATATATCAGCTGAACCTGTCAAAAGTTTGGTCATCCAACAATAATAGTATCCACCCCATAATCAGTAATGTTGTCACCATAATATTGAAACGAGGACAATGATAACCTCACAACCCAACAAATAAATTGCGGAGAAGAGATTAATACCTACAATGAGTGACATACCAACTAAGGACGCCGCGGTCTCTGGACTTAAAAGTTAGTTTAAATTCGCGCAATAAGATGATTTCCATTTTGGAATTTCGACCTAATTAGCTTGAGTCGAAACACCCCCTAATCTTTATAAGGTACACTACAAAATGGATGGAAAACTGACCTATATTTAGATAATATTTGTTTACTCACCAAATCCGTCCATACGCACGAAGCGGCAGTAGTCGAGAGGTCGGCCGGAGTACACGGTACCTTGCACCACCAGGCTCCCGCTGTTGTCCCACACCACGCTAGTCTGCAGCGGTGCTGGAACGAAATGGCAATATAAACGGTGTTCATCAATTATACCAAAATTCTGAGAAAGGCACATTGCACTTTCAAATCGCCAGGATGATGTTACCACCGAGTTCGAATAGTTGCTTCTAACGAAGAAAACACAGATATAACCAGAATATTTTCGGGATGGCACTGATAATGTTCGTGCAATATTCATGGTTCATTTATTAAGTTTAGCAACAAGTACGAATAATGTCATGCAGAATGTCACTGTGGAATATCTAACGGAATTTATAAAAACGACTGTAAAGAAGGCAAGTTCTATTCGGTTGTATATTCAAAATTAGTCGAATAAAAATCTCGTGCAAGTTCCTTCGTATTCCATCAATTAGCACTAACAAATGTATCATCTTTCAATTGGCAGTGGTGGTACCTTCGATAGTGAGTTGTATGTGGTCAGTCTGTTCCTCTTGGTCAGTAAGGAGACCAACGTGGCAGCTCCACCGGCCGCTGTCACTTGGCACAAGACTGTTGAACTTGACGCCGCACTCTCCAGCTTCGAAGCCTGCTCCGGCGTACTCGTAGTCCCCGCTAGCATTATCTACAACATTATGAGAGGTTAATTTATTGAAAGGTACTCATAGAAGGAGAAGGAGTCGTGGTGGCCGTGGGGTTGGAATAGCCGCCTGTTAACTTCGATTTCCCCAGTACCAGTCAGTACCAGTCAGTACCAGTCAGTACCAGATTCTCCCTGGCCTTATCCCATGCATTTTTGGGGTCATCGCTTGATTCAACCCGATGTGGCTGATCACCTGATTTTATACGAAGCGACTGCCATCTGACTTTCGCAATCCCTTTTATGAGGAAAATCGGTAAACCGGGATCTCTGTCACGTAGGCACTGAATTATTTTCGGTGAAAAGTGGATGTTCATACATACTGCTTACTGCAGAAACCCCTCTGGGATAGTGTGAACATATTAATTTTTAAAGTAAAACTATTCTTTATTCTTTAGGCTTCTTAAATCACTATTCGTTGGTGGGAACTTACCAGGAGTGACAGTATAAACGGTTCCATTGCTGGCCCTGAAGTAGCAGTAGCGGATGGGAGCCTGCACTGAGCAAGACATGGTCACAGGCTCGCTTGCTTCTCTAGTTAGGGACCACGGAGACGCAGTCAGGGTTGGCTCTGAAAGGCAGCTCAATGTCAAATCGAATATAATATATAAATAGGTATTTAAAAACTTATGTACAGCGATAATTTAGTAATTGTTGGAAACTTAAAAATCTATTTTCAATTTATTTCTCTTTCTGTGTGTTTGTTCCGGCTAATCTCTCAAACGTCTGTACCGATTTTAACAGGACTTTCACTGGCAGACAGCTAATCTTACTGAACTTACTTAGATAAATAAATAAATAAAACACATTTTTATTTGAAATAAAAACAAGGGTTCCACGAAATAAAACCCATGAAAGAAAAAAACCTACGCGGGTGATATGGGGCACAACTATTCTCGAATAAACTTGCGAACTTTAACGTAGATTATTCATTTGCTCGGATTCAATTTCCAAGATTCAGAGGAAACCAGTGCAGCTCTTACCGGCGACGACAGTGGCAGCGATTTCAGGGATGCTTAGTTGCCAGGGACACAGCACGGCAAGGAAGCCGTAATAGGTGTCGTCTTCAGTCTCGAGGGCGCAGCGCCACAACCCTAGGTCGGTGGTAGCGGCCTCATTGATCTTGATCCCACACTCGTGACTGTGGACTCCTGCCTGGTAGCTGGGGATAGAGAAGTTATATAAGTTCTAAACCAATCATCAATCAAGAATTTGTTAGAACTATTTATTAAACTTTGAGCAAGTAAGGCAATGAATTGCTCACGCGTAAATTATTCAAATTGAATTGTATCAAATCAGCGTCATAAAAAAGGCAATGTTAAGAAAATGCAATTTATTGGACACGGTGGTTAGCGGTAGCCAGTAACGGTAAGCTAGTCCTAAATCTAGTTCTTTTTAATTAAATTATTTGATATTAATAATATCAGGTAATGAATGACTCTTGGAAATCAGATTTTTTCCGCTTCTCTTCGGAGTAAAAAGATTTTAATTCTTATCCAATACAAGATGAGACAAAGTCTAGGATTTAGGAGATGTATTTCTTTAGATGGTTCAGTTATGTTAAAAACATGGTACCTACCTAACTACCATTAGATCATAACTAGCTAGTATTTAACACATAAGACAGAACCTACCTGCTTATTAAGTTCTCAAGGTTTCACGCGCATTACATATAGCTGTGGCTGGGCTATTTTTGCCATCATAGGTCCACTGTGTGACAGTGACAGACTTATACACGTCATATACATCTGTCTTATAATAAGGCTACTATCTTTCTAATGGAATACTGACATAGTTTCATTTCATTACCCGGAACAAACAGACAGACAGAGAATTTTTTTTAAACTTGGGTTTTTAGTGTCAGTAGCGTGTATACTTTCATATGCATTTAGTAAAAAGCTGTAATTTTGGAATTACAAACAGACACTTCAATTTTATTTATCTGTATAGATGTAGCAAGTAAGTAGGTCGTGACGATAATCGTGCTTCTGCAATTATCGAATGATAAAATTTATAACATAATACTTACGAGGATTAGATGCTTAACTACTTTGTAAGTATTTAAGTTGGTATGATCGATCAATAATAATTGATGTGTTAATATGTAGTATGTCGCTTTGACAATTCATGAAAGTCAGTCTTATTGTATGTTTATACTAGCTGTGCCCCGCGCAGTTAATCTCATGGGTGCCCCGCGGAATCATTATTTTTTTCTAAATATATTAACCTAAAACACTCATTGAAACATCAGCTATCTGCTAGTGAAAGTCCCGTAAAAATCCATCCAGCCGTTTACGCGTGATTCCGTGACCAAGGGAAATGGGGATTCATTTTTATATTTAAGAAGACTAGCTGTGCCCCGCGGTTTCACCCGCGTAGATTTAGTTTCATGCTGTTTTTTTTAAATAAAATGAGCCAAAAACACTCCTTGAAACATCAGCTATCTGCTAGTGAAAGTCCCGTTAAAATCCATCCAGCCGTTTACGCGTGATGCCGTGACCAAGGGAAATGGGGATTCAATTATATATATAAGAAGAAGAGATAGATATAGATTATCTAACATTAATATGCTGTGTATCTTCTAAGTCTAGTTGCCTGTTTTTGACGAAGCCTTTATGTACATACCAACCACCGCGGAGGTAGCGGTGGGTGAGTCATGGGAAGAACAAAATAAACGAACAGAATAAAAAAAATAACAGAATAAACTCCACTATTCTGTTCGAGTCCGACATGACCCTTTGGTTTTGGTACCAGTCCCAAAAAAAGACTAGGTACAGCGCATTTAAAGTCGGCGCTTATTCCTCATGGCTACACCTAGATACATACTTACTACCTATACCTATCATCACAAAATTATTAAAGAAATTGACAATAATGTAGATCAGCTGATATAATTAAAAAGTCATTATTATCAAGTTAATAAGGCGACTTTATAATGACATAAAGAGGTAGGGCATAACAGACTCTTCCATTATTTATAAGGTAGTGTGACAGTGGCACAGGGGCCCAACCATGAGCTCTTATTGCCATGATAGTTACACTCATTTATGAGACAGATGTATGTGACGTCATGTATCTGTCACTGTCGCACAACTGAATTATCATTGCAGTAAGCGCTCATGGTTAGGCCCCTAGTGTTAAATGTGTTACACTCTCATTTTCGGGCTTCGGGTATTATTTAGTTCTTCTCATTAAGAGCAACCTTCTGAACCTGGCGCTAGCATGTATAATACTGTGTAATTGTGTCATACTGACGATTTGAATGTACTTTTGAGTTTGAGTTATTAAAAAATATGTCACCTGGATCCAGCTCCGTGGAAGACGTATTGGCTCTCCCCAACTCCCTCGTGAGCCAGTAGGATCGCTCCCTGGGGACTCCTGAACTTGCAGGCTCGGATCTCCTTGGTGCTGTTGACGGAGCACGACAGCATCACCGAAGGCTTGTCTGTAGTCACTTGGGAAACGACTTCGGGCTTCGCTTCTGGAAATAACATTAAATTGATTTTTTGTATTTTTTTGGGTCTTGTCTTTTATGACGCCAGCGCGAACAAATGTGTACACAGTTAAACCTACTATTTTCGCTGAACGCTCTAAACTCCTAACCTACTATACTTCTAAATGACGTTTTAAGTAATGAGAATGCTAGTTTAAGTGATTACGATAATTATCTAATAGGCTTAAGGCCGCTTTCAATAACCTATCAAAGTTGTATAGATGGATTGCTATCCCCAGTTATCTTACCCTCAACTTCATAAGAATGTTAACAAACGATACGTTATTGGAATGATTGAAAAGACAACAATCAACATTTCAGATTCGTTGATCTTTAGTTTCCTAAATGACAGATGGATCGAACATTAGAAACGGTCATTAGTATCTTGTAGGCCTAGACAATGTAACATTCTCTAATAGAAACGATACATTTTCTATCAGTTCTGTTACAAGCGCGAGAGAATTATACTTTGTCTATGGCTACTGGTAGCCTACCAGTACGTCTCCAGAGTTTAGATCTACAGACGGATTTATTATTTGAAATACCTAAATCCAACATTCGGGTTACTCCCTGAGTACCCGATCTCCGAGTACCCCGTCCCGGAATACGATAACTATGATTACATACTTAGGTACTAACGAACAAAATACAATTGTGAGAATTAGCCCATATAACGATTCAAGTTGAAACGGTACGGCTCTTATAATATTCCAATACGCATTCCAAGCAACTCAACAAACTCGATAAAATTGTAAGATTTAAATTAATAAAGATTTTTTTATAATTTCATCGGTAAGCAATAACTGCCTGTAGTAGGCAACAGTTAGTAGCTTTTAAATTAAATATACATTAAACATGAGATATAAATTGTATAATAATAAGCGGTATAAGTATGTGTAATACTAATATATGTAATTGAAGATAAAAATCTGAGTTATCCATAAAAAGTATTACTTAGGTATGTAGGTATGAGATTGTACAAGAACTTGTAAGACATCAATATACCTATCCTTCTACTATATACAATCATCGAGTCACAAGTTCACAACATTACTAAAATACACTTCTTCGTAGTCTTAATCGATTTTTGAATACTTTCGTGTATATCCATAGGTTAGAGAATACGACGTATGTGAACTATTTTCCATACCGCCGAAAATGTATGTGGCAACATACCGTTAGCTGGGACAGCTTGTCTTTCTATTAATATTTCATACAAAAAACTTAGCTATACAAACATTCAGGTATAATATTCCAATGACGAGTACCTATCGTTGCAGACATGCCAAGTCAAATACAAACAGACAATAATATTTATCGGCTCAAGATATAAAATGTATACATAATGTAGTCGTGCCCATAAAATTTGCATACATGAACGTTATAGCTTATTATTCTTGAAAACATTTAAAGTGACGTATGATACACGAGAATATTCTTTCAGAAAAATGTGAGAGATTGAAAAAAGAATTGAGAGAGTAACAAGATGAAAAATCCACGTGACCGTCATCTCTCTCTCCAGCGAATACATAGTGGAATTCAGGGACTTTTTTTTGGACTGGGTACTCCCACCCAGTTCAAAAAAATATGTTCTACTACTAATTTGATCACCTAATGGATAGATGGGATAGAAGGAAGAAAAAATATAGAAAAAAATGCAAATATATGAAATTACGGTTGTATGATTATGATAATTGACTGCCTTGCCATAATAGTTTGACTCACATTATGTGACATGCTGAACTAGCATCAATATGAGCTCATGGTTGTGCCCCAGAATAACTTTAAACATTAAGCTAGCTACTTTCAGAATAAAACGTAAGTAGGTGCCTAGACTTAGTTGGTGATTTACAGCGCAAAAAATAAGTAATGGCTATATTATGCAGGTAGACTTCCTGAACTGTTGTCTCATTCTAATGGATGACACAAACATTTAAATTATAAACAAAATTATTACTTCAAAAAGACGGGTATAAACCGCCACACTCGTTGGCCTACGCGTATTACTTCTGCACGTAAAGCCTTCAAAAGTGTTCGGGTTAAAAGGGTCATACATCTAAGTCATCAACACTAACCTGCTCCACCGATGACAACAAAGACGTGATGTTCCTCCAGAAGCACCCGTCCAGGGTAACCTACGCGCAAGGTCCAAGTGCCAGCATGCCTCTCCGCAGCTGCCTCCAACTCAATCCGACACCTTCCAAAGCCTTCGAACACGATGGAACCCGACGGGTCGGTAACTATGCAGTAAATAGCGTCTTCTGAACCCACTGTTATGTTCACTGGCTTGCGGTTAATCCATGTCAGCATATCTTGCGTAGCTGCAACCCGTGCTGAAATGACACACGATTTTAAACTTTTAAAAAAAAACATTATTTGATAAGACTTTCAAAAATATACTTTCATATCGTCAGAACGACATGATTATACAGGATTATACATGCTACCGGTTTCGGAAGGTTGCTTTTATTGAGAGGAACGTGGCAAGAAATGTAGTAATTAAAATTTTTTTACAAATAAAATAGTACAATATAAATTACAAACACAGTTCCAATGTACGAATCTCGATAAAAAAATTACAAAAAATTGGTACTATGTGTGTGTAGCTCGAGATGACCAGCCCCTATAAGCAGCACCTGTTCACAAGTATGACGTGAATGCGAGCCATTGCCTTCCTCATCCATTATAGAGGCAACTGGGGAACCCGTCACCCTGATGCCGCCACGAGCAAAAGCATATTAAAACATCATTCTTGAAGGGTGGAACCGCCAACCACTAAAAGGCTATGATGACAGAAAAAAATCACAATGCGACTCGAGGCTATCGTTATGAGGTAGATGGTGAGGTGAATTGAAGCTCTACCCAACCGTGGTCGAATCAAGATAGGAATTGAAGAGTTCGGAGCTCCTGGACTTAACCTTCAGCTTGCTAGAGTAGTGTTGTTCTAGCTGTGTGTAAAGTATCCAGTAAATGGGGGTAGGTAGTGGATGCGCTGTTTAAGCAATGGTGGGACTCTTTCGTCTTTTACATGCTGCCACAATGCGTACGTTTAAAAAGAATATGACTAACCTGATACTGTGACGTCGATAATAGCCCTGTAAGTAATAGTGGTTCCATACGTGATCTCCCAGTTTCCAGTACCAGCTGTGCCAATGTTTTTAACAACAAATTCACACTGCTCATTGTTTTTGGCCTCGACGATGAAGGTTTCTTCTGTTGTGTTCGGCGAGATCAGTTTGCAAGTGTCATGCAAGTCTGTAGGGTCCCCCAGGCGCAGATGCAAGTCATTACCCTCACCCACAGTTACCTCAGAAGGAGACGCAACAACAAATTCTGTTAAAAAAAACACATCGTGATAAATATTCAATAGGTCATTAAATGTCTGCTTGGTTTTAGATTATCTGGTCGTCAATAATATTTAGATCTTATCATCGTAACGTGACTCGATACGCGTACGTCCTTAACTAATTATAATCCTAGTATCAAAAGTTTTACCTTCGACGTAGATTGTGAAAGGCAATCTCTTTTCAATATGAACTGATGTTCTTGTTGCTTGAGATATGAGGATCCAATCTCCGACGTTTTCAGATGACACAGGTACGATGATACCACATTCTACATCATATTCTTCAATAACTTCAAGTCCGCTAATGTTCAGGTCCTTAGAAAGGACATACTGTGTTCCAGAAGGTGTTTGGATAAGACATCTTTCGCCAAACACAAAGTCATACTTCTGAATCACAATTCTGTGTTTTTCGCCAATCTTGGTGTCGAACCTCTCTTCTGCCAAGTATTCGACAGTTCTTTCAACTGTATCAGTTAGATCTGGCACCAACAGTGCGTCTGTCGTAGTTTCAACTTCAGTAGAGATTGTAGTTGTAGTTATATCTTCAGGTTTACTCGTTGAATTATTGTCAACTATCATGGAAATAAATCAGATTTTAGACGTTAGTCCATTATAGTACAGTTCAATGATCTTGATTATCCACTTTTCACTACCCACTCTTCGAATTTCGTCACATTTCGTATTGCACAACAAACTCACGACTTCAACTTTTCACCCTTAGTCTGTCGGTCAGTGTAAGCCGATCGAGTCACTGATCTTAAAGTTAAATAATACTTATAAATGTAGACTTACCGTCCCCTGTTGCGATCAAGTTGAACTGTTCAGTGCCGCCAACATTACCATTGCTGTCTTTGAAATATATCTTCCAGTCCCCATCATCGCTCGATACCATGTTCAGAATGGTGACCATACATTTGGTCATATCATTCGCTGGTTGCTGCAAGAATTTTTCGGGTAATGGTATCTCCCCGTCTGGGCTGAAGTTTATGGTGACTCCATGATTAGTCTCCAAGTGACAGGAAGCCACTTCCCGAAAGAGAGTCACCACGGATAGAGTCTTGTTTGTGCCCACGGGTACGTTGACTGACGTTATAGTGGCATTTACGCTACCTGTGGAAGAAAAGGTCGGTTTATTTTTTAGGCGGTTAAGACTTCATCGCACTCTTTAAACGATAATTTGACAACCTTGTTGGTGTCTGCCAAAGCTTGGAAATTTCTACCTATGATAATGATGAATGAATTTTCAAATTTTAAGGTACAAAAATGAAGCTATATAAAGCTCAGAAGTTCTTAGCGCTCTGCTTGACCGATGATGATTCCTTCTTTTCCCTGTAAATGGACAAAAAAACATCGAATAGTGCGTGAATACATCAAACAAAAGACGTTCAAAAACATTGATTTTGCAACTGCATTATTCTTTTTCGATATAAGTAAAAATTACGCGAAAACAAGGAAAAGATTGATTGAGTACTGTTAGGATTTTAATAATCTTAAATGACATCTTGGTGACTTTTATAGGCCGAATTACACAGAGATGAAAATGAATATGAATTAATGCAACGAGTTTGCAAAAACTGGTACTGTCGTGTGCAACAAGATTTGTTCTCCGTCGCGAGCCCTAAGCCGTACAATAACACAAAGGATGTTTGTTTCGACAACATGCCAATTACACGCTGAGACTATTGACAGACACGAATCAATAATAATCATGGTACTGGAAATTAATTTCAGGGATGACAAGTCGAATTCAATCCATGTCTTAAAGTGCATGTTAATCGTACCTCCTAGAAGTCAACCCATACTTATATTAACATTAACACAATAGAGAATAAGCCTTACAAAGTTGAGTAAGTACATATACCCACGCCTGTATACCCTTGGTATGGAGGAATCTTTATTAGGCAGAGGTGTACTTATAGTTCAACCACATTTCGCCAGTTAATTTAAAGTCCCGTGTAACAGAAGGCGAGACTACAACCATTAACCGGACACTAAACCAGATTCCGGGCTGCTACTGGGAAAGTACAAGTGGAAAAACCCAACAACACTTGGCCCAATCCGGGAATCGAACCCATCATTATATACGTATGTTTTTTAATGGTAGGTCTCCCAATATGTTATATATCATCCAATTACAAAAATTCACAAATTGTTATTTAAAATAATTTACTTTCAGAGTGGAACTAAGCGAAGCCGTGAGTGGCAGCTAATTTAACATATTTGGCTCTCAAAACGGTTCTGTGCTGCCTTAAAAAGTGAGACAACTGGTTTAACCCAGGTATCCGATTTTCCTGTAGAGGGCTGTGAAGGTCAGGGACCTTACGGCTGTTATTGTGGCATTAGTTCGACACTGTAAGGGAGAGGGACAGATATATCTGACGTGTAAACATCTGTCACTGTCACTCAGGCGCAATCAGAGTTGATGGCTTCTAGTAGCATTCGCAAAAACAAGAATCTTATAAGTATCCAGTTACATTGGCATACGGTTACAGGATGTTTATATAAATAATATTTGGGACATGGATAAAGTGATTCAGGTTCATGCAGAATTGTATAAGGATATACCGAACATGCAAAAAAGACAGAGAGGTCAGGAGCGGTCAGTAGGACGTCGTAAAAAACTACACTCAAGCCAGCTGCGTTATTCGACGTCGACTATCGGTTTCAAACGTACGAAATTAAACTTTATCAAGTATTAACAGCGGATGTCACGCGGTTTCACCCGCGTAGTTCCCGTTCCCGTGAAATATAGCCTATATTAATCAGTGATAATGTAGCATTCAAATTGGGAAAGAATTTTTAAAATCGGTCCAGTACTTTTTGAGCTGATTATATGAAGTCCGTAATAGGTATATAGCACCACAGTTTTAACATGTAGTTTATGCACTACTAGCTGTGCCCTGCGGTTTCACCCTTATTGTCGCGGAACCCTATTTTTTTAATGAACAAAAGTAGCCTATGTTACTCCTTGATACATCAGCTACCCGCCAGTGAAAGTCCCGTCAAAATCGGTCCAGCCGTCAGAGATTACCCGGAACAAACAGACAGACAAAGAAAAAATTTAAAACTTGGTTTTTCAGTGTCAGTAGCGTGTATACTTTCATATGCATTTAGTGAAAAGCTGTAATTCTGAAGCTACAAACAGACACTTCAATTTTATTTATCTGTATAGATATAGATGTATAGATTAAATATACATACATACATACATACATACCGTGTTCAAGATACCTATTATACAAAGTAAGCAGTATTTACATTCCAATGCGATCGAATGCTGTTTCAAACACATTGTTTACTTTGGTTAGTAAGTAAGTTTTAAAGATGTAATATTAGACATTTTTAATTGAAAACGTATGCATCAAATGTGTCCGGTAAAGACAAAAATATTTATAAACTAGCTAGTGCACGCGACTTTATCTGCACAGGATTTTACGTATCTTTATGCAATATAGCTTATGTGTTATTCTGATGTATGAGCAATATTATTGTAGTGTCATTAAAATCCATGCAGTAGTTTTTACGTGAAAGAAAATACATCGATATTCACAAACTGTCACGTTTATAATATTAGTAGGATATTGTTAGGACCAAGCATAAATAAACCTTATGATATAATAGCGGACGTCACGCGGTTTCACCCGCGTAATTCCCGTTCCCGTGGGAATACGGGGATACAATATAGCCTATATTAATCAGTGATAATGTAGCATTCGAATGGTGAAAGAATTTTTAAAATCGATCCTCTACTTTTTTAGACAATTCGTTACAAACAAATCTTTCCACTTTATATTATTGGTATATCTATACTCTATAATGGTTTACGTACTTGTTAAGGCTGCGCACACGGCGATAAGCACAAGCGTCCACATCTCGTGAACTGTGATTCACAACTGGTTGTACAAAAACCTGCTCGCACTCTTCAGCGATGAACGACCTTCATAACTACAATGGACTCAGGTAACCGATAACACAGATATCACACACATACCTGATACCTCTCCGCAATCAATCCAGTCTGACATACCTATCTAATTGATTTCTATAGCGATTATTTCATTGGTGATTATCGTCAATCGAATAATCGTTACGTGTGAGACAATACGGATGACAGAATAATGAGATTTATGCTTGGAAAATCTATGGTAATATTATAAACCTGAAGAGTTTGTTTGTTTGGTTGAACACGCTAATCTCAAGAAGTACTGTATGAATTGAAAAAATGTGGAAAACTTTCCATTATTTTTATCGAAGAAGGCTTTTAGGCTTAATAAATCGGAGAGATGTATCAATGGAAGATGTTACAAAAACGGGAAAATATCTGATACTTTCCATATACGGCCGTTTTCAATATTCTATCCCTATACCTATCTGTAATTGTGGTTACCTGCGGACACACCGAGAATAATTGATTGAAATTGATCAAAATTCTACCAACGACTGTCGTAATTCCATCCGAATACTTTATCATCTCGCGGGGACAGTACTGTGTACTGTGGGGAACTCTGTGTGCATGCAAGAAGGTAAGTATCAATGTATGGAATTCCAAAATCTATGAAAAGGCACTTCAGATGTCGTACACCTTTATTTGAAGTACACTACTTGAACACTTCAGGATGGAATTATCATTTTAAGTTTCAATGAAGGTATCTTAAATATTTTGTCATACAAATTTCAACTTTAATAATGCTTTAGAAGTCATCATTTGAAATGATTCAACAAAATTGTACAGCCGGGGATCTTCTATACTTACTTATAAATTACTACGGGAAAACAGGCGTAAGCATAATTAAACATAGAAAAATCTACTACCTACATAGCTGATACTTAGTTTAATGATATTAATTTGAATAAAAAATCGAGACCGAGGTATTTCAATAAGAATAATTTAATAACCCGGTATTTAATTTTAACGTTTATATGGGAAAGCAACTCCGAAAGCCATTTAAGTCCTTTCAAACAATGTTGCACCGAGTCCATGAGAGCTAGCGATGGGTAAAAAAGGCTTTAAGTATGCTTGAATTTAATGATCAGGTTTAATGTGCTATCGTACTCGTATGGTTTGCTAAAGAAATGCATGCGCAAGAGACCTCCCTAGTAGCGACCATCTTGGTAGTGACCATGTATATAGGCTTTGATCGTAATGATTTTAGCCCTTCCATTTCATTTTCTATTGATTTCAAAAGATCATCGATCTTATTTCAGGAAATAGGCCAAGAATGATCGTTTAAGATGAACATATAATAACTGTAATGCCTTTGAACGATCAAGTTTTGTATGTACATGCATGTATATATAGAATCGGAATCTCGAAAAGGCTCCAACTATTTTCATGAAATTCAGTATGCAGGGGCTTTGGGGGCGATTAATCGATCTACCTAGGTTTCATTTATAGAAAGAAAAAACGAACGTAGCTCGGTCATCCAGGTACTATAATTAAACAAAGTAAACAGTGCATAATCTAATAAAGTAAAACAAATGGTAATAAAACTCGAGATTTTAATTTTTGTCTGCGAGAATGTTTAAGCCAAGAAATAACCTGAAAATAATACGAAAGGCTTAATATTGAAGAGATGATTATAATGCCCTGCAAAAGGTTTGCTGAGTTCAAAGAACTACGAAGACTAAGTAACCTCGCTCGTGTTGCATTTAATGCTTAGATTGGTCTTAACGCAAGTGTATTCTGACTCATGACAATTTTTATAGCAACTTAACTGTAAAATTTTCTAATGTTTCAAGGGAATATATTGTCCCACATAGCCAGTGTCCAGATATAGTAAAAGTGTGCGCACCCCACGCCGCCATCTGAGGCGTGTGCGCCTGTACTCAAGCGTAAACTATTTAGCTCACCAGGCCGTGTTTACCACACAAGACTAAACGATTGTGTTCGCATTTTTTCATGTAAGATAAAGTACTTACAACAAGATTCACAAGGAGCAACCCTAAATATATTGGCAGAGGTGTTCCAGTGACGTCTTAGAAGTAGCTTCTTTAAACTTCAAGAGATTCAGAGAGGATATGATATGACAATATTTTAAGCGTATGCTGGATTTCTCATGAACTTTTAATTTGGAAAGTTGTGCATACGAAGGATTACTTTGTTACCGAATTTATGGAATTGGACCCTAAAGTGGTGGGCCAGTAAATTGCTTATTTATATATAAATTTATATATCTAGGTTTCCTTGTGTTAAAACAGAAGTGGTAGGTTGGAAGTGTAACGGTGAAGCATGTGAAGACAACACGTGCACCTCACTTAGCGATCAGGAGGAGCACCGTGGAGTTTAGTCGGCGCGAGTCCGAAATATTGCCTACCGTATCTAACTAGGTGCTTCAAATCAAATCAAATCAAATCAAAAAGTTTTATTCAACATAAGGGACACTTGGAACACTTATTGAACGTCATTTTTCTTACGCTAACTTAAGTTAATTTACTACCGTTTCCAAAAGTAAGCCTGTCAGGAGAAGAAACGGCGAAACAAACTCCCCGGTTTTTTTTTACATGTGTCCCTTCTATATACATAGGGTTGTTTAAGTACATTTCAATGGAAGAGTGAGCAACTCATTGCTTAATAATAATGTTTCATTTTACATATATCCTACTTGATAAAATATTCGTAATAGACTTATTAACTGCCAAGTCAATCACTGAATGTTTGTGACATTTCGCTTAACACTGGTGTAATAATTTATAATAAGTAATATCAGAAATTAAGTTGCCGATCCAACAATACTTAAAATGTCATATATCTCCACCATTTCTCCATAAGACGAGATCTATCTGTTAATTAATGTCGTTAAAATAGTTCCTATTCTCACATTAAACCATGGGCTTTAATTGTTTCTCGTCGGTTTGTTAAATGCAATTTAATTTAATAAGCCAGACAACGTACGTGGCAGTATAAACAAGTCGAGTGCTCAAGTCGTCGCGATATCCTTTCGCCTTTTCTCTCCACTCAAAAGAAATGTGTAAACGACCGTGGCATACACAATGTGCATGTAGAGCGAAACTTAAACGGTAGATCTTCAGTCGAACGAAAATAAACCATCTGATTATGTAATGAAGGTAGTCATTCTATCAACGTTCTGATGGTAGTATATGACCTTATGCATCCATGGACGGGACAGCCGGCGCAGCACGCCTCACGTCATCAGTCAGTCAGAGAACAGCGCGAGGGGTGCACGCACTCAACCCAAGCGCTCTGAACATTACCAAAAACTTAACAACGTTAATAGTTTAACCACTTATTTGTAAGACTGCTGTGTAATCTACCCAAATATTTGTGTTGACAATTCAAACGTGCTTTAAAACCCGATTTTGTGAGTGAACGTTAATTTATATCCTGAGGATTTCGTATTTCTATGTAAGTTTATTGATTTTCTCCTTCCACATCCTTGAATTCCTATTTCACATGAATCCCTGTGATCATCCTTAAATATAATGCTTTACTAATTCACTAATTTGTAGTTAAATGTATAAAATAATAAATAAGTAAGTAGGTATTTATAGTTTGATGAGAAAGCATGTTGCGGCCACGATTCCGTTAGTTATGTGTTCTTTTGAACTCGCCTGACTGCTATAGTCAGCCATTTCTTCATTTAAATCCTCAGCATTGAGCTATTCAATTTCTTTAATTCCATGAATATGCAAAAAAGCATTGCAGTGTGTTTCTGTTTCATTTACATCATCAGTCATGTTATTATTGCAATTATTGTAAGTTAAGTTTATATTATAGCCGGACATCTTAAGTCAATGCTGACTAGCCTGCGGTTGCTTCGTGGTCTCCCTATTTATAAAGTAGGTTACACGAACGAGATACTTATTGCAGAATTGTTTTTTAATTCATACTTAAGTCACGTTTAATTATATTGAGATCTGCATTTCAATCTCGGGTGTCGTCAATATTTATTGATGAGGGTCTGTCATTAAGAAACGTAATTGAATCTCTGTAGAAACTCTGCACCCGAATCTACTGTAACCTACTGTAATCTACTGTACCTTTTCTACTTTTCATAGTATTGAAAAGTAGAAAAGCATTTCGAAAGTCGAAGTACTTGTCAAAAACTGAGTTCATCTCCAAAAGCAATCAGTCAAGACAATGTGACTTAGCTAAGCAATAAATATGTACGGCGTATACAAGACACCACACAAAGGATACAATGAACCCGAGGCAAACGGTAAAAAGACAAAATTAACACTGTATGACTGTGTACCAATTCAGGAAGTCGGAAACGGTACAATATGCTAAATGCTAAGAGACAGACTTTAACTTAGATATGAATACGAATTTGCCTACATCCTTAGAAATTACTGTTGTATTAAATTTGCATGTATGTTTTTTCCCAGAAAATAAAGCTGCAGTCATAACTTTAACTAGGCCTGTAGACAAAGTAAAATTATCCTCACGCTTCGGTAGTAGAAACAATACAAAATGTACTGAATAAGAATAAGAATAATTTATTTACATGAAATATGGTTATAAAAGATGGAGTTTAAAATAATAGGTACATAGCATATTTCACCCATTTTGGGTATGTAAATATTAATAACATATTAAGTACTTAAACATTTTGTCTACCTGGAATGACATATCTCACGTGACTGATTTATGTCATTCCCATACATTTTGTGTCGCTTCTATTGCCGAAAGAACGTTAATTTTTCTAGGCCTACTAGTTCTACACTGTTATTTCGACAGATCCTCATCCTTATATTAATGTTTTCGACGTTTACCAAGATACCACTGCTAAATATATTGGACCATCATTAATTGATGTAGATTTATGAATCTATATCTAGCCGACTAAAGCCTTAGAGTCCTGAAGGAATCTGAAAATCCTTACTTTTAGATCAATTATAACTAATTCCTGGATGCTAAAATGTTAAACAAAATAAGTAAAGGCAAACATCACAACAACATTTTGATGATTTCCCCAAATTATTCGAAACAACTTCACTAGTGCCCACTATTTCCGCAAGTTTTTTGGACACGAGTGTTTTTATTATAAGTTCATTAGCCAGAGTTGCTCATATAATTTGCTACGTTTGTTTTCATGAGTCACGCGAATATCAATTCGTTACGAAATCTAATTTGAACTAAGCAAGAACACATTATATTGTTTCCTCATAAGTGATGAGAACATCCACAATTCTTATTAACGGTGTCATGCATTATTTGCATAATTTGCCTCGTGTTCTACAGTTGTTTTTGTTAATGTCCGATTCAGTTTTCCTGAAAACCGTCAACTTCGGATAGCATGCGTATTCATAGGCTAATTGCAGTTATTTTCCCTATTTGCTTCGAATTTTACTGAGTCTAGATACTAACACTAACTTTGCATAATATTGCTGGTTTCAGCATGATTTTGAAGCATCAATTTATGTACTGTTTTGTTTTCAATAAATTTTTGAATTAATTAAATCTAGTTCAGAAGCCACAGATTTACGTTTTGTTTTAGACACATTAGTCTAGCTCGAAATTTATTGATCTACCATCTTTTATCAAGACGGATCGTCTTCAAAGAATGATCAATACATTTCGAGTCACGCTAATACCTAACTACTTAAATTCGGCAACTCTAGGGATACTGTTATGACCTGTGGTTACCTCTAATATAATTAGATCCTGATGATCGATTCATACAGCTGCTTCTACGCCATTATCGTGCACAAGAGGGTGATGCGTACACGGCTGGTTTAAGACTTGAACAATAGAGTTTTATAAAATACTTCACGTACACCAGAGCACAATGGAGGAGTATGTGTGACGTGCATAAAGCCACCCAACCATTGTTAAGGAGATCATGCTCACTGACGTAAACGCATGCGTTCACGGTAAACTAAGCCCTATTGTTGTCGCGCTAAGGTACACTAACGACTAGATCGGATAGAAGATTTGTTTCTACAACAGACCGCTGTCGCTGGCTGGCCAATGTCAACAGATTTCTTTGCACATTTACTTGTGAGTCATGTCTCTTCAAATACAATTTGTCTGAATGTAAATTGTGTTTGCGTCTCTGTTACTCAATTAGTATTTGTATATGCAGTTGCTCTGTCTTCTCTAGAATTATGGAAACTCTTCAGTCTATTTGCCAGAAGTTGATTACACCAATATTATTGTTTCGAGAACTAATTCAAACAAACGGTAGCCCAACTTACTTAGAAATTCAGTATGCTATATTTAAATACAGTATATAACTAAGCATCAAGACGCGTCTATGGGCCTTCGCAAACTCTCGCATTCCCTAGTTCTTTGACAATTTGTTACGGTGGAATAACACCTCCATAGAATGCCTAGTTGTACAGGGTAAAGTAGACGGCACCAGAGCACGCAGGATGTCCCCTATGCAGTGGACAGACCAGGTTAAATCGGCACCAATGCTCAAGGATGGCGGAACAAGGAATAGCAAAAGAGATAGATGGTGTCTTAAAGCAAGAAACAGCTGCTCCTGACATCAACACTACATGACGAGCACCGGTCTAACTAGAGCGTACCGACTGAGAAGAATATTCTATAACTTCTTGAAAGAAAGAAAGAAATAATTGTCATGTCGATATTTATTAAGAAACGCTCCTACATATCGTCTTTAAAGATATTTTTTATCTCACGTTTCGATTATATATCAACCTGTCGCACTAAACGCGATATAATAAAATGATATTCTGTTGTATTTTTCGGCCACACCCCGGAATATAGAACAGTTTGTCCAACTAACGCTACTTCTAAACACCATTTAATTTGTAACCTGTTATAATACCACTGAGAAGAAGCAATTTGTCGAGAGACAAACTAGTTTTAATCAAACACAGTTCACCTAAGACCAAGTGATGGCAGAAAAGTTGTAATAAGAGCCCTCGTTGAAGATAAGCTTGTGTTCATTCCAACAGGGGGACAATAAAGATATTCTGAATCTTAAAACTGCTTCCATTAGGTGGTTTATATGTTGGCAAACTTAATCAGGGCAAGTAAGATACACGCTCATACTCGAAGTTACTGGCAAATTAGTCTAAAACTCATAGTTCGTTAAATTGCTTACGAAAGTTCATTTATCAATGTCATTACTGTTGAACGCAAGGTCATAAGTTTTAAAGATGCTTGGAGTATTTCTCTCACTATTCTAACATATGCAAATGATACTTTCTAACGAGCGACGGAATAGAATAAAATATAGCAACAAACTGAACTACGCGACCCGAATGACCGTGGTTATGGCGGAGGCATTAATAGCTTTGATTTTGAAGTTTGTAATAATATATGTGATGATATGTAGGTATATGATTCTATACTAGTTAGTTTGAAGGTCAATGTTAAGGACGGTGTCAAAGTTGAAATAATAATTAATTTTCCTGAATCATTTCACAACATGAGGAAACATTAAAACAGTGACGAAAATGTAGCAGGGTAAGGATACTGACCATAGCAACGTGACATTGAAATCAGATCACTATTTTAACTGCGATCTTCTGTATATTCAAGATTAACGTTTTCTTATACCCTTATACCCGGCTACAACCTATCCCTATACTCTAATTTCAGAAAAATCGGTTCAGAAGTTTAGCAATGACAAAGTTTGTCAATTGATTATCCACAAAGTGGCGTCGTACATTGATAATGTTAACGCTTCACTTCGGATTACGATTTATAAGGCTATATCAAATCATTGACATTACCCTGCTATCAGTCTTTAAATATAATATGGATTTTTGTGGTTCTAAACTAATCGGATTTCATCTCCTACATGAATATAAAAGCCGTATCAAGATCCTTAACGTAGTTTAGAAGAACGATACGTAAACCCATTCACGATGGCGACTATTTAAAGATAAATGGATGTAACTAAATATTCTACGCAAGAACAGATCCTTTTGCCTTCTCATAGCAGTCCAGTCTAATGGAGCTGGGTACCTATATAATTGCATAATACAATTGTATTGTCATGTAACACAAAGGTCGCTGGATTGAGCGTAATAAGGAAGTATCAATAAAGTGTGAACGCCGATACGGTAGGTTGTCGGTGGCCAAGTTTCGTAAGGTTCCGTGTGACATTCATGTTGCTACCAAGTACCACTTATCAGACAAACTATCCCGGCAGCAGATAACGATCTCTGATTAAAAAACATGCGTTTTAATTTAATATGCAAAACAGTTACGGAAAATATTTGCTGCATTTAACAATTATACCGTTTAAATTGTTCTAAAGATACAACGGGTTACTTCGGTGTTAGTACTGAAACTAGAATTAGTGTTGCTGATGTACGAAAAGAAGAAACTGAAACTAGAATGAGTGATGCTGATGTATGACAAAGAAACCCTTTTTTAACGTAGTCGTTAGGAATAAGTCGTAGCTATAGCGTACAATTGCCCACTTCAAGAGATGGTCGAATTTCATAAAATAATAAACTTAATTCCCAAGTCTAGGCTTTCACACGTTCGGGCGTCGTCCTTGCGTTTTGCGCTTTTTCGCGCGCCAACTATGATCGTTTAAGCAGCACGTATTAAGAACTCCTTTGCGTTGACGTTAATTTTACAATACCACAATGAAACGTCAAAGTTCAGTTCTAAATACGCTCTGCTTAAACCGATGATGGTTGGCCTCAAGACCTTGTAAATACAATTCATGATTAAAGGAGTTTATCTTTTTTCTATACACACTCATGATCATCTAACTAGCATATAAATGGCGAATTTTTGTGCAAACTACGTCTGGTTTCGGCAAAGATTTTCGTACAGAAGTATGAGTAATTTGCCCTTTTTGCCTTATTATTTGATCGTGTCTTCACGGTAAGTTCCACGTGGGGTGACACCCTTCATTTTCACATCGCTTCGCAAAAAATCAATGAATATAACAGGTAGGGCTATGCGAATTTTAGAAGGGATGGGTTTTAAAATCACCTTAACTAATGACGCTTTAAAATTAATGCTCAGTATAAATAGCACACCTTTACCGCAATATAACCATTGTTTTTGCTCTTATCCTTTAATTGTGGAGGTTTATTACTAGAAAAACTATGATATAAATGATCAGACAGTTGCGGAATATTATTAGATTTTGATAAAATTACGGATTTTTTTAAATCGTTATTACCTCTCTAAAATTCTGTAGCTTTCTTATATTTATTCTAAACTAGCTGTGCCCCGCGGTTTTTCTCGCGTAGATTTAGTTTCATGCTATTTTTTTTAATAAAATTTGCCTAAAACACTCCTTGAAACATCAGCTATCTGCCAGTGAAAGTCACGTTAATATCCGTCCAGCCGTTTAAGCGTGATGCCGTGACCAAGGGAAATGGCGATTCATCTTTATATATAAAAGAAAGATAATCTCAACAGTTCTACTGTGATATAATCAGCTTAGAACTCCTGCTGTGTGTGTGTATATTCAATTCTATCCGGATCAGGTCTAAAGCAACGAGTTTTCATAACAAACCTCCATATTTAAATAATAAAACTACGTTTTCTAAAGCCATGTGACCGGGTGACTTGAATCGCACAATTTTCCACATTCCCCATAATTGCCGGCATTTCATACGTATTTACTGAGCTACATACGACTGCAAGTTGGTCAAGAAAATCCTAGAACACGCTCAAATCCAAAAGCTACTTTTAAATCGTGTACTATCTTAGTATATTATGTGTAAAAAGGGGGAATGAATGTATGTTAATACAATGGTTCAAACCGCTCATGGTGTAAAACTACAGAAGACCCAAAATGTCCACACATACTGGTAAAGTAATTAGTTCCTGGCCGACTTTACTTGCGTGGAAAGTGTCGAATGTACTGGAAGCGGGCGGGAGTCGTTGCCATGGCGACCGAATGCTATTTCTGTGCGCACATCCCGTACCCACATTCCGGGCTTGTGTAGATGGGCTTTACATCTCGCATGCTCTGTTCGCGAAAGTTTCTTAATCATAATATGTTTTGTACTAGATTAACTTTGTCAGCGTTTTGTAAATAAGTACTCTTAGTACTATGTTCGTCTGTGCGATGAAACCTATCCCTTCAAATCGGTTTAACCCTAAAAATATAAGAACTGAGATTTTAGTCGCCAACACCCCAAAATATAAACGACAACTGCTTTGACACTTTTCCCATTAATAATGTTACAAACTTTAGATTTGGTTTGTATTCGAGTTGTGTTTGAAAATTTTACAATCCCAATATTGTTCATTGTCACTTCCTTACGTATCTATGTATAAGATAAGATCTTTATTCACTCCGCGTCATCGTGTCAATTAGGAATACCCATAACATTTAATTTCCTTATCTTTATCGAGGCATCCCACAAGCGGTAAACAGGGCCATAGCAACTAACTGTTACAACACAAAAGAAAACCACAATTCCACATAAAACACTCTTCTTGGCTTAATGGCGACAAGTTGAAGACAGCTTGTCCGCAAAAACTCATTCTCACTAATAAAACGTACTTAACCTACATCATTTCTACACGGAATAGTAATCAACTGTTATTATAAACATGTCACATTTGAAACAAGACCATTATATGCAGGAAATTACATAAAACTGTAGAGAACATTTTACTTAATACTAGCTGTGTCCTGCGGTTTCACCCGCGTAGTTTTAGTTTTATTCCCGCGGAACCCTAAATGTTTTTTTTTAAATAAAAGTAGCCTGAATTACTCCTTGTAACATTAGCTGCCTACCAGTGAAAGTCCCGTTAAAATCTGTCCAGCCGTTTCGGAGATTACCCGGAACAAACAGACAGATAGAGAAAACATTTAAAAATGGGTTTTTGTATGTCAGTATCGTATATACTTTCATATGCATTTACTGAAAAACTGTTAATTTGGAATTACAAACAGTCACTTCAATTTTATTTATCTGTATAGATATAGATAGCACAAAAAGAATATTAAGATTACGTAGGCAAACCATGAGATTACAAAGTGACTAACACGGAAGAAGAAAGGTGATGTTCAAATATTGTCACTGTTGCAAAAGCTACCTTAGAAAGTACTAAACAGGGTTGGGATTCCTTCATTCAAATACCGTGATAGGATGTTGCATATTACACAAAAATATGATCTGAGATAGACAAAGAAATTAGGACAAAACTTATTAAGTTACGCCCATATTTCGCCAGCTATGTTTAATTAGGCTGTTACTGGCAAATTGCAGATGGATAAATACAATATAATTTACCCGGATCGAATCCAGGACCTCGTGATCCGAAGAAATGCTAGTGACCACTAGACCAACGAGACATTTTATGACCTTAGATAAAGCTGCGAACATGAGACAATATTTCCATTGATGCGGGGAAGTGAAATGTTTACATTAGTGACTCACTCGACTCAGCCCGGACACGAATAGCCCACAGTCTCCAATCAGTGTGTGCATTACTTTATTTATATTGTCTACTGATTACATCCACATCCATACATCTATACAGATAAATAAAATTGAAGTGTCTGTTTGTAATTCCAAAATATCAGCTTTTCACTAAATGCATATTATGAAACAATAGGTAAACACTACAGACACTAAAAACCAAGTTTTAAAATTTTTCTCTGTTTGTCTGCCTGTCTGTCTGTTTGTTCCGGGTAATCTCTGAAACGGCTAGACCGATTTTAACGGGACTTTCAGAGGCAGGTAGCTGGTGTTTCAAGAAGTAACTTAGGCCTCTTTTACTTAATAAAAATATTAGGTTTCCGCGACAATAAGAATGAAACTAAATCTACGTGGGTGAAACCGCTGGGCACAGCTAGTACATTCATAAAGTCGAAGTGGCATTTGATAACATTAATTAAATCAGTATCTTGAGGTTATCACAGTAAGTTATGACTTTATGAATGAGTAATGAAGATATGTATAGAACTGTTTTCTTGTCGTAACTTCGTATTCAATCATCACATAACTATGTAGAGGGTTCGTATTACCTATTAGACAATTTTTTTTCTTATACGATTTGACAAACAAGTGCACAGTCTGTTCGTGAGTAGTTATTGCAGCTGCTAAACGTGTCACTGTGCCAACTAAATGAACTATTGTTAGCATAGTAATTCAACTCCTCGTCCCAGTATATTATAAATACATAGATACAAAAAACAGACAAGAAATAATACATTAACACCACCTTGCAATAAAATTCCAGACTCACAATAATACTGTCATAATAATAATTAGTTTCTGCGCAAAATGTAAATATATAAACAACAAAATATACTTCAGTTCAATATTTAAACGCGATATCTTTTCACAAAACGAATTCATAAAATGACAATAAGCAGAGCAACGCTTTTCATATGAAATCGCGAAAACCCCAATAAATCGAAAATAAAAATCTTTATACATATATAAAAATGAATCCCCATTTCCCTTGGTCACGGCATCACGCATAAACGGCTGGATGGATTTTAACGGGACTTTCACTGGCAGGTAGCTGATGTTTCAAGGAGTGTTTTAGGCTAATTTTATGTTAAAAAAACAGCATAATACTAAATCTACGCGGGTGAGAAACCGCGGGGCACAGCTAGTATAAGAAAAAAATGCATGTGCCACTGCTCCACAGGAGGGAGCATTGGAGATCTTAGTCACAAATTGTAAGTTAATCAATGTCTTAAAAAATATCTTCATTTGATTAGACTTTTTACAAATTGTCAGAAGGTTACATCATACAAGATTAAATCCCACCGGGTTCGGAAGGTTGCTATTGCAGAGAAGAACCCGGTAACAAACTCAGCAATTACTCTTTTCAAACAACATTCTTTAAAATTTGTAATTGTTAATATCACTTAAATGGTATAGTCTACTAACAATTTCGTTATGGCGGGTCAAATTTGTAATACTTCCGATTGATCTTGTTAGTGCTTCTAACTGACACTAACACGTTATTTGACTGAACTTTGTAAAGTGTAGATCCCAGGTCAGGCATTACAAAAAAAGACAGATGCCTCCGTATTTAAGTATTTTAGTACGTACTAGCAAGACTAAGTATGCTAAGATTTAAATTAAATCATTTTGCCATTTCCCATAGAGTTGAGCTGAAACAAAGACAATACAAAGGTTAAAGATCGTGTGAACGGTGATAGTGAGTGTCGGATAAGTAAACTGTATTCATCGTTAATGTACGTGTGAGAAGTTAACACTGTGAAACACTTAAGGGGGCCTGCGAAGGGTCGGTTACCATACAAACGTAACAAAATAATTACGTTAATATTCGGATGCAGTTAGTAAATGTCCACATCCTTAAGGATGATGATGCAGTCAGAAGCAGTCATCTGCGCAGGAATATTTTTAAATGCATCAGCGATTGCGCAGCCGCAGATCCTTATCCCCCGTAACCCAGTAACGTCCTTAAGGATATAGATATATTGTATACAAAACTAGCGGCCATCACGCGGTCTCATCCGCGTAGTTCGTGTGCGTGAAGTGCGTGGGAGTACGGAGATAAAATATAGCCTATATTAATCAGTGACAATGTAGCAATCAAATGGTGAAATAATTTTTAAAATCGGTCAAGTATTTTTTGAGCCAATTCGTTACAAACATACATACAAACTTTTCCTCATTATAACAATGGTATAGATATTTACGTTAACAATTTAGAAAATGCCTAGAATTAAGCCACAGCATGTTATTAATTTCCACGTTACCCTTTTTTCCCACGAAAACTTACCTTAATTAACATTGTGTCTGTATTTTGGGTCAGAGCTATCCCTAATACCAAATTGAATTGAGAGACCGAGACACTAGTACTTATTTATAATCTAAAAGATTAGATTTTTCAGACCATAGCGATAGAAGAAACCTACATGCAACTGAGATGCGATTGAATGTCATCTCACGAGAAATGATAAGATAAGATAAATAACTCACCGCTCCAACATGCGTTTGTCACGGTGACACGAAGGTATGAGGGAAATCAATGTCTCAAATAAGGTTGTTAACAGGTCTTTACGTTTACGATATCGCCTGCATATTTCCTTATTTTTATGGGAACGTTAAAAAGCGCCCCAAGCGGCGAGTGTAGGAAGTTTACGTTTCCCTTACAAAAGAAGCGCAAAATGCAAGGTCAGGCGACGACGTTTGAACATGTTAAATCCTATACATGAGACACTGAAGTGATATATATACTCGTAGGCATATCTCTGTACCCTCTAATATTTATACCAACGTGATTGCTAAAGGTATTAAAGCAAGACAGTATCAAAATTGTGGAAAATGCACAAAGAATATGAAAATCATTTTAGGCTTACACTTTTTTTTCGTACTCTCTATGCATGTGGATTAAGTGAACTATTTATTTGATTACAAACAGACACTTCGGTTTCATTTACCTGTATATGTAGATGTAGTCAAACCGCAGAAAACTTCCAACGTCGCAACGTCTATAGACGTATTTGTTCACAAACCTGCGATTGTCCGGTATATGTATATGACGATGTCGTCTACGTGGTGAACACAAAAGCTAGTTTTCTACATCTTCACTAATATGTATTATAAAGAGGAAAGATTTGTTTGTTCATTTGCATTGAACAGACTCCGAAACTAATGACCGATCTTGAAAATTCTTTCAGCAATGGATAGCTACATCATCAGAGAGTAACATGCTATATTTTACTTTATATATACATTTTGTCCCCGTGCTCCTATGGGACGTCCGCTAGTTGCAATATAAATTATGTTACGTGATAGCATATACTTGTTTCATAATCAGTAATTTGATCTTCAGCGCTATGTGATAGCCTAGTCATGCGCACTAAAGACTTAGCACGGCCTCAGTCATTATCATACGTTGACAATGAAGCATTCTACAGCCTAAACAATGTCGTAACATCCTTACATACTAACAGAATAACGACATTGGAACTTCCCAATTACCCCGAAATATTATTGATCACCGTAACCAAACATTAACTTCGTAAGTGCGCTCGAATCGTCACTTTAGCAAATTAATAAATTGTACAGGTGCCGTCTCGAGTTATGAGCGCTCACCAAAAATGTAGTCCTGTGCATTTAAGAATGTTTGCTACACCCAGCGTGAGGATTGTTATGCTTAAAGTTTTAAATTTGTTCTTTTATTTACTGGCAAAATTATGTCAATTTGAAGTTTAGAAAAATATCTGTCAAATACGTAAATTATGTTTAAGCGTGACACCGCTTACTGTCATTACGTCAGGCCTGCTTATTATCCGTGTCATTTCGGACGATTTGTTCTAGATTCCTAAAACTGCTTGTAAGCTTATATTTATTCTGTGAAATGGATGTCTACTTTTGTTTTGCCAATTTTGGGGGCCAAGTATGATCGTATGCAGCGCGAAATACTAAGCTTTGTCGTTTCAGAACTTCAGAACTCAAAAGTTCTTTAGAGACAATCTGCTTACGATCGAAGTAGGCCCCTGAGCTACCTTACTCAGTACACAGCCCTCTTCTGACCTCATCGCATGACGCAACTCATCTTTTTATAACAATTAAATAGCGGAGTATCTCAATCCATTGTGGAATCATTACTCGAATTGCGATCGCTTCTTTACTTCGTGCGAGAGCAATTTCCCAAGTTAGTTTGAAAAGAATGATGAAACTAGTCGACAGCAGATAAATAGGTCTATTATCGCTTATATTTGACGTTGCAGCAACACTCTTTAGCAACTGCTGTTCGGTTCAGCGGTTGCGTGGTCAGAACTATCACTATTCAATTGACAAGTATATTTATTTTAGACTAGCTGGGCCGCTGTTTCACACCCGGTGACTTAATTTCATGGGGATTTTTAGCTGCACACTGATTAAAATCAAAAAATCAAAATCAAATATATCTTTATTCGATTAGACTTCATACAAAGTACTTTCAAATCGTCAGAATGACACAATTACACAGGATTATACATGCTACCGCCAGGTTCGGAAGGTTGATTTTACTGAGAAGAACCTGGCAAGAAACTCAGTAATTACTCTTTTAAAGAATATTATACAGTTTTAAAAATACAAAATAAATTGTTCAAGCAACTATAAGCCCATGGACACAGCTCTAATGCTCAATTGTCAAAAATAAAAACTAAAAACTAAAAATATAGTACAAATATATGTGAGCATGGCAAATTCCAGCCAGTCAAAGCAAAATTAAGATTAATTAATTGTAGCAAAAGTACAGTGCCAATGGGATTATTTACAAACATTAAATAAAAAAAAATAAAAGAGCCTACGATACTCCTTGTAACATCAGCTATCTGCCAGTTAAAGTCCCGTTAAAATCTGTCCAGCGGTTTCAGAGATTAGCCGGAGCAAAAAGACAGGTAGATATTTAGTTTTTATGGTTTTTTTATACAGGTAGGTATATTATATGGGGTAAATAACGCTAATCGCAGCTAGTTTTCAATTATTTTAATCCAGTGTAGATTCAGTGAAAGAACATTGCATAATTTAACGAGCAAACGCTTTTGGGTCAAAGTACTCGAGACAAGTCGTCCTACTTTGGACTCACACACATGTGGATGCGCCCCATACCAAACCAAAGACATTTTAATTTTACCAGTGCCCCAAGTACCTATGTGTTTTAATATGTTTTTACGCTGACGATATTGCCTGCGTATTTTCCTCATTTTGTAATCATTATTTTCATTAATTCTGTCAATTCAATCATTATTTCTTGTCGTTTCTTCTCAGTTGGCTAGTTTGCGAACCGGTGGTAAATTCATAAGTCAAAGTCAAAAATATCTTTATTCGATTGGACTTTTGACAAAGCACTTTCAAATCGTCAGAATGACACCATTTACAGGATTATACATGCTACCGCCAGGTTCGGAAGGTTGCTTTTACCGAGAAGAACCGGGCAAGAAAATCAGTAATTACTCTTTTCAAAAACATTATACTTACAGTTTAAAAAAAAAACAAATTAAAGCACTTGAGAAATAAAGCCCATAGACACAGTTGCAGTGCACAAATGTAGATAAAATGAACATAAAGAAAAGTCTAGTAGTTCTACTTATATGCCTTAAATGCCTTACCAGGGCCAAATCTGAATAAATCATTTTCTATTGCTTTGTCATCGGGATCCATATAGTGTACAACATGAGGGCGAGGCTGCGGACGACAACTAGTTATTCATACTAAGCCAAAAGGTACACGGAAGTGATGTTATAAGTGCATCAGAAAAATTATCCCACTTGCACGGAACGCTACCAACGACGACGACACTGCCATCCTTATAAACGTAAACAGGAAGTATGCACGCAACAATCACATTCCGAGCTGACATAAAAGTCCCGGCGACGTCCGGAATTAGGACGAACAGTTTATGCTTTTATTTAACTACGGAAAACTGTTATAAAAGTGAGGGGTCCGGTGTTTTTTATACTTGAATTATGATAAGGAAGCTTTGCTGCGACTTAATATATCCTTTGGTTTATTCCAAATTGCTGCAAGATTGGATCAACTGTTCAGTCGTGAAGGTACCAAACAGATTGACAACTGGATTGAGAATTAAACTAAAAAGATTTATTCAGTTTAGGCCCCGCGGTAAGGCACTTATGAACATCGATAAATTTATCTACGTTTCAGCCGTCAGCCTTCTGAAAAAATCGGATTTGATTCTTACACATTTCATAAAGGTATTAGTCGACTGGACGAAAGCAAATCTATATAGATAAATAAAACTGAACAGTCTGTTTGTAATTTCAAATTTACAGCTTTAAATACATCCATATGAAAGTATAAACGATACTCACATAAAACAACCAATTTATATTTCTTTTCTGTCTTTCTGTCTGTCTGTAATTTTTTTCCGACTAATCTCCGAAATAGCCGGACCGTCAGATAGCTAATGGTACAAGGAATACCTACGGCTATTTTTATTTAAAAAAAAACATTAGGGTTCCGCTGACCACCAATTACGCGGGTACAGCTAGTATGAACCATATAAATGTATTACATACATAGTACCCAAGAGATATTGTACCATATCCGAAAGCTGCCACTCTTATCAGTTTTAATAAATTTGGTCTTTATCACGTGTGTAATAAAACGTGGTTTTCAATTAACCTTAATGCATATTTGCCGTTCCCTTATAGAATCGATATTCAAACGGCGAAATTTGAATACTGCGGGTAGTTGGGTAATTTAAGAGCCCGCTTTGCAGGTAAATTGATATTAAACGCGCAACGACCTTCCGCTGCGCGCACGCGATGTAAGCACGTACAGACACTATGTATAAAAGCTGGTGACGCATTTATGCATTTGTATATATAAAATATAGGCACATCTAGGTATCTGTATGAATACAATTTAAATGTCAGTTTTTCTAAATGTATTATAGGTATAGGTACTAATAAAAAAAGGTAAACAGTTTGTTTGTTTGCTTGAACGAGCTTATCTCGATACTGATCGATTTGAAAAATCTTTCACTGTTGAATAGCCCATTTATTACCAATAATAAAGAAATTATAAGTTCGCAATTTATTTATTACTTAATTGACCTTATAGAACGGGAGGTACATAAAAGTAATGAATTTTAAGTACCTAAGTACCAATCCAATTTCTAAACAATACTCTAGCACAAACAAAAAACCCTATTGAATTGAAATTTAAACACTAACAGTAGTCCTAGCCAAAGTAAAAGTAGCGTAAGTAACGCTAACGCTAATAGAAACGATACCAAATGTATAGAAATGACATAAATCAGTCACGTGACATATGTCATTCCCGTTCATTTTGTATCGTTTCTACTAGCGAAGCGTGAGGATAATTTTACTTTGTCTACAGGCCCTGAGCACCGATACCACGTCACATCGGCTGATAATGCCATAGTCGTAATCTAAAGCTCCACTCGAAAGATACGCCTTTATATTTAACCCCTGATTATCTTGGTATCTGTGACGTAGGTGCTTCAGTCAAGTAGCCAGCCATACTGCCTTATTCACATTAGAAGTAGGTACTTGTTAAACAAATATGTCAACTCAATAGTTACTCTCTGTTGAATTATGAGTGCCATTATCATCACCGAAAACTGAAGTGTCTTATCTGTGTGTCTGATGCCGTTTCGCTATTATTCTCAGGTGCCTATTGCGAGTCTTTCACTGCTGCCGTCACAAGTCATCGCGTTGACGCAAAACGCAGATTGTTATGGGATCGAAACAGCGCCACCTGTCGGCCTAAAGACGGCACTGATGTGATCCTAAACAAATCAGTGTTTACGTCAACGCGATGACTTGTGATGGCGATTTTAAGAAAACTCGCTTTAGGCACTCTGAGTGCTTGAGTTTTTCACTGCCACCGTCACAATTCATCGCACTCGACAAACCTGTGTAAACATCAACGCGATGACTCAGGTTATCAATAAATGCCATGTGGTCTCTGACAGAGGTCATCTTCGGAGGTGATAACATCCTGCAAATGATATAAGCAATAACAAGATTCTGTAGGACTAGCTGCGAGAAGAATATTATATAAACCAAACTACAATTCTCCATGCTAAAAGAAGATCGCTTGATATGGACTTAATGTCGAGTAGTTTTCGATAAGTCATATCAACGCTATGCTTTGAGTGAGAGAAGATAATTATATTACGTAATATAGAACACTAGCTGTGCCCTGCGGTTTCACCCGCGCAGAGTTAATTTACTTCCTGCGGAACCCCAAATGTTCTTTTTAAATAAAAGTTAGTTACTCCTTGTTATATTAGCCCGTGAAAGTCCCGTTAAAATCGGTCCAGCCGTTGCAGAGATTACCCGGAATAAAGAGACGTGTTGATAAAACTTTTTAGCAAATAACTCATTATTAGGTACCAATTCTTTGCGTTTTTGTACTCGTGATAATTTCTCAACGAAATGTCCGATTGGAATAAAACAAACGGTATTTTACTTCTACATGAATACCCTTGATAGCATAATGCTTAATTTGCATAAGGATTAATATTAAGATACACATTTAACGTAGTTTCTTTCTTCAGACGATTTAATATTTTTTATGAACATAAAAGCGGTTATTGTGACTAAACTATGATAGTTAAATATATGCTCTCGCGAACTTTTTTGTAGATCTTAGTAAGGCCTACAATTCCGAAGTACATAATTTTGTTCTATTGTCAATAGTTTTGGCAGCGCACGCATAAATAGGTTTTCGATTTTACACCTTGGGTTACAAATTCGCAATTTTCTTACAGACCCCTAATTTTTATGAGTTTAAAATATAGCCTATAGCCTTCCTCGATAAACGGACTATCCAACACTGAAAGATTTTTTGAAATCGGACCAGTAGTTCCTGAGATTAGAGCGTTCAAACAAACAAACAAACTCTTCAGCTTTATAATATTAGTATAGATTTTTTGAAATCGGACCAGTAGTTCCTGAGATAAGAGCGTTCAAACAAACAAACAAACTCTTCAGCTTTATAATATTAGTATAGATTATCATACCAATCCACTCTAGAAATTATAATTAGAATAAGTCTAGCTAAACTAAAAGACTTTCGCTTCATATATATTAATTAATCTCTAACACATCCGCCACTAGTTTCAACTCCTCTTATGTTATTATCTTTCTTCATTTCACCAGCGTAGACTTAATTTCAAGAGTAGCCTTAGTTATTCCTTGTAACAACAGCTATCTGCCAGCGAAAGTCCCGTTTAAAACAGTCCAGCCGTTTTGGAGAATAGCCGGTACAAACAGACAGACATGCGGACAAATAAACAGTCGGAGAAAAATTTATATTTTTATTTCGGCACCGTATATACTTACTTTAATATGCATTGAGTGAAACGCTGTTATTTTGGAATTACAAACAGACTCTTTAATTTGTGTATGTATAGATTTAATCTGTGTATGTATAGATGTATATATGAGGAAAATGTGCTCATTATTCCAGTATTTACACCTTAGTGCTAAGGAAATCTGTCAATTATTGGTAACAACACGGACAGATTTAGATGTATTTTAACCACAATTCTACCGTATTTAGGTATTTAATTCATGAGTAACCTTTCAATCTGTCAACTTCGTTCCACCGTGTGGAACAGTAATTAATGTTATAAATAGCCACTCTTAGAACCTCTCTAACCGACCGAAACCAAGACGAAACAGTCTAATTCAGCTATAACAACCGTTGAATCGAAAGTTCTATCGATTTGGTAAACAAAATTGATAAGGTCGACTCGCAGTCGCTCGTGACAAGTCTCAATTGGCCAATGGAATCAATTTTCACCCTGAAAATTCTACTGGTTTGTACTTGAAATAACTTAAAAAATACAACCTGCTGAATGGTAAGCGCTTACACTTGCAACACATTTTTTTTGCAGTTTTACGAAGAGTCGTAATGAAACCAGGGGCCCAACCATGAGCTCTTATTGCGATGATAGTTCAGTTGTGTGACAGTGACAGATGTATACACGTCATATACATCTGTCTCATAATAAGAGTCCTACTATCATGGCAATAATAGGTCATGGTAGGGCGCCATGAACGAAATAATAAGTTTTAATTTTTAATAAATCGATTTAAGATGATCATAATTACACAATAATGTTACGTTTGTAGCAGCGTTTCTCCACTCGCTCACAGATGGCGCTACTCGCTAACAAATGCGAAGTTTGAGTACAAATACACGAGAACCTAAATCGCGCCAGAAGAGTTTTCAAGCGCATTGCAGTATATATACAAGTTTCCAACTAGAACAGTTGGAGCCGCGGTTCCCCAGGCATGACACCCGCCTGGCTGGAAGATCTTCCCTTTGCTGGGGATGAGCATGATCACTCGATCTCCCCACACGTTCATTGAAATTACATTATGATACATTTAAAGTTATTGAAATCATTTTCAAATAACAAGTAAATAGCCTAAGTATAAGAAACAAGTCTACTAGCATATTTATAATTATAATGCTTAACATCACATTTAATGAACTCTCTTATGTAAATAGCGTCGTTGTATCATCATAATCTAAGTCGCATTAAAGCTACTTAATTATCTGTTATTTAAATTAATGAATCGAATATCTCTAATACTCAGTCTGATGACAAATACTTCATGTGAGATTAAATTCAAATGATTTTATATCATTACTAGCTCTGCCCCGCGGTTTCAACCGCGTAGATTTTAATTTCATGATTGCCCGCGGGTCCCTAATGTTTTAAAAAAAATCAAAGTAGTTACTCCTTGTAACATTAGCTATCCGTCAGTGAAAGTCCCGTTAAAATCCGTCCAGCCGTTTTGGAGATTACCCGGAACAAACAGACAGACAGACAGACAGACAGACGGACAGACAGACAGAGAAAAATGTTAAAAATTGGTTTTTCTAAGTCAGTACCGTGTATACATTCATATGCATTGAGTGAAAAACTGTTATTAAGCAGTTACAAAGTGACACTTCAATTTTATTTATCTGTATAGATTATGAAAGTTTTGTTTTATTTATTAGGCACAAAATATTATCCACATCAGATTCAACTGTCATGTCATGGATGAAAACGGGGCCTTCTATGGTCCTTTTAAGTAGCGCTTGTCTGTCTGTTTGTTCCGGGTAATCTCCAAAACGACTGGACCGATTTTAACGGGACTTTCACTGGCAAATAGCTCATTACAAGGAGTATCTTTGGCTCCTTTTATTTAAAAAAGAACATAAGGGTTCCGCGGGACACCCATGAAAACCCACAGCTAGTATTGTATATGTAGTAAGCTCTAGTCCACTGTGATATACTCCCCGTCAGTTGTCATCAAGTTGATTATGATAATTAGCTACCTAGTTGAGATTAAGATAAGTAGAAGTGCACCGTAACACGACAATGAGTACTTTCGCTGTTCAATCCAGTGATCTGTAAGTTCACTTTCTCTGGTACAGTTCGTACGCCTACGATCACATTCAACTACTATCTTATTACTAACTTGGAACTCTCTTCGACGTTGTCTGTGTGCAATTTAATATTGTTGAAGGAACAGATTAGAATATTGCTGAAAAATACGGGTTTACATTGTAATGATTTAAGCTTTTTTCCTTTATTATTTATCTAAATATATATAACTCAAAGGTGACTGACAGTGATCTATCAACGCACAGCCCAAACCACTGGACGGATCGGGCTGACATTTGGCATGCAAGTAGATGTTATAACGTAGACATCCGCTAAGAAAGGATTTTGATTAATTATATCCCCAAAGGAATAAAATAGGGGATGAAAGTTTGTATGAAACTAAATTTACGCGGGTGAAACCGCGGGGCACAGCTAGTTATATTATATAGGGTATTGAGCATTCATCACAATTTCAAATTTCAAAATCCCACAAATAGCGTTATACAATAGCATAGACACAAAGAGATATATAAAAAAAGTAGGACTCCAAATTATTGGATGAAGTCGCGAGTAATAAGCTAGTAGACTAGATATTATTTATAAAACATTTCAATTTTAATAAATTTTACATAATGGAAATGTTCACGTTATTACAAAATATTGTGCATATTACCTACTTATCTGGGTCATTATTTCTGCAACGCGACATCTCTTGCAACAAGCGACATTGGTCATCAAATATACAAAACCGTTATGATAAACAAACTCTCAAATATCAATTTTAGACTTGCACCAAGGTTCCCGCGGAGTAAGCTTTTTGTTGCTAAACGAGTCTATTTTTTTCCACAATGGCGTGCTTATCTACATTACTAAATGGACCGATTGCTATAAAAATCTAGCCTCATTTCAGTAATAAGCTATTTGGGTTTGACTTAAGCTGCTAAGAAGAGAATTATTAAGATGTGAACATTAACACTTTACTTACTGCCTCTATTGAGGGAAGGACAATTGATCTTGTGTTCTTTATAAGTAGCACTCACTGTACCATATTCACTAGCACTTCACTAAACTAACATAAAAGGTTTTGTTCTTTTCAGGCTTCGCGTCAATTAACCAACTTTAATTTTAATCAAATTACCTTCATATTAATGATTAGGAATTTCCATTTTTTATTTCATAATAAGCTTTAATCCATAAAGCTAAAGATACTTTTCCCATGCGACAATTCGCAACCTCACAAAGTTCCTATCAGTATTTGTAGTTAGCTCAATACGTCGGATATCTCTGCGGAATCAACAGGAAACTATGGAAACTAATAGGAAAGTGCATTATAAATATTATATATTGCTTATTAGTGCCTAATAGCAGTGTATCTGTACGAAGCGTCATTGAATGAAATACCTCAAGCAAAAGTAAACATTGAATAACTACGCCATATTTCAAGATATTGAGATAATTCTTTCGCGGTGACTAATATATTTGTATAATCTTACAATATATAAAGTTTCGTTAGATTTGGTGCCTTTAGAAACTTCCTTAAGCATTACAACATTTCCATGCAGAATATGTAATTCCACGAACATTTGACACAACAAAGACGGGCCTCGGAGGTTTATCAGACATTCTGACAGCACTTATCGTCTCACTTTATGTGACACTTGTGTCGAGAGACCTTTATCGACTACACAACCTTGTAAAGCTGCATGCACACATATGTTTAAATAGAAATGCATGGATTACATAAATCTACACTACATATAAATACAATTGAAGTGTTTGTTTGTAATTCAAAATTAAATGTTTTCCTCTGTATGCATATGAAACGGAACTGTAAATAACAGTCTGTCTGTGCTGGCTGGACTTGGCTTCACTGATTTTAACGGGACGTTCACTGCAGATAGCTGATGTTATGGGGATTAAATTAAGCTACTTTTATTATAGAAAAAGAAACGTCTCAGTAGCTTTTACTGTTCTAGTAGTTTTTACTGTTAATCAAAGGCGGGTAAAACCGATATTTTAGATACAATATTTTCACGTGAATTTATTCATAGTGCAAAGTAATCATAAAGCTGACTAGTGATGACTAGCAGTTTTTTAAACAAATTTGTATGGTTTGTATGATCACTAAAATATTCGAATGTGGGTGTTATGTGGATGAAGCGAAAGAAGTAAGTATGTAAGGATCGTAGCATGTGGCAAACGGTGGTCTCTGCCTAACCTCATGGGATACAGTACGAGTAGATGTATGTATGTACAAAATTATTCGATAAGGAGAGAGGGGGCAGTTCCACATTATGAAACGAGTACATTCATGCACACAATTATTGTTATTTTATTTGCATAGACTTAACAACTCATATGGTCTACCATTTGTCACCAACTAATCACCGACAAACGACCCTCAATTAGCTTCTTGGTAGTCAATTAACATGTAACAAACAAACATTTTAAGTTGTACATTCGTAGAAATGATTACTAAGTTGTTTTTTATCTTCTTTTCCAGTTATCAGTGGAATCATGCCATCATCGTTATCATCACGAGAGAGATCGCCTGAAGCGTGTGACGTGTGATCGACTGGTACCACGGGCCAGCTGTGATAACATCAGTGCGCCGCGGTCACGAGTATCGAACACATTCGATCTGGAGCTCGCTAACATCTGAGCATCCATCCAATTGGAAGTCGACAACAGAAACTGGTTGTTCCAATTCCGTTTTCGAAAAGCAAATTGGTTCATCCAATTTCGTTTTCGAAAAAACAAAATTGGTGGTTCCAATTTAGTGTGAAGTGAAGTGGACAGTTCTGAAATGGCAAGCACAGGCGGTGAGATCTGGCTGCAGTGGTTCGCGTGTTGCTACCAGCCGGCGGCGCAGGCGCAGCGCACTCGCCGGAGAATAGACCGCTCCATGATCGGAGCACCCACCAACTTCCAGCACACAGGACACATAGGTAAGCATTCAGACCTCTATATAATATATGCTATCTTCAACCTACAAATTCGTCTACATAATAAAAAAAATATGTTCACGCCATCCCAGGAGGGTCCCGAAGGGGTAAGCAGAGGTGTTGTAACAACAACACCCACATTTCACCGAAGATGATTAAGTGCCAACATGATAGGGTTAGTCCATCGCCGTCTCGGACACTATACGTATTTGAATTACTTCTTAGACATATGCAGGTTTCCTCACGATATTTTCCTTCACCGTAAAGCACGTGGTTTGAAATCACTGCACATACGTTTTTTTCAGAAACTCATTGGTACAGGCCCCACTGTGATTCGAAGCAGGCGACTGCTCACACCCTAAGGCCACGACGGTTATCACATATTGTTTTGTTGTCTAAGTACATACTGTTTTTAATAACCTATGACTATCTTCGAGGCTATATAATTATATAATGACAAGTAAGAAAAAAACCTTAACAGACCAAATCACGATTGTACAGATGTTTTTGTAACGAATGTACTAGAAACTAGTATTGAGTGATCAAAATCATTGAACAACATATTTTTTTGGCGTTGGCCTCTTTGGCTACGATCACAGAACACGCGATGAAATTTCTTTGGGTGCATCGATCGTACGAGCAAACGATGCGTTTTCGTCGTACGACGTGATCAACCGCATGCATACATACACATGTCATCACGAGTTATGAGAGCTCAGCGAATAACTGCGCCTATGTTGACAACATTCCCAAAAATTACATCACGCGAGCTCTTGGGACACATCACAGGACATACTTAGATACATGTTACGTCTTCAGAACGATCATTTAATCGCGCGAAGAAATCGCATCGTGTACTCGTAACATCGTTTGCCTAATGTTATGTTTGTAACTCTGCCTCATCTGCTTTATCTTCGAAAATCTTTCGCCAATACATGTTCAGAACGAGTTTTCAGAGTAAGTCAGCAAGATGGGCTATAATAGTAAACACTACAAAAATGCGGGTGGAAGCCGATAGTCAATAAGTTATTAATTACATAGAATCGTAACGTAACCTTAGATTAAATATTTGCTGCGGTTCACCAGAATCTGACATCTACAAACTATAAAAAAATGGAGGTGATCCAAATTGGGCGGTTTCGTAGAATTGTAAGTTATCTACAAGTAGCACTTGACAGCGATGAGCATAATCCGATGTATCGATACGATACCGAGCCGTCATTCACTCGATTATGATGTTCACCTTGGAAAAGACAAGGTGAACGCCCTGACTGCTGGTGGTCAATCGTGCGAATGCTAAACGCATCCCAACTCACCTTCGACACGGACTTTGAAATTGGAATTGTTCAATTTGGTGAAGATAATTGTATGCATGAAACTCGTGATTTTTTTTAATTTTAATGGTTAGGATAATATAGCCATGAGGTTTCTATGCGAAGCCACGACCTCCTGCCAATGTGTCTGCGTGAGTCCCTAGTTCCCTACTTCGTGTATCGAATTTAATCTTCCTTAAAAATAAGGGAAGAACATTTTTTGTTTGATATTTATTTAGATGTTTAAATATTTGCATATTTAAACATATTCTCTATAATTCATTCCAATAACTGCTCCAAGTTTAGCTTTTGACGCGTCCGAACGTCGTTTCTTGACATTGTAGCCTAAGAGATCACGACGACCAGACCTTCGTTATTTTATAAAAGCTGAAAGTTTGTCTGTGTATGTGTCCAACGCAGGTAAAAACGACCCGCGACTATAGAGTTTGGGTTGTGGTTAAAATAACGAAAGTCTGGCAGTCGTGGGCTCTTGCTCTATTGCATTTTGAGCTTTTTTTGTATGGAGACATTCGTACTATACGGATACGTCAATGTAAAAACATGTTGAAACCTATACTTGGGACACTGATCGGCTGTTTTTGTTACGGTTGCTGAATTAAGTCAGAATGCTTACATCATAACATTATGGATTTTGGAAAGTGTTTATTATGAAACCAGATCATCAATATTTCAACCTCCTAATTAATAATCAGAGCCACATACTTACCAAACCGATCCAGTTTTGCAAACTACCCACACTTGAGGTCACTAACCTGTTAATTGGCAACACTGGTCTGATAGAATAGAAAACATCTAATCATGCCTCATCAAGAACCATCGTAAGGAAATGCAAGATCCCATCCTTATACTTAAAAGGAAATCTAGTTTTTTCAATTGAAATACAACTGTATACCTATGGACTTAGGTTTATTATTGATTGGCAATATTATTACATAAGTCTAGTTACATAAAAACTGTTCGACTCATTTGTATGACAGGACACACGTGAGAGCCAAATTCGGAATAGTGTCCACCATGTATGGAGCTAGTTAGGGCTGCCACAGTATTAAAGAAACTAGTAGTTAGATGGTGCAAGATAAGTGGTCAATTATATAACTTTTTATTTGATTACTATTTGTGCCCAGCGGTTTTACCCGCGTACGGTTAACTTCATGACCTGCTTTATTTCGTGAAACCCTAATTTAAAAAAAAGTTAGGTTACTTTTTTTCGGTGTTAAACAATTTGTTTCAGAGACTAGCCAGAACAGACAGACAGATAAACGGATAAAGAAACATCTTAAAAGTCATTTTTCCGATGTTAGTCCTGTATATACTTTCATTCGGTTTTAGTGAGAAGCTGTTAGTTTAAAAATACAAACATACACTTGAATTTGATGTGATTAAGAATTATCGATTCCCATGTGCTTATAACACTTATAATTATATTATCCTCGGGTCTCGCTTCGCATTATGTACCTATATGTACTTTTCTAGCGGTTCACTTTTGGCATAGGCTAAGGTCAAAGAACATACTGCCTGGTCCTAGAAAACATTCTTTCAGAACCCGTTGCGTTGTAAAACTGTTATTCTGTTAGTTGGCCCACCTGCCTTGCATTCTCTCTATAAAAGCGTAGGTAACACACTGACCGCGTTTATAAACTATTAATGGATACGATTAAGCAACTTTTGGCAGAAAGATATTGTTGCAGCGACTTGGCTTCAAACACTAGAGGCAATCCATCTGTCATGTAAGAACACATTGAAGATGTTACAAATACTATATATATTCATGTTTTTCATAATGATAGCTGTCTCACGCTGTTTCACACGTGAAATAAAGCAAGAAAAATTCCAATGAAATTAAGTATTTCATCAGTCGCGGTGGAAGCCACGAGGAACGCTCAGTATATTTTTGAAAATTTAAAAATTAATCATATATGAAAATACCTTATATATTTTCATATGCATTTAGTGCTGTTAATTAAGAATTAAAAACAGGCACTTTAATTTTATCTATCCATACATATAGATATAGACACGTACCAAAGTACAGTACCCGGCGATATATATTGCATATCGACCTCAGGGAAGAGACAATCGGCTAATTACGGCTTCCTACAGCATTATCTCTGTCGTACACTGCCACCGGATGTCGTTTTGGAGATTACATTCTACACACAAGCTAACAATAATATTTGTTTAGGTACTTTGCTAAGAGTACAATTATTTGAATCTCGTGTAGTGAGAACTAATTTAAATACCGTTGTTAAAATTTCAATAAACGGAGTCCAACTAAACTAATCTTCGCTGAAAGAAATCTTCACTTAAGTCGAATAGCCTAGCCGCACATTGTACTCGCAGCCGTATTATTGCGTCTATAAATACTCTGCGTACGATATACAGACTCATTTTAATAGTAGTTCGCGTTCAGAAATACACACCAGTTCGACGCTCCTTAGACGCGTCACTAAATACAAGGATAGAAGGACGGCTTCTTTCGTTGATCGAGAATCATCATACACACACACACACTAATAAATGCGTTAGTACGAGGTCTCGTTAGTAATTATAGGATCCCAAGTATACGTTTTGACGTCGACAATTTCATTCTATGGTGTATAATTGTGGCTAGTAATGTCTGGTAAGGTCAACTCATCATGTCAACTCGTCATGAAATGTGTGTGTTGTTGTTACAACACCTCTGCTTACCCCTTCGGGTACCATTCTGGAATGACTTTAGTATATGTTTTTTTTATTTTGCTTATGTGTCGATCCATCATCTTTTCAACTCGACCACATATGTCATGTTACAGGAATACTCAAACAAATTCGTCAACGTTAAAAGACGTCAAACCCTGATACTTGAACTTTAGAGTGAGACGCTCATGTGTGTGCTCATATTGTATGTGTGTTACCGCCAATGCAAGAAAGTCGACCTTTTGTAACTAGTTATTTCGTGGAAACGTTCCATGTATGAGTCATCACGTAAGCATCGGCGATAACTTAGCAACAGCAGACAGCGATAAGCACTAACCATCAATGGCTGCCAAATGAAGAGGAGCAGAGTTATAGCCGTTTTAAATTGAAACTGTCTAGCACTAGCTAGTTGAATCATTATCATGCGAAACCATTATTTATACATAAAGTAGGGAATATCTACACGACGATTAATCAACGTACAAACCCACGAATTGTTAGGCGCATATTTTTGGCACAGGGCATCGGCTGGTGGTACAATTCAATTTTATTTAAAAAAAATTATCGCGGAACCCCAATATTTTTTAATAAATAAAAGTAGCCTAAGTTACTCCTTGTTACCCGGAACAAACAGACAGACAGACAGAGAAAATTTGTAAAACTTGGTTTTTTAGTGTCAGTAGCGTGTATACTTTCATATGCATTTAGAGAAAAGCTGGTATTTTGGATTTACTAACAGACACTTCAATTTTATTTATCTGTATGTATTTATAGATTAACAGCACTAAATGCATATGAAAATATATAAGGTATTTTCATATATATTATATATCTGTATAGATATAGATGCATAGATAAAACATAAAGTGAATTTTTTTTCGGTATTTTTTATAAAAATTTTAAGCATTATAGTTTTTATAATTTCATTTTACAAAAAAGTAAGGATTGTCTCATGTTCCTCATATCATCTAATAAACCTAGAACCTTTAGAAACCTCTAAAAATTACACTTAAAATATTGAATTGACCTAAAACCTATACATTATTTGTCGCCATTTGACCTTCATAAAAAAAGACTTAAACCAGTTTTCTTAGACTTCCCTCTAACTTTTGCCAAAGATGTTCAATTGGCATTAAATTCCATCTCTTACATATTACTTTATTTACTTACTGACAAAAAGTACTAAGTACACTCGAGCACGTAAGTGTCTATCTCACCACACGTGAACTCGTTAACCTTTGTATTAGCATGAGGACAAAGTGAATGTCTAAACCCGGTTAGAAGACGAATAAAAGAAGTTTGCTTCGGTGACTAGTCATTTGTTACTCAGACATTACAATACAAATAGAACATAGACTGAACTATATCCTGCTGGTTTTTTATAAAAGCATTCTAGACATAATCTACATATTGTCGATAGCGAATAGAACTGCTCTAGGTCTGCTAATTATTGACAGTTATGACTGGTTGATGGTGTTAGTTTATAACGTTCAAAAGAACTTCTTTCTTATACGCTAGAACTATTTTCTTTTACAGAATTCTTAATTTTCACTAACTTTTTCAAAGACTTGACCATAAGGGTGTTTTTTATCGTCTTAATAACTTCCTCGCTTTGACACTTAATTTTGATGATGAAAAGAAGTTCTTAAACCGATGCTAGTATCCCCCCTTATATTTTTAATTTAACTCAAGTAAAGCCTAGTATTTATGTCTATAAGTGTACCAGAATCAAGTTCTATACACACCACGCATTAATTAACTAACATTTCGATGTGACTTTAAAACTACACCTATATTTTTGTCCTATAGATTGTTGTGACTGGTTAGTTAAAATTACTCGAAGCGACTGTCTTGTGACCTTCGTAAGTGGACCAGTAGCGAATACCACCGTAGCCAGACTATCTAGGTTTTAAAATGACCTCTCAGTACTGAAATAAAGTAAATTACCTACTTATCTTGTAAAAAAGAATACAAAAATAATTAGGGCGCAACTATCACAAGGTTTTGTCTATCTACAAATAATTTCTAAAAGTACTGGCCATGAATTATGGCAGAGTTGTTTGTTTTGTGACTAACACGGGTTTATTGTGGACTAACTTCTGCCCGCGAGTTCTTCCGTGTGGAAAAGTTACTTTGGGCTAGCGATAACTTTAATTCGTGACTTCGTTTTCGTTGAGTGATGAGAAGTACATAGCCTTATAACCGTCGATAAATGGGTTATCTAACACTGAAATATTTTTTCTAATCGGATCACTAGTTACTGTGATCTTTAGCTTTATATATTAGTCAGTATAACCAAAAGTGATAGTCTTATAATAAAACTGTTACGAAGTCCGTTTAGTATTTTTTAATTTAAGAATAACATAAGACACTTAATCACATTATAGAGAGGATAGATTTGACTGTTTTTTGTTTGTTTGCATTGAATTGGCTCCGACTACTTGACCGATCTTGAAAATTCTTTCAGCATTGGATAGCTACATCAACAGCGAGTAACATAAGCTATATTTTATCCCCGTACTCCCACGGGAACGGGAACTACGCGGGTGTAACCGCGTGACGTCCGCTAGTAGTTACCGAAATATTTTATTCAGAACGCATCACGTAATAATTACTCGATGGATTTTTGTTGCAAATTTTAAGAACTATTGGATATTCATATTAGTTGTCAAAGAAAAATTGTCACAGAACGTACAAATAAAAATTGTTATCTTAAGTGATGCGAAATTTGCATATCCATGGCCATACATATACCAACGTCAGCGATCTTTTTGTTTACAGTTTAAAATTGTTAGCAGTTGTTTATTATAAAACCGAAGAGTGCTCTAATTTCTGCATTGGGTCAGCGGTGTTGCCTGACCACAAATTATGTTTGGAATATGTCACGACTGTTTTATTAATTAAATAATTATGTATTAACACATCGGCCCGTTTTGATCATCACAACAAAGCTGAGACAGGAAAATATGTCAATTAGTTTTTGTAATAACATCGGAAAGACGGGACTGAGTTTCTGTTTGCCAAGATGATACTCAGAGATAGATAAAAATACCTGCCACGCAAGTTCAAATCGCAGCGGGACCTGTACCAATGTGTTTTTCTAAAAACTTATGAGCAGTGATTTCACACCACGCGCTTTATGATGAAGAAAAACATCGTGAGGAAACCTGCATATATCTGAGATGTAATTCTTTATTATAATTCTATAATCTTATTTATGTATAGTGCCTAGACGGCGATAGACTCACCATCTGTCTCTTTGCCACTTAATCTCCGGGCATTTATTCTGAATTCCTTGAAATCGAAACCGGGACTTGGTGACGGCAGGTGAACTTCCTAACAACTAGACCAACGTAGCAATGAAATCACAAACTCATACAGTATGATCAGTCAGAGTCATATAATAACATCTTACATAGCCATATAAACATAATGACGAGGATGTCGTGAGGAGCGTATTTAGACAGCGCGGTGCAGTATCCACGGATTTCCGTATGAACTCACCTTGTCCACCTTGAACATTTGTATAGAGAATACTTATTAACATACATTTATTTAAAAGTCTCAACTGATTAGTTAATGAAATAAAAAAAAAATTGTTTAGACTTTCTTTTTTCAATTTAAGAGATTTGCTCTTGTCGGTGGAGCAATCGCCACTCTTGCCTCTTTTCGGCACAATCCTTGATCTCTTAATACGACACAACACCCGTTTTCTCCTTAACCATCTCTCCTTGGTCCATGTAACTACTCCTCGGTCTTCCTCTTCACCTGCAGTAGATTGTCGTGTCGTATCAAATGCCCAAACATTTTTCCGCGTTTAGTTTCGATCGTTCTCAGCAGTGTTCTTTTCTCATTTATCATCTAATACTTCCACATTACTCTTTCTTTCTACCCATTCTTCTCCATTCCGTTTCCTTTCTGGTCGGGGCCTATAAGACTCAAACTGTATAAATCATTTACATTATACCAAGCACCCATGAGTCCCACGATATAAATGTTTTTGGTTGAAAGCGATAAGAGTTTGCGCGTTCTATTGTTTCAATTCTAATTAATGCGATACCGTTTACATACTAAGTAACATTGGTAGGTATACGTAAGCCTTTATTACGAAACATGGCTTAAGTGAAGACTAGACTAAACTCAGACGAAAACTATGTCTATCCTTTTTTAAATCCGTATACAGAAAAAAGTTGCCTACCTAGGACATGTATTGAGACATGATAGGTACGGGTTACTACAACTAATTATGATGGGAAAAGTCGCGGGCAAAAGACGTGTCGGTCGGAGGAAAACATCTTGGTTGCGTAACATCCGGGAGTAGACAGGGATAGCGAGTGCAGCCGAACTCTTTCGCCTCCCCAGAAATAGAGAGGAATACTCCAAATTTACTGCCAACCTTCGTTAATCGGAGAGGCACCTTAAGAAGAATACAGAAAAATATGGAGCTACTTTTAAACTTAGGCTGTGTTTTGTAATTAGGGAGAGAGGTTAGTCATCTACCCCAATGAGAACAAGGGGTCTACTCTCATTCCCCGATAACGCCACTTCCCAACGAACGAAAGTCAAAAGGAGTTTCAGTACCGTTTTGTTTTTATTAAAATAAAAGTTCCTCTTGTTTAATAATTGAATTTAAGTACTTTTACAATATATAAACGTTAAAGAATTTTCTTGCGCACCACGTTCGGATGTAGGAATATGGCGACACTCTTTACATCGCAGGGACACAACACTACTCTAAAGTGGTATTATTTTAATTAGCTGCGATCTTCTGTAAATTATTGGTACAGTCTCCAGCCAAGCCAGTTATACTCTGCCTCGATTGATTGGTAGCCAGTATTTCTGATATAATATGTTATTGAACAAAGATAATTAACAATTATATAATCATGCATTTGCAAAAAATTCTTCTGTCATTTAAATAACACCTCGATTTGGCCATGATTTCGTAATAACCCCTTGGCATTTGTTTCATCAGCAATCTACAAATCGCTTTGAAATCGTAGCCAATCTTTACTAATGTCACTCATTATGTTACAAATATCATAAATACGTTTTTGTTGCAAAACTAAGGTGACAAACAAACACACGGACCTGATTGTTCTTACTATTATATGAGCACTTGGTGTACGAGTATACCTACACCTCACCAAGAACACCCCCTCCAAAGTTCATGTCGCTTGGACCAGCGGTTTAGGCTGTGCGTAGATTTCAGTTAGACGGGACTATTCAATATAATTAATACTAGCTGTGCCCCGCGGTTTCACCCGCGTAGATTTAGTTTCATCCTTATTGTCGCGGAACCCTAATATTTTTAATAAATAAAAGTAGCGTAAGTTACTCCTTGAAACATCAGCTACCTACCAGTGAAAGTCCCGTTAAAATCCGTCCAGCCGTTTCAGAGATTACCCGGAATAAACAGACAGACAGACAAACAGACACTTCAATTTTATTTATCTGTATAGATTGAAATGTCTGTTGGCCATTCCAAATGAACAGCTTTTTCAACTCTTAATGCATATAAAATTATAATACGGTACTTTACTGAAAGTTATATTTTTTTTAAATATGTCTTTCATGTTGTTTATTCCGGCTAAACGGCTCGACTGAATTAAACTGTACTTTTACTGGCAGATAGCTTTTTCCTTACTATTATTACCGAAAAAATACTAAGTTTTTATTGTAAATCCTACGCGGGTAAAACCACGAGGCACAGCTAGTATACTATACGGCTTCTGTTAACAATGCAAGAACTTCTCGTAACGTTCTCTCTACTGTAAAATCCCAATTATATACCGATGTATAGTATAACTCTTATGTCATTACGTACGTACGTTAGTTATTTCGCCGGAAATGTTTTGTCATTATTACGTCTAATAGTGCTTAAGTCAAGGTTAAGTTGGATATAAAACACTCGTTAAAACATAACTTACAGCTTAGTGTAAAATATTACAGCGATTAACACAAACTAACGAGTACTGACATAGCACTTCATTTTGAATAGATTAATTCGTAACAACACACGCTTCATTCATTATGATTCATCATTAATTAGCATTACTTATACTTCGCAGTATTTGATGTATCCTTGTCTGTCAGTTACCAGAACATAGAATTCCTACCTATACGAAGTCCTACCTATTAGACGACAAACATCATGTATGTACGTATGCACACGCCTGTGTCAAAGGGGTAGACAATAGTGTGCTAATAGATCACCCACATTTCGCCAGGTATGTTTGTCTCATGTACCTAATAGGGAGCGACCCTATTGCCATTAACCGGGCACAATTCAATTCAATGTATGGATGGAAAAATCCAATAACACTCTGCGCGACCCCTTGGGGCCTACGATCGTTTAAGCAGACCGTATTAAGAACTTTTTAGCTTTGACGTGTAATTTTACGGTACAAATATTAAACGTCAAAGTTCGGAAGTTCTTAATACGCTCTGTTAAAACCGATGATGATAAGCCCCAGGACCTCGTTATTTCAGTAACGCTTATGACTTAGTGTCAACGAAGCAGTCCAACATATATATAATAATATTTTTGTATGCTACAAAATTAGCAAACAAGCGTATATAGTTCGTGACTTCTGCAGGCAATGCTTGCAACACTTGCGCGACACCTTGCATCATGATAAAATTGTTATAGTCACAAAATAAAAGACGAAAAGTGTCTCAACATAGCTAGGCGCCACCTTCCTCATATTAGTAGCAGCTTAGATTTCTAGATGCGACACGGTCATGGCCGCTAATCATTACTGCGTGAGCTATTAACTGCTCAGCTCAAAAAATAGCAATTTGAGAAAATGTCTTGTCAGATTTAAAGATAAGTGACTCGATTTATCTTCTCCCGATTATATCATCGTCCAAAGTATTAAACTATCTTCTAAAGTATGTCGTATAATATTGAGCAAGTCACGAAACGCGAAAATATGATACATTGAAGATGGATTGACGTGAACAACGCAATTCCAAGTAACTTTCAAATGATTGTGTATTGTATTTGGTGTCTTGTCTATTTTATCAACAGAAGTATTTTTCGAGGACATGTTTACTATGAAATTATCTGTACACAGTTTGACAGATTCAATCATAACTACGAAGGCCATTGCCAGTGTTGTTATTATATTAAACTATACCAATCAGTACCAATCAGTTTTTCTGAAAACTTAAGTGCAGTGATTTCACACCACGTGCTTTTATGGTGAAGGAAAATATCATGAGGAAACCTGCATGTCTGAGAAGTAATTCAAAAAGACGTATGTATGACGCCTGAGACGGCGATGGACTCACCATCTGTCACGTTGGTTCTTAATAATCTTCGGGGAATACAGGCATGAGCATATGTATGTATGTATGTACTAAACTATATAATAATGACTTCCTACCGAATTCCTAATCTCAACGTGGATCAGATTATAGTGCACAAGTGTATGCGAAAACACAGGTGTACTCTTTATTCCCTCACTCTCATAGTCCGATACGACCGGAGAGAGATCAGCCCAACGGTTTAACATGCTTTCCGAGGCACAAACTAAACTATACTACATTGTTGCCATTACAATGTCTACGGAAAATGTAAATCTTATTCACCTTATCTGTTACGCAAAAGGCAATTAGGTCCATTCAAAGTCCCATCAACATCAATTTGATTAAAGGTCCCTCAAGAAGAGCCTTAAAAACTTTAACATACCATTTACCTATGATACAAAAAAAACCAGTTAAACCCGTCCTGTGACTAGATGGTTTGATTGAAACGCGGTGACGTCATTATCTGTAATGTTGTTCTAGAAACGAACCCCGCAGAACCTACAAATCTTTTTCTTATATAAATTTGTATCCCTTATTTTTTATCCAAGGTTACAGCTAACAAAACTATAAAAGAATTAGGACTAACGAAAAACAATTAATTTAATATACTTACTCAGAAGAACATGTCATTGTTCAGTATAATTAAATTAAGAATTATATTGCAGCATGGTTATATCTACTCCGTAATGCATACTTGGGTCCCGGCTGGGTCCCGAGTTCGCCTAAAATAAAGTGCGTTCGTTGATGTCTAAACTAACGCATTTCTTCACGAATTGCAAATCCCTATACGAAAAGTCTAAAATCATTTGCGACGCAAATTTTACAAAACTTATTTTCATTTCGGTATTATTTTGGTTTCTTGTTATTTTAATTGCACCTCGGTTTCGATTCTCGCGTTAGGGCAAATATTTTATAGATCCAAATGTTTGTTTGCCATTTGGCTGCGTATTTGTTTTTTGGTACCCATAGTACTTTGTTAAGCTTTGCTGGCGCTGTGTGACTTTGTCTGAACATTATTTATTATTTACAAGCACCTCGGTTCATTTCAGGATTTTTTCAACTATTATAAAGTTGACTTTACTCTACATCTAAGTATAAATATAATAAAGACTATCTTCGGTATCGGACTTTAAATCCAACTTGTCATTAATACCGTATCAAGATCGTAACTAAGTTTAGGAAAATGAACCGTTCAAACAAACGATTTAATTTTATACGAATGTAGCGTTTTTCTTAAAGTACAGTAAAAGTAGACTTCACGAAAAACATTTGGTAAAATTCCAATTAAGAATAGAGGCGTGCGATGGAAAATTCACCTTATAGCCATCAAATGATTGGTTAGCTAATGAACTGTATTATAAACGGCCACTAAGTGCCATTGTTATCGTAAATCACAGCGACCTTCTCCCGACACGGCGAGGTTACTTTCATTGCGTGCTTAGAGATATTCACGCCATTTGAATATCTGAATATAGTGTTGCGTCAGTGTTATAAATTATAAGTAAGCTTCTGTCCGCGCCGCTTTGATTGCGCGGAATAAGTTTTTGTAAAATAGACTACGAGTCAGGGTTTAAGGTACCTCTCGGTTCAGCGATAAAAGGTTAGATTGAGTAGTTACTAGGTACCTCATCACCATCATCTCCCTGGCCACATCCCACGTTTTGTTGGGGTCGGCACTTGATTCAACCCGATGTGGCTGATCACCAAATTTTTATACGAAGCAACTACCATCTGACCATTCGTAACCCCTTTTACAAGGAAGATTTACCAATTTTCCTGGGTCTGAATCTGGGTTTGAACCAGTTGTCAAACTTTCTTAGGCCTGCAACTGACCTGTAACGATTGCCAAAGATTGGCAACCGGGACCGACGGCATAAGGTGCTCACCAAGGCTCGGAGGGTACTCGGGCGGCCAGCCATCCAATTACTGGCTTGGGTTAATGTTACTTAACTTCGTTGATCGAATGATATGCACAATAGCAACTGTACCACGAGCTCCTCGGTACATATGACCCTAATAATGATTAAACGCCGCTAAGGTGGACAAAGAAATCGGTTATTTTGATATTAGTGCTTTATCACAATCAAATGAATGTCCAAATGTCAAAATAGACCTCTCTGCTGTATCTTTAATTTTTGGAAGTATATAATAATTGCTACTTTAATAACTTTAAGCGGCAGAACTTAATGGGGTTGAACGTTGAGCACAAAATTACACCTTACCCAAGTAACTATTGAGAAACTGGCCACGCAAGGACAAGGTCGAAAACGTCACCTTGTCAATCGATTTAGAATTAATCTAGCTACTGAGACTGGATAAAAAATATCACACTTTACACCCGCGAAATGACCTCGTGTAGACTCAATAATACTGGCAAAATTTTGGGTTACATTGACATCGGGAATAAGAGGATGAATTCTTAGACCACATAATCTCTTATTTTTATACCTACATACATTCTATCCATCTACATATATCTATAGAAATAAATTATATGGAAGTGTCTGTTTGCAATTTCAAATTAACTTATCGCAAATACAAATGAAAGTATCCTTACATAAAATAGGAGTTCAGCCGCGGGGTACAGCTAGTCAGACTATACGAAATACCCAATAAGTTGGAAAATGATCTCTTCCAATCTAAAGCTAAAAAGCAAAACGATTTCAAGCAAATCCCTGATCTATGCCCTGGATATAAGGAGTTAATTACCCTGTATGTTTGCCCATTCCAGGATCGACAGACGTGCACATCCCATCGTCTCTGCTCCACTCCATGCAGAACCAGATGCAGAGTAAGGGCGGCTATGAGATGGCTTACGGTGTGAAGGTAATTATTTATTATATTTATATAAATAATTACAATTTGTTATCTTAATTATTATATTACTAACTGTGCCCCGCGGTTTCACCCGCGTAGATTTCACGCGCTATGTATGTTATGTTATTATATGTTTTTTTTTAATAAAATTAGCCTAAGACACTCCTCGAAACATCAGCTATCTGCCAGTGAAAGTCCCGTTAAGATCCATCCAGCTGTTTAGGCGTGATGCCGTGACCAAGGGAAATGGGGATTCATTGTTATATATAAAGATTTAATTAATATATTTTTCTTTTCCAGGTGTATTGATGACTCGGCCTGAGACATCAGTCATAGACGCTAGTGACAGAGTGAATCGCAAATTACTGTGTGTTATTATGATCTAAAACTATATTTATTGTGAGCATATAATATAGCTGTAGGTACACATAGTCAGTATGTGTTTAATGTGTACATAATACGTGAAACCGAATTTTTGATGAACAGTGTCTTCGTGAGTTACCTAATTATTTCTAAGAGTCTTCACTAAGATCCTAAATTCGAATTATTTGAAAATGTTCAAGTTACTACTACACTTGTGTAATTAAAACATTAATTTTCCTCAACATGTGAACATTGAATAGCCCGCACTGAATATTCAAAAATAAATCTCTATCCTCCTTATTACACAAGGTAGTTTAAGCCAAGACTAGATCAAACTCGGTCTAAAGCTAAGTCCATCCCTTTTGAAATCCTTATAACAAAAAGAGATGACACAACTTTTAAGCTAAGGATTTTCTGAAGCTATGTTTTGTAATAAGGGAATGTACTTTGTAAAAAAGTTTTTATACTTTCTGCACTTGTACACAATAATAACGTCTAAAAATATTAGTCGTAGGAAATTGAGAGGCATCTTAAACATAATATTCAGTTTTGTAAGTACTATCCTCGTTTCAAATATAGGTACGTACAAATTGAACGTATGAAACATAATTTCTACTTCTACATAATATCAAACATACTCGCTGTTTGGCAGTACCTAAAAAATTTTAAATCTTAAGGTGTAAGGTATTCATTTACCATAGTCATATTATTAAAGTTTCACAGGAATGTAATATTGTTAACAGAGAGAAAAATACGTCACTTGTTGCAATAAGTTGTTCTGACCAAAGATAAAGTTTTTTTTTTTTATATATCTTGGTTCTTACAGCCATGGTGGCAAACAGCGCTTGATTGCGCTGAAACCGTTAATTATATTAATGCAATACTACCATTATAATTACCATATCAATAAATTATAATTAGCATCATAAACCTGGTCAATTGCAACAGAATTACGTAAAAGGCTCTCTCTCTTATTAATAGTACATGCCTAAGTAACCTTAGATAATGATGATATCCGTCCTGAATTCAATTTCTATGATTTTAGTAACTGACGTTTACTTCAATTAATAAATTCTCGTTAGCATCGCTGTGATTTAGTTGCTGGCAACGCGATGTCCATATTGTCAATTCTACATTTAAAATTATGTTATTTGTTCGATTATTGAACAGAACATAGATATTTTTTAACAACTTACAAGATTTGTTCAACAATCACTTGACATCGGCGGAATTGATGAAGTCAAGCTCGACGCCATTAAATAAATAAAATAAAGACAATAGAATATAATAATGATTTATTTGTTAAAAACTCTAACGGGAATTTATTTGAAAAATAAAAAATACCTACTCTTAAAATGTTAGAAAAATTTAATATGCCACAAGTGCCCAACAGAATTAAAAAAATATTGTAATCCTACTTCACTATATTTACATAGCTATATTTTACCAATTTTACTAATCAATAATAACTTCTTATGAATTATAAATTTGATCATATGCCATCCGTATGTTAGTTTTAAGATATAGAGAGCACTAAGAAAGAATTTAGTTACTATTTACTTGTAAGTTTGTTAGGTAAAAACCTATGTTACAGTTGAAATCATTATGTGGTGTGATGTTAACAAGGTTTTATAGAAGACAAATATCTGCCTGCGACTTCGTCCACGTAGAATAGTTACTTTAGACTAACGCTGACATTAACCAGCGATTGGTCTTAGCGTGATGATAAGATATAGCCTAAAGCCTTCCTCGATAATTGGGCTATCTAACACTGACGATTTTTTCAATTCGTACCAGTTGTTCCTGAGATTAGCGCACAAATTCACGTAATTTTTTTAGTAAAATTGGTAAAATCGTAAGCGTAGGCTACGGCGCGTCTGTTGTTATTCTTAGTCAAAAATATTCTCATATTTAGATAGTAATGTTAATACATTTTTGTAATGATTATTGTATTGTGTCCCTTTTGATGTTGTTAAGTGAACAGTCTCCTTGCCCGATGACTTTTGGGCAAAGGAAAGGCTTGATGAATGAGTTTACAGGAGACTGATACATAATTTACAATAGTACTTCCTTCCAAGATTGCCAAAACGTCAATTTTACACGATTATTGCTCATAAATAGTTGCCTTAATTTGACTAGAGCGATTTATGACAGTGATTATCGTGTAAGGAAGACTGCCATTAATTAGTTTAAATATCGAACACTCGAATATAAGTTTTAAATTAACGTTCTAACTGTGATCAAATCATTATGCGTTAACGTGCATTTTCAATAATCTATCAAAAAACCAGATATGATATATCCATACCTTCAAATTCATAATAATATTAAACAGCGGTAAGGACAAAATGATAGATTTGTTTATGTTTAGTAACCTAAATAACAGATGGATAGAATATTGAAACGGCCGTATGTCAGTAAAGCACTTCTTATTATGATCGCAGTTTCTAGGGAACCCCCTAGTTTGTTCAAAAAAGAAGTGGCATACATATACTTAGGTACTTAAAACCTACCAAAATACCTTTAAAACGGATTGGTCTATGTAATTTAAAACAAAATGATTTCACAGTTTATATTCTGAATCTAAAACTTATATTCGAGCATTTAACCTCTACACAAAATACCTAAAGAAATTTTGTCCTTTTTTAAGTAAAATGACAAAGTGTCTATACTGCATATAAATAGTTTATAATTAAAACTAGATATTTGGATGATAATGGATTTGTTCTGTATAAAAAATGAATACGAAAACTTATTTCTTGTTTTATTTTCACAGTTGTTGCATGTACAAAGTTTGGGGATCAATTATATAATTACATTTTTGTTAGTGAGATATTAAAATAAATGATTTTGGATGCAGAATCGGTATTTCATAGACAACTAAGGGGCCATTGAGAATGGGTTTCAAATAGTTTCAATGCCAAAAAGTCTTGTTTAAATTCAGCTTGCAGTAGATAAGCATGGCCAAATGAATATAGAAAAATATTTAATATTTTAATATTATATCATAATATGACAATAAATAAATATCGAAACACGCAGTGCAGAAATATACCATCTGAAATTGTTAACATAATTTTTGTGACATTAGTTCTACGTTCGTTTGACCAAAATATTTACCTACTAACAATAATGAACATAATATTCTAATTTGCCCAAAAAATAAATTAAAATTCATTAGTTAATGGAAATTAATATTTTTTTTTTTGTTATTGTAGGATTCGAATTTACCAACCTAAAAGTGCTTTTTTTTAAATTGAATGATTTAAAAATATAACTTCAAAATTTCTTGTAATCGGTGATAAAACCATAGACTGATACCATAGTTAGCCGTGTACCCAACACAAAAAAAAACGACAATACATTCAATTGTTCGCTTCCGCGCAGGCTATCAGTTTATTTTGTTATGCATGTTAACCTACCCTCAAGTCATTAAGAAAAATCGTTGAGAAATCTAACTAAATGTCGCGTGTGCAATCACAATCAGAAAATAAACCCAAAATCATCCTCGCTAGTGTCTGTGCACATCGTCGGCTTGGAGATTCATCAGATGCAGCTGCAGACCAAGGTAAGTGCATGCATGATAGTTTTAGGACTGCATATCTAGAAATCTTAATAATCGTAATTCGTAATATTGTCGTACCATCCAGTGTTTGCCACTGTATTTTGTGGTGCGAATACTACATGTCCTATGCTGCAGACGATGGCTCGTAATTTTTAGGATTCCCCATTTATTTAGACGGTAGGAATTTGTTGGAAATATTTTTTCTTTTTGTTAATTTTTTTAGGTTATGCCATCATATGTATGTAGGTCGACACAATATGTCTATATGATACGTTGTAACTGTAACAAAACTTAATTTCTATGGAATAATCAGTCCCCCTGGTGAACGATGATGATGTCAAGCGCTATAGAGACCATGCCGGCGCGTCGGAATTGGTACCCTCTATGTACCTATCTATAAAGTTGTCTTCTATAATGGTAAATAAAGTTAAGCTAGGTCGGAACTAATTATTACCTAGACTGCACAGGTACCTATACTAGTTTGGTTTTATGAATTCGCCGGGTGCCTGGTAGGTGCTAGGTAATGCATAATATAATGTGCTATACGTAATTGCTAAGACCGTTGCAGAAGGCGACTTAACCAACAATTAGGGTAGCCAAACATAAAAATCTTCCCCAAAAAGGATTGCGTGAAACACTAAATATCGCCAGACACAGTATAAATTACCGAATTATATTTGAGGTATTTTATAAATAACAATTCATAATTATTGAGTCCTCCACAGTAGCAGTCGATAAAAATCGTCCAGATCACAATAGGAAGCACTTAAAATATTGTCGGTAGTACGATGATATGTATGTATTGAAATTAGTAACATTATTTTTATTTCGTTTATTTTTTTATAGCTAGCACAACTATCTCCATTGACTTAAACTCTATGGTTTATTTCAAACAGCATAACCTGCAAATTCACTGTCATGATTATTGGTAACACCAGTATTAAAGCCAAAGATTGCACGATTGCCTCTACTGTATATTGTGATTGCTGTTGCTGATATCTGCAACTACTAACAACCGCTCAATGAGCAATCCAGTCGCCTGTCACTTGTCAGTGAACTGACTAGCGTCCGCTAGCTCTGTAGGTAAACTAACACAATTTTAATGAAAAGTTGCAAATTTCTTTGTGAAATTTTGGATTAAAATGATAATAACTATATATTTATCCGTAGTAGCAATTAGTCTTGTGATATTTAAAATATACCAAGTAGTGACTTGTGGCGTGTGTAAATGCGATGCTAAAATAATAAACAAAGTGGTGATCGTCACTGGAGGTAACAGCGGCATTGGGTATGAGACTGCTAAAAACTTAGCTGAAAGAGGCGCAAAAATCATACTAGCTTGTAGGAATGAAGACAAAGGTATCGCTGCAAGAGATGAAATAATAAGTGCCACTGGGAACCACAATATTATATACAAACATTTAGATCTAGCTTCCTTTAAATCTGTGCGTTTATTCGCCGATGACATTCTTAAAACTGAGAAACGCCTTGATATTCTGATTAATAACGCTGGCACGGGGAAGTTGGACAACTCCTTAACGGAAGATAACCTTCCCATTGAAGCTCAGGGGAACCACTTCGGTCCGTTCCTCCTCACCATGCTGCTGCTGCCGCTCCTCAAGACCTCGACACCGAGTCGCATCATAAATGTTTCCTCCATAATGCACAAATTTGGTAAATTAGATCCTGATAAGTTCGTAGTAAAGGCGAAAACTTCAATGCAACATAGACGCGTTTATTCTAACACGAAACTTGCAAATATGTTGTTTACAAGGAAACTAAGTAAAATGTTAGAAGGTACGGGGGTGACTGTGAATGCTCTACACCCCGGGGGAGTGAATACAGAGATATTTAGGAACCAAATGTCAGCTGTGAGGTTCTTACTGCGGCTGTTCTTGAAAACTCCAGTGGAGGGAGCACAAACTTCCATTTATCTAGCGGTAGACCCAACTCTGAGTGAGACAAGTGGCAGATACTTCGCTGATTGTCGGGAAACGAAACCTGCAAAGAAGGCGCTGGACGACGCGACTGCCGAGGCGTTATGGGAGCTCTCGGAGAACATTGTTGGCATGCGATATTAGATAAGATATTATATTTACAATTTGTTATAATACAATTTTGAATACCCACCTATTTTCATTATGACAACCTACCTGCGTCTTATGATAATTATAAAGATTGTTCTAAATACAGTGTTTTATAAAATAAATACCAAGTAGTCCTATTGCATATGAATGTAGGTACCTAATCAAACACGATGTAATCATGAAATTGTACGGTACCTACTCATTATCTACGGTAGAGACGTAACTATATACGGCTTCGTCAGTTGTAAACCTGAAGGTAAAGTCAGGTAGGTCATGTGTTGTGAACGCAACGGCAAAAAAATGCATTTCATTAAGAAATTTGATTTACAATTTGGTAGAATAATACTTACTTACTTAGGTACCTCTTGTTTACGCTCTATTAACCACAAATACAATATTGAATACGAAAGGCAAAAAAAATTGCCAAGTAAGTTCCGCGCTGCTCCCGTTCTGAATGTTTCCATAACATTTACTCTCTATTTTATTTATTCTCTTCGTCTCTCCGTCACTTTGCAAAGTCTTATTGGGTTTTTCCATCTATATTTTCCAAGTAACAACAATTTACTATTGTTAAAAAACAGACAAAAGTACTTACTTAACCTTACTACCAAAAATTACAAACAGACACTTTAATTTTATTTATCTGCATAGATTTGTTACGTACTTACACCTTGCATAAGGTACATGATTGATCCCTGCGAGGTCATCCTACCCTAAATAATTAAATAATCTATTACCTAGAGAAATATTTCTTTAAATCGGTTCTGATGTTTATAACCATAGATTAAATATAAAATAATGAAAAAAAAGTTAGCAATCTTACCCCCTCGTTGAATCATTGTATCTTTTTGTTGTTTTTGACTTAATCATTTTCTTCCATAAAATCCAAAATATTCGATCATGATTGTCATATCCTGACAACGCTTACGATTAGATAATTATATTATTTTATTTAATCCGGATTACGTCGGCAGTGGAGAGCGACTAAACAGTAATTGAATTATTAGATAATTACACACTTACATTATTACATACATATATACACATATGTGCTAGATAGACGTAGTGCACGTATAGAGAGGATATATACAGAGGTGTACTTTTAGTACCTACAGCCTTATTTCGCCAGTTTTGTTCTGGTCGCACGCCATAGTGGTGTCATTAATAGGACAGCTTTTATAACACATTCATTAAAAGGAATTCAAACTATTGATAAAGATTTTAATTTATAAACAACCAAGAAAAAAAATAAAAGAAAGTTGATAAGGATAACTTAAAACTAGTGCAGTGGGTTGAAAATATTACCCCGTGGACCCACTGTGGGTCAAAAACTGGTCCACGGTTAAAGCGGCGTCAGTTTCTATTCTATTCTATTCCTTAGCTTTGACAACTATTATAGCACAACCAAGCCTTACTTTCTACGTATAATTAATAATAATCACATTGTAATTAATCATTAGTCACCTTCGTAACAAACTCTTCAAATATATAAGCGGTTAATTGGTTATCCATGAGTCTATATTATTTATTATAATTTTCTTATTCGCAATAACGTGAGAATCGTTTCGTTTTTTAAACTCATATTTGTGTACCTTATTGAATATATTAATCAGGCACGCGCTTGACCTTTTACTTTTATAAAAAAAAACAATAAACAACCAAGAAAAAATAAAAGCATGTTGAGTTTTTCGCATATTTATTGCTGTTACATTAACATCACACTTGGTAAATTTTGAAACTTTTTAAGAATTTTCACTAAAATAATTTATAGTTTTCTCATTATTAATTTTGATATCGATATTTTTCACACACTGCTCAAAAGTCCATAATTATAACCAAAATTATTATCGCCACAAACGTTTTGTTACAAAAATTTATAATAATCGCGACGATCACTAAAATTACGTCTAGTACTCAGCATGTATCACCTTTTCCTGTGTCTATGCTCGGACCGCGCGGCGCTGGGCTTCGACTTCTCCTTATATCGGGGCTCATCTGCAACAATCAATTAAATAGATCAAAATTGTTATTTATAACATTCTTTTAAAAGCACTTTCTAATCGCTAGATGAACAAAGAAAAAAAAATAGGATTATAAATGTTACCAATTACAACCGGGCTTGAGAAGCTGCTTTTACTGAGCAGAACTTTTACCGACAAGCGGCTCTACAATTACTGTTTCCAATAATATTGTTATTATATAATTAACTACTTAATTATCTCATGAATATTGAATAAGCCCATGGACATAAGTAGTTCCAATGCTCAATTAACGTCAAAAATAAGTAAATATTATAAATTAGTATACCAATTCCAGCCAGTCCAAACAAATTTGTGTGCAAGTGGCAAAAGTGTAGTGTACCTGTGTCGTTGCGGAGGTGTGTGCGGTAGTGTAGTGTACCTGTGTCGTTGCGGCGGCGAGTGCGGCAGTGTAGTGTACCTCTGTCCTTGCGCCGGTGCCTCCGGTCCCGCGAGCCGCGCGAGTCGGGCGAGGAGCGTCGTCGCGGCGAGCGCGGCGAGCGCGGCGGGGAGTGCGGAGCGCCGCGCCACCACCAGGCGGGCGGCGCCGACGCGTGCGGCCGGAGCGCTGCGCCGCCCGGGTATACCGCACTCGCCTCCATGCCCATCTACACCAACGTATACAACATATTGTATAGAACCATCCAATGCGAATAATATAAGCAACAGTAGGCCTAAACAAAGTAAATCATCCTCGCGCTTGCGCTAGTAGAAGCGATATAAAATGCATGGAAATTACAATCATAGTTACAATCAATAATCAAATAAAGATATTTTTGAGTTTGAATTTGACAAAGTGACAAGAATGACAGAGACGTGAGAATGACAAAGTAGACATCAAATGAAAATGATGATAAAAATGGTTGAAAAAAAAATATGAAAAAACTATTCGGAGTGTCAACTAGTAGAATATGTATAGTATTACCGGCGGCGGCGGGTAGTTGTGCGGCAGTCGGTAGGGCGCGGGAGGCACGGAGCCTTCGCCCTCGGCGCACACCAATGGCGGCGCCGGTAGGCGGCTCGGACTCTCCGGCGTTGACAGCTGACACAACATATTATAAATATTACATTAGATGGCAATAAAATACAAACACGCAGGACTCAAAACCACGATCTCTGCAAATCGTGCAGTTGCTCTTCCAAATGAGCTAATCAGGATATTCAGTAGGTCTGAGACAAGGACGCAAGTAATTATTTTTCAGACCAAGTGATAAGGGTGGTCAAACCCAAAAAAAAACTATATCATTGAATTATTGCATTTATTTCACTATGACTCACCTGTTTCTTGAGACTATTGAAGTCGTTGCTCATGTCGCGGTACCGCTGGAGGCACTCCTGCCACATGCTGGCCATCTCCGTCATCTCCGAACGTTGCTTGTTGATCTCCTCCTATTTAACAACATGCAATATATGGTCAACATGAATAAAATACATACCCCGCTCATAGATTGTGACGGCACCTGTACTCGGCGATACGGATTCTCGACCTAATTTTTGTAATGAGAGCTCAATGAGGGTAGTCACAAAAGTTTTTTAATTTGCGTCTGTGTTAGTGCACCGTTTCAGTGTGACATAGGCGACGATAAGTACGGTACCATGAGCCTGGCGTCGGTGTCACCGACGTCCCTCGCGACGGTCTCGTATCGCCGCATGCACTCGCGCCACAGACGCAGCTGCGCCGCCGCCGACTCACGCACATTGGCTGCAGACTCCTACACCCACAAATAATCATTGGTACCGCTGCCAAGAACCTATTGTGGCAGTGTTTCGACCTTGAGGCCTACTATGATCGTTTCAGCAGCGCGTGTTAAGAACTTCTTAGCTTTGACATTTTCAATAGTAGAAGAGCATAGCGTAATTGGGCTATACAACTGAAAAACAAGCTTAATTACTTAAATTCACAATCGCAATGTTTTTATAAAAATCTCAAAATCAGACGGCGTTGTCCCCTCCATAGATATCGGACTATACGAGGACCAGGCAAATTAGAAACTCGATTATTACTTTCTACAGCCGTAGCTACCTACACACCGACCGGTTTGAATCAGCTTGAAACTAATCTATCTGTCCATAGGTATCAATTAGCATACTTCACCCCAGCTAAACTAGATTGAATATGGAAAGCTTCAAGTGTATATTTACATTGACAGCCTTGTCCTGCCCTTGCGTTTGCGAGATGCCCTTGAAACATCGCATCAACTCCTTCCACAGCTTCATCATCTTGTCCATTGCCTCTCGTTGCTCAGATATCTCTTGCTAGAAAATTAAATATTACACAGGGTCTCATAAGCGTCAGATTATGGTCAATTAAACATTTTCACAATTTAAGTTCAAATCGAAGGTATATCTGTTCTGCCTGCTTGGCTACACTGCAGACTGCTGAATAGATCATGATAAAGTCACTGTAGCTCATTACATAGCAATAGCAGAAATCATAGGTGAAATGACAGTAAAAAGCAAGTGAGCAAACTAACCTTCACCACCCGCAAATAATTGCTCTTCCCACTAACTGTACTCGTTTCCCCATCAGCCACACTGAGTCCCGAGTCTCGCTCCCTCTCCGAATACCTGTCCTTGTCCCTATAGTCTTTCTCTCTATACTCGTCTTCCCTCGACGCCACTGAGGTCTTCTCGAAGCGTTCCAAGTTCCTTCTCGATCGACGGTCTCTACTCGACAGATTGGTGAACTGACGCTCCCGATCTACATTCTTCTCCTCGTAGTATTTGTCATCATACCGCCTGTCTCTGTCTTCGTAGCGCTTGTCCTTGTGACCGTCACTCCTGGCCGTTCTCCTACATCTCTCCTCATCGGGGTACCCTTCCCTGTGAGCATCGAAGCTCCTGCTCATTTTTTCAAAGTATTTCTTTTTGTCCTCTTCATAGTTCCTCCCACGGACCTCTCTGTCGTAGTCTCGATGCCGGCAGTGATCGATGCAGGTCCTGGTGGGGATGACCTCTGGGGGGTACTCCCGATATCTGTCGTCTGTGTGTATCCTGGAGCGGGTCACGTCAAGTTTGCTGGCGCATTTGGGTGCAACCTTCTGGTAGCAGTAGCATTTGTCATGCTTTGGTCGTTCAGGTTCGTTCGGCGATATGTCGCGTTGCGCTCGGCAGTTCTCATGACTCCTGATCCTGGATGGTTGGATAACTTCTCGGGATCGTTCGCGACTTTTGAGTCTCAAGGGATGGCGGTCCGTATCGTATGCATCGTGTCTGGAGGCCACCTCGCATTGTAACGACTTATGACTTTGTGTGCGTTGCTGGAAAATAACGAGCACGTAATGTGAATTAAATGATTAACTCAGTACTTAGAGTGTATTGGTGCTGTTCGTCTGTGTACAGAGTTCGCGGTAATTTACGTATTTCGCGAACAAACCAGCCAAACATAAAATTTCAATAAATACGAAATAAACTCTAGATTTTTTTACTTACCACTGGATTGGTGTTCGCATAACGTGTAGTTTTCTCATTCATCTTGGCGCACAGTTTCGCAAACGTTTCGAAAAGTACAGTCTGGTCTATGGTTTCTTTTTGAGGCCTGTCATATTAATTGAAATGATTTTACTAAGAACAAGACTTACATAGGTACAGGGAAATCCAATCGACAACATTAAGGGGCTTGAAAAGCTGAAGCTCAACCGTATTTATACGCAATACGCAAGCCAATAAATGGTTGAAAAAAAAAAATTCTCTCGCTTCGAATATTTTTCGCTATTTCTCATAGTTAGGTAAGATTTGTCCATCTGCACCCACTTGAAAATATCACCTATTCTTAAAACTTATGTGTATTACCTACTAGCAGCCCGCCCTCGCATCACTTCGGATTACGACTTTTTGAGAATATTACAACTTTTGATTACTAGAGAAATATACCTATATTAACTATAAACCCAACGGAATTCAAATCCTACATGCTAGTAAAATCCTTACCAAGTTCCGTAACATAGTTTAGAGGAAAGAAACGTTCAAACAGAATATTTTTTTTATGGAAATAGCGACTTAAGTTTATACTATTTTACTATATATTTATATAGCAATGCTAGTGATGTACTTGTCGTGTTCCCTAGCAGACGTCTCCCGCCGCCGTCGATGGTGTCGATGCGTCCGCTCGCTCGGGTCGCGCTCCCGGCTGTCGCGCCGCTCCTCGTACTTACGAGAATGACGCTGCCTGCTCGAGCCCAAACAAATCCTCTTACTACTGGGTTGGTAATTTTATTTTACTTTTCAACAAGACTGCTTTAATTTTATTATTTATCTGCATAATAGTTTTTGATATCTGGATAATAAATAAACATTCTTTTTTTCGTTTTCCTTCCATATGGCTATCTAAACCAGTACCTAAGCTATTTCATTATTATTTTTCTCATTGCTTTTTATTATTAGCTACTTTCCGTTTAAGTACCAAATTACCAAGAACTAAATATGTAATAAATTACGATCTGAGACCGAATGAGAGTTTAGCAGAGCATGCTATGATCTTTGTATGAAAAGCGTCCATTGATAGACAACAGTAACCGCTTATCATCAGCTCGATTATCAGGTTTGTATAATACCGCTAACCTGACTATACCACTGGTATGGTAGACAAATGTACCCACGAAGTAATTATCAAAATGTACTTACTTCTTTTTATCTCTTTTGATAGCTTCTTCCAAAAATGCATAAATACATGAATCCTGATCTTGTGCTATAGACTCCATAGCGTTGCTTCCATGCTAAAAGTATAATAAAATAAGTTGTACCTACTATTTTAACCCATTCGAATAATTTCGATATTTGTATTTGAATAAATCGTTACCTGTGGCGGTGTGATTGATCGTGGCGTGGAGACCAATCCCGCCTTCAATGCCAGTGAAATACCTTCCCTCCTATAAAATAAAACATGTTTTGCATTGCAAGTCACGAATTCAATCGGAGCACTCAGCGAAAATATTGGGGATAACTGAGCATGTACTCTATTCGCGTCTCGCGCCATACAGACAGTGACAGACTCATATGAATACTGCGCTGCAAGGTCAGCGCCCATAACTCAAGACGGCACCTGTACTTACTTGAATGTATACATAGCCTGTAGGCGCTATAGGTATTCCACGAAGGGGTAGGCAGAGGTGTTGTAATGTAATACACTTTTCACCCAAGATGAGTAAGTACCAACGTGACTGATGGTGAGCCTATCGCAGCCTCAGGCACCATACATGAGTCTATGAATTACTTCTCAGACAACCGAATAAAACTTACGCAGGACGCCGGTGGCGGCGCGGCGAACGCGAAGACCGGTGGACATCGACAGGAGACTGCTCCACTGACGGACTACTGTCTCTTTCCCTGTTGGGGTTATCATACTTTTGATAGGTATTTACCTACCATTTTATCTCTTAGCTATTCGAGTTAGGGAACATAAGTATACGTAGGTAAGTAACTCTTAGATACTACACTAGCGAGCGATTGCGTTTTTAGAAGGTCCCACTATTAAAATGATTTAGCTTTATCGTTAATCATCAGTCACACGTTATGAAGTAGTATATTTAAGTGTGTACCTTTTAGCGTGGATCTCCGAAGCTCCGCCCCCGGTCTGCGCAGCCTCCATGTCGTGCAAGCTGGGCTTGGCTGACCCTACTCGGCATATGTTGTTCTGGCACGCCTGTCGGTAAGTAGTGCATACTATTTTATTGTACCTACATTGTTTTTGAGTAGAACGTGCTTTCCGCTCCACACTAGGCATTTTGAGAGGTCACAATGGAGTACTCATTTTACATTAGCTTTATTTAACGACTCGAATGATAATTAAAGAAATGTTAGGCAACTGTCTATGTACCTACATAGAACCTAATTCTAGCACTTATAAACAACCAAAAATACTGAGAAACAGCAAAAAGCTGGTTGCAGCTGTAGCAATTTTATTGTTACAATTTGCCACATAGTGGGCAAAAATGCTCTACTCAGATAGCTTTTCAGCCACTTAGTCCACATAGTCCACAAACATAAACCTCGTTTCGGTCCGTAATCTCGCGTACACACAACACGTACAGACGCGTAATAACTATGATACTGATACCAAATACCTAGGGTAATTCACTGTAGGTCCTTATAAGTGCCGTCACAGGTTATGAGCGCTAGCCTTGAATGACGTAGTCATTCCTTAAGTCCGCCTATAGTGCGCGACGCTAATAACATTCATGCGCAGTTGTCGCCATTATTTTCGCCGAACGCTCATAAGTCGTGACAGCACATGAAGATTAGGTACTTATGCTTTACTTACGCTGGTGGAGTCGTCTGTGACTACAGAGTTGGTGTCATCCAATCCCTCGCGCTTTTTCCTAGTCCGCTTTCGCTTAGATGCGTCGAATACATGGAACAATTTTTTACTATCGCTCGACTGACACTCCATCGCATATAGTCGAGAGGATCTCGCGACATTAGACTAAGGATACTACTAAATCTATTATTTGCTTCACTGTTACAGAAATAATTCCAACAATTTTTTTAAAATTAATGAAAGAGAATTTAAAATATTTTACCAAACATACGCGGACAAAAATGAAAGATGACAAATTGTAAAAGAACTTTTTAAAATAAGAATCTTCTAGGACGTGCACAGATGACGTTGTGTTGACTGCCAGGAGTTCAAAAAAAGTTCACCTTCAGAATATTCAAAAAATATATCCCATTACTATAAATTATATTGCATAGGCAAAATTTTTTTCTTTTATTACTTTATTACATTACACTTACCTTCATAATAGACGAATTCTTCTATACTGTAGGGCAAATAGTACCTATGTCCATTTGCTTTTTTCATTCAGGGCTAAATTCGTTTAATAATGTCGACGCTATAATTTATATGTATCTCGAATGCGTTTTTGAAAATAATTCAAAAATTTGAGCAAAAGATTACCCCAAAAGCCCAACCAAGTTTACTTTGAACAGTGGTGTTCTATGAAGACAATATTATAGATATCGCTATTTCTTTCTTACATTCACAATCGAATGCAACGGTTCAACACGTTATTATAGTGAACGCTTTGCTTATACTAATTGATTTCAGCACTGGCAGTTTTTGGCAAATTAAATTCCTAGTAACGATAATAATTTTGTATTGAAGGTGTATTGATGAATCATAAAAAGCCAATTAAAAAAAATAAAATTCAGATTCAATTTCAATATATTATAGATTATTGTAATAATTCACATTAAACTTAATTAACTTATAGCCCACATAAGCTCCTCGCACTCGTCACTATGGTTCTCTTATAGACAAAGGCGCTAAAGGTACTCGGTATAAAATCTCCATCATAAAACCAATAAACAGATTCAAGTCCCATTTTATTATAAAAATCAAAATTACGAGTTATAATACATCTTTTTCTCAATCGAACAATAGAAATCGATTATTAGCACATTGACATTCTCGTAAATAAAATCATCGTGGACATAAATAACAAAATCGGATCGTAGAGCTAACACTCGGTAGTGAGGCAGGCGGTCCACCGTATCCTATATGTACACGTGCCCGCGCGGGTATCATCAGTCTGGTCACTAGAGCGGCTAGAGCGGCTGGCTGCAGTGGAACAGCACGTCGGCCAGCTCGTGCGCCACCTTCTGGTCCAGGATCTGCGACATGACCAGCGACAGCAGCCGGCGCTCGTGGCGGCGCAGCAGCGGCCGGTTCTCGGCGTGCTCGGCCAGCCGCAGCAGCGTGGCGGCGGCGCGTCGCAGCATGTCCAGCGACGTGCCCATGGCGTCGGGGTTGTCGCGCAGCGCCGCCACGCCGTGCTGGTTGGCCACGCCCAGCGCCGCGTGCTCGGCGCGCTCGATGAACGCCACCAGCTGCGCCACGGCCGGCGCCTGCCCCGCCACCGAGCGCGCCGCGCCGCCGCCCGCGCCCGCCAGGTAGTGCAGCAGGTTCACGGCGAACTCGCGCACCACGGGCCGCTCGGGCCGGCACAGGTCGCGCGCCAGCCCCGCGCACAGCTGCCCGATGCGCGCGCGCGGCGGCGTCGCCAGCACCAGGTCCACGTTGGCGTCCGTCACGCACAGCTTGCACAGCGCCTCCAGCGCCAGCCGCCGCGGCGACAGCGGCGAGCCGGCCGCGGCCGCCGGCGGCGCGTCGCCCGCCACGGCCGCGGGGCACACGCTCCAGTGCAGCAGCCCGTCCAGTAGCGGCCGCGCCACGGCCTCGGGCTGCGCCGCCAGCTCCAGGCCGCCGGCGATGTTGGCGCACGCGACGAGCGCGTCCTCGCGCAGCTGCGCCAGCGTGTCCCACCACCACTCGGCGCCACCGCGCAGGCTGGAGCAGCAAGCCGGCGAGTCGGGCGAGTCGCGCGCGGCCCTCTCGTAGGCGCGCGCGCGGGCCGCTCGCGGCGCGTGCTCGTGGTGTAGCAGCAGCAGTTTTCCCGCGAGCGCCAGGAACGCACCCGACCGCGAGAACTCCGCCTCGTTGCCCGGCACGAACGTGAGCCCGCGCAGGATGTTCGAGAGCGCGATGCAGCGGCGGGCGAGCGCCTCGCGGGATTCGCTGACGAGGTTGAGGCTGGGCTCGTCGCGAGTGTAGCACTCGTCCTCGTAGTCTTCGAGCCGGCGTCGCTTGAGAACACCGGCGGGGTCGCGCACCTGCAGCGCGGGGCGCCGCTCCGGCTCCAGGTCCATGGGCTCGGCGCGCAGGTCGTCGCCGGAGTGGGCGGGCGGCAGGTCCGGCGGGCGCGGCTCGGGCGGGTCGGGCGCAGGCCGCTGGGCGGGCGGCGAGGGCGCGGACCGCTGGCCGGGCAGAACGCGCACGAAGGGCAGGTGCACGGCTTCGGGCCGCAGGCCGGGCACCAGGTGCGCGGCGCCCGCGTCGCCGGCGGGCTGCCACGGCTCGAGCACGTCCTCGACGCGGTCGGCGCGCTCGGGCTCGTCGGGCGCGAACAGGTCCTCGTCGGGCCGGTAGGTGACGGGGTGTCGGCGGCGCGACTGCAGCGTGTAGTTCTCGCCGTGCAGCAGCGGCGTGCGCGCGGCGGGGTCGGGCGGCGCGAGGCGGGCGCGCGTGACCACGGGGGCGGGCGGCTCGCTGGGCGGCGCGTACCACGGCTCGGGCTCGCTGGGCGGCGCGTCGAACACGTCCGCCAGGCTCCGGTGGAAGTGCTCGAGCAGCAGCTCCAGCAGGCCGGGGAGGTGGGCGAGGCCGAAGTAGCCTATGCACGAGTCGTCGAACAGCAGGATGTTGAGTATGTCGAGCGCCCAGCAGGTCTCTGCCAGCAGCCCCGACTTGAGCGCCATTACGATGCGCCAGGCGTCGACGGGCGCTACGTCGGCCTTAGTGAGCCGCCGTCTCTTCTCGCTACTAGGCATCGTCGCCTCCACGCACTCCGCAGGGAATGTCAGTTCTCGCCTAATTTGCGGCGCACCACTTTGCTGAAATATAAAACGCATATTTCATACCGTTGTTTTTATTTATCCTTTGTCACCTATAAGTTCTAGAGGAAGGTCTTTCCAGCGGTGCAATACTGCAATAGTCGACAAATTAATAGTATCATGCTCATCCATACAATGCAGCAGTAAGAATGAGTATCAGCTCATTCCTACTGCTGCACAATTTTAAGAGCCCGTACGAATACTCACAGGTGAGGGTGCCGCTGCGGAAGGGTAAGGTTCTTGCGTCGGCGGCCTCGGCGCGCCACCCCACGCTGGACCGCCGCTTGACTGGAATATGCACAATAAATCCTATTACAACACTATGCTATTACCACAATATAAATACATACAATCCGCTAACAAAGCAGTCTAGACTGCGCAATCTTACAGCGGAATCCCGATTGATCCCCGATCCTCGCTGTGTTTAGGATGACTCACGCTAAGACCGGCTGTCCGACCGCATCTTTGCCCTTAGCGCGGTCAACTTATATGACGTATGAACACACTGAAGCTATACCAGGTGACGGTGGATTTACCATCACGAGGGCCGCATGCTTGTTTACCACTTTAGTGGAAATAAAAAATTAAAAGTTGATAACACGTCCTCTGGTGAGGATGGCGCGTACCTGTGAGTAGGGTTGGTGCTGCCAGTTGGGCGCGGGTTGAGGCGGGCGCCAGGGCGCAGGCGCGGGCGGCTGGGGCGGGCGGGGGAAGGCGCCGCCCCACGCGCCCCCGAACCGCGCCGCCCCCGCGCCTGCCCCCGGCGCCGCCCCAGCATAGCCCTCGCCTTTCGCGAAGTCCGGGTGTCGCCGGGGAGCCCCGGCCCCCTGGCCCGCCCCCGGACCGAGACCCTTGCCGCCGCCGTACTGTTGACCCGACAATATACAATAAACACACACCCCCAATCACACGGCTCTATTCTTCACCTCCTGACACCAATTGTGATCCACCCTGATTGTAAATATCACTTCGTGTATTGTCACCCACAAATTCAAAAATGATACAACCTTAAAATCTAGGACATTATAATGTATAGTCTTTTAAAAAAAATAAACATTGTAACTTGTGACTTTGTGGGTAATCTTCACAACACCTTCAACTTTTCTATCTCTAGTACCATAAAGTTGAGCTTGATATTATGTAAACTACAGAGATGGGACAACAACTGATACGCATTCTCTGTGAGGATGCAATTCCAGGATTGGAGAAATCGAGCCCTTAGAAATTGAAATCGCCGAATCCATGTTATTTACTAATCACATGTAAACAAAATGGACACTTCGTTTAGAAAAGCACAAAATTATTCTATTGTTACACTTGCCGTGCACCCAATTAACGCTCGAAGCGTTAACAATCTTACGTGATAATGTATGAGATTATTTCCAACAATTCACTCAAATGTACATATAAATGTTACATTGGAGCGAAGTGTCGCCATATACAAAGCTAGTCCATAACTTACAGCTAAGCTTACATGATATAGTGAACTGAATGCATGCACATGAGTAAGTGATCGAGATCATCGATATAAGCCACCACCACACACTCTTAACCTTTACTTCCATGTTCTGATTAATTTGTTAAATTTTGATAAAGTTGACGGACGGAATTTGAATTAATTTTGAGCTCATCGTCTGACACTCGACGATAGCCAATTGAAAAGCCAATTATTAATCACACCGCAAGCCAAAATTTTGTTAAACAAAAATAGAAGAAATAATAACAGTGATAGCTTAAAATTTGGTCAAGCCAGTGGTATTATCCGAATATAATTAAATGAAGCCAAAACCACGGATGATATCGCCCCTCGCGTCGATAGTCGTCACCCAAGCCCGAGCTTTGGTATTGCCATGTTGCCAATGCGAATACAATGTTGCCAATAATAAAAATACGCCAAAACATTACGTTATACTATGTGAATATTTTTTTACTTAGCTTACTGTGCAAAGAATTTATTTGATTTTTATTTTCATCAAATTATTGTGATGTAAGGCAACAATAAACGGAATAAAAACCTATGTGCTTTAAAATTCGTTTTTTTGTTCACAAATACAATAGGCGTCTAACTCTTGAGTGCAACATACGTAACTATGGTGCTCCACTTGAGATGACCAGCACAATCAATGACGTACCATACTCATAAACCTTCTATAAATCTTGAATGACTATAATATTTATTTCTCGCTCTTTACGTATTGTTTGAATATGTGAAGATGAGACGATATATATAGCCAACCGACCCGGTAATTCGCAACGACCAAATAAGTGTTCCAGAAGTCATTTTGCAGCTAAGGACTGCTATTTACACTTGGGAGCAATGAATTCAGTTCAACGACATACATTCACATTTCACACGTGTGAAACAAGTGGCCTAATACCGAAAGTCTATTCAAGATTAGGTAAACTATAATTTTCAACATGAGAGGAATTTGAGATGGACTCAGTTTCAGTATAAGGTGCCTTAAGTTTGACGGCTTATCAAATAAGTTGCAATACTTTTTTCAAACAATTTTTTTATACTTAAATTAAAAAGCAATCATTGTTAGTTTTTATCTTGATAAACAGAATTCTTTGCTCCATTTTTGACTTTATAGGAACCCCGATCAGTCGATTCGTTGGTGAATAGAGAAAGGTCAGACTTATAGTTGGTTTATAAGTACTAGTGTGTCAGCATGAGCAACGAGTATCGGTGGGTCGGGGCGTGGGCGGTGCGGTGAGATGGACCGTATCGCCACTAAATAACAGTACAGAGGGACGGCTTCCTACATGCGAGCGACAACCGGCGCACGCACATAGACGCGTGCGTACGACCTCGGTTACAAGTCGGTCGATTACCGAAAACTTGAGCCGAGATACTAGTAAGTACGCGTCTATATAGAGAGCCTAGTGCGAATTTTTCACAGCCGCCGTCACAAGTCACCGCGTCGATTACGTCGACGCAGATTTGTATAGGATCGGAACAGCGCCCCTGTCGGCCTAAAGATTACACTATTGCGAGCGCATACAAATCTACGTTTACGTCGACGCGATGACTTGTGACGGCGATTTTAAGAAAACTTGCAATAGGCACTCAGAATATTGCTCTAACCTTTAATCACACTTTGGGAATTTGTAAGGCCATCGACATTTTCCTTTCCTCTACAAAATGATCAATTACTGGTCGATTTTGTATGAAAAGTGGACATCGATAATGACAACTTCAAAATATTTGTGTTCACACAATTTTATATCAGTAGTTTACTGAATTAATTCCGAAAGTATGAAAACCGCTCAGAGCAGCATTTGTATGTGCGTGCGCATGGGTGTATGACTCAAGGTAGAGGAGCCGTGCCCGGTCCGTAGGTGGTATAGAGTGGTATCGCCAATATGGGAAGCGGTGTGGAGTGCGTGGTACAAACGTCCGTACGTAGGGGCGGGGGGGCGGCGGCAGGGGCGCCACCAGCTGCCGCGCGAGCTGCGAGCTCATTAGGCTACTGACCGCGCCGCCGGACATCTACACACCACCAAACAGAACCGTCACTACCGACCAACTATACGACGGATCTTAGCTGGCTAGTGTACAGGTTGCCAAGCGACCATACAAACTAAATTTCAATGATTTTTAACTATCTTCCAGATATATTTTAAAAACAATAGACTTAAGTGTAAATCTGGGGGGACTAACATCCATTACCTCATCCTTATAACTTATTATGTTTCTAGACATTTATCTACTGAATATTATTGAATCTGCTAGGCAGGTTCCTTATAAACGTCAATTAACGAAAACTACATTAAACATTTTATTTTAACGCTTATCTTTTTAACAATTTCAATTTCGAAATATTTGGCGGCTGTGAAAAATTAATGCAATTACATCTACCTTTGTCAAAAACAATTCTAAAGGCGAGATCAAAAGTAATGGCAATAAACTAAATATAATATGTATGTGTATAATAGTACACCACCCAGGTACGTAGGTAAACGGTGCGGTATATAAGCACAGGGTCGCATACGTAACATACACAATGAGGTATTCCTTGCATGCTAGTCATGCACGGCTGTCAACACTATTCTCAGGCTAGAATTACTACAGGAGACATTCCGAAGGTAGCCCACATGGCCGAAAAAACCTTAAAGTAAACATTAAAAACAACGGTATCACTTAGAAACTTCCTGAGTCAAAAAAAAATACGTTACGGGTAGTTTTCGAAGGATCACAAGTGACTAGCTTTGGTAATGATGATTAATAAATTTTTTTTTTTTTCAATGTATGAACATTGAACAATATGTTATTTATCCAGCTTGGTAGGGTACTAATAACTTCGGTAAAATTACAATCAGTTTGAAAACTAGCACCCTGAGAAGATCCAGCGATTCAAAAAGCGTCACATGGTTCACTTGCGTTATAAGGCTTGTATCCAATATTGAATACCATAACAAACCCGGTGAGATGACGTGTAAATCTGACAGCAACAAACTCACTGAATCAATTATGGCAGCACAGTTCGTTCGAGAATCAACCTCAATAATGGCAATTTACATACATTATTGTTTTTTAAAACTTGCAAAGACATTGATCGGTTGGCATATGTTTTGTTTCATCTAAGTCTTTACTATATATTATTAAAAAGAGACGATTTATTTGAACGAATCGGTTCAAAAAATATTGGACCGGTTTACAAAATTCTTTCATCATTCGAATGCTACATTATTAGTGATTAATATAGGCTGTAGATCTCCGTAGTCCCACGCGAATCGGAACAACGCGGATGAAACCGCTTGCTGTCACAAACGCGAGACAAAACACATTTCAACAATGTCTAAGCAACGGTAGATTACAAGTTGAACTTTACTGGCAGTTATTGGTTTTCATTACTTGTGCACCGTATAATTTTGTATTAAGTATAGTATTGATTTTGGGTCCGTCTCTAATGCATTGTCACTGTAATTTGATGAGGAGTTGAACGCGCGTGTGTGTGTATATGGGTCATTAGGGGAGGCCTATGTCCAGCAGTGGACTAATGTAGAGTTGTTGCTGTGTGTGTGTTTGTAGGTGTGTGAGTGTGTTTGTATGTGCGAGAGGCGGTGTGTGCGTGTGTGTGTGTGTGTGTGTGTGTGTGTGTGTGTGTGTGTGTGTGTGGGTGTTAGTGTCTGTATGTGGGTGGGGGTGGGTGTGTGTGTGTGTATGTGTGCGAGAGTGGGTGTGGGTGTGTGTGTGTGTGTGGGTGTGTGTGTGTGTGAGTGTGTGTGTGTGTGTGTGTGTGTGTGTCTCTCTCTCTCTCTCAGTGTGTGTGGGTGTTAGTGTTTGTATGTGGGTGGGGGTGTGTGTGTGTGAGGGTGGGTGGGTTTTTGTGTGTGTGTGTGTCTCTGTGTATGTGTGTGTGTGTGCGATGGTACGTACGTCGTGGGGCGGTTGTTGGGGCGAGCCGGGCGGGTGCTGGGGGTGCTGGGGATGCGGCGGGTGCTGCGCGTGCTGCGGCGGCGGCGCGCGGTAGTAGTCGGGGTAGGGCTGCGCGGGCGGCGGCGTGCCGGGCGGCGCGGGGGAGCGGTAGGCGCCGCCGTAGCCGTACTGCGCGCCGTACTCGCCCGCGCCGCCGCCCGCCGACACTGCGCCGCCGCGGTACCCTCTGCACACACATTATTACAATATACACTGTTGGAATATTTTCATTCACAATTATGTTTAGAGATTTGGACAGCGAAGATATGAGGATAACTTCACATGTACCTAATGTGCAAAGAACGAAAATTTCAGACTACATTACCCTCTCAGTTCGAAAATTTTTTTTTCTTTGCCCATCACTACTAATGCAACTCAGTAGTGTACGAAGAAGGGGTATTTATTCGCGCTTGCTCTTTACAAGACCTAAAGAATCACTACTGGCACCTTTGAACATATTATGCAATACACTAACTAGGCACATATTACCTGTTGTCGTGTTTCTGCAGTGAGTGTAACAACATTTTTCCTATCATTGAAGCGTCCAAAAAAACTTTATATCATCTGCTTGCAATCAAAATCTTTTATATAATTTCAGTTATAAGTAAAATATCAACGCACCTGTCACCGTCTGGTCCGTAAGGTGGGTACACTGGCCTATTGGGCTGGTAAGGAGATCCGTATTCATACCCGTATCCTTGTTGGTAACCTGGAAATATACACACATAGCTTTTAAACATTTTTATTCCGTACTATTTATTTTATCATGTAAATAAACACCAATGTAAGCAGTAAATTGTTATATTAGTATTCATGCGAAATGTATTTTACAGAAGTTTTATACATTATCTGCAAATAATAAAAACTTAGCCATTATTATAAATTAAAGTCGATATTCCATTAGGACGAAGCGGTGCAATATATGGTATACGTTACCAGTTTATTTTAACATTTAGCTTGAACATTATTCTTGAAGATCCACCGTTCTGGTTATTGTTAATATGTTCCTAAATGGAATGTCAACCTTAATATTTGATCTTTAAGAAAAGTGGTTACACCATATTTACATGGTAAGACGAGATGTTCATTCATTTATTCGCAAGAGATCACACACATTATCGGCGGCGATTAGGATTAATAAAAATAACGATGAGCATCACAGTGTGATATTTTTTTCTAAAATAATAATAGCTAAAGTTACTCCTTATGACAAACATCATCTATCTGCTGATGAAAGTCCCGGCCAAATAGATCCAGCCGTTTGAGAGATTAGAACAAACAGACAGACAGACAAGCAATTTTAAACGAATTTTTGGCCTAAAGAACGTATCTTTCAATATGCATTTAATTAAAAGTTGTTAATTTAGAATTTCAAACAGACACTTCAATTCAATTAGTACGTATAGCATGTAATGTTTGTGATCTCTCGTGTGGCGGTGTTAGTAGTGATGGGGGGTGCGTGTTTGTGTTAGGTACCTGGGGGTCTGCGGGGCCCCGGCGGCTCGTCGAAGGGGTTGGACGCGGCCAGGTTGTCCCCGCCCGGCCCGCCGCCTACAACCATACTCTATTGTACCCACAACTACTACACATCTTATACACTACCCAATTACATATTAACACACCGAACCGGGGACGGTATTCAAAGTGCACAAACACAGACAATTAACCATGGATATGCCTATTCAACTTTTTTTTTACTCATCAAGAATCCTTCATTACAGAAACATGGTTCTCCAACTTCACGAAGACTATATAAAAACGAGATGAAACTAATAAGGATTGTCTTGAGTGATGTTTTGTATTAAGACGGATTATGGAAATACTCATCGTTAATATTTCTCATTTCCATTGCCATAATGGCGACAGCAAACGGCGTTTTAATTGATGCACCCTATGAATTTTATGTACAATATTCACACATTACTATGTACAATACTATGTATCACACATATTTACATATAACACAGTAATACATACACATGTACCAGTTAAAAAATAATCGTTTGTAATTCCCCACATGTTAGTGTGAAGCAGTATGATCCAATGACAGGTTAGCTATGATTGTATATTAGAAACATTAGTTAGTTCGGTGCACAAATAAATATAACAAGCATTTTGCATTTTCCTAGACACACTATCATATAATATGTTTATTTTTTTAGAGTTTTACCGAGCTCTGATAAATAAATAAATTTGGACTCAAAGATCCTTAAAGTTCACGCCTATCCCCAAGAAATACACAAAGGTAAAAAATACCAATAATGTTACTTTATTTTGAGATTTTTTTCTTCACTTAGCCCCAAAAAGGGGTTAATTTTGGTTTCACAGAACATTGTACTAAACCTAAAGCCCTAAAGACGCCTTCACACGACCCTAATATCTGAAATAATATACACAGTAGATCACTTTTTTGATCGTCACATGTGTAGGCAAATCGGTATCATTATTCCCTATAGCTCTTGAATTTAGGGGACCCACGATTTAGGGGTGATTATCGTCGACTAATATTAGGGCCGTGTGAAGAAACCTTTACGAATGTATAGAGTAGGTGTGTTAGTTGATGTATGAGTAAGTACCTTGCGCATGATTAGGCTGCGGTGGGTACCCGCCGTACTGGCCCGCGTAGCCGTCCATCGCCGCGCCGCCCGCCGCGCCGCCCACTGGGAACGACTCTTGCGAGTTTGACGTGCCTGACACACAATAGACGAACGATTATCTCTCAGGCTTATATTATTATTTTGTCTGCACGTCAATTTGAATAGTGAGAATCGAAAGCATAGCCCTGGGCATGGTAAGTCAACCGCTTGAAGAACAAACTAATCATCAATACACCATTCATCAATATAATATATACGTCGTACAAGGATATATCATTTCATTGAACCTTTTGAATGAAGCAGTAAAAATTCTAAGGCTTTTTTCTTATAGTAGGATGAAGCAAAAATATTGATTGGTTGTTATTATAGTTGGCGGGTGCATGCGCATGAGTGCAGCTATACGAGACAAGACGCCACACATGCCGTTAGCCGACGAGCCTACGGGTAATGAGGGGCTCGGTCCATAAATATTATGGATGTGAAATGAACGGACTTCCTTACGACGCAGTCGTGCTGAAGAAATATAAATAATTGCATCGGCAGTAAAGTCGGCGAGCGTCGTAATCGGTTGAGTGGTCTATAAAGTGTGCAACTCGGAGTATTTAGCGTGTAGAGCGCTGGCCATACTCCGTCCCGTATTTCAAGCATCTTGTAGCGAAGCAATCAATAGTCGTACCACGTTTTTTATAAAATGCGAATTGATTACCATTTTCACGACACTGAATTTAAAATATGTAAAATGGAATTCACGGTCGGCAAGGGGCAATAAATATAGTAAAAGAAAACGTGTTAACAATAGTATAGTACTGACCGGGACTGGAGGTGGTGTTTGATTTGCCGCTCTTCTTCTTGGTGGAGGCCTCGACCTGGTTGATGATGGGTTGGGGATCGATGCCGCCGCGGTCGAAGTGGCACTCGTAGGCCAGCAGGTTCTTGGTGTAGTGCTTGCGCAGCGTGTACGCGGCCGACGACGACGCACCGATGCCCAGGAGGCCCGCGATGTCCTTCCACGTCTTGTTCTTCGTCACCTGGAACCACACGCAGCCTACAGTGCCACTGCACGATAATGACGAGCACGAGGACATAAAGTGTGAAGGTTTAGTGGCGATAACTCGGTTCGTTAGCGCGTGGAAACCAACCATGCCTGGGACGTGCGGCGCGGCCGGCGGCGCGCGCGCTACTGGCGGCGACGCTGGCTGTACTACGGGTGGCGGCCTTAGCGAGCTGAACGCTTCAATGATAAACATTTATTAACCATCGTTAAGGCCCGCGAGTTTATGGCGACTGTTCACATAAAGCGCGATGTGCATGCGCTGACATAAATCCAACCTCGAGTCTAATAGACTTTGTTACATACATGCGCGCAGATGAGCAGATATTACAAGCATCGCTTCACATATAAGTGACACTTGTCAATATATAAATGTTTACAACTTATTATGTTAAAACTGTGAAATCAAATTGAATCACGCGCCGCTCGACTTTTATGATACACCCTCAACTTTCGAGTACCGTATAGAATATATGCGGTACTAGACAATAAATTAATATATCGTATAACAATGTAAATATGCTATCAAATGTGAGCAGGGTATATTATGCGAACGATAGCGCGAGAAAGGCCACAATTCTGAAATGCACTCTATATCAAAGCAGGTCACACAAAGAACTCAATCTGATAAACATAAAACAAGTACTTTCTTATGGGACATTATGCTTGATCATCTCAGATCCCGTATATTGAAGATTTAGGACAAATTATTGCTTAAATGACGTTCTTGTTCGGTTTTAAAAGTGCCTTGAGGACGAGCTCTTCTTCAAGATGTTACCGCCATTCTCTCACATACTTCTATACTCAATTTCAAGGTCACAAAGATACCTTGCAAACATAATAGCGTTACAAAGTTAGTGAAATTTGTAACATTTCAACAAAAGTTCCATTCATTTTAATTTACTGGCATGTCGAGGGTGGCCAGGTAAGTCAGCTCATTAGTTTGTGAGACATTAAATTAATTTATTTTTGCACCTTTCATGACTATCCCTACATCTCTCATAGGTACGCATAAGGTACTAAATCCGAAGACAAAAAATAATAGTATATGATATAATAAAAAAACTATATTTTTTGGACCTTTCATGTCTATCCCTGCATCTCCCAAAGGTTGACAGGGTACGCCTAAGGCATTAAATCCGAAGATAAAAAATAAAGTATGCGTAGTTACCTCAACGAACCCGCCGCGGTCCCTGACGAGCAGGTAGAGGCGGTAGAGGTCGAGCGGCTGCTTGGAGATGGTGGGGCAGGCGGCGATGGGCGTGCGGCGCTCCTCCATGAAGGCGAGCAGCCGCTCCACCCAGCCGCGCCGCTCGGGCGCGTCGTCCATCTCGTACAGCTTGCCCAGCGAGTCCGACTTCTGGCCCAGGCACACACATCATACATCCGCACTGATACCCCACCCTGCCCCATATCGCGCACCACTCCAACTATGCACTTCTACTGTTACCCCCTTACTACAAAACATAGCCTCAGATAAACCTTAGTTAAAAAGTTCCATTCATTTTTGTGATTGAGATTTCCAAAGAGATGCGACTTAAGTTTTAGTAATGGTTTAAGTCATGTTTTGTAATAAAAAGGATCAAATGGTAATAGCGCGAGATGATCGCAATAAACTGTCCTGTCAATAGTTTCAATTGATCAAAAAAAATACAAATTGCGTTTTATTTTTTTGACATAGATCGACACCAAATTTCACCATAATTGGTTTTTGCAAGAGATCTTTTGAGGTTTTTAATTTCCCAAAATGTAACAGTGGAGCTTATTGCATTTAGCACCGTTGAATACTTTCGAAAACTTGTTTTACTCGTTTTTTTAGTACGTTCAATAGTAACTGTACAGACGATTATAGCGCCTAGTATCGATTAGAAACTCATTCAACATCCGTACGGTCGCTAAATGTCTTGCGATCATCGAGCCATAAGACCATTTGACAGAAAAACGCCTGGTGTCTAAGTATTTGATAAACAATGACCAATGACAAAAATCTATTTATACTTTAAAAAAAATACACCAAGGATCGCAATAAATTAATGAATACAAATGTATTCACTTAATGAATATAAAATGTATTGCATTGGTGATTGAAAACTGTGCATAATTCGAGTAGTGGTGGAGAGGGCGCGAGGTGTACAGGCTAGTTATATATAATAGTAAGAGAACCACGTAAATTGTAAATAAAATGAAGATAAAAGCTGCCATCGCTACGGCACAATTATTAACATTTGTATATGTTTGAGAGATATTAAGTAGAGCATCCGTTTTATTTTAATTTAGGTGATTGATCCAAGTACTAAGTCGCATATAACGTGATGTACAACAATACGGTTGTTACACTGAAGTGTGACATCGTCCAATCAAGCGGTATTTAATGTATGAGTATTACCGGGCCTGACGAAGACTCTCCTACGCGACGTTTCCTTTGGTTTTCAGCCTAGAATCAAAATTGACCACTCGTTTAGACCTCTCTGATAGAACTACAGCGTGCGTTCGTCAGCCCCGTTACTCGTAAAACTCCTTATTCGTGCATTACAATTAATTTAAATTACTTTTTTAATCGAGCCAGGTGTAAACAATCAAATAAGGAGTTTTAAGTCTAACATTCCAGATGCATATTCCATTATACTACAGATACAGATAGCAGCCGCCGATCCACGATGTGCTTCCATCGCATCGTTCTCAACTATATTAGAGTAGGCATGTCATGCACGTAGCTTACCGCATTACGACAAAGAAAAGTAAACATTAGTCGATTCACTCTACACATAACACTGACATGTGTGAAAATAGCAACCTCTACGTCAAAGTAGCTTTTGTGCCTACACAAATTGAAAGGAAGTCGGTCTAATAGACTTACTAGAAGGAAATTGATCCACTAAAGCTTTTGGATATATGAAGATGAGGACAGAACAACATGATTCAGATAATCATTGCCTCCAAATTCAAGATAGCTTCAAGCGAAGACCAACACCAAAAAGAAGTAGGTACTAGGTAGATAAGAGCAGGAAGCTTTTTGTATAATTTTGAAGCTCGAAGCTGTTTCTGCATCTAGTCTCCAATGCATATAGAACACATGCACAATAGAATCGTGCGCGTAACAAAATGCATCTGATATAACGCATAGGGAAGAGACTACCATGCAGTAAAACATAATAAAATGTGAAAGTATTAATCGTATCGAGCACTACTCATGCTTATGATCTTTAACTTGATATAAACCTTTGATCTGTAGGACTCCGGCGGTATGTGACTGTTAAAGACCTGAAATACATGACAAAATGCAATGCCTCCCTTTCACTCGCACACTACGGCTACGTAAAGTATGACAGTGAATGTGGTGATAGTATGTACACGTATGTCAATGTGAGATGTATATATTAGGCAACTAACTACGATATTAACCTTTCTTACTTATAAACATTGCTTGAACATTGATCAGTTTCTACTAGCACTAGATTTCTACTAGCAAAGAGCTGCAGAATTGACCAGAAACTTAATTTTTTTAAGTCGTTAAATGTGAAATGATTTAAAGTAACTGTTAGTTCTTTCAAATTATAAAAAGACTGATCTGCGTTCAAGCTACGTGTACAAGCGAGCGAGGTAATTCATCAATGTAAATCAATTTCGTTCTGTGTGGGACTGTGATATTCCATTGACGTCAGTATAGTTTCTGAAGCAAAAACTCCACGCTTAGAATGTAGGTAAGTACTTGTTTTTGTATCCATATATAAATTCTTTTTTGTGCGCAAAGCTTTGTTTGACGTCACATATAATGACAGCTTAGTTTGAACGCTTTCGTGATCAAGTCAATTGAGATACTCTTCTCGTAGGTAAGTACTACTTACAAAAAGCATGTAGTGTTAAAAACTAAATTTTAAATTCAGTTTAATTTATTGTCTTATATTTCAGCCAATCATATATTTGATCTGGCTGTATGAGATTCTTATTGCACTAAACAATACACAAAATAGATGGAAAATACAAATAAAATTGAAATGTTTGTTTGTAATTCCAAATTAGCAGGTTTTCACTAATTGCATATTTAAGTGTAAACAGTAATGTCTGTCTGTTTGTTCTGGCTAATCCCTGAAATGGCTGGACCTATTCAAGCGGGAGTTTCACTGGCAGACGGCTGAGGTTCTCAGGATTAACAAAGGCAATCTTTTATTTTAGAAAAAAGTTGTGTGTATGTAGTGTAGGTGCGTGTGTGTGAAGGTGTGTGTGTGCGTGTATACTCACGGGACTAGAGGGCGGGCGCGGCCATGAGGAGGGCGAGGCGTCGTAGTCATCGTGTAGAGAGGAGTGCGAGGCGCCGCCCGGGGAGGGCGAAGGCGCCGCGCTGCCCGCACCGAACTCCTTGCGGGACCCCTTGCCGCCGCCAGAACCCTCTTCTGACGCTACAACAACGACACCCAACACGTTAGTAATGCTGCCTTCGCAATCATCTCCACATTTGTTTAGTTGCTTGTGTTAAGCTACAGTCATTAGAGTCACAAGGTACCTACGACATTGCTGCGAAGTAACGTGCTCCGAGATCACATAGCCCTCGTGGAATTTGGCTACTGAAGAGGAGTACTTATAAATCATACTGGCGGGCGGGTCGGATACTTAAGGTTTAGACTTTTTTTATGTTACTAAGGCGGCCAACAAGCGTACCGTCCCCGCTTCATGGTTACTGCATGAATGCGATCAGTGTGCCAACATAAAGACAAATATTGCTACCACGGCATCTCCATTCATACCCCTCTCCTCCACGGAGGACTAGCGACCGTATTCAATGCAGGAAAAAAACTACTTAAAGGCAGCATTATTTGGCTGCGATCATGAGGTGGAGGTAGAAGTCCCCAGTCGGACAGCTCCAAATATCGAACGAGAGATCCCTTCATGCCCTCTCCTCTCCCATGCCCTGACTCTCTAAAAAGTCCTTCAATGCGACGCTCCGAGGCTGAACTAGTGTGCGTACCGGCGGAGGCGTTGCTGAGCGTGCTCTGCTGGCTGCCGTCGTCGAGCGGCGCGCCGTCGGGCCCGGTGGTGACGAGCGCGGTGGCGGGCGGCGCGGGCCCGTTGTCGTGCGCCTCGCCCGGCGCCGTGGGCGGCGGCATCGCGCCCTCGCCCACACCGCCCATGTGCCGCGGCTGCTGCAACGTCAACGCCACACATACATACACTACGCGCACATACTGCTCAACATTCAGAGATAATTTTTGAATTTTTCCATCATTACACTGGAGAGCGAAAAATCTACTTAGCGACCCGCATTCGCTTCGCATTAGGTTACGATTTCAGTACAAAACATTGACTGTTCTCTACTACGTATCCATAAATACATATAATATGGACTTTTTAAAAATTTTTGAATCCATCGTAGTTCAACGCCTACATGTTAGTAAAACTATAATATCATGCGTAACGTATAGAAAAACGGTACATTCAATAAATGTGTACGGAATTAATATCTTACAAGTCAAAAAATAGATGGTCCTTCGAACCGATTTTAATCATCATAAAGCTGAATGCTTTTAACACAGATTTCTACCACTAAACCAATAAATGACATTGCAACATCGGATGATTAAATAAGCGATGAAGTTGGTATAAATATGAACCTTGAGTGGCGGATAGTGTTGAGGTGGGTGCGGTGGTGGCGGCGGCGGCCGGTAGCCGTACTGGTAGGGATGGTGGTTCCTGGGCGGGCCGTAACCGTAGGGCTGCGGCGGCGGGTAGTGCGGCGACTTGTACGCGGCGTGGTGGCCGTAGGGCTGCGCCACCATGGCGCCGGGCGGCGGGCCGGCCGAGGGCGCGGGCCCGCCCGCCGCGCCGCCCGCGCCCCGACCAGGGCCCCCGCTGCCTTCTGACAGCGCCGACGTTCGCGGCGGCATCGCTACGTTCTGCGTGCCTGCAACATTACATGGAACCAATCATTTCTGCACTTTAAAATAAAATACACATTTTTGTTTAGTAGGCCTGCACCCAACCTAAGCGATGTTTAAGGACGGGAGCATCCTTACTGGTGATGTTAAAAATTAAAAACATAAACTTGGCTTTCGAGTGAAACTGTTTTCGTTTTCAGAGAATGAAAGTTGAAAATGATGTACTTGCATATCTAATCGAATCGACACGCGATTATTTCTAGTCTATTTGTGAAGGAATGACATCCAAAACAACATTGCATAGCATGCTATAGATTAGTTTGTAACACAAACGATCTAACTACAGCCGGTATTGAGAGTGAGGGAGACATGTTTGTTTATGCAAAGCGTAGTTTAGTGCTAGGTAATGTTTCAATTAAATAGTATTCGAGAGTGCAAGCGACTACAATTCCCGGTATCGGCGGCGTGTGATCGATCGCGGCGAGCTCGTCCTCACATGCAATTTGAATAATACTGTTAACGAGGGCTAGCCTAAGCCGGGCGCATCAATCGAGGGCGGAGAGACGCATCCGATCACTTTCATTTTCCGCCGGCACGTGAGCAGCATGCACCGTACCGCTAGTCTGCGAATTCTCGCTGCACTTTATTGCATCCGTATATGTGCATACGACATGCACGCAACGCATTGACCGAGGCCGAGATACAAGCGGCAGTGATTTGCGACGTCGAAAGTGGTATTGCAGCTTTTATGTGGGTCAATTTGAAGGCGGTTATGTTAGTATTACGTGAGATTCTACTCACTGTTACATTATTATTCAACGTCGTTTTGCGCTCGCTCGTTTAATGATCCTTCCAGGAGGATTTAGCGTTTGCAATATGGTCTCTATTAACGTGACTTTAAATCAGCCTGAAATCGCCGAGTAAACAAAGAGTGAGCACGTGGTCGGGACGTCAGCTTAATCTCATCAGTTGGTCATTATCGGGCTATTATATTGTGTCGGCGGCATCAGACGGCCGGCAGACGGCGAGGCGCCGGTGAATCATAGATAAGAGCGTTGTGCCATACGCGCCCACCTATATATCTATTTGTTTACGGCGACCTTTAATGAGTCAAGCGCCACGGTAATGGGGTCGTCCCAGCCCGGCCCACATCCGACTGATGTCTCGTAAAAATAGCGCACGCCGAATGTTGTCTGATTTAGTATGCGATAACGCGCACTTGACATGCCTCTATGATTTGTATCAATAGCAAAGACTATTATCAAATAACCGGTACATTAAGATAAGGTAGACAAAACAGCTTATAGCCCAGTGTCCCAGTTTTCCAAGTTAGACGCTATAGGAATTACAAGGGAAAGGAAAGTACAAGAAATTGTACATTCCTTTCCCTTGAATCCTTTCCCAATTTATCTTATAGGTAGCATCTCCCACGACTAGTGGTTTACAACAAAGTATTAAGTGATGTATCACCTTCAGCTTGAACCCATTGAAGGCTCATCAACTCACCAAGTTACAAGAAGTAATTGCACGATGAATTTAAAACGTAAATACTGTACCAACTAAGTATTTGCAGATAATTCATGGTATGAAAAAGTTGGCAATGCAAGCGATTTACAATGTAAAGGTTTCCATTGGGCAACACAAGTTGGCACTTGGCGCGTTGATCTGAACCAGCTTTGTCAAGGGCAGCGCCCGTCACTGCGCTACGTGCGTTACGCAGCCCATTCGAGGTCTTTACTTTCCCGACCCACAATGACGCGAAACCACGTGGTTGTACACTATCTTATATTCATAAAATACTTCAATCTAATACATTAGGTGACATCGGGTGTCAAGGCTTAAGGCTAAATTATCATTTACCCAAATATTGCAATGCCTATGGTAGATATAACCAGTGCCAACCAACACCTCCCATGTTCAATGTATTCTTAAGATTAAAACAGACATCCTCGAGATGTTTTCATCACCTACAAGCTAGTATATCAAATCACCGCTAGTATATCAAGACCCGTGTTTCAGCCCACAATTTGCAGGCAACTTCTAAACCACACGAACTACAATTATAAGACAAGAAACCAGCGTGGTTTCTCACTAGTATTTCACAGTCCAGGCATGTGCAACGGGCGTACAATCCAGCTAGACAGCCGGCGCGGCGCATTCCGCAAATACAGCCGCAGCACCCACACAAACCAGCTCCACGCCACAAACTGCAGCCTTCATACTACACAATAACTACTATATGGGTGTTTACAGCGGATATTATGGGAGGTTATAAAGTTCATACGGTATCATTCGAATCGACTGAATAATATTGAAGAGTAAGAAACATACAAAATTACCTACTTCCAAAACTTACGAAGGCAATCGAGAAAAGTAAGAATCAAACGATCGAATGCAAGGTATGAGTACTTAGGTAGTTCGATAGAATATCATGACTGACATTAAGTTGAAGAGAAGTCGAGTCACGACGGTACAAGAAGTCCGTCTCAAATATACCTTCACGATGTCATTATAGGCGATAACTGAAAGCAAAACGTAGTTCGTGGTCTATTCTTAAACAATGTGTTGTTACTTGTACCAAGAACCACAACTCAGTAGATAGTGCTAATAGACACCTCAGTTTACTTACGCGTGGAGTGCACATACGGTTGTTGGCACGACAAATCAGCAACGTAAGCGAGCTGTTAGCTCACCTACTTTACAATACATCTACCATCCGAAAAGGGATTATTTACATACTATTGGGAAATATATGATCAAACCAAGAGTAGATTGTTTACTATAAAGTCTGGGCTAATTGACAACGTGTAGTGAATGTATGTGGCCGGATTTAGTTCACAAACACAAACATTCTACCAGGCTCGGAGTGGTTAAATCATCAAGAGATATTTCACATAGTACGGCAGAACAGAAGCAAGGCAAATATTATCGTCTCATAGAGCAACTAGTATATAAACAGAGTAGGAACAATAGCGCTAACAAGAGCGGCCTAGTTGAGACAAACGATGGCGTCACGATGTCGCTGCTCGACGACCCATTTAACTAGATACATCCACAGGCGCAACCGCAATTAGAGCTCCATAATACCAATTCATACAACAAGCCTTAACTTTATTTTACTGAGAAAACATCGGGTACTCGAGACTTCGAGAGCTTGCTAAAACCCAAGCCGATTAGAAGTAACGAAAACTCACTAGAATTCTTACATCAGCTGGATTTCCCCCGACAAACAAATAAAGTGTTACCTATAATTGAAACAAAGATCGAAAGAGTTTGTACGATATTATCGCGAGCCGAGGCAAATTGACACAATGGCTATTACAAACAAAACAAATCAAATGAAATCTTAGAAGTGTTTCATTGACAAATTAAATCTCGTTTCCCTTTCAATCTTACGACAATCTCGGGGAGTGAGACCGTAAATGGGGTGGCTTTTACTTTTGTGAGGTACATCTATTTATCGGGCTGGGTAGGGGGAGGTGTGTACGCTTTGTGAATGTGTATAGTAGGTATAGGACGCGAACTGGGTAAGTCTGGTCGAGGTCGCAAAGAATGTCCGCACCATTAGCTGAGGGGGCAGACGTAACGGGGTGAATGGGCTGTCGAACCCTCCGGCGACCTTGACTCGCAGAGATTTATCACTTTTCCGGGGTAATCTGAATACAATTAGGCGATGGGCAGCGGACGGGACCACGGGTGCGCAACAAGTCCTTGTGCCAACATTCATATTTTTTCTTTTTGAAAAAACTTCATTGTATAATATGGGTGCGCTGGGTACCCTACCCGCTCATTCATGAATTACTTAACTGTAAGTATTCCAATTAACATCGCATTCTACTTTTGTTTAGTAGTAATTAAAACTTTTTTTTGTGATGGGGGCTTCCAAACCCTTTTTGATATAAAATCTAGAAATTTGTTTTGAAATTAGAACTATTCAAAATAATTAGTCAGTCTTAGAGTAAATTTACAATAAAAACGCAGTGATAAATCCATTTAACTTTTTTGCATGCCAATTCACAAATTAATAATGTCTTTCTCATCGAGCTATGTAGCATTCTAAAAAAACTTAAAAACAAACCACGAGACGGATGGTTTACGTGAAAACGATAAAAACAAACATTATGACGAGGGCAAAAAGTGCTTTGTTTCATCTTTCTTTTTTTTTTCAAAGAGGTCGTCGGCCTTGTCAAGGACGCACGGCACGTGGCTGCACATAGAGGAATTTGAGTGAGGACAAAAGCACATATTGCATAAATTGTGCTCAAATCAGTGAATGAAGTGAATGATAGTTTCTGAAATAATCCACGAGAAGAGTGTGAAGAATTTCTTATCATCATTATTTTACTTGGATTCCTAACAGTGATTAAAAATAATATTCGACGCTAAACGATTATTGATAAGCATGGGACTGAATTGATCTGGTGCATATATTTGGTTTTGATTTATTAAGGGAACAATCTGCAGCATTTCAGTCTCAAGTTCCATAAGTCAGTCTTATCTTGGCTGATGGCATTCCACTGCTCGGCGACCGATACGCACGACGAACGACTGCGAAACGCTTTTAGCGCTCGTACGCAGTCACTACCATCAGACTGACAGACGAAATAAACCTTATCTATTTACAAATACGGTCGAAAATGGCACGACGCTCCATATATAGCAATCGCGCAAAAGAAACCTTAACGATCGAAAATTAAAGTCGTTTTCGAAAGTCACGCTGCATGCGGGCTTCAAACAATACGCAATTCACCTTCGAACGCGTCGGGTTGCGGTATTGCGGCTTCATTGTGTTAAAATAACGATGGAACTTGCGATTGGAATCGAGCACAGTGCGGTGCATATATTTTTATTTACCGATCGATAAATAAATCAGATTAATCAAACAAGTCATAATCTTAAACACAATAATAATAAACGAAAGTGAAAGGAACAATCTTATATCAATAAATATATAAAATAAAATATCTTATATCTTAGTATCAATAATCACGGATCTAAGTTGATAACAGCATGCCGCATACCTAGATAACAACGCGGAATCAAATTGTATTTAGTCACACTTATCATATTTTTCTCTAACAGTGGGGTTAGTATGAATATTTGGTAGAGTTATAATGTGTTTCTAGAGCAACGTATTTACTTATACACATATACCTAATTTATACCCATCAATAATAAATAAATGAAAAAATACCAACACATCTAAAAACACAATATGAGAAATTACTATTGGTTTAGTAAGATTTTAATTTTATCGTAATTTAGGTGTTATGCACCACTCTCAATCTAAAGATAAGTTGAAGCCAAGTCGGTCTATAATTTTCTAACGCGAGACCACATATTCACTCTGTGTTTGTCGAGAGTCAAGAGTCCGTCGGCGACGAGCCGAACAGTTGACGTCATGCAGTCATGTTAACCTTCTACCACTCGGCCAACTCGCGACAATCCATGTTGGTAGAACTTCGGTACGTTGCTGCTTTAGTGTGGAGAACGAGTGTTTAACATGGACATGAGCAGCGTTGGACAACGTGGCAGGTTTTTACGTTCGGCTCACAAGAGGTATAGAGTGAGGGTGTATTGCGGTCATATAACCGGTATTCGAGTGGTGTAGCAGTCGCCGCTCGGCCGGTCTACAGCTCGATGTTTTGAGAAAGCCACGTTCGGCAATGGCCGCCGTTAACAAAACACGATTGCCTTTGCGGTCGCGTTCGTTACAGCCGGTTCGAGACAAACAGCGAATTGCTTTTAAGTCCCATAAGAACTAAATAAATTTGCATGTTCAAGCAATGATTATTAACTTGAACCTTCTGCTAGCCTAGGTAGCTGCAACCGAACTAATAAGGATTTTACATAATTACATACATATTATGCTTTAGCCTGTATTTCCCGAAGAGGTAGGCAGATACTTCATTTAGTACACCCACATTTCGCCAGTTATTTTTAAGTCCCCTAAGGAGTCTCTATTGCCATTAATAAGGCACTAATAGGAAATTACAGATGGAAAACCCAATAACACCTAGCCCGGCCCTGGGTTCGTACCCGGGAACCCGGTGTTCGCAGTAGCGTTTGCGACCATTAGAGTTCAGTCGAATCCGACTGACGCTCTTAATAGTAACAATGTTTTATGATAGAGGAAAATAAAGGTGAAACAATTGTGCGACACAGTAGAACAATTTTATTGTAAAGTTGATGCGCTCATTTTCACACCAGGCATTTTAAGAATCAAAGAGAAAAGCCATGAAGAAGTTTTTAGATATTTCACCAAAACGACAAAAACTGTTTAGTTAAAAAAAATATGATTGGCATTTAGGTATAATAAGAAATCAGTCGGATATAATTTTCATTCAACGTAATGTTGACAGTTATCGCATATTTATAAACGTAACCTTCAAACAACAAACACAAGGAAAGCGTTGGCCGTTAACAAAGTTTACGATTATACAACATCAACATATGAATGAAATTATATTACTCGAAACGAGATAGGACCTAAGTGCCTGTATACATACATATAGGTACGTACACACGCACACATACATCAAACAAATCGTGACAGCGGGTGAGTGAGTATATAAGATGCGAAAACCCCGACGGGTGGAATCGTCAAGGTCACTTCGAGGGAAGCCTTACATCAACATTACGGTCAATGAAGCCTAATGGTATAAAACAACAAGTATGCTTGAGGTGTCATATCGTCTTCCTAACCACATTTTTGGAGTAACCTCCACATGGGAATTGTAGAGTAGCGAATGCTGGTAATTTGGGAATGTCAAATTAAGAGCAATTTTGACTCAACAACAACGGACAAGAAAGGTACTACGTTGAAACGCGGTCCAGACGTTGTTTTTGGTTTGATAGTGTCCATTGGAAGCGGTATCAACGGAGGCGTCGTTGGTCCGGCGTAGGAGCGATTTGTCGGGCCTTAGGGGTGGAAGGTCCTGTTTTGCGTGCTCGGCCCGACCGCCGGTGGGGGCAAGTTTTTCACGAAACCCTATATACCGCGACCACCCCAGCTCGTACATAAGGTGGGCGGGCCGGGGTGGTTCGCGCCCGCAAAAGGGGCAAAATACGGCGTACTCTGGGCGCCCGTTCTATGTGGGTCAATGTCGGGAAAGCCCGTGTCTACCGGTGACGGAGTATGCACAACGAATCTGATCAACACACTCGTGGCCAAACAAAAGGTATAGCGAAAGATCCCTAAGAACATGGCCAGACCTTGTTGAAACGAGATAAGGTTGAATTTCCATTGCAGGCTGAGTCCCAAGCTCAACAACAGATATCGCACATCATATACACTCTAGTCAGACAATATAGTAGTCAACGATTTCATTGTATTTGGTATGTTATCCCTCCATTTCTAAGGGTGTCAAAATTGAGATTAATTTGAAAGATATGTTAATTTTGAAACTATTCTTACACATACATTGCCAGACAATCATTGGTATGTTCTGGCCCAGTAACGCCTACACCCGTGGAGATTTTGGAGACGTCTGCTAAGTGTGTATATTTGGGTTCACATCTAGGACTATCAGCGCGTTTTTCCAAACGTATGAAGGTTGGTGATTTTTCACATCCCGAGGTTAATGATTAATAATGGTTATGACATTTTCGTAGAAAAAAACTAAGACGTATTTTGGAAATCCGGAAGTACACTGAACTGAGCTCATGCTCGTGTGTGGCAAAGTGAGATCTCACTGGTCTCTATTGCATTGAACGTTTGGAGTCTTATGGCCTATGTATGGACCTATAAATACAAGTAAGGTTGCTGCCAACAAATCTACCTTTTACATTAGTCAGTCAGTAAAATGTTTCACCATAATGATATTAAGACATTTTCCAGCTATTCAAAGCAGTAATCAGAATCATTGATTCTGATCTTTAGCAGAACCCCATATTTATTAACTTTATGTGAGAGGAGGTAGAGTTGTTTCTTACCGACAGCTGGTGACATGGATCGTGATCCGCTTGAGCCGGTGGGGCTTGGCGTCGGCCTCAGGTGGGGCGTGGTAGCGCGCCCCGCACCGCCGCTGCCGCCCGAGTCATTGCTGTTCTGGCCGGTCAGATCCTGAAACAAAAGCACCGGATCTTTCAATAAATATTACATCACACGGGTCACACTTTGGTGATTGGATAGATACAGAAGTTCTGCACATGGTGAATATATTTCTCTAACGATTTTCTTTTCTTGGGACCAATTATACTCTCTCACAGAACATCAGAATTATGTGCTCCATTTTCGATGCATTTCGATTTTCACTTTGGTTTAGATACATTTTCATAAAACAAATGTTAAATAGTTGGGTTAGATAAAGGCACCTAATATAATAGCACTAGTTACCGCGACTATGTGTACGTATAATTGATATTTTTGAGAAGATCGAAAGGCATACTATGGCGTTGGGTCTTCATGAAAAGCGTATATCAGTCATCAAGAGCATATCAAGCACTTCATCATACATTCTAAAAACTTAACATGATTGAGCTACGTTGGATGACTTGTAGTATCAAATTGTATATTAGAACACACGTATTTATTTTTTAAGTACGGAAATTAATATAAAAATTCCAAAGTCAGATTCTGACGAGAGTACATTTTTGAGCATTTGGTAAATAGGTATGCAAGAAAAGAATGCAGTAATTTGGCAAGATCTTGAGTGTTCTACAGGGAATAGCTGACTATTTAGGTAGAGTAGATAAAAAAAAGGCAAATATATGGCAAAATGCATCTTCGCCAACTTATCTTAGAAGAAACATAAACGGAAAAGGTGAAGTATATTATTTTGCCTAGGCTTAGCTGAAGTAACACTATCCTCACTCTTCGCTAATAGAAACGATACAAAATGTATGGGAGTTTATGGGCATGATTTATTAAATTTCCATACATTTTGTATCGTTTCTATTAGAGCAAGCGCGATACATTTTGTCTTCAGGCCCAAGGGTTGTGGTTGTAGACAAAGACCCAGGGCTGATATACAAACATACTTAACTAATATTCAAAGGTATGCCAGTGGGGGCATGCAACGACAAAGCCTAAGCGGCTAGTCTTAGTAACTTGAGAGCGTAAATGGATCAAATGTGTTGAGGTATGCAAAGAAAATTTTTCTTTGTCCGTAACAGGGTCCTTTGGGGAACGCAGGGGATTTAGTATCTAATCTAGACTCAGAACACAGATTATAATTCTAAGATTATCACCAATCAAAATAATCATACACTTAAAAGAAAAGAAAGTTGAAAAGCAATTACTCGAGATAGTTAAATATAAAGGTCCCAACAACTAATACAATGTTAAAGGTCAACCCGAGCCGCATTTGCATAATACTAACGGATAATAATACATTCTTGTGCTTAGGTGAGACGCCTTGACACTGCAACCTAGCTTGGCAGTTAGACCCAACAATAGAAAAGTCAATGGAGCACGGCCATTCACGGTAATCGCAATAAAACAACGACTAAAAACGACTTAACAGACGTTGTGTTCGTAACCAAACAAACATTTGTTCATTGGTTAATGTTCCTCTAAAACAATTTTATGTTTACAAGTGAGTGCTTTTATAAATTATGCAACGCAATTGCCCATTCATTATAATAACAATCATATTATGAATAACAATAAGCCCTCTTATTATCATCGAAAGCTATGTCAATAAGTAAGTATGATCCAGCTGATATTTATACGATAACTATAAATGGTACCTATCTACTATCTACTGCTCAAGTAAGTATACGTACCGTTTCAAAGAAGTCGATTTCGTACTTCGTAAATCAAGGCGATGCACAACACGCAACAAAATGTGGCTGTCGATTTGACGGCTTCAAGAGTAGACGAGAGCAAAATGTCAAACGAACCGGACGGTAAAGCTTTTTCAAAGTTAAAATCCAGTCATGTTATAAAGAGAACGGCAGTATTCACAGCGTTGGAATAAGCCCGGCGACTCGGCGAAGCAACTCACGACCCCCTGCTGTCGAGGTTAGCTCGCCTGCGAGAGGCTCCGGCGTCAAACAGACGAGTCCGGTGAGGGGCGGAGGCGCGAGGGGCGAGGGCCGAGCTCAGCGCGATAACTGCGGCGATGTTTTTGCCGTGCTCCAGCTCGCTCGCTCGGCACACCAGCGCGTTCTTCATTTCGTACCAAGTCCATTATCTGTTAGGCCGTCCCGCTCGCACTCACGGCCGCTTCGTCGCGCCTCGCCGCACCGGCCGCTGTTTTATTGCCAGCCGACGATTTTAACGTGCGCTCGCAACGTCCGCCGGAGCACAAAAGTTTTTATGGAAATTTCATTTCGAATGCGCCTCACTCGCTTGCTCGCTCGGGAACGTCAATATAAAAGCACGATAACGAACGGACGAGTCAATTAATTATTATTGTTGGAAGCTGTCGGGACGTGCTGGGCGCCACTATCTAGATATTGTATTGTATGTTATATCTGTGCAATAGCTGCACACGCAAGTGGTTACTAACACACAAATTACAGTATAGGTAGTGGTTTTTTCGTATTTTAAAATGTTACTTTAACGCGTTTATTAATATAAAAGCATTCATCATATTGCTCTACGTAAAACGAAAAGCTTGAAACTTTGGATATACTTATTACTGCTTTTCGTGACAAATCTACCTCAGAAACGACTACGAGATATAGTATACCTAAGAACAATTCACCGTACCTAATTCTAAATGGTACCTAATTACTCTTAAACCTACCTTATATTATGTTCAATGGTACCTAATGGCTTTATCAGGTCAGAATGTCAACGAATATCATAAATTATATCATATTCCAGAAAACTCACCCTTAAATAAACACAAGAATCATAATATAACTAGAATAACACATTCGATGCGCGATTCGAACGGATTAAAGTTCTGAGAAAATTACACGGACGGTAACCTACCCGCCAATAATAACATTTTCTAAAGCCGTCAAATACAAACTGAACGATATCAAAGACAATCAACAAAGTGTTGCAGCTTTTAAACTTAAGAATATATTACCAACCATTGACATTCTGCCACAAATGTTTAAGAAACTGATGGGGTAACTTTTCATTGATTTATGATAAATTAGCTCCCATCCGCGACTTCACTTGTGTGGTATGAAAGAACATCGATACAGATAATCAATTTGAAGTGTCTGTTTGTAATTTCAAATTAACAGGTTTTCACTCAATACATATCAAAGAATACGGTACTTACATGAAAAACCTTTTTTTTTCTGTCTGTTTGTTCTAGCTAATCTCTGAAACGTCTAGACCGGTTTTAACGGCACACCTTAACAGACAGATAGCTGATGTTACAAGGAGTAAAAAAGCTAATTTTTTTTGAAAAAAAAAATAGTTAATAAATTTACCCATGAAATTAGGCCTACGCAGGTGAAAGCGCGGGGCACAGTTAGCGTAATACTAAAATCAATAAATAGATATTATATGGTTGCACTTTAAAAGAATACTGGTTTTTTTTTTAAGAAAAAATCACTTCGTACTACCCACCAATAGCAATTTCCTACACTTATTATTTTGGGGTTTTGCTTGTAATTAATTATTAGAGTATTGCCTTGAGGTCTTCCTCTTGTTTATTGTTCTTATTCTAGGTGAAAGTATATGTTATGTATGTATCTCGCTGTTATTCTGGTTAAAGATGGCGCCACATGTCAGTTAAAGAATATGTTACGAGTTCCTGCTACTCCTGCATAAGAAATACAACTTTTAATTTGCTTGCAGCTCAGGCAATATTTAATGAGAGGGTCATCTGATACACCTGGTGTTGCCAGCTATATGAACCTTAATAAGAGTAACACTTGAACCGCCCTGAAATTAGAGCACGAAATTGTATGCGAATAGCAGGTCGATGCGAGTGAACGAGATTGGTTTAAATTGACCGAGTGCACTTGGCCCAAATCCGGGTACAAATAAACACAAAACGGTTGTCGGCTCACGTCTAGTGTGGGCACAGTGTGGACGGTGCCAGCGACGCAGACAACACAGTCAGTAAACAAGGCCTCGCTAGTGTACCAATTGCAGTGGGAACGAGGCGACGCCGATCATGAGACCGCCATTGAGCCGAGAGAAAGGCTCACGTGCTCCGTGGGCCGTCACACACAATGTGCTGTTTTATTGATTTACTGTGGTAGCTGCAGGTGCTTTAACATTACTAGTTTTCCCTTTATAGCCCCTCACTAACAACCATAGACAAATATTTACAAATAAGTGGGCAGTATACAGTCTGGTTTTTTAGTTATTTCCGACTGCCGCGATGGTCTAGTTGGCCTAAGCTGGCAAGCGCTATTGTGGAACACGAAGTCGGGCAGTATTATTGGGTTAATTTTTCTGTAATTTCCCAATCCGGAGACTAGATTAGTGCCCGGTTAGTGACAAAAGGCTCGCCCCCTATTAGTTGGGCGTTGTGACCTGAACTTAACTGGACTGACCCTGTGGGTACTGTCTACCCTCCGGGGAATAAAAGCCTATTTATGTAGTTTTCAGTTAAACAAATACTTATCATTAGCTACAATCAAAATTATATTTAAATTTGAATCAAACACATAACAGCTCTTTAAAAATAAAGTAAATATTATCTCCGAGTCCAAATTTTTTTTTTATACTGACAAAATAATTTGTATCACAATAAAATAAACCTTGAACTTCAAATTAACAACGTAATCACCACTCAATCAAAATGAAATATAAACAAAGCTTAAACCATCAAGTCTAGTCTGCAATTAAAGAGAGCGCGTGTTTGGATCACATTCATTAGACAGGTATTAGTAAGTATTACCGCACATGATGGGCAGTGTAGTTAGATGGTTATATTAATATTTTGTAGGCTAGGTCAGTGGCAAGAGTACCTCGCATCGGTACTAACGTTTATAAATAGCCAGTGAGTTACATAGTTCATCTAAATATAAAACCGCAAATCACCTGCCTAGTGTTTCACTTTCAATTCTCGAGCAATGTCTTTACGCAATTGGTGGTTCAATTGTAATCTATAAATAAAGAAAAACACTGGAGATAATTTGAAAAACAAAGCTTAGCAATGAAGTTTTTTTAGGAGGTTTTTGTATCGTTTGGTTGAACATTATGTACTTGTATACGGAAGCCCGTGATCAAGTAACGAAAAAGTTTGTTTCATTTATGTTTTGTTTATTTACAAAAATGATATCGTGGTCGTTTGAAAAGAGCTTATTTTCAGTTACCTGGAATCAGAATGATTCAGACAATAGACATGATTCATTAAAGGTGTAACAAGTTTCAAGATATTACTTAAAGGAGGTATGATTTACCTTCGACTCTATAACAGCTATTTCAGTATGATTGCAATTAATCAGACTGAATTGAATAGTTATCAAAATAACCAAAAAATATTGTGAGCTTAGCTCCAGATTTGATATTTTAAAGTTATTGTGTTTGTATGTGTATTCCGATATGAGAGGCTCCAAGGATATTCTTGGGCCAGTTATACTTGACTGTAGCGAGCAATCATTGTTGTTAAAAGACAGAACACGTTAGAACACTTAAAAACTCGACAAGTTAGACTTTGTAGTTTCTTATAGAGCAAGAGAAAAAAGTTGAATGAAATAATATAGACGTTACCGTAACTGAAGGAATTAATATCAAATACAAAATGAACAGCAGAACAATTTATTTAGATATCTGCATCTCTATTGAAATATCAATGTCATACAAGACATGGCGAGATTAATCGGTGTAAATGTGTTCCAAGATCATTCAAGAGTTCATCGACCGGCGTGCGAAAATGTTGTCGTAAATAAATAATTCACAAGGCTAGTGTTCTCGGTCGGGGCACGTGGTGGCGGGCACGTGTAGTAGGTACGTAAACATTTACATTACATAACCGGCTCGTCATCGGCGAACGCGCGCTATTGAGATCGAAATGCTGTGCGAGACATACAAATGGCTGCAACGTAATTCTTGAGACCGCCTTCAATACTGTCCAATTCTAAAGCCATTCGCAGTACACAAGTTAATGTACACCAGAGTTTTTGTAGATGACTTTCAGACTAAATTTACCGCAAATGATTGACGAAGTAGTTCGTCTTAGATTCCGAAAAGAACTCAGCAACACCTTTTATCAAAGTACGCAAGTCATACATAAAATTTGGAAGAAGATTTCTGTCTTAAAGCACTAAACAGAGGACAACCTATTCTGTGAAATCCTGATCTGTCTGTAAAAGGACAGGGAGGGATTAAGATTGTACGAAATTCAGATCATGTAGCGCGTGTAGGTTAGGTTAGGTTAACAAAATGTAGTCGCTGTCGGTTCTGAGATGAAATATCTTGGTCTCATCCTTGACGGCAGATGGAAGTTTACCCAACACTTCCAGAAACTTGCCCCAAAACTGGTCGCGACTGCCGGAGCTCTCGGTCGGCTCTTACCAAATCTGGGAGGCCCAAATGCAAGCTGCCGACGGCTGTACACCGGGGTGGTGAAATCAATGGCCCTGTACGGCGCGCCTGTGTGGGTGGACGCCCTGAATGCCAGAAATCGGACTCTTCTGCGAAGGCCGCAACGAGTCATGGCAATCAGAGTAGTCCGTGGATACCGCACTGTATCCTTCGAGGCGGCGTGTGTATTGGCGGGATCCCCCCTTGGGACCTGGAAGCGGAAGTGCTCTCTTCTGTGTACAGACATAGTACAGAGGTACGTAGAGCGGGTGGAAGTGTAATGGTGGAGCAGCTTAGGCGATGGCGAGAGCAAGCTCAATCCTCAGCACTGCTTAAGTGGCAAGAGCGGCTCGAAGAACCAGGAGCTGGACACCGAACGATTGAGGCAATCCACCCAGTCCTTTCAGAATGGGTGACTCGGGAGCACGGCACACTTACGTTTCGGCTCGTGCAGGTCTTGTCGGGGCACGGCTGCTTTGGTAGGTATCTCCACAAAGTGGCCAGAAGAGAAGTGACCCCTGCTTGTTGGGAATGTGGCTGGGTCGAAGATACGGCACAGCATACCTTGGAGAGCTGCAATGCGTGGGCACAGCAGCGTCGTGACCTCGTTGCAGTGATCGGTGGGAACCTTTCGCTGCCAACCGTGGTTCGTGCTATGGTTGACAGCGACAGGGCATGGAGGGTAGCTCGGATCTTCTGCGAGGAGATGATGAGCCAGAAGGAGGCAGCGGAGCGTATCCGTGAGACAGATCCTCACGCGGATCCAATCCGCCGAAAAAGAACTGGCAGCCGAAGGCGGACACACGCCCGCTTGATGCCACCGTAATACGGGTCAGGGGGCGTCGGGAACGGGTGTTACTGACGCCTACCACTTATATTGGACCCAGAGGTAGTCAGTAAAACTGGTAAGCAGGTATCCTACGAGGATTTCCCACTTAAAAAAAAAAAAATAATAAAAAAAAAAATAAAAAAAAAATAAAAAAATATGCAAGCAATCGTAAAGGCCTTGATTGGCCAAAGGGCGAAGGTCTGGCGCATATTAAAAGTAAAACAAAGGAAGTGAAGGAGTTCAATTAAAGTACATAGGTATCCAATTTCACAACAACCACCCATGTTAGTTAGCACTAAAAGAATAAAGCGGTCATGTGTAGCACAAGATGTCACTCACTTTACCACCTTCTAATATTTACATTCCACACTAACCTTCGTTACTGCATGTCACTGAATTAACATAGAAACATTTTGTAATATTTCAATACAAATAATGTCTGTTTATGTGTCTGGATATGGGCTAATGGCTAGACTAACATTGACGTGACTGGAAAGCAGACTTTTCAGACGATTATCTAGTCCACTACTTATAGAAATTTAAATGTTCTGACAAATTACATATTTAGAAACTCTACTAAGTAGTTGCGTCAAGATGAAATTGCAAATAGTAGACTAGGGGCCTACTCGCCTACTCCGAAAAACGAAGGTTCTTATTCGTTCTAAAATTACATCCTAACGTCGGTCTTTGGCAAGAAAAAGCTTTGACGTTTATATATTCTAAACCTACTTTAATGAAATTATTAAAAGAACGAAAATCAGATTGATCAAAAACAAAGCGATATTGAACCTACGTTCGGTTTTTTCTTCGTTTACGAAGTTTCGTTTTCGGAGAAAGAAAGTAGACCTCCTGTTCAGAGAGCGAACTTTCGTGGAATAGGAGAATTGGCGCTGCTGGGCCTTAACAAAAACGTAATATAATATATATATTACGTTTTTGTTAACATAGGAACACAATATGTCGTCTGTATCATTTTGATCTTATTGAACTTATACCCACCCACCGGCCACCTATACTAATATTATGAAGAGGAAATATTTGTTTGTTTGTAACGAAAACGTCAACAAATTATAGGACCGATTAAAAAAAATCCTCACTATTATATTGCTCCACTATCACTCAGTAACATAGGCTATTTGTTGATCGAGTTAAATTAAGAATCCCTAATAACACGCGGGCGAAGCCGCGGACGGAAGCTATTAGTCAATTAGTTTCGTTGACAATATTGAAATTTGGAAATGGCAACGTTTCTTGAGTCTTCATACTGTACCGACGTCGATTTGATGTTCCGTGAATCAATTCAGGTAAAACAAACAATCGAAATATTGTTAAACGATTAATCATTCAACCGAAATCCTCTCCCAATGAGGTATTCACGCGACAGGACTTCAGCTCTAAAAGGATGTTTTCGCGACGACGACTGAGCTATTCCGTTTCTTTGATATATAATTAATACGAAAACAATGTCAACGGATAGTCGGTACGACATCGTTTCGATTTTCATTACGTCAATCGGACTACTGTACAATATTTATTATACGTTTATGCAATGAAACGTATATGTATATATGAAATTCCAGGTGTTTCAACTAAATGGTTATACATTTATCTTTACTTTTAGTTTCCCGGGACTATTATTTTCTAAGAAATGTGTGCGAGATTATTCTCAGAAACGTACACATTTATTTATACCAGTATCAAATATATTCGGATAAAATTCATCATCTATGATTCTGTTTACTAACTGCGATTGTGAAGCTATATAAACTTGTCAAATCGGAGTTGGTTGTGTTTGATTTACCAAGAAGTGTTTGTTAAACTTTTAGACAGCTTGAGTAAAGCTCAGTCAGTACGTATGTGTGTGTGGGTGTGATAGACGGTTCCGCAACGAAGGCAAGTGGTACACACTTTATTGAATGTCTTTATAGGCCACCTGTTACTCGGGTCGGTGCCGGCGAAACAGCTGATAGAGCCCAAGCAAATTATTATTATTATTGTTGTTGGATCTCGACTCTTGGGTATTTATTTGTGCCGAAGAGAGAGAGGGAGGGTGCCGCATTACAATTGAGAACTTTTACTATTGTTCTTGTAAGGTTCAAGTGATGGGGTTGTTCAAGAATAATAAATTGAATAAGCGCCACATAGCCCACATTACGAGCTGATTACCAATGCGTTTGCAAATGTATTATGTTTTCGTAATTGTATCTGTAGGCAAGCGTGCGTGGACATTTACACAAGTGTACGAGACAATATCATAGGATTGACAGAAAAAACAAGTAATTATAATATCGCTCAAATGAGTTTCACGTTCTTCATTTCATAAGAGCATCCAATCTTCGACCTCCAGTCTAAAATAAATATTGAATAAGCGACAAGAAAAAATAATAGATTTTCGAAATAGCATTACATATTGAGAGACCATTCACTACTTTGCTACCGGTCGGATGGAAGCAAGTTGAATAAATTATAGCGGCGAAACATTAGATAGTGTTACTCTGTACAGCTGTGTAAGTACTATCAATCAATCACAGGTTTCTTTCGCGGCTTATTAAACCAAATGCACAGTGAAATATTAATACATAATTTTATTTGTGAAGTTCGCAATGGGAACTTGATATTTTAATATTGGTCCGAGTAGACTTACGGGCATTGTATTTAACAACATTTGAGTTACAAATGATCAAATTTAAATATTCGTGCCAAACTAAAGCTCAATACAAAGGTCGAAATAACATAAAACAGTAATCCCAATATAAATATACACTTGCATCGATACGTATCAACAATAATTTCATAATATTTGTGCACAGCTTTATCGTCCATATCAATCAATATGAGCATACAAAAAAACACGAGGGAACAATGTGAATGTCCAATTATACCGAGCTCGCACACGTCATCGAAAGGTGTTTCCCGAAGAACGCACACACACATAAACGATCAGCTGACTGCTCCGATTTTAACCCACACCACTGAGCAGACTGTTAGAGAACATAAATAATGACGGCCCACCTACCTAGCTATACATACCACACATCGTATAATTTGTTTGAGCCACTGACGGAAGAGGAATGTGAGATACGCCGACCTTCTCTCCGATTATAGTTTTTACCGTGCGACAAATAAAACCGACGATTGATACATATGGCATTATTCCATTGAACCCGTTAACATTATCGCATTTAAAAACCAGAAACGCGTTCATAAACATTGCGAGCACATGTGCTGATAACAAAGAGTAACTGTCGTCATCATACGGCGAGGAAATACAATATTATACAGACAAGTGGTAGATACGAAAGTACGTATACAACGCCTAACACTGTATTTGACATTAATATCTGCAATGCAAAATGAGATGTATAAACATCTTGTTAATGAACCCTAAAATGATAAAAAACATACCTAGTATTAGAATTTGCATCAAGAGAAGACGTAGACGGCTACTCACTATGCTTAATTTGGTGACCCTTATCACTGATGAACGATCACTATTGCAGTCTCAAACATGTCTACAATCTCATAGATATAGATTATGGTCGTTATGAAATTAATCGTGCTGTTCTGATCTTGTCAGTACTCGAAGTTTAATTTAATTCAGCATAAATAGGGTGCTCAAACAGGTCAGGATATTGTTCGATGATGACAAGATAATATCATAAATTGTTAAATTTATAATATCTGACAACCGATTTATAATTGTAGAGTCCGTTAGGTCCACAATTTGTTCCTTTATAGGGTTCAGAAATCGGAAACCTTTATAATAATGACAATAGTATATTTATTATTTTATTATGAGCCCGACGTGTCTCATTGCTGGGCAAAGGCCTCTCTTCCCTCTTTCCATCCCTTCCGATCCAGGGCTTTCTCAGGCCAGTTTTTCAGGTAGGCGTTGAGTTCGTCCTGCACATATTTTTTTCGAGCTGCCACGTCTGCGCGTTGCATTCGAATAATATATAATAAAGAATAACGGCCAAGACAAATAACCCCTTAGAAACTATCCAGTAAATCTTCCACATTCAAATAAACCGACAGAAGTTCCTGCGCAATAGAAAGTCTGGTATTGTAAGGGATCAAGACTGCAGTAGCTACTTACTTACAATCAGGTGGTTCTTGTTTGCATAAACTAAGGTATAAAAAAAGAATAGCCAGACCCACTGGGCAAGCCCTCGCTTCACTTCAGGTTACGATTTTAAAGACTATTGGAATACTTTGATTTTTCTCTACTATCTTAAAATTTAAAATGGCTTTTTTAGCGAGGTATAAACTCGGATTTCATCGCCTACATGTCAGTAAAAACCGTATCAAGGTCCGAAATGTAAGTGTTTAGAACAAAGCGTTCAATTTATAAAGGCTTAGACTTATTGATACGTGCAGAATTCTCAAATTATGTTAATATTCTATTACAAACTCTTCATGAAAAGAATTTCTTTTTCTAGTATATCTAATGAGAAAAATATGCTGAATATTTCAACAGCAGGTTTATTCGAAAAGGTAATAGGAATAGGAAAACTTACGTTATTTGAGTACTGTTATAGATGATGAGTGTCGTTTGCATCATATGGAATCTTTAGCAAAGACTAATGTGGCAGAAAATAAGGAGCCAGGTAAGTATGAGTTTGTAATGATTGCCGACGGCTAGCGAAAGCAACAAATCAGCGGTAAAATGTACAGTTCAACGTTATCCTTTTGCTTTCATTCAGTCAACACATTTGTCCCAGAAGAGATTGTGAATTAAACCGAATTGTGAAATAAAACTATCAAATAATTCAGACGCATATGATACAATCTAGAATAGAACACAGGTCACTGGAATTTCAAGTAAAGTCAGCTGCAATTTGTATTTCATGGAAGTGTTGTGATTGCCTCGATTCAAACGAACTTACAGCAGTCGCCGGTCATATGATAATAAAAACAAACATCTAGCTGCTGCTCCGCCACAAAATAGAATCGAGTATTGAGCCAACGCACACAGTGGCACCAAGGCGGTCGGATGTCACGCACACCAATCGATTCGCATCCGCACACTCGCTCTCTCACACACACGCAAACACACCAGCAGTAGATAAGAATCGTCCCATTTTACATTGAGTCATGCGGTCGACGCAATACTTACTGTATTCGCAGGCAGCCTTATGATGATAGACGTCTTGAATCCTTTTCCAGATGACACCGAAACACAAATTAGGGCGGGTTACTCACATGCACACCGCACTCACACAACGACAAATGTTGGAGGCTCCGAAGGTGACAATCCCGCCCTAGCTTGAAACGTTGGAAATGATCGACCGGTGCCGGTAATGGGAGCAGAGCCGGGTGGAAGCAACCGGAGAGCGAGAGACTCGTGTGGAATATTGTACGTTCGATTGCGCTAGCAGTGCGCGCGTTTCAGTTGGCGCACGGCGACTGGCGCAGGCGAGGCGTGCGGTGCGGCGAAGCGGGCGGGCGAGCGATTTCACCGGGCTGATATTGCGACGGCACGCCGCCGCTCGGCCCGACCCATAAGTATAGCTAGCTAGTAGCTACACCGAGCGAGGGCACGCCAGCGAGCGAGCGGGGGGTCGCTCAGCGCAAAGCCCGAGCTGCACGCACTCGACCAAACTATCCAACTCGACCAGTTATTTTCTCGTCAAGGCACCAAAGCGAATAATATATGAGGTATGAGAAGCCAAACAAACTGGCATCACTTTTTACACGTAAATTGTATCAAACAACAAATCAAAAAAGAAGAGAAAAACAAAAGAAATTATTGATAACAGATGTCCCACCGATATAACTGAAATTGATTTCATTTAAGCATCAATTTAATGACAGCGGATGAGATGAAGGAATCGTAACAGGTAAAACGATTCTGATTCATGAAGGCAACATTTCAACTAAAGCCCTAATTGGCAATATTGATCCGAGTGAGCAGACCAATATTATGATAGTACATCTCATTACTGTCGCAGTGCAAGCAAACATTGATGGCCTATTGGGAATGCGGGTCAATGCATATGCGCAGTGTGACCATCCATTCCATCCACCGTAGCATTATCTCCTCACTGTGTATAATTGACGTTACCCTATGCTTGTACTTTGTTAAAAGTATAATCATACATATTTTGAATGCGAATTGAATACACGAATGAGAAAAAAGAGTACGGAGTACCGAGCCAGGCTCAAAAACTGGATAATGAATCAAATTGTAATGACGAAGAGGAGGAGACACATTCGTCTAAGAAGAAAGTTTATTGGAACTCTACATAACAGCAACACATAGCTTTCAACATTGAAGCAGAGCTAGCGTACATTAAGATTAGGGCGGACATAACGAAACTATTAGGTTTCTGTTTGCCATTTACCTAAATAGCCCAAAAACAGACTTTATGTCTATTTGAGTCAGTGGCGCCTGCACTGATTATGGCGGCGCCATTACAACTACGAATACACGACGCCTAATGGTCTGCTATGGATCAACATGAATTGTCAATTTATAAAATTGACATTAAGTGTGTATAAAGAATGCACTAACCTAACTAGGGACGTGGAGTAAGATATTAAGGTAGGCACAGCACTAGACCTAGATAAGACTTGAATTTGATATTTTTATTGATAAACCACCGAATTTTATTCATAGCTTTCAAATGATTTATTAGACTAATATACTTTACAAACTTGCTCGAGCCGAGAGAGAACACGAAAAAGCTAAAAATATACCTCAACTAATTAATGTATATTTTATGTCGAATTACTAATCAAGTAAAACATAATGTTTAACACTTAGTATAAAATCACTTGCTTGCCATTTTCGAGAGACTGAGGAAAATACGCAAAGGCTGAGAAGGCAGTGGATTTATCGTTAACTTCGATGGCGGAACCTGTTTTGTGAAGCGGCGGCCGAGCCGAAGCCGAGTTTCGAAGGCTCCGCAAAATAAAAGAAATATGTTTTAGTGGGTTAGCGAGCGTGTTTACGATCGGATTCCTTGGGCCCGATTATGCCGCCATTAGTTACGTAAGCGGCCTGGACCTCGCCATAATTAGACAATTTGTCTTGCATCCGATATTGTCATAAGAAATTACACAACTGATTGTTATAATTATCCTAATATTATTAGATTAAATATACAGGATGTACTGATTGTCTTTTGTTTCAACATAAATATGGATAGCGTAGGTGCTACTATTATAATTATTATTAAAGGTAGAATAGGAACTTTATGTAAAATTTACGGCTTGACATGATTAAGGTACATGTAATATTTTGAAGTATGTTAGTATTACCTATGCTTTACACCTTATACTTAGTATAAAGGGCATTTAGGACCTGTAGTCACAACTGATAGGATAATTAAAGAGATTCTTATCCAAGTCAAATTTTAAAGTTACAGCTTCATTATCCTTGATTATTGTTTTATCAGGTTCAAAATTTAAATTGACTTAAAATTTTATAGCATTATAAATAAATTTTTTTACAGATTTTATACAAAGTTTTAACCTATGATATGGACAGGCAAAGGCAATGAGCGCAATATAAGGAAAGGAATGAGTACTAAAGATATACACAAGTGGCACCATCTGTCGGTGGAGGCGCACGACTGGGACCGGATGCCCGACCAGTTTCGAGCTGACGCCGAACACCTGCAGCAATACAACCGCCCCCACTGTTCTATTCTGACAACGTAAAGATAGATATATAAACTGATGACGTAACACTGTAACTGATGACGATGATAGAAAAAAAATATATTATATTGTGAAATAGTTCGACAGCAATAATGAGAGAGTTCTAAAACAAATTGACTGCGAAATAAATTGATAAGGAAGTTGAATTTCATCGAAAAGAGAAACTTTATCCCGAAATAATTGTTCTAAATCGAAATGTAGGCATTATTATTCACAGAAATTCTATTTTTAGGAGCCCATCTCAGAATGGGGTCACATCAGTTCAGCAGGTTAATTACAAACAATATAAGTTCAATGTTAAGAACACGGGCTTTATGTTAAAGTATTAAATATGTACTTATATATAGACAAACTAGCGTCTGCCCGCGAGTTCGTCCGCTTGGAATAGTTACTTTGGACAGACGCTCAATTTAACCGACACGACGGCGAAACACGATTGGTCTTAGCGTGATAATATTATAATGAGCTAATCTCAGGAACTACTAGTCCAATTTGAAAACTTCTTTCAATATTAGATAGCCTATTTATCGAGGAATGGTATAAGGTTATATATTAGATAGCCTATATATCATTCCGCTAAGACCAATCGCGGGTTAAAGTAAGCGTTAGCCCAAAGTGACTGTAAATTGAGATGTAAGCTATCCTATCTTTCAAGTTGGATCAAATTGCCCACGGTGTGCAAATCAAATTTAAAATCGGTTCAGTAGCTTAGAAGTCCATCGCGGACAAACAATGTGACACGTAATTTTTATATATTAAAGATTATGGCGGCGATTTAACATACAACCAAGTGATATTAAGAAAAGTTACCTGTTTTTATAACGGAGCTTAAAATGGCTCGATAAACAATAACATTGAACAGCTAACGCCATCAGTAAACACTTTAACAACAGAAAGGAAAGATCACAAAATAAAAGCCGATTTACGGAAAATCAACATGCGAATTGTCGTGGCCGAGGTAAAGCAGTTTATTTTGCATTGCTCGTGCGTGAGACATTATTTATTTTTATGGTTTGTGAGTATACGTAATGGCGCATCCTTTGCGTCCTTGTTTGGCGAAACAATACACGTTGTTACGTAACAGAAAAGACACGTCAATGGCATCTCGACCCTGCCTCTGTTCTCGTCACTGACCCACATTACTCACTTGTTCAACGCAATAACAATAACGGTTAATTAATTACATAATCTTGCAGACTGTTACTTTATACGGCCAGGTGCCATTTTTGATACGGATGCGGATTAGGTAGCGTTACGTTTTTTACATTTTCAAGTTTTAATAATTAGCATCCTCAGAATCATAATTTATTAGCCTATAAGATGTTTGCTGTTGGGATATTTTTTACTCAATTACAACCCAACAGGTGGTGAGTTCTATGACGTTCATCACTGCATTATTGGGGCTTAAAAACTGAATAAATCATTTTTATTTTCACGCAGAAACGATATATTTATCTGAAAAAAAAATATAGAAAAACAAAATTCGCAATTCCGTGATTTGAAGCTATTCACCCAGGGGGATAAAGTTTATTATTGAAAAGTTTTAGACCTATATATTTAAATATAAGATTGTGAACTATGTTGACTACATTTATTTCAGTTCTATTCATATATTTCCATCTACAGATAAAGTCAAAGCTCGATTATTTGAAAGTTCAAGAGTCAAACTTGCGTATACATCAGTCCTACGGGAAACCAGGTTCTTTATCATCTGAACGATCGTAAATTCTTGCACAAATTTATTTGCTGACGTGGGCGAGGATTTATGAGCGCGAAAAGAGAAAATATTGAAACTTACTGCCTCATGTGCGACGTTTTGGAAAAGCGAAAATGCGTCAGTTGAAATGCAGGACACATTATAGCAATATTTGTATGCATAGTCAGTATGAATATAGTGTATGCAAATAAGAACAATTGATACAGCAACATAAAGTCTGTTGCGTAACAACGTGACAAAGACCTTCGACGGTGTCAACGGATCACAACAAAGATAAGAAGGGGTTTAAATAGCGTGCTAGATGAGTAAACACGTCAAGCTTATTATTTATAGCGTTCAGTCAGAAGTGGCAAAACATGAATGAACTTTTCTTTTCGTGACGAGAGGAGTGGGCGTGTGTGCGTGTCCCGGTGTCGATGTAGGCCACTGCCAAGGTCGAATGTTTAATATAAAGTCTGGCGCCGGGACATTAAAATGGTCGGCCCTCCCCGGGTCCCCCTTATCCACGGCCCGGCAGTCGCAATCGTTGCACTCGCCTATTTATTATCTGGAGGCATCCCCGCACATGAATACCTCCAGTCTTCGACGAGACGATACCTACCTACATTGTCCGGCCTTAATATCAAAATTCTCAATTCCTGTGTTTGCGACGACTTGCGACTTGTAGCGCGACACGACTTGCGAGCATGACGGATTCAAGCAATTGGAAATATGGTATAGATATTTCACCTCTGAAGCATATTATAATCGTAGAAACTCCGTTAAGTAAGTTTAAAACGACACAAGCACACCTACTACAAGAAGACGTAGTAACCGCGTGAGTAAATATGGATCCCCACAATGATTTCACACTTAAGTTATTGTTTTACATATGAATGAACGCACGTGAATGGCATGATTATACAATTAGAATGTAGTCTAAATGGACAAGTTTGCTTGATATCGACTCTTATTGCCTATTCTAGTTCATTGGGGCAAGTTTGTTTCAACCTCTAAACAATATACAAGTACAGTAAGTATACAAATCTTGCAAGCGCGGTCGACCCGACGACGTAGAGGAGCGTTCTCCCGACAAACTTGGAACTCTCGCTTTCAAACAAGAAACGCTTTGGTGGCTGTGTGGCTCGACAACTTCTCTATAAATACACAAAACACAGATGGGTGCAGCATGACATTCACCTACATTTCCGAAAGAAGTAAGCGCTGCAGTTACACATTCCAAATACCGACGCTTAATCACATGAATGAATACAAATACAAACACCAGTCAACATAGACAGACACACATACATTAACCCACATAAAAGTCCATAATTATTAAATCGTCTGGTAAATGCTGGGGATACCCCGCTGGATCACTGCCAACAGGAAGGGGCCATCTTTAAATAAATTTCGAATAATAATGTGCTTAACTGGCGTAGATCAAAAGTGGGTTGTGATTTTGTCATTTTTCCGAGGAAGACGGATTTCCTAAGCATTCGTAAATTCAAGTTTGAGAATAATTTAATTATTATTGACAAGTCTCGCGCGCTTGATCGTGCCACAACATAAGTGGTGTTCATTGTAAAGCCATTGTACGATGCTGACTGACACTGGTGCAAAGTGGAGTGAGTCTAGGTATGCACAAGTCGTTTAGACTCTTGGTCACGAATCGGCGCCGGAGGCCGAGGCGTGCCCGCCCATCGCAATCAGATGACATCATCCTCTCAGCACACACTCCACAAAATTCAATATATAATAGCAGAACTGCCGGGGCCATTCCAGTCTTAAAATGCCTGAGAATTACATGCATACGTTAAGGTTTCCACTTTATAAAGCCACAAATAACAATCGTAACAAGACCTATTTATGCATTCAAATGAGCAAACATTTGAGTAGCAATTTGTTTGGGTAGGGTTAGAGTAACAGTGTCTGTGTGGCACAGGTCGCAAAACGTCACAAACCAGCCAGTGATTGATGGTTGCGGTGACACTCGTTGCGTCACAGCTACCGGGGGTCGCGGGGTCAATGCCGTCACGATCACAATACCCCATGTAATAACAATACGATGTATACAACAGCTGAGATGTTTATGATCACCAAACCAGTTTCACAGCAAGTACTTGCAGAAAGGGGGACGTCAGCTTAACAAGTGGAAACAGATTGTATTTTTTTCAAAGCATATTATTGGCCTAGAAATGCGACAAATTACCTTCGATGGTTTCTACAACTTCACTAACCAAGATCACCTAATCGCATGTCACTTCATGTTCCACTCGTTGGATTATTTATATTACGTTATAATATTCGCGGAAATAAGGACGTAATCTATGGTAGCGTTGTTCAGTTTATGAAATTTCATAATCACAAGCAGTGAGGGTGGTCTCAGGTCGCGTTACGACCACCCAACGGCGGTGGCTGTTCGACCCCATTCTCAGGGCTCCAACGTTGCTATAAAACGACACGGCCGCTTTAACGACAAACATCTACTACACACATCCACATATTGTAACTTAATAACGACCCGGTAAAGGCCTACCTACGATACGATGTTCGTTCAAACTGCTTATGTATTCTATTGACTGCGAGCGTTGACACACTGATATGCTTTGCAAGGGATAGAATGATTCCTGTTTTGTAAGGCGTCAACCGGTCTCCTGAATCTTATACGCGGTTGAATCACATTTTACACCACAGTTAACATAATTTAACGTTATCATGCGACATAAAACCGTTTAAATCATAAACGGTTTCGATTAGCAAACGAACAAGCTTATTGCTAATTTAATGAAAACTAGACAAAAGAAAACTACAAGGATAAACGATGGGTGGGCAAAACGTGACACTACAGCATTTTGAGCTTCAAATTAATCCATTATACAATACAGCATTGATGTCCATGACGGAGTCAGACAAAGGAATCCCGTAGTTTTCAGAAAATTGCAACGGATTGTACTTGGGGTTTCGTTACCAGATGAACCAGTCACTCGTCTGAAACGTCGACTTATATTAGACACGGCCTCACTTCTACTGACTGATTCTGATTCTTCAAAAGTAAAATGAAATACGATGCACAAATTTTAACATAATGTAACAAAGACTGACTTATATTCGTACTGCTATAAAAGTAAGCAAATTTAGAAACAGGAAGGGGACATAACTAATAATGATAATAGTAAAACTGAGAAAAATCTTCGTAGTAATAAAAAGTACTCATAAAATTCCTGTCATACTTTATATGTATTCACGTAGTATAGTAGTAAAATATGTAAATATAGACCGTTTTCGGGGAACATAAAGTTGACAAAGTGACCGCAGCCGAGCGCCGCGTCGTCGGTATCGCTTAGGCCACATGGGACACGAACATTTTGCTTTTACTGGTCCATTGCCACTCTGGCTTACACCACTTCATCTCCCTGGCCTTAATCCCATGTATTTGGGGTCGGCACTTAATTCAACCCGATGTGGCTGATCGACTGATTTTTATACGAAGCGACTGCCATCTGACCTTCGTAACCCTTTCTCGAGGAAAATCGGCATTCTGGGTTAAACCAGTTGTCAGACTCTCTTAGGCCTCTGACTGACCTGTAACGATTGCCAAAGATGTTAAATTGGCAACCGGGACCGACGGCTTAACGTGCTCTCCGAGGCACGGAGGGAACTCGGGCGGTCACCCATCCAACTACTGGCTAGGCGTATGGTTGCTTAACTTCACTGATCGAATGATATGCGCAATAGCAACTGTGCCACGAGCTCCTCTCTGGCTTACACCACCTTTCGCATTTAATACAGGAGCCACTTAAAGGACTCAAATCCTAATTAATCAACATACTAGTTTGAAAATAACAAAGCTAACAATACTATCATCATCAGCTTAGATTTCCAATCTAATTCTATGTAGCCTTGATATTGGAAGTAGGTATCTATTTTACTAGCATCGATTTATCTGATCGTCAAAGATGGATAGAGGAATGGTAACAGCGAAATAAACGGGATATAATGTATCGAATCACCTCACTACTCAACGTAGCAACTTTATTCGGGAAATCGATAAATATGCGCAGTCGCTACGGCCCCCCTTAAACGATGATAACATATTTATTTTCGGGAATCACATCTATCTTGAACAGGCACAGTGGGTCAGTTAGAATTAAATTCTTCATGATACTGCAACATGTTCTGCTACAAATTTAGTACAATGCGCAAATTTTAAATCGTCGAAGTCCTCAAAAATAAATTCGCTGAGAAATTTGTGTGTATTCCTCCCATAAACGAAAATAGATTTAATTTTATAGTGTGCGTGTGCACCTACGACGGAGCAGTTCGTTTGGTTATGGAGCGTCGGGTCCGGTTTATGGCCTCGTTACGGACCATCCAGCGTTTTTACAGCGCGATTAAGCAGCAGCTCGTTCGACCCACGGGCCCTGTAATTGGGGTAAATCTTTTTATTGGGGACCGTACTAAGAAATGTACTACCACTTCGCATCGAATATTTGCATAGGTGACATTCGACCTAGGTACTTAAACTTTGGGATATGTATAGAATAGACGACAAATAATAGGTGAGCATTTAAGAGTTAAGAATAATATTATTGGTTAATTTAAGTTGTATTGATACACTTTGTTTGTTGTTTGGAAATGAGAATTAAATTTGAACCAAATTGGTCTTTCACAAAATTGAAATAACACGAAAAGGCTTTATCTGCTCTGTGAGTCGTATAAATTATTAAAATGCAACAAAACGAGTTGCGACCACATTTTGTTCACAAGCGGCCTCGCGGCACATTATCGAAATCGGACCGCAATAATTACATTCGAGCCGAATGCGGCCACTCCATCCATCTGTCCGACCGACTAAATACGTATGTACATGTATGCGATAAAATTGTATCAATGGAAAATGCATTATTCGTTCGTCGAAATAGCTCCGAGCATTTAATTAACAATGCTATTCAAACAAGTATATACATGTGTAAGTATTCATGTTAGTTCTATTAAAATGTAGTGGTAGGTATGTAATTGGTTTTGGGTCGATGGGCCGCTCTGATTCTGAACAAGTGGAGTCAACGAGAGAAAGTTGAAACAGCAAAGACCGGAAAACAAAAAGCAAACACAACCTACGCGAATTTGGGCGCTCGGGGCGCACGGCCGGATTATGTAGCACCCTCGGCTTATTCAATTAAAAACGTACTCGTGCGCGCGTTCGGTTCCGACTATTCGTAATTTTGCAAGGAGAGCTCCTGTTTCACAAACGAGATTTGTTTTCGCATCGCTGCCGAACTGGGACTCCCGACGAAATGCGTCAATTTTGTTTAACGTCGTCGTTATACGCCATTTACGAAATGTTCGTTATTAATGCTATCACACACATTTTGGAAGTACTTCCAAAGATTTTTACAGGCCTTGCACGGGCTTCTAGAAGTAGACTGGTTTTAGCGTATTACATACTAAATAATAATGTAAGTAGATGCATAAATTTGCTATCCACGTGATAGACCTGTCTGACACGGGTATTTGTATAACAGCTAATAAAACCTTATGACATCCTAACTTATTGAAAAGGTAAATAGGTAATTGGCATAAATGCAAGCACAACAGGGGTTTGGTTTCTCATCTCTCCATTAGAAAAGTTGGAACTACTTCCTTTTAAGAAACGTTACGGCGCGCGGCGCAAAGTGCTAACTTTCCTCAAAGTTGTTTCCTTTTGAAGTCAACGTCTAGTGAGTAATGCTTTATCTGTTGAAAAGCCTTACTTTGTATCCGAGAATTCTTTATAGCCAAACATTTTCAAACATTGATGTGAAATAACGCTAAGCTTATATACAATAATATTAAAAAATATTCGTCCGAAAGTGCCCAGTAAAATGCGTTGTTTTGTTGTTTTTGCGAACGCACGTCGCGTCGCCTGTCGGCTGATTACGCTGTGCTCTGTTACCGTCATTCATTTGCGTCTACAGCACCGCCCCACTCAATCTCGTTTATTATGAACGTGCAGCGGACCCAGCCCTGCCTCTCGCTTTTTACATTTGAATATTTCCCTCCATACATTACTTTAACATTGTTATGAAGACTACGCCAGCTCATGATAGCACACACACACGAGGCTCGCAGCGTTCTTCACTTGGAACATTTTTAATTGAGCATCCGTTATACTTATATTCCTTACATTAATATTACTCTTACTGGCTGCATAATATTTATTAGAAAATACATGGCCTGTAGTTATTATGTTGTCCATAGGATTTCCTATGAGCTAGGTGGGACTAACTTGTTAAGCCATGTACGGTGCTGACATTTTTAAAGCTTAGTGCATAATATCAATCCCTACTAATCCCTGCTAATATTATAAATGCGAAAGTAACTCTGTCTGTCTTTTACGCTTTGCCGCTTAAACCTCTCAAACGATTTTGATGAAATTTGGCACAGACAATCTTTACACCCTGAGAAAGGACATACGCTACCTTTTATTTATTAAAAATATTAGGTTTCCGCGACCATAAGAATGAAACTAAATCTACGCGGGTGAAACCGCGGGGCACAGCTAGTAATAATATAATATCAAACTACTGCCTCTGTACATATTGCCTTTTCTCTGGATAATAATATACAATGTCTGTCTGAAGGACGAAGAAGGCTAAATGGTAACTCAAAAACGCTTGTCGATTAAAACTCCTAAGTGATTCTTGAACGTTTTTCATTGCACTACACCGTCACTTTCTTATGAATAACAGTGTAGAACTTCGTTCGTTGAAACCCGTGACATATTTGTCCGCCGGCCGTCATTCAGGCTGCATAAATAAATAACTCGAATTAGAACCCTTCACATCGCTTGCGTACGCTGAATGCCTGTGACTGGAGGTGAATAATTTCTGCACGCTTTTGTGCTCGTTTGCGGAGTTTCAATATTCATTCATGCTGACAGTTGATGGACAAATTCTTTATAAAGTATCTTAGAACTTGTGTAGAATTATATTGATAACTGGTTTTACCCGCGTAGGATACACACAGACAGACAGATAGACTGACGGAGAAAATTTATATACATTTAGGTTTACAAATTTACAAGACATATATTTTTTTTCATCTGTATAGATAGATAGATGACTGAGCTGTTAGTCTATGGATGTGTCTTAGACATTTTACGTGAAGTTATTAAATGAGGTAGGTAATACATAATGTTAAAAGATAACAGACACTCATTACAAATAAAGAAGAATATTACTGTGGCCACTACAGTTAGAAATTTGTGTGTACATACAGAATAAAAAATTGTTAACAAAATTTCCTTTCAAAAAGAGAATTGGGTAGTTGAAATTCCTATTAAAAAAAAGGCTTTGTGGCGTCCAACGAGGTGTAGCTGTAGGCAAAGCGTGTACGTGTGTACAATTGACATGAGCTCCCCTCAGTGGAGCGGCAGAGTCGGTACATTCATTACAAAAAGCGTCACATCGCGGAACGGGCCCCGGTTTAATAATTCGACTCATTTGGGCTCCCCGGGGCGGACGGCGAGACAATGCGCGCCCGCCTAACGGTATCAATCAGCATCAAACAGTCCAACTCTATCTATACCCTCAACTTTAGGGTTGTTACATTGCATCCATTTGTATCTTCGTCACAAGAAAGGAAACGAGGAAAGCCCTTCCTATATATTGTGGAATAGTATAGTAATTCTGACTAATCTAGTGGATGGTCTGCGATATCAGTATATTACTAAGTTATTATTTGATAACAAACTAGCTTGCGAAAAACAATATAAATCGTTCCATTTGCATTGTTTCTTTTTTTATTAATCCCATAATAGCCCAACATGATTTAGGCATAAAAAGAATAGATTTTAACAAAACGTGTCAATAGACTACTACAGTAACCGCTTAGCATTAGAAGTTTTTAAACATATTTTATAAAAAATATATAAAACAAAACAGTTTGTTCAACCCTAGCCCACTCATTTCGGCGACTGTCACTAACACTTTTTATCAAACTCGTAATGCATTGTACAGTCGGCCTCGATAAGAGGGCGCCTGCGGGATATGTGCTCTTCCCAGGGCACGTGACGTCACATGTGATTACATTTTGGAGCTAAATAAATAAAGTGCTGTGATTAATTCGTGTTAAATAAATAAAACAATTTCATATAAAAAACATAAGAGAAATTGTATTCAGTTTTTCATGGATATATTACAATAGTAGAAATATGTAGGCACAAAGTACATTTTACTTTCTAATTTCAGCTCCCTTTTCGGTAGGCACTTACATCGCTCTTATCAAAAAGGCTAGGACAAGTTGCTTGTCGGTTCATCTCAAAAGGCTAGTTTCCGAAACGGCGGTAATTTATCTACGTTCATAAGTGCCTTGCCAGGGCCCAAAGTGAAAAAATCGTTTCCATTTTCAATGCACCTTAGCAACTGAGCTTATATTCTGTAAAATAATTTAGATGCCAAATCCAGAATGACTAAGCTCACGCATTTCCAGAAAGGTCCCCAAGATAGGTCGAGGCGTAACAACACGCACTATTCGCCAAAATTTAAAATGTTCTAAAGTTGTAACAGATGATAAATCCATTCCATCGCCATCTCAGGCACAATACAAAACTGTCTAAGACTTGAATGCGTTTGAGATAAACAGGTTTCCACACGATGTTTTCTTCACCTTTAGCTAGTGTCTAGAATAAAGCTCAGCACCTAAAGTCAGTGCGAAGATTGAAGTCGCGACGAACATTTTCAACATAGAATATAATGTACCGTCGTCAGTCCGTAAATGTAGAGCCGTATCGTAGTCCACATGTGCGCTTATGAAGACGCGACGTTTATGATTGTGTTTATTCATGCCAGATACGATTTGGATACAGTGCACGTGTGTACGCCGGGCTCCGTAATTACCATGAACATTGCGCGGCAAACGGTCTCATTAATCACAATGAAAATTGTAATGAACCTTTAAATACCGTGGAAAACTTTTATGAATTATAATTGTCGAGTGCTATTTGCCGTTGGTGTTTACTTAATTGCACTTCGGTTAAGAAGTTCAATAAAATAAATGCGTCAATCAAAGAAATAAACAGAAGGAAAATATATAAAAGTTAGAGGGGATTTCATATTATGTTATTATTGGGATTGGTTTTCAATATAATCTCACTCCATCATAGTAACTTATCTTTAAAAAAATCGAATTTAAATTTTAATACCATACATATCGTGTTATAAACTTAATATAAAACCACGACAGATATGAGGAGAACACAGCTTCATTAGTTACGGAAACTGGCGTCGTACTTTGTTATTTACGTCACTGGCTGGGTACATTATTCAGCCATTAGTGTGCGACACTCCAGCGGCGGGCATCGCAGTTTCTTTACAAGACCATGGGCAAAAATATCTTCCATTACCATAAACCTGCTGGAATTGTTATGAATGTTGATTTTAAAGGACAAATTCTGAGGACATTATGTATGATGCTACGCAAGTTTTTAACTTAAAACTTGAAGATTGACAAAAACCACTAGTTTCCCAGGCAGACTCATTATGATTGTTGTATAAACATTAATTCCGTATTAATGATACATCGTAGGACAGGGCCGGTCGGAAGGTGCGAGCGGTTCGAGCTTGATAGCTTTTTAATTCCCGGCCCCTTGACTTATCGAGGTGCCGTCAACGCTGATTGATCACAGAAGCTCAGCACCCCTCTCTTAGCTTACATTTTTACTACCAACATAATGATACTTTTATCGTTTGTAACAATTACTTGATGGGTTCACTTGCTACAATGCACCTACTCTCTTCTTTTGTGCTGTTTTTTCTAACATTACTTATAATTTCAATAAACTTACAGAATCTGGATCGTGCGCGTTTGGCGTGGACGGTTGAGGTGGCCTAGGTGGAGGTGGGTAACCCTGTGAAATAAAATAACACATTTTATATGATACTGATTTGAAGTCGCCATTTCCATACAGAAATATTTCGTCTGTCTGATTGAACGCATCATTCTCCTAAACTACGTAACGGATTATGATAAGGTTTTTACTAAAATGTACGATGCGAAGCAAAAAAAATTGTCATGTTAAATGCGAGGGCGACTGGCAAGTCGCTGGCAAAGCATATAATACAAAATGCGCAAGTTTATTAAATTCCCTTGACTTTTAGAATAAAATTATTTTAAAGCGCATAATATTATTGCAACTGTCTGACAGAATAATATAAAAATAACTCACAAATGCATAAACTGTAAGACTTACAACTTAGTCATTGTACTTATGCCTTGGTTATTTCATTCACAAACAACAGACGACGAAATTATATCGCATCAAAGTGAAACGGTTGAGGGTGCAGTTTCATCAATTATATATATTTGTGTCTATGTTACCGTATAATGGAAATATACAAATTTGTTTCGCAAATGTATGTCCTAGCTGTTAGAGAAACACTAGGTAAGGTACTAAATTTAGACACAAAAGAATTCAGATGAAAATATGCAAAGTAACTTTCAAATTCGTCTTAAATCAAGATAGATTTCTCCATTTCCAATTCAATCTCTTAGCCGCCAAAATTCAACCAGCTCAAGAGTTAAATTCAGAGAAGCAACAAAAATATACAAGGACAGTTCAGACATCTTTCTGTATAAAAAAAAATATATCTTTATATTGGTACGGATACATTTGTGTCAATTGGTGAAATTTGAATATTTCTTTAAGTGTGTTTGTATCAATTAAACTCCGGTGTTATACAAACGATATGAACAAAGCGGTCCAATAGCCATATGTCATGTTTATGTAAGACGGTAGCTTATTACGTTGATTGCAGTGTGAGATTACAGCATAGCTAGCTCCGATCACGATACCGGCAACTAATTGAAACAAACCGGTCGGCGAATGCAACTATGCCATTCTAGCGCAAACTGACCTCACTGGCGGCTACGGCTATGTTTAGTGGCCTTATTATTGAATCAGATCTCAATCTAAATAAGGAAAACATAAATAGCAGCGCGCTCATGATCTAAGTGACTTGAATCATGCAAGTAGACGAATTAAATAGCAATTTGTTACGAACGACGGTGACAAAAAGTTGTGAGTTTAAGCTTAGCACGAAGTTAGTTTTGTAGACCACAACAAGCGGCAGACCAGTCTTGGGCGGACAACTGAATGCTCGCTGAAATTAAATAACAATGCAGGGAAAATGACAGGTTTTATAATAGCTCTTCAAACATATTGCATGTTGAATTTAGGAGTACCGCTAACCTATCAATTTTATTGTAATAAAACGAGATGTTTCAATTTGTAAGGCTATCTTTTCATAATAACTTTATAATTACGTGTTGACCCGCATCGCGCCTTAAAATATCTAAATGATAGTGAAACCGCATCCAAATTCATTATGAAGAATTGACGGTTTATATGCAGATTATTTTTATATTTTTAGGTTTTTTGGGTTACATTACTCAGTGCACTTTGTGTAGGTAATACTATCACATCCAACAACAGACTTTCGCTAACCACATAGGTAATATTATCCACATTACATCATAGCTAAGGTTGGTAATTTCCATCCCTTAAACGTGTTCGGTAAAATATAAAGGGTTCCAGGGTTGCCTACAAAAACACGATATTTTTTATTTATTTTGATAACCATTGAGAAAGTGTACAAGGGATACAATAGACAAGACAAATGTCAGTTACTGTTCTGCTCACAATTGAATTGCATTATTTTGCGGAGATTGCAAAAGGGGGGAGAGCGGCATAATTTATCCAACTCGGCAATTCCCGACAGCCCTGCCACGGTGACTCCGCCGCAGGAGAGAATGTACGCCCCAGTCCGCCCCACAGTCAGCGCTTTAGAGGTTTCCAGCCGAGAGCTAAAGCGGGACTGCCACACTAAAGTTCCGAGAATCCGGAGCATTTTGCAGTTTGTTATTATGAAAGCGGAGCCGAGCGCTGCTAGCGATAAGTTACTCTATAAGTACAGATAAAAACATGGACTCAGTGTTGCCACTTTTCGCTTCTGCTAAAACCACATCATTCCAAGTTGTAATTTAAGGCATTTCTTATTCAACCGATGATGGATGGAGTTCTTTTAAGCTCGAGCAGTTCTCTTTAAAGTAAGAAAAGGAATTAAATACTGATAATCGTTGAGTGGTGTGCGTGCAAGTTATCGAAGGAATACTAAATACCACGTAATTATAACTTATGCACATAGTTAGCAGTGTACTGAAGAAAACAATCCCGGAGCGCATTAAATAAAAGTCAAGCAATTAATCGCACGGCCTTTGACAAATATATTTCCTTGACAATAAAATATAGTGAGTTTTTACTGGCGAAGCCGGTCGAGCCAGGCTAGAGAATGGGTAGAGCTGTCTCGCGCAACCGGCGCGCCTACACTGGGGGAATATTAAAAGGCCTTACCCGGCCCGTTCTATTATAATATTATCTTGCCTTTCTGTCCATTTACTTTACGTACTTTTAAAATAAGAACCTTTAGAGTTCCCTGATACGTTTAAGCTACATTGATGACGTGGTGATAAATGTTTTAATAAGTGATGGAGTTCAATAAAAAGCGCGCCTCTTGCTTATTTAATAGTAAAGTCCAGTAAAATATAATTAGTGATTCGTCATTAGCGCGCGGCTGGCTGGCCCCTCTGGACGTTCGTGCGTCTGCCGGCTTATGGTTATTAATAACGCGGCCGCCCCGCCCGGCCCCGCGAGCCCCCACGCTCGCCGCGCCGCCGTTGCCGCACGTCTGACATTTTAATTCCGGAGCCGCGGCTAAAACTCCACTCCAATGCATTGCCCTCCTCTATCGACATTTTTCATCGATATAATAAATGTCGGACCACTATGCGCCAATTAATGAGTGCCGATAAGTTCGAAATAATAATTAACATCTAGTAGCACTAACTTTTAGAAGCTACGTACAGGAGTTTCAAGATATCTCCTATCATTATCAAAAACAACCTATACTTCACTGATCTATAATCGTAAAAATTTATCTACAAAATTAATAACTTGCCTTTAATAATGTTTGTTTATTATGGTGTACAAAATAACCGTAGTGAATATTAAAGGCAGATAGACGTAATTGAAATCTACCATGAACATCTAGGATAGAATTTAGCGATCCTCCCGCACAACCTAGTGTGTTTAATTTTAGTATCAATTTAGTAAAAAGCTGTGGATTTAAAAGACAAGTTTCTGCTTCGAAAATGTCTTTTATATTATTTGGGTTAATGCTTATCCAGTTCATAAAAAGCCTAAAACGGGAGATAGTATCATTAATAAGTATCATCGTTGGTGTTGTGGAACATCACTAGTAACGAATGCTACAATGGCGGTCGGGCGAGCGCAGGTCGAGCGCAACATGGCTGCCTGGTAGGCGGTTCGTGTGAAAAGGACAGAGCAAACATCGACTGTCTGCCTCCCTATCGCACTCGCACGCAATGCTCGCATCGATCTCCACTCTCCGAGCTCGCCCCCAGCACCAGAAAGGCGGAACTAACAAAATTACAAAGCGCTTTCGAGCCGCTAATCATAAAATAAGATACGACGTTTCATTTCGACCGTACGACTCTCGAGTGATCACGAAGCTGGGATGGCCCTTGACTCTCAAAATTCTCTACCGGCGTCGTGGAGTATTAACTAAGTATGCCGCTCGCTAGGAGGTAATTTTGTTTTTGGGCGACCCAGCATTGTTCATACAGTTATTTAACAACGATGATTTTTACAGAAATGAGTTTACTCTTAAGATAACTATGATTAAAACAACAGAGGAAATTAAATTCCATCATTTGTAAATTGAAAGATCACAATTTTAATTACGTCCGTAACTTGGATGAGAAACAAGAATTCTTCTTAGAAGAGGCCGAGCATTCTACAGAGCGTAGGAATGAGGCTAAAGGAATAAAGCTTCAGATCTCCAGAACCGGCGCCGGTTCCTGTCGGAATTACTTCACTTTAAATTGTACTCACTCGTACACAGTGGTGGCGGGCGATATTTTGCTATTTAGTTATAGCTGTGTGTGGAATCGACGAAGGAGACATCCTCACCCGGCTGGAGTGTTCTGCTCCGTCGATTACGTGAGAGGTGACTGACGTTTAATTTTTGCCCCATTCACTTCTGGGTAGGTATGAAGATGTATTTATAAATTATAGCCATCTTCTCTCTTCTCTCAATGTATAATCAATCTCTCATAATGTAATTCGAATTACATCTTTACACATTATGAATTTTGTGAAGAAGAAAAAACAAGAGTTTGCAAAGTAAAATATCATCGCGTCGTGGAATGCGAGTGGCGCTGTGAGACCATCTATTCCACATAGTCAATACAGTGGTTAGGTCAGCCACGTGCTAGTCATACAACTGGAGAGCAGGGACATAGAAATATGCAAATCGCGCGACTCGTAGAGCGTGCCAACAACGACGCGCGTTACGATTCCGATAGCATTGTGACGAACCGATCATATACGATATTATCCAGATACTTCGCACCCGATAGCATTGTGACGAACCGATCATATACGATATTATCCAGATACTTCGCACAAGTAAAATGACGCATTGAAACAGTAATCAATTGACATAATTTTATATGCATAATACACTACAGAAGTAATACATTTCTTATCTACCTATAAAATCAACACCAAAAATCAGAAAACTGAGTAGAAGAAAAAAAAGTTATCAAAGATTCACGATCTGAATATTATCAATAATTTACAAACAATAACAGACATGATTAATCATGTTGTAGATGAGCACAACATTAAAATTCTTGTAAATGACAATAACAGGGTCGTATTCTCAACGATTATTACATAAGATAAAATTGAAGATATGAAAGAATAACGCAACAGGAAAACAAACATAACGAAAGTAAAAGTTGTCCATTAGGAGGAGTATTATAGGGGACCATAGACGGTTTATTGAAATAGTTATGGTTCGGGAAGGTAATTTTTAAAAATTGCTAATAACGAAGGGTTCTGTACATTCGGCAGCAGTTTAATGCGAAACGATAACAGTAAAGTTCATAGCCAAAGTTCCATCCACAGACATTTCGTAGATTACTTTACTTTCCATAGAGAGTGGGTTCAATTTCATTAACGCTATATAGATTGTATCTTCACTTTTGCTGACGCGCCCTACGCAGCTATGAGCCACTAGTGTTGCGTATATTACTACATATATGAATATCGTTTACATGCTGATCCCTAAAGGAAGACCGACACTTTGTTCTTGAATTTAGGAACATGACCTTTTAAGAAAAATCTATTCACTGAAATATCAAACATTCCGTAGGATTATCATACGATATATCACAATCTAGCTACTACTCTTGATAATTTAACGAAGCGGTTTGATTCGCAAACGTTTTATCTTGGTTTGTATAGCTATCGTAGCAGTATGTAAGTGGCAGGCGGGCGCCTCGAGTCTGCCAAAATTATCGAAAATTTCCGCTGCCACCGAAGACGCTCGGTGCGATAAACGAAATGCAAACAAATCGAGCGACGTCCAGGGCGAACTGAAGCGGCATCGTTAACTGCTCATACTTTCATAGCAAATTGTATATAGGGTCTAGATTTTAGCCGAACATTTTTGTCATAGCGCATCGATTGGTTGGGCATATCAATTTTAAAATATATAGGTAAGTCCCTACACATTTTATTTTTAGAGGTTCATTTTATTTAGAGGCATCATAGTTTTTTAATGTCATTTTACTACCAAAATAAGCAGTATAATTTTTTCCACATATCATCCAATATGTATTGAATTTGAACCTTTAGTAATCTCTAACAATGTAGTAGTTTACCACAAAAATAAATGGCAAGTATAACAACGAAAAAATAAAAAACAATTGTGAGATTAACTATTTAACATAATGTTGTGATTAGAACTGAATTAAGATCATCAAGCGACGATTCAGTTCATCTATACAGATAAATAAAATTGAAGTGTCTGTTTGTAATTCCAAAATAACAGCTTTTCACTAAATGCATATGAAAATATACACGATACTGACACTAAAAAACCAAGTTTTAAATTTGTTCTCTGTCTGTCTGTGTATCTGTTTGTTCCGGGTAATCTCTGAAACGGCTGGACCGATTTTAACGGGACTTCCACTGGTAGGTAGCTGATGTTTCAAGGAGTAACTTAGGCTCCTTTTATTTATTAAAATATTAGGGTTCCGCGACAATAAGGAAGAAACTAAATCTACGCGGGTAAAACCGCGGGGCACAGCTAGTCTTGTCTAAAATCAATATCCATAAGCGTAGGTATATACAGAGCAAGAGCTCCACTTTATCCTTATAAAATAATATCTTATTATAAAAATCTAAATTGGCTGTGTCTGCTCAAAACTGCACGAGTAGATACTGTTTTCATTCATGTATATCAAGAAAAAAAATCATATATCTGAACGAAATCAACGCTATTTTATACTTTACTAGCTGTGCCTCGCGGTTTCACCCGCGTAGATTTCGTTTCATGCTTCATGTCGCGGAACCCTAATATTTTTAATAAATAAAAGTAGCCTAAGTTACTCCTTGAAACATCAGCTACCTGCCAGTGAAAGTCCCGTTAAAATCGGTCCAGCCGTTTCAGAGATTACCCGGGACAAACAGACAGACAGACAGACAGACAGACAGACGGACAGACAGAGAAAAAATTTAAAACTTGGTTTTTCAGTGTCAGTAGCGTGTATATTTTCATATGCATTTAGTGAAAAGCTGTAATTTTGGAATTACAAACAGACACTCCAATTTTATTTATCTGTATAGATATAGATAATCAGAGCCCACTTTTGCACTCAAGTGCCCAATATATTTAAGTTAAATATAATCTCGTAAATATAGTCGTTTATTTCATTCCCACTATCATTAGGACTTTCACTTCAATTAACTCAGGTAAAATATTTAAAAGAGGTAATTAACAGATTATTTAGAATATTGTTAATATTTTTATGATTATTTAGTGCATATTGGTGGTAAATTTTAATAAAATTGAATAACGTATTTAAAAAGATTGTAAGTTTATAAAATTATTCTTTTCGAATTTCGCTCTATATTGGAGTTTCCATTCATAACCTGTTATATACAAGTCTCAGATAATTAGCGAATTCCAAATATATTTGGCTGGGTGGAAAGTAAGTTGAGAATTAAAATAACCAGAAGAACAAGTAATATAGAACACGCCGTTATTATCTGCAATGCTACAATGGACTGGCTCTGTATCCAGCGGACGGTATCTAACAATGTGATCCGATCTAATACTCTTTGATGTCTAAGCCTAGTCTTAGCCCAGGTAAAGAAATAATATCAGCTCAAGATACTTTGAGCATTGCGATCCTTCACAGATAAAGGAGCTTATGAAATCTGTAGATATACTTATGCAAACTATATAAAGTTCTCTCTCATACAGGATAGTTTTAAAGGAATCCGATCGTGCAAGACTTGCTTTGATTAAACAATAAGAATGCCAATAATTAAAAATAAAAAACAAGGTGATGGAAGTTCCGTTAGATAGTATAAATCAAAGTATTTAAAGCTACAGAGTTATCGCTTGCTTCTTTTGTGTCATGAACTGAGAATTTGTATAATATGGCCATCACTGCTAAGCATGGTGAGTGGCGTCAGTCAAGTGTCAGCACCAAATGCATGCGTGTTTATACCTGATGCTGGGGCGGTGGCTGCGCCCCGTGCGGCGGCATGTGTGGCGGGTGCTGCGCGTCCTGCGTCGGAGACATCGCCCCGGGAGCGCTCTGGCCGGCGCCCGGGCTCGGCGCGCCCGACGGGGGCGCCGGCTGGGGGGATCCCACTCGCTCATAACCCTGGGAGGAACATCATAACCTTCAAATTTTACAATATAAACAAAATATTGGTTGGTCAACACGATATCAACAGCCATGATCAATCTGTCCAGTCAAAGATAACTGAACAAGTCATCAAGTTACAATAGCTCTGTATAAATAACAGGATATATTCAAAATATTTAGCAATTATATTATATGATAGGAATGTCTGGAATCTGATATGGGCGATATTATTCAATGTGGAATGAGGAAAATACTGCAATAAAGACAACTGCCGATAGACAAGCGAATTATGCCAAAAATTTTAGTAGGTGAGACTTAAATTTATCACCAACTCGAACTCTCTCTTCTACGTGTGAATGCGTTGGTATGAGCAATGATTTTTGAAAGACAACATTGTTACTATGTTAATGTATATTCCATGAACATTTGAACGAAGCACAGCATTCGGTTTAAATAATTTAGATTCACTGACATTACAATTACAACCATCAATAAATAAAACTTATAAGTAAGTATTTCTTTCACGATGGTCAAAATGGTGTTTGTCAATACTTCCTAAAAGGACGTTTCATGTACTCACTGGAAATACTCCCAAGAACAACGAGCGTATTTTTGGTAAACTTTTTTTTTTACTTGTGCATTGCGCTGCATGCGTTAACGTACCTACTCCTTGGCTCGCCACATTGAAATTGTGGTAGCTCCCCGGAGGAGCAATATCCGAAGTTGAACTTGACTAAGTACACGAATCTAAAATTAAACATAACATTGGGCAACAATTGGCAGTAGAAAGTAATTAATCACATCCACAAAGCTCTCTCGTCCTTGGCCGTGACTCAGATGCGAACACGCCCCCTAATTACCTTTTTTATTATACACTGCGGTCAAAGTTCTGTGAAACGCGTTATTTTCATGAGCTATTTTATTACTTATCTAAACTTTTATGATAGAAATTTCAAACTGTTTTTTTAACAGTCAAGTTTATTGTCTGCTCTGAATAAGATTTGATGTTCAAGATGTCGTTTCCTAACGATTCCTAGGCAGTTAAGGAAGGAAGAATCAGAAATCCTTAATGATTTGGTATATCAATTGCTATCTCTAGTACTAGTCCAGAAGGTCCAGTCATGTGCTCATGTATTAGAGTAAAAGAACAAAACACTGCATTATAATAAACGACCGGCTGTTCTAAATTAACCGTTACCAAAGCTTACACACGCAAGTGGAGTACATTCAGGCACAAAACAATCGGGCACGTGCAAAAGCGGTGCAAGAGCAGGTCGGCGGCCTTGACCGTGCATCCATTATGCACACCCGTTTACTTGCAAACGAGTGCACCGCAACGCATCTACGCCTACAGCCGCGCCGCCTATGTAAATATGTCTGTACGTATAATAAACCATACCAAACAACTCCACTACATCCGCTGACGTAACCCTGTTCCTATACTACACCTTATTGTTGGCCCTTTCCCATATTGTTATGACTTTGAGCTTTATAATTCTCACTGATATCCATTTGAAAACGTGTGCATTGACGGTGCTTGTAAGATTATGTTAGGATAATCTTCAGACATTGCGAAAGAAGTATACTTTAAAACGACAAAATTTTGGAAACGATACAACTTTGGTGTCCATAACGTTCACTCTTAACTCTTCAAATCAAACGCACTTTGACCTAATTTAATTTCTAACAAAATGTTGCAGTTGTTATAAACAACATACATTATAACTAAGTAAAGCGTTAGTGTTACAACAGCAAGCAAGGGACATTAGCTAAATGGATGCACTTTCGCTCCAGATCGAGGGCGAGGGCTTATAGACAACAGTACAAAGCTTTCACTAGGCAGCTAGATTCCACGTCACGATTCAAGGTTGCAGCTAACTGGCCTGATGTTAACACAATTAATCTAGGTCAAGGGCAGTCGTTCACTTTTTATGTTTCCCCCTTCAACTTGCGATAATTGAATAACCGACACGTCACTAGGTTCATAGATTCCCTACGTCAAACTTATTGTTTCTGATAACGAAACCATATTCACATTAATTTATTATCGAGTAGCAATTAAGCTTTCGTATTTTATTAGTATAGAGTCTACAATAAACATAGTCGTAATTGTTTGCCAATTCAGAGGTAGAGAGAGAACAAGCTAAGGGGTACGATTGTAAAAGTAATTAAGCGTATTTTTATCGATACCATCAAAGAAGATACATTGGCCTGCAGGCAGGACAGCATCTCCAGCTTTATACCACCTTTTTTCTTGCGGCTAGATGTTTCCATTCATGTTTAAATGTTCTATAAGTCAGAACATAATATTTTTAAGCCACATAATGTAAGCATATTCAGTTTGTGAGAGTCGACGACTTCTGCCGTGTTTATAAAACAAAACTTTTCGATCCGGAACCTGATTTTTACAATTCCGAATAACTTTTTAAGACAGAGGGGTGGTGGGTCGGGTGGCAGATTGTCTGCGCCCAAAACAAAGTACAAAGAATTCTGAGACTTTCACTGAATAATAATATTGCTGTAGAAGTTTGTCGGGTAGAGCATAACAAGGAAATCGGGGCTAATGCCTGGCGCTGAGTTTCATTCGAACATCCGCGCCAGTCGCCTACCAATCCATCAAAGGAGGGTGCCTGGATCGGGTGTGGGGTACAACCCCCCGTACCCACATAAATATTGCGGGTAGGTAGGTGAGTACAAACCCTTTGACCGAGTTCTGTTTACTTTCGTTTTCGCTCAGCTGACGGGGCCCGCCACCCCACTCGTACACCTCCACTATTATTATGATAATTAGAGAGCTATCAACGTGATATTAACTACGCAGTCTAATTGTAGTGACTCTGACGACCTACACGCCAGTGACGGACCACGGCCGCCACGCGTCAATCAATATACCTTTCGAGATACATTGAGTTAGTATTGTGTAGTTACAGTTTAGTTTGTTCGGCATCGGGTACTCCTAACTTTTGTTTGGTAAGGTCAAGTTGATCATTTGAGAGTAACTTCGTGAGACGCCTTGTGATTAAGCACGATGTTTGTGTTCTGTGCTGGGGTACTTTTTTATACCGTCACCTGTGGGTGCGAACGGGGGTGACCCCGAGAGTACTCAAGGTTGCAACGAGTGCGGACGAAGTAGACAGGGCGTAGACGTGCATTATTAGGTGGGTGCCGGAACACCCGCGAGAGCAGTGTCGGGGGTGGTGGGGTGCGCGTACGTCATCACCTGAGGCGCGCCCTTGAAACCGTCGTCGCATTCATTGCACCCGGATGCGGGCCGTATCTCCGAGCCCGCAATACGAACACTACACATACCTATTTATATTGTAGTCTCAGAGCTACTCAGCGTCGCCAGCACCGCCTACATCCTACACACACACACTTCTTTTCTGGTTAAATAAATTGCGATAGATACAGCTTTGATATACAGCCGTTAATAGATTAGATCGCTTACTTCATAATGTTGCGTGCGTAAAGTTGATCAGATCCGAGTCCGGCTATGAGTCAAAGATTAGTACGAGGCTAAGGCCAACACCTAGTCATGGGTGGATAACATCTGTGATTCAATAGTAAGAATAAAACAGTATGTTATTTTTATGAAAGTGGAATTTATCACGAATCTACCAAGAATCTACCAAAAAAAGGCCGGATTATTTCAGTTTTCAAACAAAAGTTGGAGGGACAGTTATCAATCAAAATGTACCCTGATGCTTCACAGAATTTTCGACAAAAATAGATTAACGAAACCATTTGGAATAATGTTCCCATATAATGGTATAACGAAAATTATTAATAAGTTAGCTAAGCTATTAAGATGCACAAAAAACGGATGGCGCCAGTGCAAACAATTAAGCGCTAATATCAATGGTTCTCAGGAGCCCCAAATTCATACTGCCATAACCGGTTGAACAATCAGAGCAAGGACCTGATGACAGCAGATAACGATCTTTAGCGATACTCTTCTGGTAATGGTACAAGCCTAACAGTAGATAATACAGTAAGATAGAAATGTAGCGGTTGATTGTCATTAACAAATATAGTATATGAATGATCGATTGAGTAGTTAATGAGTTATTGTTTCATGATTTTTAGCAAGCAAAAGCAGCATAAAATTAAGCTTATTTAGGCGATTTCACAGCGGTCCGTAGTTTCAAAACGGCCTTGTTCATCGTGGAAATCATTTCTTAACACCGATTTCTACACGAGTTCGTTCTAAGAGCCCCGCTTCAAGCGTACCTCGGGCTTCGTTGCACAACGAGCTTACGTCAGCGAGCTCGCGGAGCGGCTTACGTCATTCGAGCGTATCTTATGCCTCCACGCTAAGTTAGAACTTATGCCTATAGCCTCTAGAGCCGTGTTCCTCCGATGGAAACTTAAGTATGATAGAACGTTTATGTTCACGTGAGTGGATGAGGCATCGACGCGCCGCCGCCGGCTCAACGATTCTAAGAAACATTCGAAGCGGGTCTCTAGTTTCGGACTTGAATATGAATCGTATAACAACGACGTAGCATTAAGTTCGTTTCCAAGAAGACGACGTCGGGGGAATAGCTTACACTATATGGTTAATATAACTTTGAATGCTTTAGTTAGAACTTATCATGAACTTCTTTTATGATCCTGTTTTTATTGAGTTGTAATGACAACCCGAATTCACAAACAGATTTTAAAAGCTTTCTTCTTCTGTATCTAATACATTAATTGCTCGAAAGACATAAATGCCTAAAATGATAAGCCCGATATAAATCAATTACGGCGACTTCGCCTAAGACGAAACCCGAAATAATGGATGACATATCCAAATGTACATTTTATAATAACTAAAATCATATATTATTCTGAATGAATCGAATCATGATTGGACTGGCTAGAGTTTGGAAATTTGGAAATAAGATTTTTCACAACACATAAAAACGATTCTGCGATTCCTGTCATAATTTTACACACACTTTCAACGCGATAATATACAGCTTATTAAACGTAGAACATACAGAAAATGCAGACGAAGTAGGCTTAGTATTAGCGTCGTCCCACAAGCACCCTAAAACCAAGAAGTACATTGTAATAGGATTACCGGATTTAATTTCGTAGTTGCTTGACTAGGGATCTTCTACGGGCATGTTACCAACCAACATACTACAGAAGATTACAGTAAAGTAATGATAGCCATAAATGTTTTCCTGCTGTAAAATTGCCAGCACTCCAACTGCAGGCGAGGGAAGCAGTGAATCTCTTGTGATATTCGTACTAACACAGCTTCTACATCACACAAAGTCGGCAACGCAAGATCAAAATACTTGTGTTGCTAGGCTATGGTCACCGCTAACCATCAGGCGTGAGGTAGGATGCTTATTATTCAACGTTGTAAAACCTATACAGTCGATAAAGGAAATTGAAGTATCGGTTTGAAATACCAAATTAACAGCTTTTCACTGGATGAATATAAAAGTGGGTATATACGGTACTTAAGTAAATAAAAACAATTACAATACAATTATCTGTGTAGCAATATGTTTATCCCGACTAATCTCTGAAACGACTGAACCGATTTTAACGCGACTTTCACATGTTACAAGGAGAAACTAAGGGTACTTTAATAAAAATTGGGTTCCGTGAAATAAATTCATCCGTGACATTTCCAAAATTAAGTGTACGCGTTTGAGACCGTGGGGCACAGCTAGTCTTTATATATAAAAATGAATCCCCATTTCCCTTAGTCACGGCATCACGCATAATGGATAAATATAGGAAAAAAGGATGGATTTTAACGGGACTTTTACTGGCAAATAGCTGGTGTTCTAAGGAGTGTTTTGGGCAATTTTATTTAAAAAAAATAGCATCATACTAAATCTACGCGGGTGAAACCGCTAGTATATTATAAATCTGTGCAAGCATGTACATCTAGTCCGAATCAAGATATGTATTATCTCATGAGTGACGAAGGCCTACTTACTTTGAATAATAATTAAATGGGCATAATACTCATTAGTAACTAATCCAATCACATGTTATAATCCTCACGAGAGCTGATGCTCAATAGATACACAGATAGCGCGCGTCATCGGGTCGGTGACCCCAGATCGTATCTTGATCATCAATCAGAATTAATCTGCGACTTGTAAACGTACAGCCCACGCTGTTTTCCAACGCGTACAAATCGGCCTTATCTAAAATATTATAACTCTATTACTATTAAATTATTAATTTTGTGTTTGATGGACACAATTAAACTCGGATTAGTATATAAAGAAGGCATTAATAATACTAAAGGACCAGAAATATTACATTAAATACTAGCTGTGCCCAGCGGTTACACCCGCGTAGATTTAGTTTCATCCTTATTGTCGCGGAACCTTAATATTTTTAATAAATAAAAGTAGCCAAAGTTACGCCTTGAACCATCAGCTATCTGTCAGGGAAAGTCCTGCTAAAATCGGTCCAGTCGTTTCAGAGATTACCCGGACCAAACAGACTGACAGACAGTCAGTCAGAGAAAAAAAATTAAACTTGGTTTACTATTCAGGCTACAGCTATTATTTTGGAATTACAAAAAGACACTTCAATTGTATTTACTAATCTGTACTGTATGGTTCTGTATAGATGTATAGATTTACATCTGGCCATAGTTGTTTGCAAATCCTACAATGTATCGGGAGGATAAGTTTTAGTCGCTATTAGAATAGGGGACGTTTTATTTAGTTACGTAAAATATAGGATTCGACTTGAATTGGTAATTGATTGGAGAGATGGTATTTCGCATCCCTCGGTACCCTGCTTTGTAAGGGGGAAGCGATGGAGTTTGCAGTTGAGCTCAGGAAAATTTTTAGAGCGCATAATATTTACAACGATCATTCAGAAATAACGCGCGAGGTAATTTGTAGGATAGGTGATACTCTGAATCTTTAACATTGTTAAAGATGCAGGTAACGTAAACCACATTAACTGCAACTTTGACAATGTAGAGTCAACACCAGGCCTTAGGAGATGGCGTAGCCTGGTCTGCCGATTTAATTTACTTATTGAAAAGGTTGCGAGTTTGACAGCGACTTCTTGAATCGTCTATCTATACATTCAAACTTGAAAGACCAGGGGCCTTACCATGAGCTATTATTGCCATGATAGTTTCACTCATTTATGAGACAGATGTATGTGCCGTGTATACATCTGTCACTCTCGCACAACTGAATTATCATTGCAATAAGAGCTCATGGTTGGGCCCCTGACCGACTGAATTCAACGCACAGCCAAACGGCCAGTCCCAGAGATACGCAATTAGGGGAGTGTGCTCTTGGTAAGGTTAGGCACAAAGAATGGATTTGAAATTGGTTACATTGAGGTTGGACATGTATATGTGAAATGTTACTGCCACGCAGAAGCTGCGGGCTGTGCCTGTGTTTATTTAAATTTATATAGAAGCAATCAAGATCAAGATTAGGCTAAAGCGATGATAATGTTTTCAAAAGCGGTGCGGGCTCAATAATTTAAATATAACAGGACTCCAAATATATGAATACAGAAATCGCTTTATGGTTAAAGGCTTACAAGTATCGAAAACTGAAAATCTCATACGTCTGACAAGGGATTCAAAAACGAATGTGATGTCCGATCAGACCCAGAGAAGGCAACGGGCACACCATCAACGACTTTGATATCACCAGTGAAAAGTCGACTTTGAGGCCCCCGGAGGAATACGAAGGCGGATGTTGTCCTCTATTATTATGTATTCCTCTAGTGATAGTGCGTGTCTAAAGATACAACTATATAATATGTGGGTGTATGCCTAAGTTTCTAAATAACGGATGTGTCACAAACCTGGTGTGGCGAGAAGGGCGGCCTTGAGTTGGGAGCCCCTGGTCCGGGTGGCGGCGCGTACCTCTGAGGGTACGAGCCAGGCGGGCCGTACGCTCCGGGCGGCTGCTGCGGCCCGCCCGGTGCTCCGTACGGAGGTCCGCAGTACCCCCGCGGAGGCTGCAACAAACGACAAAAAAATGTTAGTGAAAAAACGATATTACAAGATCTTTCAGAGGGCCTCCTAGTGCGAGTTTTTCACTGCCGTCGTCACAAGTCACCGCGTCGACGTAAACGCTGATTTGTATAGGATCAGAACAGCGCCTCTGTCGGCCTAAAAAGTTGACACTATTGTGGGCTCACACAAATCTGCGTTTACGTCGACGCGATGACTTGTAACAGCCGGCCTTTCTGTAGCAGGAAAACGTGCTATGTATGACATATATGTACGGCAAATAAATCTAGTGCTTAATTCAAATAGAACGTCCTAGTATCAAGCGTCAGAGATTATAATGACTCGTTCGAAAAACAAAGCGAGAGTTGTAAAACTTAAGTTTAAGTCGTACGTAACGTAAAAAAAAGATAAATCCATGTGAGAAGCGACAATTCGAACGGTCGAACATATCCTAAGCAAATCAGATCCAACCTTTAGTAAAAGGTTGAATTGTGTGATTTGTGTCTCATACAAATCGTAGTTCTATAATGCTACGGCGATAGTTCACTTCGGTCTTTCAAAACTTTGTACAGCAGGCAATGTTATCTATAGACAGAGATGTACACTTACTAGTCCGCTAATTATGTAGCAAATGAATTGGAAAGACACGCTTAAATATTAATTCAGAACCAAAGTGATAATCCTCCAGAAGAGTCCATTTAAGACAGTTGTAAGGACTTAATATAATACTATTTCCGAAAACAAACCTTAAAATAGAAATACCGCCTGTGAATAGCATTAATCTTGGAAAATAGTTTCCCTCACTATATTCATGGAAATTCCCGCAATAAATGAAACGAGTTGAACCTAATCGCCCGAGTAATCCGAAATACAATACAATTTAAGACGACACGACTTAACTACGTATTTAATATTTTCTAATTACTTAAACGCTCATGTGTACCTCTAATGTATTAATCAAAGATCAGATCCCGAGTTTTAATAATTGACATCCGAAATAATTCGCAGTACCAACAAAGTTGGCCGCTTCAATTTCGCATTTTGCTCTAGGATGGAAACTCAATTATTCGTACGAGCCTCGCCTCGCTCCGACGACAAGGGGACCGAGCGACGGGAGTCGGCATTACTCTTTGATCAATGTTTAACGTCTCCGAGCGTCCCAACTACAGTCTCGACCTGAAGGTTCGCGGATATAGTTTGACTGGGAGATATGAGACTTGTGTTCGCCAATTAGAGTTACATTTTTACGAACATTGGGGTGTTTTATGGCGGATTCGATGATTTATGGGGGCGGTGTGGCGGGGTACGTTATGAAGGGGTGTGTGTTCTGGTGTATGCGGGGGTGCGGCGAGGGCTGCGCAGGGTACGGGCGCCGAGGGCGGCGGCGCGCCATTGGCCGCCCTGGCATCGATCGCGGAACCAGCTCCGACCGGCCCGCCCGCGCCACCCAGCCTCCACCTACGTTAATAAGTAATCATCCGACCCCGCGATACCTCAGCGAGTTTTCCGGACAGAGCTGGAGCCGCCGAGACGGGCCTCGTATCTCCAGTCGGCTGGAACAAAGAGCCACCGCATAGGGCGACATCCGTATTGATTTATGCAGTAATTGACCCGCGGGAAGGTGCGCAGCCCGCGCGCCTGTTCCACCCGCTACGCACCTATTCTAGTTGCTTCCATACGGAATCCTATCTGCCTATGACATACACCTATGCATGGTATGACATAGATGAATTGCATCAATATTGGCTTTCATATTAAATCAACTCCAAAAAACAACAACCCTTTCAAATGTTAACGGTTTATTAAACTGTTCTGTTGAATAGGTATAAAGAGTGGGCTTTATTTAATCGAGTCGACGAGCGAGTAGAACGTACCGCATATTACATAGAAGAGATAGGATTGACGAAGTAATGAGTATTCGTTAGTTCATTAAACTTACTTTGAGTTCGCTTTTATAACAATGAAAATAAACGTACAATGTTGATTACGTTTTTGATGATGTGCTAACGGGTTCTCTCGCTTCAGTTTTGAGGGAAACAGTGAATGAATATTATTTATTACGGCTTTTGGAATAGCTTAACACTATAAGAACAGGTTTGCAGTATTGGTGACCTTATAGACAAGGTACCTACTTGCTAAGCTTTCATGTTGATGATGGATCATAGGTTTACACATTGCAGGTATGACGACATCATGCAAGGCAAAGTTGCGTGCACCAACTCAGTTCATTAAAAGTCTCATACCGTCCGATACATACTGCAAATGAGTACACTCAAGTTTATTTCTTGCCACGTACATACATACAAATGCTCACGCCATATTCCCCGAAGGGATAGGCACAAGGCAGTGGCGTACTTAGAGTATACCTACATTTCGCCAGTTATATTAAGTCCCGTGTAATAGGCGTCGAGCATATTGCCTTTTATGGGCACTAATCAGACTCCGAACTACGACGTGGAAATTACAAATTGAAAACCCAATAATGTTTGTTCCCCAGTTGCACTTACAACCACTAGACCAACGAGGCAGTCAAAATAAGTTCATGCAACAGTTTTCTTAAACAGGTCTTGCTATTACATAAATTTATTTGTAACAAGATTGACTTGTACATATATCAATTATCATCTGCTGTTGACAATGCAGGACAGGCAGGTGGCACAAAGGTGCTGTATTTTATTTAAACAAAATATTACGTACTATACAAGCCGGTAACTGAACATTTAAAGTAGCAACTATCTAAAAATTATATCACATGAATAATTTTGTAAGTCAATTCCGATGAATAGATTTATCGTATAAATAATATTAAGACCGGATAATGCGATAAGATTACAATTATAATGCTGATAATTTTAATAGCACGAAACGAATACATAATGTTTAGTTTGTAATAAGTAGGTTAGTTATCTTATGTAGCTGTAGTAGGTATCTACGTAACATTGATAAATTAGGCCTTAAACTTGATATTATTTTCCTGTTTACTTTTCATGGATCATTATAAGTTTTGGTCACGCGTCGGTTAGTAGTATGTTCAGGTGTTGCACGATTTGGTAATTGATACTAAAGTGGTGTTAGCTACCATTTACAATCCATTCATAAAAACAATTATTTAATCACGCATAATGTAAAGCTACACTGCATTTCATTATATCTTTACATGGAAACTACAGGAAAGCAACCCTATGACAAAACACATTGACATTTTATCGAATTCTTATTATTGGGTAAGACTGAAGTCGTTCCCATTGGAATTTGAAAATAATCATTTCACTATTAAGGATAAGAAAATAGAAATTGATGGATTTTTCATGATTTTGAGGCAATTGGATGATTTTAACGGTATTGTGTGATGGGAGCTCTAGACCTACATTCGATGGTTTAGAATATTGAATGATATGACACAATGCACGCGACTTTGATTGCGTAGGATTAGAATTATTTTGAAATGCACATAAAATCTTTATAAATTACAGTTTATGAGTTAGCTAAATTACTGTTAAGTTTAGTTAAAATCTATTCAGTAGTTCCTGCGTGAAAAACGTCCATCTATTTATAGATGAATGGATTTATCCATATTTACAAACTTTCACGTTTATAAGATTAGTGGGAAAGCCGAGCGCGGATATTATTTTATAACTTACACTAAATCGAAGCTAAATGAGATTTTATAATTACTTTTAGCATCCTACAAGGTATCTAATGCTCTTTTTGACTTTATGGTTAACTAGTTTCGGCCGGCGGCATCACCAGTGTCGTAGTTTAAAGCCTAATTTCGCCTTGAAAGTCCTTGTATATATAGATTTAAGATTTTTGAAATCAGTTATTAATTTTTGAAGACTATTCAGGAATTATAATAACAATATCTTTACTTGCAAAAAAATATGTTAAGAACAGATGTTGTAAAATAAGAATTTTTGCTACGTATGATATGTTCACCATGCAAATTTACAAATTATTATAGGTAAGTAATTCAACTATTTTCAAGAATATGTGTAAAACTATAAAAGCTATTGTCAGTCAACCATTCACGTAATTTAATCTTAAACTGACTAGAACTTAAAGTAGCTCGGTAACTTATTCGATATTTTAATGAACATATAAAGACAACTTTCACTATATTTGGTTATTATATTACATACTGTTAGTACAAATAATGACTTTTGATTGCTGCTTTCAAATGAATACCTACCAGGTATGTTTGATTTGGTCAAATTGGTACATAATGATTATATTCATATAGTCAAAGGACGGCTTTTCACCTGACTACGGTGAAACAAAAAACAGGGTTATGGTTTTAACCGGTACTTACAAAAATATTAAGAAACATGGCCAGGTTGGTAGTTTCTAAGATTAGCGTTTTATAGATTGGGTGTGTTCATAGTATAGGAGACAAATGACATGTAATTCAGAAACAAGTGGAAAAAAATATTTCTTTGATTCATAGGAGTGGGCGAGCATCGCGATATGAATAATGACGTATAACGTAGGTAGAATCACGGATTACCGCCAAGTGAAGGAAACTAAACCATATCAATTACAAAAAGTATATACAATTGAACAGTGATGTTAATGACCTATGACTAATACACGTGGCCTGTAATGTATAACATTGGCATTCATACAAACAACAGTGGCAGTCGGTGTGCGCCGACGGATACGAGCAAACATTACATAACTTTGATTGTGTTTGTAAAAAGTTGGGGATTCCCTCCACTACAAACGCATCTTACACCGACACATCGACGGACGGACGTGTGTGTGTAACCTTGCCTTCCTTTACATATTAAACGGTGCCGTCGTCGCCGGGCTATCCCTTTGCGTATATCTACACAAAAAGTTCAACCAAAACTACCAATGTTGTACCAGAAAAAAAGAGAAAAGATTGACTGTTACGTTATTATTATCTACTTCGTTATTTCATCGGGCTCCTGTGAGAAACGATAAAAGGCCCACTGACCGGTTTACTTTTTGTACGTGTTCGAGTATTAACAATGGGACGTAAACCGTATTCTTTGAATAATCTGTTTCGACACTTCCGACGTACACGTGCCACAAATAACGGTGTTCAAATACAAAGTGCCACTCAAAAATTACAAAAAAAAACGGCTTTGGATAATATAGAAACTTATAACAGATACAAAGATCTCAAAATCCAGCTATACGTTCAGCGTAGACGACAAAATGTATTACGGTGTGATTGAAACAAAAACGAGCGAGAACCGGATCAATCTCTGGCGTCACGGACTAGCGGAAGGTAAATACAAACATCTGTGTATTTAATTATAAGACTCTATAAATAGAAAGAGCATTACGTCGTGTTATGCGGTCGGTTACGGCAAGTTATTTCGGTCCGCGGCGTCACGAGCCCCGTGAATGTCAAGCTCGCGGTGACTAGGTACAAGTAGTTAGGTAGCCTACTACTAGCTGCTGCCTCGTCTAGTGCCCAACAGGTGGTTTGCACTGCAAATGCAATCCTACATGACTAATCAACAATTTGCATCAAATTAAGCAAAATGTATTACGGCATGCACCTTACACGCACGCCATACATATAATGTGTTACTTAGAGACAATATTGTTACACCATGTACACCAATACCGCTTGTTGAAAGTAAGGAGAGCATTGATAATCTTACGAAATGAACTCTGGATGTTATATCTAGCTGGACCGGCCGAGATATCACGTTAAGCCTTCGGTCCCGGTCGTCAATTTTACGTCTTTGGCAATAGTAACGTCAGTCGGAGACCTATGAGAGTCTAAAAACTGGTTTAACCCAGATTACCGATTTTCCTCGGTTACGAAGACCAGTTGGCAGTCGCTTCGTATAAAAATCAGGTGATCAGCTACATCGGGTTGAATGATGTGCCGATCCAATGTATGGGATAAGGTCAGGGAGATGAAGACGAACAACGTGATAGCAAAGCATTTGGAATGGTTCAGGGTGAAATGACCCCTAGATTGCGGATTGACGCGTTGGCGCAAAATTTCGAGTAACTTAATGCTGAAAGTGTACCGTAGTCTACAAGTAGAATAGCACTATATAGGTAACTGCGGATTATAAAGAAACGAATCCTTGAACACCAGAGAAATGTAAACAAGCGGATCACAAGTGTTACTGACCTAATAAAGCGACCCCTTTCTCACCCAAGACGGCTCAATAAAGAACTCCCTTTAGGTACGTACTATCTGGTGTAGGTAGGTACATAAGAGTGGCGGTCGTGACCTTTTAATGTAGATATACAAATGTATACACTCTCCCCGCTATGTAGGTACGTAGGGTACCTACTCCACGAATCATTGAGTAACGAAATTCACCCCTCGGTAGATGGATGGATATGGCAAGCACTGTAGTACATATCTATGATACAGTTCGTACGAATCTGAAATTTAGTAAACTGGCACGACACAGCTGCCTTGAACTTTTGTAAAATAACTAAAAGTAAAAAACTATACCTACCCATGCTTATTGCCAACGTCTTCTCTAAGCCAAAATCTATACAGATAAATAAAATTGAAGTGAACACAGAAAATCCAATTTTTAAATTTTTTCTCTGTCTGTCTGTCTGTTTTTCCGGGTAATCTCCGAAACGGATGGACGGATTTTGACGGGACTTTCACTGACGGATAGCTAATGTTACAAGGAGTAACTTAGGCTACTTAGATTAAAAAAACATTATGGATCAGCGGGCAACCACGAAATTAAAATCTACGCGGGTGAAAAACCGCGGGGCACAGTTAGTCTCTAAATAAAATCGGCCAAGTGCAAATCGGACTCCAGATATTTTTAACTATCTAATTATCACGGTTCATGAGCTACAGCCGCGAAGTCCCAGTAATAAGGTCCCGTTTTACCCTGTGAGTACGGAACCCAAAAAACAATTGGCAATCGGTGACCGGTACTTGTTTTTAGAACTTCGTAGAAAAATCTAAAATTTGTATCACAGGCAACTTAAACACGTTGATCCTCCAGCGGGGGTTATCAGCGAACGACACCGACGCACACCAGCAGCACTACAGATAGATAATGTGCTTGACCTACACAGACTTCCCTTGTTATTAATCCGGCGTTTTGATTTCAACCGGCGACCGACGAAGGGAACCGGCAATTACGTGACGTCATCGCGGTTTAACGACCCTATTACAACAGCAAACATATTAGGTATATGAATGAATGAATGAATGCAGGCCGCGTGACGAGTGACGTTTTGTTCGCCAATGACTCGTCGTGACGCAAGGTGCATGTTATTACTTCGAACTCGGAAGATATGTAGATAAGTACTCATATGCAAGCACTGGTGACTGAAACTCACAATACATTAATTCTTAACTCTACCTATGTGTAACTATACCTTGTGGCTTGATGCCTAAACTAGCGATGAATTATGTATAGGCATTGAAACAGCTGCAATTTGTTTGAATTAAATTTGTAAATCGGTAGGCGAAAAGATAAACTCTAATTGAAAATGACGTCATTATTGTTGTTATTGGTGACATCGATAACAAGTGAACCGGAAATCTGAAGAACAATAGCATAACATTGCCAGTAGAAATTGCATTGAAATCAACATTGGCACATGTCGGAGAAATTGTAATAGATGGCAGTTAAGCGGGCAGTGACCCGATGTGGTAGACGATCGAGGTCGTGCCCATTATCCTAGCGCAGCACAATGACACGATTATCGGGCGGCACGCGGCTCCGAGACGACTCACATTGATTTTACGAAATCCACATCACGGACTGAGAATGAACGGTCTCCGCAGACCCATTCATCTCGTTTTCATGTATTCGCCCGCCGCCGCTATTGCGATACGAAAGTGAGAGCGAAATTTACTCGGGCTGCACTACGCACCACCACACGTACCTATTGCCCTAAATACGACGACAGAATATAATATCATCGATCGCTCTCTAATTGCTAGAGCACTTTGTGATTAGCTGGCTGGCACTACATAGCTACTTTCCTAGGTTGCGAATTTGCTAATGTTGCGATCCTTACTTGTGGGATGAAGGTTTGTACCTGAATACAAATGTACAGTACATCCAAATATAAGTCAGATCGATATAAACTTGCTCTAAGCTAACTGAAGCAACGGAATCGATATTCCCAGCGTGTGCATGAAATAGCAACAATCCAACAACCTCGAAAGTGTACAGCGCTTCGCATGAGCAACTGACTGACAAATGCAGAACAATCAATAATGTAACAGTGATTAATTGTAGAACGGTCCACCAGATTAAGACAATTGTGTAGGTCGACAAACACATACATATCCACATCACACACAGCTAAATCTAAATATAGCAGGCGCCGATATCAGCGGCTCGCCCTTGAACCAGTCGCACGGAAACATTTTATTATTATTACCGAGCTGTCGGCGAGCACGAGTACGTCGGGTCGACGACCCCGCAACCACGTGTCTCCTTATCGACAACTATCTAACACGATTGTGGGTAAACAACATGCCGAGATAAATGACTAATTCCACAATGCTTACCTATTTGAGCCATTCATAAATAATAATCAGCGTAACGTCATAGCGATTTATATGACAATGGCCACCCGCTATTCAAAGATACGCTCTTAACGAGTCAGATGTCTTCTTATGTTTAGTCATGCCGGTACGGTGGTCCTCGTTGTGCTCATAACAGTCTACCTGCATTCATCACCCAGTCTACAAACATCACTGATCAAACACTGAATGTCAAACAAGGGAAAGTTGGAGCAAGTGGGACATAGTTCAAAGTTGTTGGAAATGGAAATTTTGCTATCATGTTGAACCAAGAGGAAAAAAGCAGACTGATGTACATCCGAAAGCTATAACAATTTCCTGAAGCGTTAAAATGGTGAACGTATCAAACAGCCGCGTTTCGGATGATTAAAAACTGGCAGAAACAAATATAATGTAAATAATTGTAACGCGAGGAACGGAAGAGTAATCGCAACGTGTTAAGTGGGACATTGTTACATAACCGGTATTTATTCACCGACCAGCCTACACTGTACATCCTTACAAATGCGTGCGACCTTGAATGTGAACTCGAAAGTGTAAACAGCCACGTGCTCCACGCATTGTTTTATGCGCGCCAATTGTGGAATGCCACAAACAACTCTAGGATACAAATATTTAACCGTACTGGTATTGCAAACCTTCTAAACACTGGTTTTATTTAGACTTACTACTTGGTTGATGCCATACAATTCTTATGTGAGGCTAACTTCAGCTTCATAGGCAACTTGAAGTGTCCAATAAACGAACTTTTGTTGGTCAAGAAGTCAAAAAGATTGGAATAGATCCCATTAGTAATTTTATGTTGAAGAGTAAGTAGATTGTTGACTATGTAAGTACAATTTGGTACAAGTCTACAATCGAGAGGCGTGCAGTTGATAAAGCAGTCAAACTGATTGAGCCCCTCAAAGCTGAATAATTGATGGTATCACAGAATACTCGGAATACCTCGACTTAAATGTCATGTACTAAGCAATCAATTTGGAAAATGCTACGAAAACAAGAGAGAAAGGAAAACCCTTTCAACACAGACGATGCAGATAGATACATGTGTCAGATGTCAGGTTCCATTCACGTTGATTCCGTCAAACACACATCGCGCGCCGTTGCTCCTACATAATGTATGTACGGGGAGTACAGCGGCGGAACATCGGCGGAGTTTGGCGTTTCAATATCCTTTATCCCGTTTTGGAACTGAGAGAGCGACGCACAAATCTCCGCCTAGAACCGAGTAATATTTGCCTACACATCAAACTTTCACTATCGGCTGGCGCTTTCGTTTTTATACCTACTAACGGAGGCGGGCCCGCTTTGTTGTTCCTACATGGTGCTCGATTCTTTCTTTTTGGACTGACAACTAACATGTTGACTTGTCCTGAAAGCGTATTTCAATCTGTTGCATTGGGGTGAAATATACTAGGACGGTTAACTACTCTAGGTTGGATATTATATGGAAATACGCATTTATAACTTGGTATTGAAAAAGTTTAATCCATGTTACACAATAATCACATGAAGGGCAAAAAGAAAGTGTATCCCATACTCAAATCTATGATCAAAAGGCAGATTGGATATCATTCTGATATAAACTGCGGACTTTAAACGGATTGAAATATGTAATGTAACTTTTTTATTTCGTCGACAGATGGCGCTAATGGTACGAAGGTTCTGATGGTGAATAATGTATTGAAATAAATAAATGCCCAAAAGTTACCTTTCCCTTAGTTAAGATGTCAAACAATTTAAAAATATAATTTATTTCCAAGAACTTTTAAAATTTTAAAATATATATTATATAAATTATTTCTAAGAAAATTATTTGAACATTTGTATGAAATAAAGTAAGACAATATGTTACATAATTTAAAAAAAATACCTTTAAAGGGTAACCAAAATCAAAGAAAAATCTATGAAAATTCATAGTACTTGAGAGTGTTTATGGAAACTAATATAATAAAGGAAAATGGTTTTTGTAAAATTTATTCACATTTGAAATTGTGGAGCCCAGCTAGTAATATGTTTAATATTTGTTTGTCGAACCAAGCAAAAGCACTCCCAAAATTCACAGACACATACATGCCTAAAGGGGTAGGCAGAGTAGACAAGTACACACACATTTCGCCAGTTATGATAAGCTGACATACTGTAACTATTACAAATTTAAAAATATTTTTTTGAAAAGAAGTCCCGAATTTTTGACATTTTCTTCTTCGTAACCTTCCAAACCCAGGGATAGCTTCTGACATTTGAAAGAGCTTTGTAAGAAGTCTAATCAAATAAAGATATTTTGCAGGGACATGACAGAAAACCCAATAATACTCACCTAGGGTTTGAACACATGGACCTATGTACTACAGTAGTTTTTGCGACCACTAAACCAAAGAGGCAGTTATCTCAAAATTCTTAATTTTTTTTTTATATATTTATAAATCAATGATTGTAACATAATAGGTAGGCTATGTGAAATTAACCAGATTATGTTTTTCAGTAATAATAAACAATAGCATTACTTAAATTTTTATGCTTTTTATCCAAAAATTACTTCATCGCATGATTAAAATATAGTTTGCACTTAATTAAGCGTAATTATAATTTTTCAAGAGTAAAAAATAGGTAGTTGGAAATCCATACAGATAAATAAAATTGAAGTGTCTACTTATTCTTACAAACCAACAGCTTTTCACTTAATGGATATGTAAGTAAGTAAGGGTATGTATTTTAAGCACCTAATTATAATAATAAAAACTGTTTGTTTGTTCTGGCTAATCTCTGCAACGGCTAGACGGATTTTAACGGAACTTTGACAGACTGCTAAGTGATGTTAGTAACATAGGTTAGGGTACTTTTTTTAATCACGCATCAACTGATTCAAGTCACACATGAAGTAAGTCAATGCAGGTGAAACTACAGGGCACAGTTAGTTAATAAATATTATGTTTCACCTCAAATTTGTACAAACACCTGTTATTAAGTACATACTATTATTTATACTAAATTAATCAATAATGTGTAGAATACCCATCTTTCAAGATTGTCTTAGCTGGTTTACAATTTAATAATACCCAATTACAAGCTGATTGAATTTTTATATCTTCCATTGTTAAAAATCAAGTAATATTTTCATCTGGTTTCATAGGCTATACTTAAGATATTTCAAATAGCTATTAAGTATTTTTAGGTGTCTATTAATTGTTTAGTTGCTCTTTTAAAGATCTGATGTGTAAGCAAATGATGTGGACTAGAAAAATATGCAATCTCGACTAGGTGAGGACAATGTTTTATGAATTGATGTTTATTATAGTGTTTTAAGGCGTTTGTGTTCTTTATTGGTAAGTTATCAGCATCATTTTTAATAGAGATTAATTTTTATAAAAATTTAATGGAATTATCTGTAATTAGCTTGCTAGCATCTGTCCATGTCAAATAGTTATTTTGGGTTAGCGCTAACTTTAAACCGCAATTGGTCTTCGCTTGATGATATTACAGGCTATAAACCTTCCTTGATAAGTGGGCTATCTAACAATGTAAGAATTTTCCAATCAGACCAGTAGTTCCTGAGATAATTTGACTGAAGCAAACAAACAAACTCTTCAGCTTTATTTATAAACATAGATTGTAAAAATTTACTGCGACTCCAAGATTGATGTGTTTTTAAATGGGGTAACCTATTTGGTATTAGGTAATTTTCGTTTTAGAATTAGTTATATAGATATAGTTTAGAAAGCTGTGCACCAAAGGATCATGCTGGCTATTAATTTATAGTCTGATAGCCCATTGGTCTGTGGTTTTGGCTGCTGGACACAGACAGATATGATATGATGACTACAAGTGTTTGAGTTAATATAAAAAAAACTCTTTTTGAAAACTTTGCTTTGTTTGGATGTTGGTTGCAGATGGATCTAGCTGATGGTGTTCCTATTATAATTTCATACTTGCTTAAAGCTTTCATTTAAATAAAAGCTTTTGAAAACCATTTTTTAATTGAATTAGCGCTCAAGAACATTTTTATATTGAGTTACTTAACTCAACAAACATATTGGAAGTTGGATTGACTTGTTTGGTCAATGGTATCTCGCTAAATATTACATGAAATGAATACCAACATGTCCATCTTGGGCCCTCACGGGCAGAGTGCAAATCTATAGAATAAACTAACGTCCCAATTGAAAATAATGCATTACCTAAACCACTGGTCCAAGGCATGATATTCAGAGGGACCTCACCAAGAATCCACCTTGGTTAGGTGGAGATATAAAAAAAAAGGCTAAAAGAGTTTTTCCAAATTCTATCCCAAAGGTGTTATGGGGGTTGAACATTTGTATGAGAAATCTTACTGCCATGCAGGCGATGCTGTAGGCAAATGCTAGTTGATAAATCAAACACAAATCTACTTCAAGGGACTTCAGACAGCCCATCTTTCATCTACATTAGATTTCTGGGAAGTGTAGATGAAATAACTTCATTGTTACTTTACCATCAATTGGAATTATGTTTCACTTGCTGTTTAATTTACAAACAATACCAACAATAACAATTGTTGATTGTCTATATGAGAATAAGAAATTTGTATTATTGACATGTGTTTCTACTTTAAACAATTCATGTAATGTTACATTTGGGCACAAAATCTAGTATTGCTGCTGCACATAAGCATTGATTTGAAAGTGGCATCATTAACTTAAAACATACCGTTGAATTTCTGTATGGGCTTCCTTGTGGGTTGTAGGGCATGGGTCGCGGTGGGGGCCAGCCGGGCGCAGGCCCATAGCCCGCCGGCGGCTGCTCGTAGCTGTTCGGGTAGCGGTGCGGCGGGGCGCCGCTCGACTGCAGTAAGGAATTCAGGGTCGGAGTCGGTCCCGGCGGCTGTGACACCGCCTGTCCTGGGAAGAAGCGCGGCTGCTGAGGAGGCGGCCGCGGTTTGCCGGGAAAACCCGGCCGGGGCGCGTAATACGGATCCGCGCTCTCCGCGTATCGATACTGTTGGCCATATTGGTCCGTCACTGGCCTGTCTCCGTGTCGGTCGTGACCGGGCGCCTCGCCACTGTCGCGTGGCTGCCCCGATTCGCCTGACATCGGCGATTTGCTCTTTGTGTTCACGACGCCATCGGGCGGAACGCGCCCGACGGACTTGTCGGTGCCGTTTTGTAACAAAGCGTTCCGAGATTCACTGAGCTGTTCCGATGGATTTTGCTCGATATTCGCTTCGCTACGTTGAGACTCTGCCTGCGTCGCAGCCATGTTCGGCTGGCAACAGCCGTCCCTTGCTTACACTCGCTCTAGCGATCGACCGGCTCGCTTACGTTACATCGAAATCGGGCGTCGGATTGCAAAACCGCGACGCGGACACTTCCATCACTAATAAGCAGATAAATCACGCACAAATCGTAACGCGAAACGGACGAAATATCGTTCACCGACGCACACACATCGATCACATATCTACTCCATTGGCGTAAACGAGGTTATAGAAAAGGTTACATATCTAGCAAGCGCTTTTGTCACGATATAACAGACCATTTCATAACACTTTCACGTTTTTAACACTCCATGTATGTTCACTTACAATATAACTCATTCCCAAACCAGTGAACCAAGAAAATACTCAAAAACAGAACAATAGAATCACGAAACTTCCAAATTATTAGCGTCCGCCATTACGGACTTGAAATTCTACAGCGCTTGACGACGCTTCTACCTATGTTCACTACGGTCACAAAAAACTTGATGTTAAAATATTAACGAATTTTATGCTTGTAATCTAGGTATAATTATTACATTATAACTTTTTTATTAACAATAGAGCTAGTTACTTGGGTATATTATTTACACCTATTTAAAGAAAGGAACGAATATCTATTTTCATGTTTACATTTTTGTACCAGCGACCACGTAGTTAATACAGTGGTGCCAACTTAAAGAAACAGGCACGTACATGACAAGTTCCGCTGGCGCCAACGCTTTCATTGCTAACTTCAGTTGGAGTCTATGATTCAGTTTCTTTACAAGTATTTTTTGATAAACGTATTTTATGAATAAAGGCAAAGAATATAAACCATTTCCTTTAAAAGTTATTAGCTTACATGAATTAATTAATAAAAAGAAGATAAAATAAAATTACAATTAATTTTAGCATGAAAAGAAAACTGTTGAATAGACAAATGTGTGTCTAGTCTCACCACAGAATAAACAAAAATAGTTCTACTAGTAGTACCAACCAAAGCAACCAATGCAATACACAGACAGAGAAAAGTATACGAAGATGTCATATTAAATCTGTGAATCTATTAAACTACTGCTCATTTTATTCCTCACTAGCGACTTACCGTCGCTTCACTTCGGGTTACGAATTTATAAGACTTTTACAAAACGTTGAATTTCGATACCTTCTCCTATAATATCGAATTGTCTTAGCTGTAAATCCATCGGAATTCAACTCGTACATGTTAGTAATATCTGTATTAATATCCGTAGCTTAGTATGGAAAAGGCAGTAATTTTTCTTATATCTTTAGACAGAACATGGGCAGCAAAATACACTGAACGTGAATTAATTTTATGTCTATGGCTAATATGTCATATATTGTTTGTCTGTGGTAGTATCACAGATGCTATAACTGTAATATAAGCATAGACATTTTTGTTGTCCATGGATATACAAGCAACAATATTGGCAGTAATACAAGTATATAAATAAATTTAGTTGCCATATATCAAAACAAGGGAATGTTTTTGGTAGCTGAAAATAAACTCTAACCGTAGAAACCATGAACGAAGGATGGTATCCAAAGGCGCATAGAGGTGTAATTTTCTATCTCATCACCTTATCTACACAGATAAATAAAATTGAAGTGTCTGTTTGTAATTCCAAAATAACAGCTTTTCACAACATGCATATGAAAGTATACACGATAATTACACTAAAAAACCAAGTTTTAAAATTTTTCTCTGTCTGTCTGTCTATCTGTTTGTTCCGGGTAATCTCTGAAACGGCTGGACGGATTTTAACGGGACTTTCACTGGTAGGTAGCTGATGTTTCAAGGAGTAACTTAGGCTACTTTTCATTATTAAAAATATTAGGGTTCCGCGCCAATAAGGAAGAAACTAAATCTACGCGGGTGAAACCGCGGGGCTCAGCTAGTTCTTTAAATACGAGATACGCTCTCGTACAGTTTACGACAACAATATATAAATTGTATAATATATTGTATTACCTTGAAGTACCTACCTTAATAGAATAATGATTTCAGATATTTTCACCATTATTGTTTTAACAAATAATATGGTCAAAACAATTTTGTATGGCTATGGCGACTACAATTTATACTATTTAAAGAATAAATAAAATCGTGCTGTAGACACCTTTTTCTATCGGGGAGCGCAAAGGGTGAAATAAAATTGATATCGTCAGTTACATTTTAAAATTGATTTATTATCATGTTGCCAATATACACGACTTTTGTTATTTTATTTGAATGCAAAAATATTATCTTCACATAAAATTTTTAGACCAATTTGTTCAATCTGTAATTTATTTAGTATTGAAAATATTTTCATAATTACATTATGTGGATTTTAAAATTAATATGAACACAATGATATATTTATATTTTATGCTACCCGATTAGTTATAATACGAACGATTACACCAGCAAATGGCGGTAAATACAATTAGGTGGTTATGTCATAATTAATGTACACCATCTTGCAAACAAAGGGACTCTATTAATTTTAATTGAGCGAAATACTACAATTATAAATGCCAAATATATATTTCACTTTGCTAATTAAAAAATAACACATCATAAAAAAATCTATAAAAAAAAGTACACATAAATTAGTTATGGCATATTATGATTAAATCTAAACAATATATCTCAAAATTTAACCTAATTTAAGTACAAAGATCACGGAGTTTCGATCATGTAAAATATAATATAAATGTGATGACAGATCTGGAGATAGATAAGCTCGTTGGATGCGTTCTATTCCTACATTTTAGTATTTACAATGTTGTGCTAGATTTATGTTAAAATGCGGATGGCAGAGTGGCTACAGCCATGATACCCAGGTGTTTTAAACAGCATGACGTCACCAGTTTTGCTACTCCAGAAGGGGTTATGCATGACTGTAAATAATATGTTTTTGGTTCATATTAGTTTATCACTTTGAACGTGAAAAAGATAACATATTTTCCGTTATCTCTCCTATATATAATAGCCGCTCTTGTATTGAAGACAGTCAAAAATTACCACAATCGTGACGTCAGCTTGTGCAATCTTGGGCTGACACCGGGCGAGGCAAACGTAGTATCATTTCATAGCATGGTTCTAGGTGACGTGAACATTTACAAGCATATTTACACATAGGAATGTTAAATCCATTAAAACATTCACTCATATATTCAAATTTCGATATGCCACTATATTTATACTATTATTTAATACTGAAACAGTCTAAACGTTGTTTCAACAACTTGGGTAAGGCAATTGGATTGATTAAGAGTCCGTGTAACTGTTCCAAGTATATTTCCTTTATTCTATGTCGCTTGCAGAGTCCAATAATGTTATCCAATAGCTTATTTCATCATCAAATATATTTTATTTTCTTCTTAAAATGCTATGACCAAAGCAGGTAGATGCACTGCAATTTAATCGGGTTATGGGTCACATTTCAGGTAAAAAAGATTTAGTATTAGTTAAGTGATTTGAATTGGACAATGCATGTCGATACAAAAAGAGGATCATCATGGTAGGACACAGACTCTTACCCCCATACTACAAAACATAGTTTAATCCTAGACCAAACTCAGTCTAAAACTATGTCCGTCGCTTATGAAATCCATAACAAAGAGACGGAACTACTTTCAAACCAAGGATTATGTTTTGTAATAGGGGTGTTAATTATAGTGTTATATTAGTGCAGTCATCAGGAGGAGCCGAACTCGGCCATCCATGAGAGGTATTTCTGTATGTCTCCCTTAGAGACGGACTTGTTGCACTTGGCCAGCGCTTCGATGAAGTCCTGCTTGGTGACTGGAAGGTCCAGCTCTTCTTTAGCCAGCTGTTTGATCTGCTCTGGCTTGAGGCCCGCGATCTTGCGTCGCATCGACATCATTGACGCATCCCTGGACAGATTACAGAGTCTTACTACTTAATACAAATCCGGGTTTTAAACACAGAATATGCAAACATATTCTTTAGCTATGGTTACGCTATCTATAGAATAAATGCTTGGTGCAGAATCATATTATGTTATTCAATATCTATTCTATTATGAATTTACTCATGCTTTTATGGTAATTATTTATGTCATTTCGCTAGCGCCGCTTAATGACGTCATCGATGCAATCCACTAAACATAGTATGAACTGCCTTATTGGTTCGTTTTGAGTTTCATTTTATAATACGAATATAGTTTAGATATAATAATTTTCCTCGTAAAAGGTGATTACCCACATCAGGGTTTGTAGACAAAGTAACATTATCCTGACGGTTCGCTAGTAGAAACGATACAAATTGTACGGAAATGACATCAATCTGTCACGTGACATATGTCATTCCCGAACATTTTGTATTCTTCGCAATCGAAGGAGAATGTCACTTCGTTGAGACCTACAGGGTAGAGAATCAAGCGGCGAGCCCAATTATGTATGGGGTAAGTGTAGTTGAAAATAGAATACGGCTGCCATTACGAGGTATGAGCTGACCTTGAATGCCAACACAATATTTTTGTGTCTTGTATAAAGTGACGCGAGCAAATACACGCTCATCTTTTGATGTCCTTTGAATCCCGACATTTTTTTCAGATTGTCTGACCTGCAAACATTAGTGATGTCGGCGCCGGAGTAGCCGTCGAGTTTCTTGGCGATGGCGTGCAGGTCGACGTCGGGCCCGACGCTGACCTCGCGCAGGTTGATGAGCAGCAGCGCCTCGCGCCCCTCCTGCGTGGGCAGCGGGATGTAGATGCGCTTCTCGAGCCGCCGCCGCAGCGCCTCGTCTATGTCCCACGGGAAGTTTGTTGCCGCTAGCACCATCACCACCTGGTACAATATTATATTCATTACTAGCTGTGCCCTGCGGTTTCACCCGCGTACATTTAGTTTCATCCTTATTGTCGCGGAACCCTAATATTTTTAAGAAATAAAAGTAGCCTAAGTTACTCCTTTAAACATCAGCTACCTACCAGTGAAAGTCCCGTTAAAATACGTAAAGCCTTTTCGGAGATTACCAGAACAAACAGACAGACAGACAGACAGACAGAGAAAAAAATTATAACTTGGTTTTTTAGTGTCAGTAGCGTGTATACTTTCAGATGCATTTAGTGAAAAACTGTTATTTTGGATTTACAAACAGACACTTCAATTTTATTTATCTGTATAGATGTATAGATTTACCTTAGCGGGCTCGTCACTGGCCGAGCCGAGTCCGTCCATCTGTACGAGTAGTTCCGACTTGACTCGCCTGCTCGCCTCGTGCTCCGAGTCGGAGCCGCGCCGCGAACATAGCGAGTCTATCTCGTCTATGAAGATCGTACTCGGCGCGTAGAACCTCGCCTGCAATACAATAATTACATTATTTACTACTAGCGGACGTCACGCAGTTTCACCCGCGTAGATTTAGTTTCATGCTTCATTCCACGGAACCCTAATATTTTTTTATAAATAAAAGTAACTCCTTAAAACATCAAAATGCCAGTGAAAGTCCCGTTAAAATCGGCCCAGTCGTTTCGGAGATGAGCCGGAACAGACAGTTAGACAGACAGACAGACAGACAGACAGACAGACATACGGACGGACAGACAGACAGATAAATTTTAACAATTGCTTCTTATATGTCAGAACCGTGTATATCCCATACCATTGTCAATAAAAACGGGAAAAGAAATCACGTTTGTTGTATGGGACCTCTCCCTTAAATATTTATTTTATTCTGTGAAAATTAGTTTAGTTTTAATTGTTACAGTGGCAACAGATATACATCATCTATGAAAATTTAAACTGTCAAAATATCAAGGTTCATGAGATACAGCCTGGAGACAGACCGACAGCGGAGTACAAAGTTGTAGAGTAGGATTTCAATTTTTTTTCAACAATACCTTTATTTGACTACACTTTTAACAGTTAAGACTACTTTTAAGAAAAAATCTTTGGACACAGAGACCTAAAGAGCTAAGTATAACAATGAATGTAAGTGTTAAGACAGTAACCATTTCGAAGAGCAGCCGCACGAGTTTCTCGGACTCTCCGCGGTACTTGGAGGTAAGCGTGGAGGAGGAGACGTTGAAGAAGGTGGTGCCGCACTCGGTGGCCACGGCCTTGGCCAGCATGGTCTTGCCCGTGCCCGGCGGACCCACCATCAGCACGCCCTTCCACGGACGGCGGATGCCCTGACACACACCACACATATTATATATACACATATATTACACCATCAAATAAGTAGCCCTGCTGAGATAGAGCCGAAAACGACGCCAAAAATTATGCAAATTTATGAAAAAATAAATGATTTGATTAGAATTCAACAAAGTACTTTCATACTTTCAATTATATTCAGAATAATATAATTATTAATACTTATTCATAATTAATTATAGTTGTTCGGAAGTTCATCAAAAATGAATAATTCGAATCAGACTAGTTCCAGAGTTTAGCACTATTAAACAATACCTAAATAAAACAATCTTCTGTTTTACTATGTTAGTACTAATTCATAATAGGTGAAATAAATCTACCCAAGATTGGGATTACAAACATTAGCATATTTTATATTTTAATGAGGATAATAGAAGTACTTACTTTGAAGAAGTCTGGCATCCACATAGGCAGTACCACAGCTTCCTCTAACAACCGCTTGGCTTCGGAGAGGTCCGCTATGTCGTCCCACCGTATGTTGGGGTTCTTTTGTACTATGTCCCTTTCTGACAGACAAACAAACACACAAATTAGAATGACATATTAGGAAGATGAGGTGGCTAAAAAGGCGCTTGTGGGGAGAACGAGTGGAAGATCATTCAGCCAGGCGGATGTCATACATGGGGAACCGCGGGTCCAACTGTTCTAGTTGGAAACATGCAATACGCTTGAAAACTCTTATTGCGCGATTTAGGTTCTTGTGTATTTGTACTGAAACTTCTCATTTATTAACGAGTAGCGTCATTTATGTAGCGATCGGAGAAACTGCTATATACATCATTTGTAAAAATTTCAACTATCTCACTACCACGGTTCATAAGACACTGCCTGGTATCTGACGGACTGACTGAATGGAATCCCGTTTGATTCTTTGAGTACTGTACTCCTATCACGAGTTTTGCGTTTAATAGTCTATATTCGCTAGTGTCCCTCGCAATATTTGTACGAGATATTTTAGTTCTTCACGTCACCGCAAGGAGGCGCTGTTAGCACGCTAGCGACTAGACGACTAGCGAGTATAGATTACGCAAACGGTGTCAAACCCGTGATAGGGGCACTGGTGTCTGACGGACTGGCAGTGATTTGATGCTTTGGGTACGTACTGACTGATACATAAAAATTACAACAGTGCATTCAAGGTCAGCTCTCATAACTTATGACGGCAGCTGTATAAGGTAGTGTACCGAGCATGTCGACGAGGTCCCCGTCGGCGGCGGAGGGCGGCTCGAAGCGGCGCTCCTCTTCCTTGTGCTTCTCGTCATCCGTGTCACCGTTGTTGTTGTCGCGGTCCTGCTTCTCCTTGCCGCCGATACTGTTGCCGTGATCTTTGCTGTTTGTCTCTTTTGTTTTCGCTATACAACAAATAAACTTCAAGTTATTATATAACTTTTAAGACTATCTCAAAATTACTTGTCTCTAATATTGAAAAAAATTATGTCCTTTTTTTTAGTTATAAACAAATTCCCTGTTAATACAAAACTTGGTCCAAAAAACAATAAACCAACCCGTTCAAAATCCGTATCAAAAAAAATATAGCACTACCATTAATTCAAGGATTATCTTAGAGACAATTTTGTATTGAGCCGCGAACACCAGCTTGTTGTGTAAATTTATGTACCGCTTTAGTGCCATAATGGGATATATAAATGGTATACATACCGCTGTGTGCTTTGATAGGGGCCTTGGGGTTCTTGGCGTCGGATGGCTTCCGTTGTGATGTGGTGGCGGTGCGCGCGCCGCTCGCCTTCTTGTTGTCCACGCGGCCTCGAGGGTTGTTGCGCGCTGACTTCAGCGCGGGAGGACCTCTACTGCGACAAACATATTGCAATCATCAATCACACTCATTGAAACCATCCACACCAAAAATGCTTAGTGATAGACAATTCTCCTGAATTTCACGAGTGAATTTTTCCAATTTCAAATATATTTTTATTAATGGCAAAACTAAGATTTTGAGTTCTTTGGCAATCGTTACCGGTCGGAAGCTTAACCCAGGTTTAAACTAAATTACCGATTTTCCTCGTAAAAATGAGGTTACGATAGCAGTAGCTTCGTAAAAATCAGGTTGAATCAAGTGCCGACCCAAACGATATATGGGGATAATGCCAGAGAGATTGATCTAAGATTTTGAAATAGCCGACTCTGAAATGATGATGATATATACTTGTGTTCAACGCTGGTGGGCGAGGGCCACACGTTGGGGTCTCGGTCGGGCGGCGGCGGCCAGATGTCCGGGTCTATCTCGTGCGGCGCCGGCGCCCAGATCTGGTCACGAGTCGGCAGGTCCTCGTAGTCTGTTGGCAAGCAATAGCGTTAGGAGCCATCCATTATACGCGTGAGGCTCGAATGGGGAGAGGGAAATGCTTAAAAAAATATATGAAAAGGAAAGATTTGTTTGTAAGGAATATAGTCTCGGAAGCAATTTGATCGATTTAAATTTATTTCGCAAATTCTACATTATAGCTGAATAACACCGGTTATATTGTTAATTGAGGTTAGTTAATTTTGAAAATACAGAACCCCAAAAACTGACACATGCTTTAAAACGTCTTTATATGACAACGGTCATCATCGTTAAAATAAAGCATAATAATGCACTCAGTTATTATGATTTACAACAGTTAGGAATCCGTAATAACACGAGGACAAAGCCTTTGACCTTATTACAATCAGGTATTGCGTTCAAGTTGTCGGATTTCATTTTGTCCTCTGTCCTAATGACCTACCTTACACCGCGACATGGCCGATTGACCTTTGTAAACACGTGAACTTATTTTACAACCGGTCTAATTACTACTTACTTGTACTAACAGTGAGAAAAGGATATTTAAAATTGATATATTGTATACTTTACCACGATTTCTTAGAAGGGTATATGTATATAGGTATAAAACAGAACGATAGGACCCAAAACGATGATATAATCTATACACACAAATTAAATTGAAGTATCTGTTTGTAATCCCAAATTAACAGCTTTTCACTTAATGGATATCTACATCTACATATATATAACTCAAAGTAAGTAAATAATATATAAAACTAACTGACTGACATAGTGATCTATCAACGCATAGCCCAAACCACTGGACGGATCGGGCTGAAATTTGGGGTAGATGTTATGACGTAGACATCCGCTAAGAAAGGATTTTGATTAATTCTCCCCCAAGGGGATAAAAGTGTGTATGAAACTAAATGTACGCGGTTGAAACCACGGGGCACAGCTAGTAAAAGTATATGGGTACGAAACCTACAAAATAATCAGTATTTAGATTTTTTTCTTTGTCTAATTGTTGCAGCTTATCTCTGAAACGCTAGACCGACATTCATTGGCAGCTGATATTACAAGGGGTAAATTAGGCTACTATTATTTTATTTCTCTTGTGTTCCGCTAAATAAAACTGCCAATGAAATTGGATCTACGCGGATAAAACCGCGGGGCATGGCTAGTAATAAACATATTATTATGTTAATCTTTGACATACACTCATTAGTGTGTAATATATGATGGCGCCACATAAAGTACCTTTAGTCTCGTAGTAAAAGCTAGTTAATAACACCAAAACACTTTGTGAAATACTTTCAAGAACATTATTCTTGTTCACAATAATGTATCTTGAAACTGTTGAAAGTTTGATGAGTGATTTTATTTAGATAAATGCATCTGCTTTCTAAATAATTTTATAAATTTCAGTTATGAGGATGGCTTTTGAGGTCGCATAAAATAAGAAAAGTTGAGCCTAAAACCTCTTCATTTTTTGGAAGTCGGTTAAAATACAAGAAATACAGCGGGGTAAGGTAGACGCAGTTGCAGCAACTTGATTTATACTAGACCACTATCCCAAGAAGTTACTAATCTATGTCTGTGATCCCAAGTATAGGTTTTAACGATGACGATATCGATTGCGTAATTTCCTCATTTAGTATGGGAACGTAAAATCACTACTAGCGGCGAGTGTAGGAAGTTTTACGTTAGGGTACGGCACAGCTCAGAAATTTCACGAAACTATATTGAAACGTGTCCGAGTCGATTAACTGTTATTGTTGATATTAAAAAGATAAAGTACCCAACCCATTCTTAAAAGTTATCATACAAGCCGCCAACTTATGAAAATTGTTTTGACATTAACTTATATGTCAAACCCTTTTCACAAATAACCCCGTCCTTGTCGCACTTATACGCGGTAAAAGTTCTAGGGCAAAGTACATTTCTTATTCCACGAAGTGAAATATGGGGTCAAGTCGCTCTTTCACGTTGGCTCAACCCAACCTTGCTCGACTACTTTCAGTAGGCTTATTTGCTTTATTTATAAAAGGTTTAAGGTGAAATGACGGCTTTACCAAAGAGTAAAAATTAACACCGCGATATCACGATACGGACGCACAAGACAAGACTATTGATCGTGGTTATAGTCACGACGATCATTTCATATCACGAAACGTAATCTGAGTGCAATATATTTTTTGGTTTCGAAGCTAAGCAGCAAAAACGCAATCGTTTAATGTTTTTGCACGGTAAGTAGCGAACGAGCAAGACTGCTAGTAAGCTGTAAGAGACGTAGAAGCTATATTAGCGGTTTCACCCGCGTTAACTCAATTTCTTGGACGTTTTCGCAGAGTGCAAAGACCCGAAATATTTTTGTAAAATTAATGAAACAATTATTAATGTTTTAAAACAGCCAGTTGAATTTAATTAATCTGTACACATAGATAAAATTGCAAATATTATCTGTGTGTTCTTCAGTCATGCAGCAACAGAGCAATTTACGTGATTTTCGGAAATCAGACGAGAACGTTTCATTTTGGTGCCGTAAAATTACACATCGCTTAGACGTTCTTAATGTGTGCTGCTAACACAATCATAGTTGGCCCCCTGGGACCCTACCATGACCTTTTTTTGCCATGATAGTTTAACTCATTTTATAAGACGTTTATACGACGCAATAAGAGCTTATGGTAAGGGCCCTATAGTGACTGACATTGTTATTTTACTGCTTATTCCGGAAAAAAATATTGGACACAACCAAACAACATTTGTGAAAGTTTGTTAAGGTTCTGACCTTGAAAATAATGATATCATTCTAATACCTACATATCCTTGGGTTTTTTATCTCACTTTATCATTATATTCAAACCACTTATTTGAACATTGTAGAATGGTGTTATTTGTTGAGACTCTATCGGAAAATTTAGACACGTTTTATTTTTTGTATACTTTGCATGATCTACTAATTTTGTTTTTATACATTTTTGCGTTGGAAAAATATTTAGGTGCTAAGGGGAAACATTGTTATTGTGGTATGTACTGTGTTATTTGTAAAAATAAAAATATGCTCACGCCATTTCAGATTATGTGCCAACGTGACAGATGGGCAGTCTCAGGCACTTTACGTACGTCTTTGAAATTCTTTTCAAACATATTCTAGTTTCTTAAGTATATTTTCCTACACCTCAAATCTCGTGGTATGAAATTACTGTTTTTTAGAAAATCTCATTGGTACAGGCCCTGCTAGGTTCCGATCTTGCGTCGCTTGCATAGCAGGCGACTCGCATTCTATATCTGTATAATCGATTAAGTTACGCGCCCAATTCCCAGGTACCTTCCCACGCTATGATCTGTGTTTTAGTTGCCGTAACTAGTCTAAATACCTATTCAAATTTGCAACATTTCAGTTATTTCCTGCTGTAGGCGTTAACAGGTTCTTACAAAATGTTAATCTGTTGAGGAGATATTTAACAATCGTTCTTAATTGACACAGAATAAATTCAGCTTCCAGACATTAGATGAAAACTATATTGTGGTAAAAACGTACATTGGCGTTCCTTAGGAGCGACATTATTTGGCAGTCTAAAAAAATTATAAAAGAGGTTGTGTATTAGGCCATGACGCAGCGCAAGGTGTTTTAAAATAATCCAGGGGCTTTACCACGAGCTCTTATTGCCATGATAGTTTCACTCATTTATGAGACAGATGTATATTACGTGCATACATCTGTCACTGTCACACAACTGAACTATCATTGCAATAAGAGCTCACGGTTGGGCCCCTGTAGGCCTAGGCAAAGTAATGTTCTCCTTGCGCTAGCGCTAATAGAAGCGATACATTGTATGGGAATGACTTAATCAGGCACGTGACATATAACATTCCCATACATGTACTGTTCATATAGGCCCTGGGCCTGTAGACATAGTACGAGTGATGATTACAGAGATTCTATCGCTTCTCGTGACATGGAATTAGAATGAGATAGACATCGTTGAACGCTACTAGAACAGTCTTGCATAATTTACGCAGTTATCCCAGGCGCCATGTAACGCAGATTAAACAAATTCATTAGAATAATGCGATAATGCTAATCCTCTATACACAATATGACAGATATCGTAAATTCCCCATTTACTTATCGTATCGCGATTATTTGAAAAACCATAAATCCCAATCGAGTTTGAATGAAACTAATCGTGAAAGCGCGCATACGTTATGGCGTTTTAATTCTCAATCAACATCTATTTGTAACTGGAAATTTTATTACAATCTGACATCTAGAATTAGCATGGAGAAATTTTACGAATACAGAAACAAACGTTGTAATTAATTGTATTATACAGTGTGTAGACTTTTAGGCGTAAATTTTGGCACAGAACTTTAGTTGGTGATATAAATCAACCCTTATCGTTTTTAAAAAATAAATGTGTTTAAATTAATTTAATTTTGAGGTAGTTTTGTTTTTAACTATGCAACAAGAATTAAATTTAGCAATAAAAATAAGCATTTTCTAATGTTCCAAATATCATCCAATAAACATCGAACCGCCTTCACAGCTATACTTAACCACAAAAATAAGTAAAAGTATAAATACCTATAAGAAAAAAAAGTTAAGGGACTTTAAAGTTAAGGTTAAAAGTAATAGGGATGGAGGTTTATTCCGACCACGGCCGATTGGACGCGGTGCGGCTGTGCGTGGCGTGATCTCCACAGATAGGGACGGATAACTGTAGGAGATTGCTTTCGATACTAATTCCGTTACTTTTTACTTTACTATTGCATCTTTGACTGAGGAATCGACTATTACAGACGCACACACAGGTATTTTATAATAGCTCACACTATCTTAATTGAGCACTTTTACAAATTGTATCTAAACTTGTCAAACGTGATACAGCGTTGTGCATCATACAAACTCTTGAATTTAGTTTTTTTTTTAAAGAAATCTTAATCTTAATAATAATCTTAAAATAATTTAAATATCGTTAATGAAGGGAAAGTTTATTAGAAATAATTTATACAACAATAAAATATCGATAAGAAAAGTTATTAAAAGAACATTATGGTCATTAGAAACTTGTCTTGATAAAAACATCTTAAGAGCTACAGCAATTGACTCAATTCATTTACACGTTTTGGTTAGTGTTAATGTATTCAATGCTAAGTATAGCTCGTAGCAGGCACAGGACATAAATTAGAGGTTTGACACGTTCAAACGTCGTCGCTTGACATTGCGTTTTTTTTGTATGTAGACGTAAAACTTCTGACACTCGCCGCTTGGGGCGCTTTATAACGTTCCCATGCAAAATGAGGAAAATACGCAGGCAATATCGTCAACGCAAGCTCATGTCAAAACTTAGGGGAATATCTATACAGATAAATAAAATTGAAGTGTCTGTTTGTAATTCCAAAATAACAGCTTTTCACTAAATGCATATGACAGTATACACGCTACTGACACTAAACAAACAAGTTTTAAAGTTTTTCTTTGTCTGTCTGTTTGTTCCTCGTAATCTCTGAAACGGCTGGACCGATTTTAACGGGACTTTCACTGGCTAGCTGATGTTTCAAGAAGTAACTTAGGCTACTTTTAGTTATTAAAAATATTAGGTTTCGCGACAATAAGGATAAAACTATATCTACGCGGGTGATACCGCGGGGCATAGCTTGTCCCAAATAAACAAACAACAAAAAAAAAACATTTTTAAAAAATCCTCTGGTGACAGTCTGTCTGCCTGTTTGTTCCAGCTAATCTGTGGAAAGCTGAACAATTTCTTTCCATTCCTTACTCCTTGTAACTGGCAGATAGCTGATGTTACAAGGATACCTTAGGATACTTTTATTTAAGAAAAAAGTTACTTAATTATTATTATTAATCCTACGCAGGAAAATCCGCGGGGCACAGCTAGTTGTATTTAAGTGGTATGCACATTAAGAAAGCAATGAGTCCAATAGCACTAGAAGGTGTTAAAACCAATACAAATACGCTACTTAATATTCCTTTAGAAGATACTTCGTAAAATCTAAGCACAGAACGCCTCGTACATATTCATTCAAATATTTGTGGGTAAGATAAAAGTTGTGTTATAGTCTACATTATCATTCTGACGCCAACGTCGACACATTAAAATTCCTAAAAGAAAAAAACTAACGTATTGGGCTTCGTGGACTTTTTGCTGTGTATTATCCTGTTGCTATACTTTTGTTATCCTGTTGTTAAAGCTGTGCCCCGCGTTTCACCCGCGTAGATTTAGTTTCATCCTTATTGTCGCGAAACCCTAATATTTTTTATAAATAAAAGTACCTAGAATAAGTTACTCCTTGAAACATCAGCTACCTGCCAGTGAAAGTCCCGTTAAAATTGGTCAAGCTATTTCAAAGTTTAGCTGGATCAAACGGACAGACAGACAGACCGACAAACGGACAGACAGAGAAAAAAAAATTACTTTGTGTTTTGATGCTAGTACCGTATATGCCTTTCATATGCAAAAGCAGTTATTTTGGAATTACAAACAGACACTTCGGGGAGCTTTTAAATATTTTTGAGATAAATAAACATTTTTAGTTGATAAAGAGTCTAAATAAAAAATCACTTAAAACTGGACATGTTCAGACGTTCCTATAACACATTCCAAAATCTATACAGATAAATAACATTGAAGTGTCTGTTTGTTATTCCGAACTAACAGCTCTTCAATTAATGCATATGAAAGTACTTACGATACTTAAGTAAAAAAAAAAAAAAAACTGATTCTGTCTGTTTTTTCCGGCTGATTTATGAAATGTCTGGACCTACTTTTACGGGCCTTTCACTGGCAGAAAGCTAATATTACAAGGAGTAACTTAGGCTACTTCAACATGAAACCTAACCGTGGGGCTCAGCTAGTTTATAAATAAAGAAAAAAGCCGCAACACTATTACAAAGAACCCAAACCATTTATGAGTAAAGAATGGGTTATCTAATGGCGTCCGTCCTGACCATTGTATCGGTGACATAATTGACGACATTCAAGCCTTTGAAGCACCAAGGTCAAAGACGGTTGGAGTCGTGCCCACCAATGAACTTTCATCGATTCACGATTAGTTATTAGGCTAGTCATCGAGCTCGCATTAATATTGGTATTCCTTTACTTTTTAATGGATAAGTCCAAACGTGTTGTGGAAGTAATTTATGAAGTTCAATCACAGGGTTCAATGATTTTATTTCCACTAAACAGCGAACGACGCGTGACGTCAATAGATGTTTCGTTGAAACAGCAGACATTGAAAAGAAATGCCTTACCGGCCATGGGCCTGGGGCCTTACCATGAGCTCTTATCGCCATGATAGTTTCACTCATTTATGAGACAGATGTATGTAACGTGCATACATCTGTCACTGTCGCACAACTGAATTACCATTGCAATAAGAGCTCATGGTTGGGCCCCTGTAGACAAAGTAACTTTATCCTCACATCTACGCTAATAGCTAATATGTCACGTGACAGTAATTTCCATAAATTTTGTATCGCTTCTATTAGCGCAAGCGCAAGAGAATGTTACTTTGTCTAGGCCTGCTGCCCGAACTGATTATCGTCGTTATTGTTTCATCATCATGAGTCAATTGTACAGCCTCATTTACCATTTTACTTTGTCAAGATTGGATGTATTGCGTATGACGAATAAGTTTAAATAAGTATTTGAGTCATCATTCTATTTATTATTCTAAGATCGACGTGAAAATAAAAGCTAAATTACTAGAAATACGTCAGGGTTTGCAAGCGTACAAAAATATCTGTCAGATCTAATAGAAATAATATGAATCCCACGATTAATATTTTCATTGTCCAGATTATATAAATCACAACATTGCTGCAATAGAGCCAGTATTGTGAGCCTTATGTAAGTATGTTTAAGGTATAGTATTAGAATGTAACTCACTGCCCGAGAGAGGTGTGATAGCTTTCTCTCCGTCGTGCTGGAACATCTGCAGGGTCGCCATCGTCGCCTTCAGCTGCTCGTATTCGCGCGCCATCTGCTTCTGTACCTGAACAAGCAGATATGAAATATTATTATTCTTTGCCCAAAACAATCAATTAAGTAGGTCTTTTCGCTCAATTATCTTTTTTTAAATTATTGTCTATTACATTTGTAGTGTAAATTTTGTCAAAAGTATAAAATACACAATCTAGAAAGAAAGAGAGATAGATTATGTTTATCTATGATTTCCAGGTGATAGACCATAAATTGCTCTGCTCATGGAACAATTGTGTGGTCCAAAGAGCAATTGTGTGCAAAACATTAATAGCACAGTGACTGCATTGAAAAGTAATTTGGTGGCAAAATTTCATCCGACATTCTCCTTGGATTACCGGATAATTCTTACTTTCAGAGCCATTATTCCATCAAACAATTCATAACTGTGCACTTTCAATTGTGCCTTTCAACGACAATGAAACCAAACGGTCAAAAAGATGCGGTTACTACAATGGAATGTTTGAATTTGCTAGTTACATCTTTTGATCGTCAGTTTCATTGTCGTTCAAAGTCGCAATTCTATGCAATCGGTACAATCAGTATTTATTATTCGAGTTGATCGTGACCTCTGGACGGAGCACAATACTATTGTGATCAGATTATGCCCCTCAAAGGACATCCTCTCTGGTGAAGCCATTCGAATCATAAACATATTTCAACCAAGGTTATACAACCGATTGAGAATTGCAACAGGTTAGACCATTGATGGGTAAAGTACGGCCGGCATTCAAGCTCTGAGCCGCCGACGGTCTTTCGATATGAATTAGTATATGGTCCGCGATACTGAATTTGTTAACAGTCCAGGAGTATAAAGTAGATTCTAATTCAGTGCTTCCTCTCCTTAATTCTCAGCTCGGAGTTAGAATTCTAAGAATTTCTCGTCCACACTCTTTCATAAGAGCAGTCTTTCTGAACACACACAAATATATTTTGTATACAATTCTATTCGGTTAGACCATAGTCAGTCCACACTCATCAATCATCATCAAAACATAATCACGCATTTCCAAAAGAACAAAATAGAAAGGCAGAAGGGCGGTTTTGATCGAGATTAAATTGGTCAAGAATTATCGCACACACGTGTGTGTGATGATTGAAGTTCCCGTTTGTGTAAACGAGTTATGAAGCTTCGATCATCTTGGGGTAATTCCAGTAGTGACTTTGGAGAGATGCTTTTAAGTGGGTTAAATAAGGTAACTATGCGTCACATGATTATGCATTACGAAGCATTAACTAATATTAGTGCAAAAACAAATTTCCCACCGTCATTCCCTTCTGCTGGAAACGGATTGAAACGCAACGTAATATCTCCTAGCTAGTTTGAGGTAAAAAAGAAGAAGCAGGTTTCAAATGTAGTATCTTAATGTTAGCTTCGACGATCACCTTATGAATCCCGTGATCGTCGATCATGCATATAGATGTAAGTGTTTATAAAGTTGATATAAATAATGATCGAACAACTTTTTTATGCAAATGTAATTCGATTATCTGATGCGTATAATAATAGCGTAATAATACGCTATTATTATACGCTATTATTATTACTAGATGACACTTGTTTTGAAACGAGATAACATTATCAATATACCTAGTAATTTGGGTGTAGTGGTTAAGATAACAAATTAAATAGATCAGATACGCCTTGTGATGTGTTACTGACGAGTCCGATAAGACAAACATATTCAATGCTTTTGTTTGGTCGCAGATTTCAAAACAACAGTGAGCAACAATGGTAGACTGAAAGCAGTCTTACAACCGAGGTGAATAAACTCTGAAACGTTCGGCTTTAAACTGGGTAAGGTTGTGAAAAGGGTGGTTGGAAGGAGGTCAGGTTAAACCACATTTCATTTGTAACCGCGATTACAATATTTTATAGGTCAGGCTTCAAACATTCTATAAAGAAACACAAACACAGAAAATAAATATTAAAATACTTTTTACCAAGATTTCGTAGAAATTGGGCACGTTTAATTATTTTCTTATCTACTTTTAATAATATGGTCGATTAGTTTGCAAGAGACCGACCTATCCCCGAAATTAATGTGACGACAACTGATTGTGTCGTAACATAAGCCACACTTAAAATGTCTGCGTGAATAAACACAATAGCCAATAGACATTACGATTTAATCGCTTGCATCCATAGGGTTATAATAAACGTGATTTGTCACACTACGGACTTTAAGGTGAAAGAATATATTATGATGCTTCGATATTCAATGAATGTATGAAACAGACTTACCATATTACTATTTTAAAAGATGATACTATTATACGTTATACGTCTGCCTAGCTACTGGTAGGCACCTCTTCAAGTATCGTTAAAAATTTAAGATATTATCTATTCATGGTACAATTCAATTGAGATATATTAGATACTGTTTTTGGCTATAAATTGTAATGGAAAAAGATACGTACATCAGCGATGATTCCTGCCTTCGGTACAAAAGTGAAATCCCGATCTCTCACTACAATTATCACACAATAAAAGAGGCACAATATAAAAAATGTTAAGCACTTCCCACACAAAATATAAAGATTGTTGTGTAACATCCGGCGGCACCACGCGACATAACGTGATGATTTTCATCTAATATGGTAAGAAATACCTTGACCAAGTTATTCAAGTCGCAGACTGAGGTCATCTATTTAATTTAAAAAAAAAACTACCCACACTTTTAAATACGTCGCCGAGTTAATTTGGTCGGGTTTTCACGTGTGGCAATATAATCGATCTGTCAAATTTTGCCATTGTAGGCGTTGTATACACTGTCGTAAGGATGTTAGAGGTGCGGCGCGAGTTGACAGCGGACTGTGTTGTGTTGCCGATCGCACGAAATTAATCACCCCGTGCGTCACGACTATGGCCCAAGTGGAGGTGCATCGACCCCGTGCGTCGTTACCACTCGATACTGACAGGCCGCAAGGAACACGCACGTCAAATAAAACGACCATGGTGAACGCACTCGACAATAGAACAAATGCTTGGCGTTTATCCAGCCACTGAATTAGACTGGATGACCTAAACTCCTCGGTGGAGAGCCTAGCACCCCAGCCACAATCAACCGGTGGCATTCAGGCATCGTTATTACCAATATTGCGAGGGTTTACCGAGACGGTTTTGTGCTATTTTATTGCTTAATTCAAGCAAAGAACTTGCCTGGTTTTTGTTTAAGTCTATTGCATTGCAGTGGTTATATTGCAAAGTCCTTACAACAGAACAGGTTTGCTTTTTATTCTTCCAAGGCCTGTAACATGCGTGTATTGTTTCTTATTGTACGCTCATACATGTAGTTTTACTCCTCAAAATGTCTTCCATTGAATTAATAATAACGTATGGAGAAAGAACTTTCCCTTTTTAAATAAGCCGTACAAATTACTACTCAGCTAAATGTCTCCAAATCCTATACAGTGAAACCATAGAAAGATGTGCTAGCGATTCGTCGGGTACTGACATTTAAATTAGGCAGATTACACCAACGCGAATAGGAAGGTAGGTATTACAGTGAGATTTGAAGACAAAAAAACCATAAAACACTGACATAAAAAAAGATCATTGCTACCTCTCACTTTTAATCACAACTGCGACTGTTTGTAGACATTTTTATAGTCGAGTGGGAATTAATTACAGTAATAATGCAGGTGAAATAGAATAGAAATCTGCATCTAGAAGATATTCGTTGTTACGTGATAACATGCAAATGCATGGAGCGTCCATAAGATAGTCGGTAAAAGTGAAACAGTTTAATTACTAGCCATTGGCTAATCGCACAATCATTGATCGGCGTTCCGTTGGTTTAACAACGATTTATTCATGCATTCCACTTGATTGACGTGGAAAATAGTTGCTATTACATTGTTGAGAAAAGTAAACGTGTTACATACAATAAAAACGTGAATGTTCATTAACAAGCTATTAGGTTGGAATCTCTATGCTTCGGGGAGCACAATCTATGGTGAGCTTATCGGACAGTGGTAGAAGTTACCAGTTTCACAGTAAAAAAATATGTATAGGGGCATAACGGCATATCACGTTCGAATTTAAACTGCCTGACCGAAGACTGGGGGTCTACTCGCTTTCTCCGAAAAACGAAGCTTCGGCTGAAAGTTCGCAAAGATCTTATTCGTACGTGCAAGCAGCTAGAAAATTCTTTGACGTTTATATATTCTATTCTAAACCTACTTTACTAAAATTATTTGACAAACGAAAATTAGTTTGATAAAAAAAAGCGATACTAAACCTACGTTTGTTTTTCGTTCGTTTGCTCCTCAACGAATTACAGCAAGTACTTGGTGCTTGGGCTTGATTAATTTGTATTGATGAGAACTGTATAGGTGCACTTTGCAAACGTCTACTGAAAAGCATGAAAAAATTCGTATTATTTCACACAATTTAATTTTCTCTTTATGAAGGCGGCTTATTTTTTTACTCTGCGGTAGTAGTATTTATAAATCCCTTCAATCTAAACATTCCACAATGTAATCTAGTCTTAAACCTCAGGAGCAAACAAGAAAAATACTTTTCTCATACATGCCAGGAGCAATTCCCATCAACTATTATAATCATCTATTTAATGAGGTGTGTTTGCCATAAATGATCTCTGAGAATACCCATTAGACATTTATGGCCTGATTGGACATCTAGTCCAAGTCAATCTGCAGTTTAATAATGTGAGGGCAATTAATCAAATTAGACTCGTAATTGCTTCGCCGGTAATGTATGTGGCATTTGAGTCAAATAAAACAAATTACTATTGCGTATATGTATACGATGGTACTACTTAAAGTTAGTAAGAATTAATTTCAACAATTTTGGACTTATAGCCATAAGAATAAGGGACGGAAACTGTCGTAAAACTTTTACGTGCTTCGTTTACCGCGGCTTGTGTGAACTAGATAGTAATATACGGTATGAAAATGGACTTTATTTTTAATGCTGTTCGGTCTATTTTCGGTAAATGCTTCATGTTTGTGTATATTGTTCGCATGATAACACAGAAACGGCATAATTTATCGTCATCGCGAGCCCTGACATCGAATAGTCGGATATTAACATATTTTGTTTTAAGAAATAAGTCAAGATTTGGATAGAATTTAGTTTGAGAAGAGTCTAAAATTTATTCATTTACCTAGATACTTTTTTGATGAGTTGTATCCTACCAAAGAGCAATTTTTTTTATATTTACATCATAATATAATTACAGAATTATATAAACTAACAACCCCTCTTGACTTCACAAGGGTGCAGCAATGTAGATACTAAGTAATTAATATGTATGTTTTATAAAAATAAACCTTCTTCTTGAATCAATCTATCTATTCCTGAAAACTACATTGAAGCAGTTGAGTACCTAGTTTAAAAGATCTAAGCAAATAGCGGAACCGACTTTAATTTATACTAGGTAAAGAAGAACAAGTACTACTTGTATCTCTTCATCTACACTAATATTATAAGGAGAAAATATTTGTATGTAAGTATGTTTGTAACGAATTAGCTCAAAAGGTACTGGAACGATTTAAAAAATTATTTCACCATTTGAATGCTACATTATCACTGATTAATATAGGCTATATTTTATCCCCGTACTCCTACGGGAACGAGAACTACGCGGGTGAAACCGCGTGACGTCCGCTAGTATCCTAATAAAGTAACAGAGAGCAAATGATCATGTTAACGAGAAGGCATTGTATAAATTGCTCCATCATAGTTGTGCGGCCGCAAGATTCAATTTGTCTGATAAATAGCAGTGGTTTGTTCTAGGTTTGTTGCAGCTATGCAGTATCTAATAATAACATTATTTCAAAAGTTTGTGTGTTTGACGTACTTTCGCAGCAACATTTCGTTTGAACTCTGAAAATGACTGACTAATTTTTATCATAAAAAGCGGTTCAGGTCAATCACAATTTAGTTTTGATAAAACATAAAAAAACCTTGGAAGTTAGGCAGAATTTTTTTTTTATGTTTATATAACTGCAAAATATTTGCGGCGCCATTATAAAGCACTATATTACTCGCTGATGATGTAGCTATCCATTGCTGAAAGAATTTTCAAGACTGTTCTAGTAGTGTCGGCGCCTATTCAATACAAACAAAGAAACAAATCTTTCCTCTTTATCACACTAGAATAGATAAAATCCAACCGCACCAAGCACGTCGCTCAATTATCACCAAGTAACAAAATCGAGACGTCTGGATTAAATAGGTGAGGTCACAACTTAGTAGTAGAACGTGATCACGTATAAAGGCATTGTCGGGTTTCACCTCAACAAAAACGTCGTAATATACACAAGGACGTGGATACAAGTGTTTGGTAGAAATCGCATTATTTACCTCCATTCAGCCAACAACGCTCAATTTAAAGAGAGCTGCCCTCAAATGTTTTGAGCGCGTAGCTAAAGTAGTGGGGATACTACGCATGTTTTTATTCGCCCATAAAATGACTACTGCGCATTCAAGACACGCGCTCATAACTTGTGACGGGACGTGTACCTAAAGAAACCAGAACTCACGACCTCTCAAAATCGTTCCCGAAGGGGTGGATAGAGGTGTGAACTTGACTGATGGTAAGTACATCAAAGTCTCAGGCTCTGCATATAGGTGTCTTAAATCTCTTCCTAGATTTATTCTGGCTTCATCACGATGTTTTTCTTGGCCGCAAAGCTTGTGGTATGAATTCTTTACAGAAAAAGGCATTGTTACAGGCATCTGGGATTTGCACTTGCGACTACATAAACCACTTCCCCACCACATCTCTCTAACGATACAGAATAAGCTGACCTCGAATTGTATAAACTTTTCATATAATGCGAGGCCAATTTATACTGGAAAATTATAGCTTGATGCGTAGATAAGTAGTCATGGGTTATTCATCCACATGTCAACGCTCCAGTCAATACTACGAATTGAGCGGTTAATGTCGACACTAGTACGAAGAAAGGCCATTAATTATTCAGGCGTATAAAAAACAGGGTTTAAGGAAAAAATTGTATCGACGAATCATTGTGATAGTATAACTAAACGTATTCTAAAGCTGCTTCAAACGTGGTGTAAACAATTTAGTGGTGATTTAAACCAGCTGGTGATTTTCCGCGACATCGCCGCGTAGGTTTGATTGCGAACCATTGAGCGGTAATAGCCCTTGAGATATCTCTTTTCAGAAACTTTAATATTCAATCAACCGCTTGGATACCTTATATCTTATGTAGGTTGATGACATGGTTGCTGTATGCAAATACATTTAAACTTTTATTTATTTTATGTACAACTTTGGCTGTAAGGCAATGAAAACGGTCAAAGTTCAGAAGGCACGGGGTCTAAGATAAGACATAATGGGATATCCTCGAATTACATTGCTGCTCTCGGAAAGGGGACTATACCATACAGACCATAACAGATAAACTAAAACAATCCCAACTTATATGCTGTGTTTCACCGGTGAGTTAGGAAGCCAGTGATCAACTTTTCCATTGAGAAGCTACAACAAAACATCGCAGCAAAATAATGATACTCATAAGCAAAATAATGATAGTCGCTAGTGCACGAGGCGCTGTGCTAGCTTTAGTTGGGACTCTTTCGACTCTCACTATGTTTTTGATATACAGTGATTCCAGTTCTTGTGAGGCTAAAATAACAGCTTACCATCAGGCAAATGATATATGAGATTTTGTCCATTATGGTATGAAAGAGATACACATTACTTAGCTACAAAGATCTCTCGTTAAAGTCTGGACAGGATGCAGTGAGCTCAATGGCCCTATTTATAAACTGGTTAAAAAGATAATTAATTGAGAGCGTTGTTCACCCAGTTAGGTCCTTGTGTGGCATTGCACGCATTATTATTAGATGACTGGCGTGTGGGTGGTGGTATAGTGATTCAGTGTGTGTATCATTGACCCCTGCTGCGTTGTGACAAAGCTTTCTATACTCATGATTAATTTATTACTGACCACGATTTTTACCTCCTCATTCATCACACCGCTGGTACAACACTATCGTAGCTTTATAACGGTTGTCCAAAACGCTAGTTTTAAGTCTTATGTTTCAGTTTAAAAGTATTATTAATGCTGTATATCGATGTTGTAGAATATAGCCACTTCACTATTGCAGCCTGTGCCAGTAGCCTTATAAGGGTTGACAAAAACATTTTAACTTTGATAAATCAGTTTTAAAGTTGTAATTCAAGCTGTGTATTGATGTAGTACACATGGATTTCATTTTATAATACGCACGTGTAATCTATTAGTACGAATCGAATCGCAGCATTCAAAACCACGAACGACTCGCGACGCAATCTCAAACGATAACTGCATCGCGTATTCAAAATAGGTTTCCGATCTTAATCGTCTGATTGATTGAGTACGTCGCGGTCGAGTGATTTGAGTATTCGTCTGGTAGAAAGCTACACAAGTTCAAATCTCATCGGTTGTCAGATAAAGAAAGGATTCACAGATTTTAAGACTACGTAGGTCATGACTGACGTGTGGCGCCATCTAGTGGGTAAATAAGCTGTCTGTTACCTTTTCAAGGTCTGTGCCTCTGGGCCGATTGTCGTCAAGTTTGGAACAGGACGAATATTTATTGTATTTTAAAAGTACTTAATGCGGGTGAAAGCGAGGGTACTTGCTACAACTATCCTTAGCCAGGTCAATCTCTCCATGACCCAAAAATTGTGTACCGGAAAGATGTAAGTATAAATAAAAAATAAAACTTCACATCTTCTTGTTAGCTGATGCAGGATCGACATATTTGATTTTAATTTAGGTTGATAAGCAGACTAATTAACTGACTCAGCAAGTCCTCGTGTATATTCAAACTTACAATGATAAGATAGAAGGTTGACATATTATTGCGAACAAGAGACATTCAACAGCAGTAACCTTAGCCCTGACTCATCATGTAAAAACACTGACTCATAACACCAGTCATTTCTCTAATAAACTCCAGGAGTTATGTTATTGGAGCTCATAGAACTGATAGCTTTATGATCGGGATGTGTGGAAATACATTTGTTTATATACCAATGGCTTTTATACACACTCAGCGAAAAGGATAAATGTATATCATATGCATAAACCTGTCACTGTTTTGAGAAACTGAACAATATGGCATTAAGAGCATAATAAGAGTTGATAACAGGCCTGCTATGTGCACTTTAAGTGCTATTAAGTACCTATATTCTGTTAGTCAATTATATGAGAGTTGGGGGGCTTTTGACACCTTAGATTTAATAATAATAGTTTAGGGGGAAAATGGGACCACAAAGGTCTCATTGTACTATTGAAAATAATCATGAATTCCATAAATTCTTTAAGGATCACACTCAAGATTCCAATATCCCCCACAAAAATAATTATTAAATTCAATGTGGAGTAAGAGAACGCAGTCCTATTTCCTTTTTGAAAAAGCTACCATTTGATATGAGAAGTTATACAACCACACAAAGTTGAGGCAGACTAGTTTATAATGTGGTCACTCAAAGTCATGTGACATCATTAATAATTGTGCTATAATATTGATTGTAAGAAGAGATCTGAGTCGACATAAGATCTGTGTGGGCAGGCTATAATTAGACTGCAAACTTTATACTTTACAATCTGTTGATTATATTTGAGTAACATATAATTTAGGGCTGCCACATGAGGCCTTTTTGTGGGGTATCTGCTAGCACACTGACTAGATAGCTTGTGGATTTAGTCCACATGATAAGTAGGTAACTGTGTTTTCTTAGTAAAAATTCTACGCCTTCCTACGTGGTTCAAGATATTCCTATACACATATTGTAACATATGGATACCTACTCAATTTTAAATTCATGACTAGGTTACCCCGAACTTCGTATCACCTACATTTTGACATTTTTAGTAATTGTATATATGTATGTATATGACTTATTTTTTATGTTTCTCACCATTTAAACCTTCTATGGACTTACAAATATTTCAATATTAGTCAAATTGGTCCAGCTATTCACGAGTTTTAGTGAGACAAACAAACAGTAACTCATTTATATTAATTAGAAGATATATCCACTTAATTGCACCTAAAGCACTAATAAACTTCTTTAAAAATAGGCAAATAAAATGGGACAACCATATTCATAACATTCACACCCACATAATAAACTAACAATAATGTTATGTACACACACATGCTGTAATGAACAATCATCAGTTGCCTAAATAATGACATGACTATATTATAATATTAAGAACTTAATATACAAAACACCTGTCAGGGCCATAAGTACATATATGTAGCTAGGGTTTAATACTTAGTATGATTTGCCTAAAGACATTCTCGTCTGTCTATCCTGGCTGTCTGAAATCAATGTACAGCCTAAAATGCTGATCCTAGAGACAAGAAATTTGGAGTTTGTTCTTGTTAAGGTGTAGATTTACACTCAGGACTTGCATGCAGGCAAAGCTGTGGTTTTCATTGTGTAATTGCATATTTAACTTATGAAAAGGTATCAAACATATTCTAGTCTTATTCAAGGAAACAAACAAATGTAAACAAGAATGATTCATACACTTTTAAGAATAGGCCTGCCATTTATGTGAGAGACTAAGTTAATTTAAATTTTAGGTCAGGCTAACAATACTGAATCAGTTTCAGTCATGTACTAACGACTGAAACTAGGCTGCTGAAATCAGGTTAAAATTAACTGTTATCTATCTTCTAAAACATCTTTACACCAATTGCTTAGTTACACAAATAATCTGCATGTATTTGCATATAGATCCCATTGAAAATGAAAACAATTTATACAGTTTAGGCCCTGGTAAGACACTTATGAATGTTGAAGAATTGACCACTAGTTCGGAAACTAGCCTTCTGAGAAGAACCGGCAATAATCTCAGCTGGCATAGTATACACTGCTGCCTTATAGGTCTAGAAAAATGAGGTTCTGGGTTAGATCCTCGGGCCAGCCTAAGTGTTATTGGGTATTTATCTCTAATTTCAGAGTAGCAGCACCGAGTTTCAATGAGTGGCAGGTCAATGGCGATAGGCTCTTCCCCTTCAATATGGGACTTATACATAACTGGGAATTGTGGGTATACCATAAGTATGCCTTTGCCGATAAGATAAGTTATATTATTATTTATGTTCAATGTATTCTATTCACATGGCTTCCATCAGTGAAACTTACTGAAAGAACAAAGAAATTTCATCCCTGATTGAGGGTATATATTGTCCAGATGACTTATTCCAAGCAGATAATGATGTGGGCAGAATTATAGCCCTTGAACAGAATCATTAACATAAGATTTGCATACTAAAGACATGACTAGATGTCTAAGTAAATAATTATGTTAAAATATATAGGTATTTTAATTAATATATTCATGGATTCAATTTATCCTTATATGTATTAACAACATATACAGGCTGCAAAACTGATGAAAATTGGTGGTAGTAGCATACTTTAGTTTTCTTTTTGGACTCTGATTCCACCTCACTGAAATACTTAATATTTTATCATATAATTATGACCAGAACCACTAGAACTAAAATTAATTACATAGCAACAACAACTTGGTAATAACTTTGTGTTAAACATTGGCTACAAACTGAATAAATAAAAGTGCGACCTGAATGACTTATGTTCACTCATAAGCATATGGGCATAAACACGCCCCGTGGCCTTCCGCCTTCTCGCTAAGGTGTTGTAAATTAACTCTTATCTTACAAGGAAGCGCTAGTACCTACTTACTCAAGGTAAGCTAGACCTAAGTAAGGTAAATATTTGTAAAGTAATAGAAACTTACCAATTGCCACTTAGACTTGCGAGTGGGGTCTGCTATCGTGATCAACAGCCTGTGGATCATCTGCACAGTGCCCTCGTAATAAACCATCGCCGATTCATAGTTCCCCATCAGAGCCATCTCCCGCGCCAGCTTCGTGTTCTCGCAAATTTCGCCAACAGAAACTGCCATTATTGTCATTCCCGCTGCGTACATGTAACGTATTCCCAGTGAAAATATTTACGGATCTTCGTAAAGACCTCTTCGAAGATTACAATCGCGTGCGACATCCAATGATCCGAATGTAACACTTCGCATTTTCACAACATAACCAACACCAATCCTAATAAGTTCGGATGTTGTGCACTTTTTATGTTACAAATAAAAGATTTTGATTGAAGTTAATTATCTCATGGTTTTGTGAATTTTGTTAAATTTAGGACCATATTTTTGTGACAAAACAAACTTATCAATTTTCATTCGACAGTTCACAATCACAATCGCAAGTCAACTGCCAACAGTGCCAACATTAAATTCGACAGCCAATCGCATCACGAGCAATGACAGCTATTGCCTGAGAGTTGGCTAGACAAGAGTCCATTCTCTTTGATCTACAGAATAAACTAAATTAAAATGTTGTCATTGAATTGAAAGATGTACTCGACTAAAACTAAGTGAAATAAATTTATATCGATTTACTTACATTATAATTTTAATCAATGAATAAACTGTATTATTTTCCTATCGAGGATATTATTGTGTGTGACTTAAGAAGTCAATATATTCTTGAATTATGTTTACTTCTAAAAAACCATAGCGTAGAGGAGTGTGAGAACAAAAACCGTCATGATAAATTACACATGCTCACTATTGCCCTCACACCCTCATGGTCGGGCAGCAGAGAATTGCTTAGGTCCTATGAAATAGGAGGCGAGTCTATTAACTGGGCATTAATGTAGACTCCGGAAAAGAAACTAATAACAGTTTGTCCGACCCAGGGATCGAACCCAGCGGCTTTAATGGACGTAGTGGCAGGCACGTCGCTTCTTCCTAGGCCGCTAAAATGTTCTTTAGTAATTGAGGCAAAATCAGTAAAATCTTCTTTAGAAATTGGGAGAAAATATGGTAACAGCATATTCTGTAAAGAAATGTAAATAAAACAAAAATACTAACAGTAAACATTATATTCATAGCTCTAAGTAATATGTAGTATGAAACATAAATATTTTCTTCAATTATACATACATATTTATTTACACGAAATAGCCTGTACCTGATCAAAATATTGCGCCGATCCCAAATTACATGGAATGAGGGAATGAGTTCGGTACTTGAGTCTTGTCTTTTTTTGTCTTTGTGTAATACTCAATGACAATATTTATCAAAAAAACTAAGATAATTTTATTTTTTTATGAAACTGTTACATAGGGACTGTTTTACCACTAAATAAATATCCTTCTTAATCGAAAACGTTTGTAAGACTGAGAAGCGCAGTTATACCTACATTTAACTATTTATATATTAAACCATAAATTAAAGAAAAAATACACCACAATATTACTGACATATCAGTACCCCCCTAACGAGTTTTTCACCGAATTCGTAATATTTGTACGAGATATATTAGTACTTCACGTCACCGCTAGGAGGCGCTGGACAATTTCACATACAAATATTCGGCGGAGACGCGAGTGGATTAGGAAAACGGTTGCAAACTCGTGACAGGAGTACACATTATATGATATTCCTTTCATATATACCTATCATAATTTCAATTTGGTATGTAAAAAATATTAACTTTGAGTTTTTAGTTACGATGTAAGCCTTTCCTTCTACTCCTATTATTATGTCTCTCAATTTTTTTAAATTTAAAGCAATGCATCTTAGTTTAAACAAATAATAAAAATCTACTTGAGTATATTTTCTTGTATGTTAGTATATGTTAGAACAAAATACAATGATACCTGTTTCATTACATTTAATATGAGGACATAAACTTCTTTGGAGATCAAAGAACCGGTAAACATTATTGCGAAGTCATTTGGTTAGCAGTGATAGTTACTTTCATATTTACTGCCTTATCACTAAAAACAAATTATACTTTAAAACGTAAAAAAATATACACTATGAATATCGATACATACTTTCAAAACAAGATATACAAAATACAAGATGTCAAATTGACACTAGCAAGCACTAGTTAGTATGCGATTGAAAATAGCTTTTGTCTAGCTTAAGATAGGAATCATTATGCTTTACTCGTATCAATTGAACCATATAATGCCGAAAATATGGTTCTCAGTGTTCTCACCAGGAACATAGATTTCACAAAAGAGCGTCTTTCGCATACTGCATATGCGCTATCAATGATATTATATACAACTATACAACGTCAATAAAAATGAAGGCAGATTAAAGATTGTATTAGTATTATTAATAATCTTTTATTGATGTTTTTTTACCGTATGGTGTGGCGTAGGTACATGTGTTAGTAAAGAGATAGTGATGTATATTCGGCCTACTCCGACTAACCTCTGCAAGTCTGTGGAGTGTAGATTGCCTATGGCGCGGCACGTCCGATGTCTATGGTCGAATGACAGGGGTTTTTGTTGGAGAGAAGATTGAACATAGAATAAACGTAAATTTCTATGTTCAATCTTCTCTCCAACAAAAAGGCGCCGTGCCGCGCCATAGTCAATCCACAGACTTGCAGAGGTTAGTCGGAGTAGGCCGAATATACATCAGATACACACACACACATGACACGAGTGTAATCAACCATCACAAATTGTAAGCACTGCTTATCTGCTTATATGGAATGCACGCCCCTGCTAAGTAACATATCTAGTGTTACAATATCATTGTACGTTATGCTATATTTTGCACCGAGTGAAACAAATGTTCTCCGCGTGTAGGGTAAAAAAGACCTTATATGAAATAACTTAAGATACAACTTACAATATCTGGTGACCCTTCGCACAGATAGCACCGAACGGTATTTACAACTTATATTAAAAGAGAAGACAAGATATAGACTAGCCAAATGAGTGTCGTTGTAGCGATAATATAGTTATAATACGCATTAAATATGGCGAGTAAATAATAAAAAAAAACATGTATGTTTGTCACAAAATAATGCAAAAAATAGCTTTTCATAAAGGTGGTATTTACAGAAAGATACTTTGATACCCGGATTAATATATTTAGTCTGTTCAAGGGTATAAAAATCGCAGAAAAAAGTAAGTAAAATGACTGAAGTTAGCAACGAGTCCTGAGCGAGCGGGACGGATGTATCCACTGAATTCAGTGCAAGAGGGAGTAAGAACTACTTTGGAGACACTTGTAGCTAATTTCAAAATTAATTTGCGTAAGTTTCGTTTCTATAATAACGACTTGTGGTTTTGAATCTAAGAACTTATGCACATAAGATGGCAGATTCGTATTTTTAACTATATTTATATTAAAAAGTGATAAGAATGTGAGTTTTATTCTCAAAAATTTCCATGTTACGATTGTGTGAGAGTGACAGATTTATACACTTCATATACGATGAAGAACTATCATAGCATGGTAAGCCCTCTGAAAATTCTGCCATTAACGAGCTGCATCTTTGACAAATATAACCTGTAATTTTTATTCCGAACGAAGTCGCGGGTAACGTGCTACTTATATTATTTATATTGGATACATTAAAAATAGTTATATGGGATTTTAGGACAATACAATTCCCTTATACAATAAATTAATAAACATATTTAAGCTAATAATTATGGCGTTTGGATAATGCCACCTTAAATAAAAAATATCAAAGTATTAATACAAACTGTTTTAGCCCTATTACCTGCACACTGTGTACGAAGTATTCGCAGCTAATATCGACTTTAATATTATGTCTATAAAGCTCATTAGAGACTGATTTCGGATTACAAATACACCCTGGCGCCCTTAAACTATTTCTCTCGTTCCTATTTGATGTGAGTGACAAAGGCAGCAATAACATTCGCATTAAAAAAGCGACGTAGAGAGAGTATTATAATTAAATGGAGGCTCATATATCTCTCTGAAAACCCGAAATCTGCATAATCTTAAAGCAATTATACTTATTTTTTTTAAATACAAATAAACATTATTGCAGTGACAGACGTATATGCGCATGCGTCGAATTCCTTATATAATTATAACCTAATAATATTATGTCGTATGAGCCTAGTTCAAATGTCATTATCGAACATAATAATATTTCTCTTATACATCTCAAGAGGCGAGTATTTAACACCTAGCCACTTAGAATTGAACTCTATTAAGTATACAATAGAATACACATTTTGTTAAACATACAATATACATACAACCTTACGACTCATACTGTTTATCACATGTTTAGATGGTCCAATACTTTCGCATAAATGTTTGTGTCAAAATTTCTTTCAATATATATTTTTTTAAATTCTTGTTTGAAAATATTACATTTTTGAATGATTTTAAGTAGAATTACTAATTTTATTCTCAATAATCCAATGTGGCAACTTAAAGTATGTATTTTGTAATAATGAAACGGCAAACAGCGCTTGGATTCCAAACTCAAGATCTTATTAAAAAAGTTTTATTTATAGATTAGCACATAAAGTTATATCAAAAAGGAGCGCAATATACATTTTAAAATTAACAGTTTTGAGCTAAATTGTCTATGGGTAGAAAAGTTCGTTGAAATTGAAATTTAGCGCCAATTCGCTGATACATGGATAACGTGAATTCAGTCTATGGACACTGTTTCAGTTTAAAAGCGCTACATTGCTTCACTATGGACACGGTGCTTACTGCTTTTATAAGCTGTAGACATTATTTTAAAATTCGAACTTAGCTCTAAATCCCTTGTCTCTACCTTAAGTGTCAGTTGTTGACGTCTAGGTTGTCTTTGGGCACTGGCGCCAATACGTGGACTTGCTTCGCCTTGCCCGCGTGGTAAACTTGTCCAGGGCTGAACGGCTCCAGGCGAGGATGGGCTGAGATATCCTTCTTAGGGTCTGATCAACATTCAATAAAATGTAGGTATCATATGTAACACTGAATATTGCATGGAAGCACTGACTAGCGGGCCTAGACTTGCGCTGATAGAAACGATACAAAAATTATGGAAATGACATAAAACAGGCTCGAGACATATGTCATTCCCATACATTTTGTATCGCAATTAAAAATATTTTTGTTTAAGTATAAAACATCCTTTGTTACTTCTAATACCTTCAATAATATATGTACAATGTGTTCATGTTGAACGGTTAAGTAGTTTTCGCGTGAAAGAGTAACGAACAAACTTGCATTTACATTTATAATATATAGCTGTGCCCCGCGGTTTCACCCGCGTAGAGTTAGTTTTATGGGTGTCTCGCCTTTATGCTTTTTTTAAAATAAAACTAGCCTAAGTTACTACTTGTAACAATAGCTATCTGCCAGTGAAACCCGTTAAAATTGGTCTAGCCGTTTCGGAGATTACCCGAAACAAACAGACAGACAAGAATTTAAAATTGTTTTTTTTTTCATATGCATTTACTGAAAAGCTGTTATTTTGGAATTACAAACAGACACTTCAATTTTATTTATCTGTATAGATGTATAGATGTGGGATATAGATAGATATGTCGTTTGTTTACCTTTGGTATTAGCCGCGATGTACTTGGAGAGGCGCACGGTAGGCAGCGGCAGGTAGCCAGCCACCAATGGCATTACGTCCAGCGTCACACTCTGCGGCTCTGTTGCTGATTGCAGCGTTATTACCCCTAAAAAAATAAATTATCGTTGTGTGTACATTGCAAATATGCACAACTTACTGGGGGCTTTTAGAAACTATTTCGAAACGATGATAGTGGAAATTTTTGTCTGTATGTTTGTTTGTCTCTGCGTATGGAGAGATGTAGCTCCACATAAAAATATAACGCCGAAATCTCAAAGGTTGTTGAGTAAATTGTTATGATTTTACCTAGAGTAATTTGACCTATCACTAAGAAAAATATTTATATCGTAAATTAGCTTTTACCCGCGACTTAGTCCTCGTTTTTTTTATCATAAAAAAGTGGCACACAAGCGTGCAGTCTACCTGATGGTAAGCGTCTATTGCAGCCTACGAACGTGACCAACACCAGAGTGTCTAGTGCGAGTTTTCTTAAAATCGCCGTCACAAGTCATCGCGTCGACGTAAACGCAGATTTGTATGGGCTTACAATAGTGTCATCTTTAGGCCGACAGAGGCGCTGTCCCGATCCCGACAAATATGCGTTAACTTTGACGCGGTGACTTGTGACGGCGGCAGTGAAAAACTCGCACTAGGCCCTCAGAGTGCCTCTCACGCCTTGCCTACCATATAAAGGACGGAATAACTGTGCCAACATAGTACAAGATGGAAGAATCCCATTATACGCTAGCACAGTGAGTTCACTCCCCTGTGCCAGTTATGATATGTGTTTGTTTACCCTAAAGATGGCGCCACGATACAATATATTACCTGCAGTGCGGCCAAGGACAGCCCACATAGTCTGATCGGCTAGTACTTCGTACATAAGCGACGTGTGCTCCGTTTCGTTTACCTATAACAAAAAATACTTTACAATATTGAACAAGATGATGTTGAAAAAGTTCTATGTCCTTCTTTCACGCAATGCAGATAAAAAAAATAAACGAGATTTTCATACATAAATAATTACTCAAAGTTTCTAGTTGTTTAGTTTTTTAAGTATATTAGACTGTAAGTGTAATCATGTTTATTTGTACACTGTAGGTGCAGGGATGATTTGAATAAAAAATTATAATCCTATACAGAGAAATAAACTAAGTACGTACTTTTAACAAAGTACTTCCCAATCGTCAGAATGACATAATAATACAGGATTATACATGCTACCGCCAGGTCGAAGAACTACGTGATGGAAACCGCGTGGCGCAGCTTATAAATAAATAAAAAATATGAGGAATAAAAACCAACATACCCTCTGCACGCTCAGCTGCAAAGAGCACACCTGCGAAGCCCTGCAGAAGTCAGACCCTTTCCCCGGCTCCAGTTTGGTCCTAATCACGAACAGCGTCGAATAATCTTGGATATCAAACGAATACACGAATGGACGGGGCGGTTCCTCCGACTCTAGCATTCTGTATTGTACCGAGAAGGTGGCTTTCAACGGCACTGCGTTCACTAATGGGTCCTGCAGCAGCTCCCATAGAAACGACGCCGTTGTGCCGTCTGATACTACCATCTGGAATGAATAGGAATAAGAATAAGAATAACAAGTAGCTACTTCATGTTTTAACCCGGCGGGCGTACAAATTAACAATACTCGCATCAAAAAGCATATCTCTAAAAATAGGAAGAAAAACACGAACTCGAACCCGCAACCTGCAATGCATGCTGTGGCTCTGCCAACTCTTGATCTCACTTCGTACGTGAACTTTTCATATATCAAGTGACGTTCATTATCTGATTGAAAGTATATGCTCGCGCCATCCCAGAACGGTCCCCAAAGGGTTAATCAGAGGTACTTTACACCCATTTTTCACCGATCAAGTAACACGACAGGTAGTGAGTCCATCGCCGTCTCTGGCACAGACATATGCAGGTATTTTTACTTACGTAAAGCTCGTAGTGTGCAATCACTGCACTTAAGTTTTTTAGAAAAACATTGGTACAGGACGTTGGGATTCAAACCTCAAACCCCACGGCTACCACGGCTTTATCTATACAGATAAATAAAATTGAAGTGTCTGTTTGTAATTCCAAAATAACAGCTTTTCACTAAATGCATATGAAAGTACTGACATGAAAAAAACAATTTGTGTGTCTGTTTTTTCCGGCCAATCTCCGAAACGGCTGGACCGATTTTAACGGGACTTTCACTGGCAGATAGTTAATTTTACAAGGAGTAACTTAGGCTACGGGATCACGCATGAAATTAACTCTACGCGGGTTAAACCGCTACACATCTAGTTCTTTCATAAAATACATACCATACTATCACAATCGGGATTGAGATCGGCCACAGTGATATTCCCATCGCAGACCAGCTCGTGTTTGGTGAGTGTGAAGTGGACCAGGTGGGCCACGGTGGACTTGAGTGTGACGTGGAGGAACTTGCGCGTGTTGGAGGTGAGCAGCCGCCACGACGCCACCAGGGGGGGCGTGAAGTCCAGGGGGACCTCCGTTACTGACTCCCACCATGGACAGGTCAACCATACCTGGAATGTTTGATAACAGGAATAGTTTCTTCTCCTGACGGGTTTAAATTTGGAAACGGTAGTATTATATTGAAAATATATTTTTTTGAATTTTGGATATCGACCTTGACTGTATGGCGCGATTCGAATAAAATACATGGGCAGTTAGCTCCACTACTTTAGCTGAGAGCTCATAACTCGTGACGGCGCCTGTATCTAACTAAATCTACTGTTATATCCATACTTCTATAATAAAAAGGTTAAGTTTGTAGGGTTTTAGGGTTATAGGAGGTATCTCAGGATCTAATAAACTGATTTTGATAAATGTTTTACCAATAAAAACCCATGTTATTTGTGCGTATGAAACTTACAAATAAAAATATTTTTTTCTGTGGAAACCAAGATTTCAAACAGGAATACAGGGAATGAAATTCCCCATCTCGATGGTGAGCTTGGCACTTGGCACAATGGTGGAGCTGTGTCCATGGGCTTACATTTCTCAAGTGATTTACTTTGTTTTTAAAAATAGTATAATATTTTTTTAAAAGAGTAATTACTGAGTTTCTTGCCAGGTTCTTCTCAGTAAAAGCAACCTTCCGAACCTGGCAGTAGCATGTATAATCCATGTCGTTCTGACGATTTGAAAGTACTTTGTAAAAAGTCTAATCGAATAAAGATATTTTTGACTTTGACTTGCCTCGCTTGAATATTCAAGGTCACTACCGTATTATTTTAGTAATACATGTATCTTACCGTATGTTCAATATTTTTCTCCCTTTTAGGTTGCAGGGCAGCGAACAACTTCAGTGGTATCCGAGTGGTCTCGAAGGGCTCACATTTGGGCACTCGGACCAATAGCTCTCGCGACATATCCTCCTCACTGTCTGCGAACCGTATCAGCAAGCCAGCAGATGTTTTGAGCTGGATTTTTGCGTTCTACAGGACAAAGGAATTGTTATTCATTATGTATTTCTAGGCAGTTGGTATTCCAATGAATTTTTAAATAGTAATATTTACAGTAAAAAGTATGTCGTTTTTAAAAGTATCCAAGACTATTCGAGTGTCTGTTTGTCATTCCAAAATAAAAGCATTTCACTAAATGCATATGAAAGTATTTATGATACTTAAATAAAAAAAAATCTCTGCCAGTTCGTTCCGGCTAATCTCTGAAACGGCTGGACCGATTTTCAACAGGGCTTTTTCTAGCAGATAGCTGATATTACAAATCGCTTTTATAAAAAAAATGGTACAGCTAAATAAAGACACCCATGTCACGTGTAACCTTGCATGATAATTACATATTACTTCCTTCGAGAGTACTATAGTTATTTGTTATACAAGAGTGTAAAGGTGCTTTTTAACCGCGTGTTCAATTTTTATGACCGAGCAAGCGAAGGATTCAAAATTAGAATCCTGAGCGTTAGCGAGGGAATCAAAAGAGCACGAGGTGAAAAATCTTTGCACTCGAGTGCAACACGTAACTTTTCATTCCACCTCAGCGAGGAAATGACTAAATGAAAAAAAAAAGTTGTATGATATATTCGGCACCATAGAGGTAGCAGTAAATAGGTTTAATGTTTTTTTTAATTCACAACCTTAGTGCACACGATGTTCTAAATTCAATTTACTTTATCCTCTAGAGAATAAAAACGGCTTTTCCACTCAGATATTGAAGATTAAAAATACTCTTTCCGAGATGGTGGGGTGAAAATATTATTTTCATAACTTACCTCCTCAATATGGGCACTGCCACTAGTAACGACCAACTCCATAGAGTGTTCCAAGCCAGCTACCAAATCCTTCTTCGGCTCCACTTTATTCAAATAAACGTTCACCCCTTGCGTGACCACTTCATACCCCACCTTAGTACCGATCAAGGCATTCGATAAAAACTCCAATTTCTCTTCTATTATCAAGGAAATCTGACTCAATTTGAAAGTGCCACAAGTCTTCGCTGTGTGTTCTAAACAGAGCTCATTAACACCAGGTGTTAAGGTTACATTTTCTTTGGCAAATGAGTTCTGGTAGTTATTTCTTACTGTGGCGGATGGTTTCCTGTATTTGGTACTGTCAGATCGTTTGAGGGTCATTTTAGGGTTTTGACACTCTACTGTCGCTTTTTGAAGGGTTTTGTCTTCCTTGTAGTGCAGCTGGGAGGTTATGTGTAGCGGGTTCAATAGGGGATTCTTGGGTTTGAGGTCATCTAGTCTTATACTGAAATATAAACATGTTCGGCATAGTAATTTTGTAACATCCATTTAATTTCTTTTCATGACTGAAATTCGCCCTTATAGACTAGAAAGGACTTAAACTATGCCCAAATGTTTTGAAATATAAGTAACAATTTTTTCTAAAAAAAAATAGTAAAATCGCCTTTAAAAAGAGAAAACTATATTTTTTATTTATTTTTCTCTTTTTCAGAGAATCATCGAAATCGGTTCACATAGTCAAAAGTTCTTAAGTAGGTAACAAACAAAAAAAAACTGTCGAAATTAAAATGTCGAACCTCCTCCATTTTATGAAGTCGGAACTATTTCTAGACCATGGATTATCTCAGGGGATGTTTTCTAATAAGAGGGATGTGATTTCCTCGAGATGTTTTCCCTCGCCATAAACATTTTTACCAATTTATTTTCTTCTTCCCTACATTTTTTGTATTTGTTTGTAAAATAAATGTTATATTCCTTCAGAATCTCAAGGTGTGACATCGCTGCACTTTAGTTTTTAGAAAACTCATTTGTATAGACATCAACAAACATCTCAGAAGGCTAGTTTCCGAACCGGCGGTAAATTCTCGACATTCATAAGTGCCTTACCAGGGTCTAAACTAAATAAATATTTTTCATTTTCATCACTCACATGGATAGCAGGCTGTTCAAATCACGCTGCCACTACGGCCATCACTAACGAGCTTAAACGTTACGTTATTAAAAAACTTACCAACTAAGTAAATTATTTCCTTCGACGTTTTCCTGCCTTTTCCTGGGCGAATTATGTTGACTTACACTACTGTTAACAGATAAATCAGTCTTGTGATTCTTAACCGGAGTCCGTCTCCCGCTATCATCTTTACAACATTCTATACTGATCGCAGCGCGAGTACACACCACGTCTTTTGGTAAGTAACTTTCTACTACCAAGCGACATTGAATCTTATTGTCAGTGATGTAGACTCCACGGTCGGACGGCAGCAACGTGGCGGATACGACCTTAAAGCATTCGCTGAGGTCACTCAACACTGGCTCGGTTTTGGATGCAAGGTGCTCTCGTATAGACTTCATCATCTCTTCGAAGTAAAAGTTTCTAACTAGGATTTCTAATTCGGCAGTACTTGCTATTGTTGCAGAGAGCTTTGTGTATCTGTAACGTGAAATAAAAAATGAACATCGTTTTAACATAAGTATGATTTATTTGGCATGTTATGTAAGCTGTCAAAATTTATTTATTGCGTTTATGTTAGTTACATTAATATACAAAATAATCTTAATTATAATGATAACCTTAGCAAGCTAACATAAGCCGTGTTAGGGCACAGCAAAACATGAGAGGCACTACTAGGCTTATTAAATTATAATCGTAAAATAAATTTATTTCTAACTTCTATCAATAGCTAGTATTTAGGAAATATATGTATATGTAGGACAAGTGATTAAAATTTATACATATGAGTATTTATTTGAAAAAATTAGATCACCACAAGCTCATGCTTTCTCAGAAAGGATAGGTTTAGGTTTAACATCCACTTTTCACCAAACATGACTGATATGTGTTTATCGCTGTTTCAAGCATCGAATTTCTTCTCAAACGTATGCAAAGAAAAGTCGTGGTACCACTGCACTTATGTTTTTTAAAACACTCATTGGTACAGACCGCAAGAACACCCCCGCTTGCATAGCAGATCACCAGTACATCCATGAGGACACCAGTGGTGAGTAAAGTCCTCACCTGTCCATATCATTCATCTTGTGAGCGGCCGCCACCAGCTCCAGCCGGCTCTGCGCGGCCAGGTCCCGCCAGCCCTGCTCCTCGTACGACCTCAGTGCGTCCATCAGGAACACAACAGCTTTGCCAGTCTCTCCCAACTCGGAGTAGAATGATGCCAAATCGCGCCCAATTAAACGCGCGAATCTATGATAACGTGGTTATTTATTACACAGTGTAAGGACAGCTGGACATAAGCCTCCCCTAAGACAATGCTTTAAAGAGTGGTAACTTTGGTTTGGTAGCAGGAACCATGCATACAGTTCATCAGGCGAACTCTAAACGGTTATTGCAGCCCATGAACGTGACTAACATCCGAGTGCTTAGTGTGAGTTTTCTTAAAATTGCCGACACAAGTCATCGCGTCGACGTAAACGCACGATAGTGTCATCTTTAGGCCGACAGAGGCGCTGTTCCGATCCGATTATAAATCTGCGTTTACGTCGACGCGGTGACTTGTGACGGCGGCAGTGAAAAACTCGCACTAGGCCTCAGAGTGAAACTTACGCTTTGTCAATCTCTCAAATTAAGAATGTAATCATTGCCTAACATATTCGGAGACGAAAGAATCCCATTATAGAAGACTATTACTATAACAGCATCATCACTCCTCCATTATTTGGCTGCGATCTGTAAGGGTAGCTCCTAATTTTTGAATGTCAGAAGTAAGGCATTCTCTTAAGCTATCACAGTACTATCGAAATAAAATATAAAAACTGTTTCCGATGCAACAAGGCGTGGGGAATGAGCCTTGGGGTAATTTAGACGTACCTTAACCTTCCAATGTGCTTGTATGTTCCCATCGCGAGCTCAGCCAGCTCGAGGTAATATTGTTGGAAGCTGGTTTTGCTGCAGAGTGCCTCTTTCAGGCGGTCGGTGGGCGTCGGTTGCTGGTTGTTGGGCTCACTGTCGCCCATCCCGGCTGATAGCATCACCACCAAGTGGAGTTGCTCAGACGTTGGCTCCGGGGAGCCTGGTAATAGGCCGCATAGTTTGCCTAGCTCGTGAAGCTGTGGAGTGTAAGATAATGGTATTTGTACAGATTTGTGTATGCGATATACGAAACAGGAATATTAAGGTAAACGCACACTTGTCAAGATTCGATGGGAGTAAGTGGGCGAAGTATCATAGGCTTTTATACAATTTGATTTATTAATTCATAATATCCTTCGGTTACTTCAGCTCCGCTAAGAAGTGTGCGTTCACCTTTAGTCAGGGGCGGGTGGATCAAAATCTCAGAAAAGCCTAGAAGGCCAACTATGATCTGATTAAGCAGCGCATGTTAAGAACTTCCCAGTTTTTAATACTCACTTCTTGAAACAATCATATTTTATCTATTTAATTTAACAATCAGCTTTGACTTTTAATTTTACGGTAGGCTTCCTGGATCAGTTTAGCTACATGAAAAAACGTCGATACCTTGTCCTTAGCTTGGTGTAATAGCGGTGCCTGGGCAGCGGTATAGAGATCGAGGGCGGAGGGCGGAGCATTTAGCCGCAGAGTCTCCGCGCACGCCAGGAGCGCCCAACAAGCAGCCGCACCTTCCACTAAGCTCGCCCCCACCACAGACAACTCTACTAGAGTGTTGTGCACCGTTGATAGACATCGAGACGCGATCTGGTGACGTCATACAGTTTTTTACAACAAGTAAAATGTGACCTGTCGTAGTGGTCTTGGGATTTAAGTAGTCAATGAGGTTTACTAAAAACTTAGGTGCAGTGATTTCACACCAGATGCTTTATGGTAAAGGAAAACATCCTGAGGAAACCTGCATGTATCTGAGAAGTAATTCAAAGACATACCAACTGTCACGTTGGCAACAATCATCTTCGGTGAAAAGTAAGTGTTGTTATTACAACAACTGCAAGGGGTAGCCCTTCGGTGTATTCATATAGGCGTATATAGGCATAAGAGCGATACAAAATGTATGGAAATTACATAAATCAGGCACGTGACATATGTCACTGCCATACATTTTGTATCGTTTCTATGAGCGATACCTGAGAATATCGTTACAGTGTCTGCTGGCCCTGGTATTTTAATTAAGAGACTAATTACACTGGGGCTCAGCTAGTTTCCTATAAAAGCAGTAACTATCTCTGTCTGGGATAGCAACCGAAACCACAGAGTAGTTAGAAATCGAAGAGAGACTACTTTTATCAGTTACGCTTTGTCATCATATCTAGTAGGAGTAAATTAATTAATGGATCGCATTAAAAAGCGAACGAAATGGTATTTCCGCCGGTACTTTTTCATTAGCTGGATCATTTAATTGAAACGCACGAACATTCTTGTGACACTAATTGCGAGCGGTTGCCGCTGCGGAATGCAACTACTTTTAAAATGGTTGAAAGTCCCGATTATTGTTTGATAAATTATAGTTTTGTGTTGTTGATGGCAATAGACTCGTCCTCCATTACATAGGATTTCAACATAACTGGCGAAATGTGTGAGTACTATAAGTACACGTTTGCCAACCCCATCGGGGAATAGAGGCCTGAGCGAATGTTTTTATGTTTAATACTTTATTACGCACTCAAACCTTATCAAGTCATCAATACAATTAAATTTTTAAACGTTTGAGCTGACTCGGCCTCGCTTCGACTGCGACTTAGCTGTAATGTATTATATTCGGGAAACTAGCTATGCCCCGCGGTTTCACCCGCGTAGGTTTAGTTTCATGCTTAATTTCACGGACAGATAGTCAGAGATAAATTTTAAGAATTGGTTTTTCTGTGTCATTACCGTGTAGACTTTCATATACATTTAGTGAAAAGCTGTAATTTTGGATTTACAAACAGACACTTCAATTTTATTTATCTGTATGTATAGATTACAGTTGGAAGAACCAATAACTACTTGTCCGACCCGGGGATAGAACCTCGTGATTCGTAGTTGAGTTTGCAAATGAAACAATCTACAGTTTTTACTTTAAATGGTCACAAGTGCAAGTTACTGACACAGCTAGCGGTCAAGAAAACGGATTCATCGGTCGTTATAATCACAGCTGTAATTACTAATCGCTGCGTTCGTGTGGGGCTACGCAATTATATATGCAGTAATCATGAACATAGGCAATTAAGTTTCAATCCATACTGGTATTATACTGAGTTAAGTATAGTTCTATAATTAGGGGGTTGAACACTGAGAAGATTGTTTCAATTTAGATAATTCCTGCTCTAATACAATGCTGAAATATTTAACAGTATCTATACAGATAAATAAAATTGAAGTGTCTGTTTGTAATTCCAAAATAACAGCTTTTCACTAAATGCATATGATAGTATACACGCCACTAACACTGAAAAACCAAGTTTTAAATTTTTTCTCTGTCTGTCTGTCTTTTTGTTCTGGGTAATCTCTGAAACGGCTGGACCGATTTTAACGGGATTTTCACTGGCAGGTAGCTGTTGTATCAAGGAGTAACTTAGGCTACTTTAATTTAGTAAAAATATTAAGGTTCCGCGACAATAACGATGAAACTAAATCTACGCGGGTGAAACCGCAGGGCACAGCTAGTATTAAAATAAATCCAGAGAGAAATAGGTAAGTATTTTTCTTATCTATCACAACCAAAATGTTTGTGGCTGAATACATTTTTGTAGCATATCTACATTATAAAAACAAGTTTAGATACCGTCTACAAACAAAATATAGTATTGAATATAACAATGTGGTAAAAAATGGGTGAGTCTGTCACAATGACATAGAAAAAAAATATTCTTCATTATCTTCAGTTAAAAGGGGAGCACCTCTTAAATAGCATGGGTAGGAGGTGATACTGCTGTACAACCTCTGCCTACCCGGTCCTTCAGAAGCCCTGGAGAAGGTATGATGTTAAAAATAAATAAATAAAAGAACTCTACATACCTCCCAAGGTTTGCACGTTCGTAATAACATGGCACTTTGTCTTTGGAACAGATAACTCCTAAAATCCAGCAATGAAGCCTTCTTCTTTATAATCAGTTCTCTCAAATGCTGAGGCACTAACGCCGTCAGCCGAACAGCCTGCCATGACGTCACCGGCTGCCGAAATGTGTCGAGCCATTTTGGACTCTCGGCCACATTAGAATTGAGCACAAATTGCGAAAACAAAGCATCTAGTTCATCATACTGAACTAGAGCTTCGTCATATAATCCTAGCATGTCTAGGACAAATGCTAGTTGTTCCTGAAAAGATGAAAATATATAAAAGTATAGATTATACTGCCCCCTATTACATGGGTCTAAAAATATTTAGAGAAATATTTTATTTTTTATTTGTGTATGCAGATTAAAATAAATATGGCACTATACATTTATGAAACTGCTGTAGTACCTCTTCAAAAATATTTTTTACACATACTTTATTATGAGAATCAAAATAGTTTGCAAAAATATATAAGTGAAACCCACGATCCCTTACAAATGGCATGCAGTTGCTCTGCCAATATTCAATTATATATCTTAACTGCACAAATGATTTGTGAACACAAAGGCGTCAAATACATATTCCAATATTATATGTAAGCGAATAAGTTTAGTAGAAAGTTACCTGTAAAATAAAATATTTACAAAAATCCCATTCGGGATCATTTCGTTTCTCTCTCTGCTCTCTCATATATTCCTCAAACTTAAGCAATGACTTGTTGTAAGCAACGAGGATGAAATGCCTGATCTTCGCCACCAGTGATCTCCATGACTCCGCACTCCTTGCTTCAGATTTTATTGGATTAATCACTGATATAAACCTATCTTCCGTCTGTTTGACTGCAAAGTCACCCTTAATTTTATCCAAAGCTGTAGTTCTTGGTAGTAATTTGTTTGTTTTCCGTATATCATAAGTTTCAACTAACACTACCATCCAATCCGTTATTCCAGCCACTTCTAATTGCTTCAACCATGTCTCTATTTCCTCTCTCAATGTTGTTTTGTAGTATTCTATGTCCTGAAAATATTTGTAGGAATTAGAAAGCTAATATACATATAGGTGCTATGCTATCACAAGTCAGAGCGCAGGAGTCAGATGAAGTAGTGTTAATCAATCATTTTCAAAATAACAGTGGCACATGTAGTAAGCTATGGCATAAATTTTCTTCATTCTTAATACCTTCGGCTGTATCGAGTGTGAAGACAACAATCAAAGTGAACCATTACACACAAATTCTAGCATTTAGGGTTGCCAGGTCACCAAACCAAATAGCTGGACTGACCAGCTAGTTTGGCCAGACATTTGGGTTAAAACCGACAGGTCTACATAATTGAGGATTTTGTCTCAGTATAAACAGGTAAAACAAAAAATAGACCCTTATGATTATTACCATAATCTTGTTGAATTCTATTTGAGATATGTAAAAAACCAAAGAATCTCTAGCTTTGATACTATTTACAATGATATTGTGATAAGAAAATGAATAAAGTATTTAGGTATATTATTAGGTTACTTAACTCACCACACAATCAGTCCAATAAATATGGAATATGGGGCGTTTTAACAAGTTCTTTTCTAGCTGCAACTTGTCTTTATTATATTTGTTGAATGAAGCTTCTAGGTACACCGCCTTAGTGGCTCGCCCATACGACCTTCTCCACTCGCAGGAGTCCTGAGGAATGGCAGCCACCAGCGGCGCCTCTAGTGTGCAGAACAAGTTCCAATCTCCCGCACCTATAGTGGTCATTATAAATTATTCACACATTTAATTAAATATGTTAGGGCAAAAACTTAGATACTTACATGTTACTATTGGTTTATGTGTCATTCCTTCGCTATCGTACTTGGAATTATCGACACCTTTCATTTTTCATCCGCTTTTCATCATCAATAATCGTTGATATTGCGGGCATGACACAAATAAGATCCCAATTAATATAGAAACGGAATCCACCCACTTTATTCAATGGCAGTAAGTTACTTTTATCACATACGACTGGTTTTCAATACGATAGGACAACAAAGTACAAGTGATAATAAATTGTATTATTTTATTTTTTCAATGTTTCGCATACGATTTGCTATTTCTCTACGAAATATTTGATTATGGATTTGACAAACAAAACTTGCTTGCTGACAGACGCTGTCATCCATCTAATCCAACAACAAACCAACTCGACAGTCGACATGACAAAAAAATCAGATTCAGGAGGTCACAGACGGAGCAAGTATACAGTATGGTATTCTACGTAGCTATTCCCTAACTTTTGAGTGATGATCACTTTGCAAAATGTACAACGATCAACTGTCAAACAGACGTTTTTGACAGTTTTGGTATTCCCGAACGTCAGTGTCTAACTAAAATGACGTCACGAGTGGCTATCCGCTTTGATAGCCATCGTAACCATTTTTGACAGGAGTTTATGTATCGATAAATCTAAAATTGCGATTTTGTAAGCAAAGTGTACAACAAATTGGTACTTATTCGTTGCGCACTTTATTTGTTCATAGCAACTATCGAAGAGTAGTGTTTTATAGATTGCAAGCGATGAGCACTATTATCCGACCGTAGATAGGAGATGGTTAATGTTTCTCCTAGTGTAGCAAATGCCGAGCATTTCGATTTGGACATTTTTACTAAGCGGTGTACACGCGGACCGTTGTGTTTGTTGTGTTGTGAGATCTTTCTTAAGTAGTAAGTATGTAATTCATTTGGTTGTTTCTGTGTTGTATGAATAAACTTCGCGAGTGGATAAGTTCCTCTTATTATTTAGCTAACATGGCACGTGCTTTTTTATTGGGGTTTGCTGTAGAGGAGAGACGACAAAGTCTGTTAAAAATATATAGACGGTTCCTAAGGGACACCAACAACCCTCATATCTTCAGATTTATTAAATATGGGCAGGACAATATTTATGGAAATAACATTGGATAACTTGCATTGAATATTAGTAAGTTCTTACCTCCTACTGTTATTCTGTTAGTTTGGGATAGATATTCAATAAAACCAATAGGAATACAACTAATAGGAATGTGGATGTGTTCAAGGTTTTGTATTTAACTATATGATTTATATTACACATCCAAAACCTTAGTATTCAGGCATATAAAAACAAACACAAGATGATTTAGAGTGTATTATATTTCTGTCTATAATGATAATACTTTTTACAGGAGATTCCCATATTTTCTGTGGCAGTGGATTATGATGAGAGATGACTTTAAGGTGTTGTGCCGCTGGCCAGCAGCCGCTTCCCCATTGATAATGGTGTGCAGAGCGCTGCTGAGAGCTGCAATGTTCTGAAATTAGAATATTATGTTATTTTAATCCACATACTCTGTCTCTTGAAGGGAAAAGATGGTTAAATATAGTTAATAATAAATGTTAATAAAATTATGCTCTACAAGAATGAACATTGTGTTTTATTTAAATGTTGTAAATTCAATAGAAACAGGTAATCACAGTTTCTGTGTAAAGTAAACATCTAAACTTTTGAAGCGGGCTTGTGCAGTATTTTTTGAGTGGGTGGGTGTTATAATGAAAATGTGAAACTAATAATGTACCTTGTACAGTGATCAATATTGAGTTAAATTGATTTTGATGTTAATATTACAAGGGCTTACATTATTGGCTCTGCAATCCTGTGTCAATACTTCTAAATTTCTTAATGTAGATTGTTCACTGAGTGGGACTTCCGACAAGCGTTGTAATCACGATATTTTTTCCTCAGCATTCTTTAGCATCCCATCGGTTTCCGTACAAGTATATTGGCACAGGTTATCTGAAATTAAAAACTTACATTAAACCTAAATACTCTAAATATGAAAATTGATGTTTCTTCAACGAACATACTAATAAACTAATCATTTCTATGTAAATAATGTAAAAATCATGTTATGTTAATACTATTGACTGTTCAATCAAGACTAATGTATAAAAAGTAAAAACAATGTAAAAACCTACCTGCATCATTCCACGCAAAGAGTCAGTACCTTATTTTTTCACGTTATGTCTGCTCTCAAATCCTTTGAAATAATAATTATAAACGTACATTCTCAAAACAGAAATGTAAATACGAAAACATAACCTCTATGTTTACTTGTTATAAACCGTTCAAATTAAATTTCCGTCTGAAAGTACAAATGCACAGCTTATATTGCGATATTAATATTAGTCGCGTAATATCGATAAGATTATAGAGGTGTCAAGAAGTGCTTTGATAGACACCGTAGAAAGCCCGATAGGCACCCTAAGTTGATAGGCACTGAAGAGATACGCGATCGCTATAGTGCGGACTTCACGGTGTACAACGAATTTGAGTGTACAACAATTGTCAGTGGACAACGAAGTTAGCGAATAGAGGGGCTAGCCTATTTTTAAATCTTTAATATACATACATTCTACACAGATGTAATATGTGAACATGAACTAGAGTATAGATGTACGCGTTTGGATGCCTTAAGAATGTTTCGACTGAAATCCATTTATTAGCGGTCAAGGTAATTATAATTATTTTTTTAATCTTGATCGTTATTAACGCTAATCTGTGACTATCCTAACGTTAAAAACACGTATATGCCTCTATGGAATTCACAAGGATATATGAATAAAATTTAGTCGATTTGGACTTTTTAATAAGCCTCTATATCTCGCTTTACTATGCTCTTTGGTGTGGTTCAGCACTACGGGAGCTGCATTAAATTCATAAAATTGATTAAAGTATATTGTTTGTCTGTGGTAAGCCAGCCAAAATGTCGCTTTCTGTTTTGGTATTGTCCCGCAATAAAGAAAATTAATTCTCAATTGATTTACATGATTTATTTAATTGAACTAGTACTTTATATTGATTTAGATTACAAGTATTGCTGGTGTAATAATCAGGTACGTATGAAACCATTTGCTATTGCTGTAGAGAGAGACAGGTTTGATTCAATATTAATTTGTTTTATTTTCTATTTTAATTATTTTCTTAGGCAATCTTAATACGTCCGGAACTTATATGTTCCAACTAACTAATTTTATAAATAGAAATTGGAAAATCATATTTTTTGGGAAACGTTAGAGCATGTAAGTACTTACAGTCAGCAATATTAAATTTAGAAATCAATTTTTGTTTTATTGTTAGTGTGATAATAATTATTAAGAAACTGTTGAGAATATCCATCAAGTGTCGACAGTCATCGAGAATATATTGGTCTTCCATATCCAATAGAAAATAAGACTTGTGTGAAAAATGTTCACATAATATTTGGCCCATTCTTATTGTGAAGCCTCCATTCTCCATTAGGCCATAACCCTACAAATTATCTTATAATTTTTTTTTATATTTGATCTCAAATTTTTTTAATATATATTTTTTCCAAATTCTTAATCATTTTCCCTAATTTCTTTTCAAAGTATTCTACGTAAGTATAAGAAAATACTTTTAAAATTCAGCAGAATTCCTAAAATTCTCGACATTCATAAGTGCCTAACAAGGGCCTACACTGAATAAATATTTTCATTTTTATTATTCACTCCATTTTTCTCAGTCCAATGCTAGCTCTTGAATGTGATCCTATATCTAAGGTGCATATTGTATTCAATCTTACCTACTATTCAAAAATACTTTATTGGGAGAGGATTTTCAAGGCCAAGTTTACATCATATTTAGCACTGAATCACACTTACTAAATGGGTCAATAACATTCAAGTTCATAAATTTGCAGTTATTCTGAATTCATTTATTTCTCTGGGTTGTTACTTGACAGATGTTGCAGTTTCTACAAACTTTCCTTCACTCACAATTATTAATGAAATGAAAATTATGCCATTCTGAAGTGATTTGCATACAGACATTCAGCTATTTTATTTTTATAGATTATTATTATTATAATACTTACTAAGAATTTTTCAGCTTTGGACAAAGGTTGATTTTTTAGGCACTTTCAGTTGGTTGAACTTTTCTTTGTTAGTGGCAATGCTTGGCAGAGATCACAGTTAACTAAATATTTAAATAATATTGCTACATATACTCCTATACCAGCTCGTGGCACAGTTGCTATTGCGCATATAATTCGATCAGCGAAGTTAAGCAACCATACGCCTAGCCAGTAGTTGGATGGGTGACCGCCCGAGTTTCCTCCGTGCCTCGGAGAGCACGTTAAGCCGTCGGTCCCGGTTGCCAATTTAACATCTTTGGCAATCGTTACAGGTCAGTCGGAGGCCTAAAAATAATCTGACAACTGGTTTAACCCAGATCACAGATTTTCCTCCTAAATGGGGTTGCGAAGGTCAGATGGCAGTCGTTTCGTATAAAAATCAGGTGATCCGCCACATTGGGTTGAATCAAGTGCCGACCCCATCAATGTATGGGATAAGGCCAGGGAGATGATGATACTCCTATACCAATCACTACAGTGTCTGCCTTAATGTACAGATCTTTGATTCATGTTTAAATATATACTTTCTGCTTCTAAGGATACGTTATGATTTTTGAGTGCTGGCCTCTAATGCACAGTAATAATTTCTTATGGCATGAATGTGAACACAAATTTGCTCAGTAATCCCCACTATTTAAACCATAAATTTGGTTTTTGGATGATTCTAAACTTAATCTAAATCCCACTTAGAATTAAGGCAGCAAGTATAATTTTGGTTTTAACAAATTTACTGGTTCAACAGAAATGAATACCGCAGCCCCTACTTCAGCGGACGCTTGCCTGAGCATCGTCCACTCGCTGATGTGCCACCGCCAGGGCGGGGAGAGCGAGAGCTTCTCAAAGAGAGCCATAGAGTCACTGGTCAAGAAGCTAAAGGAGAAACGGGATGAACTGGACTCTCTCATCACAGCGATCACCACTAACGGAGCACATCCCAGTAAATGTGTCACCATACAGAGAACCCTTGATGGCAGACTTCAGGTATTAGAAATACTTAAATATACTCTTCATTGGAGATACTAAGATTGATTTGTTCACATACATACACTATACTCACGTTATCCCAGAAGAGTGCCTGAAGTCTGAAGGGGTAGGTAGTCTTACAATACCCACATTTCACCGAAGACATGGTGATGGTAGTCCATCACCGTTTCTGGCGCTTCATTACTCACATCCTTAAATATCAGACATATAAGGAAGTTTTTGTCACAATGTTTTCCTTCATCCGTAAGCGTGGTGTGTAATAACTGCACTGAAATTTTTAGGAAGACTCATTGAGATTGATCAATTGACTACTGGGATTTGAATTTACATCGCTTGCATAGCAGGAGACTTCTCAAACCCTACGTTCGCCGAGGCTCTTTAGTAACTAATTTAACCAGTTATTAAAGTCATAGAAATGTGATAGAAATAAGGGATCTTCTGACCATTTTCTGCCTGACAAAAATAATTTGTAATCCAGGATTGAACTCAGGTAAAAGCACATGGTGAAATGCTCATGAATTTTCTAGGTTGCGGGACGCAAAGGGTTCCCACATGTGATATACGCACGAATCTGGCGGTGGCCAGACCTCCACAAGAACGAGTTGAAACACGTCAAATTCTGTCAGTTCGCCTTCGATCTCAAATGTGACTCTGTCTGCGTGAATCCTTATCATTATGAAAGGGTTGTGTCTCCAGGAATTGGTTAGTAATTGTTTTATATAACCAAAATCTTTATTTGACTTAACTACTTTCAAATCGTCAGAAAGAAACAAAAAATACATTATACAGGATTAAATGTTACCACCGGGTTCGGAAGGTTAATTTTGCTGAGAAGAACCCCACAAGAAACTCAACAAATCTTTTCAAAAATATTTTACAATTTGTAAAGATTACATTATATCTATAGTATATTATAATTAGAATCGCTCTTAGAATTGGCGCAGACGTGCCACCAACCTCGGACATCGGTCAACGACAAACTTACACGCGATTTTTGTGTCTCACTGGCTTGTGACATGGAGGCAATCAAGCATACTGCCTCCCAGTGATAGATAAATAGTTTTCTCAAAATCTGACTTACAATATAACCCCACCGAGGATTCCCTTTATCTCATAGGATAGCCATGATAATGCTCGTTATATGTGTTTTCAGATCTATCAGGCCTTACTCTACAGCCAGGGTCGAGTAGGTTAGTAAAGGACGAGTACACAGCCGGCCTGAGTGGCAACGGCATGGACATGGATACAGGAGAACTGGTGACCATCCAGCATCACGCCACCAGCCCTCGTCATCACCACAACACCATAACACATCACCATCAACAGTTCCAAACAACCATCATAAACCAAGGACAAAGTGAGTCAATGTAAAGTTATTTGTTTTTAATGTTACTTGTGTCTGAAGTGTTCCGTATTTGAAAGTGTTATTTTAGTTTGCGAATTAGCATGTTAATTTTATTTTGCGTTTTCCCGCCTCACTAGCGCCAGATGGCGTACCGAGCATGTTCTCCCCGACGCACGGGCCGCGCCCACCCATCCGCCCGCCGGGCGTGCCTCCACAGTTAACGCCCTCGCAAATGGGACACTCGCCGGGCCCGCCGCAAATGTTATCCAACCATCCTAGTCAAATGCCGGGAACGCAACAGATGGGCCCGGGAACGCCGCAGATGGGGCCGGGAGCGCCGCAGATGGGGCCGGGAACGCCGCAGATGGGGCCCGGTACGCCGCAGATGGGGCCTGGCACGCCGCAGATGGGTCCTGGCACGCCCCAAATGTCGTCACAGATGGGGCCCGGTACGCCGCAGATGGGGCCAGGAACGCCGCAGATGGGGCCAGGGACGCCACAGATGGGCCCGGGGCCGCCCCAGTTGGGGACGAACGTACCTGCGATGGCTTCGCCACGGATGGCTTCAGCCCCGACGCAGATGTCCCCGGGAGCGCCTCGACTAGCGGGGATGCCCCTCGGTCTAATAGGCGTCGCCCCCAAGATGGAACCACCAGACACTATGGACGCGAGGGCCATGTGGCTGCCTAAAAGAATCAACCATTGTAAGCTTTATGTTTTTATTTTGCACTTTTTTAATTTTCGACACTTTTTAGCATGTTATAATTTTTATATTGATAAATAGATTTTTAATAGTATAATATTCAATTAGTACGTTTAATCGTGTGCAATGAAGTGTACCGAGATATGTTTTCAGCTGCGATGCCAGTGACCATGTCCCCCGGGGGAACTACCCCTCTCATTGATGGAACAACCAATACATTCTTCACCACGGAACAAACTACTACAGAGACGCAACTCACACAAACACTGCCGGGTAAGTGATATATACAATGATGATGATATATATAAAAAAAAACGTAATCTGTAAAACCAAACTGAAGCATTCCGTTTTTTCTTGCATACATGTTTTTTATGAGAATATTTATTCATTAATTATATTATTGAAGTGGCACGTGACTTCACTCGCGTGGTTGCATATCGAATTAGTGGTAATTCGAAATATGCTAGAATATTCTTTAATTGATCTATAATTGATCAAACGCACGCGGGTGAAACATAATAGTTATTACTTATTAGTTGCAGCGGGCACAGTGGCCACGACGGATGCACCTTCGCAGAATGGGTTTACTACCGCCGCCAGCCCACGACCGCAGCCCAGCCCACAGCAACACCAACACCAACAAGGTACACATATACTACTACGGCCTATGACTTATAGGCCCGGGTAGTATAAAAGATCGCAGTATGCCGGGGCTCATCCCCGGGGCTGCTCTGTCACCGCCCTGGAGACCTCGCTGTGCCTGGCAGTCGTCAGTAGTCGGAGCTCCCACTCCGACCACTTGTCGGCCCCCGTTTAGTCGCCTATTACCACAGGCAAGGTACACTATAGCCAAATTCTTAGACCCTGGCTATTAGGGGACACATAGAGCTCGTACACGCTAGTAGAGTTTTCATCGAAGTGCCAACGTGAAAAATGGGCAGGCACTATACATACGTTGAATTACTTCCCAGAAATAAACAGGTTTCCTCACGATGTTTTCCTTCACCGTAAAGCATGTGGTGTCAAATCACTGCACATTAGTTTTGCCCTGCTGGGATTCGCACTTGCTCAAACCTCATGGCTACCACGGCTCTTGAAATGACCTTTTTATGGTAATGAAAAATGAAAATGATTTATTCAGTTTAGGCCCTGGTAAGGCACATATGAATGTCGAGGAATTTACCACCGGTTCGGAAACTAGCCTTCTGAGAAGAACCGGCAAGAAACTCAGCTGGCATCATGTACATTTCATTTCACAGTAAAATAATAATAATTAAAAAAAAAAACATCATAAATTATTCACAATAGTGAAAATTGTATCAGCATGCATGTGTAAAAAATAATAATTAAAAACGTAAAAACAATACCAAATGATTTACATATCATGTTTGCATACCGTGTCATTGCCAGGAGCTACTTGTGCAGAGTTTTAATTCCATATGTCTTTATCATTTATGTAATCCGAAATTGTAGCTTTGAGCTTTCTTCATCAGTAAAGTTTTAATGTGTGTCTTAAATTTATCATAATTTAATGTAATGGTAATAATATGATGTAATGGTGTAGGTACATGGACGGGCAATAACACGCTGACATACACCCAGAGCCTGGCGCCGCCACCAGCAGCTCCGGCCACGCTTGATGCGCCTGCGCACCACCACCACTACTGTGAGACCACACCTATATCTGTACAGATATACTAAATTTACGTGTCTGTTTGTTCCAGCTAATGTCTTAAATATCTAGGCCGATTTATACGCTACTTTAATGCTAGATAGCTAATGTTCATCATTTATTTATTGATTCACAAATCAGCATGACATAACATCAATCACGCTAATTAGACAAAACGATAGTCACCATCAATCTTAGTCCACAGCTAGACATAGGCCTTCCTTAATGAGTGCTATTGCGCCCTATCTTCAGTTTGCTAATAGCGAATGTTATAAGGAGTATTTAAGGCAACTATTCAAGGATTTTTTTTTTAAATTAAAAAAAATTACGTTTCAAGAAATTATGCCCCACATGAAATTAAGCCTACGCGGGTAAAACCGCGACTCCATACAAAATTATTTTGTCTGTTTTAACGCATGATTCTTCTAAATTACGTTACGGACCTTGATACATTTGAGCTTTTACTTTTTGACAAATTACAATAAAATTTACAAAAATATTTTTTAATTTCAAAACGTATTGTGATTAATGCGTTCAACCAAAGTCTTCAGCTTTATACTATTAGTATAGATTAAATATAATGTGTGATGACAGTCAACGGTAACCCCGGCGGATTATTGTCGAGCCAGCCGGCGCCGGAGTACTGGTGCTCGGTGGCGTACTTCGAGCTGGACACGCAAGTTGGAGAGACCTTCAAAGTGCCCTCCAGCAGACCTAATGTTACTGTAAGTTTATAACGATTATATGGGCTTTATAGTCTAGCACATGTAGACAAAGAAACAATGGGGATGACATATCGTCGTTGCGCGTGCAAAAGTTTCTATGTGTATTTCGTGAACTCTGTATCAAAATTTCCAGTAATGTTTAATTTTGTCATTATTAATAATAATACCTATCCAACATTAATGTAAAAAAACTATGTAAATTTGTTATATGTATCAATAGTAAGAATTTGTTTTTTAATACTCGGGCAATATTTCGAGAAAATCATTTTCTGCGTCTCCTGAAGTGTGTACAAACACGCTACTTTTGAACGCGCAACGACTGTATTATGTTACGTGTCTGAGTTATGCCATTTGCATAAATTTTGTATCGTTTCTATTAGCGCAAGCGCTAAAGAATGTTACCATGATCTCATATTGTCTTGATAGTGTATATTAGTTCGGCACCACTTAGTCCTGGGATAGATGCAGGGTGTGGTTTTCCGTTTGTGACTTAATAGTTTTTTTACAGAGGTCAAAATATCAATTCATACAATTAGCAAAAGAAAACTTACTTCATTCGATACTGTTTTATTAAATTAATATACCAACCTCTGTGAATGCAAAACTATCCTGCATGTTGTTTTCGCATTGGGTAACGTAAATTGAGTAAAATATTGGTACCAATGTTGGTATGTTTTCCATCATTGATATAATATTGTTCGTATCAGGTGGACGGCTACGTGGATCCATCAGGCGGTCACAGATTTTGTCTGGGAGCCTTGAGTAATGTACATCGGACAGAGCAGAGTGAGCGAGCGAGGTAACCACATTATACTAGTATACGAAGTTGGAACTATACTATAATGTAATAAATGAGAAAGTGTATCTGTCTGTTACCTTTTCAACGCTAAACCGCTGAACAGATTTTGCTGAAATTTGGTATATAACTCTGATAATTACTCATGTTTTGTGTTTAGACTGCACATTGGCAAAGGGGTCCAGTTGGACCTCCGCGGCGAGGGTGACGTGTGGCTTCGGTGTTTGTCGGACCATTCGGTGTTCGTGCAGTCCTACTACCTGGATAGAGAGGCCGGTCGCGCTCCCGGAGATGCCGTGCATAAGATATACCCCTCCGCTTGTATCAAGGTTACTAATTTATCTATCTATACATACATATACATGCAGATAAATAAAATTGAATTATCCGTTTGTAATTCCAAAATAACAGCTTTTTACTAACTGCATGTTAAAGTATATACTGACATAAAAAAATAAGTTGAGATTTTTTTATCTGTGTGTCTGTTTATTCCGGGTAATCTCTGAAACGGCTGGACCGATTTTAACGAGACTTTCACTGGCAGATGGCTAATGTTATAAGGAGTAACATAAACTATCTAAAAACATTAGGGTACCGCGGGCCAACCATTAAATTAATTCTACGTGTGTGAAACAAGTATACACATAATTGTTAAAGTGTCTGTGTGTAATGCCAAATTCATAGTAAACAAGCTGTGCCCGCCGCGGTTTTTTCCGCGGAGATTTAATTAAATTGCCAAAGTCACTCCTTGAATCATCAGCTATCTGCCAGTGAAAGTCCCATTAAAATCCATCCCATGTCGCGACCAAGGGAAATGGGGATTCATTTTTATATATAAGACTAGCTGTGCCCCGCGGTTTCACCCGCGTAGATTTAGTTTCATCCTTATTGTGGCGGAACCCTAATATTTTTAAGAAATAAAATTAGCCTAAGTTACTCCTTGAAACATCACCTACATGCCAGTGAAAGTCCCGTTAAAATCGGTCCAGCCGTTTTGGAGATTACCCGGAACAAACAGACAGACAGAGAAAATTTTTATAACTTTGTTTTTTAGTGTCAGTAGCGTGTATACTTTCAGATGTATTTAGTGAATTTTTTTTATTTTGGATTTACAAACAGACACTTCAATGTTGTTTATCTGTATAGATAGATTAAATTATACTGTGGTTGTAGGTACTTTTGTCATAACGATGTTGTAATTGTTTAGGTGTTCGACCTGCGTCAGTGCCACCGTCAAATGCAGTCGCAGGCCGCCACGGCGCAGGCCGCCGCGGCCGCTCAGGCCGCCGCCGTGGCCGGACACATACAGCCGCAGCACCCCGGCATGAACAAGTGTACGTACACCCATCATACACCCATACATCAACGCCTTGCTCTTCTACACTAATATTATGAAGAGGAAACATTTGATTGCTTTTTTGTATGTTTGTTTGCATTGAATAGGCTCCGAAACTAATTGATCGATTTTCGAATTCATTTTGCAATTGGTAGCTACATCATCAGCGAGTAACATAGGCTTTATTTTATCACGAAACTAACTTACGCGAGTGAAACCGCGGGGCACAGCTAGTGAAGCTATAAAATTAAGTCTATAGCTACTACTACTGAGCACAGCTAGTCATCATCATCATCTCCCTGGCTTTATACCATACATAGTTGGAGTCGGCACTTGATTGAACCCGATGCGGATGCACACCTGGTTTTTGTACGAAGCGACTGCCATCTGACTTTCGTAACCTCTTCCTCCGTTAACTAAGCACAGCTAGTATAATATATGAATATTTGTCAGGTCTGACTGCAGCGGCGGGCATAGGTGTCGATGACCTACGGCGGCTGTGTATCGTGCGGCTATCGTTCGTGAAGGGCTGGGGACCAGACTACCCGCGAACTTCCATCAAGGAGACACCGTGTTGGGTCGAGGTGCATCTACATAGGTAATATACACACTATGTTATTCAGTTAGATAGGAGCTGTGCAGGTTTTCTTTTTTATTATCAAGTTGAACTATTACATAGTACAATTTCTGATTAAAACCTAGAAATGTTTGAATGAAACCAACGGGTCCTAAGATCTTACGGTTCTCAGATCGAAAAAGATTCGGGTCTTTTCGCCAGTCAATACATGAACGACCAAATCACTGAGAATTACCGATTGACACAGGTCTTTATTAAGTTTTATATAGAAAAATAATAATAACATGAATGTGTGTTGTGTCCCCAGAGCACTGCAACTTCTGGACGAGGTACTCCACACGATGCCCATCGACGGTCCTCGGAACAACATCGAGTAGGAGTTGATCGGCTTCTTTTGAGGCCTTCGAGCGAGTGCGGCGCGAGTGACACTGTGTGACGGACGACATACGTCGCCAGCTCTGTGACAGTGTAGTGACAGTGACAGTGACGTGCAAGTGGCAGCGACGTGCAGTGCTAGTGACGTGCGAAGGCGATGAAGTTGATGGGGGAAGTGAAATACGCAAGAGTGGTTACTAGTGTTTTTTTTTTTGCGAATTTTTATTCTTGATTTTCAGTTGAAAGCATCAAACAAATATTCAGATGTTTCCAAATTGTTTGGAAATTGAATGTTAAGTTATTTCAGAATAATTGATAATTTATTTATCAGTGATTTAAGCCATATGAATAGCATTTACTGTAGGTATTGGTTTTTAAAACTTTTTGGCCCTTGTCTTCCAAATTATTTATATTTTGCGTCTTCCGGAAAAAAATTGTTTTGAAAAGTTAACTTAAGTTTATGGTAGGATGGAACTTGATTGGTTTATACTGCACGTAGGAAGAGGTGCATCGCTCGCGTTTATACAAAAAGGTGAACTTATTATTTATGTCTTGTATGTATTTATAAATATGTAAGTAAGTTTAATATAGATTTATTTATGTAACAGTATTGAGACTAACTAAAGAGCATACAAAAAGATCTCAATAAAAATATATTTCCCAAACCCTAAATGAATAAAAGTTATAAGGTAAGATATTTAGTATTTTATGTTTAAAAATTAATATGTTAACGGCCAAACCCCATTTCCCGATAAACCAGTTTTGTCTAGGCCAAACCAGTTCAACCTAAATACAATAGGATTAACCAGTCTGGACTAGTTTATCCTGATATGAATATTAATACTCATAGACCTGGTTTGTCCTAGACAAAACTAGTTTGTCCTGAAATTGAGTTTGGCTAGTAACCAAGCAAAGTATTTTAACTCAATTGTTGTGAAGAAGTTCTTGGTAAAACGTCAACAATTACCAAGAACTCTTATTGCAATGACAATCTAACTGAGTGACAGGGACACACACACGTCTGTTACATCTGTTCCTTATCCATAATAAGAGCTGCCGCGTTATTCACTAAGGTTTCTCAGCTTCGAACTCGACGATGAGTGCTGGATTCAGTCATAGGAAGTTGATACATAATTCATAGAGGATAAGGTTCAATTTCGTATCTTTAAAACCGACACTCGAAGCCGAGTGCTACGCTGAGAAACCTTAGTGATTAACATGGATTGGCCTTAAAAGTTACTGAAGTGAATCATAGTAGCAGCAATACCAAAATAAGGCATTTATATGAAATAATATAGTGTACAATAAATAAGACAAGACATAAATTGTGGTTCAACTTGAAAGAAGCCAAATGGGATAGCTTTTTAGGTGTAAGTTGTATGTTAAGGTCCATTTGTGGTAAAGTAAAGTAAATTAGTGGTAAGTGCGGAGCGGCGGGCGTGTGTAAGGCTGTATTTTGTTAGCTTGACGTGCCTGACTGGATGGCTTGTATGTATAACTTGAACATAAGGAATAAGGAAGGATTGGTAACCCTCTTCAATAACATTCAGGGCTACCATGAGCTCTTATTGCAATGATAGTTCAGCCTTGCGACAGTGACATACGTTATATACATCTGTATTATAATATGAGTCAAACTATCAAGACCATGGTAGGGCCACAGGTTTTTACTGGCAACAATAATTACATGTACAGGGACGAGCATATTGCCATTAACTGGGAATTTATTCAGGCTATGGGCTGCAAATGAAAAATTTCAGATGGAAAACCCAATAACATTTTACCCAAGATGGTGTGAACCCAGGTTCTCGTGTTCTGCTATAGCTCTAGCGACCACAAGACCAACAAGGAAGTCTGATTTATATCTTCATTATATGTGCATTTCAATGGCGAAAGGCAATCGCCATGTCATCATAAGTTCAAGAAATATAGTTGGTGGTCAGAGCTTTGTGTGGTCGCCCAAAGCTCTGTCTTTGTCTGTCTTTCCTACCTGTCTATTCAAAATCTAAGGCGTTGGGTTACTTCAAACTGCTATGTGACTATTTGAATATGTTTTTGACTGATAAAAATGTATTCTATAGATGCATTTTTTTTGCATGTCTGTATGTTGTGTCCTATGCCCTATGTTTTGTGTTATACATACAATTCTGGAGTTGTAATAGATGATCTGTGATGTGCTAACAAAGTGTTTAACGTAAGGTATGCGAGGCTCAGTAGGCCGCTCTGCTCGTTTCAATAAATATCGATTCTGTGGATCGATCTGCTAGTGTACGCGTTAAATAAGAATAAAATGACATATTTTGTGTACGAAAACCTAATCGGTTGTAACATAAGATTTTTTAAGGTTATTATAGTTGTGGCGTTTTTTGAAAACTTGAAATGTTTTGAGATTTTTTTCTGTGTCGTTTGTTTAAGATTTGCTTTAATTATTATTACTTGTACATGTTCTGTGTTGAATGGTTTTTTTATAAAGTTATTGTTAGTGAAGACAGCGTTTTTTTTTTTTTTTATGAAAGCTAAATATTATAAAAAATTGTCAGATGAGAGTTTTATCGTGTTTTGTTCGTATATTAAGATTATGTGCTGTTTAAAGCATGCAGAATTGCTCGTTATACCCGAAAATATTTCAATTTATTTCCATACAACGATGAAAAAAAACAATATTTTATAAGTTCATAAATAGATGCAAAGTTGCACACATAATATGAAACTTTCTCGACTTTAACATCGTGACAAATGTCTTTCGGTAGCTTTATATTTAACGGCCTTTCATTATAATTATTATGATAATGCGTATTTGACATCATATACAACAATATTAGCAATTACGTTTGACGTGAATTTGAAGCGGTCATCACAAAGTATAATTTTTTGTTAAATTTTTTTATTAACGTTTTGTTTTGACGGAATTTTACAATTGATATTGTTACCATAAGGTGTAAAGATTGGTAATGAACAGAGTTCTGTGAATAGAGTACAATTTATTGAAGAATATTTTTTAATATAATGTAAGTGTGCGAGGTTGACTCATTGAAATAGATATTTATCGGTATTTAGAAATTATATTCATTAAGCGATCTATATATGCTTTGACGACAAACAATGTATCAAAAATACCTCTTTATAGTGATCAAAAGGAATCAAAGGGTTTTAGATGATATTAAAATAAGTGGTAAGTTTTTTTAAAATGATGTTGAAGTTTTTGAATAATAAAGATATTTGTGAAATTCTACCAAGGCGCCGGTCGCGGTCGCTTCCAGTACAATTGTATGAACCATTGAATAACAGTTATTCGAGTTATACCGAAGTTATCCAAAGTTGAATGAATAATGGTTGTTGTTCAGATAAACATTAAATTATGATTTGTGTTAATACTTTTACTAATCTTGTTAAGAACAAGTTATTGAAGTTAACGAAGTGGATAATATCTTTATCCTATTATTTTTATCACAATATGTATTATAACATCTAGGTACATTAATATTGTAACGATAGTCAAAGATAACGATAATTTTATACACATTTATTGAAACGATTAGTCGTTACAGGTTCCGTCACGAGTTACTATCGTATAATAATTTTATGAGTCTGTCTCTGTCTATATCTATGGTGCGAAGCGAGTAAAATACATGTGCACCTACTTTTTTTGCTGCGCGCTCATACCTCGTGACGGGTCATGTATTACACAACGTTGACACAAAATAAATGCATCGAGGGTTGGCTTCAAATAAGCTCGCAATTGTTTTGTAAGTCTAATTCCTTATCATGTCTTTGTGCACACACTTTTCTCACAGTTCTTATATAAATCTCCTCTTTGTCTAACAATCGTTTCTTTGATACTAAATTATTACTTTGAACGGTAAATAATAAAAAATAATTATACTAATGTCACTGATTAAGGTCAACTATGGTCGTTTGAGCGCGAGTATTTTATGATACACAAATGAAACGTCAGAGCTCAGAAGTTCTTAATACACTCTGCTTAAACCGATGATGGTAGGCCCCCAAGACAATTTTATAACAAGGATTCTCGTGAGTATAATCTATGTGCGCCTGCGCCTTTTACCGATAGTTCATGGGAGCCGGCCTTCTGTATGTATTTATTATGTTACGTTAAAATGGTTAAAGACCATTATAATATGTATAAATTAATTAAGTATTACTAAAAGTGAAGTAATTAGTGAGTTAAGGCTAGGGGTTCTACAGAATAGTTATTGACAAAACGCAAACAGAAATCTAAAGACGCTGTCACAGTGTTACAATCTTAAATTAATTTGTAAAATAACCTACACCTCAATATTTTTTTATATTAATTGTAATATATCCCTTCTGACTTGATAAATGCGTGACACCCCTAGTAAGCAATCTCAGTGAAACGGTCTTATGTTTAAAGCCATACAAATGTCCTCGCATATTATAACACTAAGGTATTGCCATGTAACATATATTTTGAGTCGATTTCACGTTTGTCTACCGAGGGAACCGATGTAACGTACTTTTAAGTGCATAGCTAAGAGTGAAGTATGAAAGAAATTAATATAAAGGTTATTCCTATAATACAATTTTTATTATTTTTACCCTGTGGCAATTATGAGACATCTATTCATATATACTTAAACAGAACAGAGAAATACAATTGAAGTGTCTGGTTGGAATTACAAATTCAAAGCATTCAACGAAATTAATTTTTTTTAATATCCGCGTGCCTGTTTGTTCCAACTGATTTTAAAGGGACTTTCGTTGGCATATAAACTGATGTTACAAGGAACTGATATTACAACGTTACTTGAAACTACTGCGCAAGGAAAAGTGAAACCGCGGGGCACAGCCAGTAAAGAATATGGTGGCGCCTTCTCTGAGGGGTAGTAAGGGGTGTAATAGCACCTACATCCTACTGAAGTTGCCAACTTGACATAATAATAATATGTTGAATCTACCACCCCGTCTCAGGTTCTAACGTTTCTGAATTTCTTCAGACATGTCGGTTACCAGTCAGGACTTTGAATATGTGAATAGATTTACAGAAACGGTGAGTGGTTATGTCCGTCCGTCCATCTGTGCAATGATGCACAACTGAACTTGAGTAACTAATTATAAATGTGTATTATTCACGAACGCCAGATTTTGTCGGTGATTAAATCACATTTGTCCTTTCAACGTAACTTATGACGATCTTTCCGTCTGGGTACAATTCATAGGAAATAGCGTGGCATGAAATAATCATAAGCCTACCAGTAGTAGGTACGACTACTGGTAGTGTCGTGGGAACTTTTATTTCACTTCTACCCTACTGGTCCAATAGTGTATTAGGTAAATTGTAAAATACATACCACGGTATCAACGGCGGATCCAGGGGGGGTGGTCATGGGGGTCATGACCCTGAGCTGGTTCCAAGACTTAGGTGGACCACTAATTGAACATAACGATTTTATTTATATATTTTGTCACCTTACAGATTTTATGTAACTGCATGCCTTCAATATTTAATTTAATATAATAACTTTGTATAATGGCAAACGTTTGGGAACGAACGACTATGTGACCCCCTCCTGGCCCCAAATCTGGATCCGCCCCTGCACGGTATACATATAGGCTTTATAAACATGGTTATTGCTGTGGCGAAATTATCACTGGTAGTGCCACAACAGACCAAAAAATATTAAAAAAAAATAAAGCTAATTATTGTTACTTATATAAGTACTGTGCCTATGGAAACTCTTAACAAAGTAGGTACTTCTAAATCATCAGAATGACAATATTAATTTAGGATAAAAATAGGATTAGATCTGAATTAAGCGCGAGATATTTTTTCGTCTAAATACTCGTAAGAGACATACAATTTTAAGTGAAATAAAATGATTCCGATGATTTTGTGACACGAAGAACTAGTAGTGAATAAATGCGTTAATGTCCCATATGTCCTTTTTGGAAACCTTGTTCTGAATATGTTTATATATTTTTTATTTACTTTCAGATGTATTGGCGTCTCGAGTTTTGAGTGCTGGCTTTGAATGCGCAGTAGGTACCTAGTTTTTTTTTTCAGTTTGTTTGGCATGAGCGTGAACAAACGCAGTTATCCCTACTATTTTCGCAGAGCGCACAAAACTCGTGACATCGTACCTAAGTTAATACGAAACCCTACAATTTAGTTTACAGATTTTAATGACTGCTTCTTAGTAGTTAAACCTTTCTCAGGAATGCGATAGATAAGGATGCATCTCACAAAAAATAAATCCCTTATTTATCTGGGATTTACCTTTTGGTACCTACGGATTTAAAGGTGTGAGAAATTAGATAATTTTTATCGTTTCTAGGAATTATTCAAGGGTATTACTTTTGTGTATTCCATGAATGAGGATACCTACCGATGGTCGTTACCTATAGATGTTGGTACCTATAAAGGACGTCCAGAATATAGGCAATTTACCACATTTACAAGATAATGAACATGCTTGCAAAGTATTAGTGGTATTCGCAGGGCCGGATTAACCCTATCGGAGCCTAAGCAATGCAATTCTCTAGGCCCCTTGCCGTACCCTTTGCTTTCTTTTTTAAATATATTATTCCCCCCATTTATTCTCGGCCCCTAGGTATTTGTATAATAATAATCCTTAGTTATGGCTGATCATTATATGATATAACTCAAGTTAGTCTTAAGTTAATTAGCCATCAATAAATAATCAAGGAAATCTATGATTACGAGTATTTTCATGGTATTACGCTACTCCACATCGATTTGCACCAAACAACATCCATTGGTCACTCACTATAAATACTTCGCGACTCACTCCCGCGCATCGGCACCATTCCAATCGAGTGCGAGAGCTAAAAATCTGCACGAGGTTTCCAACAAAGACACTGTGTCTATTTCGTTGCTTAAATTCAGCAAATGTAAAGCAAAGAAGTGTAAAGGAACACAGTTCATCTGAGACACAATTCCCTGTGTCTCTTGAAGTAGGTTTAGCTATTTTGGTGGATCGGGATCCCGACACTGGCCCTCATATTATTTGTATGTGCGAGGTTGTTGGAGTTTTCTCGTTAACGAGTGCGGGAAACCTTCAGTCAGGGTGACTGCATAGGTAATGACGAGGTCACACCGTTACGTCACAACTTGAGGTCGGCCAGAATTGGGATTTATTCCGTAAATTTCCAGGTTAACAAAGTCTTCCAGGAGGGTTTTAAAGAAAACTGTATCTGCATAAGATTCTACCGAAATTAGTGAAGTTTGCCGTCGACCTCAATATGGCCACATTAAATCTTAAAGTCGAGGCATGTACACATAGCAAATACTATAAAAGTATTTAAGAATGCTCACGCCAACCCAAAAGACCCGAAGAGGTAAGCAGAATTGTTGTATCACAGCACTCACTTTTCACCAAGATCAATGCCTACGTGACTGATTGTGGTCCTTCACGTCTCTCTCAGTCGCTATACATGCGTCTTTGAATTACATCTCAGATATATGCAGGCTTTTTCACGATGTTTACTTTCTTGGCAAAGCTCGTGGTATGTCATAACCACTCCTAAGATTTTTTAAGGCTTGTGGTAGGTACGGTTAGTGAAAACAGCGGTTCTCGGAAAAAGTTAATATATGTCAGCCATAAATAAGTTCTGGAGGTTTATTTCTAAGTTTTCAACGCTAATATACTATGCAGCACAAGCTACATTAAATTGACTTAAGATCAGCCAAGATTTAAATATTTATGTATCCGTCTACGGAATGGCGCGGGCGCGGGAATATTCCGAAATATCGGTATTTTTAGCTCCAAGCCTGCCCTGTTTACATGTTTTTCAGTTTACAGCCGCGCTATTTCACCGCTTTCCGAGTTTCCTTGGATTCATGTTTGCGATTGTTGATTTCTGAAGGTTTTGAGGCCACAATCGTGTAAAAAACGAAACTATTCGTTATTATGAAACCATTACACGTAGTTAATGTTTTTACATTTATACAAATAAAATATAAATAATTACAAAATAACCCATGCAAATATTACACATGCGAATCTGTCTTTTTCTGTCTGCTGCTTTTTCACGGCCAAATCGTTGAACAAATTTGGGTGAAAGTTGGTACAAAGGGTTAGTAAAGTAGAAATCTCTGCTTACCTCAAGAGGTAGTATATACACAATTTGTAAAGCTCACATAGAAATATATTTTTTTAAGAAAAGAAATAGACAAAATACATTTAGATGAAAAATAGCCTTAAGTCTAGAATAGTAGTCTGGTGACTTTATACTTATATCCTGTGATGGACTTGGCGTGATAAGACATCTAACTCTTCCAAACATTTAACACTACTTAGCAGAGCAAAGAAAGCAATAGCAAGGCAATTGTATAGGCAAGTATAAGCTTCCAGAATGTATGAGTAGGTAGGTATATTAGTAAAACCTGAGAGTGTTTGACTGCCTCGTTAGTCTAGTCGCTGTTGTGGATCCTGGGTTCGATCTCCTGGTCAGGCAAAGTGTTATTAGGTTTCTCAATTTGTAATTTCTCAGTAGCAACCCTTAGTCTGGATAAGTGACCGGTTCATGGCAATAGACCTTCCCCCTATTATATGGGATTTAATGGGGCGAAACCTCTGCCTACTCCTTAAGGGAATACAGGCGTATGCAAAAATCTTCCAAAGGTTATTGTTACAGAGTAAGAAGACACTTCGACGGCAATGCGCTTACGCATTAATAACGTAAATAAATGTGATAATCAACATTCAGGTTTCCTCGAGGTACGCCAAGTGAAGTGAGTCAGCGCGAGGCGGCGCGGTCGGCATTTCCGATGTGGATTAAATTATTGTTGCTAATACGAATATTAAGATAAAGGCTTACCTACTTTTGACCTTCGATCTAAAGATTAAGTTAGCAAAAAGTCTAATCGTCGGATACCAAATCTATGAGTTAAGTATGAAGAGATTGTAACAGAGTGGACAACGGTAATCACAATCAGGGGCTGTTTGCTTGCTTTCTACTTTATTGATATTCACGTAGACTGAATTTCATGAGTGGTTCGCGGAACCCTAATGTTTATCTATACAGATAAACAAAATTTAAGTGTCTGTTTGTAATTCCAAAATAACAGCTTTTCACTCAATACATATGTATGTATACACGGTACTGACACTAAAAAACCAAGTTTTAAATTTTTTCTCTGTCTGTCTTTCTGTTTGTTCCGGGTAATCTCTCAAACGGCTGGACCGATTTTATCGAGACTTTCACTGTCAGGTAGCTGATGTTTCAAGGAGTAAGTGCTTTTATTTATTAAAAACATTAGGGTTCAACGACAATAAGGATGAAACTAAATCTACGCGGGTGAAACCGCGGGGCACAGCTAGTATAAATATAAGACCAAGAAACATTTTCAGCACACCTACCTGCTGTACTTCCAGAAGGGTCGACATGTGATGGTGGATTTCGAAAAACCATTTCAGGTATATTTACATCTGCGAGAACACACTCTCCAATTGTCTCTAGAAGCAGTGATTCCGATTAATTAGGAATTAGAATTTTCTATAGATGGAATTACTGTGCTAATAATGTACGGGTCCCATCAAAACACTTCGGCTCTATCCCCTGGACTCCCCCGCCTTCAGAAAGAACTAGCAATCTTACTTACCCCAGGCAAAAGGGAGCATTATTTTGTCTGCGAATTTTTCTAAAGTACCGATTGTAAAAGGATTTGGGTCCATGCAGTTAAATGCTTTCTAAAATTAAAAAAAATAATAATATAGAATCAAGTGCGTCATTTTCATTTACGTGACGTCAATGTACATGAAAAATCTTTATTCAAACTCAAACTCAAATATATCTTTATTCGATTAGACTTTATACAAAGTACTTTCATCATTAGTACATTCATTTTACCGAGCTCACTGAAAACTCAGATTTGCTAACATGGAATAAATTTGCAACGGTGCCCCTACAATATATTCGTGTCTGAAATAAACATTTTAGTGAGGTGCATTATTATTAAGATTTCTATCGATAAGTTATTTTCGGGAAAAATTTGAGCATTCGAGATTTTCGACTTATATTCGTGCTAATATGCAACTTATGAGCACGAAAATTATCTGGTAAGTTTTTATGTGAATATTTTAGACAGCAAATTCATTTGTGTTTTAAAAATCCTATATTTTTTAACTACAAATGAAGTTGATTAGAAAGTTGTTATATACTATAACGGAATTCAAATTTTGGATGCAGACAGTACCTTCGCCTCGTGTTGATATTTCTTTCCGCAAAAACAATATTGCAGTGAGAAATATCACGAGAGCTTCAATAGGCAGGTGTAGTTTGATAATTTACATTTAAGTATTTTACTCTTTGACATATAATATCCATGAACCCTTCAGCCGATTTTTAATGTAAATATCAATCTACAAAAGCTCCCAGTACGATTTCAATACAACTAGCGATGAGAGACGCCAGCATCTAAGTAGATAATACGTTAGTCTTATCGATAGTATGATATTTTTTATCGATAGTGTGGACGTCCCTAGAATCCCGAGGTGAGTCTAGCGCGACGCGGGCATCGCAGAGCCGACTGGCCGGCCGATCGGCAGCGAACGAACGAACATAACCACACCACGCGGTGTTTACGAACGCACCTTTAAACAATTCTAAATTCAAATCTCCAGTTCCATGTAGAGTGCAGTGCCCAGTTTGGATTTTTTTTTAATATTTTTTGGCAGGTGAGTTGTCAATGTCATTTATTTTTCTTTTTTAAACAATAACGTAGATAATTTAGATTCATTGGTTTTTATATTCTAGCCTGGAGGTTCCGCTCTATATTAGGAAATAATATATCAACTCCAATTAATTCTACCATTTTTATCATTTTATAAACGTTTTTATGTTCTCAATTATTTAACGCAGCAGGGAAAAAGAGTATATTTCATGAAAAATCAAAACTTTTCAAAAGCGCCAATAATTTAATACTTTGGATTTTAATAACTCAACCGTAAATATGTTTTTTTTTATGAGTTCTTACTTTTTTCTTTATCAATGATTTATGAAAAAAAAGCTTCGATTAATATACGCTTAAAAATAGATTATTAGATATATTTTCGATTTTCCGATAAAATTTCGTTTTGTAGCTGCGCTGTTATCAAAGATAACATGCAAAGGCCACGCTTGGTTACACATTTATGATTGGACTAGCTGTGCCTCGCGGTTTTACCCACGCAGACTTAAATTCATGGGTGATCCACGTAACCCTATTTTTTTAAGTTAAAGTCAAGCCGTTTCAGAGATTAAGCCGAAGAGAGAAAGCCGCAACAAACAGGCAGATAGAAAATGTTTTTTTTTTTTTTTATATATATTAATATATTCAGTATTGTTTGCATTATGCATTTAGTGAAAAGATGTGAATTTGAAATTACAAACAGACACTTCAATTTTATTTGAATATGTTACTTTGGCAAACTTAAAAAAAAAATTTTTGAATTAAATCTCTTTGGCTGTCTTTTTGTTCCACATAATATTTGAAACTGCTGGACCGATTTTAGCAGGACTTTCACTGGGCTGTTGTTACAGAAAGTAACTTAGTAAAATTTCAAATAAATGGGGTTCCGTGAAATCGACCCATGAATTCTTCGCGGGTATAATCCCGGGGCAAATCTAGTCATGAATATAGCCGTAGCATGTATAATCCTGTAAATTAATGTCATTCCGACGATTTGAAACTTTGTAAAAGTCTAATCGAATAAAGATATTTTTGACTTTGACTTTGACTTTATAATATTCGATTATAATTACATGCAGGAATAACAATAACAAAAATACAACAACAACAATAACGTAACATTAAAATTGGCATCAGTACCTATTACTTAAGTGGGTAGTCTAAGTGGGCAGAACTAGTTACAATATCGACACATGATATCGGCATATAGTTAACAATATTCATTGTGTTCTGTGGTGGCCGTCTGTTTGCTAGTCGACTGCAATTGATACTCGTAGTGTCGGTTCAAGCTTCAAAACCAATGAGTTTTTATAATCGTACTAAGTTTACAGTGATTGTGTCGGCTTGACGGTAACGGAAACATAGCGAGGAAAAGTGCTTGCGAAAATAGGCGGGTAATAAAAATATTGATGTGTTTTATTCGCGCTTCGCCATATAGACAGACAGTGACAGATTAATAAAATATCTACTTCAAGGTCAACGCTCATAACTCGTGACGACATCTTTGCCTATTGTAAGAAATTTGACTTTAAGTTGCGTCTAAAATACATCGATAATATGTCATTCACGCGGTCCTAAAGAATCAAATCATATGTTTTTGGTACCCCTTAACGTAAGATCGAAAGGCAATGATATAAGTCTTTTTAAAAGAGATACCTCACCAGTGTTTCCAAATTGAGGCGCTCAAGTTTCTCTCACTTGTTCAGCTTTAGCCACTGTTCTCAGTTGCTCTCAAGTCACTTAAGTTACGACTGATATACGTGTATATCGACCATATTAAACTATCTATCTAATACCCTTAAACGAGCAAAAACGAGCAATTCTCCAACGTTTTTCATGAAATTTAAAACGCAGGTGATTTTGGGGGTCGATCAAAATAGGTTTAATTTTTAGAAAAAGCCAAAACAGCCGAATAAATCTCGGTTATCCGGGTACTTGCCATTTGTCAAGCGTACGCTAGTTCCTAAGGAATTAAACTATATGTGAGATTGAAAATCAATTTAAGGCTTTTAAAACATATGTAGATATGTCAATAGTGACAAATTGTTTTGAAATTGAGGCGTTCAGATTATCAGAGGACCTAGTGCGAGTTTTTCACTGCCGCCGTCATAAGTCACCGCGTCGACGTAGGCACTCAGGAACTTTAGCTTCTGTCCTAAGCTGCATTGAAGTTTTCATACTAAGTATTTGACAAGTGACAAACTGTGCACGGAACACTTTTGCCTTCGTTTTGTGAGTGAAAACCCTATCAGTACTTTTAATATCACTGTCAAAAAACGCATTTGATTGCGTGCATACAACTTGGCTAGGGTCACAGCGCACCTTTGTCGTTAAAAAGATATAATACACAAGTTGCAGTGTTACACACGTATGAAGTCGTAATCCGTGAGTAATGGCGATCTGAGTCAAAGCTCCGATTTAGATGCACGCCCCATGCCAGGACTAACAGACAGGATTACAATAGATTGTGCTCAGTGAAGGGTTACTTTAGATATTGTTTTGGGATTTGCAGTTTTTAACTTCTTAAAAGGTGTGAGGTCCTATTTGACACGCACGATATATTTTATGTTTATTCGAGATTACTATGCCAACTCGTTTGATGCCGGTGTTGGAATTAATCACATCATTGATTATTATATTATTACTAGCTGTGCCCCGCGGTTTCACCCGCGTAGATTTAGTTTCATCCTTATTGTCGCGGAACCCTAATATTTTTTATAAATAAAAGCTGCCTAAGTTACTCCTTGATATATAAGCTACCTGCCAGTTAAAGTCCCGTTCAAATCAGTCCAGCCGTTTCGGAGATTACCCGGAACGGATTACTCGAAAATTGCGCGATTTAAATTCTCGTGTATTTGTACTCAAACTTTGCAATTGTTAGCGAGTAGCGCCATCTATGTAGCGAGTGGAGAAACGCTGGTCATGTTTTGTAAAAAGGGCAAAGGTTTAAATAATATCAATTAGTGTGAATGATCCTAAATAGTCTTATACTATGTATTATAGTGAGCGATGTTTTTCCCAAATCCCACACCTGCGCGCACGCAACCCATTTTCGCGGCCTTGTCTAACAATAGAATCCCTATAAAATATGTCGCACGCGCGGCTTTTCGCTCAGTGAATAAAATCTAGCTCTTTCGAGGTGAATGCACCAATGAATGCTTATAAAATTGTTTTATTTCAATTCAGCGTCAATAAGCCATTTGTATAAAGAATTGAGGTGATAGTGCCGTGTTTTTGGCAAGTGTTTAGAGTTATTTTTTTGGAATATTTTCATGTCGAGTCACTTTTGTAGATTTTATTTAACAAATAATGATTGCTCGACTTTTTGTTTTGTCGTTTTGTGTCGGTAATTTTCATTTTCCGAAATTCAGATACCGTTACACATTACATAACAGGCTTGCATTTTTGCGCTTAAAAGATCAGAGGAGCACTTTTTCTTGCTTTGATACCAACAAAAATGGCTGCAAACTGACTTGACGGCACCGTTGGTCAACTGGCTAGTATACCTGACTTCACTAGGAGATGCAGGTCCGATTCTCGCGTCACTGCAAACATTTTAATTGATGAGCCTTTGTATAATATGTTTTAATTGTACAGTTTGTCTGGTACCCATAGTATTAACAATGGTTAGGTTCGGATTAGATCGTGCTTTATTATTTAACTTCATCTAAGCTGCCTCGTTGGTCTAGAGGTCCCAAGCGCTACTGCGGAACACAAGGTTCGATCCTCGTTGCGGGCAAAGTTGTAGTTGGGTTTTCCATCTGCAATTTCCCAATAGCAGCCCGGAGTCCGTATTAGAGCCCGCTTCATGACCACAGGCTCGCCTTTACTTACATCGGACTTAAGCATAATTGGCGAAATGAGGGTGTATTAAATTGTACTATAAGTACAACTCTGCCTACCGAATACATGAGTACCTCATTCGGTACAAGTCCCAGGCAAATGTAAGCTTCGATTCGCTCGTTTATATACAAAGCGTACGATAAGTCATGTCGACCAAAAAGCTCTCACATAAAATATTGTTCTAGAAATGGTATGCAACCATTATAGAATTTTGGCACTTGCGACATAATACATATAGTGCGTGGCTTCATGCCAGATATATATTTGGGTTCTACTATACCTTCATTGCAAAATTATAGTTCTTAGTATATTTACTTCATGATTCACACGGCCATCTTTATCTGCTAAGTAATTGGAAAAACTTATGTCTGAGAGCATTAGCGATGGATACAACGTAGACACGCTAGACGAAGTTAGTAGTCTGTTAGTAGATTTAGCCCCTAAAGTCAAAGTCAAAGTCAAAGTCTTTATATTAAAAATATCTTTATTCGATTAGAATTTTTACAAAGCACGTTCAAATCATCAGAATGACACGATTTACAGGATTATACTTGGTACCGCCAGGTTCGGAAGGTTACTTTTACTGAGAAGACCCTGGCAAAAAACTCGGTAATTACTCTTTTCAAAAATATTATACAATTTAAAAAAACAAAATAAATCACTTGGGAAATGAAATTTTTATCGACACAGTTTCAATGTACAAATGTCGATAAAAATTAAAGGGTTCACGAAAGGATCTTCGGCCAAGAGAAGGCGTGAAAGTATCTTTTTGTCGAGTTTCTTGGCTGGTTCATCGCAGTAAAAGCAACCAAACTTGGCATTGGGATTAGTGGCTGTAAAAAATTAAGAAAAAACTGTGAGGAATTCACACATGTTTTTAATGGATGTGACGAATTTACTTTCGAGATGTGGTGTTTGCAATATGTGACAAATTTACTTTGTGACGAATGCACAACCATCGCTATTTTGTACTCCTGAGCTTTCGTTCACTTGTTTTACTTGCAATGATAATTTGCGGAAGTTATTACTTATCAAATAATATTATACCAGCTGAGCTTGAGAATTAGGTTTCGATTGGCATAATTTACAAATAGAATTGTGAATTTTAATGCAACATAATAACAAATCTTTAGAAGTGCTTTGGAATAGGTATAAAAGTAGTGAAAAAACCCCTTCACTCTTATTATATCACCTAATGGTAATGAGTATGATTTTGCGGTTTGTGATCCCCTACTATGTTTGCAATAACATTTTATTTAATTATTTTTGTTATTATACAAGTGGCCTTATTTTTCATTAAAGACGAGGGTGTAATAAAGACATAATCCTGAATTTCAGAATCTATTTGCTATCCAAATATTTCAAATTAATCTGTCCCAAAACATGACCAGCTTTTCATGTTGTAGGATAGATATATGATGTTAATATAAAGGTAAATAAAATGGAAGTGTCTGTTTGTCATTCCAAATCAACAGCTTTTCACTAAATGCATATAAAACCATAGTATAACTACGTTGGATATAAATATAAAAAAATAATCTATCTATCTGTCTTCTCTTCTCCATCTGAACTAAATTTAATTTAAAAAATAGGCTTTCGCAAAATCCACCCTAATAGTTAAGTATATGCAGGTGAAACCGAGGGGCACAGCTACTATCTAAATAATATTTATAAGTAAGACTCTCTAAGTCTATCTAAGTGTCCCGACCTTGATCCGAGGATGTGTTCCAATTAGCCACAAATAGACTTTCACAGGCGACCTTCGCCCACCGTAGAGCGTAAATCTTTTATACAAATTCCTGCAAACCATGTGTGAAAACTGAACGTGATCTCATTCCAGGTGGACGTGGCTGTGCTGGATGGACTGTTGAAAATAGCTGATAAAGAAGATTAAACTATGGCTCAAAACGGGTAAGGCTTATTATCCAATGGCATGCTCCTTCCTTTTTAAAACTTCTGACAACATTATACTCCGTTATTTTAAAAATCCATATCTGAAAAGAGATATAATTATTACTTAACCTGGTTTTCTTAGATCTTTCGTAATAAGTGGATTTATGTTTGAAATAAATAAGAAAAAAAATCAAGTAATAGAAGCCAACCAGTTTCTTATAATACAATCGAACATCACTGATCTATCACCTTATATTAAAATACCATGTGAATATCAAGGTGTTAATTTGCTTTCAGCCAATGCAGTTCATGACGATGATAAAAAACATTAGTGAAAAAAGCGCACAGCAATTTTTTTTAAAGATTGAAACAGTTGTTTTTTTATTTTGGGTACTAGTTTCAATGACGATTCTAATGACTTCCGCATAATAACTAGTAGAGAATAGGTCAACAATATAGTAGTCAAAACCGCGTGGTTAGACAGTGTGCAATGGTCGTGAGAGTGTAAAAATAAAGTGATTATTGGCCGCTTTCCAGGTACGGGCCCGGCGGGCACATCGGCAGAATACCGAACTACGGGAAAACTCAAGTCAATGTAAGTGTTACATCACACTATGATTCCTAATAAACCTTATTACTTGTAAATTAATCTTCAATTTAATAATCATTAAATCTTTAACGTTAATCAGATTCCTCTAATAAAGATCACAGAATCCCTGTCTATTAAATTATTACACTTTTTCAAAAGTTAGCCAAACCCCATAATAGCATACACCATGCAAAGCTGTGTCAATAAATCAGAATATAAGTTCTAATTCTAAACATGTGTAGAACATCCGAAAATAAATTGGCATTCGTTAATAGAATATTACTAACGTTATGGATTTATTTATTTGCCAGGACTCAAATTACTTTTAGCGATGACGTGCTAAGCACCTATTAATCTAAGAATAGTTTATAGTGTTACATTGAGCATGAAACGTGTAACACGTTACTTATGATTATAATTTTCAAATTACAGCCGATGGGAAATGTTGAGCCGCCAGCATGTATTCAGAACGCGATGATGACGAAGGACAAGAAACCTTTCACATACACTCCAGGAGGTCTGGACCTGTCTCAGATTCGCACACCAAGCATGGCGAGACGAATGGCGAGGCAAAAGTCTTTGGAGGATCATGAGCAAGCTTACTATCAACCACAACAAGCTAATAATGGAGGCTATCAACAACCACAGGCCAACTATGGAGGCTATCATCCTCAAGGAGGTCCAGTTCCCCCTCCTCCGCCTCCCCCCAAGGCCCCTGTGCCACCACCACCTCCTCCCATCGTCATCGAAGTACCAAATTCAAAGTCGCCAAAACCTGTAGCACTTGGAGAAAGGCCTGAGATTGTTATTCCAGAGAATCCAATTGGTATGCTGAGAAAAACCAATAGCCCGTATCATTGGGAGGCGGAACAGGCAGACCAGCAACGTATAGGGACTGTACCTAAGTTTGTAGAAAAAGTGCCTAGCCCTTTGACAGTTAAGATGCCTCCGTCTTCGTTCTCACAACAGCAGCCTCAAAGCTACACGCCGCAGGGGCAAAACAACTTCCAGCGCGGTCCCTACGGCCAACCCCAACCTGAAAGTCCGGTCCATAGACCTGAAGCTCAATATGCAAACCAGAAATCGTTTTCACCGGGTGCAAGTGGCTCACCTCCAACTCGTGAATTGTTGCAACGACAGGATTCTCAATTTAATAAGAGCCCTCAACCATTCAGCGGTCAATCTCCTCTGAACAGCAGCTCTCCATATTCACCATCTCCGAACAATAACTGGAGACAGCCAGAAAAGAGAGATTCTCCAGCCCACAATATTGTAAATAACAATTCGCAACAATCCCCACCACAGCTCAACCGTGGCCAATTTTCACCTAACACACAACAGTTTTCACCAAATGTCCAAAACCAAAGTCCTCCAGCTAACTCCAGTCCTGTTTTCCACACTCTACCCCGTGTTGGTCAGAGGAATCAGGAAGCGGTTAATAACAATACCATATACAATAATACGAACGAACCCAAGCAAATAAGTCCTCAAACTGATAACTCAGCACCGTGGAGGACAAGCACTTTGAATAGACATTCTAAAGAACCCGAGCCCCCACAATCTATTTACCATAATATGCAGAAAATTAATCAACAACCAACCTACGTACCTCCTTGGAAAGCTAACGAAGCCAACAACAACACCAGTAATGAAAACAGCTACATTCCGCCATGGAAACAAGAGAACAAGCCTCAGCAGCAACAACAGACTGCTTCTCAACGGCCAGTACAGGATTCTAATAACAACAAGGTGCAGGATACGTACACTCCTCAGTGGAGATCCCAAGACAATGCCAACAGAAGTCAGAACTCTCCACCTACCAAACCCAATCAGGAACCACCTCGTTATCAAACTACGATGTCCATTCCTGTAACTCCAAAGAGACAGCCACCGCAACCCGAATACAATCCAGCGCCACAGAGAGAAGCAGTATATGTGAACCAGGAACCAGTTTATTATTGCCCAGAAAGCCCACAAACAATACCACCATGGGTAAAAACCCAAAAAGAGAAAACCAAAACTCCACCACCTGCTTGGGTTCAAAAGCCTTTGGAAGGTCGGCGGAGTTCACCCAGGGAGTTAACAACACCTCCAAGGGAATTTAACCAGGATCCTGAATGGGTAAGGAAGAGCAACGAAATGCAGCAAAATGTCCGAGACGTCATCAGTCCTCCGAAATACCAACAACCGGTGCAGCCTACTTGGTCAACACGACCTTCCGAGAACCGTAAAAGCTTGCCTAGGGATCAAGCTCCCAACACACAAGGAAACAGAGTAATACCTATTCAGATGGAAGTGTCAAGTGACATGAGAGATCAGGGTAGACAAGGAAATCAACAGCCTCAACTAAGAATTGTCATTGGAATGAACGAGAATCCGTCAGGCCAAGGAAGGGCGGAGGTTCCATTCTCACCACCAACTCAGCGGATTATGAGAGTGCTGTCTCCACAACTAGTTAGAATGGACGAGAGTCCAGCTCAGCCTGAGCTACCAACTCTGAACAGGAGTTTCCAAAACACACAGGATAACCAGCCAAAGACGAGGATAATCCCCATCCAAATTGAAGGCGGTGGCAATGGCGGAGGAAACAAAAGGTAAAATTATTTTTCTGTTTCTCTCACAATAATGTATTATGATGACACCTTTACACACAATAATAATTATAGAATCCTGACTGAATCCAAATGACCTGATTAGAACTGCTTCACGGAAGGAGAAAATTGTGCGGTTTTTTAATGTTTACGACACTTTTCACATTGGCACTCAGTAGTTTTGTGCCTTCAAAATCTCATGTACTTATATCCTGGTTTCAGCTTCGGTGGGCGGTACTAAGGGCGCTGTTTGCACTGGTCCAAAGTAAACAAAATTTTTACTGCACCGCTTCGATGAGTCAGTGTTCCGCTTGCTTTATATTTAGCACTCCGCCTCGCAAACACGCTCTAATTTTATTTACTTCACTAATCGATACATTTTTCGCTATTACTAGTAATGATACCGCGACTGGTGTTGCGATGGTCACGACTTTAAGCGTCATTATTTCAATGCATTCTCATTTGATTAAGAAATTCTTTGTGCATTGCCGGCTTATTACATACTTTTGAGTGTTTAAATGTTTAACGCTTTAAGAGTTTGAGTTACAAATTAGGGTAACCAGTTTCTGTGGAAAAAGTTAAATTCGGGAAGTAATTACTAGTTTTTTGTGTAATTAAGATAAGTACAAAACAGACCAATCGTACAGACAGATGTAATCAACCGCTACCTATTTAATATTTTGGTCTTGGTATTAAAAACAAAACGGTGATTCCACATTCCTATTGTGATACATAACAAATCACACGCCACTGTTATGAAAATAAGATGAAGAAATCTCATAGATTTTTTTTATCAAAATAGACAATTCATGGGGTAAACAAATTCTCTTCTGAATAAAAGAATAAAGAAGAAATGCCTCAGAAACTATAAATAATGACTGCGGTGTTAGGTATAATAGGAATAGATATCGTAGCGTACATGCACTAGGTCGATTAGTATTACGTCGATTTGATTTAAAGTTAATTTTCGCTCCATGCATCTGACAGCATTTTAAGGCGTCGGTCCCGGTTGTGAATTGAACTTTTTCCTCTGTAAAACTGATGGATACTAAGATAGCAAATCATTTCGTGTAATGATCAGATAATTGGTCACATGGGGTTAAATTATACACAAGCATATCGATTGATCACTTAAGCAACAACAACCCAAACCAGTAATTGTATGGGTGACCACCCGAGTTCACGTTGCCAATTTAACTTCTTTGGCAATCGGTACAGTCTGTCAGAAGCCTAAAATTCTGATAACTGTTTTAACCCAGATTACCGATTATCCTCGTAAAAGGAGTTGCAGAGGTCAGATAACAGCATAGAATTGAATCAAGGACTCGATAATGTATGGGATAAGGCCAGGGAGACGATGATGAGGTTTATATCGTCTTTAACAGTTTGTGAGTTAGGTCCAGGGCGGTGACGCTTCTTAATTAATGCTACATGTTGCAAAATATCTAAACATATCAATGGTAGCTGATGGGATCACGAGTATAGTCCCGCATGCTTCTAATCTCGCGGGACTATATTTAAACGCCCTCAAAAAGACCTCTCTCTGTTTTCACAATGTGATGGCACTCATTTGACCCGATTGTGTATTTATAATTCGGACTTACTATGAAATTGTTACTCTACTTCTTTTGATTGAAAAATAAAATCATACCAGTGTTTTGTTTTAACTTACATGACTCGTCAAGATTTATTGAAATACTTATATGCAGAATTACATTTGATAAAAAAATAATGCCTTCTTCAAATCTATGTATAGGATGTCTTAAATGCCACCTTTTAAGTAAAGCTTTGGATAGTATAGGTGACACTGAACTGCTTGCAGAATATTAGACGCTTCCATGATCTACATGGAGCTATGGCCTTTAATAATATATCATCAAGATAAGTCTTCATGAAATTATGTGTCATCGTGACAGGTCATACCTTCATAGTACAGACAGATGTGTGTGTAAAAAATCTTTGAAATATCATAACACTAACACAATGTAACATAACTCATTAAACTTGATTTTATAAATACTGTTCTAAAAAATATGTTCTAAATTCCAGTGTATATTATCACAAGTTCACGCAAGAAGGGCCGCCGCGACAGTCTAAGGCTTTCAAGGTACTGCAGATCATCACAGGAACCCAGGATGAAGACCCCATCCAGGATATGGAGAACCTTAATGGGTTTACAGATTTATAGGTATTATAAAGGAGTAAGAAGTATTATGTACCTTTTTATGCTTAGACCTATGGCGAATGCTTGCACTCGAGTTTGACACATGTCTTTAGAACTTAGAGAACATATTATGCAAGAAACTTTTAGCGACCGTTTTCAATAACCTATAGAAGTTAACAGATGGAATGCTATCTGTCAGATTTGATATATCCATACTTAGTGCCTGAGACCGGCGATGGAACTTACTCGTCTTTGGTGAATAGTTGTTGAACTACTCTGTCTACTACTTCGAGACCCCTTTTGGGAGGCATATCATCAATTTAATAATAATGTTAACAAGCGATAAGTTATTGCAATGAAATAAGGACAAAATTATAGATTTTTATATCTTTAGTAATCTAAATGACAGAAGGATAGAATATTGAAAGCGGCCGTAAGTTTGCACATCTCGCTAATGAAATATTTCACAGACAAATTTTAGTTTGAGGCTAGTAATAATTCATTATACCAAATCGAACATATATTTATATATGTACTTATTACTTATATTCTGATTTAATTGGTAGGCATACGAATAATATAGATACGCTCTCGATACATAGATAGTATATCATATTCAAAGAAATCCTTAAGGTGTGTTCTTTTGACGCAGGAATAGAATATATTACATGGTTATGTAGTTATATTACGTACATAATACTTCAGTGACTAAATATCCTCAATTTATAGATTAGTTTATTTTTAATTAAGTGATTATTTTGCAACAACCTATTTGTAAACATAAGGGTGATTGATTTATTTTTGTGTTATTTGAAAAAAAAGTTGAAAAGATATAACTCTTTAGAATGCGTTCTAAATGAGAAATAATACCTTTTCGTTTTATTGGTTATGATAAAGAATTTATTTTCTTTATTTTAACCAAAGTAATAAATACAAAGTATACACATCAAGTTGTTGTAAAATAATATTTATTAAATTAATTAAAAGAAGTATCGATCACACAATTAATGGTTTGTTTAAATCATTCATTATAACTTTATTTAGTATTAACAAATTATACAACTGTATAAAAATAATGAAAAGAAAACTTTATTTTTAGAATTATTTTATGTGAATTAAGTGCGTTAAATAAATTGCTTTCATTATTAATAATAATAAAACTATGTTATTTATGCCCACAAACAGCTAGCTTACCAAAGAATACTATAGAAGTTAATTAGAATATAATGGAAACTATTATAGTTAATAAAACTATCGGCATTTTAGTGTTTAAGAATAATAATATTGTATCTTATATCAATATCTTATAATGTTACCATTATTGTAAGATTTTTTGTGATTATTTAATTGTAACTAACACAAATCTAACTCCCTATGTTTATTTATGTAAGTATATTATATTATAATATATTAGTTATATTTTCCAAAATATATAATTATTATTATATTGAATATTCAGCCTTAACGTTTCAACTAACAAAATATTTCCAACTAATCTGATATTTATTGTATTATTCTATGATTTTATATATCGTATGTTTGAAAACTAACAAATTAACAGATTGGTTTTTTGGCGATGACTGTTCAGTTCCAAAAGCAATTTTCAGCTCGTTCTTAATTTCCCAAAAAGGTTTTGTATTTGTGAATAACCAAAAATAATGATTTAATACTTTTTTTGTGAAAATTAAAATGATGTGACTGGTAAAAACGGGGAACAAGATTAGAAGAAAAAGGAATTGTAAAAGGTGAGCGATATTCGCGTTCGAAATGAGAAATGCATACGAATTTGAATTTTAGATGTAGAATGTTGCCAGTATTTACCAGTTTTCGTTACTTTATATCGGATATGTTTAAATTGAAAACAGACAAGGGGTGTGGCAATCTAGTCAGTGTGCATTATTTATTAATATATTATTATTACATAGGTATTATAAATTATATTTTATATTAAATGTATCTTATTACCTACATAGTATAAGTAGATTTTATATTTTCGCATAGGGTTATAACTTATTATATTTAAGTATAAATGTAAATTAATTTTGCTAATAAAAGTTAAAATTCATGGTGTTATATTTTATTTCGTGAAAAGAAATAATCTTATTGGATTTACAAATATATCTAGATACAAATAAATAATACAGAATTGTCTTTTTGTAATGTAAAAATTCCAGTATAATTTCTAATGTATGCAAGTATGCAAGTATGCACAGAAATCATAGAAATTATTTTTCTTTAATATAGACTGGCTGGACTGGTATGGCAGATAGCTGATGTAATAGGAAATAATTTGAGCTATTATTATTTCAAATATTATAATTAAAATAATAAATTCAACACCAAGCAGTTACAAGGATAGTTTCAGGAGTAACACGCAATTTATAATCTCAGTTTATTTTAAGACTATTACGAAACGTTGACTTTTCTATACCATATTTTAAATCCATTGGAATCCAACTCCAACATGTTAGTAACAACCGTATCAAAATCCGTAACGTAGTTTTGAAAAACGATGCGTCAAACAGACAATTAATTGTATGGAATTGCTGACTTCAATGTTACTATTGACAGACGAATCACGTTATGTAATCCGACATCCTACAATACTCTTTGGAAACACTAGCTGGTATTTAAAAAAGTTGTAACGAAGAGTGGGTTTTTTCGTCAGTATCCCGTACTTTTTGAATTTTTAGAAACACTGACCTAAGTATTATCCTAATTCCAACAACTTTCGATAGATGTCACTAGACAACGTTTAGAAAAAAGTTTTCATGTGTGTTTTCGATTAACGCCCAAAGAAGAGTATAATGCTACTAAACACTAAATATCTACATGCTTACGTATACAATTTTACAACCAGAATAGTTGAACAAACGGCTACCAAGAGATGATGATACTCTTTGTTGGGAATGCACGTAACTCGTATATTAATTCATCATCAGTTATTTAAGAGCTAGGCTCTTGTCGGTGAAAACATATCACGTGCACCCCCCCACTTAGCGACCTGGAGGAACACCGAGGAGTTTAGTCGGTGCGAGTCCGACATAACCCTTCCGCTGCCCCCGCGGCGGTTGGTGTATCCATAACGGATTCTCCACGATAAAAAAAAAAAAAAAAGAATGCTCTTGTCGGTGAAGCATTCGTCGGCCCCCTGTATTGTCCACTAACTCTTTACTTCCTTGTACGACATGACACTGTTCCTCGCGAAGATTTTTTCACAGTAAAGCTAGTGGTGTTTTTCGAAAAACTCATAAGGAATTCGAACTCATTTATTAATAGTTAATGATTTTCAATGTACGTTATATTGTTTTAAATGAATATGTAATGCTATGCGGTTTTGGCAACCATTATATTTATACCTAACCCAATTATACACCACCCACTACACTTGACAATCCATAACACAATATTTCAGTTTATTTTCAGTGATTTTCATGCTTTGACGTAGGTATTATATTTATCTGAAACACTGTATGAGGTGACGTCTTCAATTATGACGAAAACGTATTTAATGTCACACATTCCTGCGGAAAAGCATTTAGTTAATGTGTTCACGAATGCAGTTACAATGATAATGGGATTTATCAAACGTTCTAGACGAGGCTCAGTATAATTTATATTTGTTAAATAAATTGAGAATACCAAACAAATTTACCGGTTTTAAATTAAATAAAATGATATAAATACTTTCATGTTAATTTTTAATATAATACTAGGTTTTGCCTTCACCGTTACACGTATGGTGTGTAAAATCAAAATGATTGCGTGATGTTAAAATTGGCAACTGGCACGAAACATTTCCCATTTTTTAATTGACTTCAAAAAAAGCAAGATTTTTTGTGCGTACATATCATTTGGCACCATCTTTAAAAGTAAGTAAGTAATTGAATTCACATTATTTATTATTCACTATTTTACCTTTTTTTAATATTTAAATACGCTTTTAAAGAACTTACTAAACCTTAGTGTCTCATCTAGTAGCGGTACCTAAATCAATGGAGCCAGAACAAATAGGCGTAATGCTGCCAACATTTCTCTGACGCAAATTCGCATTGTTTTTATCATTGATGCTACTAGTACATTCCTCAGAGCATTTGAATTGATCTCTACGAACCGTTTTATCCAGATATATTAGAATCTAGCTGTGATTTCACCCGCGGTTTCACCCGCGTAGATATAATTTTATAGGTGGCTCGAGGAACCCTAAAGTTTTTTTTAATTAAAAAAAATTGCTTATGTTACTCCTTGTAATAGTAGTTATCTGCCAGTGAAAGTCCCGTTAAAATTAGTCCAGTAGTTTGGACATTACCCGGAACAAACAGACACAGACAGAGAAAAAAAAGTGTGATTACGGCATACTTCCATGTTAAAAAAAATGTTGATAATTTGGAAAAACAAACAGACACTTCAATTTTAAAAACGATAAGAACTTTATTTTCGTAATTAAGGTCTAAAATCGTGTGGCATGGAATCCAGGACAGTATATAAAGCAGTAGACATGTCAGCTTTAACGACTGTGAGGTATTGAACCATCCATTAGGGCACTAAACATTCGGCCTATAAGGCCTCGGACATTAGGCCTCTAATCAAGGGTATAAAGCCCCCCTTATATTGGTATTTTCACGGCAGAATTACGGATATTAATCCAGTAATAATGCATTGTTAACTTGATAGTTATTGCGGTGTTAAACTGACCGTGATTTGATTCCAAAATTGACTTCGGTAATGATTTCGGGTCAGGGGTTACAATTAGTGATCAGTCATAAATTATAGTACATATGCTCATGCCTGTATTCCCCGAAGGGGTATGTAGAGGTGTTGTAATAACAGCACCCACTTATCACAGAAGATGATTAAGTGCCAACGTGACAGATGGTAGTCTATTGCCGTCTCAGGCACTATACGACAATGAGGATTTTTACTGGGAGATGGTCCCACATAACCCCCGTTGCTGGTGCGTATCCATCAAACGGATTTTACCACGTCAAAAAAATTGTATTTTGGGTTCGTATCCCGTGTCAGGGCATAGCAATTTTGTGATTATATGATATACAATACACTGACGTACAATATTGAATAAAAAGAGTATCAAATTTGAATTATTTAGTCTAACCATAAAATAAAAAAAAAATAGATGAGACATCTGATTATCAGATCCTTAGATCACCGTTGCGTAGACGGTATAAAACAATGACGTCACCGAGGCTTGAAATCGCCTCCACACGCCGTTGGGTGTTAATTAACAATTTCATGAACGAACGGGCCGGTGTTATGAGAGCGGCTATTACCTGTGTTGATAGCAAATAGATCCTCGTAAAATGAACACTGAGCTTTATTGACGAACATCTTCGGGCTGCCACTATCGGATATACCCGGGTATATTACACGCTAAACCCGGATTAATGAATCTATACTTCTATACTAATATACTAGTTGTGCCTCGCGGTTTCAACCGCGTAGATTTAGTTTCATCGTTATTGTCGCGGAACCCTAATATTTTTAATAAATAAAAGTATAAGCCTAAGTTACTGTCCAGAAAATTTAAAACTTGGTTTTTTAGTGTCAGTAGCGTGTATACCTACTTTCATATGCATTTAGTGAAAAGCTGTTATTTTGGCATTATAAACAGACACTTCTATTTTATTTATCTGTATTGATGTATACTTAAAGATAAAGCTGAATAGTTTGTTTGTTTGCTTGAACGAGCTAACCTCAAGAAGTACTGGTCCGATTTGAAAAAAATTTTCAGTGTTTTATAGGCCATTTATCGAGGAAGGCTATATGCTATATATCATAACATTAAGACCAATCGTGGGTAACATAAAGGTAACGTTAGCCCAAAGTAGCGATTCCACGCGGACGAAGTCGCGGGCTGAAGCTATTGTATTCATAAATAAGGTCCTGTTACCACGGATAAAGGACTTACACTGGACCATGGATTTAAAATAAAAAGTCTTTATTAGATTAGACTTCTTACAAAGTACTTTCATGGAGCGCCTCTTTGTCCTTTGAAGGACAGGGGCCTTACCATGAGCTCTTATTGCCATGATAGTTTCACTAATTTATAAGACAGATGTATGTGACGTGCATACACCTGTCACTGTTGCACAACTGAATTAACATTGCAATAAGAGCTCATGGTTGGGCCCCAGGTGGAGGGCACGTGGTCAATGGACCGTAAGCAATTGCTTAGCTTTGGACAGACCTCTTTTAAGCTACGACAAACCTTCATAGTCCAGAGTTACCAAGACGGTAATGACTGCAACAAGTGGAGGTGCATCTCGGGGACTGTTAGCCAATGACATAACAGTTTTATCAATCACGACTACTGTAAACGATAGCGAATTTAAAACAAGATTAGAAGAGAGAGCAGTGAAAAAAAGCAGCTGACATAACAACGTATTTATTTGGACAACTTAACTTCTAAAAAACTGAAAGATAAAAAATACAATAATAAAAACCTAACCATAAATAAGAAATATATCAAAATAGTTTCCAAGAACCACTGTGCCAAGAGTCACCGACTTAGAAGAAGATGTTGAGTCTACCTGCTACGCAAGCGACGCTAGTTCAAATCCCAGCAGGGCCTGTACCAATGCGTTTTTCTAAAAACTTGCTTTACGGCGAAGGAAAACATCGTGAGGAAACCTGCATATGTCTGTGAAGTAATTCAAAGACGTATGTGTAGTGCCTGGGACGGCGATAGAATCACCATCTGTCATGTTGGTACTTAATCATCTTCGGTGAAATGTGGGTGTGGTTATTACAGCTCTGCCTACCCCTTTGGGGAATACAGGTCTACACATCGTCTCTTTATATATCTAAGGAAGGCTTAAAGTACTATGATCTAATACGTAATTGCAATTTAAAGACTTTCGGTTGAATTACACTATATCCCGTGAAATCCCGGCTTCGGAGTAAAGCTTTGAACATAAATTGGGAATGCGGAGACAATCAAACTGATCGGATCCAGCCACCGGCGGTTCAATTAAGTCAGAATTAAGTTGTATCGCTCGCTTTTAGGGCTGCTACACCAGACAAAAGTTTTTAATTACGTTTCAACGAATATATTATATTATTACGTTGATCAAATTTTAATTAATATGTTTACTATATATATATATATATATATATATATATCCTAATAAAATTATTTACTTTTTAATGCCATCTAAGTAGTTAAATAAATAATAATAAAGTATTCACTTAAATCTATTGAAATAAAAAGAAAAAAAATAAGTTTACCCGAGAAATATAACAGAGCCGTGGTAGACGAGTGGTTTGAAAAGCGGTCTCTAACAATAAGTTATTCTAAATTGAGGGCGGCTCCAGATTTTTTTCAAGTAGCGGCTGGGCAAAAATCAACAACAACTGTTAGATTTAAATAAATCTTTAAAATAAAAATTTGATTTGTTTCCGAGTATTTACTGTACATGGCAATGGCATGTGGGATGGAATCTCCGCCGTACATAAAAATACCGTCGTAATCCGCTCTTGTTCTAAATTCCTCACCACATGCTTTAAAGTGAAGGAAACCGTTATGAGACCTGCATATGTAGGTCCGAGGCGAGAAAGTCAAAGATGTATAGTGCTAGAGCTGGCTATGGACCTACTATCTGTCACGCTAATAAGTATTAGCGTTTTTTCAGGTCTTCTCAGGCTGAGTTGAGATAGTTGGTGACGGTCCTTGTATGACCTCATTTTGCTATCACAGTTGGACAATGATTATGAGACAGATGTATATGACGTGTAGAAATCTGTCACCGTTACACAGTCAAAATATATTCTTTACTATTAGTTCCGGCTGAAAACAAAAAGACTAGCTAAATGTCTGTTCCAACAAAGTTGTGTTTGATTAAAATTAATTGCTTTATTATGAAATATGTTTGTAGTCAACAGTACAATTTCTTGGCTGACGCTGTTTGATATATTTGTTTGTGAGTCCTACTCGCAGACAGACAGCTATAATACTAAAATGGTCAAGTTAGAGGCGAATTAATTACGAATACACCGGTCTAGTGGTTATCTAGTATACCAGAGCCCCAATTATAGATTTTAACATGATTTTACGTTAACGATATCATCTGCTTATTTTCGTCATTTTATATGAGAATGTTAAAAACCACAAGCGAGTGTTGGCAACTGAAAAACTATACGAATCTACTTGTCAAGGTATCATATAGACTTTATGAAAATATTAATAGAATTAAGTCCTGTTAACACATAGGATTTGCGAAGGATTAATACGTTAATTCAATAATTAGAAGCGTCATTGCTGGAAAATCCATGTCATATCCAAAAGCTCACTTCGCAGAGCGACGGGAAACAGCTGCAAGTAATGTCATATCCAAAAGATTATTTCGTGGATCGACGGGAGCAGCTGTAACTGTGGCATTATCAGAGCTCGAGGTTGATCGTATTTCTAGAATCGTTAAGCCGTCTATTACGTTGACCTTGCACCTCTGTACGTAGTTTGTTCTCTAATTATATAGGTTTATTAGAAAAAAACTGTGCCTAACCGAAGTTCCTCCCGAAATAAAACGCAACGTAAAAGAAGTTGGGTTCATTCAATACTTAAATTAGATTTAAATGTCCTCTCACTTAAATATAAATGGGTTGAATACTACCCTTTTGTAAGAGATGGCATAGACCCACCTTGTGGTGTAAATCTGAATCGAACATACAGATGTCTTTGAATTACTTCTCAGACATATGCATGTTTCATTACGATGTTTTCTTTCGCCGTAAAATCACGTGGGATGACATTAGTAGGCTTACGTTTTTTAGAAACCTCATTGGTGCAGGCCTCTGGGATCGGAACTTGCGTCGCTTGGTTACGTGAGGTGTTTTTTTTAATTTTCTGTCCCTCCCTCCCCCGTTGGTGAGATGTCGTGAGATTTTGTTCAACCTCCTCCCCCAACCCCCAATCTAACGTGAGATTTTCAGAATGTGGGTTTCTTACGTAAATGCGTTGGGTTGTTATTGTAGAAAGAAAAAGCTGAGTTTTATAAATGTAATTGTTTTGTAATAATTGGATTGAATGGACCAAACAAGTATATTTTTTTTTGTTTCAATCAGTACAAAAATTGCGTGATATTTGTCGAGACCCTCCCTCTCCCTAACGTGAGATTATATGAGATTTGACTCGACCCCCTCCCCCCCTAAATCATCTCACGTAATTTATGGACGCCCCCTTGCGTATTATGCGCCTGCTCACACCACGGCCACCACGGCTTATGTTATTTAATGCTCGGGAGAATGGATGCGTGTAAATCAATAGACATCGCAAGGATGTCATAAAAAAGTGTCACATAAGCCATTGAATTAACGATATGCAAACGCAATGCATAGAAAAATAATAAGCAAACACATTTTTTTTATTATAAAAATATTTCATTTCACGCTGTACGTAAACACATAAATAAAACCACAATAAAGCGGGCAATAATTAAACTGGATTTATGCCAGCCATGACCTGAAAGATATACATAATTTCGTGAGTTTTTACTAGACGTGCCACGTCTAAAACATCGCGCCAGTGAAATATCAAAGTGTTTTGGACTTTATGAAACGCTAAATTACTTAAAAGAATGAAGAATTTACTACCTGAATAAGTCATCATCTCCCTGGCCTTATCCCATGTATTTGTGGTCGGTACTTGATTCAACTCGATGTGGCTGATCACCTGATTTTTATACGAAGCCACAGCCATTTGACCTTCGTAACCCCTTTTTCGAGGAAAATCGGCAGTCTGGGTTAAACCAGTTGTCAGACTTTCTTAGGCCTCTGACTGACCTGTAACGATTGCCAAAGATGATAAATTGGCACCCGGGACCGACGGCTTGTGCAACGTGATCTCCGAGGCACGGAGGGAACTCGGGCGGTCACCCATCCAACTACTGGCTAGGCGTATTGTTGCTTAACTTCGCTGATCGAATCATATGCGCAATAGCAACTGTGCCACGAGCTCCTCAGTGAATAAGTATTTCTGATTAAAATACATGCCTGGTAGTTGGATTGGATTGAACCAGTAGGACATTACAAGATCTTCCGTTTGAATATCGTGGCTGCCAGACTGGGGACTATACCTCCACAATTAAGAAGAACGGTCGTTTTCAGTACTCTATCCATCTGCATCTAAAATGAAGGCATGGATACATCAAATCTGAGGATAACTGGGGATAACAATCTGCCTGTAAACTTCGATAGGATATTTTAAACAGTCGCTAAGCTAGCCACTGTGTGTGTGTACATAACAATATCTATACATCTATACAGATAAATAAAATTGAAGTGTCTGTTTGTAATTCCAAAATAACAGCTTTTCACTAAATGCATTTAAAGTATACACGCTACGGATACTAAAAAAACAAGATTGAAAAATTTTCTCTGTCTGCCTGCCTGTCTGTCTGTTCGTTCCGGGTAATCTCTGAAACGGCTGGACCGATTTTAACGGAACTTTCACTGGCAGGTAGCTGATATATCAAGGAATAACTTAGGCTATTATATAACTTTTATTTCTTAATAATATTAGGGTTCCGCGAGAATAAAGATGAAACTAAATCGACGCTGGTGAAACCGTGGGCCACAGCTAGTTTTTAATAATATTATGTGTGCAGTCTGTATTGCGTTGTTATTCAATAACTAGCGGTCGTCACGCGGTTTCACCCGCGTAGTCCTCGTTACCGTGGGAGTACGGGAATAAATACCTATGTAACTCGCTGATGATGTAGCTATCCATTGCTGAAAGATTTTTCAAGAACGGTCAAGTAGTTTTTGCAAACAAACAAACATAAATACAATCAAATCTTTCCTTTTTTTAATATTAGTGTAGATATTGTGAATACCAACAATAATGTATTAACAAAAAAAATGTGTGTGTGGCTAGCCTTAGAATGAGAGTGTTCCTGCGGTTATAGATCGCTTTATGCCCTAGCTCTCATATTGGGAGAACATAGATAATTAAATCTTAGACACACATTAATATATTATATCGGTTGTGAAGCGTAGGAGGTTTAATGGCAGTTATATAAGACACATGTGCCATTTAATGTGCAATTGTAATGGGACAACGTACTTACTGGCATTTATACAATTTGAATTATATGCTTATTTGTTTAATTAGGTAAATTATTATATACTGGCTGTGCCCCGCGGTTTCACCCGCGTAGATTTTGTTTCTAATAAATAAAAGTAGCCTAAGTTACTTCTTGACATTAGCTACCTACCAGTAAAAGACCCGTTAAAATCGGTCCAGCAGTTTCAGAGATTACTCGGAACAAACAGATAGACAGACAGACGGACAGACAGACAGAGAAAAATTTTAAAACTTTGTTTTTCAGTGTCAGTAGCGTGTATACTTTCATATGCAATTAGTGAAAAGCTGAAATTTTGGAATTACACGCAGACACTTCAATTTTATTTATCTGTATAGATGTATATACTAGTGATTGCGGTGCGGTGGTCGTGGGGTTCGAGCAGTCACCTCTATAATGTTTATTTCCACTGGAGTAATTTCTCCGTGGACGACATTTGTACTGACTGCCATCTGATTTTCGTAACCCCTTTTACGAAAATAATCTGTGTTAAACCAGTTATCAGACTATCTTAGGCCTCCGACTGACCTGTACCGATTGCCAAAGATAGGCAAACGAGAGCGACGGCTTAACGTGATCTCAGAAGTACGGAGGGAGCTTGGGCGGTCACCCATCCAACTACCGGCAAGGATAACTTCACTGATCGAATGGTATGCGCAATAGCAGCTTTGCTATGAGCTCCTACAGCGTACGCCAGCTACATTAGTAAATAAAAGTATGTAAATTTGAAACTATGAGTATGAGCCATAAATATAGAATGTCGACCACATTCAGTATTCTTTCCGTGAACGTGACACGGGAAAGCGGAAGGATCGACACTAATTAGCGAGTGTTAGACACAGTAGAGAAGGCAACAGTTACGCAATGCGGTCTCTAAATAGATTACTGCTAGAGTTGTTCCCGCTTGCGTCCGCGCACCGACCTTGATGACGACACTGATAGATACCGAGCTTTTACTCTGCGCTCTGCCGACGTACGAATAGAAAACATGCCTAGGGTTGTGCAAGCAATGCATTCTGCTTAAAAAAAATCTAAGACGTCCAATTTATTTATTATATCTTTATTGTACACCAGAATGTTATACGAATAAAAGCTGCAATTAAATTTGAGTATAATGGACGGCTTTATCACAGACGGAGATCTCTTACAGGATAAGATACTTTTCTTATCATAAAGCTTACATTTACGAATACATCACACAATTGGTTACCTTTAATTTACTTATTTACAGTTATTCCTTATATAATCCATCCATTATACCATTAGACTTAATCCTAAGGCGGCAGTGTAGCGCTATATGTCAATACATATATAGGAATGTAATGTATTTTTTCTAGTATTGATCGAACCCTTGCACTCCAAATTCGCAAGCAGGACAACTAACCACTAGACTGGATTAGATCCCCAATATATAAATTTGCTCACATAAAACAAACAGGATAAGAGATTATTATCTGTGCAGGAAAAGATACCTCAAAATGGTGCGATAGGCGTATTGCTTAACCAACAGACCAAACGACTATTCCTCAACAAGTGGCAGCCCTGAATATGTTAAAAGCGATGCATTAGCGATAAATATAACCGAGATTCGTGGACCTCGCTCGATACCAACGTTAATGTAACATGATGCACAACTGACCATACATCTATATGGATTGGTTTCCCTACGTATTTAGTTATACTAAATGCAACGTTAAGGTGGAATAATCTTCTAAATTTCACGTCTATAGTCCACCAAGGGTAGGGGCTTATTCCCAGACATCCATGATATTACCTCCACGGCTTTTGTTTTGGTATACAAATGACTTCTCAAGACATCCAAGAAATTAAATTGTCGTGGAGGTCACGGGAATTAATGTATGAATGTTTATTTATCAAAATCAATGGGCTGTGTCTCGCAATAAGTACTTATAGTACACGCTCATTTTGCCGGTTATGTCTAAATCCCATGTAATGAGGGAGAGCTTATTGTCGTGCTAAACCACGTACTAATCCAGTCTTAAGGATAGCAACTGGGAAATTTTAGACCCAATATAACACTTTGCTCGACCCGGGGATCTAAATCAGCTTAGTAAACAAAATGATAATAGACTCACTTCCAGGAGGCTTCCTGGACCTGGACCATTAACGTGTTCAATTCAAAGTTGCTCTATGAGTGATTCTTAAAGTGATGCCCTATGCCATAACGATTCGATTATACATAGAATATCGATTCAACTCTTTGATTTCGTATATTTTTTAGATTCTTTACTTGTATTTAAAATTACCAAAAATTAAAAAACCACAGGTTATGCGTTGTTCAAAATAAAATAAATATTTTGTCTGAACGCATCGTCTTAACTACATTACGGATCTTGATACGGTTTTTATTAGCATGCAGGAGATGACCTCCGATCTCTCGAAATCCATATACCTAAGATAAATCTAATAATCTATGCTAGTCATATTATAAAGAAGAAATATTTGTATGTAAGTACGTTTCTAACGAATTGGCTCGAAAGTTCAGGACTGATTTAAAAAAATTCACACCATTTGATTGCTACATTATCACTGATATAGGCTATATTTTATCCCCGTACCCTCACCGAAACGAGAACTACGCGGGTGAAACCGCGTGAAGTCCGCTAGTATTAGATAGATAACAAAGTAGAAAAGTCAACAGTTCATCTTAAAAATCGTAACTCGAAGTGAAGGGAGGGCGGGTTGCTAGTATAAATACAAAAGCCAACTTATTATATAAGTTTCGTAACAAATGCCGGCTTCATGAAACACACGCAGCCAAGCTAAGCGTTATAATTTGTTGTGTGGCACGTACCTAATACAGAGTTGGCATTACGCTTGGAACTCCTCGCCAAATCGACCAAACAAATTATAGGAAATTATAAGCAACCAAACCAAGCGTACGCCAGATATTACCTTCTATTACAAGATGTTTGTTTATGAACACACTATTTGGGTACAGGATGGGAAATAACAACGAGACTTGGAAGATGTCTGTGTGATTTTGAAGGTAATATTATTTTCTTTTCTTTTATATAGGAACTGCATTCAACATTCTTTATTGATTGAAGAAGTGCAAATCGGGAATACACCCAAAAACAAGCTTATTGGCCACTACTTGATTGGGGCTATTCTCCAACTCGCCCCAAGAGTGTCCACTTAATGAACTCACTTAATATTTCGTCATCTGAACACGTCAATAAATCTACCTAGTGAAGGTGGAATTAAATAACATTATGTTTTTATTCTCGCACCAAGCGCTATAAACTGGGTAAGTCCAGTAGGTCTAAAACGGCCATTTTGAGAGAATCATAATGTGATCCGAATATGATTCAGGAATGATTCAAATTTCGCAATTCACCTGTTTGACACTTTCCTATGAAGATTCATAAAATGTTCCACCAAATTTTTATTGCTTTTGTGACAAATAGCAGAACCATAAAAAGTTACTAAGGGACTAACATCTACAATTATTGTAATCATTCGTGAATCATAAATATGAATTGCACCTAAGTGACCATTTTGTCATTTCGGTGATGAATCATATTCGGATCACATTATGATTCTCCTAAAGTGGCCTTTTTAGACCTACAGTTGATGAAAACACAAAAGTGATTTAATTTTAGTTTTTTTATGATATATAATATTTATAATAAGTTACATTAATTTTCAGTTTCACCAACTAGACACAAATGTGTTCAGTTTCTTGTGTCGAGTTAGTGAATGACCCGTTTATTGAAAAAAACGTTTGTATTTTTAATATAGAATATCATGGACGGCTTCATGCCTCGTTTAGTTTGCTCACTCTGTATCTGGCGCGTTCCGCATGCAACAAGGAGCTATGTTGCCAGAGCTTACATTAACATACATTCTACTAAATAGCGTTCTTAAGAAAACTGTGTTTTCGGCAGCTCGCGAAATAATTTGTCTGCAAGCGTTGTAAACTGTTCGTGTTGAAGTATGGAGCTGCATATAGAGAGTAATACATACTGATAGACCTTAAGTTTATCTTTACTAAATATTATCTATGGCAATATGATTGTGTTTAAGATATTTCAAATTACAGATACATAATAGTTTTAGAAGCATTATGGTATAAATCATAAATAATAAATTTATGGTTCATTTAATTTTAAATTTAAATTTAAGTGTAGCAACATTTATAATGGCCGTTATGTCAAAAAGAGTTTATAAAAACGATTGTAAACAGTGTAACGCCCTCAGTTCGATTTAAAAATTTGTCGAATAAACGTCTCGTGCAAATTAAATTGTGTTTTATCCACTACCACTTCTAACAATACATAGATATGCCTGTATTCCCCGAAGGGATAGGCAAAGGTGTACGTAAAAATACAACCAGAATTTACCAGTTATGTTAATTCCAATGTAATTCAAATTCAAATTCAGAAATGTCTTTATTTGATTAGACTTTTAACAAAGTACTTTCAAATCGTCAGAATGACACGATTACACAGGATTATATATGCTACCGCCAGGTTCGGAAGGTTGCTTTTACTGAGAAGAACCTGGCAAGATACTCAGTAATTACTCTTTTAAAATAAAGAATTTTACAATTCTGAGTAATAGAATATAAATAAAAAAATAAATAAATAAATATATATATATATATACATATATATATATAATGAGTGGCGATTGGCCCCCCGAGCATCGGAATGCACGTATGGCTGTTGGTCCTACACCTGATATCTCTCCGGTCGTGTCGGATTGCATCCTATCGGACTATGAGACTGAAGGAATAAAGAGTGCACCTATGTATGCGCACACACTTGTGCTATATATCTTGTGCAGATGACCTAAATTCGGTAGGAAATCGTTATTAATAGTGGACGAACCTATTGCTATTAGACGGGCACTAATCCAGACTGCAGGCTGTTTCTCGGAAAATGCAAATGGTAAAACTTAATATCACTTTGCCGTACCCCCGGGGTGAACCCAGGACATCGTTTTTTTTAAACCAACGAGGCAGTCAAATATGGGGAATGATAATAATTTAGCTATACATTATCGAAGCGATGCATTGACATCGACCAAAAAATCTATCTTGTACGAACAAGTACTAGAACACGAATTCAAATTTGGGATTAATATTCATGATTAATGGAATTATGTTCGACCAGTCATTCTACTCCTGTAATTTCTCAACACAAGTTATGCAAACAAGATGTAGTACTAAGAATTGTTTACTAGGGCTTCGCAGGCTTCGTAGATCGATAGGACTACGTCTCACGCGCTACGGTGCTACGGCGCTACGGTGCTACGAACTCTGATTACATTAGTGCTACTTACCGATACGCAAATAAGAGGGATGCTGCTTGTGTAAAGTTAAGATTAGCAAATAAGTGTGCTGTGATTACTTGTACTTGGATTGGATTGAAGTAAAGGTAGGAATGAATGAAGTATTCCATCTTAATGTGTTTCACAGAACAGTAGAAAGGATGTATAAAGGAATGACGTGTTGTTATGATTCTGCGTGCTGTGTTAATTAAAGATTTCATTCATTTTTTCAAACTGTAATATCTGAATGAAGAATTGGTGAATTTCACTTGGAAGATCTAAAATAACCCGTATTTCGATGGTCTACGGACCTATCACTTTTTTGATTGATTGTAATCCGTCAGTTCAATTTCCCACGAGTTATTTTCGTTGCTGACAGTGCGTTCGATACCGTACATCAATATATATTTAGTCCGTTCCCATTATATTGGAGTAATGTGTTCAACAAACCATGGAAGCTGCGTCCGAGTAATAAAGCACGTGATAAATTATATTAAAAAGCGTTGAAGGTCAAGCCGGGCTTAAAGCGACCTCGACATAGACTTTATGAGCTATATGAGAGGAACAGATACGTTTAATGAGGATTTTATTATTCATTTATCGAACGGGAACTTGCATTGAGATATTTAGATATACGAGTAATTCTTGTTAAAAGTATATCTAGCAACATGACAAAAATTGCATGAATAAAGTTTGATTTCGATGTCTGGCTGAAGCCAAGGTTAACCAAGTTTCAAAAAACAAGATCAAAATCGATGGATAAATCACGATCAATCAATAATGCGGCTGTTGATTGTGGGTGAAGCGTGAGAGGTGATTAACGCAAATAAGGCTATTTTGACACTGCCTACCTCGTCAGGGTACTTTACCTACTCGGTGAAAGAGTTCAAGAGTTATACTCATTGGAACTAACGGATACTATTTAGAAATGTTTTTTTTAATGCTTTCTTTCAATCAGTCAAATAAACAGTGGCGGTTCACTTTGTTAAGCTTAGGCTCCCCAAATTGTTAGCGTGGAATGTCCACGCGTCAATTCTGTCGATTGCCAATTAGTCACGTGGGTACAAATTTTTGGTCGAACGCTACATTCAAGGTCACTCATTTGGAACAAATGCGGCTGACTTTACCGGAGTGCCACTTTGTTTCGGGACAAGTTTAGTGTTTATGCTATGTAGGTATTCAATGCTATTTTGGTGAAATGTTTTGTTGATATTATTAGTGATTTATGCATTGAAGCCAGCGGTCTTATTAATATGTTCGATGTGCAACAGTCTTGTAAACAAACGAAGGTTATACAGAAAATTTGGATTGCATTCAATTGTTTTATTTTATACGAAAACTGGACAGTTTTATTTATTTGTAATCAGTGAATATCGCCGAAGGTGAATTAGCTGGAAACGTAGAGTTGGCGTTAGAAGTGTTGCGACCGTCGTGCGCACTTGTCGCCTTCTAGGTTTTCGCTCAAACAATAAAATTATAAGCGATTCGTTTAAAAATAGCCATCGGCGCGGTGGCGGCGGATCGTTCGTGAGACCGGCGTAGTGCTAGTTTGGAGGCCTGGAAGCGTGCGGTGCGCCCGCGCAACCACAGCAGACTGCTCGCAGGTACACCTGTCCCACCTACAATGTCATTATCGCTATTATTATAATACACACAGATAACGAATCCATTCACGCGGTTCCGGGGCGCGTCGACCTTCGCCCATTGCTTGGCAATCGTCAAGTGCGCGAAAAAAATGTGTGACAGAGTTAATTTGGTAGTTTATCTCAGTGTAAGTAAATGTGGCCGTGTTGTGGGAAGTAATTACCGGATAATATGTTAATGACCGGATAATACTGTTGACGTATCGCCGTACCACGCTTGCCTTAATGCCTTCAATCTTAGATTTATTCTTATTGATTAATTAGTTTGTAAGGTTTTCATTTAGTTTGTGTACATGATGCGTTATTACTAATAATTATTATGTACATGGAATTTAATTTAATTTTCCCCAATATATTGTTTGTTGTTCTGTAATATTCGAGAGTGCTTGATTCTTTTTCATTAATATTATGGGAGCTTATTAAACCAAAAAATACTCTCACGCCATCCCAAAAGAGCCCCCGAAGGGACAAGCAACTTTTCACCGATGGTAGTGGTGAGTCCATCGCCATCTCAGACACTTTAAAATACTATAAATAAATACTTTAAAAGACATGCAGGTTTCCTCACCATGTTTTCCTTCATCGTAAAGCTTGCGGAGCGAAAACAGAGCAGTTTTCGAAAATCTCATTGGTATATGCCTTTAGGATTCGAACTTGCGTCGCTTGCGTAGCAGGCGGCTACTGAAACCTCACGGCCACCACGGCCTCAAGAGTCAATTTAAATGAATTATTGACTTTCGCCATAGGAATCAGTAATTAAGTACGAAATAGCATTGAACAAAGCTAATTGATAAATTTACCATATCCCCATAATGAATTGAATACTTAATACTCTTCGCGTTTCGCGTTCAAAAACATCTTAAATAACAGATATACCTCGGGAACTATGCTTATAGTATATTTTTATTAGAACGCGTGGGAGTTGAATTTTGTAACTCTCGTCTAGTACGAAGATTCTGCAATATCAAATCTATTTCCAGTGCCGACATAAATCGCTTTGCTTCAGTGATGAGCGCCGAGTTAGCTCCGGTTGTAACACAAGTGATATGGTTTCAATAACTCGTATGAATGACAGATAAAAGAAATCAGTTCAAACCAACTCTCGGAGCTGCAGAGTAAACAACTCTAATAGCATCTGTCAAGACTATTTTTTCAATATCATAGTTATTAATTGGATGATTATTTTCGTATCCATTACTTTTTATTTTCGCTTCGACCTACAACAAAGTCACTGCTAACAGATGGATAGGTATATGAATTTTGCAATGGGATTCACAAGTCGTCTTTAAAGGGATGGACCCTACCTAAGTTAGTATAAAAATGTAACCTGCGTAACAAAGGTGACTTTGATTGTACATCGAAGATTTACAAAAGTAGCTAACAATACTCAATTGTTTTTGATTTTAAATTAATTAATTTTGGAATTTTGTATGTGCGGTTATTGAATACACTTCTCCTTGTTTTGTCCAAACATCGCCTAAGGATATATATATAGGACTAGCTGACCCGACAGACGTTGTCCTGTCTTAATTATGAGAATGCAACACGTATTCTGTCAATTCTATGTCAAACGTCAAAAGGTTACATCAAAAGTTTTTATTGTCCAAAGCGCTAAGGTTAAATTTAAGGAGAAAGATTTTTCAAATTTTCAACTCAATTTTCTTAGCTTTTTCTTTCTTTAAAAAACATTATCGAAATCGGTCCAGCCGTTAACCCGTGAGGTCGTGACCAAAACAGGGGATTCATTTTTATATCGATAGATAGATAGATATAGGATTTAAAAAAAAATGTTTTGTTTTAAACCATTGTTGGATTCAAATTCACTCCACAAGGTGAAGTGAAAAACCATTCATTTGTTTATACTTAAGAAGGAGGATATATTTTCATTATAAAAATAATACACAATTTTCTTTTCGTTGCGTTTTGTTTTGGGAGGATCTTCGGGGGACAAAAACAACCATGTTTTATAATAATGACAAATTATATACTGTTATTTGGATAATAGAAATGAAACGGGGTTTTTATTTTCATGCCAACTATGGACTTATAAAGTCTTCTAAATCTTACAGTAATTTAAAGAAAAGAAAACAACATTTGGAAATCTGCTTGGGAAGAAATGCAATGACGTACCTACGTGAAGTCGTATCTACGAGATGGCGACACACTTACCATCTGTCTCTTTGGCAACTAAATATCTACGTCAAAAAGTGAGAGTTGTGAAATATCTGCCTACCCCTTCTGGGATCTTCGTAGGCGTGAAAAATAAATCTATACAGATATCTAGACAGACAAATACAATTGAAGTATCTGTTTGTAATTCCAAAATAACAGATTTTCACTAAATTCATCTGAAAATACACACGTTAATGTCACAAAAAAAACAAGATTTAAATTTTTTCTCTGTCTGTCTGTCTGTTTGTTCCGGGTAATCTGTGAAACGGCTGGATCGATTTTAACGGGAATTTCACTGGCAGGTAGCTGATCAAGGAACAACTTAGGCTACTTTTATTTATTAAAAATATTAGTGTTCCGCGACAATAAGGATGAAACTAAATCTACGCGGGTGAAACCGCGAGGCACAGCTAGTCATGAATATAAATAGATGAAATATGAATGTTTTATTTTCATCTTTCCCCGATAAGTATTTCAGCCCATGGAAATAATAAACTATGAATAATTCCACGCTAGTTCGGCCTTGCAGTTAAAATATCCAGTGATGTCATACAATAACGTAACTCAGTGATTTCTGTTAGTTAGTCACCAATTACTACAATTACATTTGAGCACTGGTCCAGGCAATCTAGGTAACTACGTAACTGACAGACAGAATTTGTAGCATTTACTATTTGAATATCGCCAATCTTACGGGAGCCGCCCCAATTTTTGGGATAAAATTATCAATGATATAATTTTTTTCATAGTAGCTCGCCGAAATTATGTAAACACTTAAACGTACATTTAACACATACATTCGATTTTATAACTTTCTTAACTAATAATTAATTTGGTTTAACTTTCAACTCAAACTTGCTACAAAAGCTTTTTACTTTGTGACTTAGGTAATATTAAATCTAAAAAAAATGTCACTCGCGAAGTAAAGTTTACTCGGGTGAAACCGCGGGGCTCAAATAGTAGTCCTATAAAGCAGTATTGTTTTTCTAAGAGTACGTTCCACATTTCAACGCAGGCCTTACAAAGCTCTTACATTACTAATGTCACGTGATCGCGACTGATAGATGTGACACCTTAAGACATCTCATCCATCAATTCTGTCAAACAGATTCACGTGGGAGACGATAATATATACCTAACAGACATTTTCATATAATTTTCTAACATTAGTCTAGTGGTCACAAGTGCGGCTGTAGAACGAGAGGTTCGGGGTTCGTACCTCAGGACAGGCAAAATGTTATCGGGTTTTCCATCCATTCTTTGGTCTGGATAGTGCCCGCCCTCTATTAAATGAGGTTTTAATGTAACCGGCTAAATGTGGATGAGTCTATCTATACTAATATTATAAAGCTGAAGAGTTTGTTTGTTTGTTTGTTTGAACGCTCTAATCTCAGGAACTACTGGTCCGATTTCAAAAATTCTTTCAGTGTTGGATAGTCCATTTATCCAGGAAGGCTATAGGCTATATTTTATTCTCATAAAAATTAGGGTTCCGTAAGAAAATTGCGAATTTGTAACCCAAGGTGTAAAATTGAAAACCTTTTTATGCGTGCGCTGCCAAAACTATTGACAATAGAACAAAATGATGTACTACGAAATTGTAGGTCTTATTAAGATCTACAAAATAGTCCGCGAGAGCATATATCTAACTATTATAGTTTAGTCACAATAACCGCTTTTATGTTCATAAAAAATATTAAATCTTAATATTAATACTTATGCAAATTAAGCATTATGCTATCAAGGGTATTCATGTAGAAGTAAAATACCGTTTGTTTTATTCCAATCGGACATTTCGTTGAGAAATTATCACGAGTATAAAAACGCAAAGAATTGGTACCTAATAAAAAGTTTTATCAACACGTCTCTTTATTCCGGGTAATCTCTGAAACGGCTAGACCGATTTTAACGGGACTTTCACTGGCAGATAGCTAATGTTACAGGGAGTACCATGGGCTTTTTTTTATTAATAAAGATTTAGGGTTCAGCGGTAATCAAATTAAATCTACGCGGGTGAAACCGCAGGGCACAGCTAGTTTATTATAAATATTAGGGTTCCGCGACAATAAAGATGAAACTAAATCCATGCGGGTGAAACCGCGGGGCACAGCTAGTTATAAGTAAATCGCTTCTTACCCCTTCGGGGAATACACACGTGAGAGATAATTTTCTAACATTTACAAACACATTGTATAATCGGGCACCGTGTGTCAGAGAGATGTGTTGGCTGAGTGGTTGGAATAGACGCCTGCTGCGCAAGCAGCGCTAGTCCAGTCTATTAGGTCTATACCCATGAGTTTTACAATCTTTACGTTGAACAAAAAAATTGTGAAGCAAGTAAGTCTGAGAAGAAATTCAACGACTTAGTGCTGGCGTGAAACGGCGAAAAAATATGTACTCACCATGTTTTTATTCCTTATTATGTTCGGTGTCGAAACACCTCTTTTTGTCGAAATGCCTGCGCATTTTTCACCTAGTAACATGTAAATTCAAGCGTATGTTAAAAATGAACTGCAGCAACATTTTTATATACTATAATTTGTTGTCAGTACTCGTACAACTTTCATGGCCAAACGTACATTGTCACGGAACAAATACTGATAGAGAGAACGTATCCATACTTTTAATATATATAAGTCCTTTAGAAAAAATATTATTACAGTGTTAGAAAGCCCACTTACCGAAAAAGACTATAGGCTATATCATCACGCTAAGACCAAACGCGGGTTAAAGTTAGCGTGAGCCCGAAGTAACTATTCAACAAATAGGACTCAGTCGTCAAAATCCGTCAGAATACAAACTCCAGATTGTAACCAGGGCTTTTTTTTTTTTTTTTGGATATGGTCTCTCGCAGTTGGTAGGGGGGAGTTACCTCCACTGCTTAACCGGACTATAGGGCGAGACCCAAGGGCCTCCAGCCGAGCTTAAACTTAAATACTAAGCAACACAGCTAAGGGCGCCCCGGTGCGGGGCTCGGACCTCGGCTTAGGGCGTTGCTGGGGGATGAGCTAGGGAGCTGGATCTGAGTTGTATTATTTAGGGACGTGTTTAAGGCTAGTGGCTCGGCGCGCGCCGGCCCTAGCAGGGGACGGGGGGGACGATGACGTAGAGTTCGCGACGAGCCTCGCCGGCGAGGACGGAACAATGGTCGGTTTGGTGTGTGCTTTGGAGACATTGCTTGCTGAAGCAATGTGATATCGTCGTCAGGGTCAAGGAGAACGTGCCTCGGACGGCGTCGGGAGGAGATACGAGATGGGGTATATCGGGCGGCCGATACGATTAGTTGGTTCGGATGTTTTTGTAACCAGGGCCCCAACCATGAGCTCTTATAGCAATGTTAATTCAGTTGTGCGACGGTGACAGATGTACACTTGTCACATACATCTGTCTCATAAATGAGTGAAACTATCATGGCAATAAGAGCTCATGGTAAGGCCCCAGATCTGTGTAAACTGAGTTATTGTAAACCAGTTTATTACATTGAGTTGTTTGACAACAATTGCATTGTTCCCGATGTGTTTGTTAATGCACCGGAGCGGAATTATAACGTGGTTATGGGACAAGGTGACTCGTGACAATCCCTGCCAATTTCTAGTCTACGTATATAAATCAATTTTGCCGTAACTACGTGTATCTTTGGCTGAATATGACATACATTTTGAATCCCTAATTCACAAGGTAGGCTGGCATTAAATCTAGACAGATTAATAAAATGTAAGTGTCTGTTTTCCCATATTAATAACTTTTCACTTCCGATGCATTTGAAGGTATATACGGTACTGACATAAACAAACTATTAATTTAAATTTTTCTCTGTACATCTCTGTCTGTTCCGGCTAATCTCACAAATGGCTGAACTGATTTTAACGGGATTTTCTATCTTCTCATGTTACAAGGAATAATTTTGGCTACATTAGGTAAAATCACCACCTATGAAATTAAGTTTACGCGGGTGAAACCGCGGGGCAAAGTTAGTTCTTTATAGTAAGATGTTACAAGCATTCATAGGCTGCAGTATCCGCCTAGGAATGTGAAGCCTTACAAAGTCAGACAACTGGTTTAGTCCAGGTTATCGATTTGCCCTCTATAGGAGTTGCAAAGTTTAGATGTCTGTTGAAAGGATTAATTCGTGCGTCAATCCCAGTTATTAGGCTAGGAAAATGATTATATTATATACGTAAAATAAAAAGTATTGGGATTCTTTTTCAAGAAATTCACAATAAACGCTTGGAAATAAAGTTGGTGGTGTTTCCACCCCCGTGCCTTGGAAAGCACGTTAAGCCGTTGGTCCTACGCCTGATCTCTCTCCAGTAGTGTCGGATTACCGTCCCATCGGACTATGAGGTTAAGGTATAAAGAGTGCACCTGTGTTTGCGCACGCACTTGTGCACATAATATCTCCTGCGTAGCCATCTGGCTAATGCCCGTTCAGATTAGCCGCCGTGACCGAAATTCGGTTAGGAGATCGTTAGTATCAGTATTATTATTTTAAGTAGATGTGTAGTCATTGCAATGCTATGCATGTCTGTAGTGCACCGGCGCTTGCGCAATAAAAGTGTCACTACAGACAGGTGAGCGCAATTTGTAAATACTCGTAGCACGTGGTCTGTGGAGGTGAATTACATGACGCCCTCATCTATTTATAGTTTACTAGCTGTGCCCCGCGGTTTCCCCCGCATAGATTTAGTTCCATCCTTATGGTCGCGGAAACCTAATATTTTTAATAAATAAAAGTAGCCAATGTTACTCCTTGAAACATCAGCTACCTGAAAGTCCCGTTAAAATGCGTCCAGCCGTTTCAGAGATTACCCGGAACAAACAGACAGACAGAGAAAATTGATTAAAATTAGTTTTTTTGTGTCAGTGGCGTGTATACTTTCATATGCATTTAGTGAAAAGCTGTATTTTTTTAATTACAAACCGACACTTCAATTTTATTTATCTGTATAGATTTTAATTATAAACTTTTATTAGGTATTTTTTTATTAGGTAGCTCACTCTCTTATTCTTAAAGATAATTTTATACAATTTAAGGTCACTTTATTTTTCGTCTTCAAAAGTGGCAAACAACCTATGCGCAAAAGTGTAAACTGCTTACCACCAGGTTTACTATATGCATATGTGCCTTATCATTACATTATCGACTTCTTCAAAAACATAGGCATTTGTTAAGAAGAACAGGGAGCTAATTATGATCGTTTTAGCAGCGCGTATTAAGAATTTCTTAGCTTTGACGTTTAATTTTCAGGTACCAAAATGAATCGTCAAATCTAAGAAGTTCTTTATACGCTCTGTTTAGACCTATGATGGTAGGCCTCCTGGTATTTTACGCCTAGCAAAAGTAAATAGGCTCTGCGGTAAATGCCAATTTGAGAAAGTATTTGGAGGCACGTTCGGTAAATTGTCTAGTTAACTTGTTCAAGGCTACGAACTGTCAGTTAATGTACGGACTTTATCGGCTAACGTCAAATACCTACCTGGCCAAAGAAACTTTCGGCCCGTAGGGAATATACCTTTTTCGTTTTGATCGGAAAAGGATTGGGTATTGAGACGTTTAAAAGTTTTAGATTTATGACGTGTGTGTGAGTAAATAATAAATGGTTGCTATTTGGTAGTTATAAAATCTTGTTAAATACTCTTAACCATGTTCTTAAAAAAGTATAATTTTTTATTAAATTCCATTCGAGATTTCTTTTTCTGTTTGAATACGTTGTTCTATTGAGCTATGTCAATACGGTTTTTACTAATTTACTGTCTGTTTGCAATTCCAATTTAATAACTTCATTAAAAGCATATGAAAGTATGTTACACGGTACTTACATAAAACAAATCTATTTGAAAAAGAAGTTGTTTGTCTGCCTGTTTGTTATGACTAATCATTGAAACGTCTGGACCGATTTTAACAAGACTTTCATTGCCAGACAACAAATATTAAAAGGAGTAGCTTTTGCTACATTTATTTAAAAAAAGTATATTACATGACTGAATTACTACACTGTGACGAAAATGCCGTAAGTTTTTGAAACTAAGGTGCAATATTGGTATCACATAGAACCATTAACCCGGTAGTTAGTTTACCTCTGTACTGTTAAGGTGCTTGGCCGTCGGCCAAAGATGACGTGATGCACAGGTGATAGAACCGTCAGGTGCCAAGTGTTAATGAACTTCAGTGCGAACACCTTTGATATTAGCAGATACAAGTCAAATGTAAACATGCAGTTAGTGAAAGTAGCCTCTTGTGGATTTGAAAACTTCAAAGACTAACAAACGGCAGCTTTCTTACAGATGCCGTTACGAGTTAAGAGCGCGCAGCGAAAATAAACTCATCATACAGACAGACGTGTGACTCATAAAATGAAAAAGAAAAATATTTATTAAGTTTAGGCCCTGTTAAGGCACTTATGAAGGTCGAGAATTTACCACCGGTTCGGAAACTAGCCATCTGAGAAGAACCGACAAGAAACTCAAGAAATCACTCGCACAAATGACAATAGACTAACCATCTATCACGTTGGCACTTAATCATTTTCAGTAAAAAGTGGGTGTTGTTATTATAATACCTCTGCCTACCCCTTCGGGGAATACAGGCGTGAGTATATGCATATTTAGAACCCAGTTTACAAAACAGAATTATTTATTTCAATTGAAGTACGAGTATTTATTCATTACTAGCGGACGTTACGCGGTTTCACCCGTGTAGTTCCCGTTCCCGTAGAAGTACAGAAATAAAATATAGCCCATATTAATCAGTGATAATGTAGCATTCAAATGGTGAAAGAATTTTTAAATCGGTTCACTATTCTTTATATATATTCATAATATAGAATTAATCTTTGTAAGAAAGTTTCATTTGAAAGCCTAAATCAATGTCGTGCCAGCTAGTGAACTAAATATAAAATGTGTACCAACATTTTACTGTACTGTAAATTATTATATAAAATATACACTGACAATGGCTTCGAGTCGTGTCAAACGCAATATCTGCAATGATTTTAATGGTTCACCCGCATTGAGCCAACCTTGTTTTGGCTAGTTATGTAGGTAACTAATGTAGTGCACACACATTTATTAGTCGCAACCATTGTTTTACATTGTTGTTTCAAATTTAGCCGGGAATTTTTACGGATTTTTATATACGGTGACACTTTTTTCATGAATTTTCTGTACGTTACCGTACGTTAACATTATCACAAACTGAAATGCTTCTTAAATATGGTGCTGGAATAACCACGAATAACTTCAAGCTTTGCTGTTTGTAAGATGCAAATAATGGTAGTCGGGTCTTGAAATATTTTTAAACTAGCTGTGCCCCGCGGTTTCACCCGCGTAGATTTAGTTTCATCTAATAACATCTAATAATTTTAGTGTCGGTTGCGTGCATACTTTCATATGCATTTAGGGAAAAGCTGTAATTTTGGAATTACAAACAGACACTTCAATTTTATTTATCTATATGTATACTCGTAGATACTTATTTTGTGGGGAATTTCGTTCAATATTAATATTATTAATAATAATGCAATAATAATATTAAACAGGAAACCCTAGCAATTTAAGAATACAATAAAATTGACAATGCGAAATGAAAATGTCAGCAAAAAAAAATCGCAAAAACAATAAATCGAAAATTGAAATTCGATTGTAGAATAAAAAACCAACTAATGACATTATAAGTGTAAAGGCAATGATGCATTTATTTGATTTGATAACTGATTCTGATAACTGTATTTAAAGAGTTCTTTTATGAATTATTTTCAAGAATTATTAAAATTCTGAAAAGTAAAGCGATCTTGTCTATGATACCTAGTGCGCCAAAAGTCATTTGCATTCGCGTTGGTGTGAAATGGAACCTAAACGGGCCATTGTCTTAAAGTTTATTGCTAAATACAGGATTCTGCTAGCGACTTTTTGTCTCACTGTTCTTCTATTTGTTAAGACATTTACGAGGCATTTTTATAACATCTTAGAACGTGAATATACGTAAAATCATTAGCTTATAGTCAACTATAAGATAGCTTTTTAACAGACTTCAAAAGTATACTGAATACTGTTTTTTTTCTTTATTTGAAAAGTACTTGACCAAAACGACTTTCAAAAGCTTTATCGTTTCATTCTGAATGCGACTGAGCATTTATGCAGTTTGGTATAATTAAAATGTTGACCACTGTAAGATACACTAGTAGGATACAAAGTCAGGCCGCTTGATTAAACATTTGGTTCAAACCATTGTATGTTACATACTATTAATTTAACTAGATTTTTAATTCACTTACAGACATTGTAACGCCATTAACAGCGCCCCGAAAGCACCACGTTACTAATACGACAAATAAAAAGATATATAGAACCATTTAATAAAAGCATATTTATAAAGAGTCGTGGTGGCCTCAGGGTTAGAGCAGTCACCTGCTACGCAAGCGACGCAAGTTCGAATCCCAGCGGGGCTGTACCTATGAGTTTTTCTAAAAACTTATGTACAGTGATTTCACAACACGTGCTTTACGGTGAAGGAAAACATCGTGAGGAAACCTGCATATGTCTGAGAAATAATTCAAAGACGTATGTATAGTGCCTGAAATGGCGATGGACACACCCTCTGTCACGTAGGCACTTAATCATATTAGTGTGTTGAAAATTACAACACCTCTGCCTACCCCTTCGGGGAATACAGGCGTGAGCATAAGTATGTATGTATGTATACATATTTATAAACTAATAAAAACTTAAACAAACAAACTGTCATCACAACATAAAATCCAATGACGTCAAGACATGTTGTAAACCATCTCATTATTCCTAAAACTTTTTGATATTGAAAAGAGCAATGACATTCTAAAATTCTATTTTATTTTGAATCTGATATTTAAATCATTGGTTGTAACTACCCGACATTTGGGCTAAATTTGTCTACACTATGTAACGATTTACAGTTAGTTCGAAGATTGTTTTGAACATTTTTCATTGGCTACTGACATATCTTCAACATATTTTGTCGATAGATTTATTTCAGTAGTGCAACATAACATAAGGCATATTTGGGTCACAAACGTCGGATTATAGAATATTTTATAGTTCATAGATTTATCACTGAGGGTCGCCATTGCCAAATACATGTATTTAAAGAATTATATTTTTTACTAAACACAGTTGTGAAATGATATAATTGTATATTAATTCAAAATCTGTCTCGTTGGTACTTAATCATCTTCGGTGAAGAGTGAGTGCTGCTATTAGATTCTCTGCCTTCGGGGAATACGTATTTTCTCAGAGTTGCTACCTACAGTACCTTCTTTACACTGAAGATGATTAACTACTCCGTGAAAGAACGTGAGTTTATCGCCGTCTCGGGCACTATACATGTGTCTTTGAATTATATCACAGACATATTCAGGTTCCCCACGATGTTTTACTTCACCTTAAAAAGCACGTGGGGTGAAGTGACTACGCTTAAGGTTTTAGAAAAACTCAGTAGGGCAGGTCGCTGGGTCTCGAACTTGCGTCTGCTCAAACCCTATGGCCACCAGCTCACGGCTCTCGCCTGTTCTGCCACGTTATTCACTAAGGTTTCTCAGCGTCGTACTCTTCGTCGAGTGTCGGTTTCAAAGATACGAAATTGAATCTTATATTCTATGTATTATGTATCAATTTCCTATGATTAAAACCAACGCTCGGCTGGAACAGTCTAGCTTTTTAACGACCACAATACGGCCGCAGTATGTACCCTCTCGTAACGAACGATAAACATAATAAACTAAATATTCCGGCTTTTCATCAGAGCCGAATCTAGTTTATTTTTCCTGTTTCATGTGAATCTAAATTAGAGGTTGAATGCAAATAACATATGCTAGTGTAGCTTTTAACACTGCACTTTATACTTGTCCAGGGAGGGCAATTAATTGATAAATAGTCTGGGAATGCTCTTGTAATGAGATTTTTTTTAATCAAGCGTAGGTACAGACCGCCTCATGGTATGCGGCTTTTGCAGCCTATACTCCTGTATTTCAGAAGAGGTAGGCAGAGGTGTACTTATGATTAGTTTTTTTTAATTATTATATTGCATTCCGGTTAGATTGTATTTTGGCTACTGTCAGTGTGACCGCCCTGTGACGTCACGACTTGGTGCTAGTGGAAGATCAGCGATGGTCATCAAAGTGACAGTCAGATTATTCTGAGTTGGAACTAATTCGTAGCAATAATCTATCAGTACAGCTTATACTTTCATATTTTAGTGAAAAGCTGTTAATTTGGAATTAACAGACACTTCAATTTTATTTATCTGTATAGATTTAAGGCCATGCATTTATAAGAGCACGTATACCGAACATGTTAATCACGTATTAAAGCCTTATTATTCCTTATATTATCGTTCAATTTGATCAAAATATTTTGATAGCATAACCACTGATTTGCGTACGATAACGCTCCGATGGGTTTCCTATCTGGATTTGAATTTTGTTCACTTCAAGGATCATATTATACTGGGATTATCGCCTCAGGAAATCTCAGCCAGGCGAACCTATCTGGTGGAACAGAATTTGCCTTTCAAGCTTGCAAGATTTTACCGCAAGGCATGGCATTGTTTTGTAAAGTTACTGGCTGGGACCGCCGCAAACTAGCTCCGAAGGTGGCTATTCCCTTGCAACACAGCAGGCCATATTTTATCAGCGCTATCTTTTAAACACCAACAAAACCGTTGCGAATCGCCCACTCTGATATAAAATAGTGCACAGATTGCGATGCTCTCGATTTATTGAATGTTACGATCTATTTTCAGCATTTTTTAATACTAACTGTGTTGCGCGGTTTCCCACGCGTATTTTATTTCATGAAAAACTTGTATTTTTTTTAATACTCCTAGATTTTACTGTCATAGCATCAGCTATCTGTCAGTGAAAGTCCCGTTTAAATGATACAGCTGTTTCAGAGAACAAACAGACGGACAGACCGACAGAAAGGCAGACAGCGAAAATTTTCAAAAATATATTTTTTATAACTTTCGTAACGATTCAGTGAAAATCTATTAATTTGGCATTACAAACAGACAATTTTATTTATCAATATAGATGTATAGAGATAGTTTATGATGGCATGTATCCTTTTCCATTTGCTAAACCCATGATCACTCCGAATGGGGTTAACGGCCGTGGAACGTTGGATTCCTGCCTAATGCTCTTGTGATGACTTTGATTTGTTTCTCGACATGTGTTTTTGTTGAAAGAAAAATGCAGAGGGAAATAGTTTAAGAGTAACAACAAGACAAAGACTTTACTAATTAGCGGCTTTCATAGCCTAGGTGAAAAACGTATCTTAGAGATGAAAGGAAATAAAGACTGAGCGCCGTAAGCTAGTCAGAGTCTAAACGAAATTGGAAATTTAATTAATTTGTCGCATATAACCTCGGAAAAACCTACCATACACAGGTGCTGAATTAAAAGTACTCACTTTTGACCGAAGATGATTAAGTGCCAACGTGACAGAGGAAGAGTCCATCGCCGTCTATATATCTCACTATACATACGTTTCTGAATTACTTTTCAGACATATGCAGCTTTCCTCACGATGTTTTCCCTCACCGTGAAGCCCGTGGTGTGAAATCGCTACACATAAGTTTTTAGATAAAGTCACTGGTACAGGCCCAGCTGGGATTCGAACTTGCGTCGCTTGCGCAGCAGGCTACTAATACCTATGTGAAATAAAAAGCGGTACAATCCTCTACATGCTGGGTTCAATCGAATGGCATGTATAAACTTACAATATTTTATACTTAGTTGCCAAAATATTTACCCCCCTATAACTTTTACCCCCTAGGGGTACAAACGATTTAAAAAACGGTACAATCCGGTACATACCGGGTACAATCGGATACACGACGAAAAAAATTTTTTTTTTACTTCAGTTTCCAACTTTAAATAGGTGCTACTAATTGCTTAAACCACAAGGCCACCACGGCTTGAAGCTTGCAGAAAATGTTCATAATTAAGAATTCGCTTTAGCAAATTTGTGCAGTTATGCCAAAGGCAAATTTTGATCACATTAGCAAAAGGCAAAATTATGATCGTAATAAATCTGAAGAGAACAACGATTTCGGCACGTTCACTCACTAATAGTGTTTGTTGTCGATTAAATAGTCCTCACACAGACCGTGGGGCGGACCTTAGCACGTAATTTATTAATTTACAGCATACTTGTAAAGAAATATATTCGTATTTCATTATATCGTTAGGGTTTTCGTGAAGAATAATAATGTAGTGTTTGCAGTTTAACCCTGGAGCCTTGGGGTGCGACTGCTCATCAATTTTTAAAAGAGGTTGTACGTGGCTTCTCATTTCAAGCAGAGGGCTTAGCCAAGTGGCACAAACGCTATTCGAATATAGAGGTGGTCTCTGCCTACCCCCATGGGAAACAGGCGTGAGCACAAATTAACAGCTTTCCACTAAATGGATATGAAAGTATACACAGTTTTGAAAAAAGTTTTTTTTATCTGTCTGTCTGTCTGTTTGTTCCGGCTAATCTTCGATACGGCTGGACCGATTTTAACAGGAGTTTCATTGGCAGATAGCTAATATTTCAAGGAGTTAACTTAGGCTACTTATTGACTTGAAAAAAAGTTTGCCATGAAATTATGTCTACGTGGGTAGAACCGCGGGGCACAGCTAGTTCGATATAAGAATGCCATACAAAGTAGTGCCAAATGTTAGCAATTCTAATAAGTATGAAAGTTTTGTTTCGCGTTGTTATTATGTGGCAAAAATATAACGCAGCCTTGGGCACTGGGAACAATATTCGGAACGTTTGAGCAAAGTAAACACGTGAAACTGAGACCGTCAATTTTAAATACATTAAAAAGGGTATTTCGGTTTAACAATTTTATGGGTAGGTAGGTATTATTTATTCTCATACTAGGGTTTCACCCGCGTAGATTTAGTTTCATCCTTATTGTCGCGAAACCCTAATATTTGTAAGTAATAAAAGTAGCCTAAGTTACTCCTTGAAACATCAGCTTCCTGCCAGTGAAAGTCCTGCCGTTTCAGAGATTACCCGGAACAAACAGACAGACAGACAGACAAACATTTTAAAACATGGTTTTTTAGAGTCAGTAGCGTATACTTTCATATGCGTTTAGTGAAAAGCTGTAATTTTTGAATTACAAACAAACACTTCAATTTTATTTATCTGTATAGATGTATAGATTGTTACACTAGCGCACATCACGTTGTTTCACCCGCGTTGTTACTGTTCCCGTGGGAGTACGGGGATAAAATATAGCCTATGTTACTCGCTGATGATGTAGCTATCCATTGCTGAAAGAATTTTCAAGATGCGTCAAGTCGTTTCGGAGCCTATTCAATGCAAACAAACAATCAAGTCTTTGATCTTTATAATATTAGTGTAGATATATCAAATTCAACCTCCTCAGAGTTAGAATTTTGGAAACTCTTTAGTAGTGGATGTAATTTTGTTACCACTCATCACACTTCCTCCAAATTTCATGTCTCTATGACAAACGGTAAAGGCTATGCGATAAATCAATCAGCCAGGCATTGAATGACATGGCACTTATATCATAACTGGCGAAATGTGGGTATTCTAAAAAAAACACCTCTGCCTACTCCTTCGGGGAATACAAGCACGAGTATATGTATGAACAGCTGCCGTCACAAGTTACGAACGCACAGCAGACATAATAGGGCTAACTGAGTATGTCTTTTATTCACGTCACGCCATACAGACATACAGAGACAGGCTGATATGTAAGTAAGGTGTTGTTTTCGGGGTTCTCATTTGATCGTCCGTCCGTCTCCGCCGGATGTAAAACAACTCCGTTCAGAAACGCGCAGCAACACTTGCCGCACTCAAATCCACTTTCATACACTCACTATATTTTGAGCATGAATATAATCTGTGGATTAGAAATAGAATTAAGATTTACCCATTTTAATATACCTACATTCTGTAGTCTTTTGAGTTTTTTATCGTTTCGCGTCTGCGTGGAAAATAAAACAATTCTTTTAAAAAAAAAATTCTTTCGTAATTCCTGACGGCACATGTTCCCCAAGATCATTGACGTATTTTCCTCATTTTGTATGGGAACGTTAAAAAGCGCCCCTACGACTGTGGGAAGTATTATTTGTGCAAAGTCAAGCGACGATCTTCGAACGTGTCAAAACCTTATGTGTTTGTATGAACATCTGGTTCATGCGATGAGTCGAGCTATCGTAGCAGTATGTTTATAGTGTAGTTATCACATTGGTATGCATGTGACCGTCCTCAGTGCACATGTAAATTTTGAATCGATAATCGGTATTTGGTATCATGATTAAATCACTCACCTGATGCTAAGCGATTTGCTTGCATAAACAAAGTAAAACGGTATAAGATTATATATCTTTTAGAATGAATACCGCGTCAAATTTTAAAACAATCACAATATTTTTTTAATTTCTGTATTGTAAGTAATAAAATAACACTATTATAATATTTTTTAATTTTTTCTTATTGGTATAATTTTCGCGTTTTCGATTATAATGCTCAAGATATCAAGTTATCAAGATATGTAACGTGGTTTAGAATAACGATGCGTACAAACAGACAAAATGATTTTGTTTGGCGATGGTAACTACTAATTTAATATAAAAAATATAAAGAAGAAGTAGTACCTATTAAAAGATATTTAAGTGTAGGCTAATGGATAATAGATTCGAAAAGTTATCTCCTAAAAATCACGATTCCCAATTTTAAAACGTAAATCGAGCTTAATCCGAACTAAAAACCCAATAATTGCATTGCTTTCCAAAGGCAATTATTCCATCCATAAATAGCATAACTTACGAGCTATTTTCAAATGCCATCTGTCTGTAAAGATTTGTGTTCATTGTTGTTACGTTATTTGGCACTCGTGAAACTTAAAAGAATTCTGTTTTTGTTTCAGAATGGCGACCAAAACGGAATCCACAAAGACAGAAATAAAAGTAAGTATATGTACTCTTCCATTATGATTCCAGAGGAGCTCGTGGCACAGTTGCTATTGCGCATATCATTCGATCAGCGAAGTTAAGCAACCATACGCCTAGCCAGTAGTTGGATGGGTGACCGCCCGAGTTCCCTCCGTGCCTCGGAGAGCACGTTAAGCCGTCGGTCCCGGTTGCCAATTTAACATCTTTGGCAATCGTTACAGGTCAGTCGGAGGCCTAAAAATAATCTGACAACTGGTTTAACCCAGATCACAGATTTTCCTCCTAAATGGGGTTGCGAAGGTCAGATGGCAGTCGCTTCGTATAAAAATCATGTGATCAGCCACATCGGGTTGAATCAAGTGCCGACCCCAACAATGTATGGGATAAGGCCAGGGAGATGATGTACTCTTCCATTATAGATTTTGACATGTTTAGAAGTAGGCGAACATAGTTGCGTATTAGTGTGACTCGAAATGTGTTGATCCACCATCCAAGGAATACAATGACAACTTTATTGGTCTCCGTAAAAGTATCAACAGATTATGTGGAAAATTGGTTGCTGTTGAAATACTTGGGGCACTGATAAATTTAAATTATGCTATGGTATAATATGCATTTTTTAGTCACATTGAATGGTGTTAATAGATTGATTATACCCTAAGTTTATACACGAATATGCTTCAGTTCTTCTTAACCAACATCGTCAACTCGTCAATCTCAATTAAATAGGGCATTTCAACTTTCAATAATAATATTATATTTCGACAAAAAAACAATAACAATAAGATTTACAAGACCAATATCAAATTCAATAGCAATAGTAATGTAACAAAGAAACAAAAGACAATCGAACTATTTTTAAATTTAAATCATTTTAATTTTTAATCATAGAAGGCCAGTATTCATATAATCAATAGGCCCTGGCCTTCTTGCTACTTACTCCAATATAAATTAAACATAGATAACATTTTTTTTAATTTTTTACGCCTCTTGGCAATGAAAGTTCCAACAAAATGGTCCGTCGTTATGACTTACCCGTAAACAAACAAAGAGACAGGCAAAAATAATAGGTTCGTGTTGTTTGGTTGTCTTAACCGCACTGCTAATGAAACCAACAACCTTATATATAAGTTCTGTCGTGTTATTCACTATGGTTTCTCAGCGTCGCACTCGTCATCGAGTGTCGGTTTTAAAGAACCAAATTGAACCTTATCCTCTATGCGTTATGTATAAATTTCCTATGGTTGAAACCAACGCTTGTCGTCGAGTTCGACGCTGAGAAACCTTAGTGAATAACGTGGCTGGTTTACAAAAGGTTTTGTTTTGTGTAGACGTGAAGATTGAACGGCTAGGAGATAATCCAGTTAAGGGAACCCTACGTTGAACAGGGAGCGATGATGCTTCAAATTCCAAACATTTTTATAAAAACTGCTTATCACGCTTTGTGCAACATCCCTTTATGAATATTGAAACGACGAGTTACAGTTTGAATAGAACCTTAATGAACTTAGAATTTTTTTTGGGTTGGTTGGTACTTTTCGAAAGGTGTAGTTTGTATGTAACGAATTGGTTCAAAAAGTACTTAATCGATTTAAAAAAATCTTTCACCATTTAAATGCTACATTATCACTGATTAAAATAGGCTATATTTTATCCCCGTACTCCCACGGGAACGGGAACTACGCAGGTGAAACCACGTAACGTCCGCTAGTATTCTTATGTATTCATCTGCTATAGACATTGGCTTCACTACAATTTTGCTTAGCGGAAGAATTCAATGCAGATAGAGAACGGAACTTTCTACATGTTTGATCCCAGAAAACATTGCACCGATTATAAATTACAAGAATATAGGACGAGCAGGAAGGAAAAGTAATTCATATATGATGTTTGAAATACTGCAAGACTAGTAGCTTCAGCTATATTTTCAGCGCAAACGAAATTAATTACAAGGTCATTGAATTAGAGTGTTGTTTAGAATGTAGTCTAGTTTGTGATTCGTCGGTCGGTCTCCTCTCTGGAGATCATTTCTATATGACGTGATTCTTGATTCAGGAGATGGCCATGAAGTCTTAAAGTATTCAGAATATGTTTATGCTATTTATATTATAGACATCCAATCTACGTATATATTTATATATATAGAAATAAATAAAATTGAAGTTTCTGTTTGCAATTCAAAAATAACAGCTTTTCACTTCAATGCCAATGAAAGTATATAAGGTACTCACATAAAAACACAATTTTAAATAATTTACAACAATCTGTCTGTCAGTCTGTTTGTTCCGGCTAATCTGCGAAACGGCTGGATCAATTTTAACAGGACTTGCACGGGCTAATATCTAATGCTACAAGGAGTAACAAAGGATAATTTTATTTAAAAAAAACACAACCCTTCTACTTTACTAGGTAATCAGCGAATCAATCATCATTTAACCAAATCAAAAAAACCAAGAGAGGTATTTAAGTAAATAGGAATTTCAGTCTTTCTTCAGGGAATATTCTCCATGCCAGGAACATCAATAACCAATCATAATGGTGAAATCAGGCCTTTCCCATTGGTACAAATATAGACAATTGTATAGTTTATATTCTAAAAGTTACGAGCACCGAATATGGGTCATCGAATTTTTAGTGAAAAATAATGTTTAAACGCCCGATCGAGTGCAATATTGGTAACATTTTGTGTACATCCGATTCGGTCGTGAATGCGAGTAACGTAGGATCAGAAAGTTTTGGTGTAGAGCCAACATTAATAGCGGGTGATATTCGGGTTCCCGCTGTCGGCTGTAAATCTCGGCAAAGCTGCATTTATACAAATATTTTATACCACCATTAAAACACCAACATACTCTACATGGCTATTATAAAACAAGATATAGGCTAGCTATTTTTAGGGCGCAAGTTTGAAGAAATTTTCTGAGCAATAAACACATTTTACGTCTGGTATGTTGCTAATTTTAATGCAATCGTTAAAATATCTTTGTTGTAATTTATGTGCGCCTTTATTTTGTTTTAGAAAGATTTTTCATCGACGCCATTAATTTTGGATGTAGTCTAATAGTAATTCTATTGTTATTGATATGAACTTAACGGTAATAATAAATACACCAAATTATATATTAAGATGAGAGAATAAGACACGAAAGGAATTCAGAACGCATTAAATTATGGTTTAATTAAAGTATGGATTCTAGCGACAGATTATCCAAAATATTTAAAAAAGTATATTTATTCAAGTATTGGATTGTGAGAAGGGCATTTATGATAACTGAAACATAAGTTTTGTATAAAATTCCAGTTGCACTTATAAAAATATAAAATTTATGAAATTTTAATATCGCTACTTAATATCAAAGTTAAGAATCTAGGTAGATCATAACTATAATCATCACCAAACATATTCTAAAACTAGCTGTGCCTCGCGGTTTCACCCGCGTAGATTTAGTTTCTTCCTTATTGTCGCGGAACCCTAATATTTTTAATAAATAAAAGTAGCCTAAGTTACTCCTTGAAACATCAGCTACCTGCCAGTGAAAGTCCCGTTAAAATCCGTCCAGCCGTTTCAGAGATTACCCGGAACAAACAGACAGACAGACAGACAGACAGACAGACAGACAGAGAAAAATTTTAAAACTTGGTTTTTTAGTGTCAGTATCGTGTATACTTTCATATGCATTTAGTGAAAAGCTGTTATTTTGGAATTACAAACAGACACTTCAATTTTATTTATCTGTATAGATGTATAGATAATATGGAAGTATTTGAATTATAATTTCATCTGAGTTCAGAACGAATGGCATCGTTCAATGCCCAATAAATCTAAGCGTTGTCTAGACAGCAAGAAGAATAACAGCGCTGCGCGGGTGAATGGAGAAATTGCAATAAATAATAATCGCGAAACTGTCGGAAGCTCGCACGATGTTGTTTTGACGATTTGCTTTAGACAAATCGTATACTAGGCGCTTGTTAATATTGGGGTCGGGACCAAAATACATGGGCAGCCGCGGCAGTAGGCGGACGGCGGCGCCCGCGCCACCGCGCGCAACTCGGTTACAGCGACATCAACTTCTCTGCTACACGTGCGCTATATTTAACCGCTGCGACCAGATTAATTTCTGCATGTTCACACAAAAAATAGTGATCTCCATTCAGAACCAACGAGTGATGTGAAAACTGTATTGTTACGTATAAGTGTTCCCTTCAGTGTCAGATTTAAATGTGTTGACTGGATAAACAAACACGACTTCGCGGTACGCATTTCGTTAGAACACAGGAAGTAACTGTTACATATTTTGTGCGAACATCAGATACTGTAAGTAACTCGCATCTATTTTTTACTATTTGTCAAATTGCCAATAAAGATGGGAAGTTTTTAACTTACATAAAATAACTTTTTGAGTTTAACAGCTGTTCGGATAAATAGTTGAGTTTAATGAATATTTCAGAAAAATGAATCCACCGTCTGCGCTGCACGGCGCTATGAGCCGTGACAGGAAGCCGTTCACCTATACCCCAGGAGGCCTCGACCTCTCGGAGATCAAATCAGAACGCATGGCCAAGAGGCTAATGAGGAATGCCATGAACCAAGGAGTGCCTGAAGTGCCAGTGCAGAACATTCAGTCCCCGCCGATGCCGTCCACCCCAATAGCAGTACCAAACTATAACTGTATGCCAGTGCAAGTTTTCCCGACATTTAATCTACCCGCAAATCCCAAGTCGTTATTACGCACGAGGAGCGTCTGTGATCAACCAAGAGAATCTCCAATACAGAGGGTGGTTCCACCGTCGCAATTTATAAACAATCCGAATTCAAGCAACATGGAGTATTACGATTCATTCAATAAAAATGTACCCACGTTCTCGCAGGTAAACAATAACAGACCTGTGTCAATGTTCGAGTACGGTTCGATGCCAAGTAATAACAATACCTTACCTAGAGCTAACTATGGGGGCGAAAGATTTGTGGAACCTGAACTACCGGAAATAACATACGAAGCAGAGTATTTACAAGCTCCTAGGAAAATTAGAACTCCAGTGAAAATGCCTTCGGAAATCATAAACGATGAGAAGAAGTCTATGCCAACATTCGGAAGTGCTGAACAAGTTTGTGTAGATATAACAAAGCCTCTTTTGGAAAAGACTGATCCCGTCCCTGTATATAAACCGATCAAAGATGAGGCTGAATCTGAACAATTACAGGTGGAATTAAAATTATTGTACACTTATTATATCTATATCTATTTGTTTGTTTACATTGCCAGTTACATGTACTTAGTTTACAACATAAAATCATTATAAATTGACACCTCATTAATGCTGTGCTACCGTGAGTCAATTATAATTTTTGAGATTTTTTCAATATTTTTTACTGTTTTATTTATGACACACTTACAAATAAGTTATACTTGTTAGTTACATAATTGATTTGATTGTTTTTCATTTCAGAAAGAAGTCAAAATTCAGAAGACACAAGTAACCGGAACCGAAAATAAAGTTGAGGAACAAAATGGCAAAGAAAATGATGGTAACGTTGAAGCTGAATTAGTTGTTAAATTGCCTACAAAGCAAAGCGCAGCAAAAACAGAGACCAAAGTAGAAGTGACGAAGAAAACATTACCAGATGGTACGATTGAAGAAGTAACTACAACTACAACTAAAACTACCGTAGATGGTAGAACAGAAATAAAAACAAGGACGGAAACTCGAACTATACCAAAAGAGGAAGATGAGGAAGAAATAGAGGAAGTAGAAGAAGAGGAAGAAGAAGAAGCCGGCGATGTTGTAGTTGAAGAAGTCCAAAATGAACAAGAAGAAGATTTACAAGAACCCCAGACTACGGTTACTATTAAGAAAACGTCGTCATCAAAAGAAAATGGTCATGAAGATGCAATTGTTAAAACTGAAGAGAGATCTGAATCAACAACAACCTCCACGAAAAAAGTTGTTATAGTTCAAGATGAGCCTGAGGAAGAAGAAGAAGAAGAAGAGGAAGAAGATGTAATAGAAGATGTGGAACCCGTAACAGTTGTCATCAAAAAGACTGAAACTTCTCAAGAGCAGGTAGAAGCACAAGAAAAAGATGAAGAAGTCAATGAAATTGTTGAAGAACCAGTTGAAGTGAAAGAAAACAAAGAATCAAAAGAAGAACAAACAAAAGCAACTGAAATTGTAGAAAAAGAAGACGAGGATGAGGAGGTCGAGGAGGAGGAAGAAGAAGAACAAGAAGAAGTTATTGTCACGAAAAAACAGGATCCTGAAGAAAGAGAGAAATCTACAGAAAATAATGAAGAAGTAGAGGAGGAAGAGGAATATGAGGAAGCTAGAGAAGAAACCGAAGCGACAGAAATTGAGGTCAGTGAATCAAAAAAAGATAGAAAAGAAACAGATACAGAATCTGATCCCAAGGAAGAAGAAATATCTGAATCTAAAGCGACTGAGGAATCAGAGGAAAAGATTACAAACAATGCAGAAACTCAAGAAAAAGCAACTGAAGAAAAAGAGGAGGTAAAAGAAATAAAAGTACAGGTACAAGTTGAAAAGGAAACTGTAGAAGAAACATCTAAGCAAGCGGAAGATAAAGTTGAAGCGGAACCGGAGCCAGAAATTAAAATTCCTTTAAGAGAACCATCTATTCCTCTTGATAAAGTTGAGGACGTAGAAATCAAGCCCATTGGACCAGCTTCAGAAATAATTAAGAAAACACACACTGAGATTATATCTAGTACGACGGATCACCCTCAAGGAGCATTAAGCACCCAAACTGAATACAACAGGATAGAAAATATAGTAACAGTTAATCGGACAATGAAAACATTAGACCACACATACGAAAATTTAGCACAAGAAGGAATCCCAACTGTTAAGACCTATTTTGCCCCAAATAGAGATAGAGTATTGGCATCTCCACTACCAACTAGACCATACCAATCTGTTTATACCCCCGAGCCTCAGACTGAAAGGCGTCATAGCCTTTTACTAGAAAGGCTCAGTATGGAGAGGCAGTTACCGACAGATATCTATCAGAATAATCAGTATAGCAATCAGAGCTACGAACAACAGTCACCGTGGTCGCAAGAACCACAATCAGAAGTGCTTACCGTCAGTAATGTAAAACCAAGTTCAATATCTAGAGAACGTCAAGAATGGTACCAACAGACTAAGAGGGAGAACGTTTACAATAACAATGTCCTCTCCACTCCTCCCGTAGCCCCTCAACAATCCTCACCTAGTCCTATTTGGAACCAAACACCAACGAGGTCTCAGCCCACACCGCAACCACAAACTCAACCATTAGTTCAACCACAGCCTCAATATCAACCCACATACACTGAAAATGTACAAGACCAATCAAATACTTATCAGCAAAATAATTATCAACAGCAAAATACTTACCAACAACAAAACACTTACCAGCAAAACTCATTCAGTACACCTACCTACACACCCAAACCGATGTGGGGACCTAGTAATGTCACAAAACCAGAGCCGGTACCAAACATAAGCGCACCTTCTCCATACTCGTACCAAACTAGAGACACAACGGACAGTTACCAAAACACAACACAACAATTCTCTTCCTCATACGTCCCACCTCCGTGGGAACAAGATACATCATACGTAGCAGACAATTCTAACCAAAACTACTATCAACCTCCACCGGCGAGTACATTCACACCAGCACAGTCCTGGAAACCTACTCCTCCACCAAGTAAGTTCTCCAAGCCAGCTCCTAAAGCATATATCCCACCGGCACCTAATCAATCATTCGTAAAAGCAGTATCCAATGAGCCTCCTAAAACGCCAGGTCGTAAGACCTATTACAGTGAGTATGAGAGACGTTACATTTCTGTCCCAGAAGCCACATACATACCTGGGGAGAGCAAATTCCAACCGCAGCCAGATCCATCGCCTCAATACTATTATGATAACAACGAGCCAGATGAAGTAGTCGAACCACAGTGGCGTAAAGAGCTCAGAGAATTCACTGAGAAGTCATCCCTTGTACAGACAGAAACCACCTCTGTCAAACCACCGTGGGAGGCTGAATCTAAATTCGCGAAGGCGCCGCCCGCGACGTACACACCAACTCCTACGTGGAGCCAGACACTCCGTCCTCGCTCTTGGCGTGAAAGCAGCTATGATGCAGAGTATATTGGATCACAAGAGTGGCCGAAGACTAATACTTTGGGACGCGGCCGGCCTCTGAGCTCAACTTACAAGAGCGTTGAACCAATCCCCGAGAGAACTAGGGGAGTGTCGGTAGATCGATACAATCCCAACAACTATCAGTCGCCGATCTCATCCGAGCATCCTCCGGTCCAGACTCATATTCTGACGACACCAGTTCCTCATGCGGGTTACCACAACCCGAACGTGCCATCTTACCACGCCAGGGCCTCTGCCGAACCAAGGTAATATATACAATCTATTAGATGTATGTATAATCTACGCAAATAATACGATAAATAGTAATTCTATTTTTAGTGTATAAATTTACGGACTGATTTTCAAAATTATTTCACGAATAGAATACTATATGATCACTGAAGAACTTAGTTAATCTTATGCTAGTTAACTACAAAAATTGTACCAAACTTGGCCAACCTAATTATTTTGCAGTATTACTATTTGTTCTAATATTTGATCCAGGGTTAGAAGTTCAATAGGAAAAAATCTTCGCTAAAATAATCAGAAGTTTGTTACCTAATAACTTTTCTATGTTGTAATCAATTTGCATTTTCCAGAGAGCACCCAATCTACCCACAAACACGTTCAGTGAGGGAGCCGCGCGCCAGCCCCTTTCAGTCAAGATCCTTCAAATACCTGCAATGGATCACCGGCACCGAAGATTGAGCTACCTAACATTAGACTTAGCTATTCATAAGGCCTCATACTTATCAACGTTGTTTTAATACCTTCTCGAAAGTTTGAGAAACTAATGTGACTTGTTCTTGCTCAAACTTCTATGCAGTAAGATCAAATCCATCACCATGATATAGATATAGTTAATTGGCTTACAAACAACGTCAATAAGTACTTAATTTAATATTGTGTGTAAAGGATGTAAATTGTTCTAAAGATGTTAATTGATAGCAAGATGTAGATTGTTTAAAACAATAATTACTTTTAAAGTTCCTAGAATTCCTATCATTGAATTCGAAGAGATTGCTTTAAAGTAATAAAACAATAACTGCATAAACAACTGCTAGAAGAATAATCGTGTACAAATAAGGTATCGAAGTGACGAAAAGATCGATTGAACGGTATTTTAACGTAAGTCTTTTGTATCTTAACTATCATAATCCCTCTTTCAATTAATGTACAGTCAGTTTACTTTAAACGGACCTTTTTATACGTACTTAACAAGTTTGAATGCATTTTGTTGATAATAATTAATGTATTTATTTCTGACAGCATTGCACCGCGATATTATTGTATCAGTGTGTTATAACCTAGTCATCGTACGCAATCGTCGCTAGTCTTAGATCTAAAACAACCTATGCATTTGCTTCAGATTTTAACTAATAAGTCATACAAATACTCAACTTACTTACATTTACTTATGCATATTGTTTATCTAAAATTGTTTGGACAATTAGAACAAACAATGTTTGTAAGTATTATTGTTTGTGACATTATACGGTGTACATGGTACATTGCGTTTTTTGAATATTAAAAAACGTTTATGTTCACTAGTTTAATTACTTAATTTATTAATTATTTATTTAACGTAAATGGCTGCAAGGGATCACAATTTATAACTTCGTCTTTAATGCAAGATCCATTTAGATTTAACGACTCATTGTTTCTTCCACCATTATCTATGTTATTTGTGAAAATTATTGTTGAGTTTTATTTAATAAATATATAAAGTTAATTTATTCTTCTTTATTGCCTTCATTATGTTTAGAGGCCTACAAAAATGCTATAATCAGCCTCATTGTTCCGTAACTTTCGCTTTAGTGGAGTCATAAAATTATTTATTACGGACATTATGTTATGAAAAGTTTGTTTTAATAACACGTTTCAGAATGAAGCGCTTCAGGTGAGATTCTTAAAATGATAATAAAATAACCAACAATTCACTTTTAATGTATTGACACTAAAAGTGTATAAAGCGAATTAATTCACATTAGCATATCAAACTGCCGACTAACATAGTATTAAATAACACTTAATGTAGAGTACAGTGCACTTAATTTTATCTTAGATCCTTTTATCGGCACAGCGGTCACGTAATAGTAGTAACGAGGTACGTATATGGGTGTCAGGTATTGGAAACCGTAAAACTCTTTACGTCGTACAGGGAAAACCTCTTCCTGAGACCACAGCGAGACGCTTGATACCAAACCACGTACCAGGCACATTATGCGGAAATGCACCAATTTTAAATTCCTTTTAAAGAATTTTGCGACTATTTTAAGGAGTTCTTTTCAGCGATTCATAGATCGTTAAGATAAGAGTTGGCAATCAAGTATAGAACCCATCTGATATTCAACAAGCAGAGAAAGTATTGACGTTTGTAGACCAAAGGAACTACTGCCGCTAATCTGAAAAAAATAATTCTATACACTGAAGCGACAGACATGCGTGTAGTCCGCCTGATGGTAAGCGGCTACTACAGCCTTGCTTGTATACCCTTGCAAGTGTCACTAGTGCGTTGCCAATCTTATATCTTATAACTTGTTGTACCCGCCCAGAGTTAATTACATAAGAGACCCGCGAAACTAAAATTTTTTTAATAGGAAGGAGATAGACAGACAGACAGAAAATATTCAAAAATGAAAAAAAACTTAAATGCATTAATTTTGTGAAAAGCCGTTAGTTAGGTTACAAACAGACACTTCAATTTTATTTATCTGTATAGATGAAATCCAAAATAATGATAACTATTGCTAGCGCAGCAACTCCAGTCCTGATCGTTCATCTGTTGATGAGTGCTTGTGATCTTCTGTGAGGTGGAGGTACAGTCCCCAGTCCCGTTATCATCCCGTTATCATCTACCTACCTCTTAAAATAATGGTAACAAAAAAGGCAGCCCATAGGTTTTTAGCACAGGCTGCGATCTTCTGTAAGATGCTTTATCAATCTCTAATAGTGCGGCTTTGAAATTCTAACTGAAAGTTTTGAATTGTGACAATCCGCTTATTCAGGCAATAGAGCACATGAAGTGCAGTATAATGTATGAAACATTGGCCGTAAGCCAAGTATCCATCACCGCACTGACTACGTTCCTTACATTTTTGTAATATGATAGGGGACATACCAACTAGTGGTTTGTTACTGCACTTAGATTTTAATTAGACAAAGTAGTTTGTCTTCTAGAGTTGTCATGCTCACTAAAATGCCTTTGCTTGCGGCGGCGTCAGGATGACAGGTCGCTCACTTCCCTCTATAATGGTTGAGGAGGGCGATGGCTGGCATTCTCGTCATACTTGTGAACAGGTGCTGCTTGTGGGGGCTGGTCATCTCAAGCTACGCATTTAGATATAAGTACAACTACTAGACTTTTCTTTATGTTAATTTTTATTGACATTTGTGCATTGGAACTGTGTCCATGGGCTTACATTTCTCAAGTGATTTACTTTGTTTTTAAAAATTGTATAATATTTTTAAAGGAGTAATTACTGAGTTTCTTGCCAGGTTCTTCTCAGTAAAAGCAACCTTCCGAACCTGGCAGTAGCATGTATAATCCATGTCGTTCTGACGATTTGAAAGTACTTTGTAAAAAGTCTAATCGAATAAAGATATTTTTGACTTTGACTTTGACTTTGACTTCACAAATTGTTATAGACCGCTGGGATTTCTACTCTCCATTCCATTACCTTTGGTAAGGATCAGAAAAAACCGGGGAGTTTGTTTCACCGTTTCTTCTAATGTAAGGCCTGTTAATTTGGAAACGGTAGTATTTAAGTAATTCTTATATATGACGTTCAATGAGTGTTCCAAGGGTCCCATATCTATATCTATACAGATATATAAAATTGAAGTGTCTGTTTGTAACTGCAAAATAACAGTTTTTCACTCAATGCATATGAAAGTATACACGGTACTGACGAGAAAAACAAAGTTTTAAAATTTTTCTCTGTCTGTCTGTCTGTCTGTTTGTTCTGGGTAATCTCCGAAACGGCTGGACGGATTTTGACGGGACTTTCACTGACGGTTAGCTAATGTTACAAGGAGTAACTTAGGCTACTTAGATTTAAAAAAAAACATCTAGGATCCGCGGGCAACCATGAAATTAAAATCTACGCGGGTGAAACCGCGGGGCACAGCTAGTATTGAATAAAATTATTTGAATATAGAATTTTGAACATTGTCGGGAAACCTCCACAAATTTTGAGAAGATTTTTATATCGGTACTTTAAGCTTTAAGGATTGCTGAGTTATAAAGAACAGACGGATACTGTACTCGAAAATCTAGAAATTCAAAAGTCTCTCCAAATTTCACTCAGCATGCCTTAAATTGGAGAAGAACATCAAAACAGCTAACATTCCACACACGGCTTTATCAAAAATATATCCTATTCATAATACGCTCTGCTATTCAAATCACAACTTGTAAATTGCAGCGCGCTAGCTGCGGTGCACAATTTCCGTGCACACATTTTTGCTACAGTGACACAAAATAAAAAGCTACTTAAGGCCAGCTCCTATTGGCAAGAAAGAAAGAAAGAAAACATTTATTTGCAGACAAATCAACGGTATAATCTTTGAAGGAATTTGTTCAAGACGCTGAGATTCTTGCAGGTTTTTCCAGGAATGCTAGATTTTTTTTACGTTTATAAGTGCCTTACCAGGACCCAAGCTAAATAAATCATTTTAATTTTCAAAGTGTGTGGTCTCAGTTGTGAGTGGTGTAGTGCATCTATAGTACATGTCCCATCGTGAGCTACGCAGGCTGTATCTCGGGGCGGAGTGGCGTTGGCTGTCAGTCTTGGCATAGTTAAGTGGCTGTCCCATCACGAGTTATGAGCATACTTTGAATGCGCAGTAGTCTTTTTATTAATCTGTTTTTTACCCCCCCCCCACTATTTTCGTCCACCATTTTGTTTAGAGGTTTAACAACACACTAGTCTGAGTGTCTGCAACGATTATTATACAGTGGGAAGCCTTTCTGTATGTTTTTATTTTTTGTCAGTAGAGTCGAAAGCGCAATGTGACGTGACAGTTTTCATACCACGACTCTTTGTGGGGTTTAACTACCGCTGGTACGTACGTGAGTGGCGCTAATCCCTCTACACACCGACTGGTTTGTGGACCGATAGCCAATGTTTCTAAAGTTGATTACTTTGTTACAGGGGGCCCAATCAAAAACTCCTTAGCTTTGAAGTTTAATTTTACGGGACCTAAATGAAACGTCAAAGCTCAAAAGTTCTTTATACGCCCTATTTAAATCGATGATGGTAGGCCCCCAAGTCTAACGAGTAAAGAACGCGTAGCGAAAAAAGGGGGTATACGCCAGATATTCACAAAATGATTAGGTACTGCTCATTCAGAGGTACTCGTTCTTAACTCGTGACGGCATCTGGACCTTGTTTTGTGCTATGCCCCGATTTATAAAAAACAATCGGTACATCGTTGAAATATTTAGTCTTTCAATGGAAATCCTTTCCCGATGTGATATATTCATACGTATATTTATATAGATAAGATTTTCATTGGAATTCTTGTTTTAACAAAAAAATTGGCATATATTTTAAAGGGTTTTATATTATTATATTTTAAACTTACGCGACTCGCACACATTTTGAATAGCAAATAGGGGTATCTGCGTTACTGGTCGTGACGACTCATGCAACTTGGTCGACACGTGGAGGTAAATGAAACACTAATACGATTTCCACATTTCCTCCCCTTATACTTTCTTACTTACTATTTAGTTACTACGAGTATTGCATCGTTTTCGTAATCTATACTCGCTAGCGTCACCGACAATATTTGTACGAGATATTTTAGTTATTCACGTCTCCGCTAGGTGGCACTATACAATTTCTCATACAAATATTCGGTAGTGATACTGTGTTAATATCGTAAAGATTATGAGCTGCTAGTCTTATGAATTCAAAATTCTATAGCATGAATGGTCGTTATATTTATGAAAACCTAAATGTTGCTTATAAACCTTCACAACTAGAATATTTCAGTGCAATAAATTATTCTTCGGAACGTAATTAAATAAACAAATTCTCACCTGACGCCCAAGAGACGTCTCGTTAAGCGTACGTGTAATGTTTTCGATTTTTTCGATATAAAAAGGTAAAAAGAAAGTGTTCGGTACAATTTTCCTCCCGCAGAGGTTCATTATCACTCCTACGGGAGGTCTATTATCTGCGAGGAAGAAAGAAATGGGGCAAATAGCTCTAATTTATACCCCACGTGAGGAGTATTTTGTTACGCATAGCGTTGTTTGGTTGATGGGAAATCGATGGAGGCTGACACCACGAAATATATACTCACAGATGTACGGCTCTCCAACATTGGTGATGCGGTGCATGAACACATCTATACTTAATATATAAATCTGAAGATCTTGTTTGTTTGTTCGGACGAGCTAATCGCGGGTACTAGTGGTCCGATTTAAAAAAATAGGGGGTGCTGATGTTATTTAACTGAATACTTCAAAATTCACTGAAATGTATGTCGTCCTATTACACAAAATCCATTTATTTGTTAATTTTTATATCATACTAGCTGTGCCCCGCGGTTTCAACCGCCTAGGTTAAATAAAATTGCCTAAGTTAGTCCTTGAAACATCAGCTATCTGTCAGTGCAAATCAAAAAAAGAACGGGTTTCAAAGTGAACGATAGTCGGAATAAGTTTGGGAACCTCTGCTCAAGACCAGACAGACAATGTATGATTTCGTTTGTACGCGCGCATCTACGAATGTGTGCGTATATTCTCGACTAAAGTAGGAAGCATACTCTCTGATATGTTTCCAATTAATGCCAACATGGTTGCTGTGTCTGTTTTATTTGTTGTGTAATCTGTTACACCTGATCGATCGGCGCTGGATTTGATTCCACGCAGAATGAATTATGGGGTAAGAAATATATTTGGGGCAATATATATTTTTTATAAAACCTTTGACATATCCTCTGAAAGTTATCAATTTTACTACATACTAGTAGAGCCCCGCGGTTTCACCTGCATAGATTTAGTTTCATGCTTTATTTTACGGCACCCAAATATATTTTCGAAATAATAGTAGCCTAAGTTACTCCTTGAAACATCAGCCTTCTGACAGTGAAAGTCCCGTAAAAAACCGGTCCAGCCGTTTCATAGATTACCCGGAACAAACAGACAGACGGACGGAGAAAAAATTTAAAATAGTTTTTTCTATATCAGTGCCGTGTATGCATTTAGTAAAAAGCTGCAATTTTTTAATTACAAACAGACACTTCAATTCTATTTGTATTTGTACAATATCTGTTTGTATGTATGTATGTATAGACTATCGGTTCCACACGCGTAGCCCTTGTAACATCACCTATAAGCCAGTGAAGGACCCGTTGAAATTGGTTCATCCGTTTCTGAGATTAGCCACAGCAAACAGACCGCGATTTTTTTAGGAAAAAACTCATTGGTACATGCCCCGCTGGGTTTGAAACTTGCGTCGCTAGTGTTGCAGGCGACTGCTCAAACCCCACGACCACCACGGTTCATTTTACCCGACATACCTCATAAAAGATAGTTTAAGTGTAAGCGGCACCCACCATTTAAATTACATTGCACTTGCAGACGATCTGGACTATCAAATACCTATTTAAACTAGTTGCGGTCTTAGCTGGCTTTTGACGCCTTCTCTGGAATCCAATTAACTACGGACGCGGGCTTCTCAACACTAGCGAAGTTATCCTACATAGGTATATTACAAACTAGTAACTGGCAAACAGTGTATCCCCCCTTTTGAGACAAAGGGTGTATACTATACAACACCAGGTTGCATCTATATATACATTTGTACAGATAAATAAAATTGAAGTGACTGTTCGTAACTCCAAATTAGCAGCTTTTCACTAAATGCATATGAAATATACGGTATATATTCACGTCAAAAAACCAACAATATTATTCTTTGTTTGTCTGTCTGTTTGTTCCCGTTAATATCTGGAGCTGGAGCGATTTTAACTGGACTTTCACTGGCAAATAGCTAATAATACAAAGATTAACTTAGAATACTTTTATTTAAAAAACAGTTATTACAGTTAAAGGTTCAGTGGGCCATCTATGAAATTAAGCCTACGCGGGTGAAACTGCGGGGCACAGCTAGTTTTATAATTATAATAACTCGCAAAATTTTATCTTCTCTTCTCCATTTAAGAGTTAGACTATTGTCGGTGCAGCTGATGAAGCTCCCTCCACTTGTTTTATGAATATACTAGCTGTGCCCCGCGGTTTCACCCGCGTAGATTTAGCTTCATGTTTCATGTCGCGGAACTCAAATATTTTTTATAAATAAAAGTAGCCTAGGTTACTCCTTGAAACATCAGCTACTTACCAGTGAAAGTCCCGTTAAAATCCGTCCAGCCGTTTCAGAGTTTACCCGGAACAAACAGACAGACAGACAGAGAATTTTTTTTAAATTTGGTTTTTTGGTGTCAGTAGCGAGTATACTTTCATATGCATTTAGTGAAAAGCTGTTATTTTGGAGTTACAAACAGACACTTCAATTTTATTTATCTGTATAGATTATAAACAGGCAAAAAAAGCGGTGTTCTAGTACTTTATTATAAAGTTTATACGTTCTCATAGCTCAACGGAAATGTACTGGAAACGAACTTTGAAACATCCAGAAAGGAAGGACTTGCAATAAACCCTTCTGTTCCCACAGGAGTTGGATTATTTATAGAATCAAAAGATGCGGCTTCTTCTCTACACGATTCGACGGAGGTAAGTGATTGGGTGTTACTTATATTGAATAGTTTGATAAATGTTATGGACTGATGAGATTAACTGCTTGTATTGGTTGTTCCGCACCCAAAAGGTAAATAGCCTGTTGTTTACCTTTAGGTGCTGATTCTTACTAAACCTTCATTGTTCGTCTGTCACCAGGCTGTAACTCATGAACTGTGATAGGATAGTTATCACACATGTATTTCCGTTGCCGCTAAATACTTATAATATACTTAAAAAATTAAATAAATATTTCAGGACGCTCCCATACAACAAAAGTGATTTTTATTTAGTTTTTGTCCAACTGGTACTTGGTCGGGGTTTTTTCTTTTGTTTATTAGTAAACATCAGCCGCGTTATTCACTACGGTTTGTCAGCGTCAAACACGACGACGAGCGTTGGTTTCTATCATAGGTAATTGATACATAATACTCGTACAAAGAGGATAAAGTAAATCTTTAAAACGGACACTCAACGAGAGTGCGACGCTAAGAAACCTTAGTCAATAACTCGGCAGAAAACATCCTCCGAATGTCGAATGGCCTCGGGGTCAACTATGATCGTTTAAGCATCGCGTACTAAGAACTTCTTAGCATTGACGTTTAAATTTACGGTACAAAAATGAAACATCGAAGCTCAGAAGTTCTTAATACGCCCTGCTTAAACCGATGATGGTAGGCCGTCAAATTCATTATTCATCTGTCTTAGAAAGCTTAACTTTTAACATTGTAACTATAAAATTCAAAGTCATATAAACATGGTAAAATTATGGGTTGTTAGGGATAAATTACACGATCTTATTGTGAGTATTCTAGAGCATACACCGACGTTTCGATTGAAGAAACTATTACTAAGTGATAAATATGTTGAGACACTAAGGGTTTCAAGTAACGCTGGTAAAAACTTTCAAAACGACGTAATAACAGTTACCTTTTATTTTCCCACTAAAGCGGAATGTGTATTAAATATTCAGGATTATGTTGTGCCGAGGAAAGACAATAATCGTCCGACACTGAGCAAAGAACTTTTGTTCAGAAGCTGCAAGCGAACTTCGCAAATTGTCATAAACGCGAGTTTATGATAATTTTACCAAAGTTTCGCAAGTTGTTTTTGAGAATGCAAGTAATAAACGCTTACTAAAAGATAAGATTTAACTAATTACACAAAACGTTATTATTTTATACGTGCTGTCACAAGTTATGAGCGCTGAAGTTAAATGCGCAATACCAAATAGATTTATGCACCGTAGATTCCTCAAAAGAATATTATGGTATATATGGTAAAAATTTACCTTATTTAACGTGCTATCTAACTTAAAAATATTATTTTCAACCGGTCCGATAGCTCTTGAGATTAGCGCTGAAACACAGAAAACCTTTCAGCCTTGTAATAGTAATAAGGATTTAGATTCGGTTTGAAAATATAATGTGCAAATAAAGCTAAAGGGTTTAATCGATCCAAACTCAGAATTGGTGCTTTGGTTGGTGTATCAAATTAAAATGGGACCATTTCGGAAGCATCACCTTTCAAATGAAAAAAGGATCATCGAAATCGGTTTGCCCTGTCAAAAGTTATGAGGTAACAAACATTAAAAAAAAAATACTCCTTTTTTTGAAGTCGGTAAAAAAAAGCCTCGAGATTCGAATCTGTGCATTCTTCTGAGTATAAGCAACCCTTCGAACCCGGGGGCAGCATGTAAAATCCCGTATAATAATGTCGTTCTGACGATTTGAAATTACTTTTTATAAGTCTAATGAAATAAAGATATTTTGAATTTGAATTGATTCTCACCTTCCTAGTAGGGTCCCCGAAGGTAGGTTACACCTATAAGATAATTTGTTTAAAGAATTAAAGAATGTGATAACAATTAAAAATTTTACAGGGTATGGATTTTAATCAATTTGAGAGTCGTGGTGGCCGTGAGTTTCATGATGGTGTCGTTATGACAACACCTCTGCCTACCCCTTCGGGGACTACAGGCCTATGCAATTCGAATAAAGATTTTTGTTGGTACCAATTTCCCGGTTCTTCACAGTAATCAACGAATCCTTTGAGCTGACAGTTAAACATAGATCAATGCCGTTTTACACGTAAAAGATCTGTAAACGACAATGGCGGCAGCAGCGATAATCCAGTAATTTACGAGTGAAGCCGGCTGCGTCGCTGGCGCGCTGTTTGACAACATTGTAGCGGCCATGTTTAGATTATTGCAGTAATCGCTACGCCTGCGATGCTCAAAGTTTTTAATGGAAAATCTATACAGATTAATATGCATTAAGTGATAAGCAGTTAAAGTATTTTTTTTTCTATGTTCGTATGTCGGGTTTTCTGTTTGTTCTATCTCTGAAGTGACTAGACGGATTTCAACAAGATTTTCAGAGGCAGAGCTGAAGTTATTACATATTTTTCATTGTTAATACTACGCGGGTAATATCGCAAGGCACAGCTAGTTAGGAAATAAATTAAAACCAAAGATAGCAAATTAGAATGTGAGTTTGTTTGTTACGCTTTCACGACTTAAATCAAAGATATTATAACACTACATCTGTTACGTTCTAAATAATTTTCGGCGTTTTGTTCGACGTTTAAAATTCGTAATAAAGTGCAGAAATGGTACAAAAGATAGGTTATGTACATGAGTAAAAGAGTTAGCTATACTTTGGGACGTTTCAAATTACACTTATACATGAACATGATATTAGCAGTGACACACAGTTCAGTTATTGTGAAGCGATGCACAGCTTCATATCTGCAGTGTTAAACTTTGAGCATTACTGGCCGGATCATTAAAGGAATTAGTATTGCTGTAAGAAACATCGTAACTTAAATATAGTACCTGAAAAAATATATGAATTTAATTATCTATTCTATACATTCTATACAGATAAATAAAATTGAAGTGTCTGTTTGTAATTCCAAAATAACAGCTTTTCACTAAATGCATATAAAGTATACACGCTACTGACACTAAAAAACCAAGTTTAATTTTTTTTCTCTGTCTGTCTGTCTCTCTGTCTGTCTGTCCGTCTGTCCGTCTGTCTGTCTGTCTGTCTGTCTGTTTGTTCCAGATAATCTCTGAAACGGCTGGACCGATTTTAACATAACTTTCACTGGTAGGTAGCTAATGTTTTAAGGAGTAACGTAGGCTACTTTTATTTATTAAAAATATTAGCGACAATAAGGAAGAAACTAAATCTACGCGGGTGAAACCGCAGGGCACAGCTAGTTTTCAATAAGTCGAGGAACAGCAACAATTTAAATATGTACAAAAACATCGTGAAATAAATTTCACAGAACTAGTGTTGTACCAACAACACTCAGTAAATAGCATTAAAATGAACGTATATTACTGTGTAAAATAACGCGAGCTCGCACGACGTAAGTACAATATATCAGTGATATACAGACACTGGGTGTAACACTTTACTCTTAAAATTGTTGAAAAAAAGCGGTTAAGTGCGACTCAGACTCGCCCATGAAGGTTTCCGTAGCAGCATGTAACATAATATAAAAGTTATTGTAGTTCGTTTTTTTTTATATTTGAGTTGATTACCACTTGAAGTGTCTCGCAAACTATTCTGTTTAGAAAAAAAACAATAATTGAAATCTCAATATAATTTTTGAAGACCTATCCATAGACACCCCACACGTATGGGTATGATGAAAAACATTTACGAGTTTCAGTTCTAAGTATGGGTAACTCCCAAAAAGTATAGTTTTTCCTATTGTTGTTTGAAAATCTTAGTGCGGTTCACAGAATACATCAACTTACCAAGTTTCAACAGTATAGTAGTTTCGGAAAAAAAAGACTGTGATATTCGGACGGACAGACGTGACGAATCCATAAGGGTCCCGTTTTTGCCATATAGCTACGTAACTCAAAAAATCACGTACTGAAGCTTTATTATACAGAAGTTAGCTGCAAATGAAGTAAGTATAAAGCGGAAAGGGAGAATTAGGACGGCACTTGTGGAAATTTCGTTTCGCTCTCGGACACAAAAATAGTTAACGGAATTAAGCTGAGGGAGCGTGGGTTGCATTCTGACGTAGTTCTAATGAAGCGATGCGCTTACTTGCCAAGCATTTCGTATGAATCCTCTTTGCGATGAGATAATGTGCCGATGATATGAGTTTTGTTATTCAAATATCTTAGCTTTAGATCTTCGTCAGATCACGCTTTTGCATACCTGTCTAGAGGGGTTAAATAAGTTTGGTATCTTCTGTTTCTAAATGATAGCATTACGCGTTAAGTATCAAACAAACAGGCAGATCAGATTGCCAGATCGACAGACAGAAAAAGATAGATTTTTTTAAAAACATATTTTTTATATGCGTGTACTGTGTTTACTTCCATTAGCATTTAGTGAAAAGCTTTATTAGAATTAGAATTAAACATCATCATCATCAGCCGGAAGACGTCCACTGCTGAACAAAGGCCTCCCCCTTGGACCGCCACGCCGTGTCATGAATAAAAAATCTAATAATACTGATTTAATTTCCTAAATGTTGCCATACATAGATAACAAAATAACCTTACTAGTTAATTGTAGTGGAAGTGAAAATCACAGTTGCCAAACAATATAACAAGTTGTCATAACTCTACATTAGTTCGGGACGATCGACTCCCGCGCCAACTTTTGATTAACTTACCTCTGATGAAATGCCTTCAAGTTATACACTCCACCTTATTACGAGCCTCTAGGAGCTCGAGATCGAGCTGAAGCCGATTCAATTCAATTCAATTCAATTTAAAATATCTTTATTGGATTAGACTTTTAACATACATAATACTTATGCTCAAGCCTCTATTCCCCGAAGGGGTAGGCAGAAGTATTGTAATAACAACACCTACTTCTCACCGAATATTATTAAGTGCCAATGTAACAGATGGTGAGTCTATCACCGCCTCAGGCACTATACATAGGTCTTTGAATTATTTCTTAGACATATGCAGGTTTCCTCATGGTGTTTTCCTTCACCGTAAAGTACGTGGTGTGAAATCACTGTACATAAGTTTTTAGAAAAACTTATTGGTACAGGCCCACGGGGATACGAATTTGATTGATCTTTTAAAAATAATACAGGCAATTCAATTTCATTCGCATAGATTGTCTGTTTGATTTGCACAAATATACTTGCCCCCTGTGATCTAAATACTGGTACACTTGTCTTGTTTGTTTATCACGGTGCGTTAAATAAACGAGATTTGCGCAACTCAATTATACCCGTGAGTAATACAGGCCGTTCATATAAATGGGTTTTTGTTTTGGCAACACTTTAACTAGTTATTGTTAGGACTTCTCCGATGTGTATTAGTTTGCTTCGGGGAATTACATATTATTTTTGATTGTTGCAGAAAATTATTTGGGTTACAACAAATTAATTTGCTCTGCTCGTATTAGTTATACTACCCTGGCTAACGGTAGCTTTAACCCATGATTGGTCCTAACATGATGATATATAGCCTATAGCCTTCCTCGATAAAAAGGCTATCTAACACTGAAAGAACTTTTCAAATCGTATTAGCAGTTACTGAGATTAGCGGCGCCAAGCAAACAAACAAACTCTTCAGCCTTATTTATTAGTTTATACTAGCTGTGCCCCGCGGTTTCACCCGCGTAGATTTAGTTCCATCCTTATTGTCGAGGAACCCTAATATTTTTGATAAATAAAAGTAGCCTAAGTTACTCCTTGATATATCAGCTACCTGCCAGTGAAAGTCCCGTTAAAATCGGTCCAGCCGTTTCAGAGATTACCCGGAACAAACAGACAGACAGACAGAGAAAAAATTTAAAACTTGGTTTTTTAGTGTCAGTAACGTGTATACAGTCATATATATGCATTTAGTGAAAAGCTGTTATTTTGGAATTACAAACAGACACTTCAATTTTATTTATCTGGATAGATTTGTGGAAAAGACAGTACAAACTTATTTGTTCTGTTCTCTGGTACCCATAATATAAACTTTGTTTAGCTTGGGACTAGATAGCGCTGTGATAATGTCTGAACATTATTACTATAAGTTCGTTTTAAAAATAGCCATAGGTTCTTTTTTACTACCTATCTACTTATTAACCAATTCAACAAATTTACTAACCACACGATATAATTTATAGAAACTACCCACTAATCCAAAATTTAAGGCATTGAAATAAACACCCTGTTATTATTAACCCTCCATCGGATATCGATATTATACGTGTATGTTCTCCGGTCCGGGATCCCCGTGACCCAGTCTTAATCTCACCAATCAACTAATGTGGCCAGTGTACCGAAATAAATGGCATCCGTGGTACGGACCACCGCACTTACGGCTTTATGCCCCACTCACCCAAGTATAACGTACATTTTAGAAATATTACTTAGCGCTAGTTTATAGTTTTAAACCCCCTGTGGTGATTTGGCCACGTTGTACGTAACGATCGGCGTATGTGGTATATTGACTGGGGTTCTATGTACGTGTAAGTCAAGCAAGATTAGAAACGAGAGAACCACTTTCAGTACAATTTAAAATTAATAAAATAATACTTGGTATAAATATTTCTTATTGTCAAGGGAACGTAATCAAAATGACTCAGTAATAAATAAAAAATATTAATTTAGAATATTCACGATCCCATCAATGGTGGCTCAGGTGATATCCCTCGCCACATAAATACAGTATTTATTCATTTTAATCTCAACCATGCCGTGAATTGAATTGAGTGAACGCAATTTATTAGAAAAAAATTTAATATTCCGCTTGGACGTAAAAACCACCCTTCGAAATGATAAATCAAAAACGAAATGTAATAAACAAAATAGCACATTGTGCGAGGGCACCACTGTGATTAACGGACATTACGTAATCTCATATTGCGATACATTTGTAATAACACCATTACTATTTGTCACGTCACCCTCGCGTTGACGTGTTTGTGTCCCCTTCGCAATAACAGGTGGGCAAAACATCGAGTCCCACAGGATTGTAGGTTATTAGAGATATCGCACATCGATGGTTCGACAGGCAATCGTATTGGGCGAACTTTATTATACTTACCGAGAATTGCTCCGTAGAATTTGTCAGCGATCTCGGATAGCTTCGCGTACATCAAACGGTGATGATTTGTGCTATGACGGCTAGATAATGGGAAATCCGAGCTTGTATTGTTCTAAGACCCAATGCGGTTGGGTCTTCATTGAAATCCTTGTTGAGCTGAAAGGGTTTATTGGCAATTGGCTATAGGTCCGGCAAGGACCGTCGGATCCCGGCTGTAAAAATGTTTACGACAAATAAAACTATAGCAGCGTTAGGGTTAAGTGTGATTACGATGTACAGCGTGCTGTTTTGCAGATCCGTGCACTGTTGACGAACAATAAAATATTTATACATTGTCAAACATAACTATTTTATTGCTTTTCTAGCTTTAGTCGGAACATCGGTCAAATATAAATAATGCCGTGAATAGAAACATAATTTTAAATACAAGGAACAGCCGCTTTATTCTGTAAGGTTTCTCAGCGTCGCACCTGAAGTCGAGTTTCAGTTTTAAAGATAAGAAATTAAAGTTTGTCATTTATGTATTATTTATCAATTACCTATGTTTGATTGAAACCTAAGTTTGACATCGCGTTCGACGCTGAGAAACCTTACAGAATAACGTGGCAGTACTTAAAACTAATTACAAGTAGAAAACTTGGCCCAAATCGGTGTCTCTCGGAATCGTGCCAAGAAGGCTGACAGCATCGCCACGTTGAATAGCAATGCTGATTCTCTGAGCGAGAAAAGCCCCAAACGGCTTGTCTTGAATGCATGTGACACCAACTTATATTAACATCAGTTTGTTTTTGAAATAAAAAGTATTACTCTTCGTATTCTTCTAAGCGTGTTGTCAACATTTCTTTAAAAATCACCGGTCACTGAGGTGTAGAGAGTAGATAATGCGAAACAAGTGGAACAACATGTGACGGAGACAAATGCTCGCAGTAACTTTGACTTAGGGATCCGTCGATCACAATAAAATTACTTAAGAGTTACCGTGAAAATATAAAGGATGAGTTATTTGTTTGATTACGTCACTATTAGTGTTCATATAAATATTTGCTAATGTTGCAATTTTGCTCGTGTTGTTTTAGGTATTAAAATAATGTACACCTAACCAGCTTAATATGCAACTAGCTGTGCCCCGCGGTTTCTCCCGCGTAGATTTAGTTTATTGTGTTTATTTTCGAAATAAAAGTAGCCTAAGTTACTCCTTGAAACATCAGCTGTCTGACAGTGAAAGTTAATATCGATCCAGCCGTTTCAGAGATTACCCGGAACAAACAGACAGACAGACAGAGAAAGTTTTTAAACTTAGCTTTTCTATATCAGTACCGTGTATACTTCCAAATGCATTTAGTCATAAAGGTGTAATTTTGAAATTACAAACAGACACTTCAATCTTACTTATCACTATAGATGTATAGATTACTTTATTACGAAACTGTAATTTATTACTGGCATATAATTTATCATTACTGAATTATAAACACAAAATCCTGACTAGGAAATTTTAAAAACAATTTACTCGGCAACAGGAGTACAAGCTTGCGGAATGTCGTTCCCATGTCGTTGTCCCGTAAATCTTTGTATCCCCGCATTTTATGTTGTTTGTCCGACTTCGTGTCAATGTTGATTATGGCTGCCAAGGTGTGGCTGCCACAAAAGTGGCGCAAATTTGAACTTTATTTCTATAACGCTATTCATTTTCATCGGGAACCGTAAAGTGGTTTCAGTTGTTATACAAGCGACGCAAGTTTCAATGTGAGAAAATATTATGAAAACTGGCTAGGTGCGAGTCGGACTCGCGTACGAAGGGTTTCGTACCATTCCGTATGTATAAATACGGCCAAAAAAATTCACGTTGATTGTTTGGCGTCCTCTTAAATATTTATTTTATTCTGTTTTTAAGTATTTGTTGTAATATAGGCAACAGATAACAGAGAATATAAAACGAAATTCTCAACTGTCTAAATATCACAGTTCATGAGATACAGCTCGGTGACAGACAGACAGACGGTCGGAAGAACAGCGGAGTCATTTTTACCCTTGTTAGCCCGTAGCCTAAAAATGATAATGATAAATACGAACAAGGCGGCATTCGAGCCAACGACCTCTTACTAAATGTGTAGTTTCTCTACCAATTGAACTACTCGTGTATCGTATTATTACCTCCTATATATCTTGGATTCAATTGATAGAATCTGAACAATAAAAAAAAACCTGCACTCATATGTCTGAGAAAATACACAATAAAGTCGTCAGCGAATTACTATTAATTAATTAACCAAATATCGACTTTATAATTTAGTCATTATACGAGTATGTGCTTGAGTGGAGACCGCGACTAGGCAAACGTAGTGTAGGACGCCCTCCGACCAGGGGCCCAACCATGAGCTCTTATTGCAATGTTAATTCTGTTGTGCGACAGTGACAGATGTCACATACATCTGTCTCATAAATGAGTGAAACTATCATGGCAATAAGAGCTCATGGTAAGGCCCCAGGTGAGATGACGAAAGACTGCAGGCAGATGCTGGATGCGGCAGCCGAAGACAGGGCGCTATGGCGCTTATTAGGGGAGGCCTTTGTCCAGCAGTGGACAAACATAGGTTGTAGATAGATAGAGTTTAATATGATAAGTTAATGATTCGAGGAGTCAGACATGGAAGCTCGTGGCATCATTCAATAATAACTCAGTTGTCTCGAAAATAGAAGGAATCACCTTAATAACTCTATCGCTTGTTTTCGCATCTTTGTTTTATAAACTTTTGAAAATATCCCAGAAATGACGACTAGCATTATTTGCACGTTTATTTTCATCGGTTGTTTGTTCAGTTCAACACGGAATAACAACGGCAGCTCGATTCAGGTAATGAAATCCGTAACGACATCGAAGCAACTTGTTCGTTGTCAACTTTACTGTATCTATATTTATCACATTCAAAGTCTTGACTGATAGACTGACTCACTGAAAATCTTGGTCCTAGAGAAAAGCAATGTGGAGAGCATGTTTATGGTAAAGTGTATACAATAAGAAAGCTTTTAAGTCACTTAACATGAAAAATACGGAGGATTTATGGGGACTTTCAATTAAAGTTATTCAATCGATTATAACAACGATCGCTCCTGCATTAGCCACTATTTTTAATTCGTGTATTGATCAGGGTGTCTTTCCGGATCTTATGAAATATAGTAAAATAATTCCAATCTTTAAGGCAGGTTCCAGAGAAAATCCTTCTGATTATAGGCCTATATCAATACTTCCTGCCCTTAGTAAGATATTTGAGAAAATAATGCTAAATCAGATGTTAGCCCACTTTAACATAAATAACATATTGCACGATCACCAGTTTGGTTTCACTAAAGGTAGATCCACAACGGACGCGGCGGCAAAATTAATAAAACATATATTTGAGGCATGGGAGGGCGCCTATGACGCCTTAGGAGTCATCTGTGATCTCTCAAAAGCTTTTGATTGCGTCGACCATCGTACGCTAATTCTGAAGCTTAAATATTATGGTATTCGCGGAACCGCCCTCGATCTTGTTTCCTCTTACCTGTCCAATCGTCATCAGAAAGTTGGCGTCAGTGGTATAACATCTAATGGGTCATTAATTAAAACAGGCGTGCCGCAAGGCTCCATATTAGGTCCATTCCTATTTCTAGCGTACATAAATGACCTACCACTTGTTGTAGAAGGTATCTGTGATATTGTTCTGTTTGCAGATGATACATCTTTAGTTTTTAAAGTGAGCAGGAAAGATAAGGAGCTTAATACTCTGAATGAAACACTAACATCTGTTTCAAATTGGTTTGACGCCAATAACCTCGTTTTAAATTCTAAAAAAACTAAATGTATTCGATTTTCACCACCTAATACATCGCAAATAGCTACAAATATATCACTAGATGGTGGTAAACTGGATTTGGTTGATAGTACGGTATTCTTAGGGCTAACAGTAGATTCAAAATTACAATGGGGCTCTCATATTGAAACATTGTCAAGAAAACTTAGCTCAGCAGCATTTGCTGTTAGGAAAATCAAACAAATGACGGATGTCGATACTGCTAGATTAGTTTACTACGCATACTTTCATAGTCTTATGTCATATGGCTTATTGTTATGGGGTTCCGCGGCAGACCTAGATTCTATATTTATACTTCAAAAAAGAGCCATCAGGGCAATATACTCGTTGGAACCCCGTGAATGCTTGAGGGATAAATTTAAAGAAATTAATATACTCACTTTACCCTCACTTTACATTTATGAGAATTTATTGTACATGAAAAAAAACATTCATCTCTTTAATTTAAACTGTGATGTTCATTCGATTCGTACGCGAAATAAACACAAAATTGTGGCTCCTAGATTCAGATTAGTTAAAGTAAATAAATCATTCATGGGGAACTGTGTTCGCTTCTACAATAAAATCCCACAATCAATAATCGCGTTAAATTATGATAAATTTAAAACACATGTCAAAACTGTTTTGATGAAGAAAGCATATTATAAAATTTCGGATTATATAAATGACAAGGATATATGGAACTAGGTAAATCACTCTGCACAAGTAGCTCCTGGCAAATACATGGTATGCAAACACTTGTAAATCTATCTGGTATTGTTATTTTTTTTTTCTCTTTGATCTCTTTGATTTGGTTTTATAATGACTTGCATGCTAATACAATTTGTCACTATTGTGAATATTTATACCTATTATCAAATTTGATTTTGGATGATGATTTCATTATGATTTATATTGTTTCGATGATATGTACATGATGCCTGGCTGAGTTTCTTGCCGGTTCTTCTCAGAAGGCTAGTTTCCGAACCGGTGGTAAATTCTCGACTTTCATAAGTGCCTTACCAGGGCCTAAACTGAATAAATATTTTTCATTTTCATTTTCATTTTCAAAGGGTTTTTCAAAATTCCACTCCGAAAGAGTTTGAAAATTAGTTTATGAAATCTAACTGCCACACAGGGGAAATCGGCGGACGCAAGATAGTTTAATACTAGCGGACGTCACGCGGTTTCCAGCGTAGTTACCGTTCCCGTGGGAGTACGGGGATAAAATATAGCCTATGTTACTCGCTGATGATGTAGCTATCCATTACTGAAATAATTTTCAAGATCCGTTAAGTACTTTCGGAGCCTATTGCAAACAAACAAACAAAAAAACAATAAATTCTTTCCTCTCTATATTATTAGTGTAGACTAGCTGTGCCCCGCGGTTTTACCTGCGTAGATTTAGTTTCTTCCTTATTGTCGCGGAACCCTAATATAATAAATAAAAGTAAGTTACTCCTTGAAACATCAGCTACCTATCAGTGAAAGTCCCGTTAAAATCCGTCCAGCCGTTTCAGAGATTACCCGGAACAAACAGACAGACAGAGAAAAATTTTAAAACTTGGTTTTTTAGTGTCAGTATCGTGTATACTTTCATATGCATTTAGTGAAAAGCTGTTATTTTGGAATTACAAACAGACACTTCAATTTTATTTATCTGTATAGATGTATAGATAAGTAAAACGTAATGACTTAAAGTGGGCGACAAACCATGGGCTTACATTTCTCAAGTGATTTACTTTGTTTTTAAAAATTGTATAATATTTTTAAAAGAGTAATAACTGAGTTTCTTGCCAGGTTCTTCTCAGTAAAAGCAACCTTCCGAACCTGGCAGTAGCATGTATAATCCATGTCGTTCTGACGATTTGAAAGTACTTTGTAAAAAGTCTAATCGAATAAAGATATTTTTGACTTTGACTTTGACTTTTGACTATAACACTTACATCTTTTACTTTGACTTTTGATTATAACCATACATCGTAATACATACTAAGATTTCGAACCACGTGAATACCACATTTGGGAAGCTTCTTCGATCGAATTTCAATGCTCCGACATTTCAATTGTTTGTTTAACGTGAATCGGGCTTTTGCAAGTTACAAACTTTAATCCCGGATTGTGGATTGGTTCCACCGAATCCCGCTTGGGTGTTCGATGAAAAACATCCACCTGTCCTTCTCACGTTACATTAGAATGAAAGAGATAAAAATATTTATTCAGTGACATTAATATTATTAAAATTGCAAAGCCGGAGAGGCTGATAAAGTTTTAAAAATACGTCGTTGGTTGGGAATATTATTTTTGTCGAGAGCCTTGCATTTCATTATACATTTTTATTACTGCAATCTTATGACTCGGAAGTTCATATAAATCGAATATCTATACATTTTATTATTTGATTAATGACTAAGATACTCTGACGACTGGTTTAAATCAGATGAAAAGAGTAATTATTAAGTTTCTTGCCGGTTTTCTTCTCAGCAAAAGCAACCTTCCGAACCTGGTGGTGGCCATTATAATCCTGTATAATGTATTTTTTGTGTCCTTTTGACGATTCTTAGAATTTGATGGCAGTAGGCTTCTTATTAAATCAGGTGATTAGCCACATTGGGATGAATCAAGTGCAGATCCTAACAATACATGGGATAAGGCCAGGGAGATAATGATTCCTGTAAGGATTGAAATACTTTTCTTGACTCCTAAACCGTGAAAACTTATGCTATACATATTCCCACTATTCGTAGTAGGACATGTCATATTGTGCTCGTTTCAGAATCGCCAGAATGCTAATCGAGACGGATGCAATGGGTTTTAGAGACACGCTTTCAGTATGAGCGTATCCACACAACTATACAGACAAATAAAATTGAAATATCCGTTTGTAATTCCACGTTAACAGGTTTGCACTAAAATAAATACATGATTAAAGCTCTATCTAATTACGGTATATAAAAAAATATCTTTGTCATTTCTCTGTGTGTCCGTTTGATCTGGCTCTGGAACAGCTAGAACGATTTTAACTGGAATTTCACTGACAGATAGCTGATGTTACATACAGGGAAATAATAAAAAAAAAAACCGTTATGCGAGTGAAACCGTAAAGCACCGCTAGTATACCATAAACAAACATGAGTGTCCTGTATTCTGTTTTTGGGCACACGTCAAAGGACCGTCCACTCTTTCATCACTCAATATTATGTTTAGTGGATTGATGCGTCTGTTACATGCGTCCGAATTGAACTAGTTACTTCGTTTGCATCTTTCATACTATACAAAACATTTGATTATATACAAGGCATCCCAGAAGGGTCCTAGAAGGGGTAACAGAGATGTTGTAGCAACACCCACATTTCACCGAATATGATTAAGTGCCAACGTTACAGAGAGTGTGTCCATCGCCGTCTCAGATTCACACGTCTTTGAATTACTTCTCAGACTTATGCAGGTTTCCGATCGATGCACTTCACACTACGTGCTTTACGGTGAAGAAAACTTCACCGTAAAGCACGTAGTGTGATATTTAACGTAGTTCAATGTAAATGTCTTATTAAGTAAAGGAGTTTTGTGAAGCTTTGTTCTCTGGACAAGAAAATATTCAAGTGCATTGTGTTATCTGACGAGCAACGCTCGGGCGTTTTATTAAATTGTGTGTTCATATTTTAAACGAGCTTATATTATTCGTAGTTTTCTCAGAATATTTCATACTGTTTGTTCAAATAGAATTAGAACAATGCTTTCAGTAATCGGTTCTTAACCAGGATAAAAGCTATAGACTTATATAGTATATAAATATCTCTATAAATCAATACATATCGATAAATAAAATTGAAGTGTCTGTAATTTACGTGGCCGTTTTTTTACTAAATGCATATGAAAATATATAAGGTACTGACATTAAAAACAATTTAAAAAAACTGTCTGTTTGTTGCGGCTAATATACGAAAAGGCTGGGCTGATTTGAACGGGACTTTCACTAATTTTACAATAATTAATGTACTTTCATATGAATTTAGAGAAAAAAAAAATTATATACAGACACTCCAATTTCAATTATCTGTATTGACGAATAGATTTAATAAATTTCAGGATTTAATTGTAACATTGTTATTTACGAAGTAAGAAATTGTAACATCATCATCTTCTTGCCCTTATCCCATGTTATTTGGGGTCGGCGCAATGTGTTCTTCTCTTCCATTTCTCTCTATCAGCCGTCATATCTGTATTCACTCCCATTCTAGCCATATCATCTTTCACACAATCCATCCATCGTTTCTTAGGTCTTCCTTTCCCCTTGTAACCATCCACACAGAAGTAAGAAATTGTAACATAAGGAGTATTTTACGAGCTACAGAAGTGTTGCTCAACAAATGCATCAACATTTTGCATGTTACATTGAAATTTAATCTGAACTTAACTTGCGAATGCTGAATAAGCTGAGTGCAAGCATTCCTTAATTCAATGGAACATGTTGGTGCGAGGAAATTAATTAAATTCTTATTTTAGTAAGGATTTAGCTCCAAAAACGATATCACACAATTCCTCTTGAAGGGGTAGATAGAAGAACTGTTATCAAAGACTGGTGAAAGTTAGTGTTGTCCGTAAAGCACTGGTTTCCCTTTCGAAAGGTTCAACCATTACCCATGTTATCGCCAACTTAAGAACCTGAAGCGGTTTGTTTAAAATCAAATACATACATACATAATATGCCTACGCCTGTATTTCCCGAAGGGGTAGACAGAGGTGTTGTTATTTTCACGGAACAAGATTAAGTGTCAACGTGACAGATGGTGAGTCTATCGCCGCACTGTACATAGTCTTTGTCTTGTCAGACATATTCACGTTTCCTCACGATGTTTTCCTTCACCGTTAAGGACGTGATGTGAAAGTCACTGGATATAAGTTTTTAGAAAAACTCATTGGTACAGGCCCCGCTGGCATTCGAACTTGCGTCGCTAGCAACTTCTCACGTACTCAACATTCGCTGTGGTTTCCCACTTATGTTCCAGTCTGTCTAAATAAAGATATTGGCCTGGTGTTGCCTCCCCACCAAATATCCGCAGGTGGGATTGAGCCGCAACGGGTATAGCACATGAAACTAGTAACATAAATATCAAGTACGGTTTTGTGCGAATAAAATTCCGAAGTTTATTACTGTAGGTGATATTTTATTCGATATATTATGATTTTTCATTTTACGTTTACTTATTCAGATTTTAGTTTAACGCCGAATGGAAAAATATAATACGTACTTAAATGCTTAAAACCCCTGTGACGTAAAATGTATTCTAGTTTAATTTTAAATACAGAGAAAAAATTTAAAAAATTGGTTTTGATAATGTTGGTACCGTATATACTTTCATATGCAATTTAGTTAAAAGTGGTTATTTCGGATTTACAAACAGACATTTTAATTCTATTTATCTGTTTAGATTATATTTTCTGAAGTACATTTTAAGAGTGGTGGAGCTGCGCAAGCGGTGTTTTAATAAACTTATATAAAGTAATTTCGTGGTGAAAGAAAACATCGCGAGGACACCTGCATATCTCTGAGAAGTAATTCAAAGACATATATAGTGCCTAGAACCGCGATAGACTCACCATCTGTCACATTGGCAATCGAACTTTCCAACTTTATCACGTAGCGTGAGCACCTAATTGCATGAACTTCTATCTACCTGTCCTGAGATCTCTTCCTCCGTGGAGATACGCTAAAACTGTGACTTATATATGACAATAATCATGTGCGGTACATTAGCTGAAAGACTTTCAGTTTAGATCACCACCGGACCGACGCCTAGCCCTTGGGGGTGTTGGGCTATTTGCGTTGAGGCGCCAGATGTAACTGAATATCGTACTAGGCCATACCTCCCTTAGATGCCTATGTACGTCTTAGGTACTGGTAATATCCAGTTGGGCAGCTCCTAATTTCAAACTGAAGATCTCGTTATAACAACAAATTCAACTCCTTTTAAAACAATCAAAGAAATTAACAAAGTACGCATAAAAATAAACATAATCTTATTTTGGGCTAACTTTATACGGTTTAATTAAGTTATTGTCTCAGGGGATTTGTTCGTAACTTATTTAAAAGTTTAATTAACTTTAAATGTTAAGCGGCGGCTCAATATGAGATAATCCCATAAAGGGTTCTTTCAGAGATGAGGGTGTCAGAAATTACTGGTGAATAAAAAATGAATTAACTTAATAAGTAATGCAATCCGATTTGATTCCGGCATTAATTAAAACACGAACCGTTTATGTTTTTTTTCTGAGCGATACTTAAATTATAGAATACCACAAAAAAAATACAAGCTGTCCCAGAAGGAGCCCTGAAGTTGTAGGTAGAGGTGGAGAGAGAGGTGTTACAGTACCAACTCTTCAGGTAAATTACGTAAAAATATCTATACAGATAAATAAAAGTGAAGTGTCTGTTTGTAATTCCAAAATAATAGCTATATGCATTTAGTGGAAAGCTGTTAATTTAAAGTTACAAACACATGCTTAAATTTTATTTATTTGTATAGATATGGCCCCATAATAACGTATTATAACTAGCTAAAATTATATACAATTATTGGAGTAATTAGAATTATATATAATTACTGGGAGACAGCCAATTCGGATTTCGATCAGGAGTGGGCACTAGAGAGGCCCTATTTGCGGTGCAGGTACTGGTGCAGAAATGCAAGGATATGCAACAAGACGTCTTTCTTTGTTTCATCGACTACGAAAAAGCGTTTGATCGAGTACTACACAACCGCCTAGTACAACTCCTAAATGACGTCGGGTTGGACGACAAAGACAAACGAATCATTCGAAACCTCTATTGGAGTCAAAAAGCTACTATTCGTGTCGAGGGCGAAGAAACCAGTGAGATAGAGATAAAGAGAGGTGTCCGGCAAGGATGCATATTGTCACCATCACTCTTCAACCTCTACTCGGAGGCGATTATTGCAGAGGCGTTGGAAGGACAACAGGATGGTATACAAGTAAACGGACGATACATAAATAATCTACGTTATGCTGACGATACCGTCCTTATAGCGTTCACAGCAGCTGAGCTTCAGCACATTGTGACCCGGGTAAACGAGTGTAGCCTGAAGGCTGGCCTTAAAATAAATGTCAGCAAAACTAAAATCATGGTGGTCTCAAAGCTCCCTAGAGCCGATCCTGGTATCACTGTCGAGGGTAAACAACTGGAACAAGTGCACAAATATAAGTACCTTGGCACATGGCTGACCGATGAATGGGAGAGCGATCTTGAGATAAAAACTCGTATAGAAATAGCCCGTAGTGCATTTAAATCCATGTTGAAAGTATTGTGTAGTCGCCAATTAAAGATTTCCCTACGTGTTCGCCTTCTACAGTGTTATATATGGCCTATACTTCTATACGGTTGTGAGGCTTGGACAATCAAAGAGAACCTCAAGAAACGAATAGAAGCCTTTGAAATGTGGACCTACAGGCGTATGTTGGCTATTAGCTGGACACATAGAGTGACTAATGAAGAAGTTCTCCGTTGAGTTGGTCAGAAACGCCAAATTATACAAACCCTCAAACAAAGAAAGGTTGGTTTTCTGGGCCATATTATGAGACATGCCAGATACGAACTGCTGCAACTTATTATTATGGGCAAAGTGGCTGGGAAGAGACCGGTAGGCCGAAGGAGAAAGTCGTGGCTGCGCAATATCCGCGAGTGGACTGGTATCAGCAGTGCTGCTGCACTCTTCCGCCTCGCAAAGGATAGACAGAAGTTTTCCGAACTGACAGCCAACCTTCAATAGCTGGAGAGGCACTACAAGAAGAAGAAGATTGGAGTAAGGTACCGTTGGGAAACCAAAAGACTTCAAAGAGTATGTGGGACAACATATAAAAATATGACATAATGAGTACCACAATGTGACCATAGTTAAAGGTTAGCCAATTATTGAAGGCAAGACATTGCGATGTTTAAAGTTTACTTAAATTAACTTAAATTCCGTTGAATGCTTTGAATGCTCCGATGCAGCCGGCGCAGATGACGTACTTCCGCTTTACTTTGCAGACAGTTGCAAAGTCCGTTCCTGAATTTCAGTCGATTATTTGGTTTGGTGACTATTTAGTTTAATAATAGTTAAGTCTTATAACAACAGTGTCACTGAGCTGCCGCGTTATTCACATAGGTTTCTCAGCTTCGAACTTGTCTATATATATAATCTTATATATATAGGATAAGGTTCAATTTCGTATCTTTAAAACCGACACTCGACAACGAGAGCGACGTTGAGAAACCTTAGTGAATAAGGCTGTGAATTAACATTCATAAGTGACTTAATATATTTATCTATCAATCTTATAGCTTAAAACAATGCTTGTATCAATGTATCAATTTAACCTGCTCCAACGATTTTCATGAAATTTAGTATGAAGATGGTTTCGAGTGCGATAAACCTTTTTAGAAATTTACAAGACAAAAACGAGCAAAGTCTGGTCATCCAGGTATTAGAAATAACACGTGTATCCCCCCAAATAGCGAACAGGGGGCTAACATCATCGGTTTAAGCAGAGCGTATTAAGAACTTCTAAGCTTTGACGTTTCACTTGTCCCGTAAAATTAAACATAAACAAAAAATAAAGGTAAAAAGATCCTTAATACGCGCTGCTTAAACGATCATAGTTGGCCCCTAGGTCCCGTCACGGGTAAAGAAAGCGCAGTTAAAAATAGCGGGTATACTTCGCGTATCTATTCACCTCGCGCCATACATGTAGACAGAGACAGACTCATAAAAGGCACATTCAAAGGTACTCATACTATCCATAAACAGCCTGTCAAAGGTACACAAAGGTAAAAAAATCTGATGAAAACCTGTTCCAAAAACCACATCATAACATCACGTTCTTCACCTATATCCTGTTGATTTTCAAAGACATAAATCTTATTACGAAAACACGATACCGAATAGAAAACCAATTTTGACGAGTAGGTTTTTTCATTATCACGCATTGAATTTAAATGAGGGCTGGTAAATACATCAGACAGCTTTGGCATATCAAAGGCGAATCTTGGCGCGAAATAATCGCGTCGATGTGTAATCAACCCGGGACAAACGTTCTAACGGTTCCAAGCGAACGCGCTTCGGTATTCTGGCATAGATCAAGAACACTCAGAGAGAACTATACTCGTATATCAATTTAGTTTCTGTGAAATGAGGAGACTGGTGTCAACTTGTTTATTGTAGTACAATATTAAGTATACAAGTACTTTGGATATGTAAGTTCAAGTTGCAGAAAGATATTGCACGCACAGTGTTTTGGTAATGGCCCTTGGGACGTCCAAAATCGATGGATTATATCGAAAGGTATACAAAATTCGTTTAGTATTAATAGAATCAGAATCAGCTGGACTGCGCATCGTACTAATGTATCCATATTAGAAGAGCTCAACATCAACCAAAGACTTTCGTCAATTGTACAACTACGAATTTTAAAGTTTTTTGGCCATATTACTAGGAAGGAGGATGCGATGGAACGTCTAGTGATCCAAGGACGAATAGAGGGCAAACGGTCTCGAGGTCGATCTCCAACTAGATGGATTGATCTAATGAAATCTTCTACGAACAGTTACATAACGGAGTGCTCCAGAAACGCACATAATAGAGACAAATGGAGGAGCATCGCTAACAAAGCTTGTACCAGTGCTTCCATGACCACGACCGCTCTGCCAAGAGCGAACGACTAAGAAGAAGAATTAATAGTATGGTGCGATTTTATGAACAGTTACTTTAAAGGCAGAAGTTAAACGCCTGCAATTTCCTCATCAAATGGACCTAGTATCAAACTAAGCTAAGAATAAAAACGTGAATTGAAAGTCAGAAAGCCTGACTGACTAAAATAATTATGTTACAGGACACACTGAAATAAAGAGCTAAGAAGAAACAAGTCCTTGGGGCCTGCCTGCTATTATCGTTACAGCAGTGACGTCTTCTTAACTATTTTTGTATGTCAAAGCTAAGAATTTCTTAAGACAATTTCAAAACAAAGTTCGTTACAGTATTTGACAGTTTCATTAGTATATACCATCTGTTAGTTTGATTTGTCTTTGCTTGCCTGCGAGCGTTTTGTGCGATCACGCAGATTTCGCGGTGCGTCCCTCCGAAATTGCTACATTATAACATAACAACGATTTCTAAGAATCGGATTATATTAACTTTTGTAAAGATAATATCATGTATGATAATATTGGCGAAAGAATTATGATTTGCAATTGAAAAAAATATTGAACATGGGGCCAACTATGATCGTTTAAGCACTTCTTAGCTTTGACGTTTAATTTTACGTTGCCAAAATGAAACGTCAAAGGTTAGAAGTTCTAAATACGCTCTCCTTAAACTGAAAATGGAAGCTCCCCAAGAAAGAAACCGTAGTTGACGTCCCTTGCAGGCTTCAGACCCACTTAGAGGACAAAGGAAAGTGAAGCCGAGTCATAAATGCAACTAATGCACAGAGACATGTTCCGAGTGAGTGGAGCAACTATCGGGCAACTATCGAACACATGTCGCGGCAGATTGATGGTTGCTCTTCCATTATAGTTTAGACAGCGCCGCCCAAGTTTAATGCGGAACGTTGCAAGCCGTTCACAAGTTGCCCCGTCGCGTGCGGCTTGCACGATGTTATTATAACACTTTGACTCCGGCTATAGTTTGAGCATTGCTTATTTGGGTTATTTCATCATGTATTTAGGTCTATCGTATCTTTGAAGAGCCGTGTTGGCCGTGGGGTTTGAGTAGTCACCTTCTACGTAAGCGACAAAAGTTCGAAACACATTTTCTAAAAAAATTAAGTGCTGTTCATCCCACGCTTATGGTGAAGGAAAACGTCGTGAAGAAACTTGCATGTAAACGAGAAGTAATTCATAGACATATGTATAGTGTCTGAGACGGCGATGGACTCACCCTCTGTCACGTTAGCACTTAATCATACTGTAATTATTGTAAAGGATTTACTTATTAATATTGTTATTATTATTAATCATGTTCGGTGAAAAATGGGTGTTATTGTTACAATGCCTCTACTTAGTTCTTCAGCCTTTCAAGTATGACTTGAGCATTTTATTTTATTTATTAAGAGTATTCTAGGCAGCAGAATATTACACAAGTCCTTGCACGAAGACCTAAGAAAAAACCATGGATGGATTATGTAAAACTGTGCATAAACGCTAGGTTATATTAAAAGAAACGTTGAATATGCTGCTATTAATGATATGAATTTTGCAACAAACATATAAAAAAATTACATACCTACATCGCTTTATGATCTATTTAATGAATGAAAAACCTCACTCTGCATATCAACACACTATCTAAACCGCTGAACTAAGATACATGAAATTTGGAAGGTTCTTGGATGGGGATATAAACTAAGCAGCTGTATTCAAATTTTCCACCCCTAAGGTATATAAATGGTCCAAGTATACTAGTCTTAGCTAAAATTCAATTCACATCAACAAAGAATGCATTCACATCATCAACAATTGCAGGAATAAACATTGTATTAAAAGCAACCAAATAAAAGAATATATTCGCTGCGGCAAGGCATTCGGACAAACACTTACAACGGAATGCTTTATTTCCCTGTAAAATTATTATGGAGCAGTACAAATGAATACCGTATTTGTACATTGAATATTTTAGTAGAATTCCAGTCTACTGCGAAATGTCCTGATACGCAAAATGATTGGAAGTCTTCTAAAAATAATGAAACATAAAATGTTATCGGGAATCAGAAATGTTCACAATACATTTTAGAGTATTTTTTACTAGGAGCTATGGGTCTATATGTGTCGTGAATTTTATATTTGCGATATAAAAATAATGATAATTGAAGTGTGTGTATTGAAGTTTTCTCTATGCATGTTTACAGTTACAACCGAGAAGGCAGGCTTATGAAACGATGGATGGATTGTGTAAAAAATTAAACAGCTAGAAGTAAGAATGCTGATATAATGACTGATAGATAAATATGTAAGAGAAGAATATATTGCACCGACCACAAATAAAATAGTATGAGGGAAGGAGGATAATGTTGTACTTACTTACATATTACTCACGCCTGTATGCCCCGAAGAGGTAGACAGAGGTGTTGTAAAAACAGCACCCACCTTTCACAGAAGATGATTAATTGCAAACGTGACAGATAGACTCACTATGAGTCTATCGCCGCCTTAAGCTATACATACGTCTTTGAATTTCTTCTCAGACATATGCAGGTTTCCTCGCGATGTTTTTCTTCACCGTTAAGCACGTGGTGTGAATTCAATGCACATTTTTAGTCAACTCATTGGTACAGGCGGGGTTCTTACTTGCATCGCTTGCTTAGCAGGCGACTGCTTAAATCCCCTGGAATACCGGCTCTAATAATAGTGTATTAAAGTAAATTTACGAAGTAGATATCTCTGACATACAGTACTTAATAACATGACTGCTCAATCTGTAACACGCAGCTCTGTATACGCCACGTTTGTTTATCCACATTGATTGCTTCATGTGTCGTAATTTGAATTACAAATACTCCGCGAGACGTTTCATTCCGACTGATTTACGTAGGCATTAAAAAATTCGTATAAATCCGGCTCCGATGCGTAGCAAAAATCTGGTATCACTGGCGAAATCCGGATTATTTACGCGTGCGCCCGTATATTCTATAAAAATTCGGCTTCGGGGATAAATAAGGATGTATTGTGTAAGAGATTAAAGTATCGCATATTTATACTTGCATTGTGTTTGATACATTTATTTACGTATGTTTTCCGGATATATATATATGTCTCTAATCTGTAAACAAATACAGGAATTACGAAATATTTGTGTAATTGTTTGTGTATACATAATATTATAAAGAGGAAAGGTTTGATTGCTTTTTGTTTGTTTGTTTGCATTGAAGAGGCTGCGAAACTACTTGACCGATCTTGAAAATTATTTCAGCAATGGATAGCTACATCATCAGCAAGTAACATAGGCTATATTTTATCCCCGTACTCCCACGGGAACGAGAAATACGGGGGTGAAACCGCGTGACGTTCGCTAGTCTTTAATATTTATGAAAGCAAATACACGATTTATTAGGTACTTGCTTAAAGCTGGAAACATAAAACATAGGTTTTGACGCATGACAACATTCACAATTTGTCACGATATCGTTTCAATATATTAAAGTACTAGCTGTGCCCCGCGGTTTCACCCGTGTAGATTTAGTTTCATACTTCATGTCGCGGAACTCTAATATTTTAAATAAATAAAAGTAGCCTAAGTTACTCCTTGAAACATCAGCTACACTGCCTGCAAGTCCCGTAAAATCGGTCCAGCCGTTTCAGAGATTACGCGGAACAAACAGACAGACAGATAGAAAGACAGAGAAAAATTTAAAACTTGGTTTTTTTAGTGTCTGTAGCGTGTGTATCCTTTCATGTGCATTTAGTGAAAAGCTGTTTTGGAATTACAAACAGACACTTCAATTTTATTTATCTGTATAGATTATATTAGACTACCCTTTCGGTCGGTACACACACTAAAACACGTTGAACAGGGTAACTTTAAAGAGTAATTAGTAAAAACTAGGCAAGCTTAACACGCTAGGAAAATCTACCTCATAATTCAAACTTCGGCTTAACAAAGGCCCAAAATAACGCAGCCAATTTAGCTGAGGGCATGAAACAACAGATATAAAAGACAATAATGACCGTACAGGAGTCAGCAGTCTAGGCGACAGGACACAGCCTCGAAATATAAAGGGAACAGAAAGCCGACTTTAGTCTACAATCTTCGCACATTGTTACTTTTTCACGCAAGAACATATATCTAACTAGCTTTGCCCCGTGGCTTATTCCAGCGTAGATTAAATTTCATGGTTAGCCCGAGGAACCCATATGTTTTTTTAAGTAAAAGTAGTTACTCCTTAAAACATCGGTTATCTGTCAGTGAAAGTCCCTTTAAAATCGGTCCGACCGTTTCAGAGATTACCCTGAACATACAGACAAACAGAGAAGTCAAATACCTGTGCAGACGGCAGTCGCGGGCACCACATAGTTCTATTATAACTTCTTTATAGGTAAGGCGATACGCGAGTGACGTTACGTACCTACATATTATGTTGAGAACTGGCGGCTTTTTAGCATTAAAAAACTCGTTAAATAAAGCCTTATGTAACCTTAGAGCGTGTTACGCTAAGCATACGTACATATGCACGGGAGCAGACTTTCTGTAAATTTCATGACATAGAGAAACTGGTTCAACTTTAGGGACGGTAATGACTTGTGAAAACGCCAGGCTATTTCAACTTTCACTAACTACCCTCCACAGTATATCACGGGAAACTACATGTTTGGGATGCATCAAACTCAAATATTGTCGACAAACTGATAGACATAACGTTGGGATTGTAATTGTTATTTTAAGGAGGGTATACCAAAGGGTCTGCCATAGCGGTTACCGAATGGTGCCTGATTCTGATCGAAAGATATTACGAAGGTAGTCGTGATATACACTAGTTATATCACGATATACTGGGGACTCCCTTTCTCAGTCTTTATTTGATTTATTACATTAACCCAAGAGCTGTGGTGGCCTTGGTGCTAGAGTCCCTGCTACGCCCAGGACCTTGTATTCCACAGTAGCTCTTATGACTTGTAAACCAAAGAGTAGTACCTATCTAAAATGCGGATGAACTCTCGGATAAAATCAATACTTATATATAAAGGTACTGGTCCGATTTAAAACATCTTTCAGTTTTAGATAGCCCATTCAATGAGGAAGGCTATAGCTTATATTTAATCACGCTGAGATCAATCGAGGATTAAAGTTAGCGTTAGTTGCGGGCAGACGCTAGTAAATATATAAATTATACGCCAAGTATATGAAACCTGAGAAATCACACCACCTCGTTCAATCTAGAACAACAACACAACCATGTCCAATATAGAACCTAGGAAATCCAATAATGGAATATCAGCCGTGTACACAACACTAGGGTCGGTAAACGTTCCTCGGTTCATCTGGCGTATAAAGACTCATTATATCCAGAGTTTGCGATTACACGACGCTAGTGTAGACATAGCGTTACTGTTCGCTTTGTTTGTAAAGGCACAGTTTAAATATAACCTTTACAATCAGTTAGGAAACTAGGAACAAATCGTTCACAATGACACACTCACACAGACACAAATCTAAGCAATTATAAGCAGAATTGGTGTACCGTCAACGTCGTATACAATAAGCATATTTACGTGTTCTACCAACATCTTTCAAAAATTCGAAAAAAAACAGCAAATTTTTATATTGTAACAGAAAATGAAACGGTTTTTTTTTTAAATCTTTCATATTGCAAACCTCACGATCAAGGGAGCAAACGATCTTATTTTAAAAACTAGCTGTGCCCTAGGTTTCACCCGCGTAGATTTAGTTTCATCCTTATTGTCGCGATACCTTAATCTATATCTATACAGATAAATAAAATTGAAGTGTTTGTTTGTAATTAAAAATTACAGCTTTTAACTAAATGCATATGAAAGTATACACGCTACTGGTAAAAAACCAAGTTTTAAAATTTTTCTCTGTCTGTCTGTCTGTTTGTTCCGGGTAATCTCTGAAACTGCTGGACGGATTTTAACGGGACTTTCACTGGTAGGTAGCTGATGTTTCAAGGAGTAACTTAGGCTTCTTTTATTTATCAAAAATATTAGGGTTCCGCGAACTAAATCTACGCGGGTGAAGCCGCAGGGCACAGCTAGTAATAAATAAAAGTGGCCTACGTAACTCCTTGATAGTTCAGCTGCCTTCCAGTGAAAGTCCCGTTAAAATCGGTCCAGCCGTTTCGGAGATTACTCGGAACTAATAGACAGACAGAGAGACAGAGAAAAATTTTAAACATCGTTTTTTAGTGTCAGTAGCGTGTATACTTTCATATACATTTAGTGAAAAGCTGTTATTTTGGTATTACAAACAGACACTTCAATTTTATTTATCTGTATATGTATATCTGTATAAGTATATAGATGTATAGATTAGGCCCAGTTTCCTTACTGCATGTAAACCATACATATTTAAACTGTGGGGCTTGCTTGGTAATGAAACTGAGTACATTTGAGATAATGTTTCGGAGTGTTTGAGAGCTGGAGAGAAATCTGTCAATGGAATTAACATCTTTTGGTAAAATGTGGATAAAGCCTGCTCGGGAATTAGCAACGTCCTGAGACGAAATTGGAGATTATGAAGTGCCATTAGCTGTTGGTCTATACTAATATATAAAGCTGAGGAACTACTGGTCCGATTTGAAATTTATTTCAGTGTTAGAAAGGCTATACGCTATCATCACGCTAAGACCAATATTTTTTTTTATTTTTAAAAAAATCCTGCATTACATTAAATGCACTAGCCGACTTAATGTCATAGGCATTCTCTACCTGTCATTGAAAAAAAAATTGAATATAAACCTTACATTCAAATCAAAAATAGAAATATACCTATAATAATAAATAATATACTGAATATAATTTAGCGTTAGCCCAAAGTAATTATTCCACGCGGACGCAGTCGCGGGCATTAGTATAATAATAATACCGTTACGTTCTTATTCTTTTAAGGGTGTTGACCCTAGCTCATAAAACAAACAAACAATGAACATATATAATGATATATTGGTACATAAGTAGTATTGTATATAGTATATAGTTCGAACTAACAAACGTGATTGACCACAAATGTGGTCAGACCCATGTCTTTGAGGGTGCTGGTGCGGACCGGACTCCGGAATATAGTTCCGGCATGTGTTTAGCTCAGGGTTAGTGATAAATTGACGTGCCAAACAAATTTTTTGTACAAGTTCTCGCTTTCGGAACTTTGTTAGTTCCGGAAGCGAAAATAAACGCTTTTGTTGTTTTTGCAGTAATTTTAAAGTTTTCAGAAGCCAGTAATTGTTAGATTAGGAAAGTAAACGCAAATTTTAATTTGGTTACGGCTGTATTTTATTGGTGCCGTGCCCCGCGGTTTCACCCGCATAAATTTAGTTTCATACAAACTTTCATCCCCTATTTTAACCCCTTCAGGGTAGAATTAATCAAAATCCTTTCTGAGCGGATGCCTATGTCATAGCATCTACATGCATGCAAATTTCAGCCCGATCCGTCCAGTGGTTTGGGCTGTGCGTTGATAGATCACTATGTCAGTCAGTCACCTTTGAGTTATATATATTTAGATTCGAGAGGAGAGAACAAATAAAAGAGAAAGAGTAAAATATGAACTATAAATAATAAAATATTATTTACATGGGAGCTCTATGCTGGGTTTAGTCCAACAGTAATTGAGTAGATTTTTGCTTTACTTAACCGGCAATTAAAATATTTCACATAGGCTAATAACAGTTATCACTTTACGTCGCAACTAGTAATAAATCTATACTCATAATATAAAGCCGAAAAAGAGTTTGTTTGTTCACTTGAACGCGCTAATCTCGGGAACTACTGGTTTGAATTGAAAAAACATTTTCGTGTTGGATAGTTTCATTCATCAAGGAAGGCTGCGCTGTATGGAAGGATACGCTGCGACTAATAGGAGCGAAGCATCAATGGAAAATGTTTCGAAAATGGGACAAATTAAGTAATATTATAATTTTTATTGTTAATCCTACGCGAGTATAACACACAGTTATTTATAAAGGGATGTATACGTATAATCTAGATATCAGATAAATAAAATTGAAGTGTCTGTTTGTAACTGCAACATAACAGTTTTTCACTAAATGCATATGAAAGTATACACGGTAATGACATAGAAAAACCAATTATTAAAATTTTTCTCTTCTCTGTCTGTCTGTCCGTCTGTCCGTCTGTTTGTCTGTTTGTTCCGGGTAATCTCCGAAACGACTGGACGGATTTTAACGGGACTTTCACTGACGGATAGCTAATGTTACAAGGAGTAAATTAGGCAACTTAGATTTTTAAAAAACATTAGCAACAATGAAATTAAAATCTACGCGGGTGAAACCGCGGGGCACAGCTAGTCTAAAATATATCATTTTCGTGTCACGCTGTTTGTTACCAGACTCTTCAGAAACGGCTAGACCGCTTTGTACAAAATTTTGTGTGCTTATTGGGTAGGCCTGAGAATCGACCAACACCTATTTTTCATACCCCAAAATGCCAGGCAGAGCTAGTAAGCTTATATTCGTAAGTACGTAATAAGCAAAAACATTTTTATAACATCGTAATTGCTTGACTGAAAAAAATTCAAGCCTATTTACGCCAATTGAGCAATAACAAATTGTAACTCGTAAAAAGTATTACAGTACTGAAATCGGATGAAAACCTTAATCGGCCCATTCATCTCTTAAAAAGCAATTGACAAAGTGAGGGAAGGAACATTTAAAGGTATTTAAATTTTATTCTCCGACTAGCTGTGCCCCGCGGTTTCACCCGCTTAGATTTAGTTTCAGCCTTATTGTCACGGAACCCTTATATTTTTAATACATAAAAGTAGCCTTAGTTACTCCTTGAAACATCAGCTACCTGCCAGTGAAAGTCCCGTTAAAATCGGTCCAGCCGTTTCAGAGATTACCCGGAACAAACAGACAGACAGACAGAGAAAATTTTTAAAACTTGGTTTTTTAGTGTCATTAGCGTGTATACTTTCATATGTTATTAGTGATAAGCTGTAATTTTTGAATTACAAACAGACACTTCAATTTTATTTATCTGTATATCTGTATAGATTACTTTAATGAACTGCAACTAAGATATTTTGCCTAAAAACAGTTAAGAAACTATATTATTAATACCAAAGTATTAACGTTTTCTATTCAATTGCTCTCGTTTTGTCGAACCTAAAGTTCTTTATTCCAAGAATAAGAAGAAACGAATAAAATATGGTAAGGTAATTACATACATATGCTCACGCCTGTATTCCCGGAAGGGGTAGGCAGTGGTGTTGTAATTTTCAACACCCACATTTCACCGATTATGATTAAGTGCCAACGTGACAGAGGGTGAGTCCATCGCCGTCTCAGGCACTATACATACGTCTTTGAATTACGAGTATTTCTCAGACATGCAGGTTTCCTCACGATGTTTTCCTTCACCGTAAAGCACGTGGTGTGATATCACTGTACATAATCAAAAGTCTGTGAAGTAATTCAAAGATCAGTATAGTGCTTGAGACGGCGATACACTAACCATCAGCCACGTTGGCACTTCATCCTTCAAACATATATCTATACAGATAAATAAAATTGAAGTGAAACTAAATCTACGCGGGTGAAACCGCGGGGCACAGCTAGTTATACAATAAAATAGTAAGTGAAAATCCCGTTAAAATTTAACATACACCACTTTTTTTATGAACCTATATACTTTCTTATGTATTTAGTGAAAATCTGTAAATTTGGAATTACAAACAGACACTTCTCACATCAGTTAGGCAGTAGACCAAAGGAATAGCGAGGCCATTCAACAACATTACACCTGCTTGCTTACTTATTGTAAACTAGCTGTGCCAGATTTAGTTTCTTCCTTATTGTCGCGGAACCCTAATATTTTTAATAAATAAAAGTAGCCTAAGTTACTCCTTGAAACATCAGATACCTACCAGTGAAAGTCCTGTTAAAATCCGTTCAGCCGTTTCAGAGATTACCCGGAACAAATAGACAGACAGACAGACAGAGAAAAATTTTAAATCTTGGTTTTTTAGTGTCTGTATCGTGTATACTTTCATATGCATTTAGTGAAAAGCTGTTATTTTGGAATTACAAACAGACACTTCAATTTTATTTATCTGTATAGATGCTTACGTATTGTAAATAGATACATTCCCTTACAAATATAAGCCTTATTTAACATATAAATTTTCTCATTTATTCCCAAACTCAGCAACTGGTACCAAAACACTAGCCCGGACATTTTGTGGCGTATGCAACTCTGAACTAGTTGAAAGGCAAATTATAAAGTGGGGACGTTGGGAACTAATGATGTGGACAATAGGGTTACGGAAATATGTTGTACCTACACATTATTAGGATTTGTTTTATTTATATTATTCGCAAGATATTTAATAGTCCCGTGGTGCCTTGGTGACCTCGGGGTTTGAGCAGTCGCCTGCTACGCAAGCGACGCAAGTTCGAATGCCAGCGGGGTACCAATGAGTTTTTCTTGAAAACTATATTTTTATTATGTGCAGTGATTACACACCACGTGCTTTCCGGTGAAGGAAACCTGTCACGTTGGTACTTAATCATCTTTGGTGAAAAGTGGGTGTTTTTATTACAACACCTTTGCCTACGTATTCGGGGAATACAGGCGTGAGAGTGTATGGAACCAGCATATGTTTGAGACGTAATTCGAAGACGTATGAATAGTGCCTGAGACGGCAATAGACTCGGCATCTGACACGATGGCACTTAATCGGCACGGTTCTTATACGTTCTAAAATTGCGGTCTGAAACGTAGTCTGCAAGAAAATTCTTTGAAGCTAATTAAATAGAGTACAAATGTGAGTTTGATAATAACAAAACGATTCAAGTTTCGTTTTCGTAGAGTAGACCCCCAGCGTATTACCGGCCTCGAAACCCTATGTAGAACAGGCCTTACTCGTCATTCCCATCCCTGACCTAATATTGTGAACTTGGCTATTAGGTGGTTAGCTATGTAGATTTGAATAACTTTCGGGTCGGTTGCGGGACGGTCGCGGGGATAGCGTTAATTGCACTCCTGGCTCTGGGGAGGCAAGTTTTCACGTGCACATAACCGTGTGATTGCTTGTTATTGGATGAAGATCTCATTATGTATGTACGCAACTCTAATTGGACTTGACTACCTATTTACTTAACAAATCGTGTTCTTGATGACAGGATTCCATCATTCACAATGATATTGTAACACTAGATACGTTCATAGTAACATCTATATCTATACAGATAAATCAAATTGAATTGTCTGTTTGTAATTTCACAATAACAGCTGTTCATTAAATGCATATGTATGCAAGTATACACGCTACTGACACATAAACCAAGTTTTAAAATTTTTCTCTATCTGTCTGTCTGTCCGTTTATTCCGGCTAATCTCCAAAACGGCTGGACCAATTTTAACGGGATATTTTAAGGCGTAACTCAGGCTACTTTCTTTATTAAAAATATTAGGGTCCCGCGACAAGAAGAATGAAACTAAATCTACGCGGGTGAAACCGCGGGGCACAGCTAGTACTACTATATATTTATACAGATGGTAAATTTATATGAAGTGTCGATTTGTAATTCAAAATTAACAGCTTATCACTACAACCATCTGACACGTTAGCACTCAATAATCTTCGGTGAAAATTGGGTTTTCCTTCAGGCAATACAGGCGTGAGCATAATACATGTAAGTATGTATGTTCACTACAAATCTAAAGATAATTAAAAAAGACCTAGGACCACAAGTAAGGTAAGATCGTTTTTTAACACACGAAAAGTTTTCAAAGGAAAATAAGACCAAATTATAACAACAATATTCAAAGTGCGTTCCGCAAACAAAATATAGCGACCAAGTGAATACGCACATTAAAATATTCTTGGAAACGTTTAATTAAATAAAACACACCAACTTCAAAGGATTTTACATGCGTAACACAGTTGTATATTGTATGTCTGTGGAGACTTTGTTATTGTATTATTTTCCTTACAACAACCTTTAATGTCAACCACAAAGAGGTTTAAGCTTTCATCATACAGACGCGCGATTTTTATGACGAATTAGCCGTGCCCCATCGTTTTGAAAACTATATTATTTAAGGGATTTTTTTTCTAGTTTATTGCCTTAGTAACTTACTCATTATAACATCTGTGCCCGAAGGATAGGTATTATCATGTTTTTACGATGACGATATCGCTTGTATTTTCCCCATTTTGCATGGGAACGTTAAAAAGTCATTAAACATGGTTGAGTAAGAAAACATGGTTGCCCAACCATTTAAAGAAGTTTACAGAGATTTATTCAGGGAAATGACAGTGCATTTAGAGATGGTTTCAGGCCGAAGGTGAATTGGTAAATTATTTAACTTCATCCTAAAGGTAGCATATTGCAATTTTAAAGATATGTTTCATAAACATACGTAACAAGTAACTTCTAAAATTTATTATTTATTAACAGGACGTTGTCATGCTCCATAGGTTTTTAATTAATTTATACTGGTAACTAACTCAGGTTTAATGAGGGTACTAGAGTTTTCCAATTACGGACGTATAGCAGCGTAAGGCTTGGTTTATAGTTCTCCTTTATGACCCTCTGATGTACCAAGGCAGATTGTATAACTACACGGTGCCAACGGTGGGTGGTTATATTATGTTGAATATCTAGAATTTTAAAAAACCTTTAATAGTGGCTAACGTGCTAATTGCACAATATAAATATAAGCGGGCCTATACTACAGTGATATCATACCACGTGCTTTACGGTGAAGGAAAACACCGTGAGGAAACTGCATATGTCTGAGAAGTAATTCAAAGACTTATGTATAGTTCAAAAATTAAGACTAGATTTCATACTGCTTAGTAAGCTTATATTTATACATACATACATATGCTCACGCCTGTATTCTCCCAAAGGGGTAGGCAGAGGTGTTGTCAACAATACCCACATTTCACCGAATATGATTGAGTGCTAGCGTGACAGAAGGTGAGTCCATCGCCGTCACAGCCACTATACATACGACTTTGAATTACTTCTCAGATACATGCAGATTTCTACACCATGTTTTCCTCCACCGTGAAGCACGTGGTGTGAAATCACTGCACATAGGTATTTAGAAAAACTCAGACCACGGCACGGGAAAGTCTGAAGATACAAATGCTTACAATGAAGTCGTAAACTAAATTTTTAATTACATGGGGAATATTTGAAGCCAGTTTTATGTTCTGGTTGAGTTGCGGCGGCAACTTGCAGTTAGTGGTGTAACTTTGGAACAGACTGCAATAGTTTACTTCGAGTTATGAAGCGGGTGCTTAGATTTGCGGCGTTTGAATTATTGTTATAATGGTCTGTTTATGAGCGGAACATTTGAAATACTTATCGTTATAACCTCTGTAGGCCTAGAAAAATTATTATATCTCGCGCTGGCGCTCATAGAAACGTGGCATAATATGTCATTCACATGCTTGTCGTATCGTGTCATAAGCAAAGCGCGAGGATGATATTACTGCCTACAGGGGGGCAAGTATGATCGTTTAAGCAGCGCGTATTAAGAACTTCTAAGGTTTGATGTTCTAATTTTACGGTACCAAAATGAAACGTCAAAGCTCAGAAGTTCTTAATACGCAGCTTAAACCTATGATGATTGGCTCCAGGTCCCGTTATTGAATGTACAAGATGCCTTGCCGGTTCTTTTACGTTTATAGTGACTTACTAGGACCTAAACTGCATCATTGTGGTTAACATCCTAAGGAAAGGACGCCTTTATGGGGAGAAATCAACAATGCATCTGCACTCGTGGCTGAGTCACTAATACTAACTTTTAACTCCCATTTAACCCGCTTAGGGGTGGAATTTGAGAAAACACTTTCCTAGTGGATCTGGATATCTATTTATCACCGAGAACACACCCTCCAAATGTCACGCCTCTACGACCAGCGACAGTTACGTCAGTCAGTCAAGACTTTGTATTTGTATGGATAGATAATTTACTAAGCTTAATAATTTTGCATACTGCGATTATGTAGACCCTAACCGCGATGGCACGTCGTATGAGATTCCCATCACGCCTGCCACTTGCAACCGAACCAACGGCGCGTGCGCACGCCCTTACTATTGTTGATCACATACCTATGTACCTTTACACCAATGACATATAAGGAGGTCAAAGAGACGGCACTGGATAGAGACAAATGGAAAGAGTTGCATCGGATACACCGACAAGAGTCTCATTACTCTTAAATTCATGATGATGATGGTGACACCAAATCAGATTATATGCCTATTACAATCTTTATTATATCTTTATAATTACTGAGCTAGGCATCACACGCTTAACCTGTAAATTTAAATTTAGATATTGCACCTAAATAAGAAACATCAACAAAGATTTCTCACTTTGTTCCATTTGGTGGTGCCAACAAAATTATAATTTAGAATTGAAACCTTGGTAGCTCGTAGCGGCAAACATTGTAGGTTTACGAGTCAACATTAACATATTATGTGGTACATTAACTATTTCAATATGATGTCGCTCGTGATGTCGTGCCGCCTTATAAAGTTTAAGGGCTTGTGACTGAATAGCCAGCTTGATCGCATTTTATGTTGTTGACTTGGTGTGACGCGAACACTAGTGTGTATACATTGTATGACTTTGTAATAAGGAACTTATTAAATCTATATCTTCTTGAAGTGTCTGTTTGTAATTCCAAAATTACAGCTTTTCACTAAATGTATATGAAAGTATACACGCTACAGACAAGTTTTAAAATTAAATAAAAAAAATCTCTGTCTGTCTGTTCCAGGTAATCTCTGAAACTCGGATTTTAACGGGACTGGTAGGTAGCTGATGTTTCAAGGAGTAACTTAGGTTACTTTTATTTATTAAAAATATTAGGATTCCGCGACAATAAGGATGAAACTAAATCTACGGGGGTCAATCTACACTGTTATTTTACAATTACAAACAAAGACTTCAATTTTATTTATTTGTATAGATGTATAGATATTGACACAGGAAGTTACAGGGAAAATACCCATTACTAATTACTAAATTAACCTATTTTTAATGGTAAAATTGTTTTTTAGGAAGGGTCCTAGTCAATACCACCGTCCGCACACAAATTAATATTCAAAATATTCAATGAATTGTGAATTTTGACCCTACAATTAAGCGGAGTAATTATCGGAATCATTAGGCAAATGTCATCGGAATTACTGACGCATATTGCTAGTAATTAATCAAACAGTTTTCATTCATTTAATTAATATGCAAATCATAATAAATTGGTAATAAGACTTGTTGGATGCAATGCCACGATATGTGAAATAGTTTTAAATGAACTCTGACAACGATTTTATTTGTATACTAGCTGTGCCCCGCATTTTTGCCCATGGAAGATTAATAACAAAAACTATGTTTTTTGTTATTTTTTTCCCACCGACATGCTGTATATTTTATTTTATTTATAATTTTGGAAATTTAATTGGTTTATGTTTAATTTATATATGTTTAGTTTCATTTCTTTTACATTTTTTTTTATTTATATATCAATCTTACAATTTCTTACAATTATGGTTATTTAAGTAACATTGAAATAAACCACGGAGGTTTGTCGACAATGTCATAAAAGTGAGTTTGCATTAGACTGGTGAATACAATACATAATGTTATGATTTATAATACTTGGTGCAAGGATATAGTAACATAATTGACTATATTTAGGAACTAAGTAGGTAGCATTGATATTCTAATGTGTGTAGCTATATTGTTAATAAAAAAAGTTTTTGCTAGTTTTGAGAAAGGTAGTAAGATTTAAATTTAAACTTGATATTTACTTCTGATAAATTATATTTTAAAGAGGACGGTAGTTTGTTTATTAATCGTGGGACTAAGTAGTGAGTAGTTCTTGTGCCGTACGTATTTTTTGCTAGCGTTGTGCACAACCGGTCCTTGGCAACAGCTCGAGTGTATATAGGATGATCTATTTTTTTGTTCGAGTTGAATTGAAAAAAATGTTCTTTAAGTAGATTATATGACACTCGAGTATGCACAGGCAGGACTTTGCAATGTGTGAAAAGTCCAATTTCGTCATTTCTGAATTGTTCTTTTATTTTAGGCGAAACAATTTTTTTTAATATTCTTAATTGCAACTTGTATATGCTTTCTAGGTATGTATTATACGTTCGGCCATAACTACTTAACCCGTATTGGATGTATGATTCTACGAGAGAATTGTAAAGCATACGTTTGACTTTAAACGGAATACGGTCTATGAGAATAGTCATATTAGTCATATTACATAAAACTGTATGTTTCCTTTACACTAATAAATAAATGCTACATAGTGATAACTAGCGGACATCACCCGCGGACGCGGTATCACCCGCGTAGTTCCTGTTCCCGTGAGAGTACGGGGATAAAATATAGCCTATATTAGTAAGTCATAACGTAGCATTCAAATGGTGAAAGAATTTTTGATATAGGGCCAGTACTTTTTAGTCAATTCGTTACAAACATATAGATACAAATCTTTCCTAATTTTTTTAGACTTTTCCCGTTTTGCACAACATTTTCCATTGAAGCTTTGATCCTATTGGTCGCAGCGTGATGTTATAATACCTAAAGCCTTCCTCGTAACTGAACATCAAACACAAAAAATATTTTTTCAATTCAACCAGGTCCCGAGATTAGCGCGTTCAACAAACGAACAAACAAACTCTTCAGCTTTACCTATAATATTAGTATATATATATATGAACATCATTATTACCCTGATCTTATCCTTTATGTTCTTGAAGATTTCCTCATAACGTGTTCCTTCAACTTAAAATCACTGCAATTATTTGAACCTACTGGTAAAGATCGCTGGGATTTGAACGTGCGTCGCTATTTTTCGATTCAAGATTTTTTTAATTCCTCCTTGTCTCTCCCAGTTACCTTCCATCAGTAGCGATCAGTAATTAACCCTACGATGCAGGAACAATACAAGGCATTACTGGATGCAATTAAGGTGGTGTAATGTGGTCACGCTGGTGCTCTCAGACAATTACTGCACTCTACTTACTCACTACTGATCCGGACTATGAGCCACTTGGTGCACTCAAATGATTCTACGTTTGAACATGAACCGCACTCAGGGTGGCAAAGTATGAATTGTTTTAGCAGCGCGTATTAAGTACTTAGCTTTGACGTTTATTTTACGGTATCAAAATAAAACGTCAAAGTTTAGAAGTTCTTAATGCGTTCTGCTTAAACCAATGATGGTAGGCCCCTGTTCCATAACTAAAGAACAGACTTAATATAAATGTGGCATACATAAACTGTGCTCATGTGCCCTTTTATTCCGTATCCAAAGGAGACGAGACTATCTAGAGAGCCGTGGTGGCCGTGGGGTCTGAGCTGGGGTCAGACGCAAGTTTGAATCCCAGCGGGGCCAATGAGTTTTTCTAAAAACTTATGTACAGAGATTTCACACCACGTGCTTTACGATGAAGGAAAACATCGTAAAGAAACCTGCATGTCTGAGGCGTAATTCAAAGACGTATGTATAGTGTCTGAGACGGCGATAGACTACTTACTATCTATCACGTTGGCAATAATCATGTTCGGTGAAAAGTGGGTGTTGTTATTACAATACTTCTGCCTACCCCTTTGGGGAATATATGCGTGAGTTAATGTGTATATGCATAACTGCAACTGACCAGTCTTCTACTGCACCGCCTTCATTAGCCCAAACAATTCTAAAACAAGCAAAACTAGCTACACTTCCATATAAATACGTCCTGCTTACCAGAGTTCCTGGTATAACAACAGTATGAAATTCAGTACGGACGGAAATAAGCTTTGCATATTCATCAAAATAAATATTTTCACACCGTCCAAATGTAGCTAGAAAATGGACAGTTATTCCATTTTCTAGCTACAATTAAAATTCATACCGAAAATTATCCCTAGATGGTGTTCCTAGAACCAGTATGTTCAAGAGAAATTTAATTTCAACTTATGTTGAAATTGGCCGGTTTGGATAACGGTAACCCTTATTCATTTCAATAAAATATTATATTAAGGACATATCAAGAAATTTGGACCTTCAGAAGATCGCAGTCTAATAACGAAGAAAGCCTATTTATTATACAATTTGTGATTATATGAATGAAAAGGATATACAGAACTAAATCACTTCGCACAAGTAGCTCCTGGCAAATACATGGTATGCAAACACTTTTAAATCTATCTGATATTTCTATATCTTTAACTTTTTCCAAGCCTGCATCAAATTGTATCAAAATCTGCAAAACCGCAACCAAGTTGTGCTTGGTTGCAAGTTAACCTATTTCCATAAACAAGTATTAGTTATTAACACGGCATATCTAAACCTATAGCGGCGATTCAGATCCTCTGGAGAGCTGTACGCTATGAACCGTGAAGGGTTAGGACATAGTGATGAGAAAGGCGACAATTTCATAGCATTGGTTAATTTATTATGTACAAGCTGTGCCCCGCGGTTTCGCCCGCGTAAATTTAGTTTCATCCTTATTGTCGAGGAACCCTTATATTTTTTATAAATAAAAGTAATCTAATTTACTCCTTAAAACATCAGCTTCCTACTAGTGAAAGTCCCGTTAAAATCCGTCCAGCAGTTTCAGATATTACCCGGAACAAACAGAACAATTTTTTTTAAAACTTGGGTTTTCAGTGTCAGTAGCGTGTATATTTTCATATATGCATTTAGTGAAAAGCTGTCATTTTGTAATTACAAACAGACACTTCAATTTTATTTATCTGTATAGATATAGATGTATAGATATTGTATTACTGTCTATAAAGTATGTAGCGTGTGTTTGAACGAACATCAGTTGATTTTTAAAATAATAATAGAAGTCTGTGGTAAACTTTACCTGTTGGGACATTTTTATAAACGTACAAATGCAACCCAATCCCCAGTAACATCACCTCACCCGATTGTTGTGTGGCCGCTGTGGCTAACACAGCAGTTAGCACTTCGGCCAAGTTTGCTCACGACTTCTGACTCCTACATATTTAAATTCTTTAACTTGCCAAATTGGGACTAACCGTCGTTGGCAGGGTTAACAATTGAATTTTAAATGTTCTGCATTCGAGGTGCTTTACTGCTTATTTGCAGTTTTGAATCTATTGAATGAGGCAATGAGACGAATTTGTATTAGGATAAGTGTAAATTGACATCACCGTGACAGTCACTTTGGTCTAGTGGTCGATATAAGTAGAACTACTAGACTTTTCTTTATGTTATTTTTTTCGACATTTGTGCATTGGAACTGTGTCCATGGGCTTAAATTTCTCAAGTGATTTACTTAGTTTTTTTAAAATTGTATGATATTTTTGAAAATAGTAATTTAGTATTGAGTTTCTTGCCAGGTTCTTCTCAGTAAGAGCAACCTTCCGAACCTGGCGGTAGCATGTATAATCCTGTAAATTAATGTCATTCTGACGATTTGAAAGTACTTTGTAAAAGTATAATCGAATAAAGATATTTTTGACTTTGACAAACGCTCCTGGGGAACACGAAAAAAATTGAAAAAAATTATATAATTATAAGAGAGTTGGAACACTCATTGAACGTATTTTCTTAAGTTCACAGTTTATTTGCTACTTTTCTAAATTTAAACGTGTCAGGAGAAGAATCACGAGTGATTTGATTTGATTTGTCAGGTGGCCTAGTGCTATGTGTACTTGACTGCTAAGCGAGGTGTTTGAGGATCGATTTTTGTGTAATGGCAATCACTTTATGTGATAAACTTGTGTCTGGAATATACTATCTCTGTTTACAGAATTTAAAAAAAAATCTACGAAATCGGGTTTTCGGTTATGGAACAGCCCTATTTCCCTTCATAAATTAATAAAATATAGTCACTTTACGATATAGATAAATACGGTCGATCACTTTGTCGCGGCAATATTGAAAGAATTCATTCAGCAGAAGGTTAATTACCTCGAAACCGCAAACGAGACTCCGCAAAAAGAGAACTTCATAATAAACGAAAAATGATATTGAATTTTCTTTGCCTGAATAATACCGCCCGCCTTTTACGAACCCTAAAGGGTCTTTCCCGACAATATTTTCACTTTAATAAACTTTTGTTCTTTGAGAGTTCACAGTAAATACTTGTGTTGATTAATTTTTTGATGTTGAACAATTTTATTACCTTCAGGGTATGATTGTTAATTAAAATTATGGCGGTGAAAAGAGGCGGAACTCAAATTGGTTATTCATTACCGGTAAGCTTTTGATTCGCAATTTATTCTCTTCATTCGGTCTGATAAAAACGCTTAGGTCTGTTTTTATTGGTATCTATTACGGTAAAATGGATACTTAAATTAATATACCTACTGGTATTCAGCCACTAAAATTTAAACTTATTTCAATACTACAAAGAGGGAGCTTGCAGTCCACCTGATGGTAAGCGACTACAGCAGCCTAGGCGTGCTTGATACACCTAGGTTAGCTATTCGCGATTGCGAGATATTTCAAGAATCGGAACAATCGCAGTCGGTCAAATTTACCATCGACTCGCCCTAGCGATGAAACAATCGAGAGGTTTTAGATTGTTTCGATTGTTGGTGCAAGCGATTGGTCTGAGTCGCACCGAATCTAGTGGATTGGAACCGATCGTTGGCCGACGCGATGCATCATGCCGTCTTCCATAAGTGCCGATTTCACGCGAGTCGGACTCGCTACCATCGACTGCGATTGAAAACAATCATGCGATGCATCGAGATGTTTGGGCGATCGAAATAACCGCGAATCGCTACCAAGGGCATACTTTTGCGTTGCCTACCTTATAAACAACTAGCTTGAGCCCGTAGCTTCGTCTGCGTAGTAGAAAGATTTCAACTCAAATTGATCCTCCTTCGGGGTGGAATTTCGGAGAACCCTTCCCTAGTGCATACCAACTTATACCTGACTTAGAACACTCTCCAAATTTCATGTCTCTGGAATCAGTAGTTTTGATATCTAAGCCATCAGTCAGGACTTAGTAGAATTACCCATAATTTTCTGTAAATCTTTTTGTTCTCTAGGTTGAACACCACGCGAACAAAGCCACGGGCGGACTCTAGTAGAATAATGCAAAAACAAACTTCCCTATTGCATCAATCAAGTAGGTATTAACACAAACGCATTGTGTTACTACAATGCAGTTTCGTCGCGATGGTATCGTCATGAAAAATGTTCACGCCGCAAAATTACACAGCTCCTGAAATAAAACTTTTCAGGCAATTTGTAAAGGCGCTCGTAATATGACGGAGTTGGTAAAAACAAGCTGAAATTAGAATTGAATCGGTCTGGGGCTGCGTTTGTTTCAATGGTTTGCCAACTTTATATTATGTAAAAGTTGTTCACTTCTGGTGTCTAAATAAGTTAATAACAGACTTGAATGAGTAATGACGTCATTCCGTGGTCGGAACTCACGTAGGAAGGATCTGTGAGGTTCACTTGCTATCTACAAAAGCAGGAAATTATGACGAGGGACACAGGCCATAGATACACTGCGGAATCAGGTATTTAATTACTGGTCACTATGAGGCTTTCTGTATATGCAGTAATGTATAACTAACTTACTTATCTTTCATTAATTAGAAGGATTTCGGAATAGTAGCTCTCTATACATCTATACACATCTATATACATTTGCACCGAATGCATTTAAAAGTGAATACGGTGCGTACATAAAGTTTTTTTTTACTTTCTGTTTGTTCCGGCTAATCTCAAAAACGGCAGAACTGGTGTCAACAGGTCTTTCACTGGCAGATAGCTAATGTTACAACATGTAAGTTAAGATACTATTATATTTAAAAAAAAACTACACAAGTAAATCTGCGGGGCATAGCTAGTATGTGTATACAACCAAAGGATTTGAGTTCTTGTCCAAATTAAATTTCCTCACTCTCGAGTTATATTTGACTGTCTTGAAAACGCTCTAAGATCTGGTTATCTGATAAGTTCTATTTGCATGACGTCATAGCCTGTCTTTGTCTTAAGCAATAAACATAAGTAACCTTGATTTAAGTTTAGGCCAAGCTCACCGTCGTCGGCGCAGATAGCCATCCAACTTTACCTTTAAAAACTCCACTAACAAATTAAGAAGAATGGTTTAAGTTAAATTAAAATCTTAGCCAACCGTTCCCCTTGAATTTATGCTTGTTGTGCCTTCTCACCAGCTTCAAACATTTGGCACGAAATAAATACTTACACAAAGTCGGCTCCCAACCATAAAGAAATAATGAAAGAAAGAAAGAAAATGTATTTTTCATAAAACAAACGGAGCGGGCTTGCATAGACACGCATGCCTACAAGCGTCTCGCACTCACAGTTTGCTGATTGATAATTAAGACGAAATATTTTAGTAGAAACATACAATTTCTCATACAAACACTGTGCAGTGATGCTAGTGTGTATAGATTAGGGAAATGGTGGCAAATTCGTAACAGGGACTACTTCGCATTATATCACTATGGTATAATAAACTCTATCTGTGTGGACACGTTCATATTCTAAGCTCAAGAATGATACTATGATGATAATTTAAGTGGGTGTAGATGGCCAAATCTAAAACTATAAGAAATAGCTGAAAATACGCAAAGGAGTTTCGGGCCCGATTTTCATGAATCCAAAACTGTATCATTGTAGGTATTATTGATTATTTTTGAATTGATTCCATTTGGCCATCCACGAGCACTTGTAAATCACACTTTATCGCGCCATGTCTGTTAAACGCTCTTTTACAGTACTCCAAGAGAAAGCTCCTTTATAACAGAGATTCTCGTAAGCATGTACTTTTTCGACCAATAAAATATAAGCGGCCCTTATGTTGACTTTTTATTTTGTACCTTTTGTATTTAAGACGGTAACCTGACGTTATATTTTGCCGTTTTGATGACGATCCACGAGAAAAATTGTAAAAGTTGTAAGAGTTAACGTGTTGTTTTGAATTGGTACTTTAATTCAACAATAACTCTCTATTACGTCGACAGCCATTTGGAAGTTTGTAATGGATTTCAGGAGTGTTATTAAGGACTTTATAATGCACAAGGTATAGTTATGTAACTTGGTTGATGAGGTGGTCACAACCGAGAAGTGGTGGCCTCGGGGTTAGAGGAGTCGCCTGCTACGCAAGCGACGCAAGTTCGAATCCCAGCGGGGCCTGTAACCTATCAGTTTTTCTAAAAACTTATGTACAGTGATTTTCACACCACGTGCTTTACGGTGAAGGAAAACTTCGTGAGGAAACCTGCAATGTCTGAGAAATAATTCAAAGACGTATGTATAGTGCCTGAGACGTTGATGGACTCACCCTCTGTCACGTTGGCACTTAATCATATTTGGTGAAATGTGGGTGTTGAAAATTACAACACCTCTGCCTACCCCTTCGGGGAATACAGGCGTGAGCATATGTATGTATGTATGTATGTGGTCACAACATATTTGATGTTTATATGCATGACACACAATGTTACATTCTATATTCTTAAAAATGGCGAATACACGGGTTAATGTCACGTAATGTAATTAGTATTCTTTCAAAATCCAAGAACGGTCGAGTCTTATTCCACAATCTTAAGCCTTAAATTACGTTTAATGATTATTCCAAAACATCCTTAAATCTATCTCCACTCTAAAATAAGCTCTTACAATAATTGTTTAAGCTATCTTCCGTTTTGACCATTCTGTTATTGTAATAAACACTATGAATGCAAATTCATACGCCTTGGGAACTAGAGCTGCGCTTCTCCACGCTAAATTATTGTTTGTTTAGCCTTAGCCAGATGCAGTTTTAAGGTGGATAAATGTTGATACAGCTTATAATATTATTTTGGTTGGAAGTAAAATGAGAGGGAATTCAAGATTAAAATGCTTCTCAGGCAAAATAAATAGCTCTACCAAAAATTATCAACAAGAAAATCTGGTTTGGGTACGACAAAATCCCACAGTTTACTGGGGCCCAACTATGATCGTTTAGCAGCGCGTATTAGCTCCAGAAATCTATACAGATAAATAAAATTGAAGTGTCTGTTTGTAATTCCAAAATAACAGTTTTTAACTAAATGCATATAATAATATACACGCTACAGAAACTGAGAAACCAAGTTTTAAAAAAAATATCTGTCTGTCTGTTTGTTCTGGGTAATCTCTGAAACGGCTGGACTGATTTTAACGAGACTTTCCCTGGCAGATAGCTAATGTTTCAAGGAGTTACTTAGGCTACTTTTATGTATTAAAAATATTAGGGTTCCGTGACAATAAGGATGAAACTAAATCTAAGCGGGTGAAACCGCGGGGCACAGCTAGTTCTTAATAAGTTCTGCTTAAACCGATGATGGTAAGCCTAAGAAAAGAAAAGCTATTGCACTGAGAAAGGTCGCCAATGCTCTATACCCAGACATTCATGATTTCATTACCACGGCTTTTGTTTTGGTATACAAATGAATTCTGACGACATCCAAGAAATTGAACTGTCGAGGAGGTCTGGGAATAAATGTATGAAAGTTTATTTTTCAATAACTATGGGCTGTGGATGTCTAGGAATAAGCCATAGAGGGTAGGAGTAGGAGTGTAGTCGCTGTGCTAGCAATAGTTGTCATTATGTTAGCACAGGGATATAATTCTTTATATGGTCGGCAACGCGCGAGTGACACTTGGTGTTACAATAAAATCTTACGCTTAGCATCAGACGGTTTGTATGCTCGTAGTATAAACATTATATAGTCCTACTTGCGGACGTCATGCGGCATCACCCGCGTTCCCTAGCCTAGCCTTTATTAATCAGTGTAGCATTGAAAATGTGAAAGAATTTTTAAAATCGGTCTGTACTTTTTGAGCGAACTCGTCAAAAATATACATACATATAAATCTCTCCTCTTTATAATATGAATATAGATATACTTCTAGTCTCATGGAATAATTACGTCATTACTAAGTAAAATATAAAAGTAGCTATAGGTACTCATTTGAAGGATTTTATAAGTAATTGATAAGTAACTAAATGTCCCCGCGGTTTCACCCGCGTAGATTTAGTTTCATCCTTATTGTCGCGGAACCCTAATATTTTAGATAAATAAAAGTAGCCTAAGTTACTCCTTGTAACATTAGCTTTCCGTCAATGAAAGTCCCGTTAAAATCCGTCCAGCCGTTTCGGAGATTACCCGGAACAAACAGACAGACAGACAGACAGACAGACAGACGGACAGACAGACAGATAAAAAATTAAAAACTTGGTTTTTTAGTGTCAGTAGCGTGTATACTTTAATATACATTTAGTGAAAAGCTGTTATTTTGGAATTACAAACAGACACTTCAATTTTATTTATCTGTATAGATGTATAGATAGATATAGATTAAGTAAAGAAAATTCGTTTTAACTATTTCAAATTATCCTTCTTTAATTTCAAATACTTAATGAGATTCTATAGGTTCCCACATAGGAGTAGCCACCATTCTAAATCCCAGTGGTGTGATAATTAAATTCCTATTAGTTCTGAGCGAACGTTCCAGTTGATTATGTGTGCCCAGTTCATTTGAAGCTGTCTGTAGCGGTTAAATCGAAAAGTTTCTCGTTTAAAAACCGATAGGATTAACTGGGGTAGGTAATGCTACGTGATTAGAAAAGTTTTGTTGCTTTACTATTTGAATTCGGTTTTATATCACATATTATATATTTCAGTCCAGATTTCTAGGCAAGAGGAAATGTTTTATCGATAAAGTCGCAAGAAGAATAGCAATTGCGGTCAAATTATTTAGTAATCATTACATTTTTGTCAGACGCCTTAGAAAGCCTGATCACTGGTTTAACCCAGGTTCTTGATTTCAGACAATCGCTTTATGCAATAACTTAATTTCATTTCATTTCACAAAACATATATATATATATATATAAAATTATATATATATATATATATATATAAAAAAATTTTTAATTAAAAGCCTTCATTACTTCAGTTATCTGTCAGTGTGAGTCCCGTTAAAATCAGTTCAGCCGTTTCAGAGATTAGCCGGAACAAACAGATCGAAAGACGCACGGACAGACTTATAGACAGAGAACATTTTTTTTAATGTACATTTAGTGCAAAGCTGTTAATTTGAAATTACAAACAGACATTTAAATCTGTAAAGATGAGTCAAATTGAGTTTGGTTGCTATCCCCAAAATTTAAGGGACAAGGCAATCATAATGATTATGTACTGTGTCCCTCATAAATATTTTCTTTTTACCCGTTTTTGACTAAGTAATACTCCTCAGTCTGCAAATGACACGTCGTCAGAATATCGTCAAGGTAAATTAATTTCCACTCACAGTAAAGTTATCTGAACTTGAGCCTAAAATTCGCTAATATTGAAATGAAAAGGTAAGCTCAACGGGAAACTTTCACTCACTTCTAGCTAGGTAGACTGTCGCCCTTGTTAGCCACTTCGACAGCTGAATAACTTCTGGAACTTAATTAAATAAGCTATCAATTTTGTATTTAGGCGTTCTTTATACTATCCCGAAATTGTAAGGATTTTTAAGGACGCCCAAATTGGTATCGTAAAGAACCGTGCCAATAACATACATACATATGCTCACGCCTGTATTCCCCGGAGGGTAGGCAGAGGTGTTGTAATAACACCCACTTTTCACCGAATATGATTAAGTTCCAACATCAGATGGTGAGTCTATCGAAGTTGGGGCACTATGCATACATCTTTGAATTACTTCACAGACATATGCTGGTTTCCTAACAATGTTTTTCTTCTCCGTAAAGGATGTGATGTGAAATCACAGCACATAAGATTTTAGAAAATCTCATTGATAGAGACCGCTGGAATTCGTACTTGCATGCGTAATAGGCGACTGTTCAAGCCTCACGGCCACCACGGCTCTTTACGTGCCATTAAAGCTAGACAATTTTTTTTAATAATGCAAGCGATGGCGAGATGACTTGGATGTATTTAACCAACGTATAATGAAAATCGGCTAAGGTACAAAGCCGGGCGAACTGGAAAATGGACAGAGAGGCATTTGCCCAGTAGTGGGACAGAACGGGCTTTATTAGATTTAGATTAAGACTAGTGGCTGCAAAAGCTGCTGCGGAACACGAAGACTTAAGTTTAAACCCCGCGTCAGCCAGAGCTTTAGGTTTTTCCATCTGTAATTTCCCAGTAGAAGCCCAGAGGCCGGATTAATGCCCGATTAATGGATTGCCAATGAAAGTAATCTAATAATAATTATGTATAATTAGTATTCCTTCAATGGGTAGGCAGAGGTGTACTTAAGAGTACACCCACATTTTGCCATTTATATTTGGGTCATATAGGGGGTGAGTGCAATAATTACGCTCACCCCATTTTTCATGGGATGTGTGCATACCTGTATATACTGATATTAAAATGAAAAGAAAAACTTGATTGTTTGTTTGCATTGAATGGGCTCCAAAACTAGAGGACTGATTTAAAAAATCTTTCGCCATTGGATAGCTACACTATCAGCGAGTAGCATACATTTTATTTTATCCCCGTACTCACACGGAAAAGGGAACGACGCGGGTGTAACCAAGTGACCCGCTAGTGTTTGTATAAATACATTCTTTTTCAATACCGCTGAGTAAACAGTTGATGTTTACCCAATTACGTATTGAAACGCAGTGGCATCACATTTGCGGTTGCATTGTACCTACTCCGCCCGCCCAATAATGAAATATGTATTACACTACTGGCTGAAATAACAAACCGTTCGCATAGTTTATTGTATTGCATATCCGACGGGATTATTTCATGCTAGCTGTACTATACATATCTATACTGTATAAATCCGAAGAGTTTGATTTTTGCATGAACGCGCTAATCTAAGGAACTACCAACAGCGGTTTAAGCACAGCGTATCAAGAACTTCTGAGCTTTAACTCATCATTTTTGTACCGTAAAATTAAACTCCAAAGATAAGAAGTTCTTAATACGTGCTGTTTGTTTAAGCAGGATGTATTAGGAACTAAAAAAATATTTAAAAAAGTATATTTCAGTGTTTGATAGCCATTCATATCACGATAAAACCAATTCTCTCATTTCCACATCTCAGGCACTATACATACGTCTTTGAATTATATCTCAGACATATGCAGGTTTCCTTACGATGTTTTCCTTCACCGTAAAGCACGTGGAGCTTCAGTTTTATAATAGCAAATAATATGATGACATATCGTGAATAACAATCCTTTCAAGTCGATTGACTAGAAATGTGTCTTATTTTACTGTACCATTTGAAATCTTTCAACAATTACTAACATAAACTTGTCTTAACTTCGCGATTTATATTTTAGTTCGTTAAGAAACAGAGGTAATATTTCACAAATAAAGGTCGCCATTAAAGGAAGTTTTAAGAAAGCCGACATCTTGAAGCTTCTAAGCTAACTTTACGAGCTGGAGTTCAACAATTAAAACGGGAACTTAGTGCCGAGGCTGAATACTTATTACAGGATGATCCGAGCTCATCTTCTTGTGCTTACAAAGTCACAAAATAAACCTACTACCGCCTGAAGCTCTTTAGAAGATGATTTTTTGAGAGACAAAAAAATACGGGTTGAACCTCCCCCTGAGTCTATAGACAAGTAACATTATCCTCGCGTTTCGTTTTCGTTTCGCTAATAAAAACGATACAAAATGTACGGGAATGTCACATGACTGATTTATGTCTACATACATACATATGCTCACGCCTGTATTCCCCTGTAACCCACTTTCCACCGAACAGGATTAGGTGCCAACGTGACAGAGGGTGAGTCTATCGCCGTCTCAGGCACTATATAAACGTCTTTGAATTACTTCTCAGACATTGCAGGTTTCCTCACGACGTTTTCCTTCACCGCAAAGCATGTGGTGTGAAATACACATAAGTTTTTAGAAAAACTCATTGGTACAGGTCCCGCTGGGTTTCGAACTTGCGGCGCTTGCGTAACAAGCGACTGCTACAAATCCTACGACCACCTCGGCTCTTGCATCACTATATTAATAAAATAACAGGAACACTTTTCGGAAAACATTGTGTCAGGTAAATTTAAACTGAAATTGTATAAAACTTCTCCGCCTAATATAATACCGCTAATGGACAGCGGTATTATATTTGGATCTCGCCGCATTGCCGATACAACCTTTGATATTGGATCCAATATAATTTTTGGAGTGTTGGTATTGGGTTATTTAGTCACCCTTCCAAAACGAAAGGGCACGGAACTTGACCCACAAATTCCTGAGAAGTCGTTAAATGTTTATATACACTATATATTTTTGAATTTCTATAGAGCGGTTAGAACGTAATTAAAATTGGTAGTTTGCTACTAAGAGTTCCAAGTCAGAAATAAAAATGAGAGCAAAATACCAAGTCTTGCAATAGCAGACTCAACACGCGCATATTATCAACGAGCGCATATAGACCTCGGATCTAATTGGGATAATTTCGATAGGTTACGCCTACGTCTGTTTCCATCAATCTATGCGAAAGTGCACTTTCGCATAGATTGATGACTGAATAAAATCATAAGAATGAGAATAATTTGTTTGCGAGAACACGAGTGATAATATGGGTTAGGTAGATAAATTTAATAGCTTCATGTTTTACTTAATTAAGGGATGCTGTGGTTAGTACTTTTGAACAAACAAAAATAAACAAATTCGATTTTGAATTAAATTTCCAATCAAGAAATTATTGATATGAAGAAACATTTATCAGATAGAAAGAGTTTGGGTGCATAGGGTGCTTTTTATTACTTTGTGCTTGATATTCTTTATTTTCAGATTGTTTTTACTTTGTACCAGATTCTAAAATAGCAAGAACAGGCTCCGAATCACAACTGTCCTACAGAGAAATGCTATTAGAACAGTAGCAGACGTAAGAAGCTTTGTAGACTTAGCAGAATAGAAACATCATTAAGGAGGTTTTTAAGAATCTCAGTGAAACTTGTAACAAAACTTTATACTATATCGTTTCTGTCATTATAGATTGTTGGGGTTATTTATCTATCTCCGGTCGTGTCGGATTGCCGTCCTATCGCACTATGTGTTCTTCTCAGTAAAAGCAACCTTCCGAACCTGGCGGTAGCATGTATAATCCTGTAAATTAATGTCATTCTGACGATTTGAAAGTACTTTGTAAAAGTCTAATCGAATTAAGATATTTTTGACTTTCTTATACTTATTAAGTATTCACAATAGCCACACATATTCAAGTGGAAACCGAAGCCGAAGGCAAGATAGCAAATAAGCTAGGTTGCCTGATAGAAAATGCCTAATTCCGTCTGTGTAAGCATATATTGCATACTTACACAGTTAAGTTTAATAATAAATAAATAAAAATAATACTATGCAAGCCTTGATTACAATAGGCGAAAATTACAAAAACGCGTCTGACTCCATACAACAATAAACCTATGTCAGGATCAAAAATACAATGAATACATAAAAGCTTTTTGGCAATATTGCACGTTATTTCCCGTGGAAATGTTTCAGTGGCAGGTGAAGCGGCCGATTGTCGGCTTGATAACACTTCGCAAATGCATAAAATTGTAACGATAAATCTATACTAATATTATAAAGAGGAATGGTTTGTATGTATGTTTGTGGCGAATTGGCTCAAAAGGTACTGAACCTATTTTAAACATCTTTCTTTTTCTTAAATTTGAATGCTACGTTATCACTTATTAATACAGGCTATATCTTATCCCCGTACTCCCACGGGAACCGGAACTACGCGGGTGAAACCACATGACGTCTGCTAGCCAATCGATAAAATAAATGAGAAAATACGATCTCAGTAGGTACTCATTGTCTATTGCGTAGAAGAGCTTATAGCATCGTTGCTGCGCTTATCATTACGAAGTAAACCAACTCCAACCCAGAGTGTTTAGTGCGAGTTTTAGACGTAAACGCACATTTGTGTGGTATTAATAATCCGTGGGACGACAAATGGCGCTGATTCGATCCTATACAAATCTGCGTTTACGTCAACGCGGCGACTTGTGACAGCGGCAATGGAAAAACTCGCACTAGGCCCTCAGGTCAGGGGGCCTACTCACGTCGGCTTAAGCAGAGCGTTTTAAGAACTTATGAACATTGATATTTCGTTTTTCTACCGCAAAATTAAAAGTCAAAGCTAAGAAGTTATTATCACGCGCTGCTTAAACGATCATAGTTGGCCCCCAGTACTAGGTCGAGTGTTCGTCTAAGTAGGTTATGTGTCTAGGAGAGGAGGATAAGTCGCTCCCGGCTGCCAATTGTCAAAACCATTGGCAATCTTCACAGGTCAGTTGGCTCCAAATTTCGAAGAGGATATCCCGTTTGCCTTAACTCTCGTAAGGTTTGTAAAATAATCGATCGAAACAATTTGAGCATCAACCACACCGTTGCACGTTGGTCTATAGATTAGTTTACCTGACTGCTTAGTGTAGCAGTCAGGTAAACTAATCTATAGACCAACGTGCAACGGTTCTGCGGATTCGATGCCTGCGTCAGGGCAAACATTATATGATAAGCATTTGTATTTGCCATGAGTCTGGATGTTCTAAATACATAAGTATAACATCCATTGTACTGGCTTTGCTATTTTGTTTTGGGCTTTTTTGACTAGTTGGCTCTGTGATGATATCCGAACATTATTTATTTATTTAACTGAAACCTATCTATTTATACATAGGGTGCATTTTCTCACAAATGTATTTATGCGTCACAGAATCTAAACATCACATAAAAGTGAAAGCCCGCCGCTTATCCTGCACAATGAATGCATTGTGAACGAAGCCTTATTCCTTTTATTCCTTTTCGTTAAAAAATGATCAAAGGACTGCTAAAATGAGTACAGCTTGCGTCTCTTGTCGTTTATTTTATCTCTTGTGCTGCACACGGATCTGTTTAATCATAAGTTTTCATTGTGCTGTAGTTTCATCTATTGAATTTGATTATACCTACAGCTGTCCTTTTTTGTTGGCTTCTCCTGAGCGCATTACGCGGTTCTTTGTTGATTCGTAGCAAACTTAATATAGTTTTTTCGTATATTCTTGTTCGAAATAAATTCCCTCGCTAGATAGACACTTTTATGTGAGAAGGTACTTATTTCAAATGTGCAAAATAGCTTTTATTTCGTAATGGTCAACCTTCAGAATAATTCTCATTTCTGATTCAACTTTGATAAAGATTATTGGTAACCTTCAGAATAGCGACGATAACTTATTAAATACTTGATGAAAAAGTACCAAAATGAAAACTTGTAATAAAACCGTAACGAGGTCATTATTTGGGAGAGAATCAGCATTGCTATTCTGCTTGGCAATGCTGTCAGCTTTCTTGGAACGATCAAAAGGAACGGAACCGATCGTCGACCATCACGCTATGTTCGATAAGTGGTGACTACTTGCGAGTAGGACTCGCTACCATCGACTGCGATTGAAAACAATTGCGATGCATCGAGGTGTTTGAACAATCTAAACAATCGCGGGTAACCTCTCGCCATCGCGCATCGTGCATACATTTTAATTTGTAATGTTTCTTAGATATAGCATTAAGTTATCTATACAGATAAATAAAATTGAAGTGTCTGCTTGTTATTCAAAAATTTAAAAACAAAACAGCTTTTCATTAAATGCATATGAAAGTGTATACGGTACTGACATAACAAAAAAACATAAAAAAATACTCTGCCTATCTGTCTGTTTGTTCCGGCTAATCTCCGAAAAAAACATTAGGGTTCCGCGGACCACGCATGAAATTAAGTCTACGCGGTAACACCGCGGGGCACAGCTAGTCTTAAAGTAAATATAAAAAACTCCTAACTAGTTGTTGTTAATTCATTCCCACTTCGTAAAGTACAACGATTGTGCAGAAAAACATAAACAAGTAGCACAGTCCATCAAGAAAGGAATTTGGCATGATTCTCGGCAGTAAAGTGTAGCTATTTTGTACGCAAACGATCTTTGTAAAGGCTTTTAACGCAGCTGAAGTATTCCAACAATCATATTCAGCGCTAACTCACAAAGGAATCTCGGCTCTGTTTAATTGTAACTAAGTAAAATATAGCGTGAAAAATAGTTTTGTGTCTATTTTGTGTGCTTTATGAAGACTTGGGGTTTGGGCGCTTGGGGCCAAGCGATTTAAGTTTGAATCCCAGCTAGGCCTGTACCAATGAGTTCTTCTAAAACGTATGTGCTATTTCCCACTACGTGCTTTACGGTGAAGAAAAACATCGTGAGTAAATCGACATATATCTGAGAAGTAATTTGAAAGATGTGTGAATTTTGCTTGAGACGGCGGTAGACCATCTGTCACGTTGGCATTTAATCATCTACGGTGAAATGTCGGAGTTATGTTAAAACACCTCTGCTTACCCCTTCGGAGACCCTTCTAGAATGCCGTGAGCAGTATATCATCGTAACTGTGTTAACGGTATTAAGTTACTAGGTTCGAAATTCAAAATTGTTCTTTCTAACGTCAACATCGTCATTTTTTAACCAAGTTCATAGCACATAATCAAAACGACCATAGCCATGATGGCAGTATACTAAGCACTGCTTAAGTACTACTTAGCCACTTTTGACGTTCAGTTGTAAAATATTTACACCATAAAAACGGTTGAGCCGCGGAAACCAGAATAACGAAACCACAAAGTAGAAAGGTAGCAGATGGTCGGCTTTCGTAAAGAGCTATGTCGTTCTGACCTCAAATAAAATAATAATTTATTGAAAACAAACAGATACAAAGATAAAAAAAAAACAAAATTAAAAAAAAATGTTACACGCGTGTTTGGGTTGTTACCGGTACAAGGTGGTATGCATTTTGTTACCAAACTCTTACATATTTTTTACATTTGTAATTTATTTAGGTATATTGTATTGTATTCTATGCACTAGTAAATCGGGTGTTGCCGTACATTGTTGTCAAAAGGCCACAACTCATAACCAACCAAATTGGGATCCAGTTCAATCTAGCTGGTTTTCTGTGTAACATTAAGGCAAGTGGGTGATGATACTGATGACACGATAAAAGCTTCTGAATTTCAATGAAGGTTGTATGATGGTAGAGTTGAAAAATATACTCAGGCCACAGAGCGAGAATCCTATGTACTCGTATTGAAAACAATGAGTGTTCCATATCCCTGATTAAAAGTTTTTGATTTGGTCGCGATGAGTTGATTGAGCGCCTATTAACGCCAACGTGTGTAAGCCGTCCTTCTATGGTGTATATTTTGAGACCAAACGTTTTAGTGGTGCCACATCCCTTCACGCAAATAACTCGTATTTTACGATTCGCGGAATACGCCAGCTGAATTTCGAATATAGTCGGTAAATTTGGCTCTATGACACTACTTATGGTTTCGAATATAATGTTTATAGAACTGGAATTTGTTCGTTACATCTGAATCGAGATATCTTCTTGCTTAATTTTGTTCAATCTCTAATGGGTTAAACCTATTACTTGTATGACGTCAAGTTTCAATTTGATAAATGTGTAAAGCTTTTTTCCATATGGCAATTTTTTATCAACGCAACTAAGTAAACGTATTAAAAAATTATTTAATTGATTTTATTGGTGGACTTAGATTATACGAGTATACATATGTATATAGCTTCTCGATATGCCCGCGAATTAATTTTAACAGTGATTTCACACCATGCTTTACGTTGAAGGAAAACATCGTGACGACACCTGAATATGTCTGAGAAGTAATTCAAAGACGTATGTATAGTACTGAGACGGAGATAGACTCGCCATCTGTGACGTTGGCACTTAATCATCTTCGGTGAAACGTGGGTGTTGTTATTACAAGACCTCTGCCTACTCCTTCGGGGAATACAGTCGTGAGCATATGTATGTATTATATATATACCTATTTAACCTTAATAAACAATGTATCGGCTATATTATATAAGACAAAAAAAAAATTCGGTCGTATATCGTTTTTGAGTAAAATTTTACATCTTTGGCAATCGTTACAGGTCAGTCGGAGGCCTAAAATAATCTGACATCTGGTTTAACCCAGATCACAGATTTTCCTCCTGAATGGGGTTGCGAAGGTCAGATGGCAGTCGCTTCGTATAAAAATCAGGTGATCAGCCACTTCGGTTTAAATCAGGTGCCGACCCCAACAATGTATGGGATAAGGCCAGGGAGATAATGGCGTTTTGAGTAAAATTTTAATATCTTTACATTAGTGACTTATCAGACTTCCTCATGTAGGTATCAGGCTTTAAAGCAATCGAGTTGAAGTTATCTTCAAATTTATATTGCATTCTCTAAACAGAGCTGTGCAAATATCTACCTGGATGAGTTTAGTGCAAACTGACTAGTTTACGAAGGTACCCGATGTATGTATTTATTGAAGTACATACACGTTTGTATTTAGTCGTATGCTGTAGGCAAATATGCTTAGCTCACGAAGTTGCTCCTACAGAGGAATACATCTAAATTATTCAGTGACAAACTCGGAACCAGATTTATTTCCGTTTGTTTCAGTAGTTACTTAGTAGCAGCGTTAGAAAAGATAGGTTTTGTAATATTCTTAAGATTAGCAGTCTATCAACAAAGCCGTCTAGATAGATGTTTGTGATGAACACCCGAACCGCCTTCGCCATCTGTCAAATCTTTCGGGACAATTTTAATAAACTAGCGTTATAAAATAATGCCGGCTTTTTGTACGTGTAGAATATAAAACATCGAGAGGTCCATTTTCCTTTTCCGAAAACATACTTCGCAAACCAACTAGTATTTTGGGTTTTGTTATTAACAAACACAAAATTTTATTCGTCAAATAATTTAAGTAGAATAAAAAAATTGTTTGTTGTTTTATCGGAACTAAACCGAACATCACATTATAGAGTTTCATAATACCAGGGCCTATTGGGAATTAATCATTTTAATTTTATCTAATCAAATAAAACCTTGGGGTAAGTGAAATACACGATGCGCGAACACTAAAACATTTTTTTTAATGCTATCAATTTGATCTGAAATGTATTTGCTGCATTCAACAATAGCTTAGCTGTAACGTCACTCAGTAGAAGTTTGTAAGCGACACTTATCCAGGAGTTGTAGTGGTAATCATTACCTATAGTTGGGTACAATCGTAGCACCTACCATCCATTGTAGAACCTTTTAGCGGCTTAGTACTGAAACTACCGCTCGAGTAGATAATACGCCTTTGTGTGTTGGAATATGCTTTGAGATATACATTCATTGAAGCCGACTGTTTGTTTTTTTACTTGGTTAAAATATATAGAAGAAACAGGGAAGGTTCTTGTTTTGAAGATGTTTATACAGTACCGTACCCAAAGGGTGAAACGGGACCCTATTAGCAAGACCGCTGTCTGTCTGTCTGTCAGACTGTCCGTCTGTCACCCATGACCCGTGAAAGTAAAAATTTTCACAGAAGATGTATCCGCAGCTGGACAATCAATTTAGGGTGATATAGAAGTATTCCGTAGGTGCGTCAAGAGCAACAGCTCTTTAATTTAATTCATATGTCATCGATGTGAACCTGGATGCTCAAAATAAAAGCAATTCCAGTGTCCTTGTAAGTTGAGCCTAATTTTCTGTCTGTTCATGGCATGGTAGACGAAGAAAGTGATGATTAATACAAAATATTACTACGTTTGTATTGTTCATCTCAATATCAACGTCAGTACAAAATATAAAATTAGAATATTCCGACAATAATAAACATATAAATATGCTCACGCCATCCCAGAAGGGTCCCCTACGGGGTAAGCAGAGGTGTTGTAACAACGAAACCCACATTTCACCGATAAAGTGCCAACGTGACAGACAATGAGTCCATCGCCGTCTCAAGCACCCTACATATTCTTTGAATTACTTCTCAGACAAATGCAGGTTTCCTCACGATGTTTTCCTTCACCGTAAAGCACGTGGTGTGAAAACAATAATAACTTATAATTATAATTCCAAAAATATTAGCAAAAGTTGAGCGGTATAGTTTTAGATGCTTTGACCCGTGCATTATTAATAGCCGCGCTCGAAACTTTCCCGGCTGTAAGCAGGACCTTACACAAAATTTCGTCTTTTCTCTTAGCCCTGATTATAATTAGTTATTTATGGTCGGACCTTAAGAACTTTGAAGATTACCGCAAGGCATTAGCATCGCTCGCAAAACCTTGCAAGCGTATTTAGCCTCTATTTCAGAGTTTATAAAGACTGTTATAGCGTAGCGTTTCATTGCTGTTTATTTAAGTTTCATTATTATAATCTCTTACTTATCCGACGCTCGTCCTGAATGTTCATGTGTGAAAGTGTCGTGCAATATTTAGGGTAAATATGAATATATCACGTCCTTATGATAATAAGTTATGACGTCAACGTTAAGCGTACTTACTAGCTTAGTATTTCATATCACGTCTCCTTGGTCCTTCGACCCTTAATGGGACAAATGCAAAAAGTACAATAAAGATCTGAACTGTTCACAAACTTCAAATCCTTAGACGATAAACTACTGATGGAACAGTAGTTGAGAAAGGTTTAAAATAACGTCAAAATTGTGCTTTATTCTGTGCGACCTGTCTATTTGTTACTTTTTCAAACTGTAGTCAAAGTTTATCAGAGATACATTCCCTACGTGAATAATTATTCCACAGACGAACTCGCGGGTAGAAGCTAGCCAATGTACAAAAGTAAGCAGTTTTCAACTCAAAAATCTTCAGTGCAAATATCACATAATCTGAGGAGTAAGGCACCATGAAAACTGAGCGGCAAGAAATCGGCCGTGCGTACAAATCCAGCCGCGTTATTTCACTAAGGTTTCTCAGCGTCGCACTCATCGTCGAGTGTCGGTTTTAAAGATACGTAATTGAACCTTAGCATATATGTATTACTAGCTGTGCCCCGCGGTTTCACCCGCGTAGATTTAGTTTCATGCTTAATTTCGGGGAACCCTAATATTTTTTACAAACAAAGGTAGACTAAGTTACCTTCAAACATCAGTTGCCAGGGAAAGTCCCGTTAAAATCGTTCCAGCCGTTCCCGATATTACCCGGAACATAGAGATAGACAGTTTTTTTTTTTTTTTTTTATGTTAGTATCGTATATAGTTTCATATGCGTTTAGTGAAAAGTTGTTATTTATGAATTGCAAACAGACACTTCAATTTTATTTATCTGTATAGATGTATCAATTTCCTATGCTTGAAACGAACGCCCGTCGTCGAGTTTGACGCTGAGAAACCTTAGTAAATAACACGGCAGTATTAAGCAGCTAAAACTGCTTCAAAGGAAACAAAATAAGCGTATAGCATTATTAGTGTTCGTAACTGCAGAGTTTGCTAACGTGCCGCTCCGTAAAGATGCGGGTGGAAGTGCTATTTTAATTATGCAGGAGTGGGAAAAACGGAAAACGTCGCGTTGGCATTATGTACAGCGCCTCCTAGTGGATATGAAAACTTATTTCAGTTTATTATTTAGATTTTATTAAATATTAAATAGTAAATAATTATTAGTTAAGTTGAAATTCACATAAAATTATTCACAACTAGCTGTGTCCGCGGTTTCACCCACGTAGAGTTATTGTTATTTCAAGGGTGGCCCGCGGAACCAATATGTTTTTTTTTAAATAAATGTAGCCTAAGTTATTCCTTGTAACATGAGCTATCTGCCAGTGAAAGTCCCATAAAATGAGTCCAGTCGTTTAGCAGATTACCCGGAACAAACAGACAGACAGACGGAGAGACGGACAGACAGACAGGCAGAGAAAAAAAATAATACTGGTTTTTCTGTGTCAGTACCGTGTATACTTTCATATTATGCATTTAGTGAAAAGCTGAAATTTTTGAATTACAAACAGACACTTACATTTTATGTATCTGTATAGACAGATGTATAGATTTCATTACCTACAAAGTAAATAATTATTAGTTACATGGAAATTGACATAAAATTATACACATGTGTAAAAAATGCTAGTTAAGGAAGTAAAAACAATAACAAAATACGGTATCATCATTTCTTCTTCTTCTTAGTCGTTCGCTCTTGGCAGAGCGGTCGTGGTCATGGATGCACTGGTACAAGCTTTGTTAGCGATGCTCCTCCATTTGTCTCTATTATGTGCGTTTCTGGAGCACTCCGTTATGGAACTGTTCGTAGAAGATTTCATAAGATCAATCCATCTAGTTGGAGATCGACCTCGAGACCGTTTGCCCTCTATTCGTCCTTGGATCACTAGACGTTCCATCGCATCCTCCTTCCTAGTAATATGGCCAAAAAACTTTAAAATTCGTAACTGTACAATTGACGAAAGTCTTTGGTTGATGTTGAGCTCTTCTAATATGGATACATTAGTACGATGCGCAGTCCAGCTGATTCTCAGAAGTCGTCTCCAGCACCACATTTCGAGTGCGTCAATTTTTCTTCGATCCCGCAGTCTCAGGGTCCAAGTTTCAGCTCCATACAAAAATATTGGAAAGACCAGGCTTCTCATCAACCGAATCTTTGTGTTCTTGGTGATTTTCCGGTCCCTCCAGACTTTGGATAGCTTTACAACGGCTGATCTTGTAATAGCGCAACGTCTCTTAATCTCTTCTTCGCAACCTCCATTGCAATGAATGGTAGAACCCAGGTAGATATAGTTCTGAACCACCTCACAGTTTGCGATTGTCTTCACTTCTGGACGGTTTTCTGTAGCTCTGTCTATTATCATCACTTTGGTTTTTTCTCGGTTAATGGTGAGACCATAGTAGTTGCTCGTACTTTCCAAGAGGTTAAGCAACTCTATCAATTCTTCCTCGGTTGATGCGAAGAGAGTAGTATCATCCGCGTACCTCAAGTTGCTAATCGTCTTACCTCCGACCGATATTCCTCTATCCCATTTTTCAAGGACTATCCTCATAATATGCTCAGTATAAATGTTAAATAACAAAGGAGAGACTATGCATCCCTGGCGTACACCAGCATGAGTTTTAAAGAAATTGGAGTCGGTATTGTCGATTCTAACCGAAGCGGTACCTTCTTCATACAGGCTTCTGATCAGCTGCACCAGGTGATGTGGCACACCCATTTCAAGCAGCACATGCCATAATTTGCACCAGATGACAGTATCAAACGCTTTACGGAAATCGACAAAGCATATGAATAGTGGTTTATTAAACTCTCTTGCTTTCTCTATCAATTGCCTTAAAATAAGAATTTGCTCTCGAGTTCCTCGTCCCTTAACAAAACCAGCCTGTTCCGGCGATATTTCACTACTTAAAAACGCCTGCAGCCTATTATTTATAATATGCAGCATTATTTTGCTCGAATGGGCTATGAGAGATATTAGCCTGTAGTTGTTACACTTCCGTGTTGACCCTTTCTTATGAAGTGGGATGAACAATGAATGCATCCAATCTCTTGGCCATTCACATGTTTCCCATATTCGTGAACATATTCTATGTAAAGCGTCCACACCAGAGTCACCCATAGCCTTTATGACCTCAATGGTTATTTCATCTGCACCAACTGCTTTGTCGGATTTTATGTGTTTTATGGCAGCTCTTACTTCATCTTTCAAAATATGTGGTTCCCTTTGGTTTGGTTTTGAAAGAGGCATTGCAGGTTCTACCGTATTTGCAGTAAATAGACATCCGCAATAGTCTTGCCAGACTTTTAAAATTCCGCCTATTTCAGAAACTGGTTCACCTGCCGAGTTCTCAATAATCCAGTTTTTCGGCTTAAATTGACGAGTGATAGTTCTTAGTTTCAAATGTAAGTCTCTAGTTTCAAACTTTTCAGCATGTTTCTCTAGTTCTTCACACACATTTTGTAAAGCCAAATTACGGTCTCTACGACAGGCTGCTTGTATCTTGGCATTGCACATATTCAACTCCTTTACACATGTACCCTTGGCTTTCAGATTACGGCGATTTTCAACTAAGATCCAGGTATCATTAGTCATCCAGTCTTGTCGTTTCTTATGTACTGATCGAGGTTGCGATCTTCTGACTGCTGATTTTATGGCGTTCTTTGTATTCAGCCACATGCTATCAGGGCTCTCACAGGTCACTTTTATCAGATCTTGTTCGCATTTTATTGCCTTAGTGAAGGAATCCACATCCACAATTTCCATTCGCCTGTTTTGGTTTTTTGGTTTAGAATTACGTAGTTTTCATCATTTATGTAAACCGAATGTATATAATAAGCTTTCTTCATCAGTACAGTTTTAAAATGAGTTATAAATTAATCATAACTTAATGCGTTTATTAGAGTGGCTACGTAATTAACTAAGATATATCGTATTACAGACGGGTTAGTCAGAAGATACATTTTACAAGGAGCCGATGTAACCGATGGTGAGTCCATAACCGTCTCAATGCTCACTGCAGTAAGCATTTGAAAATATGATTGGATTGGAACTTACGTCACTAGTGTAGTAGGTAGAACCGGAACCACTCGGCGAAAAAAAAATTACGCCCAATAAAATAAATGATCTGGCTTGTTTAGTTATTATTTCGTTATTTCCATTTGATTTGGCCGATGAAATGGTTTTCCCATGTTATCGCGTTCGCTAAGGAAAAGGGAAAAAATTCCGGGAAATCTTGTTCCAAGTCGGAATGTTGCTAAGTTGCGTGCGAGCCGTTCTAAGAAGGACAAAATGTCAAAAATACCTAGCGGAGTATGACAAGTATTTAATTTCAGTAGCCTCTCCACGCCCGATACATTTTTGAGGTCGACATTCTAATACAAAACCTATTTAGCCGAGAGCCTTAGTGGCCTTCGCCTGCTACGCGAGTGACGCATGTTCCAATCCTAGCGGGGCCTGTACCAATGAGTTTTTCTAAAAACTTATTTAAAGTCATTTCTCACCACATGCTTTACGATGAAGGAAAACATCGTGAGGAAACCTGCATACATCTGAGAAGTCATTCAAAGACGTATGTATAATATCTGAGACGGCGATAGACTCATCTGTCACGTTGGCACTTAATCATCTTCGGTGAAAAGTCAGTGTTGTTATTACTACACCTTTGCCTACCCTTTCGGGGAATATAGGCGTGAGCACATGAATTAATGAATGTATATTTCAAAGGTTATTATTAGGTAATCATAGACAAGAATTTAAATGTAAACTTCTATGAGCCGTTACGCTTTTGATGTCACTACTATATATAGCCCAGCGAAGACATTAAGTAAACAGGCGTCTAAACCAACAACCGAGAATAACATTGAACCCTTACTATTAAAACAACCCTTAACCCTTATCCGCCTACACACCTATTCTCAATGGTCGATGCTTTTTATCATCATGATTGTTTCTCTTCAAGCCAAGATCATTATACAACAGCATACACTTAGCATAAACAGATAGATAGACTGACTGTTTTTATTCCGTATATACTTTCATATACGTTTAATAGACTGTTAATTTGGAATTACAAACAGACACTTAATTTTTTTTTATCTGTATACTAGCTGCGCCCCGCAGTTTCACCCGCGTAGATTTAGTTTCATTGTTATTGTCGCGGAACCCTAATGTTTTTAATAAATAATATTAGCCTAAGTTACTCCTTGAAACATCAGCTACATGCCAGTGAAAGTCCCGTTAAAATCGGCCGTTTCAGAGATAAACCGGAATTTTTAAAACTTGGTTTTTAGTGTCAGTAGCGTGTATGCATTTAGTGGAAAACTGTTATTTTGGAATTACAAACAGACACTTCAATTTTATTTATCTGTTTAGATATGTATGTTTAGAAGATTTGGATTCAAAGGAATCAAACGATTGTGTGCCATATCTGCAGCCAGTCGAGTGAGCGGGCTTATCGCATTGCAGTGCAGCGCAGACCGGGACAAATGGGGCCCACACTTCACGGCTGGACAACTCAATTTAGACGCACAGTTGCTGTTGACAAATCAACGTGTCTTATATTATAAAGTAGAGTCAATAGAGATCATTTTAGAATGTAGATTTCAGATGTAGATATCATTTGACACAATGATTTCATTATTTAAGATAATTTTTTAAGATTTATAGTTATTAATTTTGTTTGTAAAAATACTTGAAATGAAATGAGCTACAAAAAAAAAAATTAAAAATAAATTTCGCCTATAATACTTAAATACTTGGCACTAAGTTTCAAAGGTTATATAAATAACTAATGTGCGGGCAAATATAGCGGACGAAAGCTAGATATATATGTTGCTAATATGAACATTTGCAACAACAACACCTAAGTACTTTCCACCGAAGATGATTAATTGCCAACGTGACTGATGGTGAGTCCATCGCCGTCTCAGGCAAAATACATACGTCTTTGAAATACTTCTCAGTCATATGCAGTTTGACAATGTTTCCTTCACCGTTAAGCACGTGGTGTGAAATCACTATTCAAAAGCTTTACTCATAAGTACAGGCACCACTCGGGTTCCAACTTACGTCGCTTACGTGTAGCAGGTGACTGCTCAAACCCTACAGTCTCAATATTGAAATGAAGGTATTTTTATAAGGTTTCATCAAGTTCAACTTTGACCTATATTCCCGATCTTCGCGTACATTCACCCTTGTATTTTCAAAGACAATAGGCTCAGTAAACTATTAAGTACATTAGGTCCGCTAACTTCGAGCAAAGTCTTATCGAATTTTGGTCCTTCGAGCTAGATTGGATCAAGCAATTCAATTTACCTCTTTTACACAGTTCATAAACTACATAAACTATCATAAACGTTTTAAGAGAAATGAACAATTCTAAAAATCAACATAGTTGAAAGAATTGCTAGATGTAAATGTTTTTTTTTGCAAACTACCTTCAAACTATGATAAAAAATGGATTTTTAAAAGTCTTCTTCACTGATCATAGATATTATATAATATTACTGATAGTACCTACATACCAAGCAATACGCGTTTCTATGGCTACTTAAAAAATATCTATAATGCACTTTAACTTCTAAGAGCAAGAGTTCATATTTCGATGGTATATCCGCAATTCCGCGTACAGGGTGTTAAGTCTACAATGTCCTATAATCTTCTCACGTTCGGATTCCATTACAATAGCACACAATAGTATCGGCACAAAATATTTACTCACAGAATGTCAGCTTCCATACATTAGAGGTAACAGTCACAACATATTTAAATCTAGACGTCTATTACCGGTGGTAAATTCCTCGACATTCATAAGTGCCAGGGCCTAAACTGAATAAATCATTTTCATTTCATTTTCATTTTCATATTTATAAGCATCTCGTACTATAGTTAATACTGGGATTAGTCAGACTTTTTCGCGTATACCTTAGATTTTATGAGCGACTTTGTTCGCCTATTTTCAACCTTAAAAAATACAATCAGAGTGCCAACAGTGAGATGAAATGTCCCATAGCTGTCAATACTCCTCCTGCTCCTATAGAAATCTGGCAAACTTACTCACCGGAGAATGCTACGACGCTATTCTTATTTGACCAAGATATTCTGTATGGTGGTAGTCCGAAGTAGAAATTCTGTATGATACAAGAAATTTGATAGATAGGTAACAGATATTTTTTACGGGTTATCTCTTTATGTCCTAAATCTCTTATCATAACTTGTCTATCAATGGAGTAATCTCTCTGTGAAGTTATTTAAGTTTGCACGAAATAAATCTTAAAAAAAAGTTTTCAAATGAGTTTTAGGTTTCAGGGCGTTATTTTCTAATCCCACCTTGAATTCGTACTAAAAAAATATATGCTCACACCATCCCAGGTAGGAAGCCGTCATTCTGCTACCATTATATTTCGTGGTATCGGAGCGAACAGAAACTTCCATTGACAATCGATACCTGCTCAAAATTTGATCCGGTTATGATTCCGACGGGGTAAGTTGGATTGCTTCTGTCGGTATTCTATCGAATCGTACCAGCCTTTTGTACTTAAATATTAATGTTATCCAACCCCTGCATTTGTTTATTCAATATCTATTGGCCCTCGGTAATGTATGAAGGGGGTTTACTATCGTAGCAAGAGGTTATAGAATATTATGTATTTAATAGGAACACAAGAACACTTTCAATTAATCTTCTCACAGAACTTCAAAATATGTCGACCAGATTCATAAAAATAAAAATGATCTACATTAATATTATGAAGAAAGATTTGATCGTTTTTTTGTTTGCTTGTTGGTTTGTTTGTATTAAATAGGCTCCGAAACTACTTGACCGATCATGATGCTGATGACATAAAATAATTTTTACATCATCAGCGAGTAACAAAGGCTATATTTTATCCCCGTACTCCCACGGGAACGGGAACTACGCGGGTGAAACCGCGTGACGTCCGCTAGGTTCTTAATATAAGCATGTTTTTCTTGACCTATTTACAAAACAGACTTCTCAGTGTACACCGTAAAACGCGTTCTTTGCTACACATGCGAGTAAAAGGCTAATCGACAGATTACTATGGCGGGCACGTAGCAATCTGTATTCTTACGATTGCCAAGCAACAATTAGTCTTAATTAAAGGGAACAAGTACTATTTGTTATGCAAACGTAAATCCCATATGTCTTCATTGGTATCGGTCACGTAAAAACCCGGTCTAATGTAATGAGTATTGCCGTGTTTTTGCTTGTCATAAATTAGGGTTAGTTTCCGATTACAGAAGAATTCTCATTTTATTTCTTTTGGGATTTCTAGGCCTAAATATATAAACTTCACAGAATTTTGTAATTGACCAAGTTCAGGCGTAATTTTAGAGGGAATAAGTACCATAGGAATTTTGATAACTCTTGGCAGATTCTTCGTTTTTCGGAGAAACAGAGTAGGGCCCCAGGACTAAAGAAATAAAGCCCCATACTGTATGGCTATTAAGACTAATCTAAAATTCTTTTTTTATTTATTTACTTAACCTACTGGCCTACATTTGGGATAGAGATTGCTTTAACTTCAAGGACAGTTGGAAGGTAGCTACACATTAACGCAGAAGAACCTGCCAGTAAAAGCTAGTTATTAATAAGCTACCCAAATGTCTCGCGTTTACCAACCCTATTACAGGATTATTACTGTCAGTTTATAATTATTGCAGCGTTTTATTTAGTACAATTAGTGCGGGTCGTGTCATTAGTCGAGTCAAGTTTTGTCGCAGTAAAACTATCTGCTCCTTACTGCAGTTGGAGTTTTAACGACATCTCGGAGCAAATTGAAAACTTGGCGCGTTGTCACCTCGGTGATAAAAGGGAATACCTATTTGAGGAGGTTTATTGGTTGTTCAATGAAGAGTTTCTAAGTTAAACACGTAATTTTGAGATGATGACTGCTTAGTTCTCACACCAGGTCCTGATTTCGATCCCCGGGTCGAGCAAAGTGTTATTGGGTTTTTCCATCTGTTCTTGCCCAGTGGCAACCTGGTGTCTGGATTAGTGTCCGGTTAGTAGCTCCCCCCCTATTACATGGGACTAAAACATAACTGGCGAAATGAGGGTGTATTACTACAATATGTACAAGTACACCTTTGCCCACCTCTTCAAGGCTTTGAGGAATACGGGCGTGAACTTAACAATTAGAGTTGCTGCGACTGGTGATTGTACCTAATCGCAGGGCTACCCCACAGGGGGCTGTACTTCCTTCTTACAGAAGATCGCAGTCAAATACCTTAGATTAGTGTTGTTTTTCTGAAGTGAGTAAGGTCTCCAAATGTAGGGAAGAGAAGTAGAGACGCTCATGATAAATTAAACGGAACGATAAAATATATACTTGATTTTGATGATAAAGAAAAATATCAGATATATCTATGACCTACGAGTAGATTGCATTTAATTATATCTGCTACATAAAGACACAACCTTATAAAAAAAAACTATAGAAAAAATTAAACCATTTCAAACAACCTGTAAACTAGCTCCCGGCTTTTCTAAAAAAAAACTACTCTAAACACCAAACGATTTTCATATAAGAATATTCTTAAAAGAACTTTAATTTTACATCGTATGTTAAAATACACGGCCGGGAACAAGAACTAAACAATCGCTTGTATAACGAAGAAATTTAATATTAACGGAAGCCATGCGGGGACAACATAAAAATGAGCTGGAAAATTAATAAGCAACTTTTTCAGTTAAAAATTTCTGTCCCTGGCGTTGCCTCATGAGCGTAGCTTTTATATGGTTTATTTTACGTCCTAGGACTAGCATTATACGATATCGATATAAAATATTTAGCAACAGAAGATCGACTCACTAGGTTACATGGAAAAGAAAATCATTTATTCAGCTTAGCCCTGGCAAGACACTTATGAACGTCGAAAAATTACCACCGGTTCGTAAACTAGCCTTCTGAGAAGAACCCGAAAGAAGCTCAGCCAGGCATGTACAATTTATCAACAAAATAAAAATAGTTTGTGTACGTATACTAAAATCAAAATTATTGCCTGTTTTAACAGACGCCTATTAACTAACAAGCACAATACTTAAAAAAATAAAGTTTGCTTGTAAAGCTTGTAAAATAATAGCTTTTCCTTGTCAACAAAGATGATTAAATAAATGCCAACGTTTTCGATCTGAATAATGAAATCATAATATGAAAGAGTGGTACAATGCAAATAAACTTATAATGCAAAAAAATTGGCGCACGCACACCGCTATACGCCCATAACGGTGAGCCTAAATTAATTATTATTAGAATTGACACCACATGAAACCAGATCCTATGAGTATTAGTTAACACGATTCTCAACCAAAGGGATGTCCTTCTGCAAATTTTTTATTTTATGGTATCGATTACCTACGTGGCAAAAAGTTTATTATAAAATTCATTCAAATAGGTACACACCAAGATTAGCAGTGAGGTATACTAACTTCTAGACCAAGAGTGTCGTCTCAATAAGTATGAACCAAAAGAGACTGTATTTTACCAAAAATACAATTCACTAGTAATCGCTTAGGAGGATAAAACTGAAGTCCGTTATTAAAATGATCTTATTCGCAGCCATGCTGGTTTTGCACTCAAAGCGGAGCCGACAGCATTTTATAAAGCTCATATGAGACAATTGTATTTCCAGGCGTCGGATAGGTTTAGACCGGGGTCACGTACCCAGAAAATCGCGTTTGTTCCTCAAACACGTTCGAAATAAACTGTTAACTTCAATACTGAGAGGAATGCGACCAAACTAGGCCTCTGACAGAACTAACATTATTCTGAAGAGTCATTTCAATTCCACTATTTAAAAAATATATATTAATGTTAATGCTTTAATCGATTGAGTTGAAATTTGATATACACACATGTTTTGGATGACAAAGCATGTTAGGCTATGTGACGTCATCTTAATTACAATATGGCGGATTATCCAAGATGGTGGACCAGAGTGCGGTGTGAGGATCGGAACAGCGCCATCCGTCGGTCCTCAGATGGCACTAATACTTTTAATCCCATACAAATCTGCGTTTACGTCAACGCGATGACTTGTGTCGGGGATTTTAAGAAAACTCGCTATAGGCATTCAGTTATTTTTCTGTGCTGAAAACCACAGTATGGGTTTCAAATGGTTAGCTGAGGAAAGCACATTTTTTTTGTTTCTCTTAGAAAAATTATTAATTGATTTTCTGAAATATTCCTTGCTTAGTCAATACCTAATTCTAAACTGTCATCTGTAAGTTTGTAGTAATCTTTTTTGTTGTTGATGCCAGCCGGGATTTACTTAGGTGGTCACTACCTACCTACATGGCGGGTATCAAGTAAAAAACATTTTAAGAACTTATGCAAGACGATGAGTAATCTATAGAGAGATGAAAAATGAGTCACATAGCTTAGAATCTTGCACCAAACATCTTATATACCGAATTTCTTAATCTTTCAACCTGTCAAATCTCATAATCAGCAAGTAAATATAAAATAAGGCTGTCATACTCAATATATACTGAACATAAATATAAGTCGAACGAGACTTAAAGTGCATGTAAGTGGAAACTTTATAACATTTGAGTGGTTAAGAAAAATTCTTTCACCAGCGTAACAGTACCACAAAGACGGAGTTATTGGTAAAACAGCATTTTTCTTTCAGTTAACATTCTGTATTGTTGTGAAATGAAACATAGTGCACATTGTGAACACAATTTTAAAAGGTAACAGAAGATCGGTTTCCCCAAATTGGCAGAGATTCGACGCTATGAAGCTGTCATACAGCCGCAGGGTCAAATTTCCAACCTCACTGCTTGAACAGAAACTAAGTTGAAGAGCAGTCAGAAGTTTGTGGTGAAGGATAACATCTTAATACCTGCACTAGAAAAGTTAAACAAAACAGAAGCATTACATAACACAGTAATAATACATCAAGTTTGATAGGAAATCAAAAGACACTTTAATTTTATTGATGTGAATAGATATATATAGATTTATGGATATAGACTGTCACCGAATTATCTCCTTTCTGGGAAGGCGTCAGAGTGCCTAGTGCGAGTTTTCTTAAAATCGCCGTTACAGGTCATCGCGTCGACGTAAACGCAGATTTGTATGGGCTCACAATAGTGTTATCTATAGGCCGACAGAGGCGCTGATCCGATTCTATACACATCTGCGTTTACGTCGACGCGGTGACTTGTGACGGCGGCAGTGTAAAACTCGCATTAGGCCCTCTGCTTTAATTACGTTACGTTCGTGAGTATATGAGTTTGCGTACGTCTCAATGTCGCTAAATTATAGGGGGGGGCGACCTCCTGCTGGTTTATATTTTGTGTTGCGAACCTGCACCGGGGTCGGTGTTTCAAACGTTTCATTTTATAAATCTGTTGTGTATGAGTAGGTAATAGATGGTTGGATTTCAGCCGGATTGTTTCTTAGGTTTTCGTATATCGTTTTGTCGTTTGCAAAGTATGATAACAAATACATGGCTCATTTAATTAGGAAGCAAATATGTATATTTGTCTTACTCATACTTAAAGAACTTTACACATTTGAGCCTCCCGCAAGGAGTGAAACAACACGATTATAGTCAACGCACAATACAAAAGTCCTGCAAGAGATCTGATAGATCTCGTAATGCAACGAACGTGTTAACATAGACATCACGATACTTTTATGACTAGATATACAATACGAATATTTTGAAAACTTAAATTTAGTACATCAAACATCTTGCTCTAAGATACAAAATACTCATGTACTTCGCATGAATATCAGATATTCCAATCCCCGTTTAAGGTCGACGAATTTCGTTGCGAGATAATGTGTTGATCAGCAATCTTTGAAACCAAGGCTATATTTGAGGCACAATTTTTTTAACGGTAAGTGAAGAATAAAAATAAAATATTTATAAAAAAAGGAGGGATTTATTTCGCCGTTTCTCTTCCTGATAGGCTTATATTTTTAAACGGTAGTAAAGTAACCTAAGTTAGCTCAAAAAGTGACGTTCAATGAGTGTTACAAGAGCCCCTTACCTATATTGATTTTTTTTTATGTGAATCAGCAATTTCTTGCTAAACTTTAGCATCACTGGCAGGTAGTATTTGTCAGGTGTCCAGCGAACTATTTGGTAAATGCTAATAATTTTGTATTTAGTGGTTAGATCAGTCACCAAACCACTAATCCCAGGAGGTCTTGGTATTCGCTGTAACATAACATACGCGGACATCGAAAAGAGACTAAGTTACTAATTCAAAGCGAGATTTATTTTACTAGTTCCGTACACAAGTTTGTTTGGTAAATAAAGTAGGATTAGCGTTTGTGCGGTGCATAGAGTCCATGATTCACTAAAACATTTTACAGGGAACAAAATTACTGTTTAAGCAACGATGTATTTTTTCCATTATGCTCACACCTGTATTCCTCGAAGGGTTCCTCTTCCTACCCCGTCACATTCGGGAATACTGGCGAACTATAACTAACTCTCACATAATAGGGGATGAACCTATTGCTAATTACCGGGCAGTTATCCAGACTTCGGGCCGCTACTGGGATATTACACATAGAAAAACCCAATAACACTGTCCGACTAGGGGATCGAACCTAGGACCTCGTGCTCCGTAGTAGAGCTTGCGATTACTCTACGAGGCAGTCTATCTCTATTCCAAATTTCTACAAAATTGGTTCAGCGGTTTTGTCGTTAAAAAGTAAATAGTGCGCATTGGCGCACACATAGCATAGATATTGGATTTAATTTTGTATTCAAATCAAAAATATGTATGTTATTAAAAAACATACAGTCGAATTGATAGCCTTCTTTTTTTAAGTCGGTTAAACATAGTAAAACTCGTGAATAATGCATTATCGAGTACCTATATTTTCAAAAACCTATTTTGCTTCCGCTTATGACATGCACTCCGCGTCTGACCGTAATATGACAGTCATCTCGTATAACTGGCACATAGCTTTGATTGCCGCCATCAAATAGATGCACAAACTTATATGTTTGACATTTCAGAGGCCTATTTCACGTTGACCACAATATTTATCGTTGCATTAAAATTCTACGGATCATGAATAATTGTACTAATGCGACTATTGCACTACCATTTATTTTTTAGAAGTTTTAACCGCTATCCAACTGCTATTGCCCCACGGTGGATCTAGAGTTAAGACTTACTCTAACAGCTTAAATGCAGTGATGTCACACGAACCTGACAGCGAAATAAAGAACATATTATAAACATTTGAATTGAGAGACATCTGACAAACTGACCAGACACCCATTTTTACAATATAAATATGGATAGAATAAAAGTTTTTGAACCATAAGCTCTACCGGTGGCAGGCGGTTCGCCTAACCGTCAAACCGAAGGGGTCGTTGGATGATAAATTACAAAGACGCTTTTGAGTACGCCTGAAATATTACCGAAGAAATTTGTGATGGAATTCGCTTTAAAGAGTTGGGTTTCTGTAAGAAAGGGCCCAGGTGAGAAATTAACGAAGGAGTAAACAAAAGGCCCTCACTGCTCAGATTTAGGCCCCGATTAAAAGTTGGGCCCACAAAGGGAGGCCGAAGAAGGCGATCGGAAGATTACTTTGGAAAGTGAATAGGAACAATTTATTTTGCATATTTGGTCAAATGCTAGAAGTTTTAGGTTTGTTTGCTCTATTCAGATAACTTTAAATGGTATAAATTATGATTAGTGATTCAAAAGATGTATGTCAGTTCGTACATACCTGTATCGTTCGCTCAGTGACAGAGAGTGAATCAATCGCTGATTTAAGCAGTATATACACACTTCTTTGAATTATTTCTCTTCTCGGACATACGCAGGTTTCCTCACGATGTTTTCCGTAAAGCGCGTGGTGTAAAATTACTGCACTTCAGTTTTTTTGAAAAACTCATCGCTGCAGACCGCTTGGAATCTAACTTGCATCGCTTCCGTAACAGGTGACTGCTCAAACCCCACGGTCACCACGGGTCTAAATTTCAAAATTAGAATATAATTTTTGTTCGTTCTTCGCCACTTCATGAATCCAAACACGCTGAAAAAAGGCACTACAGCCTGAAATCTATTAGCCATTGATAGTTGTTAGAATTGCTACTCAAGTCACGTCTGGCGATTCATTGAACATCGGCTTTTATCAATATTATTAGCCCCGGATTGTTTGTGAAATATCGCAAAGTGCCAACTGCCGAGCTTATCTAAATAAATGGGTGTAACAATAATTTAATACGTGCCTTTGAATCAAATTGTTCTATGTTCGGAATAAAAAAGTAGTTGTGATATTAATGATGGTATTGAACCCTGAATTAATCTTTTATAACTTTTAGTATTGTAGTAATGTATTGTCTCTCATCGGTGTCACTGTGGTGATAGTGTAGACATCTTCGGACACCATGGCCTGTCATGCGTCAGCAGCGCCGGTCGGCGATCTCGTCATTCTTCCATCAATGACCTAATACGACGGGCTCTGGTCACCGCCGGGGTGCCTGCTGTACTGGAACCAGTAGGTTTGGCGCGCGGCGATGGCCGGAGACCCGATGGTATGTCGCTGGTGCCGTGGAGATTGGGGCGGCCGCTGGTGTGGGATGCCACGTGTGTCGATACGTTGGCTCCGTCCCATCTCCCCGGCACTGCTGTGGCGGCCGGTGCTGCTGCTGCTCAGCAGGAGTGCCTCAAGCGCCGGAAATATGCTTGCATTGGTCAAGGATACATATTTTCTGCGTTTGCGGTTGAAACTCTTGGGCCTTGGGGTCCGGATACTCATCAGCTTTTCAAAGAGCTTGCACGTCGTCTGGTAGAAGCCTCTCGTGACAAGAGAGCTGGGGCTTTTCTCGCCCAGAGAATCAGCATTGCTATTCAACGTGGCAATGCTGCCAGCCTTCTTGGCACGATCCCGAGAGACACCGACTTGGGACAAGTTTTCTACCTTTAATTAGTTTTAAGTACTGTTCCTTGTATATATAATTAAGTTTTATTGAATAAATAATAAATAATACTTTTAGTTATGTACTTTGTACATCCATGTATAGATCCATCCATAGATGTATGGATAGAATACCAGGTGTAAGGACCCTGTATTCCACGGAGGAGTAGGCAGAGGTGTACTTATATTACATCCAACTTTCCCCAGTTATTAATAACTAGCTGTGCCCCGCGGTTTCACCCGCATAGATTTAGTTTCATGCTGTTTTTTTTAAATAAAATTAGCCTAAAACACTCCTTGAAACTTCAGCTATCTGCCAGTAAAAGTCCCGGTAGAATCGGTCCAGCCGTTCACGCGTGATGCCGTGACTAAGGGAAATGGGGATTAATTTTTATAATAAGATACTCGTATGAATACAATAAGGGCGAGCCTATTGCCACCAACCGGCCACTAATCCAGACTCCGGGCTGCTACTGGGAAATTACAATAAAAGAACTCTTTGCCAGACTTGAATCCAGAACTTCCTTAGCGTTTGCGACCACTACGCTGACGAGGCATTGATCAAATTTTAAATGAATATTAATTGTTGTGTAGTATAAGGAGGACAAAGAAGTGGCACTGGACGGTGGCAAATGGAAAGAGTTGCATTGGTTACACCTATTAGTTTTCAATTCATGATGATAATGATTTATTTTTCAAGTTGTTCTTGCGCAATGTATCGTAGGAAGGCTGCCAGAATACATAGGCACACTGAGCTCCAGATATACAGAAAGTCGTTCCTCTACACGTTTGGAAGTGATCTATTTCCAAGCGTATAAATCATTGAGCGATTTAATATACGCATATCTGACGTTGCAGCGAGATTAATGCTTCTGTCTCCAGTTTGATTAACGTTTTTTTATCTGTGGCCTTTCACACCATGCCTCTTAATGAAGATATAATGAAGGTGGGGGGGGGGGTGTTTTGAAATGTAGGGGCTGGATCGGCATTTCGGAATTTGGATAGGTTTTACCGCCCGAGTTCCCTCCGTGCCTCGCAGAGCACGTTAAGCCGTCGGTCCCGGTTGCCAATTTATCATCTTTGGCAATCGTTACAGGTCAGTCAGAGGCCTAAAAAGTCTGACGACTGGTTTAACCCAGATTGCCGATTTTCTTCGAAAAAGGGGTTACGAAGGTCAGATGGCAGTCGCTTCGTATAAAAATCAGGTGATCAGCCACATCGAGTTGAATCAAGTGCCGACCCCAAATACATGGGATAAGGCCAGGGAGATGAAGAAACGGCGGGCTCAATCATTGAAAATGAAAATGAAACTGAAAAATATTTATTCAGATTGGGCCCTGGTAAGGTACTTAATAACGTCGAAAATTTACCACCGGTTCGGAAACTAGCCTTCTGAAAAGAACCGACAAGAAACTCAGCCAAGCTTAATAAAAACCGCACCTACTATTTTCATAAGCATTTAATTTAGTGAACAGACACTTCAATTTTATTTATCTGTTTAGATGTATGGATAGACTAGCCTTACCAAGAATATGTCACTTTAGGGATAAGCAAATCTATGGGAATATCTGGGAATATTCAACCTATTTACAGAATATAGGTTAACTAATTGTAACTGCATCAATTCCAGTATGGGGTGACATTAATCCCTAGGTGTATCTCACTAACGACCTTAATTACTTTGTCTTCATTACTATTCATACACGCGAACGTTGTTACTCCAATGTTATATACAGATAACATTTCAAGTGTCCGTCTGTAGGTATATACGGTACTTTATAAAAAGAACATTAATTTTTTATCTATTCGTACGGCTGGATTTATTAAATTTCATTGGCAGATATCTAACGGTACCAGGAGTAACTTAGACCTTTATCAAAGAAAATATTTAGCAAAAGTCTACGTGGGAGAAACCGTGGGACACGGCTAGTAAAAAAACACACTAATAAATTAAAAAGATTATCTGTCTGTGATAACAAAATAAAAGTAATTTTGTAGGTACCAATTATATTCACGTATGAAAAATCTTAAATTCTTCAGCGTTTTCGATACCTTATATCGTCTGTCTACTGTCTACCCGATTTATCTGCCCGTATGTAACTTTTCTGACCGATTGTTTTTCCGACCTAATCCGAAATAAGTGTAGCGAATTCGCTTCACTACAGAAATCCGAGTACTTATCTCTTAGATATTAATGCATATTATTATCATCACGCTGACTGCATGCCCCTTATAAACCCTGGGATATCCCTCTTAGGGCAGATAGAGTTTTAAGCAATTAAAGAGACTGGTGAATTTTAATTCCGCGTGATGGTAAGCGGCTACTACAGCCAAGTGTCACTCGCAAGTTACCTACTTTATAAAGCATTGAATGCCTGTGTTAAAATAATGACTATAGCTAGCAAAGCAACCCTCTTACTCCTAATACTCCCTTCCTGGAGCACTGGCGACCGTACTCACTGCACGAACAAAACATTACTAAAACGTAGCATAATTTTTCTGCGATGATAAATGAGGAAGTGTAGAACTCACGTGGAATGAAAGCACTTGACTTACTGTACAATTGTGAATCACTACAAACGGTTGTCATAATTGGGGAGTATTTACATGTATAGGAAAACATAACCATAGCGCGATGTAATTTACAAGTGGCGCCATCTAGTTCATATACGATTAAACAGGGATCTTCTGTAAGGTACAATCCGCAGTCGGGCAGCTCCAGATATCGACCAGCAAATCCCTTTATGCCCTACCTTACTCAAAGGCGTGCAAAAGCCTAAATTAGTATGAGAGGAACCGTGAAACATCTCTAGTGTGACACGTTTGTAAACAACATGTATTTATTGGATTTAACATACGTCTGCTGACGAGTGCCGGATGTGTTCCTTCGATATCGTGTAATTGGTACATAATTAATGCGATTGAGGAGCATACTAACTAATGTACGTGTACTATGAGATCGCAACGCTACGGTTATTATCGAGAAATTTAAAATTATTCTTCAGAAAATGAATTGACGCATGTATGTGGACGAAGCTAGCTGTGCCCCGCGGTTTCACCTACGTAAAGTAAGTTTCATGGGTGTCCCGCGGTGGTTCCGTGGTTATGGTTATGGTTTTTTTTAAATAAAAGTAAGTTACTCCTTGTAACATTAGCTATCTGCCAGTGAAACTCCCGTTAAAATCGGTCCAGCCGTTTTGGAGATTAGCCGGAACAAACAGACAGAGAAACAATTCAAAAATGAGTGTTATTTTTATGTCAGTATCGTATCTATTTCATATGCATTTAGTGAAAAGCAGTTGTTTTGGAATTACAGACAGATACTTCAATTTTATTTATCTATATAGATTGTGTAGATCGTAAAAGGGGTATTTGCTGTGCAGTTACGAGATTCACGTCAAACGTACAATGCAAATATCGTTGAACGATTAAAGTCGTTCGATAGAAGTCCTATTCAAATGTGGTATAAACGTGTTTGCAATGAAAAAAAAAAAAAAAGTTCGATAGGACTTCAACTCTAAAGGATAGATTCCAACTCAATAGAATCGAAACTAAACGGTTTCTCGACGACTAAGTCATTATGTATTTTCTTTGATATATTGAATAGGAAGATTCTTTCAAAGAAGTCTTAGTGTTTTTAGTTTTGAAAAGTTGTGCCTCGTGGTTTCACCTGCGTAGACTTCATTTCATTAGTAAGTTTATTTAGTTATCCCTGTAACATCAGTTATCTGCCAGTGAAAGTCCCGTTAAAATCCGTCCAGCCGTTTCAGAGATTAACCGGAACAAACAGACAGACAGAGAAACATTTTAATATTTTTTTATTTATGTGCCGTATATGCTTTCATACGCATTTAGTGACTTTTCACTATACTATGGAATCTTGAATTGTGTCTGTAACGGCTTTCTGTTACAGACACAATTCAAGATTCCAGTCGCTGTGGGCTTCGTAGAGTAAACATTCAACTCATAAGCGATTAACCTATCTTATCTATCTTCTTATATATAACAATGAATCCCCATTTCCCTTGGTCAAGGCATCACGCGTGAACGGCTAGACCGATTCCACCAGGACTTTTACTGGCAGATAGCTGAAGTTTCAAGGAGTGTTTTAGGCTAATTTTATAAAAAGAAAACAGCATGAAACTAAATCTACTCGGGTGAAACCGCGGGGCACAGCTAGTCTTATATATAAAAATGAATCCCAATTTCCCTTGGTCACGGCATCACGCCTAAACGGCTGGATGGATTTTAACGCGACTTTCACTGGCAGACAACTGATGCTACAAGGAATAACTACATAAAACTGGCAGATAGCTGATGTTTCAAGGAGTGACTTAGGCTAATTTCACGAAATAAAGCATGAAACTAAATCTACGCGAGTGAAATCGCAGGGCACAGCTAATAAAATATCTTTCTTGTCTTGTCTTTACAAATTAAAATGGTACTATAAAATGTATCCAGAGCACATCGTTTTATTTCCATCAGTAAGACTTCAACAATTAGTCTTCATCGAACATAGCTGTGCTTTGCATTGTAAAGCCGTCACGGCTTCAAGCTATATTTCAAGTTGGATTATAGGTAAGGAGATAGTTGCACTGAGAATAATTATTACGGAATCTGCTCCTACAGTTTTAAAACTTATATTATTCTTAGACCTAGCTGTGCCCCGTGGTTGCACCCAGGTAGACTTATTTTCGATAAAATCGGTCCAGACGTTTCGGTGATTTGCCAAAACAAACAGACACACCGTGAAAAAAAATTAAGTGAGTACCTTTACTTTCACATGCGTTTAGTGAAAAGCAGTTAATTAGGAATTACAAACATACACTTCAACTTTATTTATCTGTATTATCTGAAATAAACAGTCAGACAGACGGACAGGGTTTACCACTTAATTTTATTTCTTATATCACTTTCCAGAATTGTCAAATAAGCAAAACGCCCTAACCTAGTAATATAAGTAGTTAGCCTAAACTAGATCGCAGTAAATGCCGCTGTTAGGTTATATCTGTACATTTAGATGCAATAGACGCGGGTAATAGGAGCTGTTTGTATACGAAGTAGTTGCTACCGTTGCAGGCGCAGTATAAGTTTACCAAACAGTATTCAAAATATCTTTATTTGATTACACTTTATACAAAGTACTTTCAAATCGTCAGAGTGCCTAGTGCGAGTTTTTCACTGCCGCCGTCATAAGTCACCGCATCAAAGTTAACGCAGATTTATATGGGATCGAAAAGCGCCTCTATCGGCCTAGAGATGACACTATTTTGAGCCCATACAAATCTGCGTTTACGTCGACGCGGTGACTTGTGACGGCGATTTTAAGAAAACTCGCACTAGGCACTCAGATCGACATGACTTTACAGGATTATACATGCTACCGCCGGGTTCGGAAGGTTGCTTGAAATATGTAAGTGTGATTTTTGAAATAAGAAAGTTTACTCTGTCGACAATTGTCTCTTCAAGTTTCATTATTGCGCATTCGGCCACAACGTGACACCCCTAACTGACTGCCAGGGCCTATAAAGTAACATTATCCTCACGCTTCGCTAATAGAAACGATACAATATGTATGGGAATGACATATGTCACGTGACTGATTTATTATATTTCCATACATTTTGTACCGTTTCTATTAGCGCAAGCGAGAGAATGTTGCTTTGTCTAGGCCCAACTCCACCACCCTGTTATTACAACACGTCTGCCTACCTCTTCGGGGAATAAAGGCGAGAGCATATGTGTGTGTGTGTGTATTGCTCGTAGATTCCGTACTGCTTGTGATAAGGTTTTTATTCTGTGTTGCAGGTGTAGAGGTCGTTAGAGCCACGATGTCACTTTGGTAACTTTGACCGTTATTTCCAACTTACTTCGGCACTAGTGCTTAACTTCAAGTCAAATGTGAGTTTATGGCTTTTTAATATTCGTTTGCTTCGGATATTTTGTGATTCCTATAAATGTTTGAAACTGTACCATACTGAAACGGAAATTATATTTTGAGGAGAACATCTTTAATGCAAATAATACTTATAGGTACGAGGAGCTCGTGGCACAGTTGCTATTGCGCATATCATTCGATCAGCGAAGTTAAGCTACCATACGCCTAGCCAGTAGTTGGATGGGTGACCGCCCGAGTTCCCTCCGTGCCTCGGAGAGCACGTTAAGCCGTCGGTCCCGGTTGCCAATTTAACATCTTTGGCAATCGTTATAGGTCAGTCGGAGGCCTAAAAATAATCTGACAACTGGTTTAACCCAGATCACAGATTTTCCTCCTAAAAAATGGTGTTGCGAAGGTCAGATGGCAGTCGCTTCGTATAAAAATCATGTGATCAGCCACATCGGGTTGAATCAAGTGCCGACCCCAACAATGTATGGGATAAGGCCAGGGAGATGAATACTTATAGGTACGAATAGAAATCTCAAACCAACTCTTAGCAATTAAAGTCTGAATCAAGTATAGGTTTAACATGTTGACGATATCGCCAGCGTATTTTCCTCATTTTGTACGGGAACGTTAAAAGCGCCCCAAGCGCCGAGTATCGGAAGTTTTATATCTCGATACTAAAAACCCCAAAACGCAAGGTCAAGCGACGACGTTCGACTTGTCAAAATACTTGGGGCATATGCTTGTATTTCCCGAAGGGGTAGGCAGAGGTGTATAGTACCCCCACAGTACCTATGTCTAAGACCCACGTAATAAAGGCGTATAGTGAGATTGTGTATAATATTGACATACGAAACCTCTACGTTGTACTAAGTACGTAATACGTTTTTATATACAAGCACTTGGAAGGCAAGAAGGCTTGGTGGGCAAACTTTATGCCCAATGCCCATTATGTGGGCTTTTCTATTATACTGGGCCATTGTCGAAGTAGCAAAGCCTTGGCTCGCTAATGGAAGGGCCTAATAATACGTAAATAGTGCACCTATTGTGGTGTAGTTCCATAGAGGATGGCGCGTCGTAACATCGCACAAGATGGAAACTGTACGTCTAAGAAGGCCCCTTTGGGTGAATCGTAATGTGATCCGAATATGATTCATAAGCTTAACGACAAAATGGTCAATTAAGTGCAATTCATATTATGATTCACGAATGATTACAATAATTGCAGTTGTTGATCCCTAACTAACTTTATATGATTATGCTGTCACAAAAGCAATTCATATTTTGGGGAACATTTTAGGAATCTTCATAGGAAAGTGTCAGGTGAATTGCGAAATATTAATCATACGTGAATCATAATATGAATAGCACCTAAGTCATTTCGATGATGAATCATAGTAGGATCACATTATGATTCTCCCAAAGTGGCCTTTTTAGACCTACTGGCTGGAGTTTCGGTAATGGGTATGTTTATAAACAAAGTTTCGCATTACATTTCAATCCTAGTGTTACTAGCTAAGTACGTTTTCGCGTTTCATGCGATTCATACCCGCATAAGTATATTACATTCAAGCTTCTATTTATCTTGTTAATGCTAGGAAAAAAATATTTTTCCCAGTTATAACAAGCACGGTACTGAGAACGTCAGATTAATGGTGTGTCTATACGGATAAATAAGATTAAAGTGTCTGCTTTAATTCCAAATTAACAGTTTTTCACAAAATGCATATGAAAGTTCACACACACATAAAAAATACCAATTTTTTTCTGGCTGTCTGTCTGTCTTTAACGGGACATTCAAAAGCGGTTAGCTGATATTACAAGTAACTAAGGCTTTTTTTTTTTTTTTATTGACGAGGGGAAACCTTCAAGAGGTCCCCGACCGCCCTGGGAGAGGCAGATCGGGGTATGTGGGATTTTTACCTCACTAAAACCCCCCCGGTGGCCATCCTCAGTGCTCAGGGGGGACTCCGGGTACTCTGATAGATCGCACCGGTGTCCCCCCACACTTTGCCGGGGCACATCCCCGGGGCAGCAGTCGCCGCCCCTAGAGACCTCGCTGTGCAAGGCAGCGCGAGCCACATCGCGCTGCCACCTTCCCGGGCCCGCGGCTCGGTGGTCAAAGCTCCCACCCCGACCACCGCCAGCAGGCCCTCCGGCCCCCTTTTAGTCTTACGACAGGCAGGGGATACCATAGCCAAATTCTTAGACCCTGGCTATTGGGTGGAAGTAACTAAGGCTATATTAACTCAACGCGGGTGAAACCGCGGGGCACAGATTTACATAATAAAACCACCGGTCTAAGATACATGAAATTCCAGGGTATGTTCTCGATAAGTAAACAATTAGAAAGGTGTTCCCAAAATTCCACCCCTATCTAAGTAAAAAGTTAAAACTCTCAAATGAAGACCTGGTGCAACAAAACCTCAGCAATATTAATACCTAGATATTTTCTTTCAGAGGAACGGCGGTTAGAGCCTGATTCACCTCAATTCAATTAAGGAATAAAAAGTTAATTAACTCGACACTCCACCTTTTCAAGCACGTCGTTGGGTAATAGGCAACTAACAGGTAGGTCTCTAGAGCCAAGTAATAGAGATACACCTCCTACTATTGAACCGATAGCCGCTTTGGGAATTAGTCTGCACGCCACACATTGACTGCCACGTCTAGCGATGCGACATCGAGATGTTTCAACAATCGAAACAATCGGAGTTGGTCAAATTTTCCATCGAGTCAACCATCGACTCGCAATGAAACAACGAGATGTTTTTCTGATAATGCAAGCGATTGGCGATTGATCCGAGTCGCCCTAAATCTAGCCGAATGGAACCGGTCGAAAAAACTAGTCTACACTAATATTATAAAGGAAGAAGAAAGATTTGATTGTTTTGTTCGTTTGTTTGTTTGTTTGTTTACATTACCGATCTTGAAAATTCTTTCAGAAATCGATAGATAAATCATCAGCGAGTAACATAGGCTATAATTTATCCCCGTACTCCCACAGGAACGGGAACTACGCAGGTGAAACCGCGTGACGTCCGCTAGTTTTCTATAAGCCCGTAATCCAAGTCACCATTGACAAATTAAATATTAAATCGAATAGCGTAACACTCCGAACTCGTCGATAACACTCAATTAAAACTATTTGGAGGGAAACTTGACGGTTATGAAGCAATTTTGTCAAACACTAATTGCGGGTTAATATGTTTAATAGCCCCGTGGATATTACAGAGCTGTGTCACCAGATTGAAAAGTAACAGAAAGACGGACACATCGGTGGCCTATTGGTCTAGTATATTCCATCTATAATTTAATATTATTCAATTAAAAGAAAATATTTGTTAGTCTGTTACGAGTAGGCTCCGAAACATGATAGTCCACAGAATTTTTCAATTCGACCAGTAACTTCTGAGATTAGAGTGTTGAAGCAAGCAACCAAACAATCTCTTCAGCTTTATAGCAGAATAGATTACCGTTTACTGATAAGGGGGCTGATCATCGTAAGGAGATCGTATTAAGAACTTCTAAGCTTTGACATTTCATTTTGGTACCGTAAAATAAAACGTCAAAGCCAAGAAATTCTTAATATGCGCTGCTTAAACGTTGGCCCCAAATTCCTTTAGACACACTGTATAAGAGCTGCCTTTCTGTCAACATTTATTTTGCAACTGTATTCCCTGGAGTACACATACTTACTGTAACGACTCTATGATAAAGTGTTATGTAAGTTTCATCTTTATATTGATCGGAATAAGGTCGGAATGAGGGTAGACTTGTCACACATTTCTTTCAAACTTTGAAAATTATGCCAGTCTGGGTACAGTGGAGATACCGTATGAAATCAAGAAAATACATAGGACCTTAGCATTGTCGTTACATTTTATCCAGTATAAGGGTGCAAATGACGCATATCTCAAACGATGTAACTATATTTTTAAAAAAAATCTATTCCTTACTAATGCATAAAGCTGAAGAGTTTGTTTTTTTGCTTGTTCACGCTCAGTGAACAGTCGAGCGACAAGGCGGGGACCCTAACCGCTGCGGGGAGCCTAGTCCCGGCGGGGCGTACGAGCCCTCCCACTTCGCCAACTACTTGCCACCGAGCCATCGGCGCGCGCGCACGTGATTCTTATTGTCGGTCACTCACTTTGTACATAACGCCTAATTTAATTATACGCCTAGTATACAGTCCACTCGTTTATTATTAAACCTGAGCTAAAGACCCCACATGCTTGAAAGTGCTTATCTCGGGTACAACAGATCCTATTTAAAAAATATATTTACTAAAACAAAACATTGTTAGATAGGCCACTTATCGAGGTAGGATATAGGCTATAGCATCACGCTACGAAAATGATCGCAAGTTAAAGTCAGCATTAGCCCAAAGTAACTACTCCACGCGAACTTAGTTGCGGGCTGAAGTTTGTCTTATAATAAATTATCATTTAAATATATTTTTTCCGTAACTTAGACACTAGAAGTACATAAGCATACCTTTTATCTAAGCTATGTTATAGATGAATAATTTAGGGAAGGTCGTGGTCATTCTCGGTTCTGCAGGATTTGAGCGGAGGTCGTCCGTAAGCCACGACTTGATAACTGATAAAATCACGACAGCTCACGCCGCACTCCCAGAAATACCACCGAATTAAATACCACAATTATTATCGTATATTTGAGGGAGATTGCGATTGATCAATCTCTTACTTTTATACACACTGTTGATAATCTTTCAGTGTTAGTCTCTGAACTATCGATTTAAGCAGAGCGTATTAAGAACTTCCGAACTTTGACTTTTCATTTTGATTATGTACAATTAAACGTCAAAGCTAAGAAAGCACTTCTTAAGCGTTTATTTTGGCCCCCAAATCTGAAATCCTAGAACTTCCTACATTTATTTATTTATTTACTTATAGAAACAGAATAGATGATCGGAGACTTTGAACAACAGACTTATTATGAGACAGTCGGACGAGGTGGTAGAATTCTACCTACACATGCCACTTATGAAATATATTTTTATTTAATTCTTAGAAATGGACTAGACACGTGTTTCATCTTTTATATTATATACGTTAACTGACTGCTTAAATGTCGTATAGAAATTTTTTTTTGATATCAACTGCAGTAACATTATCATAAGTGCCAAATTAGAATCACAGCACTTTAGTTTGGGATTAGCCTATGACTGCTCGGGGAAATCCGGCCAGGCACCGGCGGCGGCACGCTCCACGCAGTTTTAGTAACGACTAGCTTTGCCCCGTGGTTTCACCCACGTAGACTCAATTTTATGGATGGCTTTATTTCGCGGCACCCTATTACTTTTAGCTGCAGAGATGCACCGGAACAAACAGACAGACTGACGGACAGAGATTTTTTAAATAATTTTTTAACGTATTTTCCATATATTAACTATTCATTAAATATGCATTTTTGTTCATTTGAAATTACAAACAGTACTAGTACATGCATAAGTAATAAACAAGAGCCTACTATCATCGTTATAGCAGTGACGTCTTATGTTCTTAGCTTTGGCGTTTGATTTCTTTTTTGTAACACAAAATCAAGGCTGAGACGGTCTTAATACGCACTGCTTAAACCGTTGATGGTGTTGTAGGCCCCTGATCTGTCACCTTCGGAGTATGAAAAAAAATAATAATCGTGCCAAATACCAAGGTCGGTACGAATTCTGAAATAAGGCACGTACATTTTGAACCCGTGCCTGCAATATATTGCCATTTGACACCTAAAGCTATTATAGAAAACTTATGTGTGAAACGGATTCTTTAACGACAGTTACAGAAACGGTTCTAAGTAAAAGTAATATTATGTGAGAGTTATGACAGACTAATTTATTTGATCTATTCGCTTAAGTCATCTATACATCTATACAGATAAATAAAATTGACGTGTCTGTTTGTAATTCTAAAATAACTGTTTTTCACTAAATGCATAAGGAAGTACACGATACTGATAATAAAAAAACAATTAAAAAAAATATCTGTCTATCAGTTGTTCCGGGTAATCTCCGAAACGGCTGCATAGATTGTAACGGGACTTTCACTGGAAGGTATCTAATGTTACAAGGAGTAACTTAGACTACTTTAAAAAAAAAAAACAAGCGTTCCGCGGGACACTGATGAAATTAACTCTACGCGGGTGAAACCGCGGGGCACAGCTAGTTCTAAATAAGGTTCTAAATTGCTTAAAAGGATGGAAAAACACTAAGCTAAGTTGGTAATTAATAATGGTAATTATATGAAAGGATATTTTGTTACCTTGTGTTAGCCGTCGAACAGTAATAATATTTTTTTTGCAAAATTAGAGATATACAATATAATAATTTGCATACAACCTTCTTATCTATATACAGACAAATAAATAAACGTGTCTCTGTAATTCCAAATTAACAGCTTTTCACTAAATGCATAAAAAGTACATAAAAAGAGGCAATAAGGAGAGACTATTTTTTTCTCTGTATGTCTGTCTGTTTGTCCGTCAGTCAGTCTGTTTGTTCCAGCTAATTTCCGAAACGGGTGAACCGAGTTTAGCGGGACTGTTACTGGCAGATAACTAATGTTATAAGGAGTAACATAGACTTGGCTTTTATTAAAAAAAACTATACAGTTCCGCGGACCACCCATGAAATGTCTACGCGAGTGAAACCGCGGGGCACAGTTAGTAGCAGATAGTCTTCAGAATTCCACTCTTAAACTCCACGGGCAGTGGGTTAGCTAAGTAACTAAGTAAGTAGAAAGTTAGCAAATAGCCAAGTCTCCAGAGAGGCTGGTAAGAGCACTAAGACTTATGCAGTTTTATTTACTTTTCATGTGGAATTGGCACTTGGGCCATAACTTCATAAAGTTCGTTTTTAAAACAACTATATTTTTACCTAATACAGAAGTTAATATCGCTCTTAGCGATGAAAATTTACGTAATAGACTTTTGACAGTTTTGTGAGATCGTTCGAAATATAATGTTCGTAAGTGGATTGGAATCCTTTTTATATGCCTAATAATTTTTTTCTAAAGATAAATAAACACTTTCAAAATATTGTTGTTAGAAAAAATTTAATCCAATGCTTTGATGGTAACTCAGAAAAAACAATTCTTCAAAATCGAAGTAACTAGATTTGATAAATCATTTTGATGTTATATTTAACCCCTGAGTGCGAGTTTTCTTAAAATCGACGTCACATACATTGCGTCGCCGTAAACGCACGTCATGTTTAGGCCGAAAAAGGCGCTGTTCCGATCATATACAAATCTGCGTTTACGTCGACGCGGTGACTTGTGACGGCGGCAGTGAAAAACTCAAACTAGGCCCTCGGAACAGCGCCTCTGTCGGCCTAAACATGACACTATTGTGAGCCCATACAAATCTGCGTTTACGACCACGCGATCACTTGTGACGGCAATTTTAAGAAAACGCAACTAGGCACTCTGATCCTATACAAATCTGCGTTTACGTCGACGCAGTGACTTGTGCCTGTTATAGTGAAAAACTCGCACTAGGCCCTGATTACATCTAAAGATAGCACATTGAGGTGTAAACTTAAACTTTAAAGGCTGTGTCAAAATTATGATCCAAAGTCAAAGTTCAAGTTCTCGCGGTCACTTTCAAGTGACTTTCTTGGGATCTTAAGCACGAATAGGATTGTAAAATTGATGGGTCGTAGCGATTACATAGTCTGCAGTTGAGATCTGCTATATTGTGCGAAACTTTAGAACTTAAATATAATTTATTATTTGTGTAAGTTTACGGTGAAAAAACAGCTGAATACGATGGTTCTAGAATTTTAAGCACCTTGTTCGAATAGTTGATCTTTACTCTTTATTCCTTCTGAATTCCTTTATTCTGAAGAGAGAATTTTTAACAAACTTTTTTTGAGTTTTTGTTTTAAATCATTTAAATCACAAACACATATTGTTTGACGACAAAATGAGTTAGACTTACAAACTAGCAAAATACATCTTTTTATTTTACTATTCGTAGGTACATTTATATTCTTATTTAACAAGTGCTAAACCAAATGTCTGCACTCCTATTACCTATATTGCAGTCATAACTATTTTTAAATATAAAGCTGGCTGTGCCCAACGGATTCTCCCGCGTAGGAAGAAAAATAACATTTTCTTTAAAATAAATGTCAAGCCTATGTTACTTCTTGTAATATCAGCTATCTACCAGTGGAAGTACCGTTAAAAACGGTCTACCCGTTTCAGCCGGAACAAACAGACAGACAGACGATCAGATAGAAAAAATAATTGTTTATGTCAGTACCGTCTATACTTTCGTATGTATTTAGTGGAAAGATGTAAATTAGAACAAACAGACATTTCAATTTTATGTAGATATTTGACTGCATATAAATTCGAAGGCCGAAAAATTGTACCCTTTCTTTTATTTATTTTACTAACCCTTATCCGAAGGTGTTTATTTCACAGTGTTTTTACGACTCACAGATAAGAAAGCGTAAAATATCTCCCAAGTAATACCATATAAAAACTCCGCCAGAAGTTAGGCACTGTTTGTTTTCTTTTCTCTTCTGTAATTTGACTTTTTAATTAGCAAAGAGCCTTTTCTGCTTCTTTAATCTTCTTATAAGATTGTACAAATTTAAATTCAGTAAGCTCGGTGCTTAGTTTTATCGTCTTTGGATAACAATTTCGTTTCTCATTTAAATGAGCCTAAGTCATTTTGAAAAATGTTTATTATACTGTTCATATTTTTTTGACTTTTTGACAATTATATTTCGGCACGTTTGATCAATATTTAACTCGTAATATTTTGCTTCCTATCCTCTTCTATCTAACATATTGGTTGTCCGTTCTTCAACGTACCTAAATGCCTTACGCCTAATTTCGGCACGTTTGATCAATATTTAAATCGTAATTGTTTGCTTATTATTCTCTCGACCATATTGGTTGCCAGGGGCCTTACCATGAGCTCTTATTGCCATGATAGTTTCACTCATTTATGAGACAGATGTATGTGACGTGCATACATCTGTCACTGTCGCACAACTGAATTAATATTGCAATAAGAGCTCATGGTTGGGCCCCAGTTCTTCGACGTAAGTGCGCGTAAACAAAGTAACATTCTCTCGCAGTTGCGCTAATAGAAACGTTACAAAATGTTTGGAAATGACATAAATGATCACGTGTCATTCTTGTAAACTTTGTACCGTTTCTACTAGCGAAGCGTGAGGATAATGTTACTTTGGCTACAGGCCCTGGGCCTAAACTGAATAAATCCTTATCGCTAAATCGTCACTCACACAAAAAACATATTTTCATCGCAATTTGTCTTTGAATACAGAAGCTTTCGTAATTGTATTAGTGAAGTATATTACATGTATTTGACGATAGCGACAATAGAAAATGCTTCCTATTTATTCCGGTATATTATCGACTGCAGAAAGCTTTACCCTGTAGCTCTAAGGGTTACTACGCTTTAGATAAAGACAAAAGTTATTGAGAACTAGCTGTGCCCCGCGGTTTAAGCCGCGTAGACTCTATTTATTTTTAATAAAAAGTAGCCTAAGTTACTCCTTGTAACATGAGCTATCTGCCAGTGAAGTCTGTATCTTATTTACTTCCATATGCCTATAAAGGAAAACTGTTAATTTGGAATTACAAACAGACACTTTAATTTTAAGTATGTGAATAAATATAGATAAATAGAACTCACTGCCTTGAATAATCACTCTTTGGAACTATTTTCCGCAGAAATAGCGACAAGTGTCACTTTGTATTGCGAACTAAGTCTGGCTGGATTAATAGCACCCCTATTCTGTATGTATTCTGACAAAAACATAATTTCATTGAGTCGTGGATAGTTAGGGAGTTTGTATGCCACTGTACCTTTCCTGACACGTGGGCAAGATTAAGGTTGGAGTTGCAGTTGCGGCGGAGATTCAAAATTATTATATACTGAAAACTTTCTTACAACGAAAAGGTAAACACCTGTTTTAGATACTGTTAGAAGTTAGTATTGGAATCCAATTTAATCACAAAGATATTGTTACGAAAAACAATTGTGAATGAAATCAACCACAAAACTGAGAAGAATAGTTATCAGACTACTGCAGCTCTATAATAATAGAGCCTCCAAAAAATGCAGATTGCCTAGCTTTTACTTTAGTGTAAAACACTGACATCTTTTATATCATTTTATTTATTTCATGAAATATGTGAAAATTCTATATGCATTTAAAAGATCGAGATTAATAGAATGCAAAAATCAAAAATATGTGGGGAGAGCGAGTGATCATGCTCATCCCCAGCAAAGGGAAGATCTTCCAGCCAGGCGGGTGTCATGCCTGGGACACCGCGGCTCCAACTGTTCTAGTTGGAAACTTGTATATATACTGCAATGCGCTTGAAAACTCTTCTGGCGCGATTTAGGTTCTCGTGTATTTGTACTCAAACTTCGCATTTGTTAGCGATTAGCGCCATCTATGAGCGAGTGGAGAAACGCTGCTACAAATATACATTTAACCTTATACTTTATTTGTATTCGCAGTTCCGACATGAAACCCTATCCCCGCTTTTTCATCGCTTACAATAGAACCACACCTTTATGTAATTTGGCAAAGAAAATTTGGCGCAAATATCACTTAATGAAACCGAGTTTTTTGTGTGCAGAGTGTCTTTATGAGCCACGGAACCTTCTTGGTTTCCCATATTAACTCCATAGACACATAATCCATTAATATTATGGGATGGATATCTCGTTAGTTATCAGATGGTGATGATGATCTTTTACAAATTTTAGAGAATGTAATATTAGTGCGATATAATTCACGCGTGGCGCCGTATCTGGGTATACATCTATACTGATAAATAAAATTGATGTGTCTGTTTGTAATTCCAAAATAATAGCGTTTCACTAAATTTATATGACAGTGTGTTTACACCCCTGTGCCTCGGAAAGCACGTTAAGCCGTTGGTCCTACGCCTGGGGCCTTACCATGAGCTCTTATTGCCATGATAGTTTCACTCATTTATGAAACAGATGTATGTGACGTGTATACATCTGTCACTGTCGCACAACTGAATTAACATTGCAATAAGAGTTCATGGTTGGGCCCCTGATCTCTCTCCGGTCGTGTCGGATTGCCGCCCATCGGACTATGAGAGTGAGGGAATAAAGAGTGCACCTGTGTTTGCGCACACACTTGTGCACTAAAATATCTCCTGCGTACATGGCTAATCCCCGTTGAGATTAACCGCCGTTACTGAAATTCGGTAGGAGATCATCATCATGATAGTATACACGATACTGACAAAGAAAAACCATTTTTTTTTCTCTGTCTGTCTGTCTGCCTGTTCAGACTAATCTCCGAAACGGCTGGACCAATATTAACAGGACTTTCACTGGCAGAAAGCTAAATTTTATAAGGAGTAACTTAGTAGCCTAAGCCATTTATTTATTGAAATTAACTGTACGCGGGGCACAGCTAGTAAATAAATAAAATTAAAGCGTCTGTTTGTAATTCCACGTTATCCACTATAAACTATCCACTAAATGCATATGAAAGAACGTACGGGACTTACATAAAAATAATGTTTTTTAAATTTTCTCAGCCTGTCAGTCAGTCCGTCTGTCATTGAAACGGCTTGACCGATTATAACTGTAAGTGCTCTTTCCGAAAGTGTTCCGTTTCGATTTTGAAACATAACAGACAAATATGGATATGCAAAGATGACGGATTCAGCCGTAGGCAAGCAATAGTCAGCGTATAAAGTCGCGTGCAGCGCACAAGCGTCAAGCGGAAATGACAAGCCACTTCCGCCGGATGTGGCACGCTCGTCCGGCCGACACTGCAGCTGAATACGTCAATACTCCCACGAGGACCTTCGGGTATTGAGGGAAAATTTTTTGTAAACAACAGGATAGTGCCTTCTTACACGGATCTTAACGACGCCTTGAAAGGGTCCCTGAAGGGGAATATGTCACAACATATCGACAGAGATAAGTGCGACAGGTGGCGAGTGGGAGTGGGTCGAAGTCACTTATGTGGCCGGATTATGTATTGGGTTTTAACCTCGTGTCCAGTGGACGTCGATACAGATAAATAAAATTGAAGTGACTGTTTGTTATTCCAAAATAATAGCTTTTCACTGAATGCATATGAAAGTATTTTTTTTTAGTTATTTAATTCACAAAGAACGACACAATTGAGACCTAGCATGCCAACAACCTGCAAATACGGTACTGACATTAAAAAATCTATTTGTGTGAAAATTGGTATGGTGTGGACATATAGCACCCTATTTTTTTTTTTTAGTTGTTTTAGTAGATTAGTTTGTAACTAATCATGTTTCATCAATCAAATTGTGTATATTCTAGTGGACATTGTATGTTCCGGGTATAATATTGTTACATTAGATTTATGGGAACAAAAAATCTTTGCCACAAATTCATCGCGTGATGCTATAAATAATTCAACCCTGAAAAGAGCTCTCGACTACTATTTCAGGCCGAAACTACGTATAAATTCAGTTAATATACGGCCACTAAAACTTGTACCAACAAATCTAAACTTGAATTGCTAATTGCTAAACCGATTATTAATCTAATCCTGAATTATAGTCTGTTTGCTTTCAATAAGGCAATAATGAAGATATGTTAATACGATGTTATTTTTTAAATAAAAATGTATACGTAGTTAATTTTTATTTGTGACTAGCTGACCCGACAGACGTTGCCCTGTCTTAATTATGAGAATGCAGCACGTATTCTGTCAATTCTATGTCAAACGTCATAAGGTTACATCAAAAAGTTTTTATTGTCCAAAGCGCTAAGGTTAGATTTAAGAAGAAAGAAAGAATTTAATATGGTGCTTAAGTACTCTTAAATTTTCAAATTTTCCACGCAATGTTCTTAGTTTTTTCTTTCATAAGAAACGTCTGACAATAACGAACACAACAAAAAAAAAATTATCGAATCGGTCCAGCCGTTCATCCGTGATGTCGTGACCAAGAGAAAAGGGGATTAATTCTCAAATATATAGACTAACTGTGCCCCGCTACAAAAATACGTAAATTCTGGACTGAAGTTAAGATCTACTTAAAAATAAGGAGAGTTGGCAACGCTGAAACAAATTATTATCTGGTGGGCGAAGCCGAAGACTAAAACTAGTCGCTACATGATAGAACGGCACTAGAATAATTAGTTTCTTGATCAACGTTTGCCCAGCATCTTAGAAACACTATAATATATTTGGGACAGCTAAAACTAGATACCCAAAAAATGTGTATACATACCCCAAAATGTACGTGATACATACAGCTTCCCGATCCCACATCGGTCCCAGAGGACAGCTGGTGCTTACGCTGTATTCCATAAATTACTTATTTTGTCGTGATTACCTCGTTGAACTTGGATCTCGATTCATTATGGTAATGTAGGTTAGGCGGCGCGGCGTTTAATTACAGCTATCAATCACATAGGAAGTTTTATTGGGATATGCCAGTGCACATTCGAGTTGGAATTTTTCCATTATGACACAATTAGAGCCACGCGGTTACACCCGCGTATAGTTTAACTACCGCTAAAATGTGTTGATAACAGCCTATTTATTATTCTGATGTATAAGCTATATTATTGTAAAGTTTTATTAGAATGCATTCATTAGTTTTTGCGTGAAAGAGGAACAAACATCCATACATCTTTTTTATTTATTTACATACATATTTTTTTTTAGTAGGATGTATTAAGCACATATATACAATGCAATATAGAACCATATAACAAAAGAGTCACAGTTCATAATAATTTGAAGACAGGTTCGACGGGTAATCGGTATCGACCGCCTTCCATCATTGCTTCGCATAAATAATGTATCGAGTGATGCCACCTGGCGAATGGACAAAGGTGCATTCACACCATTATAACAGGTGTGGCTAACACGGGGAAAATATATTTAATTATTTAATATCGAAGCAACAATCGCAGAAAGATATTAATGATTTTTATTATTAAAAAAAGTTTTCTTTGTTCTCAAACAGCGTTTCCCAACCTATGGTCCAAAATGGGGTGGAAATCACATGAAATTATGAATACTGACTCCTTTATAACCGAGGCCTGCTGGCGGTGGTCGGGGTGGGAGCCTTGACCACATAGTCTCCATTGGCGGCGATACAGCTGCCCAAGGGATGTGCCCCGGCAAAGTGTGGGGGGCCACCGGTGCGATCTATCAGAGTACCCGGAGTCCCCCCTGAGAATGGCAACCGGGGTGGATTTAGTGCGGTAAAAATCCCACATACCCTGACCTGCCTCTTCCAGGGCGGTCGGGGACCTTTTGAAGGTTTCCCCCTCGTCAATAAAAAAAAATAAGGCGACCATTATAAAAGCCATGTTGCCAACTATGAACGTATAAGCAGCGCGTATTAAGAACTTCTGAATTTTGACGTTTCATTTTGATACCGTAAAATTTAACTCTGCTTAAACCGATGATTATAACTCCTTATATTGGAACTTCACTAAAAATAAGTCAATCTGAAAGAGCGTCAATTTAAAGTTACCCTTAAAATGTCAGTGACATTTCAGGATAAGCTGTTGGCCTACTTTAGTTAGCAGTTATTCAGAAAGCTAGTGTTAAATCCTGTAATTATGTATATTATATTACACTGTAAGTTAAGTATGTTTACCCTCTCTACTGGCAAGTTTTAATTAGTTACACTTACATAGGTTGTATATACGGTAACTGAGCAAAGTTAAGCCAGTACTAACTCAGTATTTGGCTGTTACCAATTCCGTACAGTTTGCGAACTATTATTAAGAGACTAAGTTTTGTACGGATATATTGTATTGCCTTAATATACTTATTAACAGGTGCGTATACAGCTTAACTTGAGTGGTGCGACTAGGCAAACGTAGTGTAGGATGCCCTACGGTCAGGTGGGATGACGATATGCGAAAGACTGCAGGCAGATGCTGGATGCGGCAAGCTGAAGACAGGGCGCTATGGCGCTTATTGGGGCCTAAGTCCAGCAGTGGACTAAGGTGGGTTGATGATGATGATGAAACAGCTTATTAGCTTTTTCAATAAGTAGACTCAGCCTCCAAACAATATACGCAGAAAATATTATATTAGTATCTTCGCAGTCTGTATAACTTTGATACTTTATAATCAAAAGTCAAATGAAGAAGGCACAGGGAATGCCTATTAAATGGATGGGTGGTGGGCGAGATAGTACCATATTACGCCAGTAAAATTATTCAAATAGTTACGGAACATTTAAAGCAATCAATTGAAAAAAATAAAAAGATTAAATTTAAAAACAGAAACATGGATTGGTCCAAATTTTTAACTTGTTTGTAAGAATCCCTACTAATATTATAAATGCGAAAGTAACTCTGTCTGTCTGTCTGTTACGCTTTCCCGCTTAAACCTCTCAACCGATTTTGATGTATATCGATATTGGCACAGACAATCTTTAGACCCTGAGAAAGGACATAGGCTACCTTTTATTTATTAAAAATATTAGGTCTCCGCGACCATAAGGATGAAACTAAAACTACGCGGGTGAAACCGCGGGGCACAGCTAGTGTAATATAAATAATGAAGAATAATTATGAACATGAGGTTCGAAAGTGGACTATATTTATAATGAAAGGGAAAGTGTATCTAGTACGAAGCATGGCGAACAGGTGGCCTCTGCCAGACGCCAGCTGTTGTACACCCCATGACACAGACAACAGCAGGTTTCAACATTATTAAATAAATTATAATCGAATTCAAATAAGGAAAAATTCACATAAGGGACACTTGGAACACTTATTGAACGTAATTTTTAAAGCTTACTTAGTTACTTATGTTATCACAGTCAAATAGATTAATTAGTAGTCTGTGACCGAGTTTTGGCTCACAAAACAAAATCCTACTTTGTTCCATTTTGGATGCGTTCTTAATTTTAAATGAGTTTTTAATTATTTTATTGTAATAGCCCGATTTGTAAGTCTGCGTCGGTCCAATTTTCCACTTATCATTACAATGACATTTGGCCGACAGAAAATGTATTTAGAACACATCTTTAGAAACGTTATAACATTTATTCTGCTTCAAAAGCTTCTAGAATAGTAGTCAGCAAATAGAGGCGGTACCTCCTTACACGGAAGGTGAAAAGTATGTGCTAAGTTGAAACAGTGTTGAGACTTGCGTCCCATATATCATAATAAAAGCAATGTGTACAAACAAGATTACATTTTTCCACTCATAGGGCAGTGAGGAAGCTTGTGCGACATTGTTGTAACTTTGAAGTTGGTTCCGTATGCAATGGAAATGTACTGACGATTGCAGAAGGCATTGGAGATAATTTTACTTATTATTTAACTTGTACGTTAATATTGCTTATACATCAGAATAGGCTATATTTTATAAAGTACTAGCTGTGCCCCGCGGTTTCACCCGCGTAGATTTAGTTTCATCCTTATTGTAGCGGAACCTTAATATTTTTAATAAATAAAAGTAGCCTAACTTACTCCTTGAAACATCAGCTATCTACCAGTGAAAGTCCCGATTTGTTCCGGGTAATCTCTAAAACCGCTGGACGGATTTTAATGGTAGGTTGCTCAGCTGATGTTTCAAGGAGTAACTTACTAAAAAACCTGCTACTTTTAAAAAAATAGTAGTGTTCCGCTGGAATAAGTTATCCTTATTCCAGCGGAACAATTCCCGGAACAATTCCCGGTTTCACTTCGGTTTTAGTTATAAAACTAAATCTACGCGGGTGAAACCGGGGGGCACAGCTAGTATAAAATATAAGAATAGGTCAAATCCTGCGGAGACGGGAGTCACGGACACTAGTTAGATCTTTTATAAATTATTTATTGGTAAAGCAATACGCGATATAAGTAATAGGCGATAATTTATGAAGATATTGTGTGAATGGTCCAAAATATAAAGATAAGTTCTGCGCAGATTGAATCGCGGTTCCAGCTCGTAGCCTTATAAAGGGCAAGTTTGTTCCTTAACACTATTGCCCGGGTAAAAAAAAAATTTGTGGTCGCAAATACTACTGCAGAACACGAGGTCATTGTGGGTTCGATACCCGACCCAGGCAAAGCTTATCGAGTTTTTCCATGTAGTAACTCGGACACTGGATTAGTGCCCTCATACATAACTGGCAAAATGTGTGTGTATTACATATAAGTACATCTGCCTACCCATTCGGCAAATACAGACGTGTGTATGTAATTAAATAGCTCAGTAGGTAAAGTCGTTAAAGACAAAAAATACAAAATAGAACTATTACATTATGCAAGGACAAATTAGTGTGTACGTTACAAAAGCAGACTTTTTAACACAATTTAAAAGACTTTTCCAGTTGCCAGTACTCAAGCTGGAACACTACTTGGCACTCTTGCGTTATATGCGTTTTGCATAACACTTAACCATATATTTTAGCAGAAAAGTGCGGCTTATAAGGAGTCAGGGTGTGAAATTTTTACGTAATACTGAAATGTGTCCTCGCCATGCACACTTTTATTAGTCACTCCGGAAATAAGATGCAAAGAAACCTTATTTTCTGGCGATAAAAAACACACTTCTTGGGGTTTACTGTTAATAAGGAGTAGTCTTATTAAAGTAAGGATCGAAAATGTACATTATTATAGGAATGCCAAATCGGATTCCACTCAATTCTGGATCAGTTCGCCGTTGGGGTTTTTGATATTGTGCCTGAAGTCCGAGAGCTTCTTTAAGAGTTTTGCAGATTTTTATAAGGACAGCTTGCATTTAAACAGAGACTAACAACACACTCGAGAACTGCTTAGAACAATCTAAATATATATATAACTCAAAGGTTGACTGACTGACTGACTGACATAGTGATCTATCAACGCACAGCCCAAACCACTGGACGGATCGGGTTGAAATTTGGCATGCAGTTAGATGTTATGACGTAGGCATCCGCTCAGATAGGATTTTGATTAAGTCTACCCCCAAGGGGAAAAAATAGGGGATGAAAGTTTGTATGCCACTAAATTTACGCAGGTGAAACCGCGGGGCACAGCTAGTTGAAAATAAAAGAGGAAAAGTTGTTGGGAACTTGATACGACACGACAATCTACTACAGCTAGGGCTAGGGCTTAGCAAACTCGAAGGGAGACGAAGATGGAGAAGGAGAATGCTGGCGTAGTGTCGAATGAAGAAGTGGGTTGAAATACCCGTGGTAATAGCACAATTTGCCCTCCGCGAAGATTGAACCCATGAGTTCTAGCTTCTCGAACCCAGTCTGAGCAATTGCAAAGGTCCCAATCAATAGAAGCTCTTTTTAGAGCAGGTAAAAAACAATACAGGAAATTTTGTTTATTAAACACCATTATAGTAAAAATTCTATTACATATTTTTTCGCTAGAGCGATCTCTCAAAAATCACACAGGATATGGTATAACATCAATTGACGTGGAATATATACATACATACATATGTAGTTGGGAAGGGGGAGGTGTTGTAATTTTTAACACCCACATTTCACCGAATATGATTAAATGCCAACGTGACAGAGGGTGAGTCCATCGCCGTCTCAGGCACTATACATACGTCTTTGAATTATTTCTCAGAAATATGCAGGTTTCCTCACGATGTTTTCCTTCACCGTAAAGCACGTGGTGTCAAATCACTGTACATAAGTTTTTTTTTTAGAAAAACTCATAGGTACAGTGATTCGAACTTGCGTCACTTGCGTAGCAGGCGACTGCTCTAACCCCGAGGCCACCACGGCTCTTGGAATATATCGATTGCGAATTTTTCTAATTTTATGCGAGAATGTGTAACTTCCTACACTCGCCGCTAGGAGCGCTTTTACGTTCCCATACAAAATGAAGAAAATACGCAATCGATAAAGTCAACGTTAAAACATGTAAAAACCTGGGGTTCAGAAAGTGACATGTCCTTTATCGTCGGACACTCGAGAACTTCCAAAAATCGACAGCAATTCAATCACCAACTTACACAGTATCAATAGTTACTGTTCAAACAACATCTAACCTACGCCCTTTAGTTCGTAAGTAGTATTTACCGTGATAATGGGCAAAGTATCGACCGTACTTATCCATTGGAGCCTTCGCGCGGCTAATGTAAATCACTCGATTTGAATATGAACGCTTTTAGTTATATTTACGAAAGGCCGCGTGGACCCGTGTCGCATCATTAATCATCATACATTGTGGCACTCGTGTACGTTTGTGGTGGACAGAATACGTTATAGGCAACCTAATTGAGCATGCCGCTATTTGGGTTTCAGGGAGTCTAATTCTTACAGCCTTATATTTTTTTCACCGTTATATTACCAGGTACGAATGCGTAGAGAATATGCCAAGGATCACATTCTCTCTAGTTTCATCTTTATCTATACAGATAAATAAATTAGAAGTGTCTGTTTGTAATTACAAATGAACAGCTTTTCACTTCTCTAAGGTGACACCGCGGGGTACTAACTAGTAACTATGTAAACGTGAAAATTGTATGCAAACATACTAATGTAAATTAGTAACCAAACATAATTGCTGAGGCTCTTGCCGGGATCTTCTTAGTAAAAGTATCGTTTGAATTTTAAGGTTTCCCAAATTTAGATTTATGGGGAACTTCTAAAGTTGCTGTAGGCTGAGACAAAGTAACATTCTCTCGCGCTCGCGCTAATAGAAACGATACAAAATGTATGGCAAATACATAAATCAATCACGTGACATATGTCTTCCTAATATATTTTGTATCGTTTCTAATAGCCAAGCGTGAGGATAATGTTACTTTGTCTACATACTATGAAGTTTTAAAGTGAGAAAGTTTACCCAACAACTAACACTAACATAGAACGCTGATCTACACTAATATTATACAGAGGAAAGATTTGATTGTTTTTTTTGTTTGTTTGCATTGAATAGGCTCCGAAACTACTAAACCCATCTTGGAAATTCTTTCAGCAATGGATAGCTACATCATTTGTAACATAGGCTATATTTTATCCCCGTACTCTCACGGGAACGGCCGAAACCGCGTGACGTCCGCTATGCATTGTTTAAATTTCCCCATAAGTATGTGTAAAAGGTAAAATGCATCATAAAAACAATGAGAATGAGACTATTACTCGACTAAACAATATAGATTTATATCTATAAGGAAAACCGTTCACAACACTACGAGTTGGTTCCGAGAAATTGCAGTTATAATGCGTAACCCAAGCTGGCGGTGCTTTGTAATCATCTTTGTATCCAACAGGTAGGCTGTAGAATGCACTTCCTATAAAGATATTGTTTATATCGTCACCGGAAAAGCAAAACTACTAAAGCGCCATTTTGGCCAATATGAGTTATATATATCGTTGAACTGGATTTTTTTTTCTGCGTCGATTGGTGTAGGTTTCATAAAGATCGGAGCCAATTTTTGGCGCTTCAGCACCTGAAAATTATGTGATTTTTCATATTTTCCACTCAACGAAAAATCCTTACGTAATACAAATCTTAGCCTTTTTTTAAAATTTGTCAGTTAAGTATTTTTCTTCACTGTCATTATCCACTTTTTCCTTGTTCAGCAAGTCAAAATACTGTAGTTTGTATCATTATAGTCACTTCAGTATTTTTTGCTGGTTGCAAACATACCTGGATTGGGTTGTTTAGTAAATTTGCTTTATGCAGGTATTGATGAACATGGCGCTTTAGTTTAATCTGTCTACGCACTTTTCTGACGGGAGACGTGATTAGTATTTTTACTTTACGGATCTATGTATTTAAGTGTCTTTTAAGAAGTGTTGCATTCAATGTAATCGACGCATAAGTATGGTAAGCATGGTAAATTTTACCCAAAATGTGACTAAGGTTCCTTTAGTATTAAAAAATGACAAAAAATATTACGTTTAGTTTTTAGAATTAAGTTTTGTTATGATTGCTAGTAGATAAGTACCAAGAATTTTGTGCGAGAGTCATCCCTGGCAGACTAGGTTAGTAAAAAGATGTTCCAATCTACAAAATATTTCTTCAAATTGCCTATTAATATTGGGTGTCAATCTAGTTTCAATCAATTTCTACTGAAAATAATGAATGGAAATGATGTTCTTCTGTAAAATATTAAAAATATAATTATATTTCTTCGTCAAACTTATTGAAACAAGGTTCTAAGCTCATTATCTTATTGAAAAAATAACTCTAACTTTGAAACACCCTACTTGGTAATTCTTATAATAATAATTTTACAGGCTTTTAAATAAAATAGACCTATTATACCATGATTTTTTTAAATGAAGAAATTTTTTTATCAATTAAGCTTGCGAGATAAAACTAAATTTTATTCATAATTATCTCGTACCGTTCTTCGATGTTATGTGTGGACGGCGAAATATTTTTCTCTTGCATTTGTCTATCGGTAATCATCTCTGTATTGACTCACTATCTACGCATATCGTATTTCTCACAATCCATCCATTATTTTAGGTCTTCCTCTACCATTAATTACTATACAAATTCATAGACGAAACTGTTCACATCATTATCCTCATCGGTTCGAATACCATGGCATAAGCTTGTTCTTCAACTTAATTACTGGTGCTACATAAAACATTCCCTTTTAAATTAATCCCGTCATTCTAGTTATGCCACACATCCATTATCTCAATTGATTGTTAGTTCCTTTCATCCCTCCCCTTCGTAGCTCTATATTCAGATCCATACATATACCAGTAGGGGTTATTGTTGTCTTGCATATTATTTCCTACAGTTTATAGAGGAAGAGGTAGTCCAATATTGTCCCCGTGACCTGCTGCTGTTTCGTCCATCCTGAGTAAATTCTGATTTATATAGCCTTGTCCAAGTCGCAAAGCAAATTTAACACTTAACATTTAACTGGTTATCGTACATCGCCCGAGTTTATCTTCGCAGGACTGGACATGCCACTGGTGGTATGCCACCAACTACATACATAAGCCCACGTACTCCGAATTTAACCTTTCTGAAAAATATTGTTAATCTGGTCAGGCTAGCTCTTCCTTGGACGCCTTCTACGGACACTTCCACTCACATTCGCTCTATAAATTTCTTTCGATAATCGCCTTTCACTCATCCATTCGATGTCCAAACCATCTCAAAATACTTCTTTCAATTCTGGTCACCACATCATTCTTCAACTTGCAACTGTCTCTTATCACACTATTTTTAATTACATCTACTATGGTAACTACCACCACACATACTACCCAAATGTTCATACTAATGGGACACGAGCTTTAGTATTTCATAATAATTGGCGTCTAGTACCTTATTGTGAAAAATGGGTACGAGCTTTGGCTTGCACTATTCATTGGAGATCACCTCTTCATACATAGCTAGCGCAGCTTATTATGAAATAGGGTCAACATCTTTCATCTCTACTGGTTTACCGTACCGGATAGTTCTATCACATTTTCATCCTTTATTCTACATTTCGGCAAATCATATCTGTATTCACTAGTTTCTAATTCGATATACCGTTCCACTCACTAGCATCATTCAAAGACGTTTTATAGTATACTATAACAGAAGATGGCTGCATCTTTCATACACATAACATGCTTAAGATATTTTGCATCTTCCTCGCGGAGTTTTTTAAAACGGTATTGTCTATTATACAGTCCAGATCCATCATGTGAATATGCTAGATTCTGGACCCTTTATTTATAGTAAATTTTTGTTTCTTCTGGCTAAGAAGTTTTCAATTTATGGAAAATCATGGTAACTTTTACAGCACATAATAGTGACTATGAGGTTCCCCAATGTTCGAGTCTTCTTTAAATCATGGTATAGGTACAATTTTAACTACGAAAAAGCGAGAGCAAGAACAATCTTCAAGTACGAGAGAGTAATCTCTTCACAATACCAATTTATTCTTTTAACTTCACCACTTAAATCTCTCTTCCTACATAAACTTCCTCAACATCTAAATGTTTTCGCTGATTCATCAATTCCGGCTTTAAGTGGAAACATGCCTTCATACTTTCATTACATTCATGTCAACTTTCAAATATTATTTTAGCAAAAATTATCCTATCACTCATTATTTTCCCATACATCATACATTATTCAGTTTAATATCAAACATATGCAATTTGGTTTGCATTGCCTTCCAGTGTGATATGGCTTGTAGCCTTTATCATTAGTTTTAGCTTTTGAACCCTTGAATTTCATCTTCTATAGATACACCACGTTTGTAAGTCTTACTTTCAGTACATCAGCTAACTCTATTTTTCTTCTCGTCATGGCGTATATGTTCCAACTTATACTCTTCTCCCTAGCGTCAGCTATCCATTGGAAAAAATATTTAAAAAAATTATTATTTAAACACTTAACTATTTTATTGAAAAAAATAACTTTTTACGAATGTTATTACAGGATTTTAACAACAGAGTAAGTAATAACGAGGAAAGCATAAATTGAAGTTCGAATCAAAAACGTTACTCAATAAGAGTTGGTATTCCTATGAATTTAGTGTGCAGCTAGTACAAATTGCTAGGTTTTACACGTTAGTATGTCAGTTAAGAAAAAAAAGATTAATTTTTGATCCTTTATCTGTTACTTAAGTCGTTTTGGCATTACAATGATACTATCTAATTGTGCTTTAAATCATTTTTCCATACGGTCTTGACACATTTTATGGTGTTTAAGTGCTATTTACTGAGTGTATAATCTATCCGAAATGCGTGTTAGTACTTTTTCTTAACAAACATTTCGAGAAATGTGGTTTGTTAGTACTTTTCGTTCACTGCACTTAAACATTATTACGGAGATAAGTAATTTCTGCTTACGAACTATACAGAGCATTAGTACTAAAGCGACAGCTATCTCCTGAATTACAGGAAATATGCTGAAAATCTTTATTTCAGTACATAGATAATGAATTCACGATATTGGTTTTCCTTTACTGTTTTTCGATTGGAATTATAGGAAAAGAGTTATGAATTTTTTTGTTAAAAAAAAAACTTTAAATCGCTCTACTGTAAAATGGCCATTTGGCGCTTTAGTATTATAGCCTTTCCGGTGACGATATGTATATACAGGGTGTCGGAGAAAAAGGAACAGTTGTCTTCTAGAAGTTGTAGGGTTTTATGAATATATCACTATATTGAAGTCGTAAAATATCTAGCTCCAACGATAACGTAGTTATAGGCCATGGCCGAAGAGCTCGCGGCCTTAAGCGATTGAATGAACGCGCGGCCGCGTTTACCTACATTACGTACGCGGTCATTCAACTTTTTAAATTAAGGGGAAGGTTAATGGTTTCGAAAAATGGTTATAAGGGATTATTTCAGGATTTATTAGTGGGAGAAAAAATATAAAAACTTAGTTAGATTTCACGTGAATAACTCTACGTTACAGCTGATTTTTATGCGAAAATAAGGTATTGATATGGTTAACTTTGAACATCAATTACTCGAAAACGGAAGAAAATATTTTTGTCATAATAATTTTTATTGCTTCCTAAAATTATACCCTATCACATATTTTAAGAGTTGTCCCGATTTCCCCGACACCCTGTATATACATCTATATATATACATATTTATACATACATATATACAGATAAATAAAATTGAAGTGTCAGTTTGTAATTTCAAATTAACAGCGTTTCACTGAATACATACGAAACTAAAAAATAAGTTTTAAAAAAAAATTCCCTCTATCCGTCTGTCTGACTGTTTGTTCCGGCTTATCTCCGAAATTGCTAGACCGATTTTAGCGGGGCTTTCACTGGCAGATAGCTAATGTTACAAGGTTCCGCGGGTCACCCATGAAACTCTACGCTGGTAAAACTGCGGGCACAGCTAAATTAAGTAAAAAAACTGCAAATCATATTATAATAATTATTCATTATTTAATACCCGAAAATTTTACATGGAACCACATTCGAGAAACGTCAAGTTAGTCTAAGATAGTTTTATTCTATTAGAACATACGTCTCAAGATTTCTTAAGTCAGTTTAAGTCACATTGTTTTCTAATAGCAATTCCTGTTATTGCTCCAAAACACACTTACTGTTTAATTTCTTTGTGAAACGGTGTTAATTACCAACATGCATTTAATAGCAATAAGCTTTACTAAATTGACCTTAGTGTCTACCCACATGCGCCCTGAATGGAGTAGGTATAGGTGAAACAAAACCCACTTTTAATGCAAAAAAAGTTTAAGTCTCATTACGATTTACAAACCACACACACAAGTATGTACTTCATTTTATTAGTATATTGTTTCTTGGCTGACGTCGTGCGCCACTCAACTGGTCACACTGAAAATCAGCTCCGCTAGATTGAACTGGACCCCAGTTTGGTCTGCGGGTATAGTTGAGTTGTGGCCCTTTGATGACAATGTGCGGCAACACCCGATGTACTGGTGCTAACCACTTTGCACCATAATGACACTAGTTTTTAACTTTTTTTGTCATTGTTATTTGAATTGTTGCCGCTTTTTTGTTATCAATAAATGTTTTTATTATTATTATTATTATTATATATTATTATTTATCGTGAATTTATTTCTCAGGCGTAGTAGTTTCCTAACAATGTTTTCCTTCACTGTTAAAAATACTCTTTATTTTTCAGTTATGTGTATCGAGTGTCCAACCTCGAAAATCACTTTACAGGGTCCGCAGACAAAGTAACATTATCCTCACGCTTCGCTTAAAGGAACGATACAAAACGTATTGGAATGACATATGTCACGTGACCTATTTATGTCATTTCCATACATTTTGTATCGTTTCTATTAGCGCAAGCGCGAGAGAATGTTTCTTTGTCTACAGATTTACATAATATTTGCGCGGTAATACTGACATGTGGCGCCATCTTGTGGATAAATAATTTGTCAGTTTGTTTATTTACCACTGAATACATTTTTCAAGGGAAAAAACATTACTCGAGAAAAGCTAATGATATACAAAATGTCTATTGCTATATCCAAGCCCAGTTGCCTTCTCCATACGTATTTGGTGCATACGAGCAATTATACGCCACCAGAGAGCCGGTAGCTAATCTCTTTGGATGCGACACACAGTGGGCTGCGTAATTAGTCACGACCAAATTGCATTACCGAGACACTGTGAAAGATTACCACCTTGGGCAAGTTTAGTTTCTTGCGAATTAGCAGACTAATCTGGGGAAGTGCACTCGTGGTTCGGACATTTTTATATCTAAGAGAAATTTGTGTGAGCATGTGTCTTAGATATATTGTTCGCATTCTGAGCACTAGGTTTACATATTAGATGTGCCTTGTGTTTCCCGCATGGAGTTAATTTCAAGGGTGGCCCCTAATCCTGCTGTTTTTTTAAATAAAAGTAGCCTAATAACCTAGTTACTCATTGTAACATTAGCTATCTGCTAGTGAAAGGTAAAAGTCCTGGTAAAATCGGTCCAGCCGTTTCAGAGACTAGTCGGAAAATAAAAATTGAAGTCTTAAATTTAATACTAGTCGGAAAATAAAAATTGAAGTCTAAAATTTAATTGAATTACGATTTCGGAGTGAATAGCATATTCGATCGAATGACCTTAATCGTTCAACGAAATTACGATCGTTTGTTTGGCGTGGGCACAGTTGACCAGAATCAAACAGACTTGTAGGAATAGAAAGAGTCGTTGAGCAGTCCAATCGTAAGCAAGACGAGACATAGGTGTATGTTTATGACATACTAGCGGACGTCACGCTTCACCCGCGTAGTTCCCGTTCCCGCGGGATTACGGAGATAAAATATAGCCTATATTAATCAATGAATGTAGCAGTGAAACGGTGAAAGAATTTTTAAAATAGGTCAAGTACATTTTTAAGCCAATTCGTTACAAACATACATACAAACAAATCTTTCCTGTTAATAATATTAGTATCGATTATGTTCGCAGATTCCAATATTAGGGTTGCCAAACAACAGAACTATATGGCTGTCAAGAGGACTAGCTGTTATCTTGGTTCTTGAGGGTACTTGAGCTAATGAAGCCACGGCCGCCGACGACACTACCTCTGATTATATATGACTATCTGTGCCCCGCGGTTTCACCCGGTAGATTTAGTTTCATCCTTATGGTCGCGGAAACCTAATATTTTTAATAAATAAAAGGTAGCCTATGTCCTTTCGCAGGGTCTAAAGAATGTCTGTGTAAAATTTCATCAAAATCGGTTGAGAGGTTTAAGCGGGAAAGCGTAACAGACAGACAGACAGAGTTACTTTCGCATTTATAATATTAAGTAGGGATTTGGACATAGGTTATCTTGGTTTGCATGTATTTGTCCTCCGTATTTGTCCACACAGAGTCTGATTTTTTCTCAGACATTGGCAGGATTCATCACAATTCTTCTCTCACGCTCGTGATGTACAAACACTGCTCTAAGGATTTAAAAAAACTCGTTGGTTTTGAACTCAAACCATTCGGCCGCCACGGATCTTACATATTTGCTACAGCAAATATTGTTTCAAAAAAATTGTACTCATATCTTAATCAAGTAGCAACACGATTCAATTATTTACGAGTTGTCAATTGCCGTTTGAAAGTAGTTCAGTAATTTTCCCGAAGACCAAAATGTGATCAATCGAAAAAATAGAGCCCTAAAAGATTCGATAACCTATCTATCATCTATCTTTATCATAATGTATGAAACGAACCCTTCAAACCGCACCGACATTTAATAAAACCACGTAGGAAGTCTTAAATAATTGACAGTACGAGCTTCTTTGCGGTCCGTAAGGCTGGCCATTTGCCTCGGCATTAAAAATTCATAACCCGACGGCATCTGGACCGATATATAATGCAAAGCGAATCGTACACCTGGCCGATGTATCGATTTTGTGCACATAATCATGATGGAATTGCTGTTTGCATCCTTATGTTCGTGGTCGGATTTAGTATTTGTAATTCGATATATGCCTTTGTTGTATTGCAATGCAATAATTTTATACTGATGACAATGATTTCTGAATTCTCAGAATTGACAGCTAATTTATGCATGTATAGCCATCTATATCTATACAGACAAATCTATACACTCTATACAGATAAATAAAATTGGAGTGTCTGTTTGCAATTCAAAAATTACAGCTTGTAACTAAATTCATATGAAAGTATACACGCTACTGACATTAAAAACCAAGTTTTAATTTTTTTCTCTGTCTGTGTCCGTTTGTTCCGGGTAATCTCTGAATAGAAACGGCTGGATGGATTTTAACGGGACTTTTACCTTTCACTAGCAGATAGATAATCTTACAAGGAGTAACTATGCTATTAGGCTACTTTTATTTAAAACAAAACATTAGCATTCACTGGTATGTTACTGATGTTTCAAGGAGTAACTTAGGCTATTTACCAAAAATATTAGGGTTCCGCGACAATAAGGATGAAACTAAATCTACGCGGGTGAAACCGCAGGGCACAGTTAGTATTTATATAAATGAGAAATCTGTCTGTATGTAACCTCATTATGTCTGGAGATACAATTATTTTATTTATTTAAAAAATTTTTTTTAATTAATTACATAATAATTGCAATGATTATATACATACATACGTCCTCGCCTGTATTACCCGAAGGGCAGAGGTGTTGTACTAACATTACCCACTTTTCACAGAGATAGAAGGCGATTCTATCACCGTCTCATACATACGTCTTTGAATACCTTCTGAGACGGAACATAAAGCACGTTGTGTGAAATCATTGCACATAAGTTTTTTTAGAAATACCTATTGTTAAGTACAGGCCCCAGAGGAAGACTCAGTAAAATAATAAATATTCAGGTTATTATATAACAAATTAATCAGGTGAATCCACGGTACGGGACACGAGTCATAATAATTACCGCTTTGATAGGTCGCAGTCGAATGCAATTTGCAGCGGCACGGAACTGGGTCATCGAGTGACACTCAATGAAATCCGATCTAACGTTCAACATATCGCTAACTAGTGCCTTACAAGTTTAATTAATATTTACAGGAAAGATGCAGAAATCTTACGATTGTTAAATGAACATAAAATCAGTGTAAGCTTACAGATCAAATTATTTGTACTCAAGATTTACTTATTTAGAGTTTTAACGTTCATGGAGTTCGCGAATGAAGCCACCCATTAAATAAAATTTAAGTCTACGCAGGTTAAACCGCAAGACACCGCTAATCTATACATCTATACAGATAAATAAAATTGAAGTGTCTGTTTGCAAATAAAAAATAACAGCTTTTCACTAAATGCATATGAAAGTATACACGCTACTGACAATAAAAAACCAAGTTTTAAAATTTTTCTTTGTCTGTCTGTCTGTCTGTTTGTTCCGGGTAATCTCCGAAACGGCTGGACGGATTTTAACGGGACTTTCACTGGTAGGTAGCTGATGTTTCAAGGAGTAACTTAGGCTACTTTTAATTATTTAAAAATATTAGGGTTCCGCGACATGAAGCACGAAACTAAATCTACGCGGGTGAAACCGCGGGGCACAGCTAGTATATTAATATAAATGTAAACAGCGTGTTAGTCAACCTTGTGAAGGTGACCATCGTCCCTATTGTGTACCGAGACACGCTCTGACACGCCACAAATTGATTCTTGTGAATATTTCAATACAATTATTCATTCCAATGCAAATAATCGACCGTCTGTAACTTGTTGATAAATTCCACTTACTTACCCAATCGATTTATTCTGTCAATTCGATACGGTAGCGATGACGTCTTTACGCTAGTATCGTTCAGAAGTTTTGTCAAGAGCCATTTGCTTTCGCATTTAAAATTGGCAGTTGGTGGTAATAGTTATTTATTCGGGTTGTTTGTCTGAATAGGATGCAAGAAGATGTGGTATTTAAATCTATACAGATAAATAAAATTGAAGTGTCTGTTTGTAATTCCAAAATTACAGCTTTTCACTAAATGCATAAGAAAGTATACACGGTACTGAGATAGAAAAACCAGTTTTTAAATTTTTTCTCTGTCTGTCTGTCTGTCCGTCTGTCTGTCTGTCTGTTTGTTCCGGGTAATCTCTGAAACGGCTGAACCGATTTTAACGGAACTTTCACTGTGAGACAGCTGATGTTTCAAGGAGTAACTTAGGTTACTTTTATTTAGAAAATATATTAGGGTTCCGTGAAAAAAAGCATGAAACTAAATCTACGCGGGTGAAACCGCGGGGCACAGCTAGTGAGTTCGTATGTTAGAATGATAGGCAATGTGTGAACGGTTATGAATGGGAGAGGAAAAATAAAGAAATATCAGATGAGAAAGAAAAAGAAGGTATATTTATAATTATTTTATTGTGCAGTTGAGAATATTGAGTTTAGACTTGAAACCTTTATACGAAACTAATTTATTATACTTCAAACACACCATCCTTCAAACAAATCCATAATATATCTATATCTACTTATATATAGATAATGAGATAAGGTGTGTAAGGTTGTATGTTATGTAGGATCTTCAAACTCTACTGATCCCAAACTTCCTTACACGTAAAATTCTGATAAAACGCGCTTGCATTCCAAATCAGAGTTTCTACTTTCAGCGGATAGATGGCGTAACGAACTCAAGCATTAACTGCTTAATTTACAGGACATGAAACTTCACCAGTAACAAATACATTGCTACATTCACATAATTTGCGAAATTTATGTTCAAATTAAACGAGCAATGTAAAGAGTTATAAATACAATTTCCGATTTCCTTGTATCGTTTGCAAACCGCTTCATGTGCGCGGGACTTTCCAAGAAGGTACGCACACACTCTCAAATTATTTTATGAATGTGTGTGAACAGAAACATGTCGACTGTGTGAGCAGTGGTGCGCGGGCGCATGTAGTGTAGTGTTTACAGTCAGACCAAGGGAAGTGCTAGTGAAGTAGTATTAAAACAGTGTTTATAAAACCATACGCTAAAAAATGTGAGTGTTATTTCTCTTTGAAAAGTATATAATTATGTTCTTAGTAAGTAATAGTAGAAGAATTTAGGATTTGATTGAAATTTCAGCTTGAATCAAGGAATATTGTGGCTAGGTCACCTACAAAATAATTACTTAGCTTGAAAACATTTCTTCAGTGCACGTTCAAGATTATTACGCGTCGTCATACTGTAATTATTTATGTGCTAGTCGGAACGTGAAGTAGTTAAGTATTAGTGAGTCAGGCGGGCTTTTGGGATCGGGACCGCGGTCCCTAACGCCAATTTTTATTTTGACCCCGACCGTTGTCCCCAAATGCTTTTTGCAACTCTTTCAGTGGTACAATGGGACACTCGTGGTCCCGAGTTCCCAATTAAATCCAAGATGGTGGTGGGCACCACGGTCCCTCTCCCACAAGTTCTCAGACTCTTATTAGTTAGATTAATATAGAAATTGTGTATTTAATTAGAACCGTAATTTGGCTAAGTCTATACCTACCTTAATTTCTAGATTGGTATTATTTATTCTGCGGTACTAGCTCGTTATGATAAGCCTACATGCATAGGTGTAGCTTAACGCAGTAAATGTATCTAGGTAGGTCATGGAGACCACTAATATTTAACATATAAATACAAACATGTACCTCGCGGTTTTACAGGTATAGGATAACAACAAACAATATACCTAGACTTTATTACTCAGTGATAATGGAGTCTTATGTTTCTGAAAGATTTTTTTAATTAGGTATAGTAGTTTTTGAGTTCATTTAATACATGCATATCTTTTCTCCTCATTAATTTATTTACATACACACATAAATTACGGGCTCTTTACGGGTTCACATAAGGCGATAGTGTAGTTCATGGTATTAGGTATATATGTGTATCATTTTAATAAAATGCACCATTACCTGGTCGAGTTTCTTGTCGGTTCTTCTCAGAAGGCTAGTTTCCGAACCGATAATCATTTATAGACATTCATAATGCCTTATCAGGGCCTTAACTAAATAAACATTTTAATTTTGCCAGCATGTTCAGCATCCATCCTAGCTTTGAAAGGGGGAATGTATGGTTATGTATCACATTAAAGTATCTTATCAAGCCCATGAAATTTTTCTGGATGTGATGATAGAAATACGAGTGGTTTTTAAATTTAGTTTCATCCTTATTGTCGCGGAACTCTAATATTTTTAAGAACTAAAAGTAGCCTAATTTACTCCTTGAAACATCAACTACCGGCCAGTGAAAGTCCCGTTAAAATCGGTCCAACCGTTTCAGAGACTACCCGGAACAAACAGACAAACAGACAGAAAAAAATTAAAACGGGGTTTTTTGTGTCAGTAACGTGTATACTTTCATATACATTTAGTGAAAAGCTGTTATTTTGGAATTACAAACAGACACTTCTATTTTATTTATTTGTATAGATGTATAGATAAAGGTTTCACTTCTTACTGATCAATAAAATAATAAATACTGCTTTCGTTATCAGTCGTTCACGTCGTTCACTGTCTCCCTTCTTTTTTTATTATAAGTATTTTTTAATTTTCCTCTTCCATTCTTAACCGTTCACACATTGCCTACCATTCTCACATACAAACTTATTTCAGTACCTATATATACATAAACAAGCATCAGGTATAACTACCTAATTAGTTATTATAGAATATAATCTAATGACCATAATGGTTGTCAGATTAAGTAATGAGGTCTTTAAGCAGCTATTCTATATGTATTTTTTATTTTCCAGCTTTGAAATGGAGACAGCCAGTAGAAAACTGACGTGTTGTGGTCTCAACCTTCGAATACAATGCTTCATTATAGGCTATCTCAATTTGGTAAGACTTTCTGAAAATCATCAACATCTTCATAAAAAAGACATACTAAGTACCTTTTTTATTGACGAGGGGGAAACCTTCAAAAGGTCCCCGACCGCCCTGGTAGAGGCAGATCGGGGTATGTGGGATTTTTACCGCATTAATACCCCCTCGTGGCCATCCTCAGTGCTCAATGGGGACTCCGGGTGCTCTGATAGATCGCACCGGTGTCCCCCCACACTATGCCGGGGCACATCCTCGGGGCAGCTATATCGCCGCCTATGGAGACCTCGCTGTGCAAGACGGGAAGGTGGCAGGGCGAGCCACATCGCACTGCCACCTTCCTGGGCCAGCGGCTCGGTGGTCAAAGCTCCCTGACCACCGCCAGCAGCTCCTCCAACCCCCTTTTAGTAGCCTCTTACGACAGGCGGGGGATACCATAGCCAAATTCTTAGACCCTGGCTATTGGGTAGATACCAAGTACCTACTCTAATGAAACACACACCTTCACTTTTTCGAAGTCGGTTAACAGAACATAATAACTCCGCAATAAGAAACTACATTGTCAGTAACAATACATAAACGATGACGTACCTGCAAAGGAGCAAAAAACAATGATTCTCAATGTTAAAATGGTTTTACATTGAACGCAATTGTCTGTGATTTGACTAACAAATAGAACTGGTGGACGGCTATGATTGTTTAAGCAGCGCGTATTATGAACTTCTTAGCTTTGACGTTTAATATTACGGTACCAAAATGAAACGTCAAAGTTCAGGGGCCGTACTATGAGCTCTTATTGCCATGATAGTTTCACTCATTTATGAGACAGATGTATGTGACGTGTATACATCTGTCACTTTCGCACAACTGAATTATTATTGCAATAAGAGCTCATGGTTGGGCCCCAGGGCCTTTAGACAATGGAACATCATCCTCAGGCTTCGCTAGTAGAAACGATACAACATGTACGAGATTGATATCTGTCGCGAAACAGATTTTTGTCACTTCTATGCATTTTTTACCGATTCTATTAGCTTAAGTGCGAAAGAATGTTACTTTGTCTAGGCCTACAGCACCCCCCACTTTTTTCGTTGATCGCTCGTGACGCACCTGTACCTAGATCATAGTATTGATAGACAGAGGGGCGTATTCAACTATTAATATGCGATTTGTTTAACTTAGCCCATCTGCTAGCGAGTATGTAAAAACAGACAATGGACGTAATCTTAATACAAGGTCGGAATACACTCGAATTATATATTCTCGTTATTTAATACAATATTTTATCCCACATTAATCGCAAAATACAAATTAAAGAAGCAAAAGCAAAAACGTGTGGTAAAGTTAGGTAAAAATAAGCCTATTACGAAATTTTCACGATTTTTTTTTTCAGAAATATTTTATTCACATCAATATAAAATAATAATTAATGAGCCATACTTTACTTTATAAAGTTCATATCTCATGGTGCCCCGTGTCACGGTGTAAATCTAAATCTTACAATTACTAAGGAATTTAGGGACAAATCGTTCAAAATGCCGCACACACGCGTACAACTACCGACATTATTTATTCAGAATGGCAGTAGTATCAATATCAGTAGCGTTTATCAATAGTGTTTTACAGACTTCCTTCAAAACTTTAATATGATAAATCTATATCATTTTGCCAATAAATAAAAGAACAAATTTTAAAATCTTATAGATATAAAAAAGATAAGTAGATTTTAAAATTTGGTCCTCATGCTCAATGCAACAAACATTCTTTTTTTTAAAATTCGGCTGAATTGAGACACCTCCTATTTTTGAAGTCTGTAAATAAAAATATTATAGACCTGAAAATTTTAATATGCATTCTGTAGCGTAGAAGTCAGTTGAAACGTTCGAGTCTTGCAGCCGTGACGTGCCAACAACCAAGCACCTAGGTACATGATAAATATCCTTTCTTTCACGCACACATATACATATTCAACAACACGGCCATAATATAGATCAAGTTACTTCTTGTTGCGGACATATTGTTTACGACTCATGGCAAGGAAGATAATGCTTGTTTACGTTCCAGCTGGCCAGTGTGGTGGACATTGCGTGTCACGTGATGACCGTAGCGATTCTCACCAGCGGCTTTCAATGCGACATCGATAATGAGAGTGTGAGTATTATGTATACGTTGTTTATATAGTGGTGTGTGTGTACATTTGTAATGCGACCAAATTGCATAGGTATTATAGTTGTGAATGTGCTGTCTTGGTGATTCAAGTTGCAATCTATACATTTATACCGATAAATAAAATTGAAGTGTCATAAGGACAGGTTTTCACTGAATGCTTATGAAAGTGTATACAGTACAAAAAAAACTAATTAAAAGAAAAAAATCTGTTTGTCTGTCTGTTCCGGGCTATCTCTGAAACGGCTGGACCGATTTTAATAAGACATACTTTCAGTGACAGGCATCTGATATATCAATGAGTAACTGACGCTACATTAATTTATAAAATATATTTGGGTTTCGTGAAATAAAGCATGAAACTAAATCTACGCGGGTGAAACCGCGGGGCACAGCTAGTAAACAATATTTTATTGAAGGGACATAGATATTGTTGACAGTGCACGAAACTTTTCAATACTAAATGCAATGCAAGTATAAATTGTGCAACGCAAATTAAATTTACAAATTCATTCTATTTAAGTATAATTGAGTGACATTTTATCCGACCTTTGCTTCTTTCCTATTTCCTGTGACCGTCGAAATTCCGTGGTAGTGTTTATTTACCGCATATTCATATATCGTGATCTATAGGTATAGTTAATACTAGCTGTGCCCCGCGGTTTCACCCGCGTAGATTTAGTTTCATCCTTATTGTCGCGGAACCCTAATATTTTTAATAAATCAAAGTAGCCTAAGTTACTCCTTGAAACATCAGCTACCTGCCAGTGAAAGTCCCGTTAAAATCGGTCCGGCCGTTTCAGAGATTACCCGGAACAAACAGACAGACAGACAGAGAAAAACTTGGTTTTTTAGTGTCAGTAGCGTGTATACTTTCATATGTATTTAGTGAAAAGCTGTTATTTTTGAATTACAAACAGACACTTCAATTTTATTTATCTGTATAGATAGCGCTATTTAATGATGTAAATGATAAAACGGTGGTGTCGAGAGGTACTTTCTGATGATTGGACCCTTTTACCCAAAATAAAAGGTTACTTATTTCAATAGAAACTCGACTACTCGTATTTACTTCAATAGAAATCAAACCTTAGATACCTTACTAGTTTGGTAACTTACTCTTACCTTTAGCTGTATTATTTTACTTAATATTATTTAATTTATTCATTATATTTAAACACATAGCTACTTTAATAATACGTGTAAATATCAACAAAATTTATAGAAAAAATGTCAGCGGAGAGAGCGTCCCAGAAAGAATTAATTATTAGGCCAAATGAATCATAGTTTTAAGAAATTTATATTTTTTTCTTTATTTATGGTGTGTGCAATAAACAATATTTATATTGTATTGTGTATTACTTCGAAAGAAAAAACTTACAGTTTAATCTTATCCAAATATTTCTATATCTAAGCCGTTTAGTAACAAAGGTTGTTTTAACAAAAATATTTAAATAAACATTTTAAAATCACTACCTGTAACTGCTTCAAATTAAAAAGATGAGCAGTGACCCCAATTATCCATCTTACACGATACATAGGGCCTATAGAGACAGATATGTCTTATAACACGATCACGTGGTTGCAAATGGCTGCAAATTGCGAAATGACGTCATATCACTCAGTCCAAGCCGCAAGCCGCAGAACGCATGCCAGATACCATTGTTTATCCATCCTATACTGGAGCCAAATCTCATTTGTATTAGAAGGAACACAGTAATAATATAAGTAACCAGTCGCCAACCTAGCACTTCAGAATTGTAAACTAATTTTGCTTCGTAATTAATCATAATCTTCATTAAAAACTGTGATATTAATCAGTGTGAAGCATCCCTCTTTCAAGCGTGACAGTTCCGAGGGACAAAAATGGTCTAACCAATCAATGTATACACAACTTATTAAGTAGTTGTAATATTTTTCAAGTGATAAGGTACTAGACATATTTGTAGTGATAGGTAGGTAGAAATATTTGTTCGGTGCTAGGTAATAGGAATATTTTAGACGAAAAGCAAAAAGTATTATCGATGAACCTTGATAATAATCAAAATAAAATAAAAATTGCACATACACTCATTAAATTCATCAAAAAACAGAGAGTATTAAAAAACTATGCTATCACTAACCTCTTTCACTCCAACGCCAGCCCAGGGGCCTTACCATGAGCTATTATTGCCATGATAGTTTCACTCATTTATGAGACAGATGTATGTGACGTGCATACATCTGTCACTGTCGCACAACTGAATTAACATTGCAATAAGAGCTCATGGTTGGGCCCCAGCTAAGAACAGCTCAGCAGCGCTATTCCAGCTCGGTTCAGGATGAAGAGATCTTTTTGCATATTACAGACGACACGTATTTAAAAAAATGCTTTCCGAAACGGAATTACAAATTACGCATATCCACTAAAAACGTATGCGATGGCTTCGAATTATAAAGCAACTTGTTCGTAACTAAAACGGTTGAGCGTAGTTATAAAAAACGGATGCCTTCCTTTCTTCTCATTTTTTGACATACAACGATATCAGGGTCGACCGTGGAAATTAAATTAACACTATGTAAAATACTATTTTTAACGTTTCCCACGAACAAATGCACCTAAGTATCCATATAATTATAGTTATTGATATGCGTTATTTATCGAAGAACCTAGACAATTTCAAAATGTAGAAAGCTTGCACAGTACACATTCAATTGGGTTTAAGTATCGTGAATACGATTCACAGAGTAATAAAAACTATGCTATCACTAACCTTTGTCACTTCAAACTCGTTTAGACCGCGGCAGATCAAACTGCAGTACAGGATAACCACTCCTTTCTTATTAAATTGTCCAAATATACACGCGCGACACTAATATAAAAAAAATTTGCTTACCGAAGCAGATTAGTCACGAGCGCAAAATCCATGTGCGCAGGAACGAATTCGAAAGCTAAATGATTGTGCTGTAATGTTTTGAGGGTAGTCGTAAAATGCCAAAGACAATGAAAATCTTAAATTGTAATTTGTTTCTATTTTTATAATGAGCTAAGATCAAACAGCATACTGCTTGATAGCCGATTTAAAGGATCTAGCTGGAAAAATATTAATTACTCCTTTTAAAAACCAATAGCTTCTTTTTTTATCTTTCTCGCAATTTTTTTTTATTAGAACTCGTGATTAGTTTGCCACCGTTTTCCTAATCTAATCTTTCTACCGCTTCCGCTGAATATTTTGTATGAGAAAATTAAGAATTTGTAAAGAACTAAAATATGCCATACAAATATTGTGGGTGACGTTAGCGAGTACCTACAGATTACGAAAAAAGTGCAAAACTCGTAGTAATACTTGCAAAAATATTTTTTTCTAACGTTACGGGTTGTCTCAAGTTAAAAAAATTGTAGCTTATTTTAATGGCTACTGTCAACAATATGATACTTGTTATGCTGCTTGTACAATTACGTGTCCCATAACGATCAAAGTAGGTACTTATCACCGGGTTGTTGAATAATCTGCGGTGAGCGAAACTAACAGGAAAACGGAAACAACAAATTGCAATAGGTATGTTATGAGTAATCGCATCGAATCATAAAAGTTATACACCTACGGCTTTTCTAATTGTATGTCGACCTAGCGGTTTCACTGCGTAGACAAATTTCATGGGTGCCTTTATTTTGCAGAACACCATTTTTTTAAATATAAATGTAATCATAAGTTACTCTTTGTAACATCAGCTATCTGTCAGTGAAAGTCTCTTTTATATATTAGCCGTAACAGATAGACAGGCAAAAGAAAAATTGTTGTTCTTTTATTTTTTTTATTTGTGTATTAAACGTTTATACTATCATAAATGCATTTAGTGAAAAGTTGATAATTTTTAATACAAACAGGGGCCTAACCACGAGCTCTTATTGTAATGTTAATTCAGTTGTGCGACAGTGACAGATGTATGCACGTCACATACATCTGTCTCATAAATGAGTGAAACTATCATGGCAATAAGAGCTCATGGTAAGGCCCCAGGGCGTCCACTACGACTGTTTAAGCAGCGCGTATTCACGCACTCACTGCTAACAACGCATCTGTGTATCAGCAATGAGCGAAGTTACGCCGCGACGTTAGCAGTGAACGCGTTAAGAACTTCTTAGCTTAGACATTTAATTTGACGGTACCAAAATGGAACGTTTCTTAGATACTTTTTTTTTCTGTGCAAAAATGTATTTTAGTAGGCACATTAATTGGACAACGATAAATTAATAAACTTAGATAGATATTCTTCTCAACAGCTCCGCGCAATAAACACCCCATGGTTGGAGCCAATGCTGCTGATCCTCAACCTGGGTACCCATGGCTTCTACCCTTTCCCACGGATCTTCAGGAACCAGTATAATGTCTACGTGGACTACATGGTGGTCGCTGCGGAGCCCAAGTGCTACCCTGGCATGCTTCATGTCTACCTCGTTGATATTCTCAACTTTCTCATCAACGTCATATGGTTGAGAATCGTCATCTCTTACGTTTCTGCTTTGCATAAGGTGAGGAACTATTTTTAGAAAAAACGAAAAAAATTTAGATTTTTTTTTTACACATAACTCCTCATTGGATTGAGCAATTTTGAAAATGAAAATGATTTATTCAATTTAGGTCCTGGTAAGGTATTTATGAATGTCGTAGAAATTACCACCGTATTTAAGTAAAGCAATATAAGTCTGCAAGAGATGATACGTCACAGACATACATTAACTTAACTCTTGACCACAGACACTGTTACTGTCTCTGCCGCTCAGCTATATGTAACATAATTTTACTTGTGGGGAGAGGGAGAGATCATGCTTATCCCAAGCAAAGGGAAGATATTCCAGCCAGCAGGCGGGTATCTTGTTTAGGGAACCGCGGCTCCAACTGCTCTAAATTATTAAAACTCTTATTGCGCGATTTAGGTCATCGTGTATTTCTCAACTCAAATTTATTTATTGAGGCCATTTTTCAGGGATGAGCGTGATCACCTCAAGTTCTGTACACTTTAGTATCTACATTTAATTCCATTGGTATTATAATATTTATAATACCCCAACCAACCTCTTCGAGAACCCTTGTAGGAAAGCAAAAGGACACACCGACGCAAAATAAACCAAGATTGTATTTCCAGCGAAACCCGGAGCCAATGCGCATGTTCTTCACAATGTCGGTGATCAAGCTGGCGATGCAGGTGATGTACTTCGGATACCAGCCCGCCTTTCACGATGTCTTCACCGTCGAGACCTACTGGTTCCTTAAACTACTAGATATTTGTACGTTATACCTGCTTTATAATCTTTCCTTCCTTTCTTCTGGCAATCAACTATGATCGTTTAATTTTGGGCGGTATTTATCTGAATTATACACAGCACAGCACGTCTAAAAAGGTCACTTTGTGAGAATCATAATGTGATCCGAATATGATTCATCACCGAAATGACAAAATGGTCACTTAAGTGCAATTCATATTTATGAATCACGAATGATAACAATAATTATAGATGTTAGTCCCTATGTAACTTTTTATGGTTCTGCTATTTGTCACAAAATCAATTCATATTTTGTGGCCCATTTTAGGAATTTTCATAGGAAAATGTCAAACAGGTGAATTGCGAAATATTAATCATTCCTGAATCATATTCGGATCACATTATGATTCTCCCAAAGTGGCCGTTTTAGACCTACAGATTTGTATTTAGTAAAACTTCAGCTGGGAAAGGTTTTGAAAGCAAAGAAATGACCAAAAGTGTGCCGTAACGGTTATTCATCAAGTTTACAATTATATCCCAAGGAAAAGCAGCAGACAAACGGACAATTTTTCGAATTCATAAGTTTACTCCTTTTTACTGTTTTTACCTGAGTTCGTCCCGCCTAATGATTTTTGAGTAAACTTAAAATTAATGTTACATTTATTTGAAATACCCTTTCTTTTTAGTGAATACTGTGTCTGTCCCACTGGTACCGGCTACCTTTTCCCCAATTTGGAATTGTAATAACTTTAACTGCCATACTTTAAAAATAATTACATGAACGAAGTAGCCGATGAAAGCTAGGAAATAATAAGGGCCTTTGAACCTTTCGACCATCAGAGGTAGCACTAGTCTACCTAAGGCTTTCTTGAACTTGCATTGAGTCAAGAGGATAATATAAGTAGCTAACTTCATTCACAGTCCGTTTTTAATGAATTAATGCTGTGGTTTCGTCTGCGTGGAGTTCGATTGAAATTTTGAAAAGGTAAACCGCAATTTATAACCAATGTAATTTACAAATACCTACGCGTTTTAGTTATATACGTTTCCTGTTAATAGCACACTCATAAACATGATTTATTGAGATCAAAGATGTTATGGATTACACAAATTGCATAGTGAAATGTACAGGGATAGTCCATCGCCGTCTTAAGGCACTATCCATATGTATTTGAATTACGTCAGAGATAAGCAGGTTTCCTTACTATGTTTTCCTTCACCGTGGGGGAAATTACTGTACTTACTGATATTCGAACTTACGTCGCCTGCATATCAGGCCACTGCTCAATCCCCACGGCCACCACAGCTCTCGGTGATTAAATTCAAATTTTTTTTTTCCAGTAATCGCAATCTCCTTCCTGATCATAGTAAAGAGATACACAAACGCTCTGCGCGCTGAAGTACCAGCTCAAACACTGGAACAGCCACCTTCGTACATCGAGTGTTTGATCAACGGCTCTGTTCGCTGCACCAAAGAAACCAAGGATGATACCAGTCATGTCAATAAGGATATCGTCATACCAGTCGAAGAAAGAAAACCAGATGTTAAATAAAGTATATAATGTGTGACAGCCCTATATATCATGTCAAATCATATATAACTGTAAGTCTAGGGAGATAAAGTTGAAATTGCAATGAAGTGTTGCTTGCGTTTTGTTCATCGACCGACTGCAATCAATGTTATCATTTTAAATCATAATTATTAACTGCAAGTCCAACCGCGTTATTCACTAGGGTTTATCAGCGTCGAACTCGACGAAGAGCGATGGTTTCAATCGTAGGAAATTGATACATAACACATAGAAATAAGTTTCAATTTCGTATCTTTAAAAACGAGTTGTCATGCTCACTAAAATGCCTTTGCTTGCGGCGGCGTCAGGATGACGGGTCGCTCACTTCCCTCTATAATGGTTGAGGAGGGCGATGGCTGGCATTCTCGTCATACTTGTGAACAGGTGCTGCTTGTGGGGGCTGGTCATCTCAAGCTACGCATTTAGATATAAGTACAACTACTAGACTATTCTTTATGTTAATTTTTATTGACATTTGTACATTGGAACTGTGTCCATGGGCTTACATTTCTCAAGTGATTTACTTTGTTTTTAAAACTTGTATAATATCTTGTTCTTCTCAGTAAAAGCAACCTTCCGAACCTGGCGGTAGCATGTATAATCCATGTCGTTCTGACGATTTGAAAGTACTTTGTAAAAAGTCTAATCGAATAAAGATATTTTTGACTTTGACTTTGACTTTGATACTCGACGGTGAGTTCGACGCTGAGAAACCTTAGTGAATAACGCGGCAGGAAACAAAGTTGAAAATGTAACGTAATTCGCGATTTTGCTTGCGTTTTGTTGTTCAAAGAACTGCAATTAATGAGATGACTTTGTGTAAAGTTTCTAAATTGTGTAATTTATAGTATTTTTTAAGCGATTGTGTAATTAATTAAATGTATTCGTTTGAAAAAGCGCTTATGTTAATTACACAGCCATTTAAATTACAAACACAGTGAGTCAGCGATGATGAATAGCACTTAAAGGTAAAATCCAATGAAACCTGGTAAATTATAAAAAGGAACTAAGTATAAACCGACCAAGTGAGACTCGTGCTCGAAGGGTTCCGTGCTCGTTCCATCTCGTTTGTTGTATTGGAGCCCTCTCATATATTTGATTTATTCACTGGTCTACAGTGGTTTTGTTTCCCTAGATATGAGATTTTTGGGTCTATTTATGCACACAATTCATGCACTATCAATAATTTTGTAAGAATGAAAATGACAATGAAAAATATTTATTCAGTTTAGGCCCTGGTAAGGCACTTATGAAAGTCGAGAATTCACCACCGGTTCGGAAGCTAGCCTTCTGAGAAGAACCGGCAAGAAACTATGGGACCGTATGGGACCGTCACACTTCCTTCACTCGCCGCTAGAGGCGCTTTGCTTTTACGTTCCCATACAAATTGATGAAAATACGTACTCGATATCGTCACCGTTATTGAAACATGTTAAACCCTATACACATATAATTTCCGAGGTACTCAGTTGCACAGTTACAGTAGAACGAATATCACTCCTTGAGTGCTGGAAACCGAAAAGCATTATTATTGTTTAACTAGCTGTGCCCCGTGGTTTCACCCGCGTAGATTTAGTTTCATGCTGTTTTTTTAATGAAATTTGCCTAAAACACTCCTTTAAACTTCAGTTATCTGCCAGTGAAAGTCCCGTTAAAATCCATCCAGCCGTTTAGGCGTGATGCCGTGACCAAGGGAAATGGGAATTTATTTTTATATACAAGATTCACCGCTGACTAAACATAAAAATAAATTGTTGGAGTCTTGCAAGCAATAAAACTCAGAATAAGCTAAGCTAAGCTAAGCTATTCACTGAGCGCATTTAATTTGTCGGTTTAGCCGAGTTAGCGTATTGTCGGGGTCGCCATTTGGAACTCTACCAATTGCGGCTGATGCAGGATTCGGGTTCTATGCAATTAGCTGTCTTAGAGAATACTGGCCTTCAATGCTGGTCATCGAATCGAAAGTAAAGACCAGAAGCACACTTCACTTTCACATTGGAGGATAACGGTAACGACGCGATATCGTCGGACTTGTAGTAGCTTGATACAAATACTACTGAACGCTTTCACACTATATCGTTGTAGTCAAGTGTCGGTGGCAGTGAGAAACGATAAAAAAATTATGGAAATGACGTAAATTTGATAGTTGAAGTCTTATTATGAAACAGATGTATATGACGTGTATACTGTCACTGTCACACAGTGGCACTATGATGGCAGTAGCTTATGTTATGGTAAGAGCCCTGAACATAACCAAGCATCATAATCAGCGGCTTAGGCTGTGCATTGATACACAGATGTCCTTCGAACCGACGTCAAAACGAAACCGACTGCCAAATCATAATAGACATCAGAAAAATATAAAAAAAACGTTTTATTGTTTCCAAAATTAAATTTTGAGTACTAACACAAATTTTAATAAACTCAACATTCATCACTGTGATATTCCTTTAGCTCATGTTACTCCAATCTTTTTTTTTTTAAACTACAAAATGAATTTTATTGACACTACTTATATATAGCTCATACATCAGAATAACGAAAGCTTTAATTTAAAAAAAATGTGTGAATTGTCCAAAATATAAATGTAAGTGAAATCCTTCGCGGACGGAGTCGCGGGCACCAGCTAGTATTGTATACATAAATTAAATTAGTTAGACACATCAAAATCACGGAGGCGCTGTTGTGTTTCTAGCGACAGTAGCGACACCGACTCTACGTACTTGACTACGCTAGTTAAAATATATATGTAGATTATATTAAATCCCATATCTTAATACTAGTAGTTCCTGAGATTAGAGCGTTCAAACAAACAAACAAACTCTTCAGCTTTATAATATTAGTATAGGTTTGCATGTTTAAAATAAGTCTCAATTCGGTCAAACAGAGGCAATTATAGATCGCCCTCCAAAAAATATTATGTAAGCATAATAATGTATGTATTTTTTGTTCAGCTGATTCTCACTTCTTAACATATCACTAAGAAGGGAACGAAACCATAGCGCGATGTAAAAGCCTAGTGACGCCATCTATCGAAACAATATGAAACTATATTTAATTTCAGCTGATAATTTTAAACATTTCAATTTGCAGTTGGACACTCATGCATTGAGTTATAATAACAAATAAAAATGTTTCTTGAAATTTACCGGCTTATAATCCGCAGACAAAAGTAAATCATTAGTTATAGTAAGTACCTAAATGAATTTTCCCTTTGAAAAATCCTTCGTACTTATCGATGTGGCTTAACAGCTTTTCACTAAATGCATATGAATGCATACTTATTATAATTATGAACCTGTTGTGCCCCCCTGCTGGGCGAAGGCCTCCCATTCGCCTGCACATGCATACTTACATGAAAAAAAAATATATATATATATTTTATTCACCTTTTGTCTGTCTGTCTATTTGCTCTAAACTCTGAAACATCTGGACCGATATTATCTGGTAAATAGCTGATTTACACGAAGTTATTTTTTTTTTATCTCTGCGTAACATAGCTTTTATGGTTAACTCAACGCGGGTATATCCGCCAGGCACAGCTACTTATATATACATTTTCAGTGCTTCAGTATCAGCCAACGTTCTAGTTTAAAACCAATATAAGCTAACTGGTAGTTCGTGTGTCGTAAGTGATAATGCACGTCCCAATTTGAACAGTGTTTACTTGCTTGCCGAGTCGACTTCGTTCATCGATTATTCTACATTTTGCGGACACTTCGCTTTTAGTGCACTTAGGTGGTTATATATCCATGTTCAGATAACGATTTTGAATTCGTGATCTTAGCCTTTACATAGTTTTACCACAGTATAAATATAAGCTTTATATGTAGTAAGGAATAAAGGCAATTTTTTTAATAAGAACATTTCCTCCATTGAACGTGAGGGTTTTCAAATGTAGTATTTTATTTATTGTTTATATAAATTATTAACTAGTTGTGCCCCGCGGTTTCTCCCGCGCAGACTTTAGTGTGTTATATGACCATTTTTTTTCAGGCTTCAAGCGAACGGAATCCGGAATATCCTTCTCCTGGGTCTAATCTACCTACCCACCCATTTTCAACCAAATCTGTTCAGGCGTTCTTGAGTTATAAGTAGTGTAACTAACACGACTTTCTTTTATATATATAGATTTATCGTTTTTAAATTTTGAAAAATGTCTGTAGAACACGTGAATGACGTATAGGCGATTGGCCACGACGTGACACCTCTTACAGCCATTACAGCTATTGCTTATTTTCTCTAAGATGCGCGCATCTGTGTGTTCCAAGCTGCAAGATTAGACGAAATTATTATTTTATTATTATTTGAGCCTATTGAGCCTGTTGTTTCCCACTGCTGGACAAAGGCCTCCCTCCCACTATTCCAACTGTCCATGTCCTCAGCAGTCTGCTGCCAATCGCTCTTAAAAGCATCAAGCTCATCACACCATTTCCTCCGAGGCCTGCCGCGTTGTCTATACACATAAGTAACATTTAAGTGTCTTTTTGTCTGTCTGTCTGTCTGTCTGATGAAATTAACTCTACGTGGGTAAACCGCGGGACACAGCTTGTCGTAAATAAGAGCATAATTTAACAAATTTAATATAATTTGACACGGCTCTCCCCTACAAAGTAATTTAGGACTTCGATTTCATTTAAATCCCTTTTGAACAGACGATGCACAAATGACACCTAATTTGTACTTCAAAACTGGGTGAAAATCTGTGAAAAGTAGGTTAAAAGTATTTAAACTGAAATCCCGCTGGAGACGTCATTTATAACCGGTGCCAACTTCTAACCGCAATGGTGGGAAGATTCTGCTTAACCCTGTTGGCTTAAGCCATTTTTTATGTTTTCTTTTTGTTGAAACAGCTTTTATACATTTTAAGCCACGTTTATGGATTTTGACGGTGAAGGAAAACATCGTAAGGAAACCTGCATATGTCTTAGAAATAATTCAAAGACGTCAAGTGCCTGAGACGGCGATGGACTCACCCTCTGTCACGTTGGCACTTAATCATATTCGGTGAAATGTGGGTGTTGAAAATTACAACACCTCTGCCTACCCCTTCGGGGAATACAGGCGTGAGCATATGTGTATGGATTTTGATGGCTATGTTTTGTGGTGTTTACTGACTGAGCTGTGACGGAGCAGTATACAGAAGCAAGATTGCTATCTTGCTTACATTTTTAGTATGTGATTTAAAACTGTTACCGATCATAAATAAATATGATCACGTCATCCCAGAAGGGTCCCCGAAGAGGTAAGCAGAGGTGCTGTAACATCAATACCCACGTTTCACCGAATATTATTAAGTAGTCGTAGTAAGCCGTCTCAGGCATAAATACGTCTTTCAATTACTTCTCAGACAAATGCAGATTTCATCGCGATGTTTTCCTTCACCGTGAATTCTTCACGTGGGGTGAAATTACTGCACTTTCGTTTTTAGAAGAACTCATTGGTTCCGGCCGCTGGGAAGGGAACTTGCGTCGATTGCATTGCAGGCGTTCTGTTCAAACCCCACGGCCGCCACGGCTTTCCTACGACGGCACTAATGCAGACTGCGGGCTGCTACTGGGAAATTATAGATTGAAAGACTTTTGCGCAACCAGGACCTCATGATCCACAGTAGGACTTGCGACCACTAGACTACTAGGCACTTTTGTTATAGTTTTATTGTACCTAAGTAGAGATTACGATTATCGCGTTCGAGACCATCTCTTTAGATAATGTAAAATTGGTATTGTGCTCACGTTTCACTATAATTCTCTGAGAGTTTCACTAAAACACTTAGCAAAGGTAAAGACTAACTTATTACCTAACTCTCAGTCTAAAAGCAAGTACTTAAGGCACTTTATGAAATATATCAATGTAACGGTCATTACAAATCTAGTCACGAGTCTTATAACGCTACTAACATAAAATGCTCTCTCATTCCCAGCTATTGGACCTAGGTATTTGATATATGAACCGAGATTGAATCACGTTATTTAGTGCAATTATGTGGGAATATTATTACGTACGACGTGGGACATAGAGTAAAGAATCATTTAAAAGAAGGAACGGTGCGTAAAAGCAGTGAGAGGTTGTATGTCTTAGGGATAGCTAAAATTCTTGAAGAAATAGAGCATGCCATGTCCAAAATATGTCCACTTGCCAACTGAGTAGTTGAGCAATTATCAGTTGAGAAGTGAGTATTACCCATTCCTCAACTTGCTGCAGTTAAGCAATTTTAGTTGAGCGTTGGGGAAGTAGCGAAAATATTGCCTAGTTTCAAGCGACTACTGCAGCTACTGCATCTTACAGACATCTTGAACTGAGCTTTGACGTTTCAATTTGGTACCGTCAAATGAAACGTCAAAACTAAGAACTTCTTAATACGTGCTGCTTAAGCAATCATGCCCCTTGAAGGCTTTGAAATACATACATCTAGTAGAGTAATTACTGAGTTTCTTGCCAGGTTCTTCTCAGTAAAAGCAACCTTCCGAACCTGGCGGTAGCAGGTATAATTCTGTGTAATCGTGTCGTTCTGACGATTTGAAAGTACTTTGTGAAAAGATATTTTTGAATTAAATTTGAATTGAATTGAAATAGTATTTCCCAAGGGGTAGGCAGAGGTGTGCTTAAAGTGCACCCACATATCACCAGTTATATTTAAAGTCCCATGTAATAGGTGGAGAACCTATTGACATTAACCGGACGCGAATCTAGACTCCGGTCTGCTACTGTAAATGACCGATGGAAAACCCCAATAAATGCACGAACCGGCAATTGTGCCCAGGACCGAGTGTTCCGCAAATGCGTTTGCGACAACTAGACCAACCAGGTAGTCTCTGAATGAATGCAAATGGACTATGGGAAAAGATCTCCTCAAGGGAGCACTGGCGACCATGTTCAACACAGGAATCCAATTCTATAGCACAATTTACTTGGATCTTCTGTTCAATAGAGAGACTGTCCCCAGTCGGGTACTTAGCTCTTGAATTCAAACATCCTCTTATGCTTTATTTTAAATCACTTCTGTAAAGTAGGTAATTGGTATAATATTTTTCCTTACTCTTTGTCATAATGCAAATTAGCCTCTATCAGAGACCTCTAGAATGCAATGCCGTCGACTAATGGCCCGTTCACTACCTTATACAGGACGTTCTTTCAACACAGAGTACTATACAGGCTGTAGTTACAGCTCCAATTGAATTGTTCTGAATTTGTAATCCAATTGGAATTGTTTTAATTTGCATCTATCGAAAAGTCTGTTTGTATAATTGCCGTTTTTATTCTACAATTGTTTTAATTGGAATACCTTCTGTCTGAGTGTCTGTTCTGTTTGAGTGGAGTTTATACAAATAAAGTTATTTAAAGATTGACTTGACTTTCATTACGCGCCGAGGTGGTACAAGGGTTTGTCTGAGTACTCGCCTGCTACACAAGCGACGCAAGATCAAATCCCAGCGGTCTGCAGTCTGCGGTACAATAATACGAGTATTGAAAACTTGATATAAGTTCTACGATAAAAGAAATTCAAAGATGTTTGTATAAGTGCCTGAGAGGGTGATGGACTCACCGCCTGTCACGTCGAAACCTTCTTTATTTTCAACGAAAAGTGGATGCTTTAACACCTGCAAAAACTGCTTTACGTATTTGGATGAAATTAGGCGCACAGGTAGCTTATATTCTGGATTAAAAAAGGGATACCTAAATATGTAACATTGACCTTAGAAGAAAAAATCCTTTAAAAGTCAATACTAGCAGAAGCTTGTATAGCATAGTATATATGTTGTTTCTACATACATACGCCTGTATTTCCCGAAGGGGTAGGCAGAGATGTTGTAATAACAACACCCACTTCACCGAAGATGATAAAGTGCCAACGTGACAGATGGTGAGTGTATCACCGTCTCAGGTACTGAACATACGTCTTAGAATTACTTCTCAAACATATGCAGGTTTTCTCACGACGCTTTTCATTCACCGCAAAGCACGTGGTGTGAAATTATTGCACACTAGCGGATGTCACGCGGTTCCACCCGCGTAGTTCCCGTTCCCGTGGGAGTACGGGAATGAAATATAGCCTATTTTACTCGTTAATAATGTAGCTATCCATAGCAGAAAGAATTTTTAAGATCGGTCAAGTAGTTTCGGCGCCTTATCAATGCAAACAAACAATGAAATAATCTAATCCTTCCTCTTTGTAATATTAGTATAAGATAAGATAAGTTTTTAGAAAAAAAACTCATAGGCCCCGTTGGGATTCAGACCCCTCAGCCACCACTACTCTTCTCGAATTGTATCTCGTTAATTCTAAATTGTTTTCTCATTAAATTAATTAACTTTCGAAGCGCAACTACCCATGACGACTAAGTCCCCGCAAATCTGCATAACCCTTCAAGCAGCGGTCTCGTACGTCCAACAAACTTAATTCAAACTTACCCCTTACTTTGACTTGGCAGAATATACGGCAGTAAACACCGTGGGTAAATGAAAACTGGAGTCCTTATTGTTCCACTCTGGTTTAAGTTAAAATCTCATTACGTTCGCAAAGAATGCGTTTGTACACACAGCGTATGCGATTGGACAACTTTTGATCGTTACTGTTTCGAGTATCATGTCACGCCACTCACCCACAAACACTCGTTATCTCGGTCCAAAATCGTAATCGTTCCAAAATATTGTTTATTGGGACTATCTTAAGAAAAAAAACTGTAGTTAGAGTCATGTAAACTTTCAATGCTGACTTTTATGCGAAAATAAGGTCTAAATTTGGGAACTTTTAAAGTAAATTACACGAAAAGGTAAACTAAAAAAAAAATTTTTTTTTTTATATTTATTTGCTCCTTTCAACTGTATCCTATATATTAAAAGGTTTTTTATTTGCCTGGTCTCCCACTACCACCTATAGATCAAAAGGGGATAGGTGGGTGATCGAGAGGGATGACTTGTGTAAAGGCATAATTTTGAAAATCCTGAACAATTCTTAGTGCCTAGTGCGAGTTTTTCATTGCCGCCGGCACAAGTTAAATAAATTTGTATGGCATCACAATAGTGTCATCTTTGGACTGACAGTTGGCGCTGTTTCGATCCTATTAAAATCTGCGTTTACGTCAACGCGGTGACTTGTGATGGCAGCAATGAAAAACTCGCATTAGGCCCTCTTATCATGTTCGACAGGCGCAGTGTCAGTGTGTCCGTGACTAATCTCGAGAGCAAACACTAGTGTCAGACGGTGGCTCGCACCAGTTCATTTTTCACTGGGGAAGTTAATATCACCACTTCACCACCCTCCTCCAGTGATATATTAACACGGGTAACTGTGATGAAGCTTTGTGTAGCCTTAAACTTAACAAATCTTAATATAGTTAATGAATTAGTCAATTCTATATATATATCTACAGATAAATGAAATTGAAGTGCCTGTTTGTAATTCCACATTAACAGTTTTTCACTACAAATATGAAATAATATATAGTACTGACATAAAAAAACAATTTATAAAAAAATTACGCATCTGTCTGTCTGTCTGTTTGTAACGTCTAATCTCTGAAACGGCTGGACCAATTGTTACGAGACTTTCACTGGCAGATAGCTGATGCAAGGAATAATGCATGCTTTTTCTAAAGTTGAAGTTTATCTAAATATTATTATAATATAATTATGAATTTTGTTAAGACACAATAAAATAAAATATATGTACGGGTTCCTTTTCTTCTTTCAGGAAGGTGGCAAACAAACATCCAAACCTGATTAACGATTACTGCATACTTTGAAATGCTTCGAAACTTGCTACAATTCTTACATAACTAATATTCAAGAATAATTTAAATTCTTGTTGAATAAAACGTGTTAACCCAAGTGTTCACTTATCCTCGTCCGTCCGTCTTCCCCTCTATACTAAATGCCACTTCAATCCTGTCTGAGTTTTTATATTCATCAATCTCTTAAAATATTACTGTCTAGTACCCTTTACTGTTAAGTACGCTCTTCACCTTGAGAAATTCGTAAAATAACTCAAATATTTCGCTACATGTAACGGACGTAAGTACTAGCTGTGCCCCGCGGTTTTACCCGCGTAACGTTAAATTTAATGGGAGACCCACGGAATACTTATGTTTTTTTAATAAAAACAAAATATATTTAAAAAAAACTAAGTTACTCCTTGTAAAATTAAATATCTGCCAGTGAAAGTCCCGTTAAAATCGGTCCAGCCGTTTCGGAGATTAGCCGGAACAAACAGACAGAGAGACTGAGAAACAATAAAAAAATTGGCTTTTTTATGTCAGTAGATACCGTATATACTTTCATATGCATTTAGTGAAAAGCTATTATTTTGGAATTACAAAGGGACACTTAAATTTTTCTTTATTTGTGCAGATGTATAGAAGGGAAGGGACACTCGGAACACTTATTGAGCATCATATATAACACTAAATTAAATATAAATAAATAAAGCTGAAAACATGGAAAACTCGGAAGGTTAACACCCTTGCTATTGACAGCGTTTCTAAGAACCGAATCGCTATTGGGAATATTCTATTCTGGCTTGCCAACTTTATAGAGCAATAATATCCGTTAACGCTTCTAGTGTTGCTAACGAACAAAGCTTCTTCTGAGAAGACCTGAATGTAATTCCGGGAATAACATGAAACCTGCCGCGTTATTCACTAAGGTATCTCAGCGTCGAACTCGACGACAAGCGTTGGTTTCAATCATAGGAAATTGATACATAAGAGGCCTCATAAGAAGGCTCAAAGTCACTCAGAGGGCGATTGAAGGGGTTTTCCTTGGAGTCTCAGTGCGCGATCAAATCAATAATGAGGACCAAAGTAACCGACATAGCCCGAAGAATCGCTAAACTCAAGTGGCAGTGGGCGGGGCACGTCGCTCGTAGAACCGATGGCCGATGGGGCCTAGAGGTCTTTGAGTGGCGACCGCGTACCGGCAGGTGCAGTGTGGGTAGGCCTGCAACGAGGACCGTGGAGGTGAGGATCGCGGGAACCCGCTGGATGTGGGAGGCACAAGACCGGTCGTCGTGGACATCGTTGGGGGAGGCCTATGCCCAGCAGTGGGCGTCTGTCGGCTGAAATGATGATGAAGGTTCAATTTCGTATCTTAAAACCGACATTCGACGATGACTGCGACGTTGAGAAACCTTAGTGAATAACGCGGCTGCGACCAAATCAGAGGCTTTCAGCGAAACCTGACCACTTCAATTATCAACCACAATGTCCGTGGAAATAATAGTGGATATCCGAGCTCTGAAACTATTACTAAGAACTGTAAAAGAAAGCAATTTAATTCCGTTTCATCTCAGCCATTAATTAAACGCCACAGGAACGTGACTGGATTGTGGTGGTTTTACTCATTTTGCATCGTGAAAACATATTTTCTAAAGAGCTGGTTCAGTAGGGATGCACGTTACGACTCGATTGTTACGAATATCGATTCAAGGATTCATTTAATCGATTGAAGTAATAATCAATTTGTGGGTTTTTTTAGGTTTAGTTAATTAATTAACTGATTTATAATTGTTCAAGTATTGACGAAACAAAATCGATTTCTAATAAATGCAGTTTTCACTTTTATTCAGATTATTATTCAACTACTTAGCGACCCGCCCTTGTTTTAGTTCGGTTAACGATTTTTGAAGACTTATTTCATATAGTTGACTGGAGCCTTACCATGAGCTCTTATTGCCATGATAGTTTCACTCATTTATGAGGCAGATGTATGTGACGTGTATACATCTGTCACTTTCGCACTACTGAATTATCATTGCAATAAGAGCTCATGGTTGGGCCCCTGTTCTCTACTATCTATAAATATGATATGGTTTTTTTTGTCTAAAACCCAATCGGAGTGCAACTTCTACATTTTAAATGTGTTAAAACCGAAAAAAGCGATCAAAAATATATTTTCATGGAAATTGCTACTAAAATGTATATTATTTAAAGTTTAATACATGCAATAGCGCCGTCCTTAAGCATTGTACATCCCTAAACCCTAGTTGCCAGTTCCCTTCATTTTTTACCAATTTTACCTAACACTGCATTATGCAATACGATTTACAATGCAAATAAATTTTATAACACTCCTTTGGTAAACATACTAGCTCGTTAGGTAAACGTTTATCGCGGCAATCTACAGCCGACAAAACATGTAAAATAAAGCGGCTGTGATGTTGTGAAAATATTGCGGAAAAGCCTAAATTTTACTTCGTTTGAACCATTTTTCATAAAGCTTAAAATTGATACCAATAAATTAGAAAATAGAAGCTTAAAATTGCCGTAGGTTAAATTAGGCGTTTTTTGTTATTTAACTAATGTTCTTAATTACGTATGCTCACACCTGTATTCCCCGAGGGGTAGGCAGAGGTGCTGTAATAATACTTTTCACCGAAGATAACTAAGTACCAACGTGACAAATGGTGAGTCTAACGCCGCCTCACGCACTATACTTACTTCTTAGAATTCTTTCTCAGGACCTCACGATGTTTTTCTTCACCGTCTTAACTTATTTCTTGGTTATATATCCCAACGAGAAGTATCAACCTCCAAAATATTATGAAAACCAGACGAGAACTATGTAAATAGTTATTATTAAATCATATCAACTGAAGACTATTTTTATTCCATTCAATTTCGGAGTATGTTGACGTGAGTTGGGGCCCATTTAAATATTCTAGACTTATTTTTCCCTGAGTGAATAATTTAGAAGCATTGAATAAGAATGCCTTTTCTTATTGTATACCTATATCTATACTGATAAATACATAGTATTAGTGTCTGTTTGTAACTCAAAAATAACAGTTTTTTACTAAATGCAATGAAACTGTGCCCCGCGGTTTTAACCGGTTAGTTAACATAAAAACTATGTTATAGAATATTTTTTTTTAAATAATAGTAGCCTAATTAACATCTTGTAGTTTCAGCTATCTGCCATTGAAAGTCGCGTCAAATCGGTTCAGCCGTTATAGAGATTGACCGGGACAAACAGGCAGACAGGTAATCTCTAAAACGGCTTGACTGAATTTAACGGGACTTTCACTTGCAGATAGCTAGGGTTATAAAAGGTAGGTAAGCTTATTTTATTTTAGAAAAAAAACTGCGTACCATTTTTATTGTTTATCCGACGCGGGTAAACCCACGAGCAGTTACGCAGTGCGGGACAATTTCATCTTTAGGGCTTGTTATGTAAATTCTGGATAAGTTTTTTACTACTCCCTCAGGATTGGGAAGTCGGGGACAGGTGTCGACTAGCGATAGTGACTTAGGTAACTTCTGGACCCAAGTCTCTTATACTCTGTTCTACATAAGTTCGACAGCGGACTCAAAACGATTTATTACGTTGGAATAAATCGAATGAAATGTGGACAAATTTTTGTAATTTCAAATTAACAGCTTATCACAAAAGGCAAATGAATGTATACACGCTACTGGCACTAAAAAACCAAGTTTTAATTTTTTCTCTGTCTGTCTGTCTGTCTGTTTGTTCCGGGTAATCTCTGAAACGGCTGGACCGATTTTAACGGGACTTTCACTGGCAGGTAGCTGATGTTTCAAGCAGTAACTTAGGCTACTTTGAATTAAAAGGGTTCCGCGGGACCACGAAATTAACTCTACGCGGGTGAAACCGCGGGACACAGCTAGTTACTAAATAAAATTAAGAATATATATGGAATAACAATTCCAAATTTTTTTCTGTCTGTCTGTCCCTCCTCCGTCAGTCTATTTTTTTGGCTAATCTGTGTAACGGCTGGACTAAATTTAACAGGAGTTTTACTGGCAGCGATTCTATTGGTTCTTAAAACGTGGCATTAAACAAATATATGGTGAGTATTTATGGGTATATAATTAATTCTGGGAACGAATGAAAAGATAAAAACATTAAGTCGTTGATGTAAATAAATTTAAAGCATCGAGATTACTCCGTTCTTATCAAAGTAACATTGAATTCTCGACGTTCTTGCCTTAGTTATCTCAGACAGGTTTCCCTATTTAACATTATTCCTGAAACTAGCTCGGTTAACATCAAAGACCTAAATAACTTGTTAACTTGCGTCAGTGACAGACTGCCTGTCGACATAGTTTGCTTGTTTACTGACGAATAACAATACAAAATTATATTTATATAGCGAAATATTGGACTCGGAATATCAAATAATCATGGCACTCGTCTACATTGGTTTTATGTACAGAAATCTATACAGAAAAATAAAGTGTCTGTTTTTCATTCCCAACTAACAACTGTTCACTACATCCATTAAAAAGCATATACGGTGCTTAAGTAAAAAAACAATTTTTAAAATGTTTATCTATACGTCTGACAGTCTGTTTGTTCTGGATAATCTCTGAAACAGCTCGACCGATTTTAACGGGATGTTTACAGGCAGATAGGTGATAAGGAATAATTTACATTTAGGCTTATGGAGAAAAGACTAATCATGCAAGGGTAAAACCGCGAGGCATAGCTAGTACCAAATATGATCAATATAACTATGCTTGCAGGTCTGCTTTAAATAGTTCAAATCGGTCTAGTTGACTAAAGTGTCGAGAAGTCGTGACTGAAAGACATCCTACCCCTTCTGGGACCCTTGTAGGCAAGCTTAAAGATAAAGGAAGACGATAAAAATTAAATTACGTTTCACCCACAAACGGTATGGAAAATAATAAAGTTTCCGAATTCGATTTGGCAATGCCGAAAAACATTTTCCCGTTTCGTACATGAATATTTTACACAAGTCTGCAACGGGAGTATTTCTATGCGATACGGTTCACTTTATTTTTATTTGTATCATATTTGTCACGTCATGAAAACACAGTATCTCTTGACGGTGAACTTTACTGGCTTTCCACATGTCTCGAGAATTCTAATATATTAGGTACTAGCTGTGCCCCGCGGTTTCACCCGCGTAGATTTTAATTTCATGGTTGCCCGCGGATCCCTAATGTTTTATAAAATTCTAAGTAGCCTAAGTTACTCCTTGTAACATTAGCTATCCGGCAGTGAAAGTCCCGTCAAAATCCGTCCAGACGTTTCGGAGATTACCCGGAACAAACAGACAGACAGACAGAAAGAGAAAATTTTTAAAAATTGGTTTTTCTTTGTCTGTTCCGTGTATACTTTCAAATGCATTGAGTGAAAAAAAGTTATTTTGCAGTTACAAACAGACACTTCAATTTTATTTATCTGTATAGATAGATATAGATATAGATATAGATGTATAGATATGGGCAGGGGTGTCACTTTAAAATTATTAACTTTTGAATTTTTTACGACGTAGCGACGGCTGATTGGTCATTGATCATTGAGCAGTCATCTGTTACGTATGTTTATGTAAGTACAGTGGCGAGCGACCCCCGAACGGGTCCTCGCTCTCCGGGATCGAAACTATTATTTACTATTAAATAAAATTAATTGCACTGTTTTTCACGTTTTATTCTTTTTCTTTCCATCCTTGTTCTATTTTCTGACAACTATAACTATTCTTTTTGGATTATCTATACAGATAAATAAAATTGAAGTGTCTGTTTGTAATTCCAAAATAACAGCTTTTCACTAAATGCATATTAAAGTATACACGCTATTGACCCAAAAAAAACAGTTTTTAATTTTCTCTGTCTATCTGTCTGTCTGTCTGTTTGTTCCGGGTAATCTCTAAAACGGCTGGACCGATTTTAACGAAACTTTCACTGACAGGTAGCTGATGTTTCAAGGAGTAGCTTAGGCTACTTTTATTTAAAAAAAAACATTAGTGAACTCATGAAATTAACTCTACGCGGGTGAAACCGCGGGGCACAGCTAGTTTTAAATATATTTCATAAAGATTAATTATTGACCGAAGAAGGTTTTAACCAGCTTGTAAGGCTGAGGCCTTACAGTACCGTATATACTCGCACATACGTGAAAATCTGTTAGTATGTTAAAAAATTTAGAATTACAAACAAACACTTACACTTTTTATATCTGTCTGTATAGCTTGTATAGTTTTCTAAAGTTGAAAACCCTACCTATTTTATTGTACCTCCCGGTTTATTTGGTTCCCGCAATATCCTCATAACAAACTTTTGATAACAATCATGCCCACGCGAATTTGGTATATTTCACTGCCCATGATACCCTAATACCACAACAGGACATCTTTTATACTAGCTTATACCCGAGAATTTCCCGTCTGATATCTATATCTATACAGATAAATAAAATTGAAGTGTCTGCTTGTAATTCCAAAATAACAGTTTTTCACTAAATGCATATGAAAGTATACACGTTACTGACACTGAAAAACCAAGTATCAAATTTTTTCTCTGACTGTCTGTTTGTTCCAGGTAATCTCTGAAACTGCTGGACCAATTTTACTGGCAGGTAGCTGATGTTTCGAGGAGTAACTTAGGCTTCTTTTATTTATTAAAACTATTAGGGTTCCGCGATATGAAATATGAAAATAAATCTACGCGAGTGAAACCGCGGGGCACAGCTAGTCTCATATATATAGGTCATCAATTCCCTTAAATCCTGTCAGTATTGAGCCCTTGAAATGGATTAAAGTAAATATTACATAACGTAAATTGGATAACGTTTACTTTGTGTTGTGTGTGTAATATCTGCAAGGCTTTCAAAGGGCGCCCGTACGCCCGAAGCGATCCCTTTATGATTCAATTTATTAAGATTTACCCACAATTGTTTATTGTATAAACTAAAATTTAATTAGTGCGAAGCCTAATATAGCTTCCACTTAAGTCTATTTGGGCAGTAATAAAGGTCTTGAGCGTGTTCAAAGATACGGACCAGGTGATGGTATGGCTATAAAGCATGTGATTTTAAAATGTTTCTGCTAGGTGCTAGAAAAGCACAATGCCCACGACATCCTAGAATGGTCCCCGGATAAGCCGAGGGGTACAGCGCTCAGTACGTGATGGTGACTTCATCACCGTCTCAAGCACTATACACAGCCGCGTTATTCTAAGGGCTTTCACGTCGCGTGCCGGTTTCAAGGATAAAAATTGAGCTTTATCGTCCATGTATTATGAATCAATTTCCTATGATTCCTGAGAAACCTAACAGTATAATGCGACAGGTCTCCTCGCGATATTGTTAAACCTGTTGCGAGATATTACTGCACATAAATTTTTAAAAACTCATTTACAGAAAACTACGGATTGAACTTGCGTCAGTTATGTAGCGGAGTGACTACTCCAACCCCACACCTTCCATAATGACCCTATTTTCCATGGTAGTCGTCACTTGGATGAACCACGTCACCAAGTCTTATCACCGTTTCAGAAACCAGCCTTCAGAGAAGAACCGACAAAAATTCAGAAGATGCCAGATCTTATGAACACTGTCAGGAAATTCTTCGCTCGTTTCGTGGCTCGACTATGAAAGAGGCCACCAGTGCATCCATTAGCACAGACGGCGCTCGTAATTTGCATTCAGGATCGCACAATTCGAGGCGGTCTGGCTGGTAGCACGCTCATTTGGTGCCGGACGTTTGTTGTCGTTGATACTATACACTGTGTACCTTTAGGGCCAAGGTATATTATGATGACCTAGCAAATACTCGACATTCGACGGTTCGACACTTTCGACGTAGGTTTCTTTACATATTTTTAGCTCTTTACTTTTCTTGAATGCGAGGAAAGATGCCACAGTCCTTATATATAACTGTCTATGTATATCTGTGCACAATACTTTAGCGACTATGTGTGCAATGTGTAAAACAAATGAGTTTCCTAGCATGGCGTTCCCTCACAAGTAAACCATGGGGTTATTCAAGAAGGCTGTGGATATATTTTCATAGGGTCGGCATGTGAGTGTGCTTACCTCAGCAAAAGTAAGCTTCCACACGGCTTTATTCCTCGATGGGTTTGGTTAGGTGTATCTAAACCACACCCACATTTCACCAGCTATGTTTGAATTCCCAGGTAATAATGGGATGCCACTAAGCGGACACTAATATATACCACTAGCTGCTGGATAGAACTCAATAACACATACCCGACCCGGTGATCAAATGTTCGGCAGAAGCGTTGTACGACCACTAGGCATACGGGGCAGGATGTAAAAAAAAATAAGTAATTAATTTTTTAATAGGGCAACGACGACATTATTATCGAGAATTCCAGTGCGTCCACCTAGTTTCCTGTGAATCCGTTTACTTGAGTTAAAACAAACTCGCATTGTTTATGTAACGTCATGACGAAGCTACCGAAAACATAAAACTGGTTAGAATAACAGTAGAACACAACGTTTCTCCAGTTAGTGGGGAAAAGTGTGGGTAATGTTGAAAATATTCCCGCATTTTTTTCAATCTCGCGCAGAACACGAAGCTATTGCAGCTACATTACTGTTCTCGTGAAACTGGGGCAATATGCTAAGTTGCACATCGCTGTCGAACTAAGTTTTCATACGTATCCTTTGGCGATTTGCACACCCATTGCAGATGACCCAATGAACGCACACACTGACATGTATAACCCTATATAATCATGTCATTCTGACGATTTGAAAGTTCTTTGCTTAACAAAGTCTAATCAATTAACATGCTCAAAATCAGCATCCCCTATTCACCATTAATTACAATTATTTAAACGCTAGCTGTTCTCCGCAGCCAAACCCGCGTATTCTTAATTCCATAGGTGGTTTTATTCAGTGGCTCCATTTTTTTAAATTAACCTCTCCTTAGTTACTCCTCGTAACCCCAGCTATCTGCTAGTGAAGACCCGTTAACATCGATCCAGCGGTTTCAGAGTTTAGTCGGAACGGCTTTTTTTCGAATAGAACTCACTTTTATTTTTGATCAGTTGGGATTTGATAAGTTTACTAGCATCCCATTAGTGCCGTTCTTAACGAGTGAAGCCACAAAACACAATATCTATACTCTATACAGATAAATACAATTGAAGTGTTTGTTTGTAATTCCAAAATATCAGCTTTTCACTAAATGTATATGAAAGTATAGACGCTACCGACACTGAAAAACAAAAATTTTCTCTATCTGTCTGTCTGTCTGTCTGTTTGTGCTGGGTAATCTCTAAAACGGCTGGACCGATTTTAACGGGACTTTCACTGGCAAGTAACTGATGTTCCAAGGAATAACTAAGGCTTCTTTTATTTATCAAAAATAATAGGGTTATCTGAAATAAAGCATGAAACTAAATCTATATAATGTGACTACGCAACAATATGGTACTTATGGTAGTGGCAGATGACTTAATAGGATTGTGCAATACAGCTACAGAGCTTACTTCTTATCCTTTGTTCTTCGATATTCACTTCCGTAGTATTATAATTGGTACACATTCCCTTTTGATTTTGTTGCCTTTAGACTTATTTGGCATCGTCGATGAGACACAAGTTAACTTGTGTTGTATTACCGTAGCTGAAGGTCTATTTTTGAACGCCTTGAATTAATATAAAATGTTCAAAGCACATGCTATCTTTAAATAGTATACATTCAAGTCGCCATTTCCATACAAAATTATTTCGCCTTGTTGAACGAATCGATCTTGTTACGGATCTTGATACGATTTATACCAACATGTAAGAGTCGATATCCGATGGGATTATAGGCAAAAAATCCATATTTTTTTGCAATATAAATATTACTAGCTGTGCCCTAAGGTTTCACCCGCGTAGATTTAGTTTCATCCTTATTGTAGCGGAACCCTAATATTTTTATATAAAGCCTAATAGCCTAATGGTTACATAATTATGTGATGACCGCCTAATTATCCTTAAATCCTAACATTACAGAGTCAAATGTATCCCCTTTTAGGTTAGGATTCGTATAAAGCCATTTAAAACAGATCTATTGTTATAATAACAAAGATTGAAATCGGGTTGATGGCTAATTTGGTGAATTACTTTTAACACCATTACACCCGGAAGCTGGGTTCAGGACAATGATTATGGCACAGAAAATCCCTTAATTAAAAGTTTAATCCCTCAGGAACTTCGCTGACCAGTCAATGTTACTCGACGATGCCAATGCAGTTGCTCATGGGCTGGAGAAATAATATTACTGAATTATTAAAATACATGTTTTTTGGCTCTACACTTTTCCTCGTCTAGAGGGCGAAACATATAGTTTTATGTCATCGTATATATAGCCTACAACCAGCGGACAATCAAGACGATTTCAACGATACTGAATTTGTCAAATTGCGATAAGTAGTTTTGAAGTTCTGACAGAATAGAGGGAATACCATCATGGGCTTAAGCAGAGTACCGTAAAATTAAACGTCACGTCGTCTTGAAATGTGGGATTACACCTCTTCCTATACTAACTAAAAAAAATATTTCCATTATATTTTATAACAATACTTTACTTACAGAAATTGTTCTTGTCTTCGCGATTATAATCGGAACAACTAAATATTAACGTCAAAGTGAGAGCGATGCAAAATGTGTTGTAGAGTTACGGTAAACGAATGACTCGTCAAAGTTCAGATGTTCATTTTAATAGAATTTTGTTCAAACTTTGAATCTAGGTATGTTCCATCTGAATGTCAGTTGGATAATGTTTTTACTGTCAAGAGGCCACCGCCCACTCTTATTGCCGTGTTTATTAGATTGAACGACTGTAACAGGCGTAAAATCGTCAGATACCTGTAGGTTTTCTGTAATACTGTACGCTGCAGTGTACCACAGTATAATATAAATATTATGAGCTTACTACAAACATGCAGTGTGGAATCTAGGGACAAATCCTTTTAAATGACACACACACATAGACTTGCACGCCTACAAGATATATATATATAAAGTAAAGAACGTCGTGGCCGATCGCGTATTCGTCATTTACGTGTTTTACAAACATTTCCAAAACTTTAATCGACAAATCTGACAGTGAATTAAGGGAATCAAATCAAACTTAACAAAAAATTAAAGGTGACCCTCACGCTCCAATGTAGCACAATCTCATATTTAAAAAAAATGCTCTACATTTCATATATCTTAGTAAGCGTATGCGTACGTGCGTTTAGTGTGTCAGTACCCGAACTATATTGACAAATGGAAGTCCAAGTTGCACTTCAACCCCATTGCCGTAAAAGAACACATATCGAACCACGCTAATATGTTACGAAATTCGTTATCGTTGAAACATGCCAAACCTTGGGCCATCGTATATTATGCGTTGATGATGGGGCCAGTGGTGGTTGATTTGATTCGTTGCTAATGTTTAATTTGGGGCGGTCTCAATTTAATTAGCCCCACAAATTTTCTTTGCAGCCCTAATAACCGGAATTAAATTGGGAGCAGCCTCTTTCGTTTTGCGGTTTGGAGAGGTTCGGGCTCCGAGTAGTGTTAGGGTTAGTATCTGTTTGGTATTTTATTACTCTGGTTGGACATGAGTAGTCATTGCGAGTTTGAAGCCCAGTGTAAAATAATTAAATTTAAATTGGCATAGTGAAATCACGCCTTCCAAGAAGGCTGTGTAAATATGTAGGACTAGTTGTGCCCGCGGTTTTAACCACGTAGAGTACATTTCATGGGTGACCCGTGGAACCTTAATGTTATTTAAATAAAAATTACTCCTTGTAACATTAGCTATCTGCGAGTGAAAATCAGTCGAGCCGTTTCAGAGATCAACCGGAACAAACAAACAGACAGACAGAGAAATTTTTTGTTTGTCAATGTCAGTACCGTGTATACTTTCATATGCATTTAGTGAAAAGCTGTAATTTTGGAATCACAAACAGACATTTCAATTTTATTTATCTGTATAGATATAGATATAGATTATTTGGTTCAAAAGTGGGTGACAATTGGGTGTTAATACAAAATGAATCGAGAACATAATCGACGCGTCTCGTATCGATATTTCAAAAGCAGGCCCGACCACAGTTCGTTTTAAAACTGTAAGCGATAATCGGATTACCGCGGCGCGCGGATATTCTGCGGCGAGTGTAATCAATTGCCATGTCCGCTTCATTTATATTAAAAACATTCGCTTAATGTTACGTTTAATTGTGTTCATTTAACGATCAACTGGGCTTGTCGATAGTCTCAATACTTTTCGGGAATTATAATTGCTTTTATTTAATTAAATAATAGCTTTTTGTAAGAATGTTGTTCAATATAGTTCACGTAAAGAAGGTACACCAATGATATCGATAAATTAAAGCTTAATTGCTTAATGGAAGACTGAAATACGTCACGCGGTTACACCCGCGTAGTTTCCGTTCCTGTGGGAGTACGGAGATAAAATGTAGCGTATGTTATTCGCTGATGATGTAGCTATCCATTGCTGAATGAATTTTTAAGGTCGGTCTAGTAGTGTTGGAGCCTATTCAATACAAACTATCTAGCAAATGTTTCCTTTTTATTATACTTATTAGTATAGATTCATGTAGTTCAAGTGACGTGAAGGTATCAATGATACTGATAAATAACTTAAATTGAAGAGTAAAACAGTAACTCTTATAAAGCTAATAAAATATGATAAGTTTGTCATTTTAAAATAAAAAACAAATAATTCAAAAAAAAAAATAACGTAAATAAATTACAACCCGTTCGGAAACTAGCCTTAAGGCAATAAATTAAATAGTAAATATGACGACGAAAATAAAGATAAAATTTTAGGAACTTTTATATATTTTTAAACTATCACCAACCGCCACTCTCTGACATAAATATTAGCCTAATAAGTGTAAACCCTATATAATACGTCATTCCTTAATTTAGTGCCTCGGCAGGAGAAATCTAGTTATTAATGTAAGAAATCAAGTCTAGGGCCACCTTCCCAGCAGTCGAATCTGAATTCCTAGGAATTAATGAATAAAGGCCTTATAGAGTATGTTACGTCTGCAATGCAAACTGCAATATACGTTGGTAAGGAACCAGCAATATTGCCAGCAGAAAAAAATACATTCATATAACTGGCCAGTTACTTTTTACTGCGATTGAAGTCGTTCCAAATTCATTTATTCAATTTCGTGTTGACATCAAATAAAAACTTTTGGACTGTTGGTTGAAATTTGGAACGACTTAAAATATTTACAAAAGTATGGCCACTTTTATTTAGTTTTCTATCTTGGCGGGAATTTATGGTGAGCAGTTGGGATTTTTCTCACAGTAGCGTAAATAAAATCTATACAGATAAATAAAATTTAAGTGTCTATTTGTAATTCCAAAATTTAAAACCAACTTTTCACTAAATTCATTTAAAAGTATGGGCACTGGCATGAAAAACCCAATTTAAATAAAAACTGTCTGTCTGTTCGTTTTGGCTAATCTCCGGAACGGCTGTACCGATTTTAACGGGACTTTCACTGGTAGTTTCTAGCAGTGGTGCAAGCAAAGTCCTTAAATAGGCACGTGGGCATGGATTTCCCCATGTGAAATTACCTCGATTCTATTATTGTTGCTCGTTATAATGCTTTGCTCTAGTTCACCCTTATGATACTTCACATTCTACGGACATTCATTGTTTGTACTTGCTTCAAAGTTCGCGTATTATTTTTACAGGCAACAATAATCGCATCAAGTGGGTTGCTGTTTTATCTATAAATAAATTCATCCTAAAAAAGTATGTTTAGGTTACAAATTTTAATTACAATAGCTATAATTAAATTAAGAAATAACTTTAATGATTTTTCTGTCTATTTGTATCTCTGAAACGGTTGTGCCGAGTTTAAAAGAACTTGCAATGTTATATTTATTAATGCTATAAGGAGTTCCCAGCACTATTTTAGAAAAATACGTTAAGAGCTTTTATTGTTATAAAGGGTTTTGCAGACTTCGCTCAGATTATCCAATTTAAATTTAAATTAGTTAAACTTACCATTCTTATCAGACTTGTCCATGACAGCTCCTGACGTCAGCACGTTTCACAAATAATGTCTGAACAGTAATCGTATGTACTCAAATCACTGCGTTCTAAATGTAACGTAAATTACTCTAGGTACATATTCACGATCAAAACTTCGGAGTTGATTTATTAGCTACCCTCACACTTTTAAATGGAATATACCAAATTGTCTAGCGAAAATATTTCTTATGTCAGTAAAATATACTGATTGCACGACAACTTAATCAGTCTACCCCACTACACCACACACAGTACCTATACAATATACTTTCATAGAGCAGATACGACCCGAACTTTTTTATGCCCACAAAAACAAATACCTGCTTAGATAAAAATATTTTAGTTATAATATTTTGCTATGCAATCAGTAATTTTGAAGTGAATTCTAATTATTTTTGGATACAAACAGTATATTATTAATCTACTCGTAAATTTAAAAGTGTATTTAACACTTTTAAACTAAGCCCACATTAACTGACTTTGCTCGGAATATGGAGCCTTCATCTCTCTAAAGTATTGTCTATGCTCCTTTTGTACATACACAACACATTTTGAACCAACTAGCTGTGGTTAAATGTGTGTTAAATTTATGCGATTTTGGTTTAGATTAATATAGTATGACAAAGAAGTGTTGTCGAATACTATCAAATATTAGTTACCTATATGTATAATACGTAAAAAAACATTCCTAATAAAAAAAAATGTTTCCTTAATTTCCTATTTAACATAACTGACAGCATAGCGTTCTGTCATTCACAAAAAAAGTGTGCAATGTTGAATACGTGACATTTCCCGACAACCCCTCAAGCAATACAATAAGCCAACTGACGATATAAAGATAGCATCCGATGCTCCGAGAATTGCCTTTCTGCGTTGAATAGCGATTTTGTTTTTGATTGAAGTATAAAAACGCATACGGCTACTTTGTTTCTAGAAATTCCCCGCGTGATTTCTTCGAAACAATAGTGAGGTGTCGTGCGCTAATCACAATTTTATTAAACGGTGGCGCACGCGAACTCGTGTCATTATCAAATTATAAATCTGCATAACCACATGCTAGTGCTGTGCCATTGCATGATTGCGCTATTTTACGACACACGTTGCACCGATATGTAGATCTAAAAAGGCCACTTTAGGAGAATCAAAATGTGATCCGAATATGATCATCGAAATGACAAAATGGTCACTTAGGTGCAATTCATATTATGATTCACGAATGATTACAATAACTGTAGATGTTAGTCCCTAACTAACTTTTTATGATGCTATTTGTCACAAAAGCCATTCATATTTTGTGGACCATTTTAGGAATCTTCATAGGAAAGTGTCAAACACGTGAATTTCGAAATATTAATCATTCGTGAATCATAACAAGAATCACATTATCATTCTCCCAAAGTGGCCTTTTTAGGCCTACTGGTAGGTATGACTCTATTAAAAATACGAAGGGTTTAGAAATATTTTAACGCTCTATTGCAAAGATCTTGACTATATTTCGCATTTTAATTAAAAGTAATTGGTACTGCTAGTTAAAAATATTACACCACCTAGATACTACAGTTTTTTTTATCTTGTTTCTCGTCCAATTTGTATTTATTGAGGTAATTGAAACAACTTGTCAATGTCATCACTTTAATGTTGAATTGAACATTTTTATTTCTATATAAACAGTTTTAAAAATTATTCCCTTATTCAGTTACTACAATTAGTATGACAATCCTCAGACTGCATTTCTCCTCTTAAATAACACTCAACTCGCAATGTACTAAATACAATCTTAATAAGTCACGTGTAAGTAACCTATCATAAATTTTTTGACAGTTTCAATTTCTCAAAAAAAAAACAGAAGAGTTTATGTTTGTCATGTATTTTTTTTAATGTAGATTTACTTTCGGAACTGTCACTTGCGTAGGATTATCAAAGACGCGATAAATGTCTTGTTTTGAAAGATATTTGTCAAATAATATGATTAGGTCTTTTGCAAATAAGTTTATTGTAGGATGTTTTCTTTCGAAAAAAATCTGTGTTCAGGCAAATTAAATGTTTCTGAAACTAGTGTGTTTATATAATTTACAGTATGATAGGTACTAGTCCAGAGGTAGGTACATTATTGAAAGGGATAGCTTGACTTTTTTTTTTTCACTCACATATTTATTGATATTGATATTGATCGACGACACGTGAAAATATCTGGATTTTTTTTATAATCTAGAAATCCAATAATCACCGAACATGTTTCAGCAGTATTTAGAAATGCTTATACAGACTATTAAACTTTAGAAAACCCTTTTTGAAGTCTGTCTAATCAATTTGCTTAGCCACGTGTAACTTAACAGGTGAGTGACAGAAAAATAACACTTAAGAAATAATTATATATTCCTATTATTTTTACGTAGATTGTGTACATTAAGTCTCCATTCAAATACAATCTATAATCATACAAACGTAAATAAATATCCACTCACATTTATTTATCAAAGTATAAAATGCGTTTGTTACAAAATTAAAACAAAAATCGACTATAACAACATCATTTAAGAAAAATAGGACCTTACTTTAGAGCCCGATAGAATACCATATTTTAAACTCGCCATTTGACATTAGAAGGAAACAGCAAATGTCAAATATGAAATGTCAAATATTTTTTTAATCAATGCCTTATATTCTATTCTTAATTCTTTTTGTAATGGCAGTGTCAGCTTACCTCTGCTGGTGACCATTTCTGGAGCTAAAAGTAATTTTAGAGAAAAATGTTCACCGTCAGATTCTAAGTACGAATAATTGAACCGATAGTACTATTGTAAAAAACACCAACAGTTAATATCGTAACTATATTCCTATACGTTTTACTGGAATGTAAGTTTGAAGAAACGTTTTTACATACTTAGCTAGGACCTTACACTGTTCTATTGACACCTGTCAGCTGTAGTTTAAAAATGTCATGTGTAAATTTCCAAGATAATTTGGGCCCAATTATTTATGTAACTTTAAGACTGCTCTTAATTGCAATGCGTTACTTTCTGTAAAAGCAAATAATTTTTTGGAAAATAAAGTAATATAGCTGCCACAATACTTTGTATAAGAAATAACTAAAGTTATGAACATAAAATGAACAGATAAACATGCACACAACCAAATGCATAATAATCGCACAATATCACCTTAAAAAATACTTGGGGGAAAAAAAACAATGAACTAAAAAAAAACACAAATGTTATTGATAAGAATGTTTGAGCTTCAATTAGACAAAATTGAATTTGAAAAGCACTTTCTAAGATGAAGAAGCAACATGTTCTTTAAAATAAAATGAAAGTTCTCTAAGAAATTGTAAAAAAACATTTAAATAAATACAATTTTGGACGGCCGACAACCAATAAGTAAACTTAGGGAATTATATTGGTCAGTTACTAAAGAAAATTATTAGGTTAGGATACACAGACTATTGTAGTCTTCATAAACACATCCCGAAGAAATTTGCCCATACAACGGTTAGATTACACATTAATCTTACATTTCGTTGATATGCATAGTGATAAGACACCTTGAATATTCTCTAACTTTAACCATACAAAAGTTAATTAATACGTTGGACATTATACCTACCTTTCAATGTACATATTTACACTTAATATAAATAGAAATATGCTGCCATCCTTTATAGCCGTTGAGTCATAATAATGGGACACATTTTCGTTTAAACACAAATCAAGTACATTTTCAATCAACGCACCAAAAATATTTTCAAAGTAAAAAAAAGAATGTTCATTACTTTATTATATAGTCACAATACATAACTTATAAACTATTAAATATTGGAATCACAGTACGAGCCGGGGATACCTACGTCATGATTGAAATGCCTAACACCTGTTTTTATAAGCTGCCGTTTCTAATAATACCCCTAAAATGATAATTCATAACGCTACCTAAATCACGCACACGGAAAAGTAAAAAACACTTCTAAAGAAATTGCTTTAAATTTGAAAATCGTTTGACAAAATATTATTTAAGGGGGTTCTTGGTATTCCATGACAAGGGCTGGTACGTACGTGGCGTTAACTTAAAACTAGAAAAAGAAATAATAATGGCACTAAAATTTACAAGTCATTGTTCAAATATCGCTGACATTAGCGACAAATTACCACTTAATGAAAGCCATAACCGTAGCTTCATAAATTAATAATAATACAAAAATATTTTAATAGGTACAAATTAACCTAACCATTAATTCTTATGCATGTCGTACAAAATTCAATATTTTTATCTATTAAATTAGATACATTATCAGTAATAATTTAGGCGCATCTACAATGATGCCTAAATTTTACAATACGATTCAGTCAATTTCTTAAAACGTACTAAAAATCGCTCCATTGAAACCTTACAATTTACGACATATGGCTTTCCTCAATCGATTTAAAAATGAATAAGTTTTTTCCATCTAAATAGGTCATAATGATACGTTTTTAAATTTAAAAATCTTTGAGGAATTCCTTAAATTCCTGACTTCTTTTTCGTATTTCAACGAAACAAAAACGACAACAAATCACAGTCCTGAGTGTTTGTTATTCAGAACCGTTATCAATTACTAAAACAATGACATGAGATGTTGAGTTTTTAATTATTTAACAAAAATAAGAACTTAATTAAATCGTAAAAGTAGCAATCAAGGGCTGAAGTAAAATGAAAGGGCGCACCTACTTTACACTATTTGGCCAGTATAAGGCAACGAACAATAAATTCCACTTGCAAGCTCAAATTGTTATTACTGCAATACTAATTCAGAAATTCGGAACTTTGATACTATATCCAGATTATTGCTTTTACAATAACAACTACACCTTTGCGAGATGTTACCAAAAACATTGACATCTTGCAAATGATAACCGGAGTAACATTAACCTATTTGCTTTTAAATTACGGTATAAATAATTTAAAATGCGTATTTTACGTAAACACAAAAAGCATCAAATATTTGTGTTGGCGTATATTGGCCAAACGCGTAGAGTCAAAGTTTGCACACAATCAAACGGTGGGTCCAGAATGTCACATCGAAATAAAATGCCATGAAGCGATAAGGCATCTCGAAGCTTGGTCTTGCGTAACACCAAGGAGGCACTGGGCATAATGGCCCTTATGTAAGAGTCAATAAGAGTCAGGCTACACGAGCCAGGCGCGGTGCTAGCACCAAGATTCCTCGTGTGGTCTGTCGTCGTCGGAATCGCCGTACATATCGGCCAGCTTGCGGAAACGGGGCCCGAATGTTGATAGGTAGTTGAACTTAAGGTCGCCGTCATCTGTACCTGAGGAGGGTAATTAATTTTAAGTAACATTTATCTTCTGTGAAGAAGGTTCAAATTGAAATGGCATATTTTCCACAGCCATAACACTCACTCTGAAAAAAATTCTTCAGGCGTTCCTTGAAGGAAAGAATGACAGAACGAAATTCCAGTTTTGTCAAACTGGAATTTCGTTCTGTCATCTTTGATGGAATCAGTGAGGAGTTTCACTATCAATCACCGCTAGAAAGTGCTGTAGCGAGTATAGATGAGGAAAATTATGGCAAACTTGTGATAGGGGTACTGTTACTACAAACTCACGACAAGGTGGAGACGAACATCGACAGAACGGCTGAAAATACTTACAACTAGCCAGCGATGATAAAGAGCCACTAGTGTTGCCATCTCCCTCGTACGCGTAATGACGGACGTCATCGTACGGGTTAATGTCTGGATCACGATCCAGGACGGATTTCTTGTCGTCCAGGAAACCAGATATATCTGGTGCAGCTCCCACTAAACCTGTACATAATTAAGGAAACATTATGGTTGCGTCGGAACAAAATAAATGACAAATCATAAACAAGAGTTAAGTATTTATATTAGGACTAGCTACCCGTAACTTCTTCCACAAATGTTTTTAAGTAAAGATGTTTTTTGTGGAAAGGAAGCAGCTTTCTCGTTTTCTATGCAATGCAATTTGAAAATGCTTTGATCATCTGACAAACCAGAGGACATTTTTTTCCATTTTATAATATCAATATGTACATATAGATGTAATAATTGAGTGCATAGTAATTTCGTTGTCCATCAGTCGCCTGAGTATCCTATACAACTTGCTGAAAACAACTTTCAAGGAACTAGGCTGTCAAGCTGAACAATCCTTCAGGTATTTACTGAGAACAGGATTATTTTCTTTATTCACTTTAACAAAAAATAAAGCTCCTACACTACACTCGCATAAAAGAGAGATAATACTGAAACGCTAGAAACCTCACTCTTAGATAAACCGTTTGATATTGGAACAGCGTTATTTTTTCTATTATACCCCCCGATTCTCGCCGTTTTCCCCCGTTTTCTATCGCTCTTGACCTTAAAGTTCAAACAGGGTCAGAGTGAAAAATGGAAATTTAATCTTCATTACATTTGTTCGGGATCGGGTTCGTACTCTTTGAACCCGTTCCGATTTGGGCGATATTAGATTAATGTAGGTAAAGCGGCGTATGTAGCCCCGTATTGCGGGATCGAGATTGATTTTGGCGAATATTTTGTTCAAAATGGAGTACCTAGATTTAAAAGTTTAGTGGTTATCGACATTCATGCCTTACCAGGGCCTAAACTAAGCAAATTACTTACATTTCCAAACAATAAGTATGCTGTGTTAATTAAGCCAACTCAACAAACATTACACATCAGAAAGTTTTACATGGTATATGTTGTTTTGAAACCCATACACTGCAACTATCATAAATAGTTGTTATAGCCTTCTTAGATAAATGGGCTATCTGATACTGAAATAATTTTTCAAAGAGACCATTATTTCCTGAGATTAGCTCGTTCAAGCAAACAAACAAACTGTTCAGCTTTATATATTCAAGTATAGATATAGATTTTTTTTCATATCTTCATGCAAAGATCAATACAATACAATCAATATTGTTTTTTTCTTTCCAAATGACAAGTGCAGATCTAGCTAGCTACAAAGACTATTTAAACGACTTTTGAGCGCATTAATGTTCAGTAGTAATTTTTTGGGTTAGTTAAGCGCTAGCGCAATTAAAATCAAATCTAGCACAGTTCACTCCACTCGCTGAGCGCTCAAAACTCGTGACGGTACCCGTAATCTTACCTCTCCCCTGCATGAAGACATCGGTCTCCGGCGGCGGGCCGTCGTACATCTGCCTCAAGACATGGAGATCATAGCCAGCGTCTCCCTCGCCGCCACCCTCGTCTTCATACGCTATGATGTTCTCTCTGATATCATCGAGTTCCTTCTCCGCCCATGCGTCTGCGCGCCTACGGTGGACCACCACTGCTAGTAATAGTACTGGAAGGAATAAGCATCATTAGAATTTGTGTTTTACAGTCGACACGTAAGATACCAACATTATAATGATAGGAAAAACGACTGTGTCATCACATATACACGAATATAAGATTTTACCAAGCGGTCTAGATAAAATTTTTGAAAAAATTACGTTTGTTTCTGCGAGCGTGAGGGTTGTCACTGTTGAAGTTTTTAAGATTTAATCCACAACTTACTGCCAAAGGAATATCTATATGAATTTTAGACAAATTAAAATGTCTGTAAAGCACATAAATGACGTATCGGTCACGACGAGTAACCCCTTAATGACATTACGCCAGGGTCGTTTGTTATGTCGTAGATGTGCACGTCCTAGTGAATGTGTCGCATCGTAGGATTGGTTTGTAGATTCCGTACTGTTTGTACGCTTATATGTATACTGTGTAAACGTTGAGTAATCGCTTAGTTTCGATTCTATTGTAAGTTGCTTTGGAGCACGTGAAGTAGGGCTGCGTCACACCATCGCCTCACCATACGAATTTAGCATTGCAACAACCATGCACACCCAGCAAGATTGATTGACGCTGTCCCTGTCGTTCCTGAACAACTTTATACTTATTATACAAATACAAACTCTATTTCAATATACTTACTGATTAAAATAGCTATGCACACTAGAATAGCGACGAGGAAGTTAGTATCGATGCCAAACGTGACGGCTGTGAACATACTACGCTGGCAGCTCGGGTCCGCGTTCCTGTGCACCGATGGCTCGCCCAGGTTATACATCTGTTGGAGATTACACCTTATTAGCTTTGGTTAACAGTCATTTTCGATTGATAGGTATTAATGTTAAAATCGGTTTATAGCTTTTTTTCTACCTACTGTTAAACTCGGTCTACTTTTCTTGTAAGAATTTTTCAACAGTAGGTACAAGTAACGAGTTATGAGTGCTGTCTCTATCTGCCTGTATGGTCTGCGATACAAATAAAATTCAAGCGCAGTTACAGCCACTATTTTCGCTGAGCGCTCTTATTACGAGTTTTGCATCGTCTTCGTAATCTACTCGATAGCGACAATATTTGGCATGTGAAAGCGGTATGGAGTGGACTAAATAAAACTACATTAAAAAAAGATCTAAACCCCTCGGCACGCTAAATAAGTATACAATCGAGTCAGGTATTTATATCTGGGCCAGTAGCTCTTCAGTGTCATTTGCAGCAATAAGACAAATCCATTGATGCAAGAGGTTCTGGCTTCAGGCCACAAAGGAACAAACATACACACACATACTGACTGATACATAGACTAGCTTTCGATTATTGTGTGCGTCAAAGCCGAAACGCATGGCGCATAGAAGCTCAATATCGACAATATTTGCTGAGAAAATAGTCTTTGCTGACCGGAGCGCGCTAAAGTGATGTGATGTCATTTGAATTTGAATTTATTGTGTGAGCTAATCAAGCTCCAACAATAAATAGGTCCTTATAAAGGAATTTGAATTATATCTTCGTATTTTATTACATTTGTCATAATATAAAAAAAAATATGTTTATGGGAATATATTACATAACTACCTGTGCCCGCGTAGATTTTAATTTTGTAGTTTCCCGCGGATCCCTAATGTTTTTTAAAAATCTAAGTTACTCCTTGTAACATAAGCTATCCGTCAGAGAAAGTCCCGTTAAAAACCGTCCAGCCGTTTCGGAGATTACCCGGAACAAACAGCCAGACAGACAGAGAAAAATTAAAAAAATTGGTTTTTCTATGTCAGTACCGTGTATACTTTCATATGTATTTAATGAAAAACTGTTATTTCCAGTTACAAACAGACACTTCAATTTTATTTATCTGTATAGATGTAGATAAACTTTTGATTTTGGGAAGGAAATGCTTATTTAAAAACCATCAAGTAATTTGCATACTAGCTTGTGTGGCAGTTAGATTCACGAATAAAATTGTCATACCCTTATTCAATCCTAAGGGTGTTAACAAACACTTTCACAATAATAATATATCTCTCTCTATAATATCAACGTTATGCTGATTACTTAAGCTAGCTCTACTAAGAATTTCAATTTACCGCGGAACTATTCAGTTCGATTTATACATTAATGTTTTCGTTGTGAATATTTTATTTTCTTTATTAATCTCGACTTGGAAACCAGGTCTTTTGGTACCAGCCTCGATATTTGAAATACAATTCTAATATTATTTAAAAGGGTTATTTAGAGTTGTTGAAGCGGAAATGTCTGAATAACTTAGTTTTATAGCATAGTGGTGCAAACTATTTAAAGCCGAAAAGTTTAGGTTTTAGTGGGGAATGTTAAATGTGTTTCAAATTATGAAACAGAGAAATACAGAGACGAATAAAATAAACATAGAACTAGTTTTTTATGAGATGAAAGTATTTTTAATTCTACAATCCTTTTGTTAAAAACAACAAAAGGATTGTAGAATTAACTTAAAAATAAAATGTATTAATTGTAGAAACCTATTAATGACGTTTGTAACGACAGGACTTATAATTTCTCAAATTGAATTGTACGTCGTAACGTAGCATGACATATATCTTGGCATAAATTGCCAATTCTTTTAGAAGCCACACAATTATATTTACACAAATATTTTTCAATGTAGCGTTACATCTGTAACTTACGAGATCGTCCGAAAAAGGTTTCACTTAGTAAATTCAGCGAATTCCAGAAAAAAAAATACATTAGCCATCCAATCTTGTAATACTGTGCGATTTATTTGAGGAAATTACGTTTCTACTACTCACATAGTCGTTGTAAGTAAAATTGCTGATGCAGCCGACAAAGTGCTGATTGGTTGGTACGTGGCCCCAGCTGAATGTACGCGCGAGGTTATCCAAGTCGACACTAGCGCCACCTAGTTGTAGAGGGCCGTTCACTGTGGACAAACGAAAATATGACTTAAGTTGATGCAGCAAAGTGCAAAACTTGTTTGCATTATATTCGGACGTTCTTTTTGAATACTTATTAGGTAGATACACGTGTTTGCAAAGGCGTTTGCGTTATGCATGATATTTGAATTTGGACAGTATAAATAGCAAAAGAAAATTCAGCATATTTACTTATCGTTTATGGCAGTTTCATCTCCCGCATGATATAAAGTAGGTAATCGAGCGATATATTTATAATGATATAGAAATTACAACTTAACTGTTAAAGAAGACAAAGGATTGAGGAAGACGGTGTGATCTGTTACATATAATTTTGTTCTCAGTCTTACGCAGGCTTGCTTACTTTATTTTCATTCACCATTAATCTCCTGTTGTACCAGAAGGGGTGAAGAACGAACCTAGCTACATTCTTAAAATGGGAAGGTTAAATACAAACACGAGGAAGTACTCGAACTTGCGACCTATGCAAACCGTGCAGTTGCTCTGCCAACTGACCTACTCGTAATATCACATGCGTCCAATTTTCCCTTCCGCTATTTTTTGCGGTTCATAAGCCGCCTTGTGCCATCTGCTGTCTGTTTTATATCTACTTATATAATACAGAATAGCTCACCGTTCAAAATCTCCCTTGGTCCCGTGGGTGCAGCAAGGCTCATACAAGTGGACAACTTGCACCGATCCACGAACATCTCGATGGAACTCCTCATCAGAACTATTTCAATGAGATGTGGCTTCCCATCCGCCACCTGGACTACGCTGTTATTGAGTCTCGTTGTTCCTGAACCGTAGTTCACTAGTAATACTGGGAATCCTTCTACGAGCTCCAGAGACATGAAATCTGTTGACAAAATGTACTTGTTAATGTAGTTGTAAGACTTGAGAAAACTTATTAGTAAATAGGTATCTAACCAATACATCTTCTATGCAGATAACTCATAAATAAAATTGAAGTGTCTGTTTGTAGTTCCAAAATTCTATTCTACCAAATGCAAATGAAAATATACGGTACCGACCTAAAAAACATTTATTTTAAAATTTTCTCTGTCTTTCTGTATGTCTGTTTGTTCCGGATAAGGACCGATTTTAACGGGACTTTCACTGGCGTATTGCTGATGTTACGAGGAGTAGCTTAGGCTTTAAAAACTATGAAATTAAGTCTACGCAAGTGAAACCACAACACATTTAGTATGAACCATAGATACATAAACAAGAAAGCCACGAACAACAATCCCAAAATAATATTGTACGTAATCAAAGAATTATGAGGTGTAGTCATAATTTGGAACCTATCACGCGATGACGATGTCCATAAATCATCACGAACACGCCTGTCAGTCATTACGTGATCATTAAAAAATCATTACACACTCCATCAGAATATTGGACATGAATTGAAAGCACAATAGCTTTCCGTATGTAACAAATTTTCACAAATGCAGTTACGTTCAAAGTTTTTTTTGAGTGTTTTCGTTACGCCTTCTCGAGATACGACAAAAGTCGATAGATAAGTTGTCGATGAAATACTAACTTTAGACCGCTAGTAACCAGTGTTACTGGCTCATGAATGTGATTGTTTAAGAATGTTATCATATTAATAGTAAATGCACTTAGATAATCAGAACTTCTGGCGTGTAATTTTAATGATTTTTTAATTACTGCGAGTCAATAATATAGATAATTAAAAAGCCAATGCTACCAGATTTACGATAGCAGTATAGTCATATGACTGCCAAAAATCAATGTACATTTGAGAGACTTATTCTTCATGTGCATTCTGGACAAAACATACAAGCACTTTAAATTAAGTTGGGAAAATGTATCAGGTTTTTTTTCTGTAAGTTTTGACTTGAACAAAACAAATATTCAAGATTGAAAATATTACTACTTAATAACAGTGTGCCGGCTGTATAATATATTGTTTAGCTAGAGTAATATTCAATTACACTCTTCAAACAAAAATATCGATACAGCAAACTGCAGTAACAACACTAATCCCGCCAGAGTCCGAAGTAGAAAATAAAAAGCGGCATTTTCGCCCGGAATAGGCGTCCATTGTGAGTTGGTAAGGAAATCATTACTCATGTAGTTACGCCAATCCGTTGTGACATATTCATTGTTGGCAACATTGTTATTCAAAAGTCGAATGCTAGTTAGTTCGCTCGCTTCGCTTTATTTTATCGATCTGCGCCATATAAATGAAAGCGCTTATTCTGCAATACGCCAGCTGTTTTTTTTGTAATATTATGTAATAAGTTTAACAATAATTTTGAGAGAAATATGTCCTTCTAAAGACTACTAATCTATACATCTACACAGATAAATAAAATTGAAGTGTCTGTTTGTAATTCCAAAATTACAGCTTTTCACTAAATGCATATGAAAGTATACACGCTACTGACTTTTTCTCTGTCTGTCTGTTTGTCTGTTTGTTCCGGGTAATGAAACGGCTAGACGGATTTTAACGGGACTTTTACTGGTAGGTAGCTGATGTTTCAAGGAGTAACTCAGGGTACTTTTATTTATCAAAAATATTAGGGTTCCGCGACAATAAGGGTAAAACTAAATCTACGCGGGTGAAACCGCGGGGCAGTGGCGTGCATTGCATATAAGCAGAAGTTACAATTTGTGATCAATGAATGCACTCGTGTCGTGTCTGTGTCTGTTTATGTTCGAATGTGTATCTTTGCTAAAACGTATGTACCTACGCCACGACACATAGGTATGTACTTAAACTGCCTACCTGCCTACTTATTGTTTTTGCCTACCCCTCTGAAAATCCAATGCACGCCCCTGCCGCGGGGCACAGAATATAAAAAAAGTTTCTAAAGTATACAAATGGTGTGTAGTGAAATGTAGTTGAAAACAAATGCTTGAAAATTACTTTTCTGGTTATAAAATAAAAAATAGTACCTAACTCACTCTCCTATAAGAAGGAAGGCTAAGCAATGTTCAAGAAAAGGTGTCTGACCTTTACCCCCTAATACATGAGGTCAAATAGATAGCACTGGTCGAAAAAAACGATGACATTATCAAATTAACTCAACGAAAATTTTAACAATTTTTTTTTATTTTACTGTCTGCCTCAAAAACTTAACCCGAATTATGTACATACATTGAACATTTTTATTTGATAACAGTGCCAAGTGAATTTAACATAAATTAGTACAATCCTTTGCGCTATACAGCCACGCTGTACTTAGCCAGATTGGCAATTTGGTGTGTGACAGCAGAAGTATTTGGGGTGCCACTCAATTGCAAGGGCAATTGATTGGGGAACTGCAACTTTACTTTGCATTTAATGCTGAAAATACATTGCAGCTTCATGTCAATGAAAATTAACACCTACGTTGTGCTAATATAGTGAAAAATGAAAATGAAAATGATTTATTCAGTTTAGGCCCTGGTAAGGCACTTATGAATGTCGAGGAATTTACCACCGGTTCGGAAACTAGCCTTCTGAGAAGAACCGGCAAGAAACTCAGTCTATTCAGAAAGGGAAGTAATAGGTTGGAGTTTTTTTCTCATTTTATTTATATCTATACGTACGACAAACAATCAAATGTCAAACTCGCTGTCAAGTTTAAAAACAAATGAGATTAATAATTGTCATAACTTTCAATACTCTTTAAAGTAACGGTTTATTCTAAAAGAATAATAAAATAGGTCTTAAATACTCTGTGATGGCAAAAATACTTTTAATTATGTCTGTTATAATGTCTAATCATAAACTTAAATTAAATTACTACATGTTAATAATGTTACGTAATATTTCTCTCTTAACAACTTGTAGGTTAATTTATGTTATGTCTGTGGTTAATACTATTTAGATATCTTATTATTTATGCTAAACAATCTGCGTCTCATTATGTGGGAAAAATAAACTTTCTCACTTATGTACTCTTTTAAAAATATAATTCTTTGTCAAAAATCAGTGTTACCTTGAACATCCAACAGCGGGTTGTGCTTCAAGGGCCCCACGTAGAAAATAAGGCTGTTCCTGGAGTGTGACGTCACAGTCAAGGTCACGTGACCCTCGTGACAAGCCGGCGGGGAGGAGTACATCGCCCACCCATCCCCATGGAAGCCTATGGAGGTTTGTTCACAATGCGGCCCTAACAAGCCTTCCGGGCATTCGCACTTGTCCGCAAACGGTGTACCTGTGAACAATGGTATAAGTTATTTGTGACCAGAGGCTTAACATGGATCAACATTGGGTGGTGGAAAATCACGAGTTTTTCAAGTTGTTGAAAATTCGAATACTCTGACAAAACTCAACTCCGTATTTGGAATAAAATCATAATTAAGGCTTAAAATAATGCAAAATAAATGCTTCAATATTTTTATGCTTGTAACGTGAATTATTTTTCAAAAACAAATGGTGTTATAATATCAGCTACCGGCCAGTGATAATCCCGTCCAAATCGGTCCAGTCATTTGAGAGGTAAGGCGGCCCAGATACCTACATACAGACAAACATCTAGACCCAGACAAAAAATAATTGATAAATTAATGGTTTTTTTAGTAAAGCTGCAATTTTGAGAACAAATAGACAGTATAATTATATTAAACTAGCTGTGCCCCGCGGTTTCCCCCGTGTAGATTTAGTTTCATCCTTATGGTCGCGGAAACTTAATATTTATAAAAAAAATGAAAGGCTGCCTATGTCCTTTCTCAGGGTCTAAAAATTGTCTGTGCCAAATTTCATCAAAATCGGTTGAGAGGTTTAAGCTGGAAAGCGTAACAGACAGACAGACAGAGTTACTTTCGCATTTATAATATTAGTAGGGATTGTTTAATCTATGAAATATATGTCCTGCTACGAATATCATCTATATCTATCTATACAGATAAATATAATTGAAGTGTCTGTTTGTTATTCCAAAATAACAGCTTTTCACTAAATGCATATGAAAGTATACACGATACTGTCACTAAAAAAACAAGTTTTAAAATTTTTCTCTGTCTTTCTGTCCGTCTGAACAGACAGATCTGTCTGTCTGTTTGTTCCGGGTAATCTCTGAAACGGCTGGACCGATTTTAACGGGACTTTCACTGGCAGGTAGTTGATGTTTCAAGGAGTAACTTAGGTTACTTTTATTTATTAAAAATATTAGGGTTCCGCGGCAATATGGAAGAAACTAAATCTACGCGGGTGAAACCGCGGGGCACAGCTAGTTGGTTAAATAAAAACGATTGCACTGCAGCTATTTACAAGTTCGTAAAGTTGAAAACAAACTGAAAATGAACCGCGAGCTCTACAAATAAATTTCACTTTACACGATTTAAACCGGGCTGTATCGTCCCTAATTTCTTCAAAATTATTGTCGTTAACAAAAGCGACCTTAATACATGTTCACTAGGGTCGTATATTAAACGTAGATAAATTCCACGCCTTATTCGACTAGTGAAACGAGAAGAATCTAGCCTCTATTTTTCTCAGTAATTCGCTTGAATATCTTTACATTGTGTACATTATCTCATAAAACGTATTATACAAATAGGTTTTTGTCTTAATTTCTTGTATCTTTGCGAAATTAATTTCAAATCCTAATTTATTCTTCTTTACATTATTTCTTTGTTAGGAAATTTAATTTATTTCAGTACAAAAGAACCTACTCACTTATGCCAGAGCAACTAACAATTTATTTTTGTTCAGATTATAATTCAGTCTTAATTAATTAGATGGTATTGCTATGATTTATATTTTGTAAATTATTCAATGTCAGCTTACCATCAGTGTACCACGAATAGGTACGTTCTAACGTCGTGGCTTGACGTCTTGCGTTTTTATGTATGGAGACGTAAAACTACCCACACAAGCCGCTTGGGGCGTTTATTAATGTTCCAATACAAAATAACGAAAATACGCAGGCGATATCGTCAACGTAAAAACATGTTAGAACCTATACTTGGGGCACAGGTGGACTATAGGTTTATTTATGACGTTACCTAGTAGAATAAAATTTGAACTGTAGCAAACCGTCTGTATTCGGTACTGAGTAACGGGTACCTTATCTAGTTCAATAATTATCTACATACGTATATATATAAGACGACAATCCGACACGACGGGAGAGAGACCAGTAGGCCTAGACAAAGTAACATTCTCTCGCGCTTGCGCTAACGCTAGCGAAAAAAATTAATGGAAATTACATAAAGCAGTCACATGACATATGTCATTCCCGTACATTTTGTATCGTTTCTACTAGCGAAGCGTGAGGATAATGTTATTTTGTCTACAGGCCCAGGCGTAGGTCCAACAGCTTAACGTGCTTTTTGAAGCTTGGGGCCGGCAGCTTCTTAGCGTTTTTATTGTTGATTCGAACTTGCGTAGCTTACGTAGCAGGCAAGTGTTCAAACCACAAGGCCACCACGGCGCTTTTTACTTGTACACTTATAAAAATAACCTTTACCTCCATTCAAGCAGACCAACGGCTCCTCCACGTCACAAGTACACTCGGACTCAACCCTCGCAGAGACGCCTACAAAGCTGGTAGTGTTAGTGTACACTGACAGAGGTACGTTGTTCTTCATGAGAACGTTCCGACACGAATCCTCGCACTGCTCCTTCTCTATCAGACACTCGTCTATTTTCACCATGTAAATCTTCGCTTGTAGCTCTTCTTCCAACTGCAAAGAGTTCAAATTGGTTAGATTATTTCGTTTGACTTGTAATTTTATTTAGGGATTTTTTCAATTATGAATTGGATTTTTTTTGCGAATTATACTTTTTTTTTTAATTACTGTTTAGTGAGATTATTTACAGACCATATTATAAACTATAAATAAATGTTTGTAAGCATACATCTACTCAAGAGTCCTCAATGGGGCAAGCAGAGTCCTGCTTATGCACTTAAGATGAATTAGCACTATATATACATCTTTAGATTAACATATTACATGTTAGTATATAGTATAATCCAAGTATAGGTTTAACTTTTTTAAACGTCACATTCCGACATCCTGGGAATTCAACCACAATCCGCTCCAAAGAAGTATAAACACATTTGAACCCACACTAATACGTACCGAAACTCAACCTATATTTGGGTCACGCGAAATTTATTCTAAAGTAAGACAAAATAAGGTACCTTTTCCTGTATTCCAATGACCATGCTATCCAGCTTCTCAGCTGGGTAGTAAGGCGAGCCATGCGCTGAAAACCGTACGTCCAAGAACGCATCTTTGACTGTCTGTTTGTTTAGAACTGTGAAGACATCCACGTTGTCCATCGAAGTATTGTAGAGCTCTGACAAACGACGGTGTAGTTTGTCTTTTTTACTCGTACCCTGTGGGAAAGAGAGGTATATTAAAATATTATTGAAATGTTTTATCTTGCTCTGCTTGTTTTTCATAGGTTTAATTTTTAAGTAGGAATCATAGAAGCATAAGTATTTGTTTTAAAACTACTGCGGCGGCCTAACGTCATAGTTTTAAGCAGAGAGTATTAAGGACTTCTGAGCATTGACGTATCATTTTGTGATACTAAAATGAAACATATGTGGCATATGTTGAGGCTATTATATGCGGAGGCTAGAATATTATATAAATCGGCCAAAAGGCTTCCATACCGTTACTTATAAAAACATGCAAGGAAACACCTTTATTGTATAGGAGCCTCCTTAATATTATTCGTATTTTATTGATTTTTTGTATTTGCTGATATAGCGGCAACATTATCTGTGAAAATGTCAACTGTCTAACTATCACGGTTCATGAAAAACCTGTTGACAAACAGAAGTCTTAGTAATAGGGTCCTGTTTCATACCCTTTGGGTACGGAACGCTAAAAAACAATATCTCTGCACGTGAGTATTAATTGTCCCCAACTTGGACTAATTAGCGACTCATATCCCCAGAGCTCTGTTGTAAACTCGTAGCACAATGCCACACTACACATACGGGCCCAATTACTCGTAACTCAAGTCGTAAACTACTCGGATCTTTTGCGAGCTCACTAGGCCAAGGTCCACAAACATTTCACACGAGGCATACATTACCGGTGTAATACGTAAGTTTACAGTGAGTAAGGTTTTAGTAAGGTAGGGTGGGATGACGTTATGCGAAAGACTGCAGGCAGATGCTGAATGACATTTACTAAAAAGCTGTTAGTTTGGAATTACAAACAGTCACTTCAATTTTATTTATCTGCATAGATATAGATGTATAGATGTATAAATTTACAGTAATGACACTTACGTCAGCCTCGGGAACAATGAACTCCTCAGCAGTGATGTTGACGAAGCGAATGGAGCCAGACTTGTCCACGGCTTCCTCGGGGATCTCTTTGATGGTGACGTTCACAGTCGCTTCCACCCAGTGGAATGGTACCAGCGGTTCCTTCTCTTCAGTTACCTGAAAACATTACAACTTATTACTCAAGAAAGTATATGCATAATATGAGAAAGGGATGCCGTGGGGTTTATGTAGAAACCTGCTCTGCTACGCAAGCAAGCGACGCGACAATATAATAGGTACTTATGTGCAGTGATTTCACACCACGTGCTTTACGGTGAAAGAAAACATCGTGAGGAAACCTGCATATGTCTGAGAAGTAATTTAAAGACGTATGTATAGTGCCCGGGACGGCGATAGACTCACCATCTGTCACGTTGGCACTTAATCATCTTCGGTGAAAAGTGGGTGTTGTTATTACAACAGCTCTGCCGTCTCCTTGGGGGAATACAGACGTGAGCATTTGCATGTATGTATGTTCACGCCATATTGTAGGCAGGTACACCCACATTTCACCAGATTGTTTAAATAGCTTGTAAATAGGGGGCAAGTGTATTGCCATTATTTTACTTGTATTGCCATTATTACCGGGCACAAATCCATACATACAATACATACATACAATGTAACTAATTACTTACATTAAACCGTAATAAATAAGTGCCGTTCGGTGTTCCCTCCTTCATGGTGATCATGCCAGTGTTGCTATGTACGTCGAAGTAAGGGCTCCTCTGTTCATACGAGGGAAGCCACATGAATCTCTTGTCTGGCAGGTCCCAGTCGTCCGGGTCGTCGACGAACACTCGCCCGATCTCCGTGTCTGGCGCTTCGCCCTGGTCAAAAAGAATAATATTAGAAACATAATAATATTAAAAACCTGATGAGTTTGTTTGTTTGGTCGAATGTAATCGTAGGAATTGCTTTGATTTGGAAAATATTCATTTCGATTAATAGTTCATTCATCGAGGTTTTAGGCTTTATAACATCACGCTGCGACCAAAAGGAGCGAAGCAACAACGGAAAATATTACTAAAACGGGAAGAATTATCACTAAGTAACATAGTTTTTACGCGGGTAAAACCGCGAGGCACAGTTTGTGAGAGATAAAAGAAAAAGATATGAGGTTGCTTTTAAAAAGTTCCAAAGAATAACATTTATAAAACAGTTTAAAAAGAGAACCGTTTTTGCAGTCGCAATTGAGAGGTAATTATGTTTCTAAACCTTCGTGAATCAGTTTAATTTTAGTATGAAACAAATATAAATTATATCTAGTAACATACACATATAGACAAAAACAATCTTCAAAAGCCTTCTCGAAAGGGTAGGCTGAAGAAGTGAAGAGCAGAAGTAAAACATCCACGTATTACTAAAGTTACGACTGTCACTGTAATAGTTATTTGTTATACAAGAGTGCAAAGTTGCTTTTTAACCGCGTGTTCAATTTTGATGGCCGAGCAAGCGAAGGATTCAAAATTAGAATCCTGAGCGTTAGCGAGGGAATCAAAAGAGCACGAGGTGAAAAATCTTTGCACTCGAGTGCAACACGTAACTTTTCATTCCACCTCAGCGAGGAAATGACTAAATGAAAAAAAAAACGTTTACAATCACAAGATAGGTACACTTTTATTTCAGTTTAGGTATTAATTACTACATTATGACAGGTAAGTATTACAGAATAATCTTTAAATTATAACAATACTAAGGTATAATTAAGAAAAAAATTTAATTCTCAAACTTAGTGCACACGATGTTCTAAATTCAATTTACTTTATCCTCTAGAGAATAAAAACGGCTTTTCCACTCAGATATTGAAGATTAAAAATACTCTTTCCGAGATGGTGGGATGAAAAATATATTCCATCCCTGTCACTCAAAAAAGGACCATAATATAGAATAGGATAGATATATTCTGAAAGGCATAAAACGTAGCTCGCTCACTGATCGCTAGTATCGCTACTTACACTCGACAAGTCTTTCGGTTTATGACGAGTATCAAAACAGAATTAAGCTAATATATTCCAGCACACGACTCCAAATAAGCTATTCCATGAATACCTAAGTTTGGATGTGTAAATCGCTCGCTAGAGTTTACTACCGGCACGGAAGCTTTTATGGAAAAACAATAAACTGAGGTGGCATTTCAGCGGCGACGCGCCCCACTCATCTATACAGATAAATAAAATTGAAGTGTCTGTTTGTAATTCCAAAATAACAGCTTTTCACGAAATGCATATGAAAGTATACACGCTACTGACACAAAAAAACCAAGTTTTAAAAAAATTCTCTGTCTGTCTGTCTGTCCGTCTGTCTGTCTGTTTCCTCCGGGTAATCTCTGAAACGGTTGGATCGATTTTAACGGGACTTTCACTGACGGGTAGCTGATGTTACAAGGAGTAACTTAGGCTACTTGTATTTATTAAAAATATTAGGGTTCCGGGACAATAAGGATGAAACTAAATCTACGCGTGTGAAACCGCGGGGCACAGCTAGTTCTTCAATACAAATTTTGGTTGCATAAGGCGATATTTTCCGCAGTATTGAGGAATATTGTCTATTGTAGATTCTGAACTTGGCATACATAAGCGAAAACAATACACTTTTTACTTCTTAACCTAATATTGTAGCTGACAGTCTTACCCCTCTTATATACCTTTGTTTATAAGGTGTCGTACGTAGTAAGCACGAGCAAAGCACCACATTGAGTCGTTCTATATTTATCCATTGCTATATTATATCCATATTCCAGGGCCTTCTGCCACTCTCACATGTCAACTCGTGAAAAAAACGTCTGTCAGAAAATATTCGTATCTAATTAAAATGATTAAAGTTAGCATTAAAGTCTTTCAACAACTGCGCTTATTCTTCGACCTTATCAGTTTGCTCCTTCGGAGATCTTTAAATTATAGTCTGAAGTTTAAAGTGTGGTAGATTGTTTGCTTTTTCAATAAAATATACGAAATGAATATTAATGTTTCGCAATTAACTCTGTAATGTTTAAGAGCATCATATTTAAAATAAAGCATTATAAATAGCCAAAATTAACGATTAATTAACCATCTGTGCACTATTTACCGGCTGTAAAACGATTTCCTCTATATAATAACCCCAATCCATATATCCATTATAAGTAATTAAAGTAATTTCGTTCGGCCTAAGTGGAGGTATCCTGCGTTAATTTTCCGATTCATTTAGTTACTGTTATTGGATATGAAAGCTTGGAAGCCAGTTATTGTAAGTCTACTAATTTTATCCTATTTTCAAGCCAAGGTGTTACAGCCACTTTTCACCAACATTTATTATGTTAAGTCGCTTTATGGAACGCTTTGCATGTGTCTTAGGCACGGTTGCACGATAAAAGTTGTTGAATGGTGAAGGCAAATTTGACGATGACAATAGCTTATCTTTTGATTTGGCAGATTTTGCCTGACAACGGAATATTTTTACGAAAACGTAGATTTTTTAGCATTAACCAGAAAAACATGAGCGGTTACAGATAATTGTTAAAGTCAGGACCATTTTAAAATGATGTAACAATTTTTTTGTCTTACCAATCAGTACTTAATAAAATCTTTACTTATGGCTAAAGTCCATAAGTGCAACCTCAGTCAGGTGAAAAATCTTCTCACAGGTAAGTGAAAAAAGTGCTCACGGTACTGTACGGGACATCGACTCATACGGGACTTAGGCGCTGTTTCGATCCCATACAAATATTCGTTTACGTCAACGCGGTGACTTTAGGGAAAACTCGCACTAGCCCTCAGGAGAAACACGTGGAGTTCAGTCGGTGCTAGTCTGACAACTCTTCCGCTACCCCCGCAGTGGTTGGTGATTTCATAACGGCTTCTCCATGATAAGAAAAAATGTCTGCTCATGTTAATTCTTCGGCTCGTATGCAAATTCCCTTCAACATAAAGCTGAACAGTCACAATGAACGACATCGAATGAATAGAACAATCAGAAAAGTTGGTTCCCTAAAGATCGTCGGTGACAAATCTATTACAAACCCAATCGGTTTTGGGCGAGAAAGTTTGCGAATAGAAGCACAAAATGTAGAAGTTTCGGACACAATCCCGGCTTAGTGTAAACGTAGTAAGGCTGTCGTTAAAACGAATGCGGGACAAAGGACATCGAGACCCGTTTAAACTTAACCACTAAACCGGCGAGTTTTGGTATAGCAAGTCATTTGCCTAAGCGATGAATGTAAAGTTCTTTTCTTTTACTTTAGACTATTTGAAACTAGCTACCGCCTGCAGTTTTACCTGCGTATGATTTCACGTACAACGTTTTATAGCCCACTTAGAAGTAGAATTTTGGAATATCCTGTCTTAGTGTTCGTTAGATCTTCTCAGTAAAAGCAACCTTCCGAATTCGGCGGTAGCATGTATAATCCTGTGTAATCGTGTCGTTCTTACGATTTGATAGTATTTTGTTACAAGTCTAATCAAAAAAAGATATTTTGAATTTGAATTTAGTGGATAGCTACATCTAAGAAGAACACACCCTCCAAGTTCTTTAGGATGGCGTGAGCATATTACAACACAGCACATGCATTTATTTATCCATATGAATTAACTATCTAGCTAGGAAGATTGGTAACATACATACATCCTCAGAAAATTGGTTGGTACACAAAACCCCCTAAAAATAAATATCCACCCTCTCATTTGTATGAAGTAAAATGAAAGAACGTATGAATTGTTAATGCACGTATTCAACGTATTCGTTATAGCCAGGGCAAACAAACCGACATAAAAATAAGGTAATCCGACGCACTCTTAATAAATTAAGTTTGATTTATAGGCAACGGCACTTTACTACCGAATACTTTTTGTGTTCACTTTACTTACTTATTGATTAGTTTCATTTGTTTCGTGTTTACTTTTACTATGCTTTTAGGCTTCTATTTTACCACAGAGTGCTTTTAAAATAAATAGTACCCGGCGATATATATTGCACTTCGACCTCGGGAAAGACACAATCGGCAAATTTCGGCGTTGTTCGTAGAGCGTGTAAGAGTAAGTGATAATACTAAGGCAACTACTGAGCTTCGTCTATCTATACAACTATACAGATAAATAAAATTAAAGTGTCTGTTTGTAAATCCAAAATAACAGTTTTTCACTAAATGCATCTGAAAGTATACACGCTATTGTCACTAAAAAACCAAGTTTTAAAATTTTTCTCTGTCTGTCTGTTTGTTCCGGGTAATCTCCGAAACGGCTGGACCGATTTTAACGGGACTTGCAGGTAGCTGATGTTTCAAGGAGTAACTTAGACTACTTTTATTTCTTAAAAAATATTAGGGTTTCGCGACAATAAGGATGAAACTAAATCAACGCGGGTGAAACCGCAGAGCACAGCTAGTAGTTAATATGTTTACTGTCAGGGGTCCCTAGTATGATCGTTTAAGCAGCGCTTGTTAAGAACTTCTTAGATTTGACGTACGATACAAAAATGAAACGTCATAGCTCAAAAATTCTGAATAGGCTCTGTTTAAATCAATGTATGTCCCCAGATACCTTTTTTTAGTTAGTTATTTTATACTATTCCAGCAAATGCATCAGTGGCAAGGCGCCTAGGTGTCTAGTATATTTTTGCGGTGAAGTCCTGCTTCATTAAGAGTTCAGTTCGCTCGCGACTCACTAGTCAACATTGCACTCTTTTTACTTGGAGATATTGAAATAGCTTCAGCGAGAAAGACAATATTAGTTTGTGCGAGCTAAAAATGTATGTACAACATAAATTTCTAAATCGTTTCACTCTTGATGAACTTACTTAACTCTGCGTTTTACGTAACCGTTATTATGACGGAACGACTGTCAAAATATCTCTTAAAAAGATAATAAAATATCCTAACAAAGAGCAAAATTACAAGATGATGGGCTTGTGTACACTTTATTGCTCTTTCATTTACAAAGTTAGAATTATGCAGTCGTAGTAATATAAAATATGGTACGTTCATCCCCTTACCCACCGTCGTAACTTGAGGAATCAGGGCAGGGCAGTAAAAAGTGCTCTTCCGACGTAATCTCTCTTTATACGATTATACGTACCTACACACACAACACTAAACCCACTCCCATCGTTTTAGTAAAGCGCAAAATTAACATTTTAACAGCCATATATTATTATTAAATGCAGGCATTGTCGTTTAGGTTTACAGGCTGTATCGGCTCAGCCTTCATTATTCATTGCAAAATGTCGACCAAAAGCCCTGGTGTCAGATGTGCAAAAACTAATTTGCTTACTGATGTTTGTAAAATTAAAGTTTTTAAATAATAATAAATACGAGTATTTGCGTAACCAAACACTTAAACTAGCGTATGGCAGACTCATTTGTAAACAATGTTAAATGAAATGTCAAAAGTGACATTCATCTGCAACGTCACTTTGACATTGACTAATAATTGAAATGGCACTGGCAGAGCAGCCGAATACTGCGTAAAGTGAACGAACTGACAGTAAAGTCTCTAATTTAGTAATAATGTCGCGTCTACAATGAAAAATCGTAAAATTGTTTACGGCTGCGATACAAAGAGCAATGAATCCGTGTTGCGGAGACATTTTCATATTTCATGCTTTTTAAGACGCGCCGCTGAATACAAATTGTATAATGGAAGAGCTTAAGAATTTGTCTCAACAAATAAACAAGATACTTGGCCCTGTATATGGCGCATAAAGATTTCTGACAAGTGCAGAAAAGTATTTTTGAATTTGTTTGCGTGACAACCCTTGCATGTCAAACACTTTAGGATAAACCCTGTTTTTTCACCTTATTCGAATCATTGCAATTGGCTTTAAAAATAACAAGTTATTTTTCTTAAAAATATAATTTCCAACTAAAATATAAGTTTTTAATTTATTAGTCGTCAAAAAATAATTAAAATAACATTCAATTTGGAGATTCGCGATATTGTAACTAACGTATTGTAGGCTAGTTAAAATTGACACAATTTTATTAGAATTTGAAACGTGTGAAGTGGATTATAACAATATTGTTATAGCGGATGATTAAACAGCCTAGTGGCCGAATAATCAGATTTTAATAATAAGCGCATCAAATTGCATTACAAAATTAGCATTGCATTAACACTATTTTGACTAAACTCCAACCGGTCTATACGATTACTATCAATCATTCGATATTTCTAACCTCTTATAAAGATGTATTCAAATGTATAATTTCCCATAGAAATAAAAGCCACAAAATTTGAAAAAAAAATCGATCAATATTTTGAAAGGCTGTAAAATTGTACCAGGATAGCAGAAATAAACTGGAGATTTACGTAAAAAATAACAAATGAGAGAATATAATGACAACACAGCTAGAAACAAAAAGACACGACCACAAGTCCCCATCCAGTACAAGTGCTCGAAAACGTCAAGAAAACCATAGAGATCAGCCACAGATAATTTAAAAAAGTCGACTTAAAAATACTCACATAATATCTCCAACTGTATATTTCGTTGAAGTATGCTTCCGTCTGATAGCATTAAAACATAGTTTAGAGTTAAACACAATTATATACAAATAACAAACATATTATTTGACGACCTTTTCCTAATATACAAAACCATCTAATAAAATAAAAAAGGAAAGTGAATTTTTGTCTTAAAAGAAAAAAAAACATTTATTCAAAAGCATTCGAGAATGTCACTTTCAAATAAAAACAAGCCTGTATGGTACTGGATAGTAGACGAAACAAATTAAAAAAAGAAAAAAATCGTTTAATTCTATATTCGAACGAAAAATTCAAAATTAGATAAACCATTCAGGAAACTATTAGATGCTAAACGATATTGAGTTCCTTTGTGACAAAGAAGAGCATGTAATTCCCGAGGGATCAAAAAATCTGTTCCTTTTACGGGGCATTTGTGTTCTTTGGGGAATGTAATTGGTCTTGATATAGGTAGACACCGTACGCTTAAGGACAATTTACTTTTAAAGGATTTATTTATAGACCCCGTCCCCTACTTCACCGCAAGAGCGATATAATAATGCGTGCTTTTATCTCCAGAGATGTTTGTACAAGGGACCATTTCAAGTAAAGATTGCTCAGCCAACACGCCCACTCAATTACGCTATGAATTTGTATTCAAAACGGGGTGGAAGTGTTGCTGTATTCAAATATCGTGTTGCTAGCGTTAAAAAAGTAAATTGGAAATGCTAATTAAATTTTTCAAATTAGTTGGAAAAAATCGAATTAAATATCAATCGTTGAAATTAAAAGAAAATTATCTCAATAGCACATCCTTGAAAAAAATTATTGATAAAACAAAAGTAAGCTCTATTACCTTGTAGTTATAGACGAATATATCGCTGTGTCCCGGCGCCATAGGGTTGTCATTTCTGTCACCTATGACTACGTGGAGTATGGAGACACCTGTCAACCGCGGCGATCCGGAGTCAGTTATCGCAACTGGTATCCTGTACTCCTTCCTCTGCTCCCGGTCGAAGGACACCAAGGTGGACAGAATGTTTCCTGTAAAATAGTGTAGAATTTAATAAAAGTCTTTGTTACAAGACTGAGTTACCAGGGCCTGGTAGACAAAGTAACATAATCCTTGCGCTTCGCTTGTAGATACGATAAAAAATATTTACATATTATGTCACGTGACTAATTTATATCGTTATCATACATTTTGTATCGCTTCTATTAGCACAAGAGAATGGCAAAGTACTATTCTTTCGCGCTCTAGGGCTGCGGAATAGCTCAAATCATAAGAATATTGATTGAATTGAAAATATAATGCTAATTTTTTTCAAATAAATTAATGGCACCATAAATATACATATTTATAAATGCTAGCTACCATCAGGTTCGGAATTTATTTTACAATGAAGAACAATTTTAACTATGAGTCTAAGAGTTATCGCGGCGCCTACCTGTTAATTTTGACCTACTAAATTTGTTGATATCGTACTAAATAATTTGATACCATAACAAAATACAGACAAATAACAATACACATCGTAAGCTACTACAATAGTTGAAAAAACTGTGTGGCAGATCTGATATTCGGACCTTTGCTTGCCCTTTAGGTACGTTTGTGGGAAAGCTTTTTATACCAAACGTTTGAATACTAAAGTAATACTGATTACTGTCCCCACAAAAACAACCCAATATGATCGCTCTGACCTCAAGCCCCACAGCGTACTCAAAACGTTAACAACATTTAAGTAATGGAATAATCTATTTAGCCGCACCAACAACGGGCTTTTCAAACACAAATTTCACCGAATAGAGTACCGGGAAGAAACTTTAAATTTGTCTTCGAAGCAATTTCATTCCGATTCGAAACGACACGAAATATTCGAGTAGCACCAAAATCGAGTTTCGATCAATTAGTATAGTTAACATGCAATAAATGGCACGCGAAGCCTAACTGTAACTTTGTTTTGGAAGTGCCAATTTAATTTTAGTTGGCGCTGTTCTACTTGGCGCTGATCATTTTAGCAGTTGTTTTTGTAATGTATTTTCAACATTTTACTTTATTTCTGCAATTTTAAATGCACCAAAACCAGACCAAACTATGTCCATCCTATTTTAAATCCAGAAATATATGGAACTACTTTTAATCCAAGTATAACTTATGCGTTATTTTGTAATAACCCCCTTTTGGGTATACATACTTTAGGTATATAGAATTAGGATTGAGCACATAGTCAAGACGGTGCTGTGCTAGTAGTAGAGGATTTAGATACGCAACATTCATGCTGATTTAAAAAAATATTGGTTAAACCAAAACCTTGGGGTAAAAGCAGAGGTGCCATTTTTTGATTCTAAATTCTCAATAATGTTTTTTTTTTTTACCATTTTTTGCGAACTAATTTGGAAAGTAAAATGTTCATAAACTTACCTTGTATATGAAATTTGGAGCGGATATCGAAAGAGGCAGAGTCGTTGAGTGCAAATGTGAAGGGTGGTCCATTTTCGGGAGAGTCATAGTCTTTCGCAGTCAGGATCACGACTTGGCCGGGCGGTTCATTCTCGTACCATATTACTGGCTGAGTCTGTTGGGGTAACGTTTAATTAATCAACATCATGAATTTAAGAGTTATGGGACTTGTCGGTGTAACCGATACAACTCTTTCCATTTGTCTCTGTCCAGTGCCATCTCTTTGACCTCTTAGTTAATACCAAAAATAATTACAAATAATCATAATAAAACATTATTTATATATTACGATTATTTTTTATTATTCAACATAATATATAAAACCTAAATACAGTATGCTGTAGATTATTTGCAAAAATCCCCCCCGATACACGCACGAAAAATGTAAAAATGGAAATTAACCCACCCGAACGAAATCGAGGGCCGGAGGATTGGAATAAATAAATTGAAGGCACAAAGGTATGTACTTGCACATGTGTTAGATTTGCATAAACAATTGACAACGGATTTTTACGTAAAGAGAGGAAGGGCGCCACGGGATCTACCCTTTAGAAACACGAGCAGCCTAAAATCATAGATTTACTGTGTAATGAACATTGCTTTGAACCTGCCTTTACACGATACATTTTAAAAATATCTTAATTTGATTACACTTTTAACAACTTACTCTCAAATCGTCAGTAATACATGATTATACAGGCTACCGCCGGGTTCGGAAGGTTACTTTTACTGAGAAGAACCCGGCTAGAAACTCAGTACTTACTCTTTTCAAAAAAATATACTTATACCCACAATGTTTAGAACCCTATGTTGATGCACGTGTGTTGATTTTAATCTTATATTATATCTATCAAACATTTTTCTATGGTAGTTCTACCTTCTATGGGAAGCTTTGTGGAGTAACGCTAATGAAACGTATGATTCGATACATTAGCCACGCACCTATGGACACTGCATTAATGGATTTATAATGTTGAAGGTCTATGCCTGTTCCAAGAAATTTTCCCAACGTTGTGGTTTATGGAACTTTCAAATAACAAGTTCATGGGAAGCTTTTCCCTTTATCACGGTATTTACGGTAAAGCAATACATTTAATTCAGTGTCAAAATAAATGGAAAGCAAACAATTTGACGTTAAAGAAAAAGAATAGTTCGTTCCGTAAACTAGTGTTCGATTCCGTACCCTCGTCAAATGGATTTACGACGACAGACAGACAAACACGTGCGCGAAGTAATGGTGTCAAATCTGCATAAAATAACACAATTTATCGCATATTACCATAACAACAAAAACGTGCTTATATTTAATTCATAAATCACTTCTCAGCGTGAAATTAATATTTAAAAGTTTTCTCAAGTACCCACTGCAATCCTTTCAATTACAAAGAAGGAAGCCATAACTTTATGTTCCATTTAAGAATGAAGCAATTCCCTAAGCATATTTTCATTGGGCTATACTTCCTTGACAAATCTACTTTCCGCGGAATGAGCTCACATTGAAATAAATGAGTTACGGGATTACCTTGAGAATTTACATCCGTACCTTTTCGAAGCCTACATAAACTCGCTGAAGGAACCCGAAGCCTATCACATTCACATTTGAGGTATTTTAAAAAGTAAGAGGTACCCGGAATACCCGGATATGCAGGGTAAGCGCCCACATTATCGGCAAATGAATAAACGCTGACAGAACCCCTAAATTCGGCGAGCAAATGATTCTACGAAGCTAGATAACACTCCTCTTAATCCGGTATTCAAGGATACCCTTCCCCCGATCCCAGAATTTGCAATAAGCCCTCTCTGTAGTCTACTTGGTGGTGTGATATACGGCTGATCAGTTCACCGAACAAAGAAATATAAATCACTTGCGGTGCCGGCTACCCTCCTACAATTGTCTTTTGCTAGACTGCATATTTTAAAGTCAACACTAAGTTTTTCTGCTGAGAATACAGAAGTCGAGCTAGCAATTCTTGGTTCTGCGACATTTGCATCACACAAGTAGTATAAGTGGGTCAGAATACTACTAATAAGTCGCACGATTTGACTAGCGCTCCATTATTTTTTTGGGTAATTTAAACGCAGAATAAAACATATTTTTTTTATCCAAAAATAATTTCTAAATCATTTGAAAATGCCTGATTGTACAGCAAATTATTTTAACTCCAAATATTATTATTTTAACAACACTTAATTCTATGGACAAAAAAACAAACTAGAACTAAGCCTAGCCTTCTTCTAACCAAAGCTATCAGAGTCGGATCTACTTTATCATATTCTATTTTGCGGATCGCTAATTGTTTTGTAAATTCAAAATAAGGTAGGTCCTCGTTATATCAGCTATCTGCTATCTGGCAGTGAAACTCCCGTTAACCAGGACAAACAAACGGTATTTTTTTAATTGGTATTATTTGTAAACATTTTGTGAAAAGCATCTAATTTGGAATTACAAACAGATACTCCAATGTTATGTATATGTATTAATAAAAATAATATTTACGTATTTTTTAATTCAGAAGGTACATGAAATGAGAAAGTTAAGATGAAAATAAAGTCTTATATGTATAGTATAGAAGTTTGAAATTGAACGGCAGCCGATAGGAAATTTACATAAAAAATTGACAGGCCCAGCGAACCGCACCGCCTCCAATCGCTTTTAATCATGCCACTCGGCTCCCCAGATATTTAAGAAGCTGTGTTTTATCCCTACTCCTATTATCTACTTTTAGTTTGAATTTCTTCATTGGAAAAGAAATTCAGGGCAATGGAGCACGAAGGCGTTAAGAAAAATCAATAAATCGTTTCTGCGTACAATACTAAAGTTGTCCGATGGTTTCATGTCGACTTAAGAGTAGCAAATGTGCTATTTACCTGTGTTCCGCCTATTTTTGCGATAAAATTTAGTCAATATGTAAAACATACATACATACATAAATATGCTCACACGTACACACCAGGCGTGTGGTTCCACGAAGGTGTAGGCAGAGGTTGTTATAACAACACACATACATGTCTGAGACGGCGATAGACTCGCCGTCTCAGACACTATTCGTCTTTGAATCTCTTTTCAGACATAGGTTTCCTCACGATGTTTACCTTCACCACATATGGGGTGAAATCACTGCACATAAGTGTTTAGAAAATTAGTACAGGTCGCTAGGATTCGAGCTTCTGTCGCTTGCGTAGGAGGCAACTACTCAAACCCCTCGGCCACCACGACTCATTCAATATACCTAGGACAGAATAGTGTATTCTGCAGTCTTCATTTACAATATCTACTACTAACTAATAAACACACAAACATTCACATATTAATTGAGTGGAACATGACTTTAAAATATGCATGTCCTTAATAAAGTTAATGATTTAATGAAGTTCTGAAAACGACATAATACCGTTCAAGAAAGTAAAGTTATTACACGCACTAAAACACGGTTTCCGCCTAAGGCTGAATCGTGATGGCTTCATTGAAATTTATTGGGAGCAATACTTTTAAAATTGACTATAAAGTGATCTGAATGGGAAACAAGGTGTAATTGCATGTTCCTTTACGTTTTCAGAGAAATTTAACCTGAATTGGGTAATTAAAAGTAGCGATCGAACAGCAGCTAATACTTTTCACTATACAAGCGCCAGTTACCTTAACTACTTATTTTGATAGAATGCTTTGATTTATATATATTTGATTTGATTTGCTCTGTTTCAATTAATAATATAGCCTAAGTTACTCAGCGTTAATGTAGCGAGCAATTATATTAGTGAAATAAACTTATTTTTTTATAATCGATCGGTTAGTTTAGGAGCCTATTCGTTATAAACAAACACATCTGTCCTCTTTATAATATTAGTATGGATATTTATTGCTTTAAAAGTGAAGCACACTTTCAAGATGCGAGTCTAAACAAACCGAACCACAGATTTATAAAAAGCTTTATAACGATTAATAGGAAAACTACTTTTACGTCCTTTAAAATCTTAGTATTGCTGAATTTTGATACATTTATATTTCTGTAACGTCACAATTCTGTTTTAGAGGCTTGTATAATTTTTAAATTGACCATGTATTAAATTCTTACAAATTATACAGCCAACTATTCAGCAAGTACTTACGTTAGTCAAGAACGGTGCATTATCGTTGATGTCAGTCAACTCCAAGATGACTTCGGTCGTTGACCTCAAGCTGTCCGACCCCAACCTGCCGCCGTGGTCAGCAGCCATGATAAGGATCTGCCATCTAGTGAAGCCTAGCGGTTGGTCACGGTCTAACGGCTTCGTTAGGCGGAGACAGCCATCGTTGTCAATTTGTAAGTACTCCTTCTGTTCGTGTTTGACTAAGGAGTATACTATGTTCTGAGGCGCACTCCTGTCTTTTATGTCTGGGTCGTACGCTTCCACCTGTGAGGAAACAAATCTATAGTTAGAAATAATTTTATGCGACTATTTTTTAGCATAGTTCTGAATCTATCTTATCCACAAAACACAGACGTTTCTCTAGGATACTGTGGTCCCACTCGCTTGATAATAAAAATGAATCAGGCATCTGGGAACGCGGCTACAGTTAGCTAGCGGTCCCAGTTGCCTAATCCTCATTTATGCACAGATCATTAAAAAAACTGAGTCTGTTTTGTTTATAGGAATGCTCAGATGTTTTACAAATTGATCATTGCCAAGTATCGACACTAAATTAATACGATATACACCTACCTTTACAATGCATCCGTCGTAAAGCTTCTCCTCTTCGATAGTCTTAGTATAATTAGCCAAGAAAACAGGAGGATTGTCGTTCAAATTCTCGATATTGATGATGACTTTAGCATAATCTTCGTAGATACCGTCGAAGGCTTTGACGTCTAAGCTGTAGCTGGTTATGTTCTCGTAGTCCAACTCATTGTTGACTCGGATCTCGCCAGTAAAGTTTCGAATGACAAAAGCATCGTAAGTGTTACCCGAGACTATACTGTAGGTGACTACTGATGCTGTTGGAGAAAGGAGAAATGACCTTTTATTTGCAACATTATTTGTAAGATGGAAAATTCATATTTATTCTGTGTAATTTGAATTACAATGGTCTCGTCTTAGTGCAATCTTATTCATTTCTAGGTGTGTTTAATTTAATCTATATAATTGTTTCGTTTAATCAGACGATTGTCACAACAGTCCTCCACGCACTACGCAACCAAATATTCCAGCACAACCATCGCTATGGCAAAAAATTCCTACAACAAAAAAACGCAAAATCACAGAGGACTCTCCCCCACCAACAGTGAACCCAAGTACCAGTAACAGCTTCGACGGCCTTACCTTAGATGCCACAGAAGCGAGTGTGAAAAAACTCCAGCATCTTAACAAACCTCCTCCCATTATGCTCTATGGAGTCGAGGACTTGAATGAACTAACAAATCTACTGGAAGCAGCGATCAGCAGTAGCAACTATCGCTTTAAAGTAGTCAACAGAAATCTTCTCCGTATTATGGTAGACACGAGCGAGAACTACAAAAAAGTTATTGAACTAATACGTCTCAAGGGACTAATTGGTCACACTTTCACCCAGAAAAGCACAAAATGCTATCGCATTGTGATAAAGAACCTCCACCACACCACCCCCCATGATGCTATCATTGAGGCAATTGAGCGGACTGGAAACAAAGTGCGCGGTGAAATAATCAACTCTCGCTATGGCCCAGAAAAAACGCCGTCTTCAACATTTTTTGTAAATATGGAACCTGATCCGAATAATAAAGCGGTTAAACAAATTCAGGAAATCTTCCATCAAAGAGTCAAAATAGAAGACCCAAAAAGGACCAAGACAATACCACAATGTCAAAGATGTCAACAATACGGTCACACTAAAAACAACTGCACCAGACCCTTCAGATGTGTCAAATGCGGAGAAAATCATAAGACCTCGGAATGTCCTAGGAAAGACAGAAACCTTCCTGCCAAGTGCGCCTTGTGTTCATGTGATCATCCTGCGAATTACAAAGGCTGCAAAGTATACCAGGAAATTTACGCCAGAAAGTCACACCGACTCGCGCTAAGGAGAAACAAACCTATCACTCATAGTGACACTACTAAGTTACCGTCACATATTAGCCCCCCCGTATCACAAAACCTAATTCACAGCGACAATAAGCTGCCTGCTGGTACTTATCCGCTGCCGGAAACTGGTACCAGTAACAATATACCAACAAACCGCAAATGCAAGCCTCTATTCTCTGAGGTTGCAAGAAGATCGCCTGAACCATCACAAGACAATGACAATCACAACAAAAACCACTCTCAACAAATTCCTAAATTGGAAAAGATACTTATCAATCAGAGCCAAAAAATGGACTCTCTACTACAACAAATCAGCAATCTCATAAATCTATTGACGATTGTTATTAGCAATCTTTCCTCAAAATGACTATATTGCGGGTCGCTACCTGGAATATAAACGGGCTAGCGAGCAACATACTTGAACTCGAAACGATCATGTATAATAACAACTTGGACATCATGCTCATATCGGAGTCTCATGCTACGGTCAAGAGTTCATTCCGCATAAAAGGATTCAACATCTACTTTACTCCTCACCCGGATGGTGGTGCGCACGCAGGAACGGCCTTGGTGATCAAATCGTCCCTAAAACACTATCCAATGCCTCCTTATTCTACTGCTCACATTCAAGCGACGTCTATCCGCTTGGATGACCGAACAGGCTTCACCTACTTCTCCGCTATCTACTGCCCGCCGAGGCACAAAATAACAGCAAACCTATTTACTGACTTCTTTAGCACGCTGGAGGGCCGGCTTGTGGCCGGGGGCGACTGGAACGCCAAGAACACGTTCTGGGGTTCTCGCCTAACGGTACCTAGAGGACGAGAACTAAAACTCTGCATTGAAAATTGCCACATGCAGCCCCTGTCGTCCGGAAATCCAACATATTGGCCATCTGATCCAAAGAGATTGCCCGACCTACTGGACTTTTTTGTGACTCGTGGAATCAATCACTCGTATACTGCTATTGAATCAAGCCTGGACGGATCATCTGATCACACTCCTGTCATCCTTACAATTAGCACTTCGGTCATCCTTCATGAGCGACCTTCACGTCTCCATAATCATAAAACCGACTGGGAAGGCTTTAGAGAGTATTTGGACACCAGAATCAACCTTAAGGTCTCCCTCAAAACGCCGGATGAGGTGGATGACGCCTGTCTCCATATTACTAACTTGATCCAATCCGCAGCTTGGTCCAATACACCTGTATTGAACCCTGCACCAGATAACCACTCACCTTCTCTTGAAATTAGAGACCAAATCAGGGAAAAACGTCGATTAAGAAGAATATGGCACGTTTCACGAAATCCATTGGACAAAACTAGGTTCAACAGAGCGGCAAAAACACTTAAACGCACATTGAAAGAGAGTGCTAATTCTGAACTCAAAAGAACACTAGAATCACTATCCCCAAATGGCCAACGTGAGCACTCCCTGTGGAAAGCCACCAAAAATCTAAATAACCCCCAAATTTCTTATCCCCCGCTAAGATCTCCGACCAATGGCTGGGCAAGGACAGATACCGAGAAAGCCGAAGCATTTGCCACCCACTTGGCGTCTGTGTTTAAGCCGAATGAGAGCCAATGTGTAGAAACTGATATTGACGACGTTCTGGGACAAGATCTACAGTTGTGCTTGCCAATCAAACCCATTTCTCCCAAAGAAATCTTAAGAGAAATAAGGACTCTTGATTCCAAAAAATCACCCGGTTTTGACTTAATATCACCACGGATCCTAAAGGAATTGCCACGTAAATGCCAAATATTTCTAGCCATGCTCTTCAATGCCATCCTTAGAACATCACATTTCCCTACTGTATGGAAAACATCAGAGATCATAATGATTCTCAAGCCGGGAAAACCTGCACACTTGGTCTCATCCTACCGACCGATTAGCCTCACGCCTGTTCTATCAAAGTTGTGGGAGAGACTTTTGCTGGCTCGCCTCAACCCGCTGTTGGAAGAATCTCGTGCCATCCCAGCCCATCAGTTTGGATTTCGCAAATCACACTCTACGATTGAACAGGTTCACCGAGTCCATAACTCCATTCGACAAGCCTTTGAACAAAAGCAATACTGCTCTGCCGCCTTCCTCGATGTCCAACAAGCTTTTGACCGAGTCTGGCATAAAGGCCTTTTGTGCAAAATAAAATTGATACTGCCTCACTCCATGTACCCTATATTAGCTTCCTACCTCTCAGACAGATCGTTTCTAGTTAAACAAGGTGAAGCCAGATCTGCTCTTCAGACAATAGAAGCCGGCGTGCCTCAAGGCTCTGTACTTGGACCAGTCCTATACAACATCTTCACCTCAGATCTACCAACTCGGGACGATGTAACAACGGCGACATACGCTGATGACATCGCATTCATTGCTTCTGATATAGACCCAGTAATTTCTAGTTCTAAGCTACAGATGGTTTTACATGACACGGAATCATGGCTACACAAGTGGCGTATTCGCGCTAGCGCCCTAAAATCAAACCATATCACATTTGCCTTAAGGAGAGGAAATTGTCCACCAGTCAAAATTGGAAATGATACTCTACCCCACGTGGACCATGTAAATTACCTTGGGTTCTGCTTGGATAGGCATCTCACCTGGAAACAACATATAAAACAAAAGAGAGACGCCATCAACAACAAATTCAAAAACCTATACTGGCTCATAGGCAGAAACTCGGTGCTGTCTATAGATAACAAGCTACTGATCTACAATGCACTACTAAAACCTATCTGGACCTACGGCATTCAGCTGTGGAGCACAGCCAGCAAGAGCAATGTAATGTGCCTCCAACGCGCACAAAACAATATCCTCCGAGCCGTATCAAATGCACCTTGGTTTGCAAGAACCGATGAAATTCACGCTTACCTCAACGTACCCACAGTATACAATGAGATCGACCGCCTGAAGAAGTGTTATCGAGAACGCCTTGAATGTCACCCTAACCCCCTCGTATCAGTATTGCTTGGCACTGCGAACGCGGCCAGGAGACTGAAGCGCGGCAACGTTCTATGATGGACTTGAGACAATGGTCCCAATTCCTTACACGAGAAATTACCCGCTCAACACATTTGATTATGGTCTGGCGACCGATTGCAAATGAAAAAAAAAAAAAAAAAAAAAAAAAAAAAAGTGTGTTTAATTAAATGAATGAAATATAACTTTACCTGTATCAATATCAACAGCATTAACAACCGTGACCAGTTCATTAATATTAGCATTTTCAGCGATTGATTCAGCAACATACGTATCTTGAGTGAAATGAGGTGGATTGTCATTCTTATCTGCAATCTCAATCAAGAACACTTGCTGACCAGCATTATGTTTACCAGGAATCAAAGCTGATTCGGAATTATCAGTCGCAATAATTTTAATATTGTAAGCTCGTCTCTCTTCTCGATCAAACATCTTAAGTGTAGTAATATTGCCAGTAATACTATCTACAGCGAAAGGATCTGAAGCGTCTCCAAGTTCATAAGTCACTTGATTGTTAGCTGCTGTTCCATCGGCATCAAATGCTCGAACTTGCATAACCTGGGTTCCAGGGCTTTCGTTTTCAAGAACAGTGCCTGATCTTATTTCACTGAATATAGGAATGTTATCGTTTACATCTTCAACTTCTATTTGGATTATGGTTTCAGCTGCTAATTTGTAGTTATTCTGTGGAATAAAAGCAAACGAAGGAAGATTAATTCGACTACTCTTTGCGTAAATTCAATATTTTTTTATTTGAAAGGGTAAGTGCATATTTCTTAATATATTATTTCCATATTTTCATTTATTGTCCCTTACCTGAATTCGAACAGTAAGTGTATAATCAGTAATCTTTTCGTAATCCAAATGGTTTCCTAGTTTAATATACGCAGTGTCAGCTTCTGGTTCCAACACGAATGTGTGCCATTTATTCGTTTGCTCTGTCTGTCCTTGTACTAATTCGAATTGTAATTTCTTCTCCTCCGGTATATTTGATCTGTAAGCGAGAATTTATTTTCAAGGACCTCCGTTTTAATCTAAATCTCCAAACTTAAGTCGTAATCCGAATTCGATTACATTGCTACAAATTAAAACAGTAACATTTCGAAAAGTTCCACCAAAGAAAGCGTTTAATCACCAAGTTCAAACTTTAAAAGACTCTAATAAGAGTTTGATTCGATTTAAGTTACCAAAGTTAGAACTAAGGCTTACATTGCCCGAACGGTAGCTATAGGCGTGTTGAAGTCCGCATAATTTTCTTTTAATCTAATCGGTTCGTCTGGGACTTCAATAAAGGATGGGCTCTTCTTGTTGGATTCCACAACTTGGATGTCTAAAGTGATAGAGCTCTGTTGAGGCGGATCACCCATATCTTTCACTATCGCACTCAGTTGAAACTTGTAGCCAGGTATTTTCTGCAATAAAACAACAAATGGGAATTGGTTAGTAATACAGGACGGCTTAAGTTTAATATTATAGACTTATTTTTGAATTCGCTTTGTGTTTTCAGGATTAGTTTTTATCCGCTTATGTTATGGATATTTTATTGCTTACTTTTAACAGATACACTAAAGTACTAAGCTTATCTTTTGTGAGTTCACTAGCACCAGGATTTCATACGTGGTCGGAATTAATGCTTTCATCTTTTTATTTTCTTGAATTGTTTTGGTTTTTAGTGTACTAATTTTCTAAACCTTAGTTTGCTTTAGCTGGCTATTTGAATCACACGTCAGAAGAATATCCTACAAAGTGCTTATGAAGATATGGATGGATACTCACATCAATAGTCTTGTTCAAGAATATGACCCCATTATCCGGGTCAATATAGAAGTACGCCTGATCTGGAGAGTTGGAGTCCAGACTATAGTGCACTATGGAGTTGTTCCCGTCGTCGATATCAGTGGCTGATATCCTCATGACTTCTCGACCGCTTGGGAGGTCTTGTGGCACGGACTCGGAGTATGACTAGACGTTAGAAAAAAACGTTTCATTAATAAAAGCATATATCACAGTCGTTATTATTGCCTTGAAATCTGCAACAGATGTATGTATAAAGACCACTCGGAGAAACATGTACACTAGAAGAAAAATCACACGGTGTCGTTAGCTCGTTATACATTTCAAAATCCGCTTTAGATCCGATCTACGCGAAGCATGCCCGAAGCTTAGAGATAGTTCGTATTCAAAATAATTATAATCGTGCAGTGTGGTAAAATGCGCTTAGGGGGAAAGAGCAGCCGAGCTAAATAAACACACCAACTACAAATGTGCAAAGAAAGTGGTTTACACGCTAAACACTTAAACTTTGTTTACCAATATTGCCTTGAGTGGCGCCTTACGATCCTAAAGTCATGCACCAACATGCAAGTAAAGAAATAGAATATTCATAACGTATTCCAGATTCGATTGATACCACAGCCTTAGAATCTACTAAAGGTTTAACAACTTTAGTATTTGATATACTTAAGGCTATGGCAGCAATCGCTGACACGCTTAAAGTTAGTGACAAATTGTTTGGTGCGAAACTCTTTCACTGTGAAATTTTCTTTTCTGTTTTAGACAAACCTTCCAAACGTCTCCTCGGAAGACCTTTGAAAAACAGGAAAGTGTTAATATTATCTGCGCCACAGTTTGGTTCTAATAAACGAATACTTGGTTAGTAGAGAAATCAGCAACGGCTAGAGATACACGGTTAATATTACACAAGATAATATTGTAAGAAAAACATTCCATTTCATTCCTTGATAGAAAAGACCTGAGACAATACAGTCAAGAACAGTAAAGTCAGTCAAGATAATTGATAATATCATAAACATATGAATACAATACATATATCTTATTCATAGCCTCAATGAACCCACACAGAACTATTAGTTCTCGGTCATAGATTTCAATGTGCCACAGAAATTCTAGCTTACATCTAAATCTGAGGACTTAGCTAATGAAAACTCTTTAGCACGATTAAATTGGAAATATATTGTTAAAATGTTGATACTTACAACTTTATCGAACACCGGCTGATTGTCATTGATGTCTTCAATGAGGATCTTGATGGTGCAAGCGTCATCAAGCTGCGGTTGACCATTGTCACTCGCTCTTACTGTGATGTAGGCTTCTTTCTCTCTGGACGGTTCATCGTGGTCGAAAATCTGTGCAATATCTTTTGTATTAAACCTTAAACTCTTGAGCAGAAGATATACATTTATTTGTATACTTACCTGATCCTCTTATGTTATTTGTAATGCATTAATCAAAGGTTTAAAAGGAATTCAAGTTCTCAACAAAATACATGACGTGGTGTAAATCCCAGAATTATAAAATTATTATTAGTCTGAATTAAGTTCTTGGTAGGGGTCACCCAAGGGATATGAAGAATAACTATTATTTCGTTCAAGCTCTACACTTTCAACGCCATCAATGAGTTGTGCTGCCTATCTACTTAAACATAGCAGTGCTACCAATTATTACCATTAGAACTATTATAAAAATAGCAACTTAGTACTTATAACTGAGTATCCTCGACCTCTGTCAGGTTTGGAAACTCAGAATCTGAAGATGAAATCTTAGAATTGGAATTGGAAAATCAGTTCCACCTTCTTTGAATCTAAGTATCAACAGAGTTAGCAATTATATTACATGTTTAAGCGCAATACGTCGTTTCGTCGCATCGCGCTCAGCGAAAGTAACTGCGCATGTATTTATACACTTAGAACGCATATTGCGCATTTAAGATCAGCGCTCATACTCGACGGAGCCTGTACACTTTTAACAAATGTTAATACACATTCTTAATGCTAATATTTACTGGTCATCATGTATTAGTGAATATATAAGTAATACTAACGTCAGCCGTAGTGATCCTGCCAGTTTCAGGGTCTACGTGGAACCTCTCCTTCTCACCAGGAGTGGAGACGAATTTATAGGTGACTGTGCCACCCATTTCGGGCGGATCGCGATCCTCGGCGTGTACCTGAAATAATATACCGTTTTTACTATGAGCTTTTACTTTGGTCTAACCCAGATCGTCGATTTTGCTCGCGAAAGGGTTACGTAGATCACATGGCAGTGGCTTCGTATAAAAATCAAGTGATTGCGCATGGGTCGAATCCAGTGCCGACCCCAACAATGCGTGGACTAAGGCCAGGGAGATGATGATGCCTATGAACTTTTAATTGGTATTCCGAGATTTACTTATAAGTATCTACCGTCTGTGCTTACCAGAGAATCGCACTAAAATACTGACAATTTTTTCTAACATTTTTAAACACGAGGAGTGGCCCGCATTACCTACCTTATATGCCAACTTACTGACCATTACAACTAGCGCAGTGACTGAACTCCTGCTCTCCATGTAGGACTGGCGACCTTATTTGACGCAGGAACACAACACAACTCAAAGGAAGTATAACATGGCTGCGATCATCTGTTAGATAGAGGTACGGTCCCCAGTGAGACAAGTTCTATATTCAAACGATCCATTATGCGCAATTTCGAAATAACAATAAAAACTAAAACGCTAGCAAATGACCTTCGAAAGTATTTATTTAAATATATCTATTCAAAGACAGGTAAACATTACTTTGTGTAAACTCAACCGAACGAAGCAGATCTCTCGCTAATAAATTACACAAACATACCAAGTCACGAAAATAGACTCATATCCAATATCATCGAATCTTGAATAGAACGAGTTAATTAACTTGTTGAAATACTAATTTGCTCTATTAGTATTATATGTATTATATACTAGCTGTGCCCCGCAGTTTCAACCGCGTAGACTTAGTTTCAGGGGTGGCCAGCGGAACCCTAATGCATTTTAAAATCAAAGTATCCTAAGTGATTCCTTGTATCATCAGCTTTCTGTCAGTGGAAGTACCGTTAAATCGTTCCAGCCGTTTCAGAGATGACCCGGAACAAGCAGTTTTTTTTTTCAAATTGGTTTTTTTTTCAAAACCCTGTATACTTTCATGTGCATTTAGTTAAAGGCCGTTAATTGGGAATTACGAACAGACACTTCAATTTTAATTATCTGTATATAGATCTATCCTTAAAATATTTTGGAAGAGTACGAAGACCGGAGCCAAGTACGTCTGCTTTACGCGCAATTACCGAGTTTCCATCGAATCTAATTAAATATATTTAATACATATAAATAATATACATAATAAAGGTAATAATACTATACATGTTTGTCTTAGATTAACGGACAAACGGTATATCAGAACACGCGAATGAAAGAGCGAAATTCTAAAGCGAATTCCTTGAGAGTGGAGAAAACTTCAGTAATTTGATCCGTCCTTTAATTAATTTAACGTGACACAACATAGCAGATAATCTGTAATGTCAACATTAGTACTCCTTATCACTTCGGATGAATCTACAATGGTCTTAACAATTTTGTTAATGCCCAACGCCACATCGTTATCCTAAAGGTCCTAACGATCTAATTTACAAGAGTGTACATTGTAATTTGGTTTTTTGTTGAAGAATCCATTGCCTCCGGGGTCATGTCTCGTGAGAAATTGACACTGATCCAAATGAGATAATATTCTAGTCAAGTCTCTCAGATTTAAATCACATGAGATTACTCACATGTTAGAACTTGTAGGAGTTTGGAAAAATGTTAAATTGGTAATCACTACTAAACTAGTCTAACAGTCGTCCATAGTAATTGCTTGGCAAGGTTATTCATAACTATTAACAGCATGAATAACTTTTGCTTATTAAATGTTGTGAATAGCATTATAGGTACTCATAAATTTGGTTTGATGCCTGGCGAATTTTCTTGCCAGTTATACTCAGAAGGCTAATTGTAAAGTTGTCGAAAAGCAGAACATCGTTTGTGGTTCAGTCACACGATATTCTGCTTGTGCCTAAACTGAACATATAATTTTTATTTACTTAAACACTGAGCCATTGCGCACGATTTCCTCCGATTTACAAAGTGATCGTCGTTGAGCACAAATCGATATTTATACCAAAGCTAACCAAAATATATTCCAAATTTTGGTATAAGATTTCTCGTAAACACTAACTATGGAATGTTTTATAGACAGTGGAACTAAAGTAATTCCATTAAATAATTCATAGAGAAATGAACTCACCGTAAACACGAAGGTTCCAACCGGCTGCTCCTCTTTGACAGTCGGCCTATAGTTCAGGCACTCGGTAAAGAGCGGCTTGTGGTTATCCTTCACTGCAAGCTTCTGGCCAGACGCAGGAACGAACTGGAAATGCGTTACATCGTGCCACTACGTCAATACACAGCTAAACTCACAATTTGAATAAAAAGATAAATATGAAAGAGTTGGTCGGATTCCAATAAAATATTAGGTCTATAGACTTTTGGAAGCGTTCTTCTAAACCATGACAGTATTAATTTAAATGATATATAATTAGAAACTGCAATTCGTCAGTGTAGTAGTTACTTTGGGCTTACGTTTACTTTAACCCGCGATTATAATACGCGTGGTGATAAATAGCGTATAGCCATCCCCGATAAATGGGCTATCTAACACTGAAACATTTTATAAAAAGGAGCAGTAGTTCCTGAGACAAGCAAACAAACTCTTCAGCTTTTTATTTTCACATAAATATACTAAATAATTACCATGTAAATTATATTTGTGATTCGTTCTTTAAATCTAGACATTACAGTATAAAATTAAATACATTGGAATCAGACCAACTGGAAGTTTCCATCACATTAGTTGAAAAATTATGGCGTCGACATGGAACTTATGTCATCCACATAAGGTCGCATATGTCAATCATAACGCTTGTTCAACTTACGTGGTGGGTATAAGTTTACTTTTTAAATTGCGTGCCATATTGAAAACTTAGAAAACTACTTTAGATAAATAATACAATACAAATTATTAAAACGAAATTTTACTTGTTTTTCAAGTGTGCATGCAATACAAAAGTGAATATAGACTTATAAAATACAAAATCCATAGAAGTAAAATGTACACCGATAGACATTGACAGTAGGAAGCAAGTGTATGTGTGTGTTAATTAAATAAATGGTATACTAATGTGTTTCAAATTTAATTGCTCGAATGTGAGATAGGTCGCTTTTACATTGGACGATAACAGTAACGACACGATATCGTCGGACCAGTAGTTTGATCGTTTTCACATTATGTCGTTGTAGTCAAGTATCGTGCGGACGATATCGTGGCAGTGGGAAAGCGCCAACAAACGGTAATAATGAAACGTCACTAACGTCAAAATAGAAGTCCATTTGAAATTAGAACACGTACTCTTATTTTGAAAGCGAAACTATATATTGACATTTTAGTTTTTTTTTAAATCTAAGTCTTAGAATAAGGTGCAGTTTCAATATTAAGCCCGAATGAGTCGTTAATTTAAATATTTATATTTGCACTTATGTAAGACGTATTTGAGTTTATTTAATTAACACACACTAAAATGTAGTGTCTCAGAAGAATACTTAATCTTCTTAAAATGTGTACCTTCCTTTCTCCTCGCTGTGTTTGCATATTATAATAAATACATAACAATTATATTATACTCGCATGAAATACCTTCATAATCCATTAAATTTGAGGCAATTGAAATTTTCATGAATGAATACACCTAATTATGGATCATACTTACATAGTCCTCGAAAGCATAAGAAACTAAATTATTTAAGTTTAAACTTTATTCCTACATGCATAACGTCTATAATGACAAAAATCAAAAAGCGTAAATTAACATGAAATCTATTAGGACGAAGCTTAGGGCTTTGGTAGATGATGAATGGACGTTTTAGGGTAGTTACTCACTGCGGTGTGAATTGGCTGGTAGTTTTCTAAGTGTCGCGAGTGCCTTAACCTCGTGACGTGGTGTGTCATGTGATCCCGTACTGAAACAAAGAAAAATTACATAAGAAAAAAAAACACTTTCTCCTACGAGCGTAAATCAATATTCTATATTCAGTTTTATAAATTGCTGTAAAAATACGCGATCCGAATATCGAGGTTTACTACCTCGATACGCAGCTTAAAAAAATTGTACCTATAGGTATTTGAACCCGCTATAGTATTGAAAGTGTCTCTTCCGAATAAAAATAGGATATCCGGAAAATATATGATCATTAAATAGTATGAATTCACTACTATTTTAAATGTTTTTCTCTGTCTGCTTGTTCCGGCTAATCTCCGAAAAGGCTGGACCGATTTTAACGGGAATGTAACTTTCAGATAGCTAATGTTACAAGGAGTAACTTTGGCTTAGTGTTTTTTTGTAAAAAATATGAGGGTTCCGCAAAATATCGCATTAAACTAAATCAACGCAGGTGAAACCGCGGGGCAAAGCTAGTAATAAAAATGTTTGAAAAAAGAACTGCCATAAGTTACATTTGAAAGTTAACACCATCTAGTTGATGTAAATTTAAGTTTATTTGAGTCTTAAATTTAAGCCTTTTCTAAAATCAAATCTTGAGCAAATCCGAAACTTTGTCCCGTGCTACCGAGATATCCTGTTAATCTCACGTTATATCAGGCAGGCCAGATTACGGACTTGTTTACATAGCAATTTAACCCATAACACCTCAGCGCCGCGATAAGCTAGACTAACTGTTAAGATTAAGACTCACTGTTGTGCGTGCCTTAATTGGCTAAACACGTATAGAATCCAGTATCTTTAAATAGTATTCATAAATTGTTTCATCCGCGCAGACGCGATTTTTTGGTACCTATTTAATTTTTTTTTAAGTTACTCCTTGTAGAATCTCAGCTATATTTATTTATTTATTTAGACAACATATAAACTTACAGCTAACGCCAAGAGAAAGTCGATAAAATCGGTTCAGCCCATTCCGAGATTGTTCGGAATATAACGGACAATCAGACACAGAAAAAATTAAAAAGGTGTTTTTTTTTTTGTAACGACCTTGACCTGTGATCACCTAGAGAAAAGTTATTGATTTTGTGACCCATTTAGAGAAAAGCTATTAATATTGTATTTGAAACAGCTACCATAATTTTATTTATCTACTTTAATATATGATAGAACTCGCCTTTTCTCAAATCATAGCCTATATTGATATATATTTATATGTATGTACATTTAAATTTAATAACTTTTTCGTGGTTGTGAAATTACACGCGCGTAACGCACCTTGGTGATGTTGATTTTTTATAAAGCCTACCGTCCTTGGCTTTAGAGTAATTTTAACCCGAAGAAAATTTAGATTGCAGTCAAATCGGATGACACGGACAGACTCATCCACAAGATCTCAAATTGATTAAGTTCTCCTTAATTTGTAAATTCTCTCCTCATCTGACAACAAGACACTTTTCCCATTTATAATTCCTAAAGTTTAGAACGTTTACAACTATTAATACTTGTCATAATTTGAGAGACATTTAAGGACGGATAGCTATTTGAACATTTCTTTTTCATTTTTCATTTCGTAACTTTCGTTTTCGGAAAAAGAGAGTAGACCCCCAGAGTCAACATGTTAGTGAATATTCTTGGAAATAATCCTGTGGGTAGATTGTAGACGCTTAAGGTATATACAAATATAACTACATCCCCCGTACATAATATAACTTTATCAAGAACAACAATGCCGCATGCTTATATATCTTGACAATGTATGCGACGTGGATAACCACCAAGGCATATAGGAGAGCATCCGATGCAATGTTCTTTCAAATACACATTCTAAAGATAACATACAAACAATCATCACCGCTAACCTAATCACGGGTAAGGCAGGGATCAAATATATACTTGTTCCTATACTAAACTTTAGTTAGACTATCCTACTTTAATATTATAAGTGTTTTTGTTTGTTACGCTTTCACTCAAAAACTATGTATTCTCAAACTCAAACTCAAACTCAAAAATATCTTTATTCGATTAGACTTTATACAAAGTATTTTCAAATCGTCAGAATGACACAATTACACAGGATTATACATGCTACCGTATTATCGTTGGGGGTATAAGAAATAACATAGGATATTTTTATTAAAAAAACATATGTTTAATGCAAGCGATGCCGCGTGTAAAAGCTAGTAGTACTATACTTACGACTCGCATACTACTTTCACTCAGAGACTTCCCGGAGTAAACAAAGACAGTCAGATATTTTTTTTACAAATTGGTTCTTTTAATGTAAGTAACATGTATACATGTACCACTTATGGATGAATAACACGATTTCAGATTCAGTAAGACAATTGATTTTGATACCTTAGAGAAATATCATTGAATTACCTACTTGTTTAGTTGAAGACACTTCTAGTATTTGTGAGACATCACAACGTGGATCACAAGCATTGTTCACTCAATCCGAAGGCTGAACACCTTTGTGTATTCAGCTTTGTAACAGTAATTAATTAATTAAGCGGCGTATTGGATGTTCGAAGAATCTTTTGAAACAATACAAGCTTGAGATTAAGGCAAATTTAATTTATGCTTCTATAGGACTTCATTAACCAAATTATGTTTAATATTTTCAGTATTTATACCTACTTATTGTATTTCAAATGACTTTTTCAAGTCATTCAATTTATTGGTACTTATACATTATCCAAGGTTGATTTTCCAACAACATATCTATGCCTATGAAAATTGTGCTCGGAGGGAAAAGCAGAAAGTTCAGCATCAGCAGCAGTGTAGTGCATTGCATATACGCAGATAAGCAGAAGTTACAATGTGTTATCACTGCATGCCCCTGATCAGTAGCAGTATAAACGATAAACGTTAACAGAAAATCCGTTTACTAAGGCTATTTATGTTTATCAGATTGTCAATTAGAATATAATACACACTAACTATGATTGTGTAACCCGTCTATTGTTTAAAAAGTCTCAAATCACGGTGCTTATAAGGGGCTCACTCTGAACTCAATCATTACATGAGGTGGAACACATGAACATAATAGGATAGTGTACATGCTCTCGTCCCGCCCCCAATGGATAAAAATCTCATTGTGCATCGAAGGAATCTCATGTTGATTGTATGGCATTAAAATTACCATGTAATTCAAGAATAATCCATACTCATAGTGAAGGAAAACATCGTGGTGAAAGCTGCAAATGTCTTACACCGAAGAAATTCTTGACGTCCAGCCACCATCTGCCATTATCTCGTGAATAGTGGGTCGTTGCCCTTATCCTATCCTTGTAGGAAGACTTCTTCCCGAGACGTCCTCGCAGCTGCCGGCAGAATACCAGCGTCATGGACTCACTGACCATGCACATGCTGAGCCAGAGCCTTATATGTCGCCAAATTACATTGAACAACATCCGTGCCAATGGACCCTAAGTTTATGATAAGGGTTATCCAAGAAACACCTCACATGGTAAAGTATAATAATCTTAATAAACAAAAAAAGATCATTCAACACGCGAGAATCTCAACAGCGTGATCTAGTTAACCGCCACTGTTAGCGTAGCGCCATCTATTGACAGATGTGTGAACTAAGTCCGTCTTTTACGGGCATCTCGAAAAGTGCTTTTATTTAACCTATAGTGTAGTTTTACATTGAATATTATTCTACATTTTTAATTTAGGGTTTCACTTTTATTTAGTTAATAAGTCACAGTTAGTAAATCACCTTTAAGTTCTTTTGAAATGTTTATGTCGACAAATAAATGGAATATCTATCTTCAAAACAACCATTTCAAAATCGAGCTTAGTATTTCATTTTTTTGTTACGACATTCAAGCGATAGTAAATTCAATATTTTTTTAACTTTTTAACTACTAACGGAATTAGCGGCTCAATTTTAAGCCGACAAATCTTGATTGATTGACGCAACGACAAAGTAAATTAAGGCTTTCTGACTTTGTTCGTCCCTTTTTTAATCCCAGTAATTTACAATGGCAATCAGGGTTTTAGTACTCGTTGTTTGAAGCTAGTCTAGACTTTGTCCCATTTTTTGCTGCCACCCTCCTAATGTTCCAAAGTTGAAAAAGTTCGGGAGCTCATTTTGTCCGATAAAAGGGATTCATTAACTTTTGAAAGCAAAATCAAACAAGCAATTGAATAAACACTTAACTTGTAGATTTTTAAATCTATTTTAAAGAATAAATTTTAATATGTAATTAAAGATCTCATTGGAATCTCAGCACCTTAGGTGAGATTTTGGAGTGTCTCTCTTGAGTTACCATTTTTCTATTACTACCCACATCATTAACTCTGTGATATTCATGTCTCCTTTGACAAAAGCTCAGATTCTTAGACCTCTAACCTAACCCTTTAGATATCTTCACGTCTTAAAAGGGACGTCCTTTCATGGAGATATCTAATTCCTTATACTTTATACCATGCGGTAGGATCCAAAATGTCCTTTTCCGAGGCTTCAAAGTGAACGTAAGATAAACCAGAGGGTGTTCAAAGCAAAACCTCCAATAACCAATTAATTCCCCCGCAATACCTGTAATTCGGGAATCTATCAAGAGATCTGAGATTAAAACGAGGGAAGATAATAGTACTATAAATTGGGAATAGCACGCAACGGCACTCAAAAGGCCTGGCATGGGGCTCCTTTGATGTTGCTCTCGGGATCTCACAAGATATCGTTACCAACATCAAATACAAATTACATCGTAAACGGAATTTTTCGAGGAAATGATTTCCTTTGCATATATTATCATATTTTGAGGAAGTTGCGTGTACGTTGATGATGAGCAAATGCAATGTAAATGTAGTATGCATGGTAATTGAAATTTAAAAGTATTTATTTTCGAATATAACTTATTTGAGTAGTGTGATAAATGCCTGAATCCAAAACAAATTGTCTCATTTAATCACAATATCAACATCTACCTATAATTTACTTACAAGGAGTATGGAAACTAGAAACAAATCATTCAATATGACACAATACCAGACTCGCGATCTTCGAAATTCTAAGGAGCATTTGGCAGGGGTTCTAATATCACTTTAAAACCACAAATCTACATACATGCATGCTTCATGGAGCAAAGATTTCATACTGCTTAGCCTACTGTGACGCAGTAAGTCTTTAAGGTTTTGAAAGATCATTCCACCAGATACAAAGATAAACGCAAAACCATTTTTTTACTAACATTCTCCAACAATAAGGTGGACGAAGCGGAAGCGATCTGTAAATATAGTGTGGAATTACTCTCTATTCTTCCTGCCTTCGTAATGATATGTACCCCGAGCCCGACGTAATGTTATGTATGTATGTAATCTGTGATGTGACCTTTCCCTAAATGTAACGTTTCCCGGAAAGGCGAATCTAAATACAGTTATATCAAGAGTAATACTGCTTTTCTAAAGAACTGGCAACTTTTTATTGTATGTGTGCAAGCTAGAAGTAGAGCAAGTACTAGAACAATGGTCGCAGATTCTATGCTAACGTCGGTTATGTGCAATTTTGGATTTCGTAGATCAATTTTCTATAAGGCATGACGATTCAATTCTTTATGAGGAATCACAAGCGTTCAATAATTTGAGTAGCCATTTGCCGCCAGGCGAACTGCCACTTGTTAGCAGTAGATATACGTCGTCATGAGTTTTGAGGTGGATTTGAATTCTCAGTTGTAATTTTTTGGGTCATTTTAACTGAACGCTTAAAAGTCATAACAGCACCTTAAATATTTATGCATTTATAGCTAACATCAGAACAATAATTCGAAAACAATGTTGAAGTCCATTTTGCATTAGGCTGATGAAAAAGCCATACCCTTAAAGGAAGTGTTCCTGTGCACTTGCAATAACAATTCAGCCATGACTAGCCCTAAAATAACCAAGCAATATATGCGACCGCCTCTAGGGAGCGAGACCATAGAGTGATAATTAATGTATCTGTTACACGATCCTAATTAGGGTCCGCGTGCGGCCATGTTGGAAAAATGACGGTTTGTAGAGTAAAAAAAAGCATTTTAAATCTGTGTAATAAAGATTGAGCGCTGGTTCATTTTTTAATAGAATTATTTAGTTAGTGTCCTTAGAACCTGGTATAGTAGAACTTTTTTTTTCAGATGTAAATCGTACAAAAGATGTGGGGGACTGAAAAGAACCTGAAACTCGGACCTGTTTTTTGTTAATACGTAACGTTTAAAACTGGCTGAAATAAATCTGATCCATATCAGATTTATATACATACTACCTTCAGCCCGCGACTGCGTTCGCGTGGAATAGTTACTATAGGCTTTCTTTAACCCGCGATTCGTCTTATTGCGATGATATATAAGCCTATAGTCTCCTTCGATAAATGAGCAATAATCCTCACTTAACAGAAAAACCGAGAAATTAACAGTGCGTGCGACAGAATCGTACCGATACGTTTATATTCATTGAGTTGTAAATACCGAATCATAATAATGAATAAATAAATTAGTACCCATAATTGATCAATTAATTAGTACAGTTGCTTTTGTAGTTAATATGTGGTAAAATTTATGTAAGCAATGAATTTTTGGAATGCCGCTATGAGTCTCATTATTACACGCCGTATATTCCGGGATATACGGAAACTGATATATTGATACAAAACAACCTTGTTTCCGGAAACAGATATGGTAATTAGCTTCCCAATTGTGGAAACCAGGTGCTTGCATTAGGGGTGTATTACTTTACATATTCGTTTATTTAAAGACTCACTTACAAACATATCTGAGAAATTCTTATCAATTAATGAGTCATTTTCCAACACTAATAGCGTTATCGAGTGTGATAGTAACTGATTAAAAGTTGAGACAGCTTTACATTCTCCTCAGATAGAAATAGAACCGTACTTCGGTTAGGTACACGACGTTATTAATAACCAAGCAATTTGAAAAAACTTGCTGAATCTTTAAAACTATTGGAATAACGTGAGAGATTGATTATTTTATAGATAACTCATTTCAGCGACATTGCCCTCGCAATTAAAGATACTATATAACCAGTTGGCCAACTGTAATCGTTTAAGCAGCGCGTATTAAGAACTTCTTAGCTTTAACGTTGCTGAAGTACTCTGTGACTCGGAAAGTGTGTTTTTAAAGTTAATGTTGATCGTTTGAGTACGAGTAGTTGATCCATGACACAAACTTACTTTGGCATTTACTAAATATTTCTAAGGTTTGGCTACACTTAAATCTGTACGTAATGGGAAAACTCAACCAGTTATATATAGAAATCCAGATATATAAATAAATGTCAAAGGAGAAGCAACCCTAGATGCAAGCAGGTATTCAACAAAAGTTGAATTCACCAGGTACCCAACACAACTATTAATGTCGGCGTGTGTATGACACCGGAACCAGGCTTTTTCTCAGCGATCCTTTGTTGACTTCCTTAGGGGTCCGCGGGGGGTCACAGGTAGGGGGTCTGGGGGGTCATTGTGTCGAGCCAATTTGAATATTCAAGTGTGAGCACGTGTTCGGAACGACGTCAATGACCGGTACTTTACTTTTTCTACCTCATTAGGAACGTCTCTTTATCTTTTTAACTTGAGTAGGGATGGCGATTGACTCCAAAGAAGATCGATTTTTAAATCGATTCGAATCGGCGCTTGATGAATCGATTCACAAAAAATCGAATTCGAAAAGATCGTTTCTTGTTTCGAATTTAAATTTATTATTATTTTAATTTTTAAATTTAATATGATTATTATTTATTAATACATGTATTCTATGGAAGATAAAGCAGACACCATAGTAACCAAAAATGTGATTCATTTAAGACAATTTTTACTTTTAAGCTTAATGCTTAAAAAAATATGAGTAAGTAAACATTTAATTTTTGAATATTATGTCAATTTTAAATATTATTACATAATTATAACGAAAAAAAGAACTTTTTGAAATACCAAGCAAATACTTTCGGCACTTCAAAATTTCAGGCTTTTAATTTATTATTATAAGTAAAATGTATAATAATCAGATTTACAAGATAAACTTGAATTATCCTCAAACTAATATCAAAGTATTACTATGTTATTTTAATAATGTGCCTAAATGTGGAAAATATACCTAAGCCTCTTTTAAATTAGTTTTAAAACGAATTGCTATAGCTGCGATGTAACTAAATTATTGTATTAATCTTACAGACAATATTGCAATAATTTTAATCGTCAAGGAGGTTGAGGTCAATAATGTTAGAAAACAAATTTTTCAAAAAAAATACTCTTGGAATTCGTCTGTGAACAACTAGTAATAAGTAGAGTTTAAAATGATAAATAATTAACTGCCTCTAGACTACCTTGGTCAAGTGGTCACAGGCACTACTGTAGAGCACGAATTACTGAAGTCAATTCCCGGGACAGGAAAAGTGTCATTGGGGTTTTCCATCTGTAATTTCCCAGCTGCAACTGGCAACCCGAAGTCTGCAAATTGTGCCCGGTTAGTGGCACTAGGCTCGCCCCTATTAAATAAAACCTAAACATTCCTGACGAAATGTGGTGTGCTATAACTCGGGCGGGGGCCTACCATCATTGATTTAAGCACAGCGTATTCAGAACTTCTTGACTGGCGTTTGATTTTGGTACTGTAAAATTAAGATGTTCTTCTTACGCGCTGCTTAAACGATTGGCCCATAGAACTTTAAAAATTTGTTATATCGTAAGTAAAGTAAATTGATGCAACCCACCCTAAGTGTGCTTTTCACCAAAACATCATCCAAATAAACAATATAACACCGCAACCAGAGTTGTTTATTCTGTTATCAAGGTGAGAAACTGGCGTCGGTTATCGCGACCTTAGATAAGGACCCCAAAACGAGTTATGGTGTCAAATTCGTGCCCCCACGACCCACATTCAAGGGTGATATAACGTGAAGTAGGTTTTTTTGTGCTAGCAACAAAATTGAAGCGAGACATTTGAATGTTACCACATTGGAACAAAAAATTAAGGAATTATTTCTTTTCATTTCAGCCACTCCTGGATATAAAACTACTCATAAATAATGTCATGTTTTGTGGCGTGAATTTATTGACCACTAGCTGTGCCCCACGGTTTCATCGGCACATATTTTCATATTAAGCTAAGTTACTCTTTGTAACATCAGCCATCTACCAGAGAAATCCCGTTCAAATCGTTTTAGAGATTAACCGGGACAAACACACAGACAGAGAAAAATATAAAAAGAATTGTTTTTGTATATCGTATTATATTATGTATACTCTCATATGCACTTGGTGAAAAGCTTTTAATTTGGAATTAAAACAGACCTTTATTATTATTTATCTATAACATACATATGCTCACGCCTGTATTCCCCGAAGGGGTAGGCAGAGGTGTTGTAATTTTCAACACCCACATTTCCTCGAATATGATTAAGTGCCAACGTGACAGAGGGTGAGTCCATCGACGTCTCAGGCACTATACATACGTCTTTGAATTATTTGTCAGACATATGAAGGTTTCATCACGATGTTTTCCTTCACCGTAAAGAACGTGGTGTGAAATCACTGTACATAAGTTTTTAGATAAACTCATAGGCACAGGCCCCGCTGGGATTCGAACTTGCGTCGCTTGCGTAGCAGGCGACTGCTCTAACCCCGAGGCCACCACGGCTCATTTTTTATAAATATTTATATATATATGCATATAGTATATATACATAATGAAATTCACTCTAATTTCCATTACCAACTTGCTAATGCTTCCAAAAGCTATAATTTGCCAGTCTCGATGGTTCTAACCAATCTTCGTACAATATACTGGACCAACTAACATTTTACATAGAAATAGATAATCACTCTCTATTTTATTTGCGGACCTCTGAGAATCCATGTCACTCAAACATGAACGTATCGAATATATCTCTTGTGTAAATATTTCCAGTCGTTTTCTCTCAGAACTCACAATAAGACCCCACAATAATAAGCGCAGACTCCAGGTTGTTGGAAATAGCTGTCCACAGTACTTTTATAGCGGCATCTCAGGGTTTAGACAACCGCCTCACTGCATCTCCGCTATTGTTGTTCGTTATATTTCTTTTAGCGATGCGCAATGGCGAGAGGTTAGTAGCGATTGTTTCGATTGTCCAAACATCTCGATGCATCGCGATCGTTTTCAATCGTAGTCGATAGTAGCGAGTCCGACTGGCGTCGATCTGTCGGCCCACAGATGGCACTTTTTTGATCCTTTACAAATCTGCGTTTACGCCAACGCGATAGCTTGTGACGGCGATTTTAAGAATACTCGCACTAGTTACTCGGTTCCAGCCAGCTAGATTCTGCACGACTCTGGCCAATAGCTTGCATCTAAACAATCGGAAAACCTCTCGATTGTTTTATCGTTTAGTTAGTTAGTCGATGTTTGTCTCGATGGTAAATTGTATCGACTTCGATTGATTCGATTGTTCAAACATCCCGCGAATGCCCATTTCTTTTACACTATTGTTAGTTCAGTATCGGTTCTATATGGAAAAGGAGGGAAGTGTGACTCGTCTGTTTGTTATCATGGGAAATAAGTGGTAAAGAACATACGTGGAAATGAAATACTTGTCGTACTAACGTTTTGATACCATATATACCGTTACATTGACCAAATAATATAGACTTGCCTGTGTGCCCAGAAAGCTACCTACTAATGTAACCGATAATGGTTATGTTAGGCACCGTACTTACTTAGATTATTAATATACCCATATAGAAAATCCAATTAATAAATATTTTCTCGTTCTTGGAATCGAACTCAAGACGGACACTACGCAAGACCGCCGTCGTCACAAAGGCGACAAGTTAAGTATTTAATTACGTATGAAAAATAAACGCCGTTTAAAACAAGCGTGACCTGAAATTATAAGCAGCTTATACGATGCTAATCGCAATGGAAGTTAATCTTTATTACTTGGAGCGTACAATTTAATTTTCCGCAGCTAAGACGCTAACGCAAGAATACGGCGGATTATGGTAACCTCAGTGGTCTTCATACGCTTTAATAACAGGCTATTTTTATTAGCGATTTTTTTTTTATTTAATTTCATGTTTATACCTGAATAGTTGTGCTTCGCGGTTTCATCCGTGTAGATTTCACTTCATGGGAGGCCTGCGGAACCCTTTTTTAACACGCTTTTATTTATATAAACGTTTAAACTTATTTTACTTCTTGTGACATTAGCTATCTGCCGGTGTACGTCTCATCAAAATCGATCCAGCCGTTTCGGAGATTACCCGGAGCAAACAGACTGACAGAGAAGTATGCGAGTACCTTAAATATTTTCATATGCATTTTATTTGAGTTTAGGTTATGGTTCCGCCATGTTTTAACGCTTATGTATTCAGCGGCAGGTTCTCAATTCGACTGGATGTTTTAGATAAAAATATCTGAAGTCAAATATAAATAAATTCCAAGGAATTATTAAAAAGCGATATTTATTCAAACGCTTGCTAGACTTGAAACACCTAATCTAAGGTCGGGACACACGAAGGGCCTTATAAGAAAAAGGGCAGTTCCCACGGGAGTCACGGGCGGTTGCCCACGTATGTATAAGGGTTATACAGACACTTGCACTTACTACATTATTTAAATACATGCGTCGAGTATTTTTAGCTTTCAACATTTGCTGCAACGTATCGTGACATGTTCTTCCAGTTGGATTTCTGGCCGACAGGATAGTGTACCGGCGTTATAGGGATGCGCGCAGGATCGCCAAACCCTAATTATATATATTATTATTGTTATTATTTTATTATATATGTTGTATGTATGTTAGTCTTTAAGGTATTTATTGTATTATTGTTATACCGTTGTCTGGTACCCATAGTACAAGCTTTGCTTAGTTTGGGACTAGATGGCGATATGACATGTCATGTACTTATATTATTAATTAATAAATTTATTTGATTTGAAAGGAGTGGGTAACGTGGTTTTATTAAGTAGTAGTAGGCTATTTTATAATGACTTACTGCGGCTAAACTATGTTCGTTTAAGCACTAAGAAGTTCTTAATAAGCACTAAACACTAAATAAGATTAAGTAAGAACAAGAAAAACTACTTTAGTTATATCGATACTTCAAATATGTGTAATCTTAGTGTATCCGTTTATTTTTATCTTAAACTTCTTGCAATACATGTTTGCAAAGCAGGACTTAATGTTATGGGCGTTTTCTACCAGTTAACCTTTGTATGATGCAGAGAGATCTGGGGGTATATCATCGTTATAGCAATGACGATGATAGCAGTAGGAACTGCGATTTCGGATCACTTCAATACCACATGATGATTGAATGACTTTATTCGTTCAAAAGCATTCCGATCGTTTGTTTAAGTGAATCTGGTTACAGTGTACTTAATTATACATTATTATAAAAGGTTGTAAAAACAGTGCAACGATAGTATTCTAGACTGAAATATTGGCTAATTTCGCGTGAATCTAATGTGGAATAAAGGGAAGATCTTTCAGCCAGGCGGATGTAATGCTAACTGATATTTTTTTTAAATTATCTCTTGCAGATTAAACTCCGGGAGCCATTTCTGCTTAACCAACAACTTTTCTATTTGGAAACTAGTATATATACGAGTACTGCAATGAGTTCGAAAACCGTTATTGCGCGATTTAGGTTCAAGTGTATTTGTATTCAAACTTTGCAATTGTTAGCGACATCTATGTAGCGAGTGGAGAAACGCTGCTGTGAAGAAACAAATGACTGACCAGCAGCTAACAAATATTTTAAAGGCAGAGTAATTAGCTTTGTGATTGAATGAGCACAACGGGGGCTAATAACAGATAACTTATTGCTGCCATGACTATAAACTAATGGCCTCGTTAGTTATACTGACGGCTCTGCTCATTGGATACTGATTTATTACACATTGCAAGTATAAAAAACAATTTTAAGTACTACATATTTTTATGCATGAACCAAGCTTTTAACATATCTGCCTCTGTAGTTGTATGCATATAATGTCATTGCATAATCCACTTTTTCAGATTCCGAATTTTAAAATTGTTTGGAAGCGTACTAAAAAACGCAGCTCATTACATACATGCAAAATAAAGAATAAAAATAACAAAAGATGCGACACGAGTAACTTAATTGGCAGAGTAACAGTACGGTTCGCAGGTCATGGGTTTGAATCCCGTAGCGTTTTCTTTAGTTTTCCTGGAGTTGATTTTAGGATATCCCCACAGGCATTGCATTTTTAGCGAGTTTCGTTCAGATTTATTAAAAGCCTTGTTTCCCCTAAAGAGTAACCCCGGGAGAGATCGAGGGGATATTCAAGGAAAGGTATATGAATTGTGAACTTTACTGGATAAGTTGTGTGATAACAATACCTACCTATCCCTATTAAGCTGTAAGTCTCTATCAAGAAGCGTTAGTACTTGACCATCATAATATATATCCTATTCATCTGTGTGACTCTAGTTAATGTAGTACCCAGTTTCGTGCATTGCATATAAGCAGGTAAGCAGAAGTTACAATTTGTGATCACTGAATACACTCGTGTCGTGTGTGTATGTTTATGTTCGTATGTGTATCTTTACGAAAACGTACGTACCTACGTCGCATCACATAGTTACGTACTTAACCTGCCTACTTACCTATTTATTGTTTATGCCTACCCCTCTGAAAATCCAATGCACGCCCCTGGTAGTACCTAGGTATTATCTGCACGGATTCACGTAAAATAAGCGATCGATATATAGTTGAAGGATCTCCCGATTCACGTGAACCAAAATCTCTACTCACGACTTCAACTCAAAAAGACGCTTTTGCAAACACGACTGAGATATTCCGTTTTTTGTATGTAATTAATACGAAAACACTGTCAACGACTAAGTCGCTACGACATCGTTACGTGAATCGGTCCACAGGGCATTAAACCAAGTTGGTAACCATTAAAATCAAATGGCGGTACCTAGTTTTTTATGCTAGAGTAGATGTGCTTGGGGGCAGGAAAGTCAGTAGATAAGCAAACTGTTGAATATCTATAATATCTGTCTTCAATCACCTCTATCTATATTTATTTCGGAATTCTTAAAAATGGTTAGGAAAAATACGAACAGGAGACGGGATTCGAACCCACGACCTCTGCAAACCGTGCAGTTGCTGTGCCAACTCGTGATAACACCTCATCGCCCTGATGCGTAAAATTTTTCCTTGGCTTTTTTTTTGGGATTTTAGCGTTTAACTTACAGTCTCATGAAGACAGAAGATAACCAATTTTCAACAAAAATACATTGCAATACAACAAAGTTTGAGCCGAAACTGTTCTTATCTGATCAGATGTCACTGAAGTGTAATAAAAATAGAGCATTCCCAAAGCAATTCGCAAATGATCAGTGTAACTGCATCCCTCGTTAGTCCGGCACTAACGAAGATTAATCGCGACCTGTTTAATGATAATGAAAACAAAGCGAGCACCGAAACGTGGGAATTTCAATTGGAACTGTTTTAATTAAAACCCATTAAACGGTGAGGTAAGTAAATATTGTAACAACACCTTACACTAGTTCATTGATATCGATGTGTGAAAGCTGTCGAGGCCGTTCCAATATCAATCCCATCAGTTCGTGCCAATAAGATTTTTAAATAAGCGCAGGGATAGCGCACGACGAACTTTGTGTATTGTAAGGAAACCGTAGGATTCATATACGACTTTGAATAGTACCTGTTGTGCCTAAGACAACAATGGACTCACCATCTTTAATTTTAACTAGCTGTGCCCTGCGGTTTCACCCGCGTATATTTAGTTTCATCCTTAGTGTCGCGGAACCGTAATATTTTTGATAAATAACTGTAGCCTAAGTTACTCCTTGAAACATCAGCTGCCTGCCAGTGAACGTCCCGTTAATATCGGTCCAGCGTTTTCAGAGATTACCCGGAACAAACAAACAGACAGACAGACAGAGATTTTTTTTTAAAACTTGGTTTTTTAGTGACAGTAGCGTGTATACTTTCATATGTATTTAGTGAAAAGCTGTTATTTTGGAATTACAAACAGACACTTCAATTTTATTTATCTGTATAGATATAGATATAGATGTATAGATTTATTTTATTTTATTGACACACCAATAGTTAATAGGCTAAAAAGTAATTTTGTAATATTTGGTCTAGCCTAGTCACTAATGACAGGTGTGAGACAGCATTCGCCATCACCGTCTGTCACCATGCGTACCAAATATTTTGTTGAAAAGCCTCGTGCTATTAGTAAGGCGTGAAGAAATATATTATTTTGAAGTGCTTTTACTTCTGTAAGCTCAAATTAATTGTCATTAGCATTAAAGGAGAGAACTTTAAATGAGTTGAAATGTTTCAGTTCCATTTGTTCTAATGACAATTATATTAGTGACAATCTCAATACCATTAATTGTCTACTTCTAATTAAGATTCACTGATAACTGTGCTTCTTAACGAACTCAATTGTTAGCCTTAATCGTCTTAGGTTTTCACCCGAAATTAATTTCCGCGAATTTTCAATTATCCAGCGAATTAAGCTGTATACAGTATTTTCACTTAAATTAAGACAAATCCATTACCTGTTTGAATTCCAATTATTCGTAATAAAATCTGCCTCTTTGATCAAGAGGTTTCAAACGCTATTACGGAACATAGGGCCCTCGGTTTTACCCCCAGGTGTTGTTACATTTTTAGTCCTAGTAGCAGCCTGGAGTCTGGATTAGTGCCCGGCTAAAAGGTAATAGGCTCACCCTTATTACACGGAGCTGTCGAAATGTGGGTGTGCTATAATACAGGCGTGAACATAGTACAAGAACAATGGTAAACCAGGGGGCCTACTATGATTGCAAAGCTCAGGAGTTTAACACGCTCTGCCTTAAAGATTTTAGTTGGGCCCCTGGTTTACCATTGTACAGTACAGGTACTATGTTAGCTAGACCCCCAGAAATATAAGACTTAGAAGTTATTTATACGCATAAAACGATTATAGTTGGTCCCCAAGTAGTAAGTGATCACGATTACGATAGGTTTCAAAATGCTACCGCTACCCATAAACACACTAAACAAAACGTATTATAAACTTCAAATAGTATCCCTCACCCCAATAATAAACTTGGCAGGGCACATTTAATCTGGGTCCGTTAATGGATTCCTACAAAGCCTTTAAACCTTCGACCCGAGATATCGACCTCACCCTAAGACCTGGCCTATCAGTACTTTGATTAGATGCTGAAATTAGCAGACTAAACACAGGATTACTCGGGCCGTTACAGTTCCAATCGTAGACATCAACATTACGTCGGATCTCTAAAGGATTTGCAGGTTACATAAAATCTGAGGGTATACACGTCAAACCAAACACAATCTTCGGAACATTATGTTTATTTTGACGCCTTTGCCTCTCTAGATATGAGAAAAAAAGAGTCATTATTGACACCTTTCGACCTTTAGGATCGGTGGGAATGTAAATGTTACATCTCCGACGAGAGTCGAAGGACAACTTTATTGGTGTGAAGCTCTAAGTATTCGAAAATATAATATTTTCACTCTTTCAACTCAATTCAAAGATATAAATACAGTTCATTCATTTGAATGTCGTCTTAGATGCAGGCTTCCTCATAATGTTTTCTTCCACCGTAAAGCTCGTGGGATGACACCGCTGCACAAAGTATTTTTAGAGAAGATTGCAACAAACTAAGAGTTAAAATCTATCGTTATACGATTTGTAGCGCTCACGTAACGTCACATGAAAGTATCCTCAAACTAAAATTCTACTAACACGTAACGAGCCCTTAATCTCTAGCTATTCCGGTGAACGTGATATCAACTTGGAAGCTGTATCACGTATGAATAACCAACTCAGCATACGACCTAAATAATGAGGCATAAAGTGAACATCGGCCATGCCCATACAGCCCGACCTCTTACACACTACAGATACCCACAAACTAAGAACAACCAGGAATTAGACATATATACATATGCATACATATACTCACGCCTGCATTCCCCGAAGGGGTAGACACAGGTGTTGAAATAACAAAATGCGAAAAGTGGTTCACCGAAGACGATTAAGTGCCAACGTGACAGATGGTGAGTCTATCGCCATCTCAGGCACTGTAAAGTCTTTTGAATTACTTCTCAGATATTATGCAGATTTTCGAACTTGGGTCGCTTGCGTAGCGACTGTTCAAACTCAACTCATATTTATGGACGACTTATTAAGACTAAGATATGCAATAGTAGAAGTATATACATACGTTCACGCCTCACGGTGAAGCGGTTGGAAAAGGTGTTAAAACACTCACATTTAATTAAAGAGTATGAGGCTGTCAGTCCACGTGACGGATGGTAAGTGACCGTCACCGTCAGACACTATAATCACGTTTTTGAATTACTTATTTAGTTTAGTTTCCAAAGTAATTTAAGACTCTATACTCATTTTAAATACTACTAGTGATGAAGATGGTTTTCTTAACTTTACCGATTAGCATAACGATGAACTTGCAAGACTTACTGTCTACGAGAATTGTCGCAGAACAAATAACGCAACAACATCACCAGGGGGCCAACTATGATCGTTTAATATTTGCTATTAAGAAAATCTTAGCTTTAAAGTTTCATTTTTAAGCCGTAAAATTTGACGACTACACTATGAAGTTCTCAATACGTGCTGCTTAAACGATCGTTGTTAGCCCCCAGTACCAATACAACCCAGTTATCAGTTACTAGAGTTTTAAGCAAAACTATTGCTACCTGACCTTCACATCACCTTTAGGGGCAAAGCCGTTTCCTGAACATTTGCCATTTAACCACAGAACCCTAAAGACGCCTACAGGCCGGTTATTGTTCAAGACTATCGTACTATGAACGAGCACCGTCGCGCAGTATTATGAATCTTTCACGTTGTAGGGTCGTATTTTTATGCTTGAATATAAAATTGGACGTAAAATTCTGTTCACGTACAGTCTCCGGCACAGAGTCAATCATTGTTTTATTATCAACCGGTATCTACACTGAAACACAATACAACATTCCGAAAGCTAATTTAACTTTATTCGAAACAGATACCTTTTACCATCATGTCAAATCATGAACATGCGATTTTGAAACTCTCAAAATTTAGGACCTCTATCTTCCTAATTATGGTCGATCAGACATAATAATGCAGTCATAGCAATTGAGCAAAGGTGTATCAATTGGGATTCCTACTTTAGAATGAATTAATAATTCTACATTCTGACTTACACATTCTCCGCAAGGCACACACACAAACACTATATTAAGGTCAATATATCCTCGAGATATTATCATGGAGTATTTTTTACTATTGTTTACACGAATTTCAATTATAGCAGTAATATTTGCTGCTTTGATTTGACCCATCGATTCGACTGCTATACATACATGCATATTATGCTCACACCTGTATTCCCCGAAGGAGTCGGCAGAGTTGTGGTTTATGAAGTAAACTTAAGATGATTATGTGTAAACGTGACAAATGGTGAGTCTATCGCCGTCTCAGGCACTATGCATTCGACTATTGAATTGCTTCTCAGACATATGCATTGTGACTACTATTCCTGTTTTTTAACACGCTTTTATTAGCTTCACCTGTATGTATGTATGTATGTATGTATGTAACCGACCCCTTTGAGCTCGATTTTGTCCTACTTTGTACGATCAGATTTAATTCAAACTTTGCACACCTGTCAAAAGTCGATGACAATGCAATAATCCGATCGAAGCATCCGATTATCCTAATTAGATTTGCCAGGATTAATTAATTTCTTTCCGCATCCTTTGCATGCGAGTAAGAGAGATAGAGCTAGTGCGGGCGGTTTGTGGTATTGAGGGCGGTTGATAGTTAGCCAATCGAACTAAATAATATATAGTTTAAAAAATTTAACTAAAAAATGAAAAATAAATAATAGTTTAAAAAAACTAAAAAAACACGCTTTCATAAAAAATCCAACTAAAAATCAGAAAATAAAATTTAATAAACTTGGATAAAGAATATTGTAAATTAGAAATGAATGTACATTTTTGTAAAAAAGCGTGGGGTGTATTCAATGCGCTTTTTAAGATATTATATTATCAAAGTGATGATTCTTCTACTCATTATCTGTCAATAAAATGTTTATAATTATTAACACTATGCACCCCACGCTTTTTTACAAAAATGTACATTCATTTCTAATAAACAATATTCTTTATCCAAGTTTATTATTTTATTTTCTGATTTTTAGTTGGATTTTTTATGAAAGCGTGTTTTTTTTTATACCAGGATGACGATTAAGTTTACTTAAATCTGTAAACTGATAAGGAGAATTCGTTATCCTACTACTGGCAGGACACTTTTACAATTTATAATAAGAAGACTATAAGAAGAAAGACTTACGGATTACAGATGCTTAGTATAAAAACTAATAATCAAAACAAATCCAAAATCAGAAACAATTATTACATCAGAGTTGGTGCCGGCTGCCGACCCCTTTGACGACAGTATAAGGATGGATACGATTTGTCGACAGAAAAAATTCAATTACGAATGATTTAATCAATACATGTTATGTAAACGCATAACTTAATTATGACTCCTATTACACAAATTTGGGTCAGATGTCACTAAAATAATATATGGAAATGAAAGTACATAGAAACGATAATATAATTTGTAAGGAAATTGGGGCTAGCCTATCTAAATGACCTCATAGAAGAAAATTGGTTGGCTCACAATGAATGTATTATTAGTGTAATTGAAGGCATTTTGTGATTTTTTACTTGTTTGTTTGTGTGCTATACATCTGTATACATTAAGTTCATTCACAAGATAAACAGTAATAAAACAATTGCAACGACCAGGGTGCCTACTATCATAGTTAAAGTAGTCGTCTTACTAACTTCTGAGCTTTGACGTTTAATTTTGGTATACGCACTGCTTAAACTAATGATGGTAGAACCCTAGAAGGACTCCGTGATATTATTTGATTATGTTTGGAATAAATTAAGCTATCTCCCACTTTACTTCCCCTCTTAATACAAAACATCACTCTGTATAATCCTTGGTTCAAAAGTAGTTTTAGTCAGAGTTTGGTCAAGTCCTGGTCTAAACCTTGTTTTGTAATAAGTTCTATTGACGGAACCAGTGTGAATCAAAGTTGCTATATTAAAAATGTACTAATACGATTTCTGGCAAAATCTACTTCTTGCAAATATAATAGACCTTACACCCGATTGAAACAGCATTGACATTTTATAGCTTACTAGCGGACTGCCTAGTTCCCCTTCCAATCGGAGTACGGGGATAACATTTTGCCTATGTTACTCGCTGATAAAGTAGCTATTAATTACTGAAAAAAAAAATCAAATCGGTCTAGTAGTTTTAAGTTTATTCGTTATATACAAAAATATAAATCTTAACAATATTAGTACCGATACAGATATAAAAGCTGTGTTAGATGTAACCAAGACCGAACAGGTGAGCCTTATAGGAACAGGTCGTAAATAAAATCATGAAATAAGGAGGCTTCCAAGCCAGCCAGATGTTGTTATAGACCGACAGTAGGAGCACCAGATGGCTGCGCTCAGCGCGGATTGGCTAGATTTAAATTTGAGCTATAAAATCTTGTCCAGATTTAAAACAACAGATTCGGTTCTACGCACACGTTATTGGTAGAGTAATTAGACTTGGTAATATGATCGGAATAATCCGTTCCAATCGGTGTAGGGCAAACATTTCACAAGCCATCTACAAAAAAGTATGAAACTAAAAAGTACTCGTAGTTATAAATACACATGTTATATATGTCTGTATGAAATAAATCTTTCTTTTCCTTTTATACTTATGACATACACATCGTACGTAACTAAGCAGGTTCTATAAGCGAATCAATTTTATCGAAATGTATCATCGTATACAAACGTGGATTTTTTTTATTAAAACATAAAAAAAATATTGTATCTCCTCAGCAAGCGATTTCACTTGATACCCATACCGTGGTAGGGCCGACAAAAAAAAACTAGTCCGCCATCTTAGATGATCCACCATATTGGATGTAGAATGTGCAAAATAAGCGTGTATAAAAAAAATTCAGGTCAAACAAGAAATGCAAGATTCCACCCGGAAGCATATAAAATATCGTTGAGGCATATTGACGAATAAATATTGCAAAAATGTAGCAACCTTGTCACCCTCGCACGCCAAGAGTGCACCGCGTTTCGAGTTGAAAGGAAAGCAGCTGTATGTGAGTTCTTATGGAGCATAGACTACGCAATGTTAAGACATGATTTTTATAGCCACGATGCACTCGTAAAAAATACCTCGTAAACTTATACATTATAATATTACTCTCAACATACTAGGCTTACTTTACAGCCAACTTGAAAGATGATGTAAATTATTATAGGTTTTTATTGGATTTCGGCAGACCATTAAACGTTCGTTGCGCTCTATCAGAACTATTTCAAAAGACGGGATATGAGATAAAAAGTGCAAGTGTTATGAGTTAAGAAACTCTCAGATCTTGGTGGTTGAGTGGTTTATTACTTACTTGCAATGCAATGGATATGCGGGTTGAAACCCTGGTCAGTCACTCCGTCCCAGTAAGAATGAGAGATTTCTCAGAAGCTTTCTAAAACCTGCATACGTTTGGGAAAATCGAAGATGGACATGAAGGCAGGTGTAAGATAAGAAGGATTGTTTGAAGAAAACTATGATATGACTTAAAAAGTAGTCGATACAGCTACGAAGCCTGATAGAATACCAAGGAATGATACTCGTACAGTAAACACATCGACAGGAACAATAGATTAACATGTTTGTGACATCGCGTTGAATCCTAATGCTTGGCGTGTATTGTATGAACGTGCATTTAATTAAGTTGTCAACACGAGAATATAACATTAGTAGCGAAATTACCAGTGCTAATATTCGAGATCAAAATATTGAATTGTCATTCCATACCCCTCTGACAGTTTCCGTAGTCTACATGCCAACACCACCTGTCTACCTGATCCGACTCAATACAGGCTCGGGTTTTGCCTCCATAATCTACTCGATACAATAGTGTCATCGAGTAATTCGAGTACGGTACGATTCGAAGCTTAATTGATTATATACGTTTCTCGTATTCGTGTCGCTTTTATTTTCGTTTTGAGATGCGATGTGTTGATACTTGTTAATAGACATCTAGTTGACGATTCAATTAATAAAGTTATCATCTCTCTTTTTTATAAAACAATGGTTCCAAACAAGGCCTTCTGATGGTAAGCGGCTATTGCTGCCTATGAGGTCATACTCTACTACCTACCATGTATCAGCATTATAAAGATTGTGAATGGTAAGAGAAGGAGTCCCACAATAGCTGGCACAACTCCACCATTTGTCCTTATTTGGCTTCGAACTTTTGTAAGATATACGCAGTACAGGTTCCAAATTTTCATCAAGAGATCGTTATACTTTCAAAGTGAGACCTGTCACTAGTTATAAACTTGAATGCGAATTAGTCATTTTAAGAGTCTTTCTCTGTCTATATGTATACAGCTAGGCGAATAAAACATGCGCTACTATTTTCACTGCGCGCTCATTACTCGTGACGGAACTCACTTTGAAAAGTTATAGTCATTGCAATTTTTAATTTCTTGTCACACCCCAAATATCGCTCCGAAGGGTTAGTTAAGCTATCTATCGATAATGTTTACTGAATATAATTAAATCCGAACGTGACAGCTATTGACAATATCGCAATCGCCATGTCTAGCCGGACACTACTTAGGTTAACTAGTCTTTGGTTTAAAAGTAGCTCCATCTCTTGTCCATGCTTTGCAATAAGGGGGTATATGATCACCATGACTTAAATTTAGAATATTAGTAAGTTTTATAGGTAGGTGTTTCATAATATGACTATTATCAAACTGCACCAAAACCACAAAATAATATTGTTGGATAGTAAACACCACGACATAAACATCCCCAATTTTTTTATTACCCATGTCACGTTAATATACGCCCCCGCTTAACACCTTTTCCAACGCAACCTATATTTTATCTAGGACGTGACTGTATATAGGATATTAAGTTGTGTTGAGCCGAGTTCTCCTTCTATCATGCTATGAGTCCCTTGGTATATTATATCACTAAGAACATCACCCTTTTGTGTGACATTGCACAAACACGCGCGGTTTAAGGTAGGAAACGTTGCTTTGTTTAGAGACACTACCTAGCATCTAAGTGTACAACTGATGATTTTTATTTAATACATATGTAATGAAACAAATCAGTTTAAATTTTTGTAGCAAAGAAGAGAATATAGCGGACTTTTGAAAAATTATTTGGTACAATTTAATTATTAAAAATATGCTAAAGTATAAAATATAATTTTATAGATACGTACGATCTGAACCTTTAGTGTAAAAATATGATCAATGAGTTTCTCATATTAATAAAGCCCAATGAAAACAACCAACAAACAAAACATTGCTAATCTTGACTCTGCAGTCTCCCGGTCCCGCTATCCCATGACAGCCGAACCAGTGTGCGTCAAGCGCAGAGCCTTAACTATAAATGTAGACGTTGGCTGCGATATGGTTTTATGTGACAATATCCCACCGCTTACACGGTTAGGTACTTATTGTTTAAAGCTGCTCGGTCGGCACAGACAGATTACTGTGATAGACGTATGGGTAACAATGGCGTACAATCCGAGACGGTGGCTATTGTGGGCTGACTCCAACTTCACCTCTTGTATGGTTTATGTTAGTTTATATACATAATACGTACTAAGAACACACAGTATTATTATAATACTTAGTAGCAATGTATGAGGGCTAAGGTGAGTCTCGACTCAAGGCCAGTACTTAGATAAATTTTCATCTGTTTACTAGCTCTTACCGGCGATAATTTATTTATATATTTTCAAATAAAGCATCCTATGTTAATTCTAATACCTCCAAGAATATGTATACAAAGTTTTATGATAATTGATTTCATCGATCGAGTTTTTGCGCGAAAGCGTAACAAACAAACTTACATCCACATTTATGGGTTGACGATAGAACATTGTTTATTTCAGTCCCCAAGACCGAATTGAGTAATCCGTAACATTCACGTTAAATTACACAACACTATAATTACACGATTAAGACCATTTGTGGTAGGTAATTAAACCGCATGCTAATATGGTATCCGCCTTATAAAACCATTCTTTCAATCAGCCTCTAATTATGACCCTAGCATGGAAAACTGCTATCGGATAAATACCATCTCGCACAAAATAAAAATATACAGAAGGACAGCTCTTATACATATATAGATAATAGCCACACACAAATAGGCATATTTGTGTGTGTCTCGCTTTATAGTATAAACTTGCTAGAACTAGCTAGACGAAGACTTGGAATCGTTAATTTAGGCTATTGCAAATTTTTACCCGTGATTGGCTTCAGTGTGATGAAAGCCTATAACCTTTCTCTATAAATGGGGTATCTAACGCAGAAAAAGGTTTTCAAATCAGACCAGTAGTTCCTGAGATAGATAAGCGCGTGACTGTGCGCCGCGTGCCACGATTCTTGACCAATGTAGGAAGCTGCCCCTCTGATACATTTATATTTCCTGCTCCTAGTCTGCCTGCATTCCAAAGAGCTGCATCACCGCTGACCGCTGACGCACGCTTACCTGCAATAAAAGAGACTTTGTATTACTACACGCTATTGGATAACAAACAAAGGATTCTTAGCAAGAAGTTTTTATATTGAGCGAATTCCGATACGGTGTTTCGTCGACATTTAATTTGCAACACAGCGGTCTTATCATATTATGCTCTTATTGCATATATAGTTCGGCTGTTTGGTAGACTATACACGGCATATTATAAATCTGTCTCATTTTCGTAGTAATTTTAACTAGCGTTGCCTCCATGAGATAATTTAGTCGATACTAATACTCGGCGGAAACAGGCACAATCTCGATTTAAAAAAATCCATGACTTATTACTGACAACACATAAAAAAAAAGTGGCTGTGACATACAGACGGACAGACATGACGAATCCATAAGGGTTCCGTTGTTAGCCATTTGGATACGGAACTCTAAAAACGGACTCCTAAGACAAAAGTACGCAACTGCATAATTGAATAATACGTCTCAGTACATATAATTTTAATTAATATCAGCGCAAGAATGATTATGAGAATGTCACCGACAAAACGGAACTTTGTCCGAGGGCGAACGCATTTGCATAATTCCAATTAACAATAACCATCACGTTCTCGACAAAGAAAGTTTGAAGGTTTGACGCCACGACGACGCTGGGATCAATATTGTTCTTATAAATCCTCTATGGAACGGACCAAATTCAAATTGAAATTCGAATAACCCTTTGCAATATTGAATTGAATTTATTAATTTTCAACTTAGGTAATTACTTTTTAAATAAAATACGAGAATAAATTCCCGTCGTTTTTATTATATTTTATTTTTCTTTAATTGGCTCCCAATTTTCAGCCATTAACAATGGTTTCCCATCAATTTTTTGTCAAAGCTATTCTGAATTATTGGAACAGAATTGGAATACGTCAACATTTTTTGTAAGTCTTCAAATGATTAAATTTATTGAGGCTGCAAAATTAACCTATTTAAGATTTGAAGGTTGCGAGAAAAAGGTACGAAATACCATATGCTGGTATGAAAAAACCCCAGCCAGGTGGTTGCGAAGTTCCATTATATTAAGTCCAAAAAAGCCTCGACAGGTGCGCTGATCAGGTATCCTACTCACACATACAAATAATTTGGAAGGCTAATACTCAGATGAACAGATGGTCGGGGTGAACTTCTTATTTTTATTTGAATAATTAATAAGTTAAGAATGTATTCTAAGAAAAGTAAAGTAAATATTGGGTTTAAGTTAAATTAGAGTAATTCTGTACTTATTTTGCTTACAAGCTGTGCCCCGCGGTTTTACCCGCGTAAATTTCATGGGGTTAGCCACGGAACCCATTTTTTTTTAATATGAAAGTCTCATTAATTCCTTGTAACATTTGCTATCTGCCAGTGAAAGTCCCGTTAAAATCCGTCCAGGCGTTTCGGAGATTAGCCAGAACAAACAGATTTCTTTTTTTAAATTATCGTATATATACTTTTACAAATGCAATTAGTAAAAAGCTTTTAATTTGGAATTACAAACAGACACTTCAATTTTATTTATCGGTAGGTATGTAGTATAGATATATAGATATAGATTTCCATTATTTCGATAAGTACCTTTTAAAATATAACAGAAAATGTACCATCGAAAAAGTTATTTGTAGATTGTTGAAACACATCGGATTTGTACACCGTATAATTTTAAAAGTTCTTGACTCATGAACTCTGATTCGCTATGGTCTTACGGTATTCAGCGACATAACTTCACGTACACCGCACGATCTAAACCCTTAATACCAGGTGATAAGGTTTAAATTCTCAGCTATAGGTTACAAGTCACCGAGTGAGTCAGCGTTAGAAACATCTGCCTTTTTACGGTCATGCATCAAAATCCAGGCACAAAAAGGTCACAGCCATTGTGATACTGAGTAGGGATGATGTTGAAAATATTAAGGATTAAGAGTGTTTTTCCTGCTGTCATTTGGACGCAAAAAAGTACCAAAATTTTGTCCCCAATTTATTACCTCTACCCATAATTTAAAAGATTACATACACCTTGTTGGATGTTATTAACGAGAATAATACTTCAATGTATAATATTTATTTGAATCGATACATTTCAATGGCAATATTGGAACACAAAAAGTCGCCATAAAACATGAATACTTTACTTTTAATAGAGCAGTTACGTTATTTTACGGCCAACGCGTTAAATTTTATACGGCATCATTCTAAAAACCCAAATACAGTGAGCCTGAATAAAAAAGATATTTGCAAAAAAATGCCTTAATATTAAACTAGATTTAGTTTCACGCTTTATTTCGTGAAGCCCCTATATGTTTTCTTAATAAAAGTAGCCTCCGTTACACCTTGAAACATCAGCTATCTGCCAGTAAAAGTCCCGTTTAAATCCGTCCAACCGTTTCAGAGATTGGCCGGACCAAACGGACAGACAAAGAAATGTATAATATAAAAAAAAATTAATGTCAATAACCTATAAACTTCTATTGTCCATTTAGTGAAAAACTGTTGAGTGAAATTTTATTTATCTGTATAGATTTGTTCAAAATCTTAATGTTCCAAAATCGGAGGCGCATGAATCAACCTTTTAGTGTTACCATTGAACCGAACCAAATTCCGGCAGTGTATTTGTAAGTGAAATGTAAATAGTAATGTTTATACAGCGAAGTGGGTTAGATACGTCACTGGCGCCGAGGAATTAACCGTTACGTTGGAACTGATAGTAGAAATACAGGTACTCGTGGTGTGCACTTGTCGGTATTCATACGTGTGGTCCGATGGCATTGTCATAAGGAATTTATTGAATACTAGAGGACGTCACACGGTTTCACCCACGTAGCTCCCGTTCCCGTGGGAGTAAGGGGATAAAATATAGCCTATGTTACTCGCTGATGATGCAACTATCCATTGCTGAAAGAATTTTCAAGATCAGTCAAGTTTCGGAGCCAATTCAATGCAAACAAACAAAAATACAATCAAATCTTTCCTCTTTATAACATTAGTGTAGAAAAACTCAATTATATATACAAGGAACAGTACTTAAAACTAATTATAAGTAGGAAACTTGACCCAAATCGGTGTCTCTCGGGATCGTGCCAAGAAGGCTGGCAGAATTGCCACGTTGAATAGCAATGCTGATTCTCTGAGCGAGAAAAGCTCCAGCTCTCTTGTCATAGATTAAATTGTACTCGTTCAGGTGCCGTCAGGAGATAGCTCCTCAGCTAAAATAGTAGGACTAGCTGCGCATGTATTTAATTCACGTCGCGCAGTGCGTCATACAGACAGACAGAGACTCATAATATTACTGCTACGGATTCAAGGTTAGCGCTTATAACTCGTGACGGCACCTGTATCCAGCGTTGCCAACTCGAACGCGAAATATATGAGTATTAATCGCACCGTGTGATGAAATTAACTTAGAGTACGAGTATCTATGGCGAGTTTTCTTAAAATCACTGTCACAAGTCATTGCGTTGACGTAAACGCAAATTTGTCTGGAATCAAAATAGTTCCTACAGATGGCGTTGTTTCCATCCTACACAAATCTGCGTTTACGTCGACGCGGTGACTTGTGACGGCGGCAATGAAGAATTCGCACTCAGATCCTTTTTGACATTTCATATTTTTATAGCCATCGCTTTGCAAATGACTAAATTACCCTTACAAGAAATACACTAGCCCTAGAGAAGATTTAGAAAATAATACCTTATAAATATCCACTTACCCATTTTAGATCGTGATATTACAATCTGGACTTTACACAACAGAACAAAAAGTACACTTTATGTTAGCTTTTAAGGTCATAACTGGGATAATAGCCTACGGCTGCTTCGATCCTTCTTACCATGAATGCGTGTCAAGTTTTTATTGAATAAAACTATTTCAATACATATTGCTCGGTGAAAAGCCTGGAGGAAGAATTTTGGAATAAAAGTACTAAGCATTTCTTGAGCAGAATTTTAGGGTGCTTGGGCTTTCGTCGACATTATTACCTCAGACAGATATTAATGATAGTGAACTGCCGCGTTATTCACTAAGGTTTCTCAGCGTCACACTCGACGGTGTCGGTTTTAAAGATACAGAATTGAACCCTATCCTCTATGCATTATGTATCAATTTCCTATGATCGAAACCAACGCTTGTCGTCGAGTCCGGCGCTGAGAAACCTTTGCGAATAATGCGGACGGTAGCGAGTAGCGACCTATATTTCCCAGAAATTGGGGTTTTATTTCAAACACACTAAAATGTTTGCATCGACGCAAAATCTCCGAAATAGTAAATCTATACTAATATGATAAAGCTGAAAGTTTGTTTGTTTGAACGCGCTAATCGCAGGAAGTACGGGTTTGAATTGAAAAAATCATTTTGTGTTGAATAGTTCGTTCATCTACGAAGGCTTAAGGTTTATTTCATCATGCTGCGACCAATAGAAGCGAGGCATCAATTGTAAATTTTACAAAAGCGGGAAAAAAAGGTCACTAAATAACATAGTTGTACTGTTTATAATACGCAGGTAAGACCGCGAGGAACAGCTAGTATTAATAAGTTATTAAAGTTTGGTATTCGTTGTTGAAGTAGTAATAAGCAAAACTATCCTAAGTCGCTTACGACTATTTATTTCTGTGAGACGAATTTATTATTCCAATTGGGCTCTTTCGATAGTGCTGTATGCACGAATGTTTACATAACCCATCAAATATTGAATAACTCACGATACTATCAGTCTTCCCCTACCAGCAAACATAGGGTCATCGACCCTAGATAAGGATTCAATAACCCGATACTATCAGTTATGCAAATATACACCCAATAGAGTGCGTACACCCACGACAGGGAAAAAACATTGGCATCATGCGATCAGATTGAGTAACCAGAACGGCCAAAATCTGGCTAAGACCAGCAACCGAATTGTTAAAAACTGGTGTGAAAGGTCAAAATAAAATTTGATCTCGAAAATTATGTATCAGAAACCATTCAAGGCGGAGGGAGAGGTGTACTTATAACACCAATATTTTGCCAGGTATATTCCAGTCCCATATGTTATTAGGAAGCTAGCCTATTGTCTCTATCCGGGCGTATGTTATTATAGCCAGGAGTATGTTTTCTTTAAAAACATTATTGTAAAATATTATTTTATTAAATTAAGGATAGGTTAAGAAATAAACAATATTGATATATCACGTTTTTGGATTGACAATAGCACTGGATGAATTTGCGTTAATTTAAATTTAAATGACCGCAAATTTTCTTTACTGAAATATATTTTGGCAGATCGCAATTAAATCAATTGTCACAATCACCGAAAAGAGCTCCACCAGTACACCCCATGGACGATATTACAAGCTATCTAATAGATTATTCGTCCATAACGTTACCGAAACATAAATTGCCGAACCCTTCTCGCCTCGCACAAAGACTTCAGTGTGATAACCGACGTATGAAGAGGCGCCACCGGAATCATTAAGATAAATTAAAACCAGATCACGTAGTACAAAGAGCCCGTTTAGTGATTAGGGCTCCATATCGTGTGACTCTGCGATGGTAGAACAATCTTTATGAATACTTATTGATTCATGTGAGTCTATTTAACATAGAATTATAAAGCCATGAGGTCTGAAAGTCTAGAAGAGTGTGTGATTTTATGTGAGAAGAAAAGAAAATTACCATGTAACGTGAACTCTAGTTCGAATTTAGGGGCTCTCCAACTCAGGCTGTTCCTCCACCTTACAGCAGTCAAGTGTGTTCTTGAGTAAGGTCGCCAGTGCATCATACAAGAGGATAGGAGTCACTGTGTCTTTCATTATTATTGCACTGATATTCCTACCGTTATAAAGTAGGTGATACACTTGGTGTTGCAAACTTTTTACGCTGCAGCAAGCGCTTACCATCAGGTGCACTTTACGCTTGTATATCACCATTGTTGTATACTTCGTAGCCAGAAACTCTTAAGCAAACTAAAACGTGAAATTTTATTTTAAATTACTACCAGAATAATATAAAAGTTTTTTCTTCATTGTCCTCAGGTAATATTCTAACCTAATTATTCACATAACCAAGTAGACTCTATAAACTTTTATTTCGTGAAATGTCAATTCAAAAGCCTTGTAAATATTCAGTATCTGTAAAATTTTCTCAAACATTGTTCCTTCGAAGGTTAGTCTTTAAACTTTATTTAAAGTGCCAAAGGGCTGTAACAAATTTAAGTCCTATCTGAATTAATTTCCACTATTAAGGCCTTATTTAACCGATTTAATTAACGAAGGACTATTAATTTACATTGTAAGTGACAAATATTAAGCCTGAAAAACTATTTCATTAGGCCAGCTACGGAGATTTACACCCTTTGATTCCCAAAGGATTGGAAGGGGAACGTGGTGCTAACTCTATTGTGGAGGACATTAATGATAAATATTTCAGCAGATGTTTTTGCAAACATGTACCAAACATGGAATTCCATTATATTCTCTCTTTGTTAAGTGACTCTTCATAGTATGTTCAACTGTTGCACTGGATTCCCAATGGACATGAGGCAACCCTACAGGCGTGTCTATAAACTACAAGTGCAATCAGAAATAAAAACAAATACTCGTGAATCAGTCCAAATTACATGAAACGTGTAGTGATCCAAATTTGTCATATAGTTTACTAGGTCCCAGTGTTTTCCCGAGCAAAGCTAGAATTGAAGGAGTTAGAATTCTATCATTTTATGTAATAATTCAACTGAATCTGGTAATATTGGCCGGTCAGCCAGAAATTCTTTACATTGCATGGCAAGGTATTTTCGACGAAACCAGATTTTCCCGACATTACAAAGAGTGGCGAAATCTCCATTATACATTCAATTCGCGAATCAAGTTCATAAATCCGAAGGCATCCGTAAATCAAACTTTTTGTCTCCAAATCTATAATTCAAGAACTTCGGAGAAGGCTCCCGTCCTCTGGATATCTAATATGCAACCGTATTTTGGAATATTGGTTGGAACAATGCATAATTAACCAGAACTAAACTGTTTCATTAGATATGGGGTTTTGGATAGAATTATTACTACGACAACACCTTTCTTCATCTTACTTTCTATGACTTTGTTATATCTTTCTACGTTTTTCGTACTTCAGATGTCAAGTCGCATTGAGGGCTCATTAACTATAATCATTATCCTGGAACTACAGGGACAAATCCATTTCTTGGCACTTATACACCTGATCTAGTGTTCCTCATCTCTTTTGTGAACAGATAGATACCTTCTCTCATATTAACAACTACTCTCTATGTCATCCTTCCCACCGTGTTGCGTACTCATTCTCTGTTCCATGGCACCTCTCTGTATCCAACGCCTTCTTGGACTCCAAATCTAATTGTGATGGTCACAGATAAATGGTAAATAAGCCCTTCTCATAATTAGTGAAGCAACAGACGAACTTCTTAAAAGTTTAATATCTAACAACCAACAAGAAACTAAAAATAAAACCAAGCGTTTACCACCTTGTAAAATATCGGTTTAAGTAAAATGAAGACGAACATTTTTTAAGAGGATCTTAAACAGAATTAACGAGTTAATAGAACTACTCACCTGCTTAAGAACTAATTTTGAAGTGAGTATAAAATAAAGCTTACAAGAACAGTGAGATCCTAGAATTAAACTAGGGAAATTATTTTGTACAAAATTTGTTGTCAGATATCCAAAATCCTGTCGCTCAAAAATAGTGGTCGTGGAATTTCGTGCACTTACTACGATAACAAGATTTTCCTAACGCCTTTGCCCTACATTTTAATCAAGAATTCACAATGATTTCATATATGGATTATAGATTAAATTATTGCTATCGCAAAGACCCATCCTTATTGAAGAATGATTTATTAGAAAGTGTGCCTACGACTCATATTTTACTGGCAAAAGAATTTATGTGTGCTTCTCAATCGTACAATCCGCTGGGCATCGCGGCTCGATCTTCGTACCCTATAAACCCAATCTCAGCATCGTACGTATTCCTTTCAGACGAAGGTGTATTCAATTTTGTCGTGAAAAATAAGTAAGGCCTGTATGGAGGGAATTTAATAAAGGCGACGTAATATCGCGCTGGGAAGATCTCGGCGAAATTGAAAATTAAGATCCACTTTAGTTACCGCTGTTCGCGCGTTTTCGAGTATTGTTTTATTTTAATTTCTACGATATGCTCCCACTTTTGGGACTAAGGTCGCCTTTAGGAATTCAGGGGGCTTTGTAAGGCAATTCTCCAAGGTTGTTATTTTTTAGGGTTAATTAGTGAAACCCATCCGCAACTTGATATATATTTCAGAACTTTGGCGTTTGGTCGGAAAATTTGCAATTTAACCAACCATGCTTGAATTTTATACGCGTTCATAATTTAGCTTGTCTGTTAGTTAATTGTTACCTTTTCACTGTTGAACGGCTGAGTTTGATTGAAATCGCTAACCTAATTAAATTTAAAGAAAACTAATATTTAGTAGGCGAAGTAATAGCACGAACCACCCAACCCTTATTAAAATATAGTTTATTTTGAGATCCCAAAGGGCGTAACCAACAAACATGTACAACAACTTAATTTTGTGACTTAATAAAGAGCTATAAATTCTCTTCCATCTTTTATCCGGGTTTAATTCAACATGTCGGCAGCAGCGCTACTCACAGGAGCTGCTTGTTTTAGCTATCTTTTTGTGCTGGAACCGTTTGATAAATTACGTACACGCGGAAAATTAAAATTGCTGATGACAAAAACTACAGTTTATTTTATGTTTCGAGTTAACTAGCGCTTGCTTGGAGGTTTCCGGTTTATTCATCGTTATTTTTTTTGTTTTACTGGCACTTCGCTAGGAGACAATAGATTTTCCTTGGAATTTACAATATATTACAGTCGTGGTTGGTTTTAAATTAATTAAAATGGAGCTAAGTGCTCTGCCTTGTTAGTCGCAAATGCTACTGCAGAACACGAGGTCCTGCTTTCGATTCTCAGACCGAGCAAAATTGTGTTTTTGCAACTGTAATATCCCATTAACAGCCCGGAGTGGCGGTTAATGGTTCTCTATAACATAGGACTTGAACATAACTGGTGAAATGTGTCAATTCATACGTATGCCCAGTGTATATAAGTGCATATGTATGTATGTGTCTAATCATTGTTTGTCACCAAAGTTTGATGTTTTGTACCTGTATGTGGAGTTTGGAAGGTATTTTGTTATAATGGCAATATTTATAAACAAATAAAGAACTTATTACAGTGGGAATGTGACGTCAATGTTCTCAGGAAAACCTTATCTTTACTAGCTTTGGATCCGTGATTCGCCCTCCAGTAAAATTGAAATGAATATAAGCTGTCATACTGCCCCATATTTTATATTATGTTAATTATAGTTAAGCAGTATGTTACCTATAAATTAAAATAATACTTTAAATATACTATGGCTATGCTAGTCAAAATGTAGGAGTTAAGTACTCGTATTTGGGCCAACTCGTTTATTTGGTAATTAGTTATAATAATTACTACTTCTTAAACGTATAATTAAGTTTCAGTGTATACAAATTCTCAGGTCTGAGTAACTAGCATAGAATAAATAGGTACTATTTTAGTCACGTTTTCTGAGAACAAACCAAAACACTTTCACCTCGTTCCAAGAACTCTAAAATATAACAAATAGAGTTGTAACGGATTTCACGTCTTGTATTACAGCAATGGTGTTTTATAACAGTTCTAACGAGGTACGGAACAACGTGAGAGTAAGTTTTCAACGCACAAGTAGACGTTACAATCTAATTATCTACACGACAGGGTTCATAATTGATTGAATATATACACGAACTTTACCGATGGTTTGACTCGAATTCTTTGGACGTCATACATCGATCGCTGATAAGCATACGAGAGTGACATGAAGTATGGCAAAGAATCAAGGTACAGTTATTAAAGATACAATATCGTTTGATGGAATGTGTCATTGTGATGATTACCAAGAAGTACTAACAATGAGTTTTGAAACTGTACGTCTGAGAAAAATTCAACTACTTGTGTATGAGGACTATGTCTGTAATTCTTATTTAGACATAGGGTAGTGTTACCTACCTACGACTTCGACACCCATGTGGGAAGTTTTAATTTGTAATCTGGTATACATCAGAGCTAGCGATCACTATTTGAATGCAGTCCGTAAAAAATTAAGTAATTTTGCAAAGACATTTTAAAGTCAAATACAAAACATGGTTTAAACTAAGACTAGACCAAGCTCGGACTAAAAATATGTCTATTCCTTTTTAAATTTGTATCTGTAAAGAGATGGAAAAAAAAACCAAGGATTATCTTAGGTGATTTTTGTAATAAGTGACATTTTTATCCGTTTATGGGAGCTCATACAATGGTGGCCAGAGTGCCTAGTGCGAGTTTTCTTAAAATCGCCGTCACAAGTCATCGCGTCGACGTAAACGCAGATTTGTATGAGCTCACAATTAAATAGTGTCATCTTTAGGCCGACAGAGGCGCTGCTCCGATCCCATACAAATCTGCGTTAACTTTGACGCGGTGACAAAACTCACACTAGGCACTCTGATACTGAAACGTCAGTGAAATTTTATGGCCCTGCTAACTATTTAACGTCGTTAAAATTACTTATTGTCAAACATCCATGATTGTATCATCACCAGCTCCACAGCTTTTGTTTTGGTATCCAAAGAATTCTCACGACACCTAAGAAATTGAATTGTCGTGGAGGTCGCGGGAATGAATGTATGTAAGTTTATTTTTAAAATCTATGGGCTGTCGATGCCTGAGAATAAGCCGTTAAAATTCTGACTTATTTTGACTGATATCATTATGTTTTAATATCAGCACAGAATCATAAATATTAAATGCATTAGGTCGATTGTATTATGAAACAAGAGAGAAGAACTAACAAGTGATTAATTAACTAACACGTAATTTACATGTTAGCAGTTTTTTCGTTAATGACAGCGGGAAATGTAATATGATTTCTTTTGATGGTAAATTGTTTTATGACTTAATAGATAACTATCCATTAGGTAATTAATTAATGTGATAGATGCATGCTAAAGCGCAGTAAAGGGAATTGAAAATGAATATTTAATGTACTTTCTAACAAAAGAAAGTTTTCACGCTGGGAACATTAATAATTATATTAATTAATTTTATAGAGTTATAATTCACTTAATCAAAAGTTATTTTGCTTTTATTTTTGCCCATAAATTGTGTACATACATATATACTTACTTGATACAAGTAATATGTATGTGAATGAATATATAAAAGGCAAATGTAATTGACTGACGTATCAATGCAGACCAAACTCTAGGTTATAAAATTTACATTTCGCACACGCATGCCTCAGATGACATCCACTATAGAATAATTTTTCAAAATTCTACCCCTAAGGAGGTGAAATAGGGGATAAAAATGTATGTGAAATTAATGCCACGCGAGCGACGCTGTGGGCGGAGACTAGTAATCTATACATCTATACATACAGATAAATAAAATTGAAGTGTCTGTTTGTAACTGCAAAATAACAGTTTTTCACTAAATGCATATGAAAGTATACACGCTACTGACACAAAAAAACCAAGTTTTATAATTTTTCTCTGTCTGTCTGTCTGTCTGTTTGTTCCGGGTAATCTCCGAAACGGCTGGACGGATTTTAACGGGACTTTCACTGGCAGGTAGCTGATGTTTCAAGAAGTAACTTAGGCTACTTTTATTTATCAAAAATATTAGGGTTCCACGACAATAAGGATGAAACTAAATCTACGCGGGTGAAACCGCGGGGCACAGCTAGTATAATAATAAAAAACAAGAATTAATGGAGAAATGTGTTCCCACTAACACACATTATGAGGACTCCAATCATTAATTAATACTACATTATCCCAACACGAGCCAAAACAAAAGCACGATGTCTTTTAGAACTCCATTTGTCCCCACTTAATTAATTACACCACTTCCCATTTCGTAAATAGTTTTGTAACTCCGACACTTTTGTATGATCGATGGTGTACACACTCTAACACGATTTAGAACTTAACACTGATAGCATAAGGTTGAAAATGCATTGTCGCGTGGGTAAATGACATCAGCCGGACAGTGCAAGCAAATGATGCACTTAACAGTATTGCCGTTTGCAAATTTGTTTTACTCATAATACCACGTATGGAGCCTTAATTGATTCTATGGACTTAATGGATTGCATGGTAATACGAAAAAAGCTCTAGTTGAAGCTACGGTTGAAGTACTTATTTTCAATACATTAATGGTTCTTTTTTCATTACAGTCGTTGGTTTAAGAGCTTGGCAGTGAATGGAAAATGGATTGTATTGTGATTTTAAATTTCAGAATTATTCTGTGTATTGGAAGATAGATGGAAAAAATACTGAAAACTTAAATGTATTGATATTGGTTTAAGAAAAATCTTCTATGTGATTTTGTAAGCTTCATACTACCACAGTATATAAGAGTATATATACGTTTTTAAAGCAGTAAGGGTTTATTCTATGCCTATTTTGGAAATTAGAACGTTTGCTCCATTGAACGCGTGGGTTGTTAATCTGGAAGATTTTAAAATTTACTCTATTACAAGCTGTGCCCCGCGGTTTCACCCGCTTAGATTTAGTTTCATCCTTATTGCCGCGGAACCCTAATATTTTTAATCAATAAAATTAGCCTAAGTTACTCCTTGAAACATCAGCTACCTGCCAGGGAAAGTCCCGCTAACATCGGTCCATCCGTTTCGGAGATTACCCGGAACAAACAAACAGACAGACAGACAGATAGACAGACGGACAGACAGACAGAGAAAAAATTTAAAACTTGGTTTTTTTGTGTCAGTAGCGTGTATACTTTCAAATGCATTTAGTGAAAAGCTGTTATTTTTTAATTACAAACAGACACTTCAATCTTATTTATCTGTATAGATGTATAGATCAAGGGCGTGCATTGGATTTTCATCAGGGTAGCCATAAACAACAAGTAGGTAGGCAGGCAGGTTAAGTAATACCTATGTGACGCGGCGTAGGTACTTTTTTTTTGGTAATGATACACATACGAACATAAACACACACACGCACGACACGAGTGTATTCAGTGATCACAAATTGTAACTTCTGCTTACCTGCTTATATACAATGCACGCCACTGGTATAGATATGAAATTTTGAAATATGTCGGTAAAACACGTGAATACAACGAGGTATACAACCTACGCGATCGGCCACGCCGTGACACCTCTAACAGTCATTAGTCTGTGTGTCAGTTCGAACGATTTGTATCTAGATTCTTATCTGCTTGTAAAGCTACATTATTTATACTATGCCCAAGCAATATCTTCATGACGTCATCATTCGTGTGGTATGACGACGTGGCATGTAATATCCATAAATAAATAAATCACCGACTAAATTATATGTCTGGAATGAAACAATTAATTTAACATTCCGAATCATATCACCAGTTAAGCCTCCACTGTTTCAATATCAAAGAGAAATTACAAAGGAACACGACAATATTAATTAAATTTTAATTAAAAAGAGCACCAGTAAACCGATTCGTCTCGCCCTTATACAATGATACATTCATTCCTCTATTAAAATACATTTTGATTACATTCACTATTAAAATTAATGGAATTAATGGTCACGCGTTAAATAAATATTCATAAAATGAGTCAGGGTTGCTACCCCATGATTTTTTTTTAATAATGGCTGTGTCATGTAAGTAAATTGTGGTGTAAATGTGTCTAATGCGAGTGTACACGGAACATAAAAGAACTAAAATTACGTTAGTGCATAATGTGCAACCAAGGATGGACTTTATACGAAAAATTGTGGGGTAATGAGGTAGTTTTACAAGTTTTAGCGCGCAACGAAAATAGTAGGGTAACTGAGCAAGTATTTTATACGTGGTCTCACTGCTATTGACCCACAGTGGGCCCACGGGTATTTTTTTTACCCATACACCCACTGCTTTAGTTTAAATTTATCCTTTTCAATACGCCAGTTTCTGTGAGCCCACGGACCTAAATTCCAATAAAACATTCAAAAGTGATCCGGATATCCCCTAGCATAAAGTATCAATGTTTCAATTTCGGGTAAGAATTAGCCGTGTACGCACTGTGGGTGAATAACAGTGGGACCACAGTAATATCATCTCGCGTCATATAGATAGACTCATAAAATCACTACGCATTCGTGGTCAGCGCTCATAACTCGTGACGGGATCTGTAAGCTGATCAATCGCTTTCATTAGTCACTAGGTGGATTTAATGATAGGTACAGATAATGAAAATAACTTACAGCACTTTGCATGCTTTAAACTGGTTGTAAAACCGTGCAAGTAATATGTGCAAATTACGAAATTGAATTAACTTAGCGGAATGAAATCCACTCCAGACATACCGCAAATGGTACCCAAAATTTCAAGCTTTAGAACACCAAACTGAAATTGCTCGAAGTGGGATTTTACATAGGTAGTCATATATGTACTAGGTATATAAGATTTCTGCTTAAATCTATACAGATAAATAAAATTTAAGTGTCTGTTTGTAATTCAAAAATTACAGCTTTTCACTAAATACATATGAAAGTATACACGCTACTGACACTAAAAATCCAAGTTTTAAAATTTTTCTGTCTGTCTGTCTGTCTGTTTGTTCCGGGTAATCTCCGAAACGGCTGGACGGATTTTAACGGGACTTTCACTGGTAGGTAGCTGATGTTTCAAGGAGTAACTTAGGCTACTTTTATTTATCAAAAATATTATATAATAGGGTTCCGTGACAATAAGGATGAAACTTAATCTACGCGGGTGAAACCGCGGGGCACAGTTAGTCTTATATATAAAAATGAATCCCCATTTCCCTTGGTCACGGCATCACGCCTAAACGGCTGGATGGATTTTAACGGGACTTTCACTGGCAGGTACCTGAAGTTTCAAGGAGTGTTTAAGGCTAATTTTATTTAAAAAACAGCATGAATTTTAATCTACGCGGGTGAAACCGCGGCGCACAGCTAGTATCTTTATAAAAAAAATTATATAAGTAAGTATTTTATCTGTGACGCAGTGTGAAATTTGTTCGAAATTTTTTTTTCAATTCAATTATTTTCCTTAGTGAGGTTTCTGGGGTGGAGCACTAATTTGACACGATTCCGATAACAGGTCATATTTTTTTTTAGAAACCCAACTTTTTGTGGCAATGGTACGTAGCTTTGGATAGAATTTCAAAATCGTTCTAAAAAAATATTGCTTCAAAAAGGTACCCACTCATAACACGTCCATTTAAGCATCATTGTAAAGCTGGAACACACGAAACTGGCCTATCAATCACCTCGGACACTTTTATACGCCACACATGGCCGTGACAATACCAGTGGGTATTCGAGGATGTTTTTTAAAAAAACGAATGTACACAAAAGTCGTAAGTGAATATGTATGTAGTGTATGTGTAAAGCGTAGGTGTGCACTAAGCCGTATTTCAAAATGTACAATTTGCATCTAAAAATGTTTGTTTGCGTTAAAAATTATTATTTATGTGTTTGCGTGTTGGAGTTTCGTTAGACGTTGTAAATATTGGAATTAATTGAATTTTTAATCCGAAGTTCTGAATCCACTAACCAATGAAATATAAGCTCGTTAAAAAATTCATCGTTTTTCTGGATATGCGGTTCACGTAATGAACGTAATGAGCAATTGCAAATTATAATTTTTTGTTTTTCAATATTAACAGCTATTCACTAAATGCATACGAAAGTTGCAACGGTACCTAAACGGTACTTAGACTACATTTTTTTAATTTATTTCTATCTGTTTGTTTATCTTTGAAACGGCTGGACCGCTTTAAAGGGGCTTTCACTTAGACTTCTTTAGAAATAAAGCCACCGATGAAATCAAGTCTTAAGTAAACTGATAAGTCAGCTCCCCGTCCGACCCCGTAAGGATCCCGGCCTGATAGTATGTATTTCTTAAAATATATCTGACTAAAAGCTGTCCAATGAAAATGGAAGAATCCTGAGACAAATCCAACAATATCCGCATCTCGAAACAAGTGTTTATGGCTTAAGTGGTGTATAGGTAAGTCCATTATGTTAACCCTTGAGTGGGCCGCAATTGTACGCATTATGGATCGCTACGGCCACCATGATGAGGAAAATAGGGCACGTTGAAAGGTTGAGTGGCGTATTCCTTTTGGTTAGCTTATGGCAAGATACAATACAATGAAGTTTGTTTTATTATTATTGCAAGGTATTTCTCCCGTTAAGGACCGAAGAGCGATTTGAGGACCTAGTGAGAGTTTTTTTACTACCGACGTCACAAGTCACCGCGTCGACGTAAACGCAGATTTGTATAGGATCGGAACAGCGTCTCTGTCGGCCCTCAGATGGCACTTTATTAATCCCATAAAAATCAGCGTTTATGTCATCGCGATGACTAGTGACGGCGAGTTTAAGAAAACACGCATTAGGCACTCTGCCCCGTTATTCTGAGGGCCTAGTGCGAGTTTTTCACTGCCGTCGTCACAAGTCACCGCGTTGACGTAAACGCAGATTTGTATGGAATCGAAACAGCGCCATCTATCGCTCACATACAAATTTGCGTTTAAGTCAAGGAGACGACTATTTGTCTAACTCGAAGTAGGTACTCTGTAAGGTGTCTCAGCGGCGAACTCGAAGTCGAGTGTCAGTTTCAAACATACGAATTGAACTTTATCGTGAAGTATTATGTATCAAATTCATTTATTTGAAACCGACCTTCGACGTCGAGTTCGTCGCTGTGATACTTTACAGAATAATGCAACAAAAATCACAATGAGAAATGTTTACACATAACTGCTTAGGAGAAATGCAAACAGCACAAACATCCGCCGTTAAATATAATCAAGTAAAAATAAAACACGGACTTGTTTTAACAAGACAACAAAGAATTTGGCACGTAATTAATAGTAGCCACACTACAATTATTATTTCGAGAGGGTATTTCGAAAATGTGCGATGTTCAGGCGCAATGTAAAACTGTAAATCTTCCTTTATCGCTCTACTATCTTCACGGCTTGTGGCACGACCCGGTTTTTTCGGGTTCCGCTAACGTGTGTAATGTAGCTATTGAGTTTATTAAGTTTATGGATGTGGACATGCTATGACTTAACTTATTCGACGCATTGTGGCGACAGATTTAACAATTAATTGTATTATTTTTTTTACCACCAAGTGGCAAATAATTATGTGGCCCATCTGATGGTAAGCGGTTAGTGGCTACCGCAGCCTATGCTACTCGTTTGGGAAAACCATTTTTGGGACTTCATTCCACACTTGAGTGTCCGGGGATGCTTCTTTGGAAAGTGCCAGACCATTTGGGTTCCAAAGTGTGGCGATGAACTCTTGATAGCGAGAAGTACTCGTATGATGATAGAATAGGATCATCTCAAACAACTCCTGGCTTTAAATGATTACCAGGGGCTTTACCATAAGCTCTTATTGTCATCATAGTTCTACAGCGTGACAGTGACTTATACACGTCATATAACTCTGTCTCATAATAACAATTAAACTATCATGGTAATAAGAGGTCATGGTAAACCCCTGGTATATCCACGAAAGCCCACGTGGTAAGTTTACGTGACAAAATGTGTTCTTTTCCTCTGAGGATACAAGCTTTCCAATTTCAACTATCTCTGTTCATGTGAGATTTACATTCAAATTCGACTTGTTCGTGACTTTTCACGTTATATGATTTTAGATAGGTGCCCTATATAGCTTTATACCAAATTGGTTCACGGGTGTAAACTGAAAAAAGGTATATAGCATGCAAACAGAGAAAGATACAAACCCATTTAATATTAAGAATATATTTGGATGAACGTGAAAGAATTTGGCAAGCTGAAGACAGGGCGCTATGGCACTCATTAGGGGAGGCCGTTGTCCAGCAGTGGACTAAGATAGGCTGATGATGAAAGAAATCGTATACTTAAAAAAGTGACCATGCGTCTGGCGATCCTTGAAATAGCAGCAATTTAAAAAATACTCCAAACTCCATTAAAGTTTCGATAATCCGGAACCCAACATAGCAAAGCCTTGTATGCGAAATAAAATTGGACCCGTTTTATTTGGATGCCGTTGAGCGGGCACTTAATCTACATAACGGGTTGTGTAATGCCAGGGTGTCGTGAAGACGGAGCCATTGGCATAACAAATATTACGACTATATTGCCATGATACATCTCGCGTTACGAGATAATAACGCTTAAATGTTAAGATATCAAACTGCATTGCGTTATTTGTAATATTATCTCGAGAGATAAAGAAGTGTAATTTATTATGGTGTATAATATAATCAATACCAATATCATAAAGCTGAAGAGTTTTTTTTTTTGGTCGAAACCGTTAAACTCAGGAACTAAGTTTTGAGGTTCTAATTGAGTGAAGGAAATCAATGGATAATGTTATGAGGGTAAAATTATCACAAGTTCACGATTTCGTCTTGAGAATTTTTATACAATTCAGATTATGTCTATCTTATCGTCAGAACTTTGGTTTAGTTTGGTTCAGATTGCATCAATCGATCACGAGGCTAATGAAGGCGATGTGAACCACGAACTTGTTCCGAATACAAAAACGCTAGATACCTGAGTGCCTCCTTACTGCCGTAGTCTAGTGGTCACAAAACGCAATTTTAGGATATGGTCTCTCGCAGTTGGTAGGGGGGAGTTTCCACCACTGCTTAACCGGACTATTATATATATATTAGAAGAGACTAGCCTCTATTACATGGGACATAAACATAACTGGCGATTTGTGGGTATAATTACACCTCTGCCTACCCTTTCGGGGCGAGCATATTACATAGATATGTACATAAGTAACAGTTATAGCTGATTAAATCAGGGCTTGATTAAATATCGCAGGGGATGGAAGCACAGATAGGTAACTTATATCATCTTGGACATTATGGTTTATTGCCCTTCGAGATATACGGTCGCCCTCATAAATATATATGGACCTTGATTTAGCCTACATGTCTACCTTGAAATCTGATCTAGGAGAATATTTAATATCATTCGATGTTTGGAGTTTAATGATGGAGAAATTAAACGTTTATAGTGGGAATTATTCATACGTTTTGTTTCGGAAATTATCTTTAAATCATACGATATTTAAAAGATATATAAGTATTGAATTGCAGAATTTCAATGTTAAAATAAAGTGAACTCAAGAACTAAGTCAACATATTCATCAACATTCTAATATATAATAGATTTTATTATATTTCTAGACTAGCAAAGCAAACCACCCTCATTTAATTTGGTACAATATTCAAAATGTTTTTTTTTTGCCATAGATTCATCGAAATTCAGCTCCTAAATATTAGTAAAAACCGTATCAAGATCCTTAAAGTAGTTTACAAGAACGATACGTTCAAACCTCCCAAAGAATTTAGGATGGAAATTACAGCTTATAGTATTTAAAATGTATATAATTGGACATATAATATTCCGTTTTAACGTAAACCGAAATCAGTTTGATGTTTAAAAGGCCAGAAAGGCTATAAAATCCCAAACAAGGCCGGACCCCACTCGTTGATAAATTGATGACACCGCTTCATCACAGTTTACGACAGGTGGTGTTCGTGGTTTGAATTGAATATGAACTAGGAATACTATCTAAGCTTAAAAACAATGTGAAAACAAAGGGCGAAATTAAGTTCAGTTCTGTTAAGAATAAGGTTATGTTTCCTGTGACAGAAAAGCAGTTTCAGATTAGGATTAGATTTTTAAGGATCTAGCTAACATTGTAAGAATACTACTCATTCAAGGACCGTAGATGTAACCTGACCATCTGTCACTTTGGCACCTAATTAATTGCCTTCGGATAAAAGTGGGTGTTATCTCTGCCCATCTTTTCTCGGAACATATGAAGATATTAAAATAAATTTAACCGACTTCAAGAAAAGAGGACAGAACTGAACCAAATTAAAATGGGACCATTTGGGAAGCACAAGCATCACCTTCCAAATAAATAAAGAATCATCGAAATCGGTTCACCCAGTCAAGTTATTTAATAACAAACATAAAAAAAAATGCAGTCGCAATGATAACCTCATTCCTCCTTTTTTGAAGTCGATTAAAAACCGCGTAGTTCCCATTCCCGTGGGAGCACGGGGATAAAATATAGCCTATATTAATCAGTGATAATGTAGCATTCAAATGGTGAAAGAATTTCTAAAATCAGTCTTGTACTTTTTGAGCCAATTCTTTACAAACAAACATACACATCTTTCCTCTTTATATTATATTAGTATAGCTACCGTATTCATAAATGAAAGAACTCATACAAAAACAGTGAGGTAACATAACCGTGTTATATCGCGCCCCGCATCCAATGGACCTTAGCAATTATTTTTCACGGACAGCCCCCGTAATTTCTATATTAAATGGAGCGTATGCCGTTAGCCCCAGAACATACCCCATGGCTATCAATAAGAGGGAACTGTACATTTGCCGAGCACTTAACACGAAAGTGCACTCTTTTTCGATTGATTGCTTCATATCGAATGGGTCGTACAATAGAATACATGAATTGGATGTATCGTTTCAAATTATGATTAACGCTAGTTTATAGCTATAAAATAGTTAAAGCATTTGAGCGTAGCGGGGCTATGAGCCGTGGTCGCTCTGGGGTTTGAGCAGTCGTCAAGTGACGCAAAGTCGAATTCCAGCGGCCTGCACCAATGAGTATTTCTACAAAAAAACTTATGTGCAGTGATTTCACACCATGTAAAGAACGTAAGAGGGCAATGGACTCACCATGTGTCACGTTGGCACTTCGGTGAAAATTGGGTGTTGTTATTACAACACCTCTGCCTACTCCTTCGGGGAATACATGCGTGAGCAAATGTAAAGAGTAAGGGCAAACCACCCACATACTCCTAAATTTCTTGGACTGAAGTCTCTAATTTTGGTTGAACCAGGCCCAAAACTGAAAAATCTTTTGAGAGAACTGATCCTCGAAGTCAACCATGATAGTCATCGTAATGACTGAAGAATTAAAGAAAATAACTAGTGGAATATCATTTCAAATATTGGTAAGCAAATCCAGCCCTGAGACCGGAGGTTAAATCATCTCCAATCGTAGTGTAGATAGCCGGTATCAACATTTGTATATTGACTTAAAACTCTTTAAAAACATAGTGTTGTCATTTACATCTACACTAATATATGAAGCTGAATAGTTTGTTTGTTTACTTGAACGAGTTAATTTTAGGACATACTGCTCCTATTACGGAAATTATTTCAGTGTTGACTGTGATAGCTCATTTATAACTTTACCACGCGAAGTCGCGGGCAGAAGCTTTATGACGAATACGAAGTAAGAGACAAATACGAACCTATAAGATGCCTATTACACGGTGCTTAGACTCAATGTCTCCAATCTAAGAGACATCTCGTAAAAGACAAACAAACAAAACAATAAACAAGACATATTATAAGTTTTTAAGTGTCTCCAGAAATCTATGTTGTTACTATGTCAATAGAATCGAGTGAAATCAAAGTGTCGTTCGTTTTATTTATTATTAGCACACACAAGTGGGGAAGCAATAACGTTTGGAGGGAGACACGTGCGAACCAACATCAGGTCTGGGGGTCTACTCTTATTAAAAAAAAAAAAAAAAAAAAAAAAAAAAAAAAAAAAACAAATTCATCAGATATAACTCACATTCATATATTTCACTGACACATCATCACCCCTCCCACAAAACCACACTAGCTAACACATTTGATTTCTCATTCATAATTAATTTCTTGGTTTCTCAAGATACAGGCCTTGCCTAGTTTGAGAACCCCTGGCAATACCTTGTTATTCCCCTACAACTTCACTATCTCACACCACACAGCCGTTTCACAAACAATTAATCCACTGTGTTTTTTTTTTTATTCAGCTCTTTAGTTAACATTGTTATTTTTTCCTTTTTTACCATTATATTGTGTACAATGCCATTTGAAAATTTGTGAACCAATAAACATTTTTTATTATTATTTTATTTTTTTTATTCAACGAAATAAGAAGTTTCGGTCGAAAGTACCTACTGCGGTTCTTATTCGTTGTAAAACTACCGAACGTGGCCAGCAAGAAAATTCTTTGACACTTCTAATCCTACTTTAATTACTAAAATTATTTAACGAAGTAAAAATTTATGTGATTGAAACATCTCTTGATATTTGCTCGTTCGCAAAGCTTCGTTTTCGGAGAAAGAGAGTAGGCCCCCTGATTCATTGGCCACGTGAAGCGGGAATTGGGAAACAAAAACGGCAATTCCGCCAATAACAATGTGCGTGAAAAGTTTGGAACTCCTGCAGGTGATGGGCTATTCCCGTTACCCTAACAGAGTTAAGGCACAGTGACTTACCAAGCAGTATGGAAACTAGGCTTAATTTCTGATATAAGAACTTTGTCTCCATTGGAGCGAAGGCTGTCACTCTTAAACTTTTTAAAATGTATTCCTTTACGGTCAAAGTAATGTAGATTTGGAGTTTTGAAAGTCAGTAAAACATGCGGGTGACGTATACGCAATCGGCCACGACGTGGCTCCTTAATATCTGCGGGGGGTGCTTAGAATATAGTAGATGTGTGCGTCTGTGTGAATGAGTCATTTCTTTAGATTTGTTCTTAGTTTCCATACTGCTTGTAGAAAGCTTAAATATATGCTGTGGTTTAGGCTAATGACAAACACGAAACCTTGCAAAAACCTTTACAACTTCCTAAGAAACCCCCAAGTTAAGAAATTGATTTGTTTTTATATCGTGACATTTAAATGGGCATAAGCTGGCACAAGTTATATAAACTCTTGGGAAAACTCTAAAAAAAATAACACAACTGAATGTCGAAATAGGCAAGATTACAAAAATAAGGGCGGTAGAGGGACCTAATATTAACAAAAAGGAACCCAAAATTACCGATACCGCTGCACAATTTGTAATGATTTTTTTCAATACATATTATGAAATAAGGTGGGGTTGACATGGCGCGACATATCCGGCGTCCGTATCACACACAAACCTTTAGAAAAATTGTAAAGGAAATATTTAACACAAACGGCAAGTTTGTTATCACACACATCACGTCCCTCTTCAAATGAATGTATGGCGTCCTACAAAGATCAACTATCGCCAAAGCCTTGAGTTCGGGAAATAGTTGGTTCGCCTTTGACGTTCACGATTTTTATGATCGGGGACTTTCCATATTTGTGTTTTATGGCATAGGCGTGTTTGACAGTTCAAACGCAAAAGGGTATATAATAAAAAATATATTTTATCGCCTGAGTGGCAAACCGATATACCTACGGAGCTATTTTTAAATATTTTCATACATTTTTCATAGAGTCTTGCGCTTTATTGACGGAGGCTTCAGAAATTACAGCAGAACGGAATATGTTTTCATAAGCTAACCGCACGTACTCAATAATATTGTATTGTATTGTAAGTGAAGTATTGTTGTATTTTCGGGGAACGGGAGTAGCTGAAAATCAGCGCTAAACGTAATAAATTTACGGGCAGCACATGCTGAGCCATGTCCCTTTGCTTTTAAAAGGCATTAAACATTTTTTTTTTATAATCTATACAGATAAATAAAATTGAAGTGTCTGTTTGTAATTCCCAAATAACAGCTTTTCACTAAATGCATATGAAAGTAGACACGCTATTGACATAGAAATACCAAATTTAAATAAAAATCTCTGTCTGGCTGTTTTGTGTAATCTCTGAAACGGCTGGACCGATTTTAACGGGACTTTCACTGGCAGGTAGCTGATTTAAAATATAAAGGGCTCCGCGACAATAAGGATTAAACTAAATCTACGCGGGTGTAACCGCGGGGCACAGCTAGTTTTATTATATTGTATTTTTCAGTAATATTGTGTGTATGGCGCCAGTCGAAAATTTGTTTATATAGTCAACTAGTATTGCCCATCTCATACAGGATTTCAACAACTGAAAACAACTTCAAATATTTAATTTTCCAATAATCATGGGAGGTTCTCGATTCGTACCAATTATACGATATAATATTATAGGATATATTATACAATATAATAACGAAGCAAAGCTATCATATTATGTAAATGTGTGTGATGTAAGGCGTCTGCGTTTTAAACACTATTCTATTCTTTCGATTAATCTTAATATTACTAATCTGCTTAACGCATATAAACCAAGCAGTAAGATTATGAGAAAATATGAATTTAGTGTTGTTTATTTAGACCGTGTTTGCCGAAAGCCCAGTTTGTTTATCAATACATCAAAATGTAGGGAAGCTGCAATATTTTTCATTAATACTCCCCTTTATTACTTTTAGCGCCCCAATAAATGTATCTTCGAGTTATTGCAATGTGTGGACAAAACGGGGGATGTTATCAAAAATCTTATTATAATAAAGTCTTAAATAAATCAAGAAAGGGAGCTTTGCTTTGATGTTTGCCACCGGTTTGAGTAGTTGCTTGCAAAGTATGTGACGCGAGTTCCAATTTTACCAGTATGCCTTGTACAGAATTTTCAAAAATTTCACTTCAGAGATTGATAAATCTACATTTTTATTTGTAATTGTTTTAAGTAACTGTAATACTAAAAAGCTATCGGCTGATATAAAAATAAACGATTCTTATTTTATTTACTTACTAGCTGTGCCCCGCAGTTTCACCCGCGTAGATTGTAATTTAATGGTTTCCCGAGGGTCCCTAATATTTTAAAAAGTAGCCTAAGTTACTCCTTGTAACATTAGCTATGTGTCAGTGAAAGTCCCGTTAAAATCCGTCCAGCCGTTTCGAGGATTACCCGGAACAAACAGACAGACCGACAGAGAAAACATTTAAAAATTGGTTTTTCTGTGTCAGTGCCGTGTATACTTTCATAATATGTATTTAGTGAAAAACTGTTATTTTCTAATTACAAACAGACACTTCAATTTTATTTATCTGTATTTTGTATTATATTTACTTATTATTATTTTTACTATATAACTCTAGGTACGTTTCTGCGAAGGCAAACATCATACGAGAACCTAAATTTGTTTGAGCAGGAATTTAATAACCTCTTTTGCCTGACGGCGATGGACTCACTATCTGTCAACTTAGCACGTAGCTAAACATCTTCAATAAAAAGTGGGTGTGGTAACACCTCTACCTACCCTTTCTTGGTATATATCGTAGAATTAAATTCCCTAAGGTTAACCACCTCTTGAGGACAAAATCTAAAAGACCCTAACTGGGGAATTCGTAAATAATCGACAATATGCACAACCAGAAATATCTGATAAAGATACATAATATAAAAACATGTAATCTTTCTCCGGTCCAGATTAATACACGAGAACTATGGACCCAAAATGTAATGTAACCCTTGTAAATTGCTTATCCATTTTATTAGTACTTATAGGACCTTTTTTATGTTTACCCTCCGTTGCGTGGAGGGAGTGATATACAACGTGCCGTAAAGATGTGTTTTATAAATATTGCACAAGTTTCCGTAGTTACGAAGTTTGCTGCTACAACGGGCACGCGGATTCGATCATATTGAGGTATTTCGACGTCGAGTTGTTCGATCTATGGAAATCGATACGTAAAACAAACAAGATAAAGTTTAATTTTGAATTTCCAAACCGGTGAAGTCTAATGAATAACACAACAGCACATTTAGCATCAGATTTGAAATCATTCCAGTAAAATAAAATGCCTCAGTTGAGCCGAGTTCTAAGCTGTGATTAGGGAGGAAGTAGTAAGTAGGGAATAATTTAACTTGATAATATTTTTGTAAATAAAGAAAAAAACTTTAATAATTTGTAATCTATACACATAAATAAAATTGAAGCGTCTGTTTGTCATTCCAAAATAACAGCTTTTCACTAAAAGCATATGAAAGTATACACGCTATGTATGTCTGTTTGTTTCTGGGACTTTCACTGGCAGGTAGCTGATGTTTCAAGGAGTAACTTAGCCTACTTTTATTTATTAAAAATATTAGTGATCCGCGACAATAAGGATGAAACTAAAATTACGCGGGTGAAACCGCGGGGCATAACTAGTATTTAATAAAGTTAAATGAAAAGATCCGACCATTTACCAACAGGAAAAAATAATAACAAATTGAAATCCGAATATAAAAAAATCGATGTGCGAATACTTACTTGTTGATGAAACGTATTGTGAATACTAAAATTATTTTAAGAGACTTTTTAACGTTAACTTATCTATAGAAGGCTCTCAAGAAATTAATGTAAAGTTGCGATTTCATTCTAGACACTTTATTCTAGAAAGCAAAGATTTGTAAGTTCAAGGCATTATTAGTTTGCATATCTAGCCAACTGGAAAATTAACAACTTTTGCAAAAAGATTTAGTGAATTGCTTTTAGTTTTTATTGTGAGAGTTGCAATTTTAATTCATGCAATATCTTACAAGAGAAATCTATGACAACTACTCCAGACAAAAAATAGCTTTAGTGTTACCACCTTTTTAATAAAATAATAACATTGTTGAATCTTGTTTTAACATATTTAATACCAAGTAAGTAAGTAGTTCTCATGCAATGTTTGTAAAAAAAATATATTGTCGTTTTATTTTTCTTATTTCTGTCAAATACATAAAATATAGTCTATTAATAAATGTGTTAATTAATTTATATTAATGTTTATTATTAAAAAAAGGATTGTTCAAACATAGAAGAATAAAATCATAGAAGAAAAACTTACATTTGAGAATAACAGCAGAAAATCACGAGTATTCTATTTATTTAAAAAGTAAATAAAAAGTAAACGACCTATGTCTTTTTTTTCACAAATAAACCAACTCACGGAAGAGTCAAAACTTTTTTAATCTTCGAATGCACTTACTGGCCATGTAGTGCAGTCGTGTTCCAAATTCGAATTTCAAAACGCATTCGCCGGGGCAATCTCGGCTCGGCTTGACTCGGAAAGTGGTGAGTTCTTCGCACTTCACGTTATGGCCGTACGTGAGCGAACTACGTATTAGATTAACACTTTTATGGCGAAATTGATTTGAAGTTTACACGCATGGTGCCGATTTAGCCCTCACTGCTCGTTTTACTTATAAAATATTATATAGGAAAGTCAACATAAAAGAGCAGTGGTTGCTTTGGTGTTTGAGCAGTCGGCCTGCTACGCAAGCAACGCAAGTCAAATCCCAGCGGGGCCTGTACTTATGAGTTTTTCTAAAAAACTTATGTGCAGTGATTTCTCATCACGTGCTTTACGGTGAAGGAAAATTTCTAGGACATATGCATGTCTGAAAAGTAATTCAAAGACGCATGTATAGTGCCTGAGACGGCGATAGACACACCATCTGTCACGATGGCAATTAATCATCTTCGGTGAAAAGTGGGTATTGTTATTGTAACACCTCTGCCTACCCCTTCGGAGAATAGAGGTGTGAACTTATGTATGCCAACAATAAATACTAGAGAAAATTCAGTTCTGGTACAGTCGTGCATACAAGTGCAATAATGTTTCATAAATATTTATAAAAATATTTTTAACTTGGGCAACAGAAATCGCTTGTAAACAAATCAAAGTACAAGTATAAAAACGATATACTATCCTTAACGGAAATCTTACGTCAGTGCCTTATCAAATTTTTATTAGCTTATCTACAATTCAGAGCCCACGAGGGGTGGCTACCCCTGTACATAGCTATTGTTACATAACAACATAGCAACTATTTGATTAGGACTAGGGCTGAACCCTGCAGTTGTATTTTACAAATGAGATTTATAGTTGAGTTGGAGTAATATAATTCGTACAAATGAGAGTGGAGCTTTATATTTTTTTTACGGGTGAACTGATTTGAATATCTGTCTCGTGAAGTTTTTAACTAGTGTTTTGTCTAATAAGCGTATCCAATTTAATTTGAAAAGCAAGAAGTCTTGCTACTCATTGCTGGCCATCTTAATGAGAAAAAGAAATAATTCAAATATTGAATTAAATCAGATTGTCTTTTGTTTTTTTTCTGCATTATTGCTATTGAACTCATATATTGGTCTTGTAAATCTTCTAGTGCTCTTGTAAATATAATATTATTATTGTAAGTTTGCCCTATTTCATTGAATTGGTTACAACTACTGAAGAAAACATATGTTAATAAACTTAGGGTTTATTCAAGCGTAATTGATGTCGTGCTGAATTCTGAAAAAAAAAAAATATAGTAATAATAAAAACAAGTCGAGTAGTTTCAAAGATTTCCTACACAAAAATCTACACCTTTACAGCCGCGATTTACACTAAGTGTAAAAGTTTGTTTCAATCATAGGAAATTGATACATTATACATAGATGATAAGGTTCAATTTCGTATCTTTAAAACCGACGTGCGACGCTGAGAAACGTTATTCACATAGTACAGACAGATGGAAAAGTGGAAACAGCACAGCGAGTACCAACGTGCAGTTTTCATTTTTGCCATGATCGACTTCAATATGACAAAAATCCGCCAAAACTGCTAACAATCCTAACCTAAAAATGTATAACTGACATAGAAAGATAAAAAAGCAGCTAAATTGGAAACTGGGGGCCTACTCGCTTTCTCCGACAAACGAAGCTTCGGCCGAAAGTTCGCCAAGTTCCTACCACCGTTCTTATTCGTTCTGAAACTACGTCCAAACATGTTCTGTAAGAATATTCTTTGATGTTTGTATATTCTAAACCCACTTTAATTAATTTATTACACTAGTGTTGATATTAATAATTAAATTACTTTACTAATCTTAAAGGCTGTCTAGTAGAGATCGCTCTAGCGATAAGACCGCCTTTTGTTATAATTCTGAAAATTTTATTTTTAAAATTCTGACGTCACGTGGTTTCACTCCCGTAGTTCCCGTTCCCGTCAGAGTACGGGGATAAAATATAGCCTATGTTACCCGCTGATGATGTAGCTATCCATTGCTGAAAGAAATTTCAAGATCAGTCAAGTAGTTTCGGAACATTTTCAATGCAAAAAAACAATAAAATTTTTCCTCTTTTTAATATTAGTCTAGATTGAACGAACGAAAATTAGAGATTGAAAAATACAAAGTGATACGAAAATACGTCGAGCTTTCGTTCGTTTGCGAAATTTCGTTTTCGGCTAAAGGAGTAGACCCCCTGTTCTTTTTTTCCAGCCACATACATCAATTGAAACGTCAAACCATTTCACGCACAAACAATAGCGACATCCGGTTTCAATCACAATATTTATTTAAGCTATAAATATTCAGCTGACAAACTGTATCGTATCTAGTCAATATTTCATGGGCCTATGAAATATGAATTAAACATTTTTAGGGTTCCGTGTCCAAGAGTAAAAAACGAGACTATTACTTACTTCGCTATCCATCTGTCCGTCTGTCAGTAGGTTGTATCTCATGAGCCGTGATAGTTAGACAGTTGACATTTTCACAGATAATGTATTTATGTTGCCTTTATAACAACAAATACTAACAGAATAATATATGTGTGACAAGTTATTTAAAGACACATGTATAGTGCCTGAGACGGCGTAAGGCTCACCACCTGTCACGTTGGCACTTAATCATCTTCGGTGAAAAGTGGTTGCTGATATAACACCTCTGCCTACCCCTTCGGGGAATACAGGCGTGAACATATGTATGTATTACTAGCTGTGCCCCGCGGTTTCATCCGCGTAGATTTTAATTTCATGGTGGCCCGCGGATCCCTAATGTTTTTTAAAAATCTTGTTACTCCTTGTAACATTAGCTATCCGTCAGTGAAAGTCCCGTTAAAATCCGTCCAGCCGTTTCGGAGATTACCCGGAACAAAGAGACATACAGACAGACAGACAGATAATTTTTTTAAAAATTGGTTTTTCTATGTCAGTTCCGTGTATACTTTCATATGCATTTAGTGAAATTTTATTCATCTGTATCTATAGATTAATTAATTATAGAGCGCCTTTCGAGAAGGATCTCAAATTTAATTCAGAGTATATTTGTGCTAATTATCTTTACAACAGCCCTCCATTATAGGCATAAGTTAAATGTTCAAGCGTGACGTCATCGAGAAACATAGCTTAGGGGTAGCAACATGTTGTTTCTATTGTTATCTATGCTTACAATGTTATATATATGGTATGTTATATGTTTTGTGACGTGAAAACATATTTAATTAGATGTTTTATTTTGTAAGGAGCAATTGTTGATTTTCTTGCCGAGTTGTTCTCAGTAAAAGAAACGTTCCGAACTCGATGGTCATATCCTGTATTATGGTATCATTCCTTTCTCCTTCTGACGATTTAAAAGTACTTTGTAAGAAGACCAATCAAATAATTAATATATGTTAGACTATTTAGAGCGTTACAGCAGGAATACCAGTCAACTGTAATAGCGGCCTGTATCTATGAGTTTTCAAAAAACTTAAGTGCAGTAATTTCACCCCACGTGCTTTACAGTGAAGGAAAACATCGCTAGGAAATCTGCATTTGTCTGAGAAGTAATTCAGAGACGTACCTATGTATAGTGTCGGAGACGGCGATAGACTCATCACCTGTCACGTTGGCGGTGAAATGTGGGTGTTTTTGTTACACCTTTGGGGACCCTTCTGGGATGGTTCGATCATATTTATTTTTACTTCCAGTACCACGTGTTCCACTTGAGTTTCTTCCGAATTTGACAGGTTTAATTCGTAAAATGTAGGTGTATTCGTAAATATTATGTCATATTGTATGTAAACAAAGGAACAGGCGTACAGCCCGCTGGTAGCGGCTACTGTAGACTATGAGCGCTAGAAACACCAAAGAGTTCAATCAGGAATGAAATCGCTGTGCCAACATTGTGAGTGATTGTGTGAAATTGGCGACTTTACTCACCGCAGAAACACAACACTATAATAATATTGCGTTATTTGTATGCGTCAATCCCAATAGGGCAGCTGCTTCATTCTGTAAGGCATTTCGACGGGGAACTCGACGTCAAGTCGTCTTCAATCATAACAAATTAATGAAGTTCAATTTCGTATGTTTTAAAACTACAAATCGTCGTCGAATGGTCTAATCTAACCTCTCTTTACTTCTACTCACACTAAATGGGTCTAAACCTTCAAAAATACTTCATACTTCGCAAGAAATATATTACAATCTCACGTACAACCAATGAACATTAATAACAAAACAAATCCACTAACAAACTTCATTAATCCAATATATTTATAGCGCATTGAATTCGAACCCCAAAATATCTGAGCCCGGTGGAAATAGCCCCCTAATTTGAGGGCGTGAACAGCCCCGGGGGCCCTACAATGAGCCACTATCAAATTGGCAACATTGGCCTGTAATTGCATTTTATTACAATATTGTAACCCCAGGGCTATTCACGCAACCATCTACTGATAGAAGTTATACCGAGAACAAAAGATTTCAAATCGGTTCGATTTCGTTATTTAAATTTAATAAAGGCCTGCGCTAGGCCTTTATTTTTAAACTAGCGGACTTCACGCGGTTTCCCCGCGTAGTTCCCGTTCCCGTGGGAGTACGGGGATAAAATATAGCCCATGTTACCCGTTGATTATGTAGCTATCCATTGCTGATAGAATTTTCAAGATGGGTCAAGTAGTTTCGGAACCTATTCTATGCAAACAAAAAAAAACAATTCAATTGATCTGAAAAGTATTTAATGAGGCCCGTGCGTTTCGCTAAATTTAAAACCTCTATGGATAGTCTTACCTTAGAAATATTGAATATTGTTTCAAAATTGAAATATAACGACGGAGTTTAAGCTCATTTGAAATTATACAGTTTACTATGTAGGATAATATTTTTTAGGAATAAAACCTTTATTCATGAAAAATGAACTTAACCGACCTTTGTTCACAGGCAGAATACCGTGAAATAAAGCAAATAAGATAAAACTTACACGCATGGTATACCTAAAATGCTAGTGGAATGGTAGGTATACTAATCTACTAATAAAACATTGAAATGTACGTGTTCCGAAATAAAACAGAATTTTTAAAATACTATCTAAGTTTATGTAACAAATGCATTAGTTTGTGTGGGATCTTTTTGATATCTCGTCACGATTGTAATGTTTTTCAAATACCGCCCATAAGATTATTTAATTGAACCATACATACATGCTCACGCCTGTATTCCTCGAAGGAGTAGGCATTTCACCGAAGATGATTAAGTGCCAACGTGACAGATTGTGAGTATCGCCGTCTCAGGCACTATACATACGTCTTTGAATTACTTCTCAGACATATGCAGGTTTCCTCATGATGTTTTCCTTCACCGTATAGCACGTGGTGTGAAATCACTGTATATAAGCTTTTAGAAAAACTCATTGGTTGCCCCGCTGGGACTCGAACTCGCGTCGCTTGCCAAGGCCACCACGGCTCTATTTAATAATAAATATAAATTAAACCAATGCAAGGTTAATCAACATAATAACAGTTAGGTAAAGCAAACCAACATGTTGAAGCAGAGTTAAGGGACCACAAACCATCGCTCTGCCTCACCACAGAAACTTCTGTAAGACAATCGCGACCACAAGTGACATATTGTGGTGAGTTTTCCGGGCTATGTTGTGTAATATAACTGTATTACAATGTATCTTACTTTGATTGTTAAATTGTTCTTATATTCGCCTTTCAAATACTGTACCGTACGATATTAAACGTCATTGAATGACTTCTCAAACGTATGAAAATTTCGTCACGATGTTTCCATCAATATACTAGTTTTTGCCAGCGACTTCGTCTGCGTGACTTCTTCCTCGATGAATGTGCTATCCAACACTGAAATATTTTTTCAATTAGGACCTAGTGCTGAAAATAGCGCGTCCAAGCAAACAAACAAACTCCTCAGCTTTATATTTTATATATATTTAGATATAAAATTCTAAGTCTGGGTAACTTATTTATATCAACGCATAAACAAAACCTAGTGCCATATTATTTGGTGTTCTAATGAGGGTTTCCCAAAAATGTGAAATCTTAATGCCATGCAGGCGAAGCTGGGGGCTGAAGCTAATGCATCGCAAAGCTGACTCAAGACTGCACTTAAATATTCGATCAAAAAAATCTCAACGGTACCAGTGGGAATGGAACTTACGTCGCTTACTTAACTACTTAAATCACTCGGCCACCTCAAGATAATGTAAGAAAGGAAAAATATGACCCAAATGTCAGTTTTGAATACAATGTTGTTCTTTGCTGTACTTAGATCTTTGTAACAATTCTGAAATTTAAAAGGAGCAAAAAACAAAGGCATACTTTCACATCATTAGCACGAAAATGGAGAAGCGTCTTAACAGCGTCGCTTTTTAACAAGTCCCTAGGGCTCTCGACCTTTGACCTTAGAGGATTTACCTTAAATTCGGCAGGAATAATTGAATGTAATATCACTAACGTAAGTCTAAACTATACCGCGTGTCCGAAACAATTGAGCACCTGTAGCCCGTATAAACCAGAAAAGAAAAAAGTCAGCCGTCATCGAGAAAATCTAAGCGAAGTCCTATCGAGCTACGATTTCGAAACATGTGAACATTGGGAGAGGGTTACGATTGAATAAAGTCATTCGATAGTTCAACGATATTTCAATGATTTGTTTTTGGTAAATAGGAGCCCGACCGTGTCATCTCATTGCCATGATAGTTTAATTCTTATTATGAGACAGATGTATTACTACTATATGTAGTAGAACTATGATGGCAACAAGAGCTCATGGTAAGGCCCCTGCTTTTAAGCCGATTGGGAACGATTTCAAATTCGTTATCAATGAATTTCTTTATATATTTTTTATGGTTTGTTATTTGTACATTACTGTTCTATTGTTTGGGCATTTCTGTATTGAGTACAAACGAGGCTTCAAAAACAAAAAAAGGAATTCTTAAGCAACATGTTCCAAGAGTTCCAACACTGTAAATAAATGTTACATTTACCGCCACTCGTTCTCGTGCGTTACCTGCAATAAAAAAAACATCATAAATATTGTGCGTCTGTATTTAAAAATATTTCCGGTAGAAGGTCATTGAACTATCCAACGAAAACCAGACCAAGAATCACTCAGATCAAACGGTGTACGACGAACCTATGATTTATAACTGGATTAACTGATATCTCTAATTTCGTATTCAAGAATGGTTTTTTAATGCTTTATATATCAGTCCGTAGTTTAAGTAGAAAATCCTGTATTTAAAGTAGGTAATTCAGAAAATTTGTTCTTTGCGTGATCTTTGCCAGGTAACATCCATTCCCACGATTGGAACAAAATGGACGACTGTAGTGGTTTATCAGACCGCTGCACTAGGTGTCGCGGGTACGATAAGATCGCACGTGTTTATTAAGTATACCTATACCTATAAGTATTATAGCCGTAGTCTGGTACCCATAGTACAAGCTCTACTTAGTTTAGGACTGGATGGCTTTGTGGCCCTTTTGAAATCCATATCACGAAAACGAAATACTTTAAAATCAAGAATTATCATACGCGATTTTTTGTAATGGGGTATGGCATTTAGCCCGTCTTTGCAATGTTTTGCAGAAAGTTTATCTACATACATACATACAGATAAATAAAATTTAAGTGTCTGTTTGTAATTGCTAAATGCTAGATTAGTCTACTACGCTTACTTTCATAGTGTCATGTCATATGGCGTATTGTTATGGGGTTCCGCAACAGACTTAGATTCAATTTTTATACTTCAAAAGAGAGCCATCAAGGCAATATACTCGCTGGACCCCCGAGATTCTCTTAGAGATAAATTTAAAGAAATAAATATTCTCACCCTACCGTCACTGTACATTTATGAGAATTTGCTATACATGAAAAAAAATATTCATCTATTCAATTTAAACTCGGACATTCATTCAATTTCAACACGAAATAAACACAAAATTGTAGCTCCTAGATTCAGGTTAGCAAAGGTAAATAAATCATTCATGGGGAATTGTGTTCGTTTCTACAATAAAATCCCACAGTCAATAAACGCGTTAAATTATGATAAATTTAAGACACACATTAAAACTGTACTGATGAAGAAAGCTTATTATACAATTTCGGATTACATAAATGATAAAGACATATGGAATTAAAACTCTGCACAAGTAGCTCCTGGCAATGACATGGTATGCAAACATGATATGTAAATCATTTGGTATTGTTTTTACGTTTTTAATTATTATTTTTTACACATGCATGCTGATACAATTTTCACTATTGTGAATAATTTATGATGTTTTTTTTTTTGTAATTATTATTATTTTACTGTGTAATGAAATGTACATGATGCCAGCTGAGTTTCTTGCCGGTTCTTCTCAGAAGGCTAGTTTCCGAACCGGTGGTAGATTCCTCGACGTTCATAAGTGCCTTACCAGGGCCTAAACTGAATAAATCATTTTCATTTTCATTTTCATTTTCATTTTCAATTCCAAAATAACAGCTTTTCACTAAATGCACATGAAAGTATATACGGTACTGACATAAAATATACAATTTGTAAAGTTTTTCTCTATCTGTCTGTCTGTTTGTTCCGGGTAATTTCGGAAACGGCTAGAACGATTTGAACGGGACTTTCACTGACATAAAGCTGATGATATAAGGAGTAATTTAGCTTACTTTGATTTAAAAAACATTAGGGTTCCGCGGGCACAACTAGTTAATAAACAAATAATTGATCATTAAATTACAAATTGAGTTATAGGTTTCAGTTCATCAACAACTAGTCTATCACCAGACTTGTCAATCACTAGACTAGTTCATCACTGAAAACACTTCAAGTCAATGTTTCAATGTTATAAAAAACATATCCACTGAAACGTAGAGGCGCTGTAATAAATCACTGTACTTAAGTAGCCGTAAAGTATAGAAAAAGAAGTTTTAATTCGGCCAGTCTGGAGGCACGCCAAGGTTCTAGGCTAGCATTACAAACAATGATAATAGCCGAGGGAACTCTGCTCTGCCAAAAAGTAAATATCCTTGAAGACGATGCTTTTATTACCCTACTAATTTACAAAGTTTCCGACTTATACATTCATTTAGTGAATCACTAAGTGCAAGAAATGCGCAGGAACTTTTCAATTGTTTCGCGAAGATTCGGCAATTAACCTTAATATTGTTGAGTGAATCAATCAGCCACGTTATTCACTAAGGATTCTCAGGATCATCATAATCATAGGAAATTGATACATAACACATAGAGGATAAGGTTGATTTCGTATCTTTAAAATCGACACTCGACGACGAGTGCGGCGCTGAGAAACTTTAGTTGCCTTAGAGCGCTTACATTTCTCATACAGCTAATTAGTGAACTAGAAGAACGTGTTTGTGGAACTGTTTAACGCTATAACGGTACCGGAGCTAACTAGATCGCCATAATGGAAGATTTCAAAACTACGGTTACCCCCTTTCGACATTTGAAGTTGAGAACTATGCATGAAGTAAATATGGTGCAGACTGAAAACTTCGAAAACTATCATGTTTGACCCACATTGTACTCGTTCTAGTTTTCGCACTAACAAATCCTTTATCTAAGAGGAACAGGCGAATAGTGGAATGAATATTTTTATTGCTATGTTCGCTTAGTAAGTCTAAGCCCTGTATTATTACAGGTAAATAAAATTGAAGTATCTGTTTGTAATTACAAAATTAAAGCTTTTCACAAAATGCATATGAAAGTATATACGGTACTGTCATAGAAAAACCAATTTCCAAAATTATTGTGTGGCTGTCTGTCTGTTTGTTCCGGCGAATATCCGAACCGGCTGGACCGCTGTTAACGAGACTATCATTGGCAGATAGCTAATGTTTCAAGGAGTAACTTGGCTACTTTTAATTTAAACAATAATTACGCGGGTGAAACTGCGGGTCACACACAGCTAGTATATAAATATGATTACTCTACCAACTATTGTAAGAACAGCACTCCAACACTTCTCCTTTCCCCATAAAACAATGGCGACATCCTTCACCGCAGAGCACATTATACCGTCGTCAGATCCTATACCTTAAACATCATTAATTACTTTTATAGGTCAATAGAGTCCAAACAAATCGCTAAACACATTCAAAGAAATAAAGTAGACAAAAGATATAAATCTAGATTCTGTCATTCCCCCAAATATGATGATGATGAATAATGAAGGAGCGTTGATATAAAAGGGAGCCGTGCATCACGCGATCCCTAACCAATAAGGTGCGAAATGGAATTCGCGTGTTTGTTATACATTAACCAGAAATGGCACGCGTTTCCGAACTGTATGTATAGACTGCTTTAGGGAGTCTAGCTAGGTAGTTACGAGACCTTGACCAACTCACCCGTATATATTTTATCTATTCAGATAAATAAAATTGAAGTGTCTGTTTGTTATTCCAAATTAACAGCTTTTCACTAAATGCATCATCATCGCCCCAGATCTTATCCTATACATTGTTGAAGTCGGCATTTGGTTCAATATTGTGACTGATCGATCACCTGATCGTTAAACTAAATCCGTATGAAATTATGTATAAAAAACCAATATAATTTTTTCTCGCTATCTGCCTGTCTGTGTGTTCCTGCTAACGTATCCAGATTTAAACCGGAGTTAACTCGCTGGGAGTTAGCTGATGTTCCAAGAAGTAACTTGGGCCACTTTTATTTTAATAAAATATAGTTTTTAGTGAAATTAAGTCTACGCGAAGCCTGAATTTATAAAGCCTTAATTGAGGGTCCTAAAGGTATCCATATTTCATTAGTTGAATGGCTCAATTACTGATGTCTAACTAAACTAGCTGCTGCCACAGAAAAATAAATTTAATCGAACAAGAAACATGATTTATAATATAAGTACGATTTATCGCCATTGAAATGGAATTCTCCGACCGAATTGAATTTAAGTACAACTTTAGTCGTTTACGTCAGGATTCCGAAGTGTCCTAGATATTTCCTTTGTGGACAGAAGTGGCGTATCGCGATCACGTCCTGAAAGCTGTTAAAACATAATTTGGGACCATTTATGGCGTTTCAAATTTCAATGTTCATTTCCTGCGGTGACCGTTTTAATGCTGTGCTAAAAGTTGAAACAACCGAAAAACAAAAGCGTTCGAGCGCATTTAAAAGCCTTAAATAAATCCAGTCTCCAAGTTTAAATCTGCACTTATTTGTTTTCATATTCGGGTAGGCACAGGTACTGATGCTACCAGTTCATTTGGGCGAATCTATTGCCATTAACCGGCCACTAATCATGACTCAGGGAAATTACAGAGGAAATAACCCAATAACACAATGTCCGACTCGGGGATCGAAACCAGGACCTCGTGTTCCGCAGTAGAGTCATCACCAACTAAGCAGACTTTTGATTCGTTTAAGTTCTGGCTGGATTAGACTAGACATATTGAATTTACATACGTTTTGCTTATCTGATCAACGTCTATAATATTCATTATCCAATTTTTGTTCGTCGAATCTATATAAGTCTACATAATATGTTATGTGCATGCATGTAGCATTAACATTAAGATTATTTGGCTTTCACCGCGCAAGCCAACCCTAACCTCGACAATAGTTCGTGGCTTGTGGCAAGGAAAGGGAGGGACCCTTCATATTCCCTATGGAATTGTTCCTTATTAAAGACTACCCTTAAATTAAGGGTTTCTCATTTTCAAGTTAATAAAGCTCTATGTCAACAGAATCATTGAGTTAATAATCACGATATCATCTAAGTAGCAAACATTTTAATAATTCCTAATCTACACTAATATTATAAAGAAGAAATATTTTACTGTTTTGTTTGTTTGCATTGAACAGGCTCCGAAACTACTTGGTGATCTTGAAAATTCTTTAAGCAATGGATAGCTACATCATCGGCGAGTAACATAGGCTATATTTTATCCCCGTACTCCCACGCCAACGGGAACTACGCGGGAGAAACCCTGTGACGTCCGCTAGTTCCATATATATAAGTGTACGTGTATATTTGCTATTTAAAGTTCCCTTTGTAAACCAAATACCACCCCCTTTAAGATAACATTTTGTTAGTTTAAGTTCTACCCTAATCCCGCCATTGGCACTCCAGTCGGGAAGACCACTAATTGCCCACATAATTGCCTTGCAGTGGTTTTAAGATTTTTCCTCTAGAGATTCATAAAAGCGCAGTTGTAAGGCGACAAGGAAGTGACAACTGCGGCTGCAAATGGAAACAGCCAAAATTGGCAACGAAATTCTATTCCGACACCCTCCGTTCCAACACAGAGGCGTTTTGTTTTTGTTCTGCCCCGATTCCCGGCCAGAAACCGCTAGTTAACTGTAAAAGCCGAGAAGAAATCACTAAGGGTTTTAGTTCAATTTATAGATCTGTTTGTTTTGAAGCTTTGGTTGAATACGGACGGGGCAGTTTATTCTCTAATCTAAATAGGAAACATGATCGTTAGTGGAATCCTGAAGAAAAGGTACAGATGAACTGCTAATTCAATATTCCTTCTAAGGTTACGTCTATATGTAAGTACCACTTTGGAGGAGATTATGGCACAGTTGCTATTGCGCATATCATTCGATCAGTGAAGTTAAGCAACCTTAACCCATGTCAGTAGTTGGATAGGTGGCCCGAGTTCCCTCCATGTCTCGGAGGGCACGTTAAGCCATCAGTCCCGGTTGCTAATTTAACATCTCTGGCAATTGTTACAGTTCAGAGCCTAAATGACTCTTACAACTGTTTTAACCCAGATTACCGATTTTCCTTGTAAAAGGGGTTTAGAAGATCAGATGGCAGTCGCTTTCTATAAAAACAGGTGGTCAGCCACATCGGGTTGAATCAATTCTGAACAATGAATGGGATAAGGCCAGTGAGATGATGATGTAAGTACGACTTTGCGGATCCAACAAATTTTTCACTTCAAGATTTATTCAAATAATCGCATGGTGGTTTAATTCAAGACCCGAAACACTACCATAATATTATTCATAGCCAACAAAACAACGTGAAAGTAAAGAGTCCCTTTTTTAAGTATGAAGTTTTTCCTCAGACCTTTACTGCGTCGCAATTTCTAAAATTGAAGTAGCCAGTGTCCCTCGGGATAGCCAAGTCCACTCCCTACTGATTGTTAGAGCGCGTTATGACACAGTTAACCCGATTTCCGAAGGTTGCTTCGGAAACTATTTCGCTGAGTGAAACAGAATTAGTTGTTGAGCTTACACGAGATCCTGAATCTTGAGGCAACTTGTTAAACACTTTGATGACTTCGTAATATTGCCAATTTACTAATTTACGTATTTATGATTTGTCAGAATCTGAATGACCGAGCGATAGATCGATTTATCGCCCCAACATACTTAATTTCATGAAAATCGTTGAAACCATTTCCGCGATTCGGTTTTGATATATATGCATATTAAAGTTTTAAATATTACTGAACGTTTTACTGGGTCTAGGGAAAATACATTGACTTAATTTATTGTCTGTCACAAAAAACCTTGCATTCTCTTTCGTAGTGCCAGTTAATATTTCAACTCTACAGTCAATTGAATTCATTGTTGACACAACACAAAGCAAAATAATTACCTTTATTTAGATTCAATTTAATAGAGCTAGTGCCTCATATAAGCGATACTCATCAAATTTTACTTCAGAGCGAGTCGCAATTTCACAATATTTCACGGTTAGTAGTCATGGGCGTCAAACGGGTGACTTCATAACTACAACCGATTTACCGAGAGCTCTATCACCCTGACATTTAGACTTAAGCTTGAGTGATGCCTGGTTGTATTGCAGGTCAGGATATATGGGGTATTATTCGGAGTCATGTCACGGCTTATCAATAAACGTGAAGCTATTGGTTTCACATCATATCACACAATACTAACGTCAAGTGAGATAAAGCGTCGCTTCGGTGGTCTACGTAACGTAATATTATGATGTCATTAGCAAGGCTGGTGTAACGAAATTGATCAATCGGGATGCAAATATCATTCATGCGGAACGACGCTTAGGAAACACTCCAACCCTTAATAGCTTTGAAATACTGCCTGTGAATCATGATAAGTGTTCATCAAATACATCCGACTTGCTAACGATTCGAACAGATTATATTCAGACACAGTGTCCGAATTCATACATTCCAATTTTATAATTTTTTCGGTGACAATTCGGACACCAAATTATTAAAATTAATAAAGTTTTTGAATAAAATATGTGGAGAAAAACGTTACCAAATAGGGCGGCTATTTTTTTGCAACCACAGACTGAGAGCAATTTCTGATCTGACTATATAAAACAGCTATTTTTTATTGGTACAAGGAATAGTATGCGAAATTTTTTTAATTAAAATGTGTAAATTCGAAAATTATGTCTGAATCGTCGACAAGTCCCTATACTCTTGAGAAAAGAGTGTCTTACCTTATTATGGAGTCCTTAAGTACCTACACTATCATTGTTAGATACAGTAACATAAGGCAGCAAAATCCAGTTCCGACTGTTAGCCACAAATCAGTGACCGAGTTAGCACTGAAGAAAAATGGAGGCAACAATGACATCTTTATATGGCGTGACGGGAAAATGCGTCAGGCTTACCGTTTTAACGAGCAAGTGTTTTCATTACTGTTCACGATATGGCTCTGCAGAGTAATTTACTAGTTTACGTACAATGCCTAGCGTTTCATTACTTAAATGTGACGGTGTCTTTAAGTAAGTCAACATTTCCATATAAAATTATTTTGTCTATTAGAACGCATCGCACTAATAATCTACATCACGGATCTTGATAAGGTTTTCACTAATATAACATGTAGGAGTGGAACTTCGATGAGTTTAAAGCTAAAAAAATCCATTTTATATTTATTGAGAGCAGAGAAAAATTATTGTTTTGAAATAGTTATAAAATCATAACCCCAAGTGTAGCGAGGGCGGGTCGCTACTCGCTAGTCTATACATCGATACAGAGTCTGTTTGGCTTCCCAAACGGCTGCACAGATTTTTACGAGACTTTCACTGGCAGATAGCTAATGTTACAAGGAGTAACTTTGTTTACTTATATTTTATAAAACATTAAGGTCCCGCGGTCTACCCCCATTCAATCAAAATCTACAAGAGAGTAAGTCTAAGGAGCGTTCTTAAATTTCGACTTTGCAATTCGTCTCAAGGTTTTGTCCGCTCCGAAAACTTTTCATGTCAGACTCACCCGATATTGTCTAAGAGTTCCGACTTTTATTTGATGCTTCACTACTCTGATCGTAAACAATGGCTGTTAAACTAAAATACATTGTATCGCCATTGTACAACTTTCGGTTCTACGCTGTTTAAGACAGGAAAGAAAGTGGAACTACTTTTAAATGCGTATCAAATATTGTTTGACAAATAACAAAGGATAAATCCGCTGTTCTCAAAGAAACTCACTGAAGTATTATGTGCTGAGTTTATTCACAGAAGATCATCTTTCGTTATTTACGGTAACATGGTTTGTATTAACTATCTAGCAGCGCCCTGCGGTTTCACTCGCGTACTTAGTTTCATGATTTATTTCGTAAAAATTAAAATAAAAGTAGAAAGTTAATCATTGTAATATCAGCTATATGGCAGCGAAAGACTCGCGAAAATCAGTCATTTATTATTGATTAGCTGGAACAAACAGACGGACTGAAACAATTTCTCAGAATGTATTTTTATGTAACAACTTTTCCATATGTGTGAAAATTTGGTAACTTGGAATAACAACCAGACACTTCAATTTCATTTATCTGTATGTATGTACGGATACGTGGGAACGAATAATGATATTTGGGAAATGTCGAGATGAAACTACATAATCCTACGACGACACAAAAAGATAATGATGCAAAGGGAAATGTGGATAACGAAATTATAGTTCTATAAATTATACGGAGACACGCAACCCATGCCACTTTAAAATTCTGTTTGTATTGCACTGTAATCATCCTACTTTTGTAAGAAATCCAATATTAGATCACTTGCTTCTGACCGCGACTGCGTCCATTAAGAATAGTAACTTTCGGCTAACCCTCGATGGGTCTTAGCGTGATGATAAATAGCCTATAGTCTTCCTCGAAAAAATATTCAGCCAGGGGGACTACCATCATCATCTTAAGCAGAGCAGAATAGGAACTTCTGAGCTTTGACGTTTCAGTTTAGTACCGTTCACGTTCCGTTTAGTACATGTTCTTAATAAACGCTGCAAAAGTTGGCCTCCTGTTGTTTCTAGCAGACAAACAAACAAACTCTTCAGCTTTATATATAAGTATAGTATACATGTGTATCTTTACGTCATAAAAATTAAACGGTCCGATACAACCATTATGAACATTAATGAAGACTCAAATGTGAAAACACTTAGCGCTCTTGTTTGAACTCAACATTTCGGTATCAAATTATTAATTGTACCCTTTAGCAAACGGTTTACATGACCCGGCCATTCTGGAAAGAGCAAATCAGATTCATGCAAACATATCTAAAAGGGTGTTAAGTAAACAACGCGCAAATCCCTTAAATTCTCTGAAAGCAGGTTGCATACATAAAAGGTTTAACGGGTGTGAATTATTGCCTATTGAACCCCACTCGAGTTCAAGGGCATCATCAAAACCCATGACAACTTAGACCTTTTAAATAACCACGCACGTTTAACTAAGCGAATTGCCAACAATAAAACAAAAAGGCACTTTTGAATAAGATGCGTCACATATGCTCACTCCTGTATTCCCCGAACGAGTAGGCAGAGGTGTTGTAATAACAATACCCACTTTTCACCAAAGTTAAATGCCAACGTGATAGATGGTAAGTCTATCGCCGTGTCAGGCATTATAAGACATATGCAGGTTTCCTCACGATGTTTGCCTTCATTGTAAAACCTGTGGGGTGAAATGATTGCACATATTCTTTTGGATAAAATCATCGGTACATGTCCCGCATGGATTCGAACTTGCACTTGCGTAGCAAGCGACTGCTCAAGCCGCTCGTCCACCACAGCTTTTAGATGAGAATTAGTTTAGTACTCATTCCGTAACTCAATATGAAACTAGAAAATAAACTCGAAAAGTGGTCTAGTTGTTATCAGAGTTCACAGTGAAATAACTTTATTACGCTATCGAAAACTTCCAATAATTCAATGTACAAACGTCACGGCGAAAGAACCTTTCCGATGGCATAACACACCGACGTATTTTCAGAGCAAACGAAGCTAGCTAGCTTTCGAATGCCGACATTATTCGCTACGACCCAACCGAGTCCAGCGCTGAAAGAAAAACAATAACAGAAAAACCTGCCAAGTGCGAGTCGGATTCACGCACGAAGGGTTCCGAACAATTCTATCAAAACAAAACGTTTATTAAATATGTATTTTATTCTGTTTTTTAGTATTTGTTGTTATAGCCGGAACAGAAATACATCGTCTGTGAAAATTTTAACTATCTAACTATCACGGTTTTTATAATAAGGTCACGTTTTTCATCCTTTCGGTTCGGAACCCTAAAAATCGCCAGCATTCACTGAACGGCTGAGCAAATTTCTCCTGATGAATAGAGTACTTGTATAGCTAAGCTCATCAATAAGGACTGCGGTGTTCATCAAGTAAATGGAAGGACGACGTGGCATTACTTAAGAAATTAATATCAGGCAGTTGATACATGAGGACATTGGGGAGACCCGGTGCCGCGTCAATTGTGGTGACAGGGATGCTTGGATGAAATATGGTATTTGCTCAGAATACATCCTTTGTCATCAAAAATCACTTGGATTTCACACAATTTCGCTTATGCTAATTATATAGCTCTTTATGTTTACACAATATTTGGAACTTTAAATTTACATAACATGCGCTCACGCCTATATTCCCCGAAGGGGTAGACAGGGGTATTGTAATAACACTCACTTTTCACCGAATATGACTATGTGCCAACGTGACAGATGGTGAGTCCATCGCAGTCTCATGCACTATAAATACGTCTTTGAATTACTTCTCATATGCAGGTGTCACGATGTTTTCCTTCACCGTAAAAGCACTGCACATAAGGTTTTAGACAAACTCACTGGCACAGACTGCTTGGATTCGAACTTGCGACGCTTGCGTATCAGGCGACTGCTCAAACACCGCGGCCAGCAGGGCTACAATATAACACTTTAAATAACCAAGGCCTAGAAAATTAAATCATACACTAGTGGGTAATTCCTTGCAAACGACCTTTCAAAGTGCGACATTTATTTTCCTTGGACGCTCGACATCAAAATGGTCGCTCAGCGAACATTTAACAACGTCTCGGGATGATTTATGAAGCCGGAAACCAGTAATTGATTGGCGATTGTCTCGTCTCAGCGAATAAGCCCACGAAGCTAGGAAACTGGCGTTACAGGCAATATTATCAATAAAACTCCGTAATTGAAGCGTGCCGTGCCTTCAACTATTATTAGAACATTTTAATAGTTAGAAAAAATACATATAGAGAAAGAATCATTTTAAGTACCATTAGTTTTATGTACTTTCGTACGTGTTCAGTGCAAAGCTATTAATTTGGAATTACAAATACACTTCAATTTGATTTATCTGTATAGATTTAAGATAAACTTGTGTGTTGTGCATGTTAAAACGACGGCAACTGTCTAAAGATTTTCTTTCACAAGAAATTATTGGCTGTGAGTAATCCGAACATCCTTCTTTTTCACGGACACGCTTGTGACGTGCAAGATGATTTATAAGGGAAGCCGTAAATTGATTGGTTGGACGCTGTTGTTAACCGAAATATGTCCGGGGAAATAAACCGAAGGGAACATACTTTCCTTAGAACACAAGATGGTATATCTATACAGATGAATACAATTTAAGTGTCTGTTTGTAATTTCTAATTGACAGCTTTAACTAAATTCGTGTCTGATTGTCTGTCTCTCTGATTGTCCCAGTTAATCTCCACGGCGGAACCATTTTAAAGAAACAGGCAGATAGCTAAGGTTGCAAGGAATAACTAAAGCTACTTTAATTTAAGACAAACATTAGTGTTCCGCCACCCCTGGAACGTCTATGCGGGTGAAACAGCAGAGCCCAGCTAGTTTGCACTAATCGCTGACTATATCATATATAACCTAGTTTCGGTCGGTAGTGGGTTCCAAATGGGACGTATTTGTTATTCGTCGCTATTGTCTAGATATCATACTCAATCTGAATCGAAAGCATTCCACGCACCAGACAGAGGCGACGTATATGATATATGACTGTGACAGCCGGTAATTGATCGACGTTCGACGCTATCTCTGTCTCTGCGCCGGTCTTTACAGATATATAGGTTGCTGACCTAAGCATACACATCACAAATGTACATTTGATATCTGCATTTCCTACGAATACAAATTCAGCCGTGGTGGCAGAGTGGCAAGGCTCTGAGTGTCTAGTGCGAGTTTTCTTAAAATCGCCGTCACAAGTCATTGCGTCGCCCAAACTCAGATTTGTATGGGCTCACAATAGTGTCATGTTTAGGCCGACAGAGGCGCTGTTTCGATTCCATACAAATCTGCGTTAACTTTGACGCGGTGACTTGTGACGGCGGCAGTGAAAAACTCGCACTAGGCACTCTGTATCAATGAGATTTTCTTAAAACCTAAGTGCAAGTGAAATCACGAGGTAAGAAAGCATAGTGAAACCTGGATATGTCTAAGGAAAATCAAAAACATTGAGTGAGAGAATTATACACGTCATATACATCCGTCTCATAATAAAGTTCATATCATGGCAAGAGGTCAGAGGACCCCGTACCTTGAATATTTTTACCCAAATTATCGAAAGCTTTTTTGTGTCTTGAGTGATCTCTATAATGACCATACAATTCTAATGAATCGTGCTACTTGAATGAATAAATCAGAATCTTAGAAAAGTTGTATACACGCTTATATAAAGCTCATTGTGCTAAGCTATCAAATAACGTCACGATAAATTGAAGAGCAAGTTTAGCTCGACTAAAGTACGCACTAAGTGCTTTAGAAAAACCCAGACACCATTCAAACTCGTAGTAAATTCATATCTGAATTCTTTCATAGAGTTGTGCTTATTTATATTACGAGAAAACTTTTAAAAAAGGGTTCCTTTTAAATTGGGCTCTTTACGAAACCCTAAAGTATTCATTACACTTTATGGTGCATATGAGTGATATGAATAAATCAAACCCAAATGTAAATGACTCGGATTAAAACGGATTGTTGAATGGATATAACCAAATATGGAGAGCATCGCCCGTCTATAATTCAACAAATTGATGTCCACATTAATTCAATTTATGCCACGGACTCCCTTGCCCTAGCATAAAATGATATAGTGGTCTCACCGCTTTTCTAAATCATTGTCGGACTGCATTTTCTGTTAATATTCAAATGTGAGAGAGCGAGACGACTAATGTCCGTTGACATGTGTTGATAAGGGAAGGCATAAATGCCTAAGGGAACGTTGAATGACCTCGTTCTCGCGTTCGGCTTGCTTCGAGCGTCTTCGGAGCAACTCGGCTGTGTCGGGACCTTATCTTTGGATCTTAGACCGCGCGGGCGCAACCCTTGCTCGATATTTTTAATCTTTATATTTCCTTTTGAGGTTGGCAAAGGAATGCAGAGTGCAACTATGTGCGTGTGTGGGTAGACCGTTATGTGATGAAGCGTAATAGCATAATACATAATGTCTTTCTTAAACATTACTTCATTAAGCCCAATAAACGTGCTTCGTTGATATTTGCTCCCACGCAGGAATGTTTGTAAACAGTTTTGTTTACTACGTTTTATATTTAGGTAAGTACTGACGTTATTCTGATATTTTCCTCTCCTAGACTCTCCTAAACTAGTGCAGAGGTTCGGATCAAAGAATCCTATTACTCGCAGGCCATAACACAACAGCGACCATTTTCTGTCGCAATAAAATCCAGCCTGTATCGGAAAGAATTCGAATTCCAAGAATAAATGCCATTAGTGACAACCCTACTTAGTTGAGTTACAGCCTGACGTGCCTAGAATACTGGTCACGTCAGGTCAAGGCTGCTGCTTAGGGCTTCTTGGCCCCTACTTCATAGAATAGAAGTAGATAATGGAACAAGATGGAGATTTCATTAGATTTACACAGCTCAACAGCTCAAAAGTTGAGCAGTGGGTATATCAGAAGTGCCACTGCTCAATTATGACCAGTTAAACAATTATCAGTTGAGCAGTTGGTATTACCCAAATTGCACAGTGGGCTATTTAGTTGAGCAATGGGAAAGAAGTGGTTCTCAGAGCATATACGGTACCTAAGGTAAGAATTGCGCCAGGGACATCTATAACCGTTCATAGGCTGCGGCAGCCGCTTACCACCCATCAGGCGGGCTAAGCTTAATTTGCCTTAGTGGTATATATATAAAAACAAGAGATGTCGAATTTAGAAAAGGACTTCTCAACAAATTTTGCTAAGAATTCTAAAATTCATAGAAAATCTATTAGTCACAATAAAAACACTACTCACCTTGTTTACCTAGTCCTACGATCCAAAATCCAATTTGGATCCAATCAACGTATCCGTTTAAGCGTTAAGTTTAAACTTTACCTAAAAAGCCGAACTAATTGTAGGGTATTTGAATTTTTTAACAAGAATAAAAATGGAACAGGCCAATGTCATAGTGTTCGGTTAATGAGTCCGGTCCTCAGCTGTCGGGTCAGTGACCTCATTACTGACGAATGATGAATGTACTGAGCCGTTAAAAGACTTGCCCATTAAAATGACGTCCATTAGGCCAAGTAACGTCATGTTTTAGGAATTATCTTAACATTCACCGTAAATTAGAGTTTAAGTGTTACACGATAGTGTTAGACTGTAATAAAAAAAAGACAGTTCTTGTGTATTTTAGGGTTTCGTACGTAAGCTGAAAACCCTTCAAATCTCGTTTTGGTGTCTGTTTGTCTGTCTGCGCACCTTTATATCTATATATGGTTAGTATGGAAATATAAAATAATTATAATTTATTTTTCATTCTTTTGTATGTGTAAAATATTCTTATGTATACTTCATTATAATTATCAATGGTTGTAACATTATTAATAATGTATTTAAATTTATTTAAGTACACAGCAAATTTACAAAATTTATAAACATACTAGCTGTGCCCCGCGGTTTCACCCGCGTAGATTTAGTTTCATCCTTATGGTCGCGGAAAGCTAATATTTTTAATAAATAAAAGGTAGCCTATGTCCTTTCTCAGGGTCTAAAGATTGTCTGTGCCAAATTTCATCAAAATCGGTTGAGAGGTTTAAGCGGGAAAGCGTAACAGACGGACAGAGTTACTTTCGCATTTATAATATTAGTAGGGATAATTATCAACTCGAGATTGTTTACAATAAAATTATTTATTGTATCCTTAGAACATTTTATGACTTTAAATATTTGTTCGCTATTGAGCGATTTATGTTAATAAATATCAATTACTTCTTAACAGTTAAATAAATGTGCTTTTTCATGACCATAAAAAATGAGTCTTGGTCGTCGGTTGAAGCAGAGCGTATTAAGAACTTCTGAGCTTTTTCGTTTCATTTTGGGACCGTAAAAATACACATCATGAGAAGTTCTTAATACGCGCTGCAATCGAATCAAAACCGTCATATCAGGGGGCTACTCCTGTGCTGATAACTTTTTTTTATAGTAATGTACAGTGATGACACACCACGTTCGCTGAAGCAAACCATCGTGAGGATAGCCTGCATACAAGTCTGAGGGCCTAGTGCGAGTTTTTCACTGCGCCCGTAACAAGTCAGATTTGTATAGGATCGGAACAGCGCCCTGTCGGCCTAATAATGACACTATTGTGAGCCCATACAAATGTGAGGGCCTGAACTCATCAGATGTCAGGTTAACCCCTTATAAACTTCGGTGAAAAGTCTACATCCAGCGTCCTGAAAAGGCGTGTATACTTACGTAACAAATAAATATTGGTTACATAAAAATCAAGCAATGATTCCCAGTGTTTATTTATCTTAGGAGCATCGCCTTAATTAATAACACGCTGGTTGTCTTCATAAAATATCGCCAAGGAACTCGGTAATTAATTGAGCAGTCAACTTGCATTGAACAGTAATTAATTTTATGTGTTAAGTTAATTCGTTAAGTTACCTTACACGGAAATTATCGTGCCTTATATCGGGCGTGGAATCGATGTTTGTGAAGTTGGTAGCGATGGGCGCTTATCTTTATTTGTTTTGTTGTGTGATGTGTTTATACGACGAGTTATCATAGTAGTATTTAGTTCGGTAGTAAACCTACGTAATTTTGTAGCTTACAACTTAAATCAGTTACATAGATACGAACATTGATCCAAGTTTGCAATAGAGGCTAAATACGATCGTTTAAGCAGAGTGTATTAAGAACTTCTTAGCTTTGACATTTAATTTTACGGTACTAAAATGAAACGTCAAAGCTCAGAAGAGTTCTTAATACGCTACGCTTAAACCGATGATGATAGGCCTCCTGAACTACGTTAGGAACTGAAACAGTCTGAACATATCAACCTCCTGCGCACATCCTATGTTATTTTTGGTCGGTGCAATGCGTCCTTCTGATCCATTTCTCTCTATGAGCCGTCATATCTGTGTTCACACCCGTTCTAGCCATATTATATTTCACACAATCTATCCATGGTTTCTTACGCCTACCTATCCTCTTGTATTCATCCCCACACATAAACAGTCAGAACGTATTGTGAAGAGATACTAATGGCGAAATTAAACATGTAAAAACTAATAAAACCCATACCCCTTATTACAAAACATGGTTTAAACCAAGATTCGGAATAGTACTACGTCCATCCCATTTTAATGCAATATCACAAAAAGATATGAACTATTTTGAACCAAGGACTATCTTAGGCTATCTTTTGTAAGAAGGGTAACACAGACTTCTCAGTGCATCACAATGGTTGCAAACAAGCGTATAGTTGCAAACGCTTGATGGTACCGGATTGCAGCCTATGACCTTACAAATAATGGAATCACGCCTCCATTCTTCCTCTTATCCCCCCCGACCTCACCCCAGGGGTATGGGCTATGTTACTCACCGCACGAACATAACAAATATAAGATAGCATTACTTATTAGGACTGACGACCTGGTGAGGATCGCGGGAACCCGCTGGATGTGGGAGGCACAAGACCGGTAGTCGTGGAGATCGTTGGGGGAGGCCTATGCCCAGCAGTGGGCGTCTGTCGGCTGAGATGATGATTACTTATTTGTCTGCAATCTTCTGTACGGTCCTCAGGCGGGGTGCACAAAATTTTAATCCCATAATGCTTAATCTCAAAAAATTGGTCCTAATATTGGAACAGGACAGAAGGATGAATAAACATTCCACATAACTTAGCTTCTTTTAAGAATCACAAATAATTTTTGTAAATAATTCCGGGTTGTAACCAAAATGGTAAAGTTAACTAATGTAAAAGTTATTGCGGAAATATTTTGCATTCTGTTTGTTAGAGAAGAGAGCTCGCGGTGAGTCTGTAATATTTTATTTATCAGTTGTGTACGGATCTCGACACTTCTGCGAAATTTGGGCGAAATCTGCAAAACAAAAACTCTAAGCAACTTGAAAGAAGTAAGTTGAAATGAGTGAAATTATTAAACATTCAAGAATCCAGTTGCGGTAACTTAGACGATTTGTTGAAATAAAATTATTGTAAACGTAGAAGAAGAATCAAGAAGTTACATGTCAATGTAATGTAAGTGTGAACAGAGTTGACGACTGATAATGAAAAAAACATACTATTTATATAATAAAACCTAATGTTAAAAATTATGAATTGGTTATGTATCTAGAAGAAAAATAAAGTTCGTAAAGTTCCTACCACGGTTCTTATAAGTTCTAAAATTACGTCCTAACGAGGTATGTTAAGAAATTCTTTGCCGTTTATATATTCTAAATCTACTTAAAAAAAAATTTAAATGAACGAAAACTTAATTTAATGAAAATAAAACGATACTTTTGATTTTCGTTTCGGAGAAACAGAGTAGACCCCCTGGTGCACTGACAAACAATAAAATTTATTTTAGCACTGCATCTCGAAAATCACGGTTAATACGTGCAGTCACGTACAGCCGCACATATCCCGCGGATCTTCCTTAATGAACGGACTCCAAGGCTGGACAGTCTGAACGTGGTTTAAAATAATCTATACAGATAAATAAATTTGAAGTGTCTGTTTGTAATTCAAAAATAACAGCTTTTCACTAAATGCATATGAAAGTGTACACGCTACTGACACCGAAAAACCAAGTTTTAAAATTTTTCTCTGTCTGTCTGTCTGTCCATCTGTCTGTCTGTCTGTCTGTCTGTCTGTCTGTTTGTTCCGGGTAATCTCTGAAACGGCTGGACCGATTTTAACGGGACTTTCACTGACAGGTAGCTGATGTTTCAAGGAATAACTTAGGCTAATTTTATTTATTAAAAATATTTGGGTTCCGCGACATGAGGCATGAAACTAAATCTACGCGGGTGAAACCGCGGGGCACAGCTAGTTAGTTCATATAAATGTAGTTACACCTAAAGTAATTTTACCGCTTTTATTAAACCTAACTAGGATGGACTGCAATTTAGAAAGTTTGATATCAACATTCGTTGGAATATCAGAAACTTCTTTTGTCATATGAATAATGCGTTTAGTCCTAAATTCGGTCTGAACCTATATTCTTATATCCTAGATGCTTGGTAAATAAGATCCTTCCGAACATAATAAAGTTGCAATAAAACTTTTCAGCATTCAACAAATTGAAAGAGCCAAATATGTATAACATTACGTGGAAATAAAGCCTGTGCTTTATCGAGTACAGGCAGATACAAGTCTGAAGGAGAAAACAGACGAGGAACAAATAAACAGGGTAAGGAATGCAATCCCGCAGGAGACGCCGGGATCACGTACACACGTACCAAACTTACATGTGAGTGCAGATTCACACAACTTTGTTGAAACTATGCTGTCCAACTTACTGTGTATTTTCTAGACTTCAGACAGTTTGGTGTTATGAAGTAGAATGTAGGATTTCTTTTATATGCTACTACTGTCTGAACTTCCCCTTCGTATGGCCAGCCACTTATTTTCATATCTGCAATGTTCGTAAGAGCTTATTTATGTTATAGTTTACGTAACATGTAAATATCACCATAAAGTACGTAAAAACCATGGTTGATCCGTGAAGGTGTCATTAGATTCTATTCTAGTCTATTTATGAGATCGTTTTCAGATTACAAGTTAAAATTTACCTAAATAAAATATAATAATATTCACGAGGCAAGAAAGCAGTGTCGTGGGCGCGAGTCGCTAATTAAATATCCCACGGACTACTGGTTTCACATTTTAAATTTGCTTCTTTTTGAGGGACAATATGCACCACGATACTATTACAAAATAACCATAATTTCCCTGGCCTTTCCCTTGCCAATATATTGTTGGAGATTGCAATACTTGATTGAAACCGTTGTGGCTAATCACCTTGTCTTATACGAAGCGACTGCGACCTTTGTAACCCCTAATACGAGGAAAATCGGTAATCTGAATTAAACCAGTTGTCAGACTCTTCTTAGGCCTCCGACTGACCTGTAATGATTGCCAAATTAACATCTTTAGCACGGCTTAACGTACTCTCCCAGGCACGAAAGGAACTCGGGCGGTCAACCATCCAACTACTGGTAAAAGTCAGGGTTTCTTGACTTCGCTGATCGAATGATATGCGCAATAGCAACTGTGCCACGAGCTCCATAGATTTAACAAAATGACATAGTAAATTATTATCATATCATTGAGATACTTTCATGGTGGACAAGAACTTTTCTACATAATGGTCAAGTACTTTTGATTTGACCTTCGCTTGTTTCCGTATTTCCCTTAACTTCATAGATTGAGAAGCCCTCAGAAATAAAAACATTTCACCAACTGCTATCCTAGCTGACCAAAGGAAAACACTTGTGTTTACTCAAAGCCTCGCGTCGACAATAAATATTTTGCTTTTGAATTTCGCCCATTCGATAGTCGACCTGTTTGTACAGAACCAAGCTGTATTTCAATTTGGATTGTTTGATTTGAGCTATACGTTTTATTTTATTGAAATTGTCTATATGGAAGTCGCAATATAAATAATGAAGCTACATTCATATTCAATGAATCGATTCGCGAACTAAAATAGTGTAACCTATGAATGGCCAACAGCACGCTGCCAAGCTGCTGTCGTTCTATTGAATGAAATGAGCCTTCTAAAACTCACAGGAGGTACTGATAGCAGGAACACCAGGACGAACTATGATCATTCAAGCAGCGCGTAATGAATAAGAACTCCTTAGCTTTGACGGTTAATTTTGCGGTACCAAAATGAAACGTCAAAGCTCAGAAGTTCTTAATACGCTCAGCTTAAACCGATGATGGCAGGTACCCAGTTGTGAATGCATCGTTAGTCTACTGCGAAGCGCTACTGCGGAACATGAGGTCCTAGTTTCGAGCCTTAGGTCGGGAAAAGTGTTATTGGGTTTTTCTGTGATTTTCCTGTAGCAGCTCGGAGTCTGAATAAGTGTCCGGTTAATGACAATAGGCTCGCCGCTATTACATGGGACTTCAAACATAACTGTACTATGAGTACTCCTCTGCTTCGTGGAATAGAAAAAAAAGCAAACGTATTAAAATTGCTTGTTACTCAAGCGAAGGAACTCAGGAGCGTATGTATATACGTAGAGTGCCGCACCGTGATGGAATCATCCGTCAAGTTGGCAACTTATCATCATTTATGAAATGTGGGTGTTGTCACAACTTTGCCTACTTCTTCAGCTCGCTTTTAGGAAAAGGCTTGAGCTTTAATTGTATGTTATTTGATTTAAATCTTCTGTTGGGTCTCTTATCGCTTAAGGGCAGCACTCATTTTGAACAGGAGTTTTCGCTATTCCGTCCCTTATTTTTTTCTTTCTTTTCTATCGAGGTCAAGTGTTTATGCAAGCGAAAGTAAGTAAAGTACATGATTTAATAATACTCAATGGACGCCGTGACAACCTCATTTCCTTTTAGCTTCCGTCGTACAAAGTATAATTTTAACATTTAATAAATATTCCCCTTACAAATAAAATTTCTTGCCTAACAGGATTATACTCTCACTTGCCATTTAATTGGTGAATTGGGTTTGTGTCGAAGGAGCGGATTTTTCTTACCTGAAACAAACATACAATTTGTTAATAATGATCAAGTGTATGCGTTCCTAAAAAGTTCCGCGAAGGCGTAAGTGAACTGTGATGAAGTACCCACTTTCAATGAACATATTTAAGTGGAATCAAAAGAAGCAATACAGTTATCTATACTTATATGTATACACAGCTGAAGAGTTTGTTAGCCTATAGCCTAGATAGCCCATATAATCATCACATTAAGACCAATCGCGGGTAATAAGAAGATAATATTTCGTATTCTGGGATCTATTTTTGTTATTTCACAAGACCAAACGTAGGATTACATCAAAATTAGCCGCAACATTAACTTAAGAAAGAGCTTAAGATACTTTTATTTCGAGGAAGTTCAAATTGGAGGCACTCGCGCCTTTCCAATTACTGCAAGGTAGCTATCAGCAATAAATGCCTTTAAAGACAATATTAAGAGTTCAGCAATCTGGAACAAGGCATTTAATACGATACAAGCTTGCAATGTACTTAATAGTGAGTGAACAATGACTGGTACTAAACTTGGCTCGATAGGAGAGGAAATTTTAACGATTCTTCTGTAACAATAAGCATCAAGTACGTTTGTTATTCCAAAGCAGAATAACTTTTGTACGAACTTGGCAAGCAATTTTTCCGATCCTAATATTATGCACATTCGAAGTAGGTCTTAAAATAAATACGTTGGCATGGTTTTTGGAGTCAGCCTGATTATTTGGGATGTTATCATTATGCTTATACATATAGTAGTCCTAGAATAGAATAATGGTAGGAGATATGCTGTTTCCTGTATAAAATAACAGTATATACCTAAATATATGCTCTAATACATATGCACCTGTATACCATGGGAGCAGAGACCAACATTTGCCACATGCTTACATACTCCTTTCGCTTTACGTTTTACTTCTACAAGATATTGTCGTCGTAATTCAAGGACTGAAGGAATGTCTTGTAGTCGCAAGGGCTACTGCGGAACAAGTGTTCCTGAGTTCGATACCGGGTAAAGTAGGAGCTGCTAAAGGAGCAGCCTTTGCCAGTGGGCTTGCCATAATTGGCGAAATATGGGTGTAATATAAGTACACCTCGGCCAACCCTAGCGGATCATATAGGCATCAAGGTATGTATGTAAAATATTAAGAAGATGAGAATTGGTCTAATAATAAAACACGATGATGCTATTCATAGAGTTTGATAAAATAAAAATAGAAGAGGAGAAACAGATGGAGGAGAGTATAATAAGGGGAGTACAGATTTAATAGGATGAACGATGCTTTCAAATGAATCAATGGAGATGGACGCCCGGTCAATGAAATTAACTCGTGATCAGAAGACATTATTAAAGCGCATTACATCTATTTGAACCTGATTAAGCAATATTTGATATCCTCCGCAGTATATTCAATGAGATTTTTTCAACTTGGGTAATGTTATATGCTACACTAGCTTCTATCGGCGACTTCGCCCTCGTCTAAGAATCGGCAAGAAGTAACTTTAACAGTGTGACGCTAAGTTGACTCGACCACAAGCATTAAACAGGACAAAACAACCACTAATGTACTTTGCAATCAACACATAGTAACCTCGCACTTAATTTCACTTAATATACCCTCAGAGAGTGCGTGGTTACATGATAAAGGTAAGCAAATGAAATTACAATGATTTACAAGCGCCCGGACGAGGAATGTAAATTTAGGAGCTCTCCCTAACCACGTTTTTGACTTGCGAGCAATTTGCTACCTCCGGGTGAGTGTTCTAACAAAGAAATATGTCAGTTTTAGAAAGGTACTTTTTAACTTCTGGGTGTACTCTCTCTCTTTCTCAGAAAACAAACGAAAATCAAACGAAGTTTCAATATCTCAATGTTTTATCAATCTCAAATTTTCGTAAATAATTAATTTTGCGTCAAATTCTTGCTGGCCAGGTCCGGACGTAATTTTATAACGAAAAAGAACTTTGGGGTGAACTTTGTGAACTTTCGACCGAAACTTCATATTTCGTTGAATTAGAGTGCGGACCCTATTTCATATTGTTGAAGTAGTGATGAATGAAATGAGGCTTATTAGTTTATTAATAGAGGTTCTATCCAGGAGGGTCATGCTATACAAGGGAAGTGCTCAGGCAAAGTACTAAAGGGCATGGGAGCGAGCATTCTTTGGGAGACTCTATAGAGTGCATAGATATCAGGAACCCCTGCATGATCTTCAACAACTGTAGCATTCAACTTTTTATTACTGGGCAATAAACAATAAAAGAGACATTCGTCTCATTTCGAATTCGTTGTTACCTCTGTCGTACACTACCTACTAGTGACATTTTTCAGTCGTTCTCGCAAAACTGTGTCAGTCGCGTACCTACTGTAAATAATATTATACTATGGACATTTTGGACATAACTTATTTTAGTTTATTAGTAAATCAGTCAAATGGTTCAAACTGTAAACTATAAACATGCAATTTGGACATACCCCGAACATTTTAAATGGGCCACATAGTTTACATAATCCAATTTGCAAATGTTCTACATTAATTTAGTCTGTGGCAATTTTACGCGAATTTACCAGTCACTCGTAAATATTCAAATCGCTGTTTGCTTGTACCCTAAGCAAATGAAGGGCCGGTTGTCTATTACTGCCCTTCCATGCTGTAAACGGTGCCATAGAGAAAGTACACAATTTATATTTTCTTGCGTTGTGTACGAAGCCTTATATAACGAGGTTCGTGTATGTATTTGGTAAATGTTATCAGACTGTCAGTCAACATTATTGAGTTTCTAAGGGTAACATAATTCCACATTTTACATCTAACCTCGGTCAAATTAATAATTCTCAGTTCTTCTCAGTAAAAGCAACCTTCCGAACCCGGCGGTAGTATGTAAAAGCCTGTATAATCATGTCGTTCTGAAGATCTGAAAGTACTTTGTTAAAAGTCTAATCAAATAAAGCTATTTTTCTATGTAAATATAATTAACACAACCATTTACATACAAGTTAAATCACCCACTGCTTCTTACCGTATTTATATTATAAATATATTAAAAGCTTAAACGTACTTACTTATTTAAGTTCTGATTTAAGAAATTTCCCGAACTTGGCGGAGGAAAAGAAGTTTGTGAAGTAAATTTTGCGAATTAATACGAGACTACATAAATATATATTAGATATATAATATGCCAACCATGCAAAGTTTCGGGTAACTTAAATACATATATAAGTAAGGCAGCAAAAGTTGGATTTAAAGCAGTAATTTATCCGTATTAGAAATTCATGATGGCCGGAACAATCTATATGCAAAGTAGAAGTAAACAAACATACCGACACTTAAGCGTTCCCTTAAATGTTTGCGTTGCCTGTTATTGTTTGAAATCGCGTTTTAACAGCTATTAGTAAAAAATACACAAAGAGTTATGTTGTGTGGACCCGGGACGTCGACTTCATGTCAAACGTAAAATATGTTATACTAGCTGTGCCTCGAGGTTTCACCCGCGTAGTTATTTTCATGGGTGTCGACTGGAACACTTTATGCTTATTTTAAAGATTTTTCTTAAGGAATCCTTGTAACATTAGATCTGCCAGTCCCGTTAAAATCTGTATACACTTCATATGCATTTAGTGAAAAGCTGTTATTTTGGAATTACAAACAGACACATCAATTTTATTTATCTGTATAGATATATAGATTATACCTTCTACTAAATATATAAACGATTATGTTTAGGAATTAATTTAATATAATACATACATATGTATGTATGGCCCGAAGGGGTAGGCAGAGGTGTACCTACTTATAGTATACCCACGTTTTGTCAGTTATTTTTGATTTCCATGTAATAATAGGGGGTGAGCCTATTGAAATTAACTGGACACTAATTCAGAATCCGGGCTGCTACAGAGAAATTACAAATGGAAAAACCCTAGCCCAGGGCGGTTAAATATAACTTTTTAAAAATGGTTCCAAACTCACAGAAAAGTTAATTACGTTTTTTGTTCTTGACAGACGGTGTCTGTTTACGTAGCTTTACAATCACAACAATATTTTTAATTTTACATTATTGTTTTGGAAGTTTTTCTTTTGTCATCTGTCATAATATTACAAAGTTAATTGCGAGTATAAATAAATATGTTATTTTAAGTTAAGCTATATATGCATTTTAATGAATTTTATCGAACCTACGGCGGTGACAAATATTAAAAACAAAAAAAAAAATTCCTATTAAATTAAGCAGTTCTGAACAGTGCCCAAGTATATATAGGTTTTGACACGTTCGTACGCCGTCGCTAGACCCTACGTTTTTTTTAAGTAGAGATGTAAACATTCCAACATTTGCCACTTGGGGCACTTTTTAACATTCCCATACAAAAAGAGGAAAATACGCAAGTGATGCGTCAACGTAAAATTATGACAAAACGAGTTAAGGCACCGATGCCAGTTCGGCAACAATATAGTTTACTATCTGGTACCCGCGACTCTGTCTGCGCAGGATTTGATTTTATCTTAATACATTACTATAAGTATGTTATTTTGATGTACAAGCTATAATTCTGTAAACTTAATTATAAATCCATTCGGAAGTTTTTGTGTACAACTCACAAACTTTCACGTTTATAAGATTAAATTTGAATTAATCAAAATTCAAACAATTGAACCAGATAATTATTGTATTTTACTCCAATAAGAGTACAGCAATTACCCGACCACAAGAAGTGTAAATTACCCGGACAAAGAACAATGGAAAATGTAAATGTATGCCAAATATTTTTACGTTGGGCTCCACAAAGAGTGATAAACATATTTATTACTTTTAAGGCCCGAGTGAAAGAAAACAGGATGATTTAAACTTTTATATTCTTGTTCCATTTTTGTAAACAGGTAGCTCTTACCAGCCGGTTACCTGTGATCCAAATAATTTTTTTTATGGTTTTATATTTATTTCATTTTGTATGGGAAATTTAAAAAGCGCCCCAAGCGCTAGGTATACCAAGTTTTATTCCAAACAAAAAAAAAGCTCAATACAAAAAAAACGCAAAACGCAAGGTCGAGTAACGAACCCAAAAACTGTAAAGATTGATTTAGTAACTCAAGAAATGTGAAGATTTATTTGGTACTATTCTGCCTGCGGCTTCGTCAATCGTACGTATTCACTTTTGAATTGAGGCCGGAACTGTAACCTAATGTTTTTTTAGAATGAAAATATTATGTGCGTATCCAATATCATCTGTGTGCCAAATTTCATAAATATCCGTCGAGTCGTTCGTGATTGGGTAACAATTACTTTCACATTTATAGAGCTAATAGTATCGTACTAGGAAATTCAATGAAAATCGTCTTTATTGTAGTAAGTAAGTACTTATAGAGCATGTTTTTATGTTTCTTCGCGCACACTTATGGGTTAGATAGGATCACAAAAACCACTGATACCTTTATTTGAGTTTTATTCTATATTAGCGGACACCACGCGGCTTCACCCGCGTAGTTCTGTTCCCGTGAGCCTATATTAATAAGTGATAATTTAGCATTCAATGGTGAAAGAATTTTTAAAATCGGTCCAGTACTTTTTGAGCCAATTCATTACAAACATACATACAAACCTTTCCTCTTTATAACATAACACATATTTATTGACAATCGGTTTAAATTAAAAAAAAATATGGACATTGAATTTCTTTCTTTGGTATTTGAATAAATAAATTCGCAATTAAAACAATCTCATGAATACAGTTCCAATTCAAATATAAGCCATCCATGTGTAATATCTATCGGTATATAAAACAGTTTGTGCCCACCAAACAATTTTGTAAAAATGTTAATTAGATTTTTTTTTTCATCGGAAATAGAGCGGTCTTTGTGAGGGCACCAATTATTTTTTTGCATCGCTGATTCCCATTACAGTTGGATTAATCTGTTGGTTGTTTGTTTTTGGCCAGTATTACTGGACAGGACAGTTTTAATGGTAAACAACTATTACCAGTTGAAAAAATAAACTCTTTTCTTTAGTTATACGCAAGCGACACAAATTCGAATCCAGGCGGGACCTGTACCAATGATTTTTTCTAAAAACTTATGTGCAGTGATTTCACATCACGTGCTTCACAGTGAAGGAAAATATCGCGAGGTCTGAGAAGTAATTCAAAGACGAATGTATAGTGCCTGAGACGGCGATAGACTCACCATCTGTCACGTTGGCACTTAATCATCTTCGGTGAAAAGTGGGTGTTGTTATTAAAAACCTCTGCCTACCCCTTCGGGGAATACAGGCGTGAGCATACGTAGTTTAGTTATAACGGTATTCGAGCAGTATCACCACAGAGTGAAGAATAAGAGAACCATTGTTGCGGTTATTTTTAATTTGAAAGAAATACATAATTTATACTCGTATTGTTATTGTGAAAGTGTGTTTGCCTGTTTTTACACCACTGAATGGATTTTGAAAATTTTCGTATAAATATAACTTCCATACTCGATCTCAAGTAACTCCGAACATATTTAACGAGGACGAAACTCTAGTATCATTTTAACTTGCAAGGCAATGGGAATTTCATATATTTTCCCGTTCAATCGACCTTAGAAATATTCTTTTGAACATATTGATCTACGAAGATTTTGCAATATTATAACCATTGTAGGATATAACGTCTAACAAACAAAACACAATCTGCATAAACAAACTAACAGCAGGCATAAAATAAAAATCCATGCCTAATCAAATAACATAAGTTCCCTAAAAACTCGAACAAAACATTTTGTGCGGCACTTGTGAGCTGTGACGTCATAAATAAAAAATACAATGAACACCGAAAATTGGATTCAGTAGGGTGCTACACAATTATGGTTCGTTAACTTCACGTAGCGGACGATTTGAGTGACATATTTTAGACAGAGCCCCAGTGAATTGACAAATGGCTATTTAGGACACCCCTTATGTTTTATTTTTGTTGTGCAGATGCGTCAAGGGGTGGCCATAAAATTAGAGGGCGTATTCGATTTTGTTCATAAAATTGGTTTTTGTCAATCTCTTCTTGGCTCAACTTTAATGGTCTCAGAAGATGAGGTCATGGGTTCCATACCTAGGTGAAAGAAATATATATTTTTTTGAGAATTTAAAAAAAAGAATTATGTATAGTGAGACGGCGGTAGACTCACCATCTGTCGTTGGCACTTATAATATAAAAAATATAAATAATTTTAGATGAAAAGTGGGTATTGTATATTTATACGCACATTGCACATACAATGTATAGCACTTACCACTAACCACTCATCTAACTTTTTTTTGAGAATTATAAAGCAACAATGTATCCAATATTTTCCGGTCAGTAGCCTGATTTGTTACCCTAAAATGCATGCAGGCAAATAAGCGGAAGAATAAGTTTGAATAGCGAACAAATTCGGAACAGGTGTGAGAGGGTTAACCGGTTTACAAGTGATAAAATATGGCGAGCGTGCGCGGTCGATTAGGCCCCTCAGCCTGACAGAATTAAAATGTCGCCTTTTATATGCTAATGTGATAAATTGCATTATGACGAAGCAAATCCTATTAAATTGCAAGAAAGCCACTTCTAACTTTGGTACTGTATTTTACATTTTGAATGTTCCTTTTCAGTTTAAACTGTGATCAACTGAGAATGCTTTTGTTCCTTGGGTAATAAAATAATGATTGGTTTAAATATATACATGACGGATGTGGACGTAGAGTCAATAGAAACAATCCAATTTCAAAGTTACTAAAATTGTAAAATCGTACTAATAATACGATCGCGAAGTTTGTATGTAAAGATGACGCAAAATTTACTGCATGTATTTTAACGAAACTATGAATATGAACGAAACAATGTTGACGGTAACCAAAGTCTACGATACACTTGATTTTACTTTATACCCATGGTGTAAATGCATTCATGGGCTAGTAGCTCACACATTTCACCGAATATGAATAAGTGTCAGTGTGACAGAGGGCGAGTCCATCGCCGTTTCGGGCACTATACATACGTCTTTGAATTATTTCTCAGACATATGCAAGTTTTCTTCGCGTGGCGTGAAATTACTGCACTTAAGTTTTAGATAAACTTTTTTACAGGTTAATGGGATTCGAACTTGCGTCGCTTGCGTAGCAGGCGACTGCTAAAATCCCGAGGCCACCAATGGTCTTAAGGCAGGCTATATTTTTCTATCTATTTGAAACAAATATAGAGGTTAAAATCGACAGTATAAGACTAAAATTTTCCTTTGAAATTGAATCTATTCCGAACACGGAAGGGACGATGGTTGATAGCAAGTGTAATGGAACATTTGTGTCGTTTTCATAAACCTGACAGTTTGGTTAACTGATATACGCTGTAGCAAGCAAACACTTTCAATGGTTTGAAAAACTAACGACACATTGATTATTACGAAACTTTAACTTTAACTTGAAGGCAACTTAGTTGGAAAATTTTCGATGCACAGTAGGCCTAGACAAAGTAACATTCTCTGGCGCTTGCGCTAATAGAAACGTTACAAAATGGGAGGGAATGATATAAATCAGTCACGTGACCATATATCATACCCTAGATTTTGTAGCGTGAGGATAATATTACTTTGCTTACAGACCTAGTTCTCCCCACTATTTTCACTGATCGCTCAAAATAGACGGCTGTACTCGGTTCATCCCACTAGTGGGGAAGGGTTTAATTTGAAGCCCTCTGTGACAGCTCAGTCGGTTCACCGAAGGAACACTACAAGGGTGTATTTATCTGTCGTCGGTAAACGTCGCTCGACTGGATAAGTCCACAACGCCTTTGAGCTGGAATTCCCGCTGTGCCCAAATCTAAACAGTCAACAATCGCACGATTCGGCCGGTCGCACGAAACGAACCTACTTCTAACGAATAGAAGTTATATTTTTTTATGAATCATAGTAAAGTTTTGGCAGTTGAATCGCTATCAAGCTTTCGGTTCGATAATGGTCGAACGGATAAAGGTGGAACGGTTTTAGCAAAAGAGATCTAATCGTCTTTAGATTACTTAAACACCAAAATACTGGCGGATCTATCTGTATCAGCAGAATTTAGCAAAATTTACTGATTTTCAAAATATTAAATAAATAGATGTTACTTTATTTTACAGTCAAAAGGTTGGTTGTTTCCATTTCACTAACTAAATGTAATTTTCCTAACATTTATTAGGAATAGGGCCTGTCTAAGGAAATCTCTATTCTCCTTTGCAACGTGATGCAATAGGTATATGTTTATATATAAGCTGAACCCATTATATCCAATGAGTCAGATATACAACATAATAAGATACCACTTGTGCTATCTATTTAACAGAACATCTGTTGTTTTATTATTTGTCACGTTAACTTACCTTATCTTTTTAATTATTTGTACCAATAAGGTCTCATTAATCATTGGGATTACTAAGACGACAGTCATCTGTAAGTAACTCAAACATGCATAATACACGCCAAGTGGTAAACTGATAACTGCCCAGTATATAATAGTTCAGGTTAAGAGAGGCATAATGGAATTGGGTCTTGAGTAGCTAGTGCGAGTTTTTCACTGCCGCCGTCACAAGTCACCGCGTTGACGTAAACACAGATTTGTATAGGGTCGGAACAGCGCCATCTGTCTGCGCACGAATGGCACTATAATGATCCCAATGCGGTGACTTGTGACGGGGATTTTAATAAACCTGAAAACTCTATATTTCCACCTCTCAGAACATCATAGCCACAGACATAGAGATAATCGAAGACAAATAATGCTACCTTGTGAGGAGTGTTGTGTTGGACCGATCGTAAAAATTCTTTCAGCAATGGATAGCTACTTTACCAGCGAATAACATAAGGTATATTTTATCCCCGTGCTCCCACGGGAACAGGGACTACGTGGGTGAAACCGCATATAGTCCGCTAGTTGTAGGTAATTTGTCTCATAACAAGAGATTGAGAATAACAAGTGAATCTTATCTTTCTTATATTTCTTGACTAATACCATTATTGGATGTTCAAGTAAACGAATAATATAAGTAAGATTCAGTAATATTGTTGTGTAAACATACAAATATTTAAGTTATTGAATTCCAAGTTCAGATTACCATTTGTTTGAACATGATAGCAGTAATTAGCTACAGTATTTTTTTAGCAAACAAACTAATAAGTTTATTATCAAAAACAAAACAAGACCAAAGGTAAAAGATAAAACGTTTAATTTAAATTAATTAGTTTATGTTCATTAATGACTTATGAATCAGTCTCGTAGACTCAATCTTTGAATGTAGAGCAGCGAACAGCTGCCGCGTTATTCTATAAGGTTTCTCAGTATCGAACTCGACGTCGAGCGTCAATATGAAACATAGAAAATTTATACGTAATCCACAGCCTATAATGTTCAATTCCGTACCCATGAAACCGGCACTCGACGTCGAGTGCAACGCTGCAAAACCTTACAAAGTAACGTGACTGGTGGCGAAAGTATTTGCTAAATATTTTTCTACTTTGAGAAGCAATCTCGCAAATGACGCGAGGACAGTGAAAAAAATTAATAAGGACTAGCTGTGCCCCGCGGTTTTACTTATGTAGGATTAAAAATGGAAACAATGTTACTTAGAGTCTATTAAATTTATGTGTCTGTTTGTAATTCGAAATTAACAGCTTTTCACTAAATGCATGTGAAAGTATATACGGTAACTAGGTACATATAATACGGTAGGTAGATAAATTAAATTTTATTTAAATTTTTTATATGTCTGTCTGTCTATTTGTTACGGTTTATCTATGATTTTAACTTTCCAGCTTTGTTCTGGATTAACCAACCTTACCTCGCTCTTTTGACAGGTCAAGGAGTAACGGTTGCTCCTCTCGACCTGCAAGACCTTAATATAAAAAAACCCGACTTGAACCCACACCTCCACAGTACTTCACACCTTGCAGGTGTGGAAACCACGGCTTTGCATAATTTAAAAGAGAACATCCGAGTATACTCGGATATAAACAAAACTGGGTCGTGCATGTGCGTCCATATAGTACGTGCGATGTAATACAACTTTCAGTAACATATATCAGGAAAGTTCTATAATATCTTGCCTCTAATTTCTACTGGGAATTGATGTTGTATTCTACCCTGCAGTCACATTCGATATGCGTCTGTTGCCCTCACCGTTGTTTATGGACACTCCACTGATCACGCGCTACTGATGGAGTTATAGTGCATCCACACACGTAGTACCATAATCTATATCTATACGTCTATACATCAAAGCCCAGACTGAAATCAAGGCAGAGCCTAAGCTGCTGGTCTTAGAGACATGTATTCTTGATATGGTGTAGGAATACAATAACAAAGGGTTTCCGAAATTCTACTAGGGGGTTGATTTTTTTTCTCTCTATACACATACATACAGACAAATAAATATAAATATAAATTTGTTATTTAATATTAACAGCCTTTCACAAAATGCATAGGAAAGTATATAAGTTAATTATAATTAAAAAAATATAAATTTGTATGTTGGTTTGTTTGTTGGACCAAATTTAACTTGATTTTCACTGCAAGATAGCTGATGCTATAGTAGTAAGGCTACTTGTATCTTAGAAAAACAACACTGAGTTTTTTTTGTAAAACTGCGAGGCACAGCTAATCAATTATTTTCATAAGTAGGTGAAAAAACATCAATTTTCTTGGCATATATTTAGGTGCGCTTACGTGACAGATGAGTCTGTAACCGCCAGGCACACAAGAGTTCACTTACCTCATATGCTCAGATGTATGCAGGGTCACGCACATTTTCTAGGCAAAAGTATGTACAAACAAGCTTTAAACGTGCGGATGAACGAGCCACTATCTCGGACGTGCAATGAATCACTAATTTGAGCCGTTTGTGTTAATTAATGGTAACAAACGCGCCGCCTGAGCCTGCGGTGTCGGTAACAACTAACAATGCGATCATCTCTCGGTCCGTTGAACACATTTAAAACTAATATTGCACCCATTTCTGGTAAATTTATATTACTTAATGAAAATACACACGTTTTTCAAAACATACGCTGTGTCTAAACTAAATAATACATGTACGGTTGACCAGCACAGCCCCTATGAATTTACCACCAATATTTTTTAGCAATAGCTTTTTAGGATCTTCATTTACAACACCTACTTACTTACTTATATATCAATCATCATCATAAATTTAAGAGTCTGACTCTTCTTGGTGTGACCGATGCAATTTCTTCCATTTGTCTCTATCCAGCTACTTATTGATACGGATAATAAAATAAAACTGTCATTTTATAATTCCAAATTAACATAATTTCACTAAACGCATAGGAAAGTATATATAGGCATATGATAGGTTAAAAAAAATATTTTTCATTTTCCTCTGTCTGTTTTTTTCGGGTTTTCTCTAAAACGGCTGGACTAATTTTAACTGAACTTTCATTTGTATAATGCCGATGTTACAAGGAGTAAACTATATGGTATTGATGATATCAGATTAATTAGGTAAAATCATACAGACTTCATAAGTCGAGAAAATTACCACCGGTTCGGAAACTAGCTTTCTGAGAAGACTAGAAAGAAACTCAGTCGACGTACTTCTACAAACTGAAGAATTGTAAATCGTAAAGCGTGAGAATCATAGTGTCACTCAGTTATGGTTTCATGGTATGGTGGGAATCGCATGATAAACTCAAATTATGTTTTAATGTTCGCCGGAGTCATGCGACGCGGAACTAGTTTTCGAATAAATACCATTTTAATAAACGCGAAAAGTTCCAACTTATTGTCATTGAGAATTCAATTATTTTGATAGTTTTCTTCAACAAAGTATAATGCGGGTTTAGACTTGAGTAAATTAAATATAGAATTTGATTACTGGTCAAATCTATTCTTTACTTTGTTATATACAACGCAGACATTCAATAAATAAAACTCGAAAGAAAAGCTGAAACTACGTTTAATATTTTATGCTTCAAATTGATAAAATAATGCTACTTATTTATACATACCTACAGATAACTAAAAATGAAGTGTTTGTTTGTTATTCCAAAATAACTTTCTTTTATTCAGCGCGTATTAAGAACTGCATAGCTTTGACGTTTAATTTTACGGTACAAAAATGAAACGTCAAAGCTCAGAAGTTCTTAATACGCTCTGCCAAAGCCGATGGTCTCCTGGTCACTATAATGTATGACCACCCAGAAACTGACATGATTATATGTATGTAAGATTTATTTCTAGAACTAAAACAAAATTTGATTAATGATTCCGGTTGGCAAAAGGCCGGACGTGCTGGCAAATGTAGCATAACATTTATGTTCTTCAAATACAGTTTGATTTGTGACACGAATACATAGACCTACTTAGCATAATATACATCATATTTATATGTATCACATAGCATGTGTCATTGCGAGAATGCAACTGATTAGCAAATAAACTGCATAATAACTTCCTCTACGATATGACCAGGCCATAACTTGAGGTTTGTGATCGTGACTATGCTACAGTATTATTAAAGGATCAAAACATGGGTCTATATGGCTAACAGGCTTACCTCCATGCTAACCATGCTGACATTTAAAAAAAAAAAAAAATTTTATTTCGCCTTTGTCTTATGAAAACTATATTTCATTCATCGTTGCATTATTTTCCCTAACTTACATTCCAACTATTTGTATTTTGCCATTGGAAAGCATCAATTATAATTTAAATGTTTTATCTCACTTAAATTCCATTTAAGTATCTGTTATTTAACAAGTTTAATTTTATTTTTGTATAAAATATGAGATTATGTTTTTTTTTCTTTGACTAAGCTTTGTAAGATTTGACAAGTCAGCAAAATTAATTCCAGTGCTGCAAGCATCGCTTAAATAAGGTCCGGACAGGTCGTAACATAATACAGAATTCTAAATTGTTCCTGTTGTCTAGACTAAAACATAATATCATGCTATTATTAGCTTAAGACAGCTACTTGTAACGGAAACTTAATATACATTTACCAGAATATATAACATATTCTAGTATTTTATCTCTTCTTTTCATTTTAAGCAGAAACATATGCTCACACATGTATTTCTCTGAAGGGGCAGGCAGATGTGTACTTCAAGTAAAAATGTATAATATAATTATGTAATGTAATTTCTGAAATAAAATGTATTTTTATTTTTATATTTGGCGGTATATACGTGGCAATGCTGCCAGCCTTCTTGGCACGATCCCGAGAGACACCGACTTGGGACAAGTTTTCTACCTTTAATTAGTTTTAAGTACTGTTCCTTGTATATATAATTTTATATTTAAATATTTAATTTTATATTTTCCCCGAAATGTTTTAGAAGGCAAAATCTTTATTAAGTTTCATTAGTCACTACGATAAATTAATTTGTGCTGTAAAATGGAACAATAAACTGTTACGTATACAGCCTGAATATAATTTAACAATGTAATTTAATAGGTAAAAAATACAATTACTATAATATATTTATTTTATAGCCTTGGAAAATAGTGCGAGATTGATATCCGAATAAAAATGTAGCACCATCACGATCTTGTTCTACCCTCTTTTTGACATACATGAACTTTTTTGGAATACATTTCGGATACAACACAAGCTACGAATGGGTTATGCCGAGCCCATACAGCCAGCTCGTTTTTTTAATCTTATTATGACGTAAGATTTCACCATCATCAAAAATTCAGTCCTTAAAAAACACCATACAACAAAGTAGTATTTTCTTTGTCATTAAAAAGTACATGCCAATTTCACACAACTAAACAGTGGCACGAAGACTGCTAGCTTGTTTCTGAGCTAGTACTTAGAATACTCACGAGCAATATTTATGCGAACAACTTCTGTACCCGTCTCACCTGCAAATACTAAGACCTCATAAATAATCATCACAGGAGGGCAGCTTCCTACATTGGCAGACAATCGTCGCACAAACACCAGACGATCTGCGATTTAATTCCTGTAGTAGCTTTGATGTGAGACGCTTGTAATGATGCGTCTAAATGCGTGCATAGGCATATTATTGGGCGTGTGACTGTTCACTATGTTAACACAGGATTTTTTTTAGATGGGCAACAACGAGAACTACGAGAAACATTTGGTGTTGCAAGCGTTAATATTGTTTACCACCTTTGTAGTAAATATCGAAAGAAGCTGACCTTCTATAAATATATTTTTCAAAGGCGCAAGGTTCCAATGAATATATTAGGAGTCGCAGCAAGTTGCTAATACTTCCACAGTTTAGTATTCATGATGCACTGCGCGCTGATAACCTAGTTACTGATATACAACCTACGACGCTACCTGCCTTTGATCGGAGCTTGCAGTTTAAAGATAAAGGGATACGATATCAAACTCATTTATAAATCAACAGTCATACAATTTTCGCAAGCTTTCGCCTTCCCAGAAGGGTCTTTGAAGGGGTAGACACCACAGAAACATAACCGAAGATAATTATGACATTTATTGTTAAAATGACAGATGGTGAATCCATCGCCCTTATTTTTGATTCCAGATCGAGAGACAGAGCCTCTTATAAACATAGGTGAATCATAAGTCACGTTTTGCAATAGAAATATACAAAAATGAAATGGAAACTAAAATACATGAACTGTGATATTCAGACAGCTACATTCTTTAGCTGGAAGGAAGATCCTACTTCCTGCTTTATTGGCAGCTGATACGGGAAGCAGATACATTTATCTATCACAAACTATCTTGTATGTACAATTGCGAATACCCAACGGTAATATATCTGCCTGGTCAAGCCTTATAAGGTAATTGAACAAAGGCGTTTGCATCGTTCGCAGAATATCAAGCTTGCCAACAAACGTCTGTATTGTACCTACCGTATTCCCATGCAACAATTTCCATACAAACGAATATTATAAAGCGGATTGTGTGCAAGCCGTGATGGGCGAGTAGTTTCAGCAGTCCCATGTAACCTGAGCGATGCAGGTTTCAATGGCCCTTATCAATAAGTTTGCTAAAAAAACTGGTGTTATACCACGAGGTTTAATGAGGATGATATATTATATCTGAGCAGAAACACAAAGATTTTATAGCAGCTGGACTGCAAAATTCAAATGCTCAAAATATCTTTACTTGATTAAAGTTTAACAAAGTACTTTAAATCGTTACAACGACATCATTATACGGGATCATACATGCAACGATGGACCATCAAATTTAGCACCTTATATGGTGAAAGTAATATATAAAATTTCTAAGAAAATAGTCTTCCATACCGTTTAAACATGTTGAAGTGGTATTCATCCTTTACTCAGTAGCATATACCCGAACATACCTGAAGAAAAGAAAATAACTTTATTAGTTAATGCATACCTATATCAAGCCTCTGAAAGAACCCTTGTCTGTCAATTATTTAGGTCACTATGTAAGGTAAGCTTATATGTACATTATAGCAATATAACGTAATCCCCTTAGGGCAGCCATACTCAATCTATGGGTCGCGCGTCTCGCAACTAAGCTTACACGATCTGACACCCCCCTAATTTATAGGTTTTTACGAAAACAAAGGTAAATAAAACGGGTTTTCAAATCATAAATTTGAGTGTGTCAAAACACGATATGAGACGTGGATAAAAATAAATCGATTTATCGTTAAAAAATCCGATAAATTAACATTAATAGTATTGCTAGTGCATTCGAATGCAAACATGTCGCATATCAAGTTACCGGGTGCGCGGATGAGCCCAATCGAGATATCGAATGAACTCAATCGAGCAATCGGATCGGATAGAAGCGACGCGAATGCCATCGACGATTGTCACTGATGCAATGCAATGTGCAAGTGCAAGTGATAAATATTTTTCGTCGGATAGAGCTCGCTCAATATTGACAGGTGATTTCGTTGGTGAATGAAAAAATGGTAGCTGGATATTTCACACTGAATCTTGCTTGCCTTTTACCTCTTTTACCTTGTGAAACGACACAATTGGTTTTGGTCGAATTCACACGAAAATGTTAGGAACATTTTGATTTGCCAAACATTCGTAATTAGGTCATGAATTAAGATTTAACACGAAAACATGATACTGAAGCCTGTATCACAAATTACATACAAGGCAGAGGTGTACATATAGCACATCCACATTTCGCTAGTTATGTTCAAGTCCTTTTTAAGCGAGCTTGTTACCATTATCCGTGCAATAATCAAGACTGGACTCCGGATCCAGACTCGGAAATGACGGATCGAACCCAGGCACTCAAAACCACTAGATCATCGACGCAGTAAGGTATTTTTTTTTATAATTGCCCTAATGAGGTAAGCGCTACTTACCCTAAAATGAGCGTATATTTCGTATCCTACATACATAATTTATATTTCTCGTAATTATTTTCACAGGAATAATCCCGCTATATAAACGAAGCCAGGCTCACAAATGTATTAAGCATGTGTTTGCTCACCCACACAAATATGTGCTTCTAGCATTTGAACTCGGATTGCGTACTGTATGTATAGCAATGTTATGTTTTACAATTTCCCGGTTAAATACCGTGAACAACAAACATATGACCCGGGTATCCAAAACATTTATTTTCTGCATATTAAATTTCAGCACCACAATTGCGATAAAAATAGGTTACAATTAGTGATTAAACGAACTTACCTGTAAGTGAAGTTCTATCATAATTATACGAAGGCTTCGTCCGAAGATATTAGCAAATAGGTAAGTACTTGTAGTAGGACTCAGAGATCGCCATATCGCACTGTATTTAGGGTACTTTTCTATGAACCTACCCTATTTACATTTTTTTTTTTTTTTTTTTTATGTGGGTGTTCCTACATCATCCGATCACTGCGTTCGACCACGCCTTCATTTAGTTTAGAGTTCATCATTATGATATTTCACGATAAGGGTGGGAGCTATGTTTCATATGCGCGGGCGGGTTGCTAATATCTTCGGACGAAGCCTTCGTATAATTATGATAGAACTTCACTTACAGGTAAGTTCGTTTAATCACTAATTATACTCGGCTTCGTCCTCGATATTAGCAAATAGGTAAGTACTTGTAGACTTTTAGAGATGATACCGTGAAATATTATTAGCCTGGGGTTTCTGCTTAGTCGAAAAAATTATAGAAATTCGGGATTTCAATTATAAGTAAGCATATATTTGAATCACAGATAAACATAAATTGGAATATGTACACAGTAATTCATTGTAAATTGTTACAAATTATTGCGCGAGCAAATGATTCATTATTAGACTCGGAGATATTCAAGGGCCTGTTGTAAAATTTAAAGAAAGTATTCGAGGTCGCACTCCAGCCAGCCGTCTTTCTGATTACGTCTAGGCTTACACCAAGACGGTGTGCGTGCGAAGTAGCAGCGTGCCGCGCGCTGTGTGCCGAAAAAGCCGCGACTGACACGCCGCTGTCGCGCAGCGTGCTACGGATCCAGCGGCTTATCGTCTGGCTGGAGACGCCACGGTGCGGTCTTTTGAGACCAATGAACAGGCTTTTAACATTGCCACGTAGGGGTTCAGTTAAACTTAAATAATACTGTAACGCTTTCCCAGGGCATATTTCTGGTTTTTGATCAAAGAATGGTAATATCAACAATGGCTGCGGACAATTAGCACGTGAGGTTTTGATCAAGTCTGTTATTTTAATAGAAATTCTAGACGGCAATATCGAGATATTATCAATACATATTTTAGACAGAGTTTGGACTCTGTGAGCGGTGACCAGTGCCAATAGGGTAACTAGTTTTTTTGATATTACCTCTAGTGACAAATTATCATATGGATACATCGTTCCTAGAAACGACAAAACGATAGATGGATCCCATGTCGTATCATACTTTGGGATTGGTGGACGTAACCTAAATATGCCCCTGAACAAGCGTGCTACATTTTGATCTGATCCAACATGATCGCCAATAATCAAAGAAAGAGCAGACCGACAGGTGTTCAGAGTACCATATTGAGCCCCTGAATTAAATAGCTCGGTGAGAAAACTTATTATATCAGGAATAGAAGCATTATATAAATCAATCTGATTTTGAAAGCAATAATTATACCATTTTCTCAAATACACATCGTATTGTTTTATTGAATTTAATGATAATGATCCAATCATCAGGTCTATAGCCGATGCAGGAGTGCCTCTCTTTAAGAATGCTGACCTGATAACACTGCGGCAACCAGGGTAATCCGAGTGTGCATCTTGCGAATGCTGCAATGAGGGGTATTAATCAAATTTTTATCTGCTTTGAAGATTAACATTTCAGAAGTGACTAAGCTTTTGAAGATGGGGTACCATGGCTGTGTTGGCCACAGTGGTACAACTACAATACCCTCAGCCTTGTCTGCTATTATCTTACGCAATGTTTTAAGTATTACTGGAAAGGGGGGAAAAGCGTAAAATTTTATATGATTCCAGTTAATTGTAAAGGCATTTACAGTATAAGCTTCTGGATCACGATGCCAGGAAATATATGTAGCACATTTCTTATTTACCCTACTCGCAAATAGGTCAATATTAGGGCTGCCAAACTTTTCAACAATTGTTTTGAAAGCATTATTGGACAACTCCCACTCAATATCTGGGTGAATGCGCCTAGATTCGGCATCGGCTACTGCATTATCAACTGATCTTATATATGAAGCGTAAACGTATAAGTTACGACTTTCACACCATTGCCACAATTTTTTGGTAACCTCTGTAAGGTGTGGGTACTGAATGCCACCCATGCGGTTTACATACGAGATAGCGGTAGTGTTATCGATCCGTAATAAGATTTGACAATTTGAAAAATCCTTTCCAAAAATTTTAAGGCCGAAATAGGCTGCTAGTATTTCTAAATAGTTAATGTGCATAGCACGTTCATGATCGTTCCACATTCCGCTAGCTCGCTCCTCCCCGCAGGCTACCCCCCAACCCGTAGTTGAGGCATCTGAAAAAATCTCCAAGTCATAACTGTCATATTTAATATTGTTTACAGAGTTTTCAATTGCGTCTTTCCACCAACGTAGGTCTGGTAATAGAGATTTCGGAATATTCATGAATCTATCATAGTTATCGTCATGTTGCAGGTTAAGAAATTTTATACGCTCAAATGATTTCGTATATAACCAGCCATATTCAATGGCTGGACATGCAGACACCAGTAACCCGACGAAACTAGCAAACTCCCGTATTTTACATTTTTCTACAGTAAAGAATTTATTTATTTCCTTTTTGATACGATCTACTTTCTCGTAAGGCAAACTGACTTGGAGATTTTTTGAGTCAATGTTATAACCAAGGAATAAGCAAGTCTTGCTTGGTACTGGAATACTCTTACTTTCATTTATAATAAAACCTAAAGATGAAAGTAATGTCCTTGTCTGTAATACATTTTCTAGGCAACAGCTGTATGATGGCGCCACCAGGAACCAATCGTCTAAATAAACTGTTGACAAATTGCCAGCAGATCGGAGCAGTTTTGCTACAGGTTTCATAATTTTGGTAAAAACAAAAGGAGAAGTGCTAAGACCGAACGGTAAACAATTAAATTCAAACAGTTGTTGATTCCACTCAAAGCGTAAATATTTTTTGAAGTTCGAGTGAATATTTATAAAGAAGTATGCATCTTTAAGATCTAACTTCGCCATAAAACAGTCTTTTGAAATTAATTTAAGCGCTGTACGCATATCTTCAATTTTAAAATGTTGGGTATCAATAAATTTATTTAATTTTTTCAAGTTTAGTATAAATCTCATTTTACCGTTCGGCTTTGGAACTAGAAATGTGCTGGATATAAATTGCCCTTCACAAGGTTTACATTTTGAAATAGCTGCAATTGATAGGAGATCATTAATTGCGCTTTCGAATTTAAGTTTCTCTTCATAAGAATAATGCTTAGAGATTGGTATTTTATTCTGAAAAACTGGCCGGGAAAATGGAATTTTGTAGCCTTCTATGTATGATAGGACTATTGGATCATGAGTGATAAGATTCCATTGTTCATAAAATAGTTGAAGCCTGCCAGCATATTTTACCGGTATCGAAGTTGTACTTGTCCCAGATGAGCGCGCTAGCGTTGGCTGCGCGCGGGCCGCTGACTCTGCGACGGCCTGTAGGAGTTGCTGAGGCGAGAGCTCCTCGTAGGTGGCACTGCAGATATCCTTGTTGCCGATGACGTCGTCTCCTTCGCCTTTGCTGCCAAGTTCTTGCGAGGTGGATTGGAGCTCTTCCAGTTTTTTGGCGGCACATTTCTTTTAGATGTAGACGGTTTTGGTGGTGCTTTTAAGTCAGCGCCAGTCTTGCTGATTGCTTTGGCGGCTTTCAGAATGTCTGGTAATTGTTGACCAAAAAGTAAGCTATCAACCTTAGTATTTTGAAGCGACTCTTTCATATCTTTCTTGACAGCATATAAGATAAAGTTACGTCTTGTGATTGTGTCACTGTGCTGACAGTCACTTAAGGTGCGACCGGTATCCATGAGCAGACGCAACAAATCGGTATTTTTTTCTTTTGATGACAATAGCCGAGTTATCGCTTCACCAAGACTCGAAATAGCGGCAGCCATTATCGTCTGCTTGTATTCTATTAATTTATCTCGTTTTATAACTGCCTCGGATAAGGCAGCTTTTATTTCAGGATTAAGTGCCGGTGCACCGATAAGCTTACAATTTTCTGGAATCAGATACTTGTCAGTTAAATCTTTTCGAGCTTCTTTTGACAATCCTGCAGTGGAAATGTGCTCAAAGCGAACTGCAACATCATTTTGGACGGGTTTTCCAAACACGTTCGTCTTAGTGGGGTCAACACCTAGAATATCGAGTATCTCGGCATCTAATTCGGCTGGGACCTCCTCACACACATGGTTTGCGGCCACTTCGTTGGCCGTGGGAGTGAGCGTAGGCTCCGGTGTATTACCATCGACTTGACATGGCAAGGGGGGTAGAAGCGGGGCTGCGTCTTGTTGTAGGTGACATCCAGCACAAGGGCTCGGCGGGGTGCTGTCTGAAATTACGTACGACACGTTACAGACAGTGTGCACATATAAGACCCATTCTGCAATAGCAGAGGATTTGGAGGTAAGTTTAAAATTTGTGAATAATAGTCTCACAAAAAACTACCCAACACTATTTATAGAATGCTGGTTGAAAATGCGATTGCTTACCCTCGAGGTGAGCATCGATAGTGAAGAGATAGCCTCACAAGCTACCCACAACACAATTAAGATATTTTATTGTTCGTTGTACGACCTTTGTTCAACAAAGAAAAACGAAGGGATAGCCCCACAGGCTACCCGCAACGCAAGAACAAGATATTGTTGCTCAGAAGTGAGCATTGACAGTGAAGAGGTAGCCTCGCAGACTACCCACAACCCTGTATGTTGGCACGAGACAGCCCCAAAGGCTGCCCACAATACCGATACAATATCAGTCGTAACTTCACAGAACATGTAACATGTACTAACCATCTGATTCCGACTGTCGCACAGGCGAGACCTGTGACGATGATGAAGATGACGAGCTGGATAGAACACGAACACGACGCCGGTGTGTTTTACTCTCTCGAATTTCATTTTCAATCTTCTTTAATTTCTTGCACAAATCCTCATAATGAGGGCCATTGTTACTTCGTTTAGGCATTTTGTGTAAAATTATAACGATTATTAAAATTAATTAATACTAATTTCACGAAATACAAATTAAATTTATGATCTGCTATGAGCGGTGCGTTATGGCAGAGCACTGAATCGCGAATGAAGGCGTGGTCGAACGCAGTGATCGGATGATGTAGGAACACCCACATAAAAAAAAAAAAAAAAAAAAGTAAATAGGGTAGGTTCATAGAAAAGTACCCTAAATACAGTGCGATATGGCGATCTCTGAGTCCTACTACAAGTACTTACCTATTTGCTAATATCGAGGACGAAGCCGAGTATAATTACCTATATGTGAGTAAGTAGTCTACCAGGGTTGACCATATGGATCATATATTTTTTCAATTTGTTTTTCTTTGTTAAATTCGCTTTCTTTAATGGAACAGTTTTAATCCTAGTATAAAAGTCTTGGATCGAAAGATACTTAGATATTATACTTTTTGTGAATTGAAAATCTTTCTCCATCTTAATACCGAGAGAGCTGTCGTGTCGTGACGTGAATGAGACGTCACGACGGTTGGGTTATTGGATTCTTCCAGATCATATTCCAGATTTAAGAAAGTTTTGCTGATAAATCTTATTGTCTTTTGAATATGTGATTTAGTTATTGGTTAGCGATGAATTGATATCGCCAATCTTCTTCAATTCAATTATTTGCGAACTTGTTCTTATTTAGACTTAGAGCGATACTTTTATATTTATGTAGTGTCTGTTTTTTGTTTCGTTTTTAACTCACGACGCAAAAATAGGGTGTTATAAATTTGACGTCGATCTTCGTGTGTGTGTATTGTGTGTTTATAAGTAAATATAAGTCCAGTAGTGTAAGAGCCTACCCATAAGTACTTATGATGATGGTCACATTTGTAAGTCATGTCAAACTAACAGCAGTAATTCCATCCATTTAATACATAACAACTAAATCCTAACCACAAATATTTATCCATACATTTAATATTCAAAGCGGGTATTAGGCAAATCAAATTGTTTCCTAAAACCAACCAACAAGTTAGCGTGTCGAATGACGAATTCGTCCAACTTTGCAAATCTTGGCGAACTTGACCAACTTGGTTGTTCGGGAAATGCCTGAGGCGCAAAATTAGAGATGTATACAGAAAGCCCGCTACCTTACAATGACAATAACGGGGGGCCAACTATGATCGCTTAAGCGTTAATTTTACGGTACAAAAATGAAACGTCAAAGCTCTGAAATTCTTTATACACTCTCATTAAACCGATGATGGTAGGCCGCCAGGTGCTTGTTCAACAAATAAGGCTGAAAACTGACTGATGTATTGTCATTCTTGACAGTTAAATGAAAAACAAATGAACAACCTCTTGAAACCAAGATTTGAATCGATATTCATTTAACGACGCAATTAATCGAATTGGTACGGCGCGGCGGCATAGGGCATCAATTTTTGGATCTGTCATAGCGTTACTTAATTGCTGGTACGGACACCTAACGAGAGTTTCATTCATACCAAAAAAAATTATATTTTAGGATTTGAGCATTCATCATACGCGACAATGTGTGCGTTGATTTGAACTCAACTAAGGTAGGAAGTGGTCTTTCTGTAACCGATATATTTTGTGCCCAAGGCGATTGATTGTCCGGGCCGCGGTTTGTGTACACTGCGGGCATCGGACGTGTGAAATCACAGTGGGAAATCGATTATTTATACTACAGAGAAATAATTATTTGTTGATTGAAATCTTTTATCTATTGTGTTTTGATGAACGTGTTTTTTTTTAAATCGTAAATGAGATGTTCTGAAACGAATAACCTCAGACGAATTCGAAGTATTTCTTGGAGAAAAATAGAGAAAATAATAATTCAATAAATTATATATACAAATTGATTGGCCTTATGAAGGAGAAGACGACTAATTTCCATCCACAATTTCGTCAGTATTATTAAAATGTAGAATGTTACTAATTTATATAAAAACTAGCTGTGCCCCGCGGTTTCACCCGCGTAGATTTAGTTTCATCCTTACTCTCGCGGAACCCTAATATTTTTAATAAATAAAAGTAGCTTAAGTTACTCCTTGAAACATCAGCTACCTCCCAGTGAAAGTCCCGTCAAAATCCGTCCAGCGGTTTTGGAATTTACCCGGAACAAACAGACAGACAGACAGAGAAAAATTTTTAAACTTGGTTCTTTAGTGTCAGTAGCGTGTATACTTTCATATGCATTTAGTGAAAAGCTGTTATTTTGGAATTACAAACAGACACTTCAATTTTATTTATCTGTATAGATAGCTGATGCCCGCTACTCTCTCTGGGCAGGATTTGAACTTATCTTTATATTTTGGACAAATCACACAATATATTAAAAAATTAAAGATCATGTGCTATTCTGATGTGTAAGCTATATTCTTGTAAAGTTTCATAAAAATCCATTTAAAAGTTTTTGCGTGAAAGAGCTACAAACATAGATCCATCCATACATACATTCCTACAAACTTTCGCGTTTATATAATATTAGTAGGATGAACAGCAATGTACACCAACGAAGGTAATTTCAACCGAAAGGCGACCAAACTTAGCGCGGATTAGGTAAATGGAGACCGTCGAACTAATTGTAATTACTTTAAATCATTTGTATTGTTCCCTTTGCTAAATTTTCATTTTAACTTTTAATGTAACCAAACGGAATTTTCTCGTTTATTTACCTTTGTAAATTGGGAGTATTTAAATTAAGATTATTTTGATTTTTGATTTTGTAAGATGTAATGTTTGTAAGATTTTTGATACACTAGCTATGCCCCGTGGTTTCTCCGGCGTAGGCTTTTAAAGTACTTAGCCTAAATTACTTCTTGTAAAATTTGACAGAGCTTTCACTGTCTGTTTGTTGCGGTTAATCTCTGAAACGGCTGGACTGATTTTAACGAGATTAACTGACAGATTAACGTTACAAGGACTAACAAAACTTACTTAAAAAAAAAATAGGTTCTGCAAAATTGCTAGCACAGCGACACCACATTGGCCATAACTCTAACCTCTTCTCTCAATAGAGTGCTGACGATCTTCCTCATAAGATGGAATACAACACTACTCTAAGGCAGCCTTACTTAACTGCGAGTCTCTGAAAGGTGGAAACTATGAAATGGGAAAAAAGGGAAATTCCGTTAAGCCCTACCCTCCCTTGAGTTTATTTTTTGATTAAAATCTATCTAGTTACAACAATACATTATAATGGTAAGTAAAATGCGATATGACGGCCATTCTCTCGCAATCACTCCCAAGATAAACATTCTAAACAACGGACGCAAGTTGCTTATCAACGAAATCGCACTATGACAGTTTTACGAAAGGGAAAGCCTCGCCGAAGATAATTCAAGGCTACTGTGACGATTCCCAACTGTAACACGCTTGAAGATCTTGTTTTTGATGATGAGCGCGATCACCTTCGTTGACCCCCAGGGATACCACCACTAAAGAATACCCAATGGTAAAATCAAGAAGGAATCATGTCCTAGGACATGTCCTAATCGTTAAGCATGGCGCATCCTCGAGAAACGACCAGAGTGGCTCGTGGCACAGTTGCTATTGCGCATATCATTCGATCAGCGAACTTAAAGCAACCATAACGCAAGCCAATAGTTGGATGGGTGACCGCCTGAGTACCCTCCGTCCTCGGACACATAGCTAAGAAGACTATTGTTAGTAATAAGTGCGTGTGCCTACCTAATTTGAAAGCTAGGCTAGTCGTCAAAAGACGGAGATAGTAAGGTAACCTAGTTTTGTTCTAAATTGAACCTTTTCCATTCCGCGTAAAATATGGTTGGGTTTGTACCCGTTATCGGTCAACGGGCAGACCTCTGGCCCGTGGTTTATCGGACCCCAGCGCATTCTATTACACGACCCTTGGAATTTATTTCTTTATCTATTATTCAAGCTAAGATTTACTTTTGTATTATTTCGATGGTTTATCGATAGCAGGCCTGCTTATCCGCAGAGGAATCAGAACTGGGGAATTTATGCATGGATTTATATCAATTACTAGTTGTGCCCGTCGGCTTCACCTGCGTAGACCTAAACTAAAAGTAGTTAAAGTCTATGTTACTTCTTGCAATATCAGCTATCTGCCAGTGATGCCGTTTCAGAGATTAGCCGGAACAAACAGACAGTAAACAAAAAATAAAAATCGCCTATTATATACATATAAGTACCGTAATATACTTTCATATGCATTAAGTGAATAGCTGTTAATTTGAAATTACAAACAGACACTTCAATTTTATTTATCTGTATAGATACATAGATTTGATTCCAAGAAATGAAAGGTTAATATGCCAGCATGCCGACAGCCTTTTTGTAAATAAGACTCCACGTCAGTCTCAGCAGAGACAGTCCTAGTACGTAATGCTTATGAAAACAGTTATGAAACTAAAATTCTTTGTAGAGTTCGCTTAGTAACTTCCTCCTGCGGATGCTCTGGTTGCGGAATGAAATCAAAGCGGCGGTCCCGAGTGCGGCAAAAGTTGAGATTTTTAAAGAGTTTTCCAGCGGACGAGTAAAACCCTTGACGCTGTTAGTATAGAAGACGTTCACTTCGTTAGTAAAACACACGAAATTGAAATTCACGAAACTCAAATACAGTGGGAGAAAAAATGCTCACGTCATTCCAGAAGGAGTAAGCAGAGGTGTTGTCAGACAAGAACAAGACAGAGAGTCCATCGCTGTCTCAGGTACTATTCATACGTATTGGAATTACTTCTCAGACATATGCAGGTTTTCCTCACGATGTTCTTCCAAGCAAACACGTGGTGTGAAATCAACAACTCAACTTATTTATGAACTAGCTGTGTCCCGCGGTTTTACCCGCGTAGATTTAGTTTCATCCTTATTGTCGCGGAACCCTAATATTTTTGTAAATAAAAGTAGCCTTAGTTACTCCTTGAAACATCAGCTACCTGCCACTGAAAGTCGCGTTAAAATCCGTCCAGCCGTTTCAGAGATTACCCGAAACAAACAGACAGACGGACAGACAGAGAAAAAATTTAAAACTTGTTTTTTTTGTCAGTAGTGTGTATACTTTCATATGCATTTAATGAAAAGCTGTATTTTTTTAATTACAAACAGACACTTCAATTTTATTTATCTGTAAAGATGAAAAGATACATATATCGTACGTGCTGGTTGCTCGTGAGCACTTTTTTATAGAACCAGGTGAACATGTGATTTTTATTATATAAACCACTCGATCACCGCGTCCCAATCCAAGAATACTAGGTAGGGCATAACAGGATCTCTCGTCCGATATTTGGAGATAACCGACTGTAGATTAGGTACCTGTACCTTACAGAAGATCGCAGCCCAATAACCTTTGAGAAGGATTGAGTTCCTGCGGTGAGGAAACTCTTAATATCTTTTCCTACTCCTCCAAAAACCGTCTGCAACTGATATTAGAAATTAAAGTATTTATTGAACTAATTGTCAACCCGTATCTACCTATCACCTCCATTATTCCAATGCAAAGCTGAATGGAAACATGTCTCGTACGAGCCAATAATGTTTATTCGCTTTATTATGTGATAACGACCGGTTTAACCACATAACCATTAATTCATTTGCCGGGTTACGCCTGTTAAAAATAACATGTGCCTTTTACAACCGCAAGTTATTGTAACCCTCACTCCTGGGATGAAAAGGGCTTTCTGAACGTATCATATACCTTTATTTTATAAATCTTTCTTAATATTTGTATGTTATGAAAATAAATCCATATTTAAACAGACAAATAAAATATAAGTGCCTGTTTGTATTTCCAAAATAACTTAGGTATATTATACTCGTACGATACCTACATAAAATATGTGTTCCGTCTAATATCTGAAACGGCTGGACTGATTTCAACGAGACTCACTGTCAGATAGCTGATGTTACAAAGATAGTGACAAAGCTACTTTTATTTAATAACTAGCTGTGCCCCGCGGTTTCACCCGCGTAGATTTAGTTTCATCCTTATTGTCGCGAAACCCTTATATTTTAATTAACTTAAAGTAGCCTAAGTTACTCCTTGAACATCAGCTACCTGCAAGTTAAAGTCCAGTAAAATCAGTCCAGCCGTTTGAGAGATTACCCGGAACAAACAGACAGACAGACAGACATAGAAAAATTTTAATACTTGGTTTTTAAGTGACAGTAGCGTGTATACTTTCATATGCATTTAGTGATAAGCTGTTATTTTGGAATTAAAAACAGACACTTAAATTTTATTTATCTGTATAGATATAGATATCGATATAGATGTATAGTAGATGTATAGATGTATAGATATAGATATTTTTCAGAAAGGTCAAATTCGGAGCTTCTGTAACCGAAGGAAGTGTTTGAAAAGATGCATTAATGTTGATGAAGCGAAAGAAGTATCTAAGGCGTAGCATTTAGCGAACGGCAGTCTCTGCCTACCCCCATGGGATACAGGCGTGAGCCACACATGAACTTTACGTACGAACGTAATATATCGCGTTGCAAAATTGAATCTAACAAACGCTTACAAATGTAAAAATCTTAGGTATCAGATGAAATCCCTTTCCCACGTTGTAATAAATAACCATGATATACTGCACCATTTCTAACATCAGCATCATTAACATTTTACTGTTTCAGTTCTATAACTTATCTATTTTTTCACTTTATTCGGCAGAAGGAATAATAGCGATACGGAGGCGAAGGAAAGAAAATAAAACATGAAATATTGACATAACAATGTATGAAGCGAGTGTTTCTGGAGAATATTCTTATCTATGTTTTAGTTTAACATAGGTCTATTTCATCTATACTATATACAGAAAAATAAAATTATTGTGTCTGTTTGTTAATCCAAAATAACAGCTTTTCACATGAAAGTATATACGGTACTAACAAAAAAAAACAAAAAAAAAAAAAACATTTTCTCTGTCTGTCTGTCCCTGTGTTCTATTATCAGCTATAATCTCTCTGTCAGACGTCATATTTCTATCACATCCACGTACTAACTGATTGACGATTGTTAGAAAGGAAATCACTATTATGAGTGAAGTGGCTTAGCATAATAGAAATTAATTATAACGTTCTTGTACAGTAAAAATATTTAACAGGCATAAATCTTAATAATTTATTACTCAAAAATATCACTTAAAAATACTACCGTGTAAAAACACGGCACAAAAAATAAAAGCACCAAACGAAGAGACAATAAATAACGTAACGCCGCGGACCCGTAACGACGTTTGGTCGAGATAAGACTACAAAAAAATGGAGACACTCGAAAAGTAAGTCGTGTGACTAGAAGTATTCTGGCGTACATAAATTAGAACGAAGTGTTTCATTGAAGACCAGATAAGACACCCCTTGGGCTACAAGTCGACGCAAAACTTACCAAAGTACCCCTCTCGTAGGATATGTCAAAGTTATCTGATATAGGTCAGAGGCAAACCATTTACCAAGGTCAAAATCACTTGCAGAAACGTAAAGTTGGTCTATTAGTTTCTGATAAGGAGAAACTTTCGAGTTCGACAGAATTTCGGGTTACTTTAACATATTTTTCTACGAAACCTACAAACAGATTTTAAACTTTATACGATCAGAGATTATAACTACAGTTACAGATAGTAATATCGATAATACTAAAGAAATTTTGCCGACATAACCCCAACACTTCGCAGATACGCAAGTCACTGTAATTGTTCGCAAAACGGTAAGGCAAATTATGCCTGCCAAGGAGCAAAGCACATGCATATTACGACGGTATTATTTCTATACAAATCGCACGAGAGATATACAAATACGTTCTGATGGAAGAGACAGAAATTTGGTTATTTCACTGTAAGTGTGGTGTGTCAAATAGAGGATAACATGACAAAATATTGTACGAACTTTGAAATGTTCAGCGTTATTTTCGTTTTCCTATGATCAACAATGTTCTGAGATCATTTGCGAATGTGTCTTTATCATAAACATTAGCTGTGCCTCGTGGATACTCACGCAAGTTTCAGTCCAATTGTCAAATATCTTTATAGCTCATTTTATTAAATAATGTAGTTTTTTAGTTAATTCATTACATCTCTTTATAATATTGGTATAGACTAGGTCTTCTTCTGTCCTCCTGTACCAGCAAAATCGTTTGAAATTCTATAGAAATTGTAAATACAATTTAGTTCAAAGCAAACCATTAATAAATACCAAGAAAGAGCCGTGGTGGCCGTGAAGTTAGAGCAATCGCCTCCTACCTGGCCTGTACCAATGAGTTTATCTAAAAACTTAAGTGTAGTTCACCCCATGTGCTTTACGTATAGTTTTGCAGATAGAGACTGCGATGGACTCACCCTCTGTCAAGTTGGCACTAAGAGACGATGCTTCAAATTATTCTTTAAAAAAGGGTAGGTAAAAAAAGCTAAATAATAACGCAAAAATTCGCTCCATATGGTCATTTCCAGTCACTTTACATCCCCAACCGACCAGTGGTATTTGTATCCGGTACACTACATATTGTATGTGGTTGAAAAATAGCCCACAACACACATGGGGATGAATTTCATTATGCCTTCATGCTCCTATGCAATTTGCCTTTCTTTTTTGATTGAGATTTTTTAAGTCCGTTTATAAATTTCGTTTGGTTCAAGGATTTCTTTTGTAATGTTTGGATTTAGGTGTTTGTTCGTAGCACCTGGAAGATATTGAGTTTCACTTTACGGTTGACCTTCGTTTTTTTAGTTAAGTATTTATTTGTGTTGATTATAATTAGACAAATTCTACATAGGTAAATGAATGGTACTAATTACGTACTAAATGAGTCTTCAAAGCTAAGAAATTATCAATACGCACTACTGATTAGATATGATCATAGTTGGCCCCCTCATCTAATGCCCACTTCTGTACGAACACGAAAATTTTAAAAGCATGAATTGCAGTTTTTTGATTCAGCTTTATTGCTGAATGAACACAAATAAATATATCTTTGAATTACTAGATTTATCCCTGAATCCATGTCCAGTCATAACATAATATTATAAAAGCGCGAATGTATGTATGTTGGATATTCGTTACACAACTTACCAACTGAACCAATCTTCAACCAACTGCTCAAATGTGGTGTAGGCTACAGAAAAGGATATACGGTTCATCACCACGTAGACAGAGCCGCAGGCGATAAATAATTACAAATCTTCAAGTATTGCCTTGTATTTTGATATCTATAATTTATTTATGTATAGGAATTGAAATATAAGAAATTATTATTGTCAAAAAATAAGTCGTGATATTGTTAAAACGCCCAATAAGTACCAAAACACGAGTTAACAAACAACTATCGCGTGGTGCGGTAACCTCATAAATTACCTCCAAACACAACTCCTGTTGGGAGACAAAAGGTGGGTTACAAGTAAGCCACCAAACATTATTCATTTGAACGTACTCCAATGTCGTGTTCCGTGACAGTGCGCGCGTACAATAGTTCAAGTTTGTTGCGGGCAGACGAGCGATTTTTCTGCCTATACTAATATTAAAAAGAGAAAAGGTTTGTATGTATGTTTGTAACAAATAGGCTCAAAAAGTGGCGATTTTATTCATTCTTTCCCCATCACCATATATTTTATCTCCGCACTACCAAGGGTACGGGTGAGACCGCGTGACGTCCGCTAGTAAGATATATTTGTTTGGATGTGTCACCTCAGCCGCGCGATAGCTTGATTCCAAATGTAAAAGTTGGATTAATTTTTAATGTCGAGGTCAGCGCATGTTTTGTTTGAAGAGAAGTCTCAGCAATCTTGATGTATTCACATCCTACCAATATTATAAACGCGAAAGTTTGTAAGAATGTATGTATGGTTTTATGTTTCTTACTCTTTACTCTTTACGCAAAATAATATAGCTTACACATCAGAATAGCACATAGGCTATGATTTATAAAGATTTTATGTGAATTGTCCAAATATAAAGATGTCAAATCCTGGGCAGACGGAGTTGCGAGGACTAGTTAGTAGAATAATAATTTTGTTTAAGAACATTTTTTTCTGTGACATCTATAACTTACATGAAAGGTTTAACAATACATGTAAACATTATTTCAATAAACAAATATACTGCTTAGCCCGTTTTAGTGTATTTAGCCCGTCATATATACGAAAACCGCGCGGTTCCTCGTCGCATGAGCCGCTCGTTTGCCTCCACAATAACTTTCGAAAGTTCATGCGAGAGTTAAGCCACGACTTCAAAACCTTTTTAAGTGATAATATCGACCTTAGTTTAAGCAACAATGAAAGTTTCACTTCAAACTTTTAATTGAGTTATAGTTTATTGTTGTTGAGGTCAAAAAATGTAGTTAGGTGATAGTAGTGAAATGATGAGTAAAATAGATTGACGAGAAACAAAGTGCTTTGATTAGTTTAGTTTAGTATAAACAAACAAATCTTTCCTCTTTTTAATACTAAGTAGTTAGTTAGATTGCAAAAAAATATTTTTGTAAATACCTTAAAAAATATTAAAACCAATACCTAATCAAAGCTCCAAAAACCTGCAGCATTAAAGAATTAAATCTCCTAAGAGCAAAGGCTTATACAGTCAGCTTTTGAAATGAGTGCGCGCTAATTTCTGAAAGTAACAGAAAAGCAATTACGAAGCCACCCGGACTACATTCCCAACAGTAATTAATGTTGAATTAGGATTGGCCAGTTTATCGAGTTAGCGTATTTGAATGACAAAACCGATGGAGTTACTTAATACAATTTAATTTCAACGCTTTAAGGGGCTGAAATCCTAAAATATCGCATCTAGCGGCTTTCATCAGGATTTGAAGTTTTGCTAATTTTAATGTAAGTAATAAAATGAATGGTTCTAAATCGCGAGACAGATTTATTTTTTTCAATTAATTTAAACCTAAGTAGCTTCTTCTAACATCAGTTTATTGCCAGTGCTTGTTGTTTTAAATCGTTCCAGCCGTTTCAGGGATTAGCCTGAGCAAACGGATGGAAATATATAATTTCTTTTAGTTAGTTCCGTTCATATGCATTTCGTGAAAGGCTGTTTGGAATTACAAACAGACACTTCAATTTTATTTATTTGCATACATTATATATTATATAAACCAGAAGAGTTTGAATGAAAAAACAATTTTTTTTTATTCGTATGTTTTTTTTTATTTTACACCCAACAGAGCATTTATTAGGAATATTCGCCTTAAAGAAGATGATGGGAAATTAAAATCATGTGATTGAAGCACAAGGAATGGGGTCTGTTAATCTTCCTCCCCTCTTAATCTTTTGTCAACATCAGATTTAATTGAAATCTAAAATTATTTCAGCTTTTCGGATAATAAATCTCAATTTTGTCGCTCTTCAATAAAATGAGAATTGATTTAGTAATTACTCGATTGGACTTCTTCCATGTGGAATATTTTTTTAAGGGAATAGGTATCCCTCTTTGCTTTGTGGGTTCTAAGAAATTACTATGTATTTTGACAAAAAATGCTTATAGGTTTAGCCGCAAAAATATCCCTAATTTTGAATTTTGAAATTATAAACATTATTTAGGTACTACACTAATCAAAGTTTGGGTCCTATCGAATATCATAGATCATTTTTTTTATCAAACAAACAAGGTGACCACTTAACATCAGGTTGACCGTATGACAAGAGAAGGTTAAACATCCTATGGTATTTTATGCGATATAGTCTGTGACCATCCTGACAGTCTAAATATTGGTGAAATTTTTCGAAACTTGAATGAGATGAGATTACCTTTTTATTACAAACTTAAAAATTTTACTTGTTTTTTATATTAGTATACTTTATCAACAAAAAATAAAGCGGAACGTTAAAACCATCTGGCCATTGAGAAACCACGAGAGTTATAGCTACGTTATTTTGGATGCTGGAAACATTATGGCGAATCTGCATATTATTCACATAACTTAGGTTTTACTATCTTGCGGTCCTGTAATTGTAAGTCAAATACATTTTAAAAATAAATAACGTGGATGGAAAGGTCGAAAGACAAACTTCAAGAAGAATGTAAGTTTTCAATATAAAATCCGACTGCGACTGCTTTAAATAGGAGGAAATAAGCTTAGCACTTCAGGGTCTGTAGACAAAGTAACATAATGGTAACATAACGCTTCCCTAGTAGAAACGAAAATTACGGGAATGACATGTCACATGTCAATTTCCATACATTTTTATCGTTTCTAAAAGCTCAAGCGCGAGAAAATTTTTCTTTGTCTAGGCCTACAGGGGTCGTTTCCCTTCGCAAAAGAAAACATCGCAAACAAACTAAACTCAAGCGATAATACCTTAATAATAAGGCATCGTTTTGTTTTTATCAAACTCGAATGTTCGTTCATTAAATAATTTAATAGAAGTAGGTTTGGAATATATACATAAACGTCAAAGAATTTTCTTGCGGACCATGTTCGGACGTAATTTCAGAACGAATAATAACCGTGTTAGAAACTTTGCAAACTTTCTACCGAAACTTCGTATTTGTTGAATAAGAGTAGGGTCTTTGGAGACCGGGTCAAAAGTCATCTCGCCACATTAAAAAAAAATATTAAGATATAATTTTCAGGGCAGACATTAATTACATAGTATATGCGAGAGAATTCACAATCAGAAACTAGTCCCTTATAAAGAATGGACTGGCTTTGCCAAAATAATTTCGAACAAACTTATATTTCGAACTATGAAACAATGCCTGTTTGCATTGCGTAACAAAGCTACAAGTATTCATTGTAGAGAACGAAATAACTCACAAAGTAGATCCCTTTAATTTGAATATTGACACCCCTACTAGCCAAGTTTCGCCGGGGCCTGTATTGAATACAGTTCCAAACCAAAATCCGCTTGCCTTAATTGGGAGGAATGTGCTAACTGAATAGACTTCTCTATTGGTTTAAGCGTTGACTGACTGATTTATCAACGCGCCGATAAAACCTTTGTACCCGTGACAAAGCGTGTCACAAAGATTTTTCGCCTGTTTTGTCGTGGTCTTTTCACACTTTCCATCACTTTTTAAAATATACCGATAACCTTCGTGACCTAGCCTTTTCGCATTATATATAGGGTAGGAGCAGCCCGATAGGGTGTACTCACCATAAGGCAATCTCAGCTGATCTTCCTAAGTGTTGTGTGAGGAGTGCATCACGAGGTAGGTAATACGTGATGAACCTTTAGTATCTTTCATAAGTTACTAAGCCTCCAGCTGCCGCTAACACGTCACGAGATTTGAGAGCTGACCTTAAATGCACAGTTGTCATTCTTTGGGTTTGTTACACGCGAGTGAGAGTAAATGACCAGGGGACCTACTAGCATAGTTATAGCAGTGACGTCTTACTAACTTTCTAGCTTTGACGTTTAATTTTGGTATCACAGAATGAAACTTCACAGCTCCGCTCTGCTTAAACCGATGATTGTAGGCCCCCAGTTCTCCTCACTATTTCCACTGAGCGCTCAAAACGCGCGTCACGATTGCAGCTGGTCTCGAAGTCGGCTTGAATTGCAAATAATAAACTAGTGCAAGTAAGAACACAATTGGTACACTTCCATGTGATGGCACCTGTTCCATAAGACAGGAGGATGCGGACACATGGTATGCTTACGCCTGTATCCCATGGTGATAGGCAAATACTACTGTTTGCCACATGCTATGATCCTTACAGGCTGCTTTCCCTTCGTCTACATTCATGCATAAAGGTGATTTAATCATAATACTTCTTCCCTGAACGCCCTCTACAGATACTTCAGAATCCGATTGGCAGAGATATCTCGATATCTATAGCCGTAAACTACCAGAGAACTGCAAATACTGCAGTATGGTCTGGACAAAAGCAAGTACACATCAATATTCAACATTTTATTCAAACGGAGTCGTGAGTTCGATACTTACGTTGGGCAAATCGTGGATAGGATTTCCTGGATGGCACCAGGAGTTTTAACCAGTCGTGGTTTAGTGCTTAGGTCTTCCTGTTTAAGTCATTCATTTTCGCGAAGTTAACATACCTGACGACATTGTTTCTTGAATGATAAAATACAAAGAATGGAAAGATATTCCTGAACAGAGCGCTTAGCGATCACGTTAAGTACTTACATAATTTCAACATAAATTTGGTGACCCATTCCGACTAATGTTCTCTTATAAATTAAACACAAACAAATTTCTCAGTAGCAACCCGGAGTCTGAATTAGTGACCGGTTGATAGCTCACCCCTTTTTACATGGGATCTTATCATATTTGGCGAAATGTAGGTACAATGAACAAGTACACCTAGACGTACGCGTATGTATGTGTGTAAATTAATCACTAAATTAAATTGGGAATAGATTAATATTATAATAGTAATCAGGTCCATACTATGATATTGAACATCTGATCTACAGCAAAAGTCGTTTTAAAGAAAATGCAAAGTTGAGTCAGCACCTATTTTTACAGAGAGAAATCCTTGGACGTCTAAAGTTCACTAATGACTTTTGTATAATACGATATACATCTCGCCTATTCTATTATATTCTCCTATAGTATTCTCAGCAAAGGTAGGAAGATGTGTAGAAGTAGTGCACCCACATTTCACCAATCATCTTTAAAGTCTCACGTAATAGGAGCGAGCCTATTGAAATTACCCGGGCACTAATCCAGACTTCGGGCTCTGACTCCGAGACTCAGAATCTGCGGGCGGAAGCTAGTACACAACATAAACATGGGGATTTATTTTAAATTTTCGTTTGATTTGAAGCTTACATAACGTGCCGAAGAAAAAAAATGTTTGCACGTAACTTGAGGAGTGAAACTGCCAGGAATTATGGGATCATCTCGTGAATTTAATCTACCGGGACTAACTCGAGTAGCTGAAACATTTTTGCTGTTACATTTTCACATTCCCTAAGGCATGTATTCGGGAAAGTACTTATACAATTTTGTTTTGAAAAAGGTTGTCGTAAGAAGTTTGAATATTCAGTAACAGGTTATTTTGTATGGACATGTTGGCGAAAGGATGAGCAGAATGTTGAAAATGAGCTAATCCGTACAAGGGGCCTACTATCATCGTTATAGCAGGGATGTGTTACTAACTTTCTAGTTTTGACATTTAATTCTACTATCACAGAATGAAATTCTGAGGAATAACAATAAAATAAAGTACAAACGTCAAAGCTCAGAGTGCCTAGTGCGAGTTTTCTTAAAATCCTACACATAAGAACCTATGCAAATCTGCGTTTACGTGTCGACACGATAACTTGTGACGGCGGCAGTGAAAAACTCGCACTAGGCACACTGAAGTCCTTAATACGCTCTGCTTACACCGATGATGGGAGGCCCTGGCCATAAGTGACAGAGTAAAGGAAGACATACGTTTTCTAATGACGACTTTATAATATAAGCGGCTGTTAGGTAACCTCACAGAATTACAGATAAATTGACTCCTAATATCTATGTGCTAAAGCAGAATCTGTAACGTAACGTAACCTACTTCTTTTTTTGAATTCGGTAAATAAGCATACGAGTTCTTGATTGTCAGACCCGCCGATATATAAAGTCAATACATTTTCCTAATAAAAACAAAATAAAGAATATGCAATGACCTACTGGCCGGGACACTATATATATTTTTTTAAAACAAAACATAACTGGCACACGTTTTACTAGTTTGTGTTACCACATTAAGTTGTCTGACACTTGTGACAAAGGACGGCGGCGGATAAAACACATTTTGCTCAGCAAATAAGAATTACTAACTTCATGTTTCACCACATTAAGTTGGCAAACGCGATTTTGGATTTTATGCGTTAGGGTACAAGGTGCATCTAACAAGGAGATTAAAAGCTTGAAAAAAAAAAACAAGATGTAACATGATTTTGCCATATTTTTAAGAGCTCGAAGGCCTTACCATAGGTGTAAAGAAATATCTATTGTTTGTACCTCAGGCTGTCAGAACAACAATGTCTAACCCTTTTTAAATACGCATCACAGATAGAGATGGAGCTACTTTAAACCAAGGACTGTTTAGCAATAACTTTTTTCATCGGGTGTTAAATTTGTTAGACCCCACTCAAATAAAATATTTAGGTAATTATTATACTTAAATATAAGTGAACATGACACGGTTCGTGCTCATCGTACCTGTCACTTCCTGCAACACCCTAAGGACGACGCGAGGGGAGCGTGGGGACACCACGGACGAATAAATAATGGATAATGGTGTAACGATTTTTGTAAAATAGCCTGTTTCCTAAGCATTCGCATTCCCTCGGCAGTTACATTACTTATAAAATATATACAAACCAGAAAACGGAAAACCTTACTTATTACGGAATTTACAAAATTCTATCTCTAAATACGTCGCATCCGGATAAATGGGGACTAAAATGAACCGCATCTATAATTCATTCAATACGGCACATTTGCAAAGAGACAGAATTTGTAATCTCCGCTCAGTGCGATTTGTAGGCATTTGAGAACGACTTTATTATTCATGAAGGACTAACAATCGTGTACATGGAAATTTGACACAATAATATCGCGAGTGGAAATAATAATTTTGTCTGTTTTACCGATCGATGACGACACATCATGGCAGCTTTTCAAGGCTTTTTTGCTTCAAGATTAAATAAAACTCATGGTTTCGATGGCATGTGCCAAATAAAGTAAGGGTGTAACTTAGCACGGGAATCGAAAAGAATGCGCTTCTTAGACGTATAATATAAGGACGCAAACTCAATGCTTTAATTTTAATGAGAAGTTTGAATAATAAATAACATCGGGAACCATTGTGCATACAAATAGTGTACAGAAGTCACAAAAATAAATAAATGCAAGTACCTAATTATATTTTACATGCGTCATTGGTGTTCATAAAAATACAGTGAAAGTATTTCTCCAAGTAATGACAGTGTGAACTCAATGCTCTAAAAAATCTAAAAGAAAACAAACGAACTCTCTTAAGATATGATACATTCCCATGATTCATACACCGACCACAATTACCACTGGAATTATTCACTGGTAACATCGATAGTAAATGCAAGAATACTATAATATATCAAGCATGGATTTATAAAATCGTGTTATTGTGACCGTGACACCATGCGGGCTGCGTTTCCATTCTACCACGGCACGTAATTACATCAACGAGTGTCGGACAATAGTTTATTGTGCCCTCATTATGTTTGCGTTGTATGGGACAATAAACTTGTTTGACTGTTATAATAGCGTGGCTTGTTACCTGAATTCTTTTATTATATGATTAGTTTAATTTGGTTTACTACCTGTTACTAATTTAAGGTAATGTTATACTAATGGAACAACCTTGACGGAGTGGCAAGGTCAGACATGTTCAAGGTTTGCACATTTCAAGCTCTTTACGCTTAATTTTGATGACAGATGTGGACTTATAGTACACCCACATTCCGCCAATTACGTAAACTGGACATAATACAAACTCCGGACTACTACTGGGAAATCTCAGATGGAAAAACTCGGTCACTTTGCCCAACCCAGGAATCGAAAGCAGGATCTCGTGTTGCGCAATAGCCATTACGATCATAATAATAAATATTTACTTTTAATTCTTAAAAAAAATATTATTAATTCTTGTACAAATCCGACTGGCATAATTTAATGCCACTCGAATTGTTTTTTGTGCTTTCTTAAACTTCATCGTCCGTGAGACTTTCTTCTCGTGTCGTGTTGCAAATGACAGTGGACAGTGACCCCAAGCAACCCGTTGCGACTACAAAGGTTGTCGGGCGGCCCCAGGTCGATGACCCCGGCTGACCGACGCCCGCGCACCTCATATTCGCGTTTTACATTCAGCCATTCTTAAAACGCCGGTTACTCGTTATGCAGATACACACGTGGAATGCACATGGCATTGATTTGTAACTAGTTTTATAATGCGTTAATCGGCGTTCCAAATTTAAACCTGAAAGTGGTTGCGTGTTAGATACATGTTATAATTTTTGTAGGTGAGTTTAGTTAGTTTTTATTACATTTCCAAATTCGAAAACAGTAAGTAAGCAGTCAATTGACATAATTAATTAACTCCACAGCCTTTTCATACTTAAAATTGGGCAATTAGCTGAGTATAAGTCGTAAAACCATTCAATAAAAAACATATTTTTACTCTTGATTTGGCAATATTGCCTTTTTTATGCTATACTCTTATGCGACAGAATAAAAATATTTTCAACTGCAAATTTTCCGCACGTTTTATGGTCGGGAAGTTATATCCAGACACGTCAACGTCTTAGCTCGAAATATGTCACATACCTGTGTTGCAGTGCGATCACATCACACTAAGACCTGGAACAGGTATCACGACTTACGGATTTGCCGACAAATGGAATCTCTTAGATACCTTATTTTGTTTTGCCTACATTTCATAATATGGCTGTATCCCATGCAATGGACGACCCCCTTAAAGTCTAAACAGACACGTCTAAAACATTGTGAAAGAATCTTATAATACGATAAATATATTTTCGTGTGTTATTTCTAAATCTGAACCAAAGCTTTGGTAAAATATAAAATCTGAAAACTCCTCATATTTAAGTATGTAAAAATACTAATTCATAATCTAAATACAGTAAAGACTTTATATAACGTCGTACTTACGGCTTAAAGCTATTTTTAGAACAGTATCGAGGCCACTTCTGACCCCGTAAATGTACATAAAATACACCACTTACTAAGTAATTAGGAGAAAATGCTTAAAGGTTTCTTTAGCGGCAACATGTCGCGTGAATTGTAAATAGGGCTCGCTTTCCTTAACTCGTTTGTTACATTCTTGTTTGAGAAAAATGCTGTAATTGCTATTGGTACAGTAAAATGAATAAATGTTTCAAAGATTGATTCATAAATATAAATAAATATAAGTGCGTTATCAACGTGGGCAAAATACCTTCAATCAAATAGTTTCATGAATCCCCATTACTTTTTAATATTTAATTATGTATTCAATTAGGTAGTTGTTTATTCTTAACGTAGTGTATCTGGGGCCCAACCATGAGCTCTTATTGCAATGATAGTTCAGCTGTGTGACAGTGATGTACAGACTTCATTTACATCTGTCTCATAATATGAATCAAACTTTCATGGCAGTAAAATGTCATGGTAAGGCCCCTGATCATGCTAGGAGTATAAGATAAGATAAGATGCTAGGAGTCATGTACAAGTGAGTGATCATAATTCGCTATTTCGAGAAGTACTACTTACTAATTGTACTAACGCATCAGTAATTTTTAGACCGATTCGCATAATCATGATAATTTGTCATTCGACATCTTCACCGTAGGAATAGCAATTTTATGTCTTGTCTATGACTTGCTTTCTCCTCTCTCTTTTACCAGCTGTCAGTGGGAGTTTGTTGGGAGTGCCAAATCTTTCGGTAAAAATCTTACAGCACTTACTCACTTTCACTTTGATTACATATGTCTCAGTAAACGCGTCATATCCACATCGGCATTAGTAAAAAGATAAAAATTATTTCGCAAGTTGTTAAATAGTCGCCATTAACGAATACAATAGTCGTAAATAATGGTAATAGCCCGTAACATACGCGTACTTTCACTCTAGAACGTATGTATTTTATGACTTTTTTGAGAATTACACAAGTTATTGTTACTTGTAAGTAGTTACACTAAAGCGAATAATACTAGGGGAATCGAGCCATAGAGAATTTAAACATGGAATTTCGCGAGGACCGGCTTAACACTAACTAACCATTAATTCAGTCAGCGAGTCATAATAACGAAGTAAAATCAAACCGAACAATTTCCTATTTTTTTAAATGACAAAACTCGAATTTATCCTTGTTTGAGTGTGGTGTCAAGAAGCGGTCCGTTATATGAGTGTGAATTGAGTAATACGGCATAGTTATAGTCACGTACTCTTCAAAGTGTAAAGAATAATTTAGACGAAGTCAAAAATCAACTAAAAAATAAATCAATTTTTAAATCGCTGTAAATGGGGGACGTCCCCCATTAAAGCAGTAGCAAATGAATAGCCGAGCCCAAGAAACGCTCATAATACGTAATAACAACACACTCCCAGAAGCAGTTTAATACAAAGAAGCTGAAAATAACTACACTATTAAACATTTACCATAAATAACTTCAACATTAAAGCGCAAAGCCGAAATTCGCTTGCACAATGCAATTGTCGCTCTACAGAACTGTAGGGTGTGGTTGCACAGAGTGCACGGGAGTGTAGACTTTATCATCTAAGAGGGATACGGGTAGACTAGTGTTTGGGACCGGTTTTGGTCGTGGTCTGTTTTGCACGACTCTATTGTCTCGTGTAGTCACTCTGTGAATAGTTCATTGTAATGGGAGCATTTTCTCCCAGTACAACGCTATTTGAGTTAAATATATTAAAAAAAAAATATGCCACTGTAGTTTTGGTTTGTTCTACTATCAAGACCTTATTAATACACGATTAATTCCTATATTAGTGCCTGCTTACAATGTCAAAAACCAAAGCGACTAAGAAAAATAAAATGTTCAATTGATATTAAAAACAAAAGAAAAAAAATTACTAGGCATTGTGATACTTTACCCACCTGACAGATTGTGAGTCTATCGCCGCCTCAGCCACCATACATGCGCTTTTGAATTACTTCTCAGACATATACAGGTTTCCTCACGATGATTTCCTTCACCGTAAAGCACGTGGTGTGACATCACTGCACATGAGATTTTAAAAAAACTCATCGGTTCAGGTTCCGCTGGGATTCAAACTTGCGTCACTTGCGTCTTGCAAACTCCACGGCTACCACGGCTCTTTACAGTAACTGTATTTATCACCTTTAGAGATTTCTCGATGGAAATGAATTACGGTGGCAAAAGGCCAAAACGCTATTCCATGCCAGTTGAGCACTCTTAAAACTCTTGCTTGATTTATGTTTTCACTTAGAATGCCTGTTTTCAAATTTAAGACGTTAAATTCTTAGAATTTTCACTGAACAACCGCAAGGTATTTCATATTGAAAATATGGATAAAAAATAGATAGGAAATATTCCATTCCTGCCTGTCCAGAGAAGGGTCTACGTAGGGGTAAGTAGATTATGTTACAACATCCATTTTCAGCACCTGAGATGAGGTACTATAAAAACATTTCTTCATAAAGAAAGATAAAAGTATAAGTATATTTTTATTGCTCACATACAACTTAAAAAAAAATAACTGTATATCATATTCAATATTAATAAGTGGTTAAAATGGAACTGCAGTCCCTAAGCAGGTAACTAAGTTAATATTTACATGCCTTCAACTTGGGTGAAATATGTGATACTTGTGTCCTTAAAACGCCTTTATATTACATATGAAAAAAAAAATATTTCTCCGTAAAGCTCACGATGTGGCATCCCTGCACTTAAGTTTTTAAAAGCCTCCATCACGCAGCAAAACCATTCAGCCACCACGGAACATTACGAAATAAATAAGGGTTAATTAAAAAAAATCAAAATCAGACTGGCCGAAAACAGTAATCAACAAGTTTCAATAGATTTTAGGTTACTCTCGTGGTTGCCCCTCAAAAGCAATTTAATGCCAGGGCTTCAAATTTAACTTCACTCCATTGGTTCTAAAGTGGGCGAGTGATTAATTTAAATTAGGTATTAAGTGTCGAGATGCGAGTTGAACAGTTACGATTAACCTTTGATTGGCCTCGATTTTGGGCTCACTCGTCTGCTATCAAAATTCTAAACCAAATAATTATTAGACCGAGACTACAATAGAAAGCTCATTAGATCATCTATGAAAGTGAAAGTAAGCATGATGCAATAAAAAAACATTAACGAAGCTAGTGAGACTAGAAGGAGTTTTGACTCGCAGAAAAGATTTTATTTGGACTATGATCTAATTTGACGAACACTCGATAATGAGTGAGTGGTCAGAAAGTGATTCCGAAGGACCTTTCTTCCTGGACAGTAAGCCTGTTGAATTAGCTCCCCGACGTAGGAGAGTTCTCACATACAGGCGGACAGACAGACGGATGGACAAACAGACAGACACACAGACGGACGGACGGACAGATATACGGACGGACGGATAGACGGACAGACAGCCAGACGGACAGACGGACGTACAAACGTACAGACGGACAAACAGACAGACGGCAGAGTCTTATAAATAGGGTTTTTTATGGGTACAAACGCTAAAAAAGGAACGCTGTGAATAAGAATATTATCGTATCTGTTTAAATTCAAACTCTTGAAGACATTCCAGTGTTTCCCACATCTCAAATGTGTTTAAGTGAAATAATTATTTAAAGGGTAATTGGATAGTTAGCTGTAAATGGTTAACGAGTGACTGACTTATCAACGATTAAATCCGGCGTTTGACCTGCCAAAACTGTCGTTAAACAACAATTACACTGATTTAATATAACGAGAAGTCAAAAGCCCTTAAGATACATTGACACAGGAAATGTAAGTCATTGTTCTTCAAGGTTTTTGAGACAATAAGGCTGTTTTAACCTGTTCTACTTTTAACGATGAATCATTAACATAATTCAAGTTTGCCGATTTTTCGTTCCATGTTTCATAAATATTCACTTACGTAGCTTTATTCCGCAATGATTCAGCTAATTAATTCTTACCTGTAAAGAAAATATCAATATTAGTTTCATTTATTGATAGCATTTGCAATGTGCACTATGTAAAAATATGCCTCGTCAAATTTGGATTCCAAAAATGAAGGCGCATACAATAATTAGTCTTCTTAATCTTTGTTCGATAGTTACATCGAATACATAGCATTATTTAAGAAAGCATTCAGCTAATTCCGTTGATCTAATGAATTTCAGACCTGTTCATAATTCTCAAATGAAAGTATACTTAAGCTACAAAATGTTCAGTAGGCTCACCAATCTTTTATTCTCACAGTATGCATCAACAGATTGAAAAGTCCACCATAAATAAACAACAATACCACAAAGTATTCTGCCCTTCACCGTAGCCTATTGTCATCGTCATTCGAACTTCCCCCTTAATTAATGACCCTCATTTGAGTCGACAACCCAACCTTGCATAAAACACCAGAAATGGTGTATCGATATTCATGATTGGTATCGAAAGATCTTTTGATAAACAAGGTAAAAAGGTTTGACACAGATATATCGACATATGATATGAAGCAATGTGACGTAGGTAGTGATTCTAATAGAACTATTAATGTAATAAAGAATGATGTGAAAGTAGGTCTCGATCTAAGAATAGATATTGAAATACATTCTTACAGTAAAAATTGTTTGTATGCCGATTATAAATAATTATATCATCTAAATATATCAAACAGGATGAAACAAATCAATACAATAACATTCTGATAGAAGCTTAAGCTCTTTTTAAACGTGCTAAAAGTAAACCAAAGACTAACATAGTATTAGTAACAATACAATCCGCATTAAGGTTACAAGAACTAATAAAGAGAAGAGCCAATAAACAGTTCGAATAGTGAAGTCAATACATACGCACGGTAATTGAATTAGAACGTTAGTAGAACCGAGACTCGCCCCCAATAACTTTAACGGTTCCATAATCCGTGTAATGGATAACTTTTCCAACGATATTTTATGGCCGTTTACATAATTTCAAGTGATTCGGTCGCGCGGTGGAATACAAATTGAATTCATGCATCGAACGGTGCGTCGAGTGCCTACTTTGAAATTATTATCGTAGTAGTTCGAGGCATAAGACTAAAGTTTGGCTCAAATAAGGCCAATAAGACGAATTAATTTTCATTATCTTCATTTGTTGAGTAGGTTATTATAAAATAAGACGTAGCAACAATTTCTTTATGAAACTTTGATACCAAATATTCTATGGCCGAGCTGATTAGTGCGAGTTTTCTTAAAATCGCCGTCACATGTCATCACGTCGACGTGAACACAAATTTGTATGGGCTCACAATAGTGTCATCTTAAGGCCGACAGGGGCGCTGTTCCGATACTATACAAATCTGCGTTTACGTCGACGCGGTGACTTGTGACGGCGGTAGTGAAAAACTCGCACTAGGCCCTCTGGTTATGGAGGCAGATCGGGAGATGGATAGTGGAACTCTTCTAGTAAACTTAATATAGGATGATCATTTGAATCAAAACTTCCAATTATCAATTACACTTGGTGAAAAGAGTGTTTTACTGTTTATTTGTTCTTCCTCTATAGTCTTAAAAGCTTGTGAACAGATTCCCGCGGAGTCAATGAATGAAAACGAGGTTTGTTATTTAACAAAATGTTCTGAATTGTTATGGTTGGCCTCAGATCGAGAATTAATTGCGGGCATAAAGCAAAAGATCAAAGGCATCCCTTTGAACAATTCAGTAATGAAATTAAGTCTATTTATGAACATAGCAACGTTGCACGAGCAGTTCGGGAGAATGGAACAATAATCCAAAGTAGTTTCGTAGTAGAAAAAGAAAAAGTTTAGTAGAATACTACGAGTACTCAGTTAAGTAGATCTTAAGAATCCTAATAAAATAAGGACATGTAATGACATCGTCTCGGCGCCAGTGAATAAGCAATGTATTGAGTGACTCAGTGACCGCAAGAGTTCGTGATTCAACTCTTGACTGGACACTATGACTCAAATCACCTGTCTCTTTCTAGTCAAAAGAGGTATTCATTCATCTGAGCGAGACGGAAGATATGTCGAAACATTTCGAAAACGTGTACCGAAAGCCTGAAGTAACTGGGTCGACTCAGATCAAATCGTTACGATTCTCATTTCAACTGCATGATACATTTCAATAATCGATACTAGGAATAGATTCACTGTTATATTGGCTCTGGACTGTGACGAGACAGATCCGCCTGTGTTTTATATCAAGATGGAGTGTTCTGTGAATACGCTAAAGATTTATATTTAGGTGTACTATTAAATTCAGATGAATCGTTCGCAAAAGAATTTGCGATTTTACTATCAACACACTGTCAATTAAACGAAGGAAGCTACACTCAACGGGTAACATTTTGTATCTGAGTACTACTACAGTAGGTATTCTGTTAGCGGTAATGAATGAGTAAGTAAATCCCCTGACAAAATCCAAACAACATGAGATTTGTGTAATTCAATTAAAGAAAACGTTCTCGGAATAGGAGAACTAAAAGTACGACCAATTAATTTATAAATACGTGTAAGCATTATATAAGCAAACTATTCGATCAGCTAGAGTTTACAAAAGTTTAAATTCTTTCTTCCAACATCCATGAATTACCTAAGGATATTGCATCACCGAACTATCCAGAAGTAACCACTATTCATACCCCTCCTTCAAGAAAACGAGCAAAAAATGCGTCGACAAAGATTACGGGCCTTTTGTCTTTGTACCTGTCAAAAAGATCATGGAGAGAAACGTCCGGAGCAAAAACATCCCATTGTGACGCTGCCATAAAACCATAGCGTGGATGCCTGATGAAAATATCACCCGTTGTCTTCTAAAATAAATGAAAAAATACAGAGAATAGGGATATCATAACACTCTTGCAATATGTTCGTCGGTCGGCAGCGAGAATTGTCGTAAACGTAATAGCATTATTAGGGTATTACGTTGGATAGCCAAACCTAACCGGATTACCGGAGTAGGAATGGCCGAGTAACAGGGTTATAAACAATGTGCTCTGTTAGAAAATACAAATGACAGGGGTATTTTAGAAAAAATATGTCCAAAGAGACGGAAAATCTAGCTTGTAGCTACGTTGGGTTAGTTAGATGTAATCGATGTTTCGTGTAAGGTACATACATACACCTGACTTCATAGAGCCATAGTAAACGAAAAGCTTCTCTGTTGAACTGCAAGACTTTAGGGATATTAGATCTACTTACATAGTTAAATTTCAACGAAAAGACAGAATTAATTTTCTAGAATCTCGATTAGGACGAGTTCATTTCGTAGAGTTCATGGAATCGTAGAAAAACGTAAAGAAATAAACGTGATTTGCTAACAAAAGCTATTCTTAAGAGAAAGGATTCTAATACATAACGCAATAAAAATGTCAACTAGAAAGTTAGTGGTATCAAATAACTCGGTACGGAGAAATGATACTGTCAAGTAACGAGTACTTATCAATGTAAAAAGTAGAGATATAAAATATGTGTAGTTACTACCATGTCGTCAACATAGCATTTAAAGTCCCGCCAAATTTGCGTAATCAAGTCGAGCGGTATCAGGGCTATTTTCTTATTTAAAAATTAAACATTCCTTTTGGGTGAAGCAGAGAGGTCGCCCGCTAATGGATACATTCCCGAAAATGTAATTTTGAAGAAGATTACACTTTTGCGACACAACAAATGTACACGGCACGAAAATTTCATTCAAGGCTAGGCAAACTGTACTGAGCTATACATGGATGGTTCTCAAAGTTTTACCTAGCATTTCTAACAACTTGTTTTTACTTTAGCCTTTATTTTTAATACAAGAAAGAAACCTACTTAATTTTACCCCTGTTTTTACAAAATACGGCTTCAGGCTTGTGGCTCGCGGCGTCAGAAACAGTCACCCTTTAACGTCGGCCTTAAGAAAGTTTTTGTTATAGTTAGAAACACTATTTTTATCGTCAACAAAAGAAAAGAGCAATATTTCAGTATTATCACAGAACAAATAATAGTTTGTATTATTTTGTAAAGAATAACAAATAGTTTTTGAAATACATTGCTTAAAAAGTATATACATTTATCTTTGCGAATTTCTGCTTTCTCTTATGTTGCGTGCCCGGAGATGCACAGAAAAATATTTTTGTTTTTTGCATAGAATGATTTTGCCATAACAACTAAGTTGAACGTAGTATTAGTAAGAACTAAGTTAAACAATTTACAGATTTATTTGTTTCAGAACGGCATAACTCTTTCTGATCAACCATAAACATCCGACCAAATAAAGTAACCATTTTAGCTTCAGCTTCATTGTACAAATGTAAAGATACATATAAATAAATATGTGACTCATAATCTGGCATACAATCTCCGCATTCTCTTATCTGAGCCGTGACTTCCAAGCTCCAGCAGATAGAGTAGATAAATTGAAATAAATTCGCTTTATCTTTCTTATAAACAAGATCCTGCTATAATCAATAATAACGATGCTACATCGATATACAATTGATTGCGTACATACATTTATGATTGGATAGACATTGCGTACACATGAGACGTCAGCTTATTGTAAAAATGACCACCGATGGTAGGTAAGAGGTAACCGATGATTTAGGAAGCTTTCAATGCCAGGGGCATCACGAGCGCGTTGTCAACCCCGTAAGACAAACATACATATTATTACGTCTATATTCTACGAAGAGGTAGGCAGAGGTGTATCCCACCCACATATCGCTAGTTATTTAAAGTCTTATGTATTAAAGAGATTATTGCCACTAACCGGACATTAATCCAGAATCCGAGCTGTTACTGGAAAAATCACAGATGGAAAAATCCAATAACACTTCGCACCATAATATAAGATAGAAAATGACTTTTACCACTTAGTTGACAACGAGGATATTCATACATGTATATAAGGAGAATTAACATTTGATTATAAATACCTGTCTTGAAGTAAGCAGTAAAAGCAAATAGTTTTTGGAATCTGAAAGTCCAAAAGCCATAAAAATGTATACGAGTGAAACGATGAAATAAGAACATAATTTCATACTCATAGATCGCATTTTGGCCTTGACAGATATAATAAATGCAATTATTCATGAATGCCAACCGGTGCATGGTGAACGTGACACGTGAGGTTAGAATGAGACAGATATAGACATTACAGTATGATCATCTACATACTAATACTACGAATGAGAAAGTATCTCTGTCTGTTAACTTTTCACGGCCAAACCAGTATACCAGTTTAGCTGAAATTTCTACTTAAGTACTTAAAAATCGTTAAGCGTGTGAAATCGCGGGTAATTGCTAGTTTAGTTATAATACTTGTGATCTTAGAATAGGTACTCTTTAAGGAAAATCATGCCTGAGCTTGTTTATTTCCAAGTTGTTTTTATAAGGGATCAAAGCCTTCTAAGCATTACTTAAGCCAATAATCGAATTTACAGCGTAGATTGAAGTTCTATCAAATTTAAGCTCGAGATTAAGGCTATGTAAAGTTGGCTTCTTTCAACCATCTCTTTTATTTCTCTCAATCTTAGATATACTCATTTCATTTTCGTACTGTTTAGTTTTATCATCTTTAGTAAGTACAGCTTTTGTTACAGATATTACTTTCTCACAATTCTTATTCACACAAGACATCTTCTTGACTTATGACTGCCTCGGCATTCTGACTTATGGACAGATACTATGGACCGCAGGGTCTCGTGGTGTTATTAGGATTTGGCATCGGTAATATCCCAGTAAGAGCCCGGAGTCCGGATTAATGCCCGGCTAATGGCAATAGGCCCGCTCCCGTTACATGGGACTTAAATATAACTGGCGAAATGTGGATGTTCCACTAGTACAACGCTGCCCTCCACAGTAAACAGGCGTGAGAGTATGAATGTATTTATCTTCTAATAATGCTGTAATGAAACAAGTTGTAAACAATTATAACAAACATCTGTCTACCTGTCTACAGACAGATACAGGCGTAAAGGACGAAACTGGCTTATTTCTTACAAAAACAAACTTCAGGGCTTATTATAAAGGGCCCGGTTGGATTAATTGCATAATTACTCATCTGCGCACAGCAAAATTAGACTAACTTTGGGTGACTAATGCGAGATAACTCTTGGAAGTCAGATGTCAAGACACGAGATAAAGTTTTTAAACGTGACGTCCTTTTGTTTATCAAACATGTTTGTTGTATAGAAATTAAAAGCAGCATTTTAAATGTTCGTGATTCGGATTTCAAAAGGGATAGTAGGGATAGTTAAGTCCTGGCTTAAACCATACTGTGTAATAAGGGGTGTACAAACAAATACATGAACAAAATGATATAGTCCCGCGGGACTCCCCAATACTAGAACAATATGCCCTAACTTCTATCCATTTAACTATGTTAAGGTTAATGTGTCCCGTACCTCATAAAAATAATTAGCTCAAACAATAGTACAGTGGAAAAACAATTCGTTGTGAATCATAAAGCCGTGTAATAAACTAGCACTGTTTATTACTTAAGTGACAAAAAAGGGTCCAGGCGTAGAACTGTGCCCCGAAATAATGTTGGTTTTTCAAGGGATTTAGTTTTTCTTATTTTAAAATTAGTGGAACCTCATAAAAGTCAAGCTATTTCATTCATTCATTTAAGTGGAACTAGAAAAAAATAGATTTGTGTTGAGATGGAAGCAAGAATGATTCGCTAAAAGGCATCGTGGCAAATGGAATGTTACAACTTCAAAGAGACTGCTTCTTAATGCAAATTTGTAATCCATTTCTGAATGTCACTTCTATTCTAATGAAAAACCAACAAACTCAAAAACAGCGCGCTGTTGAATAATATGGGTGTATTTGATACAAAAATCCCAAATAATTATCGATGACGTAATTGTCGCTAACGAGAGTTGTAGATAAGAATTTGTCTGTTCCAACTTCAACACTCGTCTTATACATAAGGATATAGAAGGATTATTATTGATTTATACTGATTCGGCTTATCATTCAGATGTTCTAAATTATGTTATTCACCAATAAACACCCTACTCACGACTAACAGGAAAAGAGGAAACAAGCGGATTGATATATATTTTCCTTTTGAGATTCACATTAAAATTCTTCAGAGTGCCCTTAAGAAAGCAACAATACCGTATATTTTGTTTGACTTCGCTAATACAGAAAAGTACCCTATTGTATAAAAGGCAATAATAAAAAGTGAAAGCTCTCAAACGCTCGTAAAGATAATAACTGGTGGGCAAGTCACGGGGAATAAAATAAACCCGGTGAAGTTTTGGACTCCAAGAGTTTGAAGAGGAGAAACACTTAATGGAGGCGTCAAGTTCCTTGGGGATAAATTGGATATTACAGAGCACAGACGCTGTAGACATTCCGCGTGTTGATTGGGTCCAAAAATATAAGGTCTGCCTGTAGAATGATATTGCTTGTGATGCTAACGAAGCATTCTACATACTTAATAGTGATAGAACATTGACATAATTATTCCGATCCATATTTTGTAATAATAGTCCCTTTACCATGCTGCCATTAGTTAAACTGATCGTATCAATGATGAAGTAACGATTTCTAGATAAAACTAGAAAGGTAAAGGGAGGTCAATCAATAAGGCTGACTATTAAAAAAATAGATATTACTAATATTACAGAATTGAAAGATACAACTGAGAAAGTTGGACGCGATGACGCAAACCTTCCGGTCAATACAAGTCTTAAATGTCAGTTTGTATAAAAAGAACATAAACGTAATAGAATTCCTTCGCTGGAAACGCTGATAGGTCCTTCAAAGCAAACAATTGGTTATTAAGTATTTTCTTATCATTACTATTTACGATAGAGTGACAAAGTGACGTCATTTATGTTGAAATGTCTGATTCAAGTATGTAGGTGTAGGCCACTGCTTATTCATCGAGACTCCCACACATTACACTCTACAATACCTGTTTGTTTTGTATTTACAAATTGCGATGACACGATTGTTTTCGTCGTTCTCGTTTCTCTCATCTTATACGAATGAATTTCATATGTTCGGCCAACTTTGCGAGAATTGCGAGTAGACATATGCTTTCATAAGTCATGTTCATATATAAAGATGATACAGAAAATAAATATCTGACCTTTCTTCCGTCCGTACCCTTTCTCCTATGCTTTGAGTACGTCAATCAAAATTAATTGCCTTAACAAACCCTAAAATAATGGCGCAAATGTTAATGTCTGTAAATAAAAACCTCATTAAAATTTCTTTTTGCTCGATAGGAAGCGTTGTTAAAGGGTGTTTGGAGCTTGTAAAATGAAATAAAGAAAAAACATATTTCGGTTACAGCCCGATGGGCTCACGTCCCGTTCTGTCGGTTCCTCGGTCCAGTGAGCCCATTTAGGGATCAACACACGGCCGGGGAATATAAAGATAAATAGCTCGATTTATTTCTAAACGCATTAAAACTTTCCCCGGCGCTCGCTCTCCCAATGACCTCTGGAATTTAGGTTTTATTCCCTTACTTAGCTGGCCAGTAAAAGGGTGGGTAGTTAGACTAATGGCAAACTTTACAGCTAATACTTTTCTTTAGCTTTGGCCCTGGTCTCTGGAGCTCTATAAACTTATAAGTTGACGTCAAGAACTTAATCTTGCTGTAATCCGGAAACAAATGCCTTAAAATAACTTATAATCCCGTGGGAATCCCATAATACAGGGTGTCGGAGAAAAAGGAACAGTTGTCTTCTAGAAGTTGTAGGGCTTTATGAATATACTACTATATTGAAATCGTAAAATATCTAGCTCCAGCGATAACATAGTTATAGGCAATGGCCTAAGAGCTCGCGGCCTTAAGCGATTGAATGAACGCGCGGCCGCGTTTACCTACATTCTGTACGCGGTCATTAAACTTTTTGAATTAAGGGGAAGGTTACTGGTGTCGAAAAATGGTTTTATGGTATTATTTCAGGATTTATTAGTGGGAGAAAAATAATAAAAACGTAGTTAGATTTCACGTGAATAACTCTACGTTACAGCTGATTTTTATGCGAAAATAAGCTATTGATATGGTCAACTTTGAACATCAATTACTCGAAAACGGAAGAAAATATTTTTGTCATAATAATTTTAATTGCTTCCTAAAATTATACCCTATCACATATTTTAAGAGCTGTCCCGGTTTCCCCGACACCCTGTATATAGAGATAAAGATTACCGCAATTTTGAAGACCACGGAATGTTGTCTTTTGGGTCGGCCGAATAAGGATTCGAATTCCTTCGGTCTCAGACTGAGTGGTAATCTTACAGAACTAACTACGTAATCGCGAGGGTAATAAAGTCGTTGTATTGACTAGTTACCAGAGTGAGATTTGGCGCTCTTCAGTTCAGTTTCAACGGTTTTCCAAAGTTGCCAAATATCCAGTTTATTGTGTTTAACAAACTACATTCGGAAGCTTTAAAAATAAGTTTGTCTTTGTGACAAGCCATTAAAGTTTAAAAGTGAAATGGGCTATAAATGGAGCAGGCTCATTGGTTCGATACCTCCCAGTTTTTGTTTCCAAGTAACTTGGCAAATGGATTTCGATTTTAATTAAATTGCTATGAAGCTCATTTCAACCTTATTCCTTGTTGATTCGGTTCGAGGTAATTATGAGTGCAGATTTAACATCAAATTTTTTTTTTAAATTATGTGTTTCTACGTGTCACTAAGTAACACGATGAAATGCGAATTAAGTCTTACATATTTCATTTAGATTTTAGTTATTGTTATTGATATTTTATCTGGTGCCATGTAGTTTCGGATCATTTTACCCCTGCCCTGGATAATCAGTACCTAAGTATGTTCATCACTTATGATAATAACCAACCATACAAGTTCGATGTCTAAATAGGTATATACGTGTATACTTGTTGCCGTCTGTCATAATCCTTGACTTTCTTAATTTACCGTCGGAAAGGCTTAATTAAGGTAAGTTCAAATAAAATCTTGCGTGTCTCGGACTCGTTACACGGCAAAGCTTGGGTCACATAACTTTCAGGTCGAAGATGTTGAGCAACAAGTCAGAGGTAATGTATGGGGGTTCAGTATATAGGAATGGAAGCCATACGGGTTCCCTTCGAAGCTTAGAAGTAACAGGAAAACTTACTGTTTATTGATAAAGGAAGGTGCCCTTAACGAAAGTAAACTTTTAAAGACGATTGGATCGACGGAATAAAAGGAATCTCCTTTTATTCCGTCCGTTTAGAAGGACGTAGATTCAAAAACTAAAAGGTCTGAACCGAATCTTAAGCCAAATATGAATTTTAAACAGAAGCATAGCATCCAAAGCGTCACGTTCTTTCTACAGTATCTGGGTTTAAAACTAAATCGATATGTCAGGGTGCTGGAGTACGGAAAATGCCAAAGCAATATTTAGCTCTTGCCAGATTAGTATTAATCTGTACTACAAGTTGCCCACACTCAATTGCATATTTCGAGTGCAATGCATAGCTCGAAATTGGTTGATCCGCCTCGTAAGAGTCATCATCATCATCTGTAGACCCATTTCCGAAAATGTATCAACACTTTTTGCTCTAGACAAAATATGTTAAAACCTTTGGGGTGCAGAATATCTAAGGAGACATGAACTGTAGTGAAGACTCATTTTTACATTGACTTTTACAAAATTAGATTTTTGTAGGCGGGAAATAGCTCAATCAAATTAATAAAGCTCTTAAAAATAATATCCACTTTGGACAAGTACAATGTAACAATGAAATTACGGCAAGGAAAGAAGCTAAATGTTTTCATAAACTGAATTAAAATATCTATTACTCCGGAGTCTCCGGACAAAATGCCGGGAAGTCATAAATCAGAATTCTTTTGAACCCGTCAAATTCTCCGGGGTATTGGATATCTTCAATTTCCTTTGCAATTTAAACGGTCTTAGGAAAACTGCTTCAGCTTTGTTTCCTAATACCTTCACTCAACTCAACGAATTCCTGTATATTTTGTAAAGTACAAGACTTTAGGATTCTACGAATTCTGTGTTTAAGGGTATATTTTAACAAATACCACGAACTCTATCAAATTTCTATCACGTACATAAACGTGAACATGAGCCATCATCGTCTAAAGCAGAGCGTATTGAGGACTTCAGAACTCTGACGTTTCATTTTGGTACTTTAAAATTAATTGATCATGGTCCTCTGAACCTTAGGTTTGTACATGATTCAAAGATGTCGATGTTCGAAGACTAATCTTGTGTGGCTCAAAGTATGTTGATCGCCCATCTGAGGATTTAAACAACAACTCGCCTCCGAAGAAGTATCAACACATTTCGAATCACAGCAACACCCTAAGTCCAAACGATACTTTGACCGGAAAGAAGTTTCTTTAAAATGTTTTTTCGATATATTGAGTAATGTAGTAAGTAAGTACGTAATGCACACTAGTGACATGTTTAAAATATGCAACGTCATGTATAATGCGACCTAGATTAATGATAGTTAAAATATAAGCACATTTTATCTATCTTATGACAAACTGTAACCGAAGTGTGTCTGTCTATACACGATATATTTGCAAGCTGTTTTTGGAATTTCTTTCTGTCTGTTTGTTTTACTGAGCATAACAGGAAAGCTACTGGTTGAGAAGCTTAAAATGTGATGACTTAACATACAATCTCGCTACGACATCGGTACCCAGAGATAAAACGTTTTGAGTAACCAATCTCAAATGAGCTCTCATTTCAGGAACATTCATTTAAAGTATGGGTTGGTTTGAAATGGATAGGAATGGTTTAGATGCAACATTTAGTTTATCGTAGTTGCAGCTTTATAGAAATTGCAGGTAAAAGCAAGATATTCATTAAATTACGAGTACTAGATATTTCTCGCTATTTTATAAGTTTTTTTTTCAGAGTACCGTTTAGTCTGCCTTAAAGGTTACACTTATTAACTCACAAGATGTCGCCATTAGCGAAGTTAGATCGCACAATGATTAAGTTATCCTAAACTTGTAAAAAAACTCCCTTCATATCGCAACCTTTTCCAATATTTTTCATTAAGATGGATGTTTTACAGTCTGTATTTCTGTTAGCATTAAAAAGCATAGTAACATAAAACCCAACGTTCTAAGAACACCGAAACACATTTCCTGAGCTAATATTTTCATTTCGCCCCTAATTTATGGGCGCACCTGAAATATTAGTAACATCGATTTAGCTAACGAATCACTGGGCTGTCATCGCCGATCGCTAATGGCTTTGGAAAGAGGCTAATTAAGTCCTCCGTGTTAATTTATAGCATGTTTTCCATTGCTCGAACAGCTATAATCAAAATGAATCGCTTCCCACTAAGACACGCAAGGGAATACGAACAAATTGGATTGGAAAATAAAGATTTCTCGATAGTAGCAGAAACGGAGTCGCGACTTATCGACTCAAATTATTGTGTTCGGGTCTGCGAAATGTTTTTAATTGAGATACTGTATCGTTTAGGTACCTACATTACACAAAGAGTACATTAGAGGATTTTTATTAGTTTTTTTTTAAATAAATATATAGCCTAAAACAGTCCTTGAAACATCAGCTATCTGCCAGTGAAAGTCCCGTTAAAATCCATCCAGCCGTTTAAGCGTGATACTGTGACCAAAGGAAATGGGGATTCATTTTTATATAGTATACACAGATGATAGTACTTATATTTTGATACCACAAAAATATCAATATAAAAAGTCCTTACTACGATATTTACCCTTCGTTTTCATTTTCCAACTATTGCATTTTGCATCGAGATATTCTCTAGCTAAGTGCAACAAAGAACGAACCGAGATATATCGATTTCCAACCCGCAAGCGATTAAGTTACCACCACTAATAAGTGGACGATAGTTTTAGAACGCCTTCCTACTTATATGTTAGTACTAAATACAGCACTTCCTAGTTTCCTACTAAGAGCTTAAGTATGATCGTATAATGTAACTGATCATGTGTCTTCTCATATTCTCTATATTTACGACCCGAGGCAAAGTTTAAACTGGATGAATAACGAGTGGAAAGTTTCATCTTAGTTATAAAGTTTTGATTGTTGTGTTGCGATGCTTCTCAAAATATGCACTGTGCAGTTGCTGTATTAAATCTTGGGAAAGCAATTTGAAACGTTGGTGATGTACATGTTTTGGGTAATACAAACATTCATAATGACGTAATGGATGAAATGACAAAAGAAATGAACTAGTTTTTACTTCAATGGGTCCAAAAAGACTGAGATAACATCAAGACATTGTATTTTACTATCTCGTCTCTTCAAACTTGACAATGCTTTTAGTACCGACCACTAATCTTTAGAACAGTTTCTCAAATGTATTAAACGGAATTCTGAGCTCATATCTCTTTGGATACATTAAGATACCGAATATATTAATATTTGAGAAGAGAAGTAAATTTTTAATAATCAATCGGATTTGTAGCATCTTTGTATCGTGCCCTCTGCGCCGATAGTTACGCCTGCATATAATAAAGTTATCAGGCCTAAAATTATTACCTTCTTCTTCTTTTAATGGCGACGAGCTAATGACAGTTTGGTAGAGTGACAGTGACAGATCGTCAACACACGTCATATACCTCAATAATTTGAAGGAAAACATCGTGAGGAATCCTGTATATTATCTGAGGAGAAATTCTGGTCGTATGTATAATGCGTGAAACGTCGAAGACATCATCATCCGCCACGTTGGCACTTATGTAGGAGTTGTTGTTACAACACCTCTGTTCACCCCTTTGGGGACGTTTCGGGGATGGTGTGATCATATGATGAAAACATACCTCAGTCTCATATTATGACTAACTAAGATTAGATTATTCTATATTATTAACTGGTTTAGAAGATGCAAATGTATCGGTATTATTACATAAGGTTGTTTCCTTTTAAATTATGTGTAAATAGTCACTCTTTGTTGTTTAGCAGAAGCATTTGAAGGAATGGTATTCGCTTTCAATATTATATTGTGTACGTTTCTGTTTGCCTCATTTTCTGGAGATCAAACACCAAATACTCGCGACAAAGGATTTTCCCCATTACTGTATTATCAGGGTTATGGTATATAGTTTAGTTCAAACGATACTTCTTTTGTTGATATAAGATGAATCATTCCATATAATGATTCACATCAAGGTACTTTTCTGGCTATTACTACTTCCGAAGTAATGATTGAAAATGGGGTCAACCATGCTCTGATGTTATATTTTGGTACCATAAAAAGAAACTTCTAAGATAAGAAGTTTTTAATACGCGTTAATTTAACTAAGTAAAATCGAACTTTCTTAGTTATTTGCAAAACTTAACCCAATTCCCATTTGGACCCAAAGCATAATGAGCCGTTATGATTTTAAATTTTGCCCGACGAGGGGAATTGAGCTTCAAGTTTTCACAAGGGTCTCTGAAGAGGTAGAGGTGTAACAGCACCCACAGCAGAGAATTGTACCGCTTAATCTATACTAATGTTATAAAACTGAAGAGTGTGTTTGTTTGTTTGGTTGAACGCGCTAATCTCAGAAACCACTGGTATGAATTGAAAAAATATTTTTGAGTTGTATAGTTCATCGAGAAAGGGTTTGGGCTTTATAAAATCACTGCGACCAATAGGAACGAAGCTTCAATTAAAATGTATCATGAAACGGGAATAAATATCACTAAGCAACATAGTTGCGATAACAAGCCACGAGGCCAAGCCACAGATAGTTTAATAAAAAAGAATACTATCTATATATACTAATAAGCATAGCGCTCGATGGCAAGGAAACATGATGAAGGGGCCCATTATGGCTAGCATAGCCACTCTTCCATTCAGCACTGCTGGTGTTTTTACTTAGCGCAAAACACAACACTACTATAATGTGTAATTTTACTCGACTGCGGTGTTATTTAAGATCTTCCACCTTACAGTCCCCAGTCAGTTCCAAAATTCAAATAGGAGATCCCACATCTCAGTCCATTTCCTTTTCAGTTCACGACGTAGTAGACCCAAATTCGACAGGTTTTTCATGGCTCTATAAATCGAGATCATGTAATCTTTTTACCTGGATGGAGTCTTGATCAGTGAGTTAGTGTAAGATAGTGCAAAATGGTATATTCCCAGAACGATTTGTTATACGCACGACCTCGTACGTGATTCGGCTATACAGTAGAGAATTAGTTAGCCCACCTATCTAGGGTACAATCTCGAGCGAAGCACTTTGTCTAGTCTTTAGCCTGCAGTCCATATAATGGAGATATTTCCTAGGAACCCAGTCATTTATCAAACCAAGATACATAATGACCCGGCTTATTTACTACAATTACCTTCCAGTAAGATGTAAGGTATAAGGACTTATATCGGCTTATGTAGGTTTCTAAGTTGATACGTTTATTTCTAAGTGATACAAATTATTCCTGACTTTTCTAGCAAGTATAATATTGTAAGGGAAGCGAGCGGGAACTCGTTCAGTGTAATCATAAACGTGCGCTTCGCTGAATTCTTAGAATGGACCTTTTCAGCTATTGTGCGTGAAAAATTACAAATTCGTACGACGTACTTATGCGGAACGACAAGTGGAACTGTCTGTCCGTGGTACCACAAAATATGAAGGTTACCGAAGGGCAGCTGCATTATTATGGCAGTCCGTCCCAAAAAGCGAGCTGGAGAAACACCATGGGGTTTGTGCGGTGTGAGCCCGGCATAACCCATTCGCTGCCCCCGCAGCTGGTGTGATATCCGCAATTTATTGTTCATGTAAAATACAACAAAGGAAAAATCGGCAGCTGCTACAAGATATAGAATCGTTGCACGCACACTAACACGCGGGTGTATGAAAATCTCGGATCAAGTCGCAGTAGAAAAGGCCAACACACAAAAGGGGACACAGGAAAAAACCGAGGAGTTTGTTTCGCCATTTCTTCTCCTGACATTGGAATAGTACTAAATTAACCAAGTCATTAAAAAAAATACGTTCAAAGAGCGTTCCAAGTATTCATAATATTTATTTTGAAAAATATATATGTGCGTGTGTGTCTTGTTTGAAAGCTGTCCTTCAGTAAGTTTTTATTTATGGTGGTACTTCAACTTCTTCCATAAGGTTTTTAGGTAACAGTGAAAGTTACGAGCGGCACATTGATTTTGTTAGCCTTGGAACTAGTATAACATATTTTTTGCTTTGACATTTCCCACCAACTCTTAAATAGAACCACACCTGTATTTTGTTTCACCAGTCACCTTGGTGAAATAGCTGCCTATTTAGGATATCTTGCTCATTTCACGACATCATTCAGTTAATATATTTCTGGTTTGTTTTTTACGACTTACAAGGCCCACCCGCTTTTAACTGAACATATTTTATTACCAATGTGACAGAAGGTGAGTAACACCATCTCTCATCAGGCATGACTAGAGACAATTAGTGCAGATTCCTTTTACTTATTCTTATTAATCAAAATTAAAAACATATTTTTGTAAAGAGTAATTATTGAGTTTATTGCCGGACTCGTCTCGATTCGAAAATGTGTTAGGTGGTTATAAGTCCATCGCTGTCGCAGGAACTATCTTCTTCTCTTGAAATCAATCAAGGAGATGACGAGTTCTTTAAAGTCATTGAAATAATACTTACTTACCTATTGTTAAACAAACGTATGAAGTATTGCCAATTTAACATCTTTGGCAATCGTTACAGGTCAGTCGGGGCCTAAGAGTCTGAAAATGTTCCTCGTAAAAGGTGTAAGGAAATTCAGATGGCAGTCGCTTCGTATACTTCGGGTCGAAACAAGTGCTGACCCCAAAAATCTATGGTATAAGGCCAGGGAGATGATGATACGTGGGTATTAACCGGACTTTTTTATTGACCTAGCAATTATTCCCCCTGTCTGAGGAAAGGAGGATGCTTACAGTAAATCATAAGACTAAAATTATACCACTATTTTAAGAAGCTCATAAATCAGACTACACGACACCGGTATTCCGTACTTTTAGGCTTGGTTCGCCGCAGAAATTGACGCTGCGAACCGAATGAAGTGATATTAATTTCAACGGACCAACCCGCTTCGGTTTTATTTAATTTACCTAATTGACAAGCAGACATAACTGCGACTACCCTCTTTTCGTCATAGTTAAGTAATGAAAAAATATATATTGGATTATTTTTTTGATCTGTGATTTATTTTTGAGTTGCGCAATACTTAAATATTTGAATATATTTATTTTACAAAAAATAATTTTGATTTGGTTTTTTTTCATTAACATCTTATAAGCATACCTCCTTATTACAAAAAATAGTTGCAACGTAGACTAGAGTGAACTCGGACTAAAACTATGTCCATCCCTTTTTTAATCCGTATCGCAGAAAGAGATAAAGCTTAGTCCATGTTTTGTAATAAGGGGCATAACGCTTGTGACGTTTCGTATTAAATTCACAGACATTATCAAATTACATACTTACAACATTTTACGACTCACGTATTAAAAGGTATCAAAAGACATTAAAGCGGCTTAAAATGCTGCTGAATTATTAAGGGTGACGTTTTTAAAAATAGGCCCTAAATTAGGTTAGTGGAGCCACCCGACTACGATCGCGTATTTTTTTTTGGATGTTCGTTATTATTTTTATATCATTAATGGTTTAATAAGGATATATGTATATGTTTATATTTTACATCTCCAAACCGACCTCTTGAATCAATCTAAGTATTGATGTAAGCCGAATAAGAATATTCTACTTTCTGAGTAATAATCTAAACAAGTGCGCGGCGGACGACAAGTTCCTTTATACTAGGTATATGTACTTATATAAAATTTGCTTGTAATTTTTATTAATGGATGGTAATGTTTCCTCGAGGTTCGTGACTGCAGAAACGTCTGTTGCGAAAAGTGGTAAGGAAGATTTATTGTTTTAAAAATGTATTTGTCATTCGCCTACTGCATAGCAATCATTCGTCACTTGGATGACGTTGGCTGACGTTGATCAAGATTCACGACTCTACGCTACTACTTACATTTTTAATATTTTTTGGCATTGATTTATAATTTTTCCGTACATTACGAAGTATTACGTGACAGTTTTCGACCAGCTATACAAGTGTAAGAACAAATCGCAACGTAATTTAATGTTTGTTTTGTTGTGTTTCGAAATCAAAAGTATCTTTCTTTGATTCAACTTCTTACAAATTACTTTCATTTTTATTTATTTATATAGACAGAAGAGAAAAGAAAATAAGATTATAAATGTCCCAGAAAGACCTGTATTTAGTACTCCGTAGACCATTGTCTGTCTTTTACATACTTAGTACTTTTACGGCACAGATCACCGAAATTGTTCTAGAATGTTTGCATCGACACCGAAAAAACAATAGTAAGATTCGAAACAAATCATTACTTTATTCGAACTAGACACGGTCCCACCCAACACTATGTTGATAGATAACGAGCGAGAATAATCGAGACCTTTGAATAATCGACAAAATCGCTTGCTAAGCTATAGTCGGTCATACCGAATCATACGACAAAATAGAAAGGTAGCAGAAGGTCAGCTTACATTGGTCGTGAGTAGTCGTACGCACACCTCTTTAGACGCCGCACCCAACTCGGTCAAGTCCAACACGTGCTATGTACCACATTTCTTTTTCATCTATAATTTCTATCCTATACATATTATAAAATCAAAACACAGCCTGAACTGCTGAACCTAGATACATTAAATTTGGAGGGTGTGTTCTTTGTGAGGTGTAGGTTTGGTATACATACAGTACACACTAATAAAGGGATTTTGCCACCCGCATGGATGGTCACGGAACAAGTTGAGATAATTTTCAGTTATTACTTTTCAAGGATGTGATGCTTGGAAGTATACCTTTCCTGAGTGCGTGCGAAGGTTTACGCAAATGCACAGGAGCCGATCTTCTGTAAATTTGTGATATGCGCCCATACCTACTCTACTTACGCTGACGTGTTCCTACGACGCAATGTACCATAAAAACTGAAGATAAGCCCGCCTCACTTTTATCACCATAGGAGAACTGTTTCCATGGTAAAACAACTGTTTATTTCTTTGAAAGTCATAAGTCATTTCAGCAACAGATATTTCTACTAAGCCCATTAGAGATCCTTGCGGGCTGACGAGGCGTTGGGATACAATTCGGTCCAACGAGAAACAAGTTACCTACATATGGCAATTGAAAATACATTTGTAACTATGGTCACGCATGTATTCCCCGAAGGTAGGCAGAGGAGTATTTATAATACACACACATTTAGCCAGTTATGTTTTAAGTCCCAAAAGGGTGCGAGTCTATTGCCATTAACCGGGCACTAATCTTGAGTCCGCGTTGCTACTGGGAAATTACAGATGGAAAAACCCAATAACACCTAGTCAGACCCGGGGAACGAATCCGTGACATCGTGTTTTGCAATAGCGCTTGCGACTACTAGATCAAAAAGCACTCACATTGACATGACATTTGTAGAAAATAAAAACACCCTTAACAGAAAAAAATCCGTGCTTTGAGGCATTTATTAAAGGAATCATTTCACACCGCGAAATTTTGTAAAAAATTATGTATGCTTGTTACTCTTTCACTCAGAAACTACTGAATAGATTTTGCTTAAACTTTACAATAATATAGCTTATACATCAGAATAACACACAGGCTATAATTTATGAAGATTTTGTCTCTTGATATTGAATCTTGCGCAGACGGAGTTGCGGGCACCATCTCGTAGCTAATAAAGTAATAATCCATTAGGTTCCTCCTGAAATGTTCCTGCTACTTAGGATGAAAAGAAAAATTCAATAGCCAGACGTAACTTTCTAAGCTTTCCAGGTAGGTACACTTATTATATCCCTGGTTATTAAACCTGCGCCAGTCGTATCCTTCGTCGTTATCCTGTTACATCCCATAAAATATTCGGGAACGTCATCACATTAAGCCTTAAACTGATGTGCCATTCGCATAAATATGTATAGCATCGGTTACATCCTGCGACTTTGTCTGTAATTGACATCAACCAGGAAAAAGTGTGTATCTACATTTTTATTAAGCTTAGGCAATTACAATAATTAAAGCAATGGTATTATGTATGGGCTTATTTTGTTATCTGTCGGAAAAATAACGAAATGTTCGAAGCCGCCATTGACAGTCTATACGGATAAATAAAATTGAAGTGTCTATTTGCAATTCCAAATTTACAGCTTTTCACAAATATAGGTTACTTAGTAGAAATATGTTTTTCAAAGATTTTTCAGTGAGTCTGTTTGTTCCGACTGATGACAAGAATTTCACTGGCGGATAGCTAATATTAAAAGATATAGGCTTTATTACTTTAAGTAACATAGTTTTTATTATTAAACCAACGCAGTTAAAACAGCGGGGCCCGGCTAGTCAAATAAAAAAAAGAAAGCTCCCAATTATTTAAGCCTATTTGATAGAGCAAACAACCCAAGATGGACTGCGGATTCCAGCCCAAAAAACAGGGTGAAAGAAGAACGTCAGATATTTCTAAACACACACAACAAACAACCGATATCCCTTATTAGGATAAGTCCTCCTATTGTATACGGTTCACAAACGGTTAATGGAAACGTGCAGTCCTAAACTTACCATAGTAAAGTTGTTTACTACCGGTAAACATAATCAATAATCGTAACTTATGGGACGGTCCGACTTTTTAGTGATGCTTGCGAGGTAGCCAAATATGGACGCGTAAAGATGGCCAATATCCCTGGAATTACTGCATGGGCCATGGGGAGGAGTTCGGTACGAGACTTCATGTCACACCGTTGTTAGGCAGTTTATAGTCTGACCCGTTATGTGAACGTGCTTTACGTTAAGTTTACACAGAAAAATGAGGGATTGGCACAATTTGTCGTGTTATTTTTGACATTATATGAGTAAAAATATTTCTACATTGTTCACGATAAAGCATTATTTCAAAAGCAATTTAGCGGACACTTAAAAAACCTCAAGATTGTTTATTACTTTGAAAGTTAACCAATTTTTGTGCAAGTTTAATCGCAATTGGCAAAACGGCAAACCCTTGGATAAACCCACAGAACACGGAAAGACCGTCCAGGATAAACTATATCGAGGATTTGGTTGACTAGCTCACCGAAAGTATTTGGGAAAATCCTTTTACAGTAAAGCCTAGGGAAAAAAAGTAATTAGAAATCTGGGCGTGATAATCAATTCATGTTCAAAATATAATCATATTAAAAACAAGGCTACATTACATGCCGTAAGTCATTTTATGAGTCTTTCTGTATCGCGAAATGCGAATAACATAAGATGCACACCTACCGCCACTAATTTAGCTGAGCGCTCATAGCTCGTGACGGTACAAAGCTACACATTTCCAGTATAAGCTGACCTTGGATTGTATAGGCTTTACTTACAAAGAGAGACCAGGTTATTTCTTTCTATACCTTTATGAGTAACCAACCGTGCGTGGGTATTTGAAAGTATTCTCTTCTTTAATCACATCTTTCATTCAAACCAGTTCCAGCTGGATCTCTTAAATTTGACAATAAGTAATTGCAGCAGTTAATTAATTAGCATCATCTTGTCGTGACGTCGGTGTAACACCCGGCCCGGATATAATAAACCGCGTCATAAGCCTGAGCAGAATGATAAGAGCTCTAAATAAAACTTCCTACTCAAGACCGTCGGGGGGATGTTGCCCAGATTTTTAGATACCAAGTAGACAGTTTGGGAACTTCTAAAGAATAATAACTCACAGCCCCTCAATTGTGAAGTCGCTCGAAACAAAAACCAGGCATAAGAAATTACTTACTACAATTTCTCTCTGTACGGAGAATTCAATAAGGAGAACGAATTACTAGACAAAAATGTAATGTGACATAAAGGCAACAAGTCCTTTGAATCTGTAATGGCATCGTTAGTGATTTTTGTCGCTTGAACAGTAAACATTTAATATAATACAGATAATGTACATCTGCTTTACTTCGTTTGGTTATGTAGTGAGTCATTCTTATGTCATTCGTGTGTCCGGGTATTTGATTATCAATCTTGTCGAGGCGTCATGTGGGGTGTTTCTTTGGTCGGTTTCTGTGACTACATTCCATATTTCATTTAAAGCATTTCGATTTGTCAGTTTTCTGCCCTGAACCCAAGCGGATACTTATTTTGTACATATGAGTAGAGTTAAGTAACAAAACTTTCAGTGGATAACTGCGGATGTAAGAGGGAAAAGAAGCAATTTGGCAAATCTGTTATATAATTTAAAGTAAAAAATGGTATACAAAGCTACTCTCCAATAGCAGCATAATATGCGCACGGATCAATTACAGTGCATGTCTCGTGTTTCCTCAGCCACCTCTGTTGACTGCAAGCATACGACACCCTAAAAGAGAAGTTCTTTGTGACTCCAATCATCTGTAAGATATTTAAGCTTCTGCTTGTTTACCACTAGCCAGGGGTCACAATGAACCCCTTAAAAGTTTTTGAGAAGCAATAACAAGACTAAACGAAGTTGCGATAGCGAGACGATGCTTCATAAGTGAGCTAAGAGATGATTAATTTGCAACTCAAATTCCCAAACATTCGGAGAAAGAGTGAGACCAACATATATGCGATATTGTCTCTATAGATGATAGCTAAAATAGCAAAGCAGTGAACTCAAAGTATCGAGAACGAAAACATGCAGCTGTCATTTACACAAACAAATAACAAAAAGGTTTACTAAACACTTTCTAAGAGCCTCTGTCCATCTCGTCATGGCTAAACCTCACAGAGACATTTATAATACCTCTAGCTACATTTATTACTCGTGAATTCCTATCGATAGCCACATTACTAAATGTTCATGAATCGAATAGAAACATCCACAACAAAAGAGGAAGTAGCTGCCACCATATACCTATTCGGAAATGTTATTGGGGAGAGTATAGGCGTATGATAAATTACGATTCTATTTATAAGAAACATTATTATTACATTAGCCTTGCTAAGTGGTCGTATTAATTCACCGCGTAATTTATTTTACTTGGATATCTTAGTAAGGAGTATCATAATTGAGTTAGACCATTTGCACCTGATGGAAGTCTACGGCGAAGTCGACAGATACAAATCACGCTTTTGTGTATATATCTATTATCTAAGATTATGAGAGCTGATTGAAACTAAAAAGAATAATTTTTTGTACATAATAAATTATCGGTAAAGTAAAGCATTCAATATACAAGTACAGAATGAAATCCAAGTTTACTGGATTGATATTACGATATTAGATAAAAATCAATGCACATAATAACAATATCTACATATCCTATGTCATTAAGTCCGCTTGTCTTTTGTATTGCAGGAAGTATAAATAAATAAAATACCAGGCTTCCTTGGTGTTGGAAAGAATAATTACTTAATTAATTTAATTGCACAAAACGGAGTATCTTACGCTAGCTAAAAGGAAAAAAAGAAAAGCAAAGATGTCCCAGACAAAAAAGATATTCTTGATAGCAGATTTTACGTTCTCCTCGCAGTAAGTATGCGTAAATCACTGGTGTACCTTTAGAAATATATTTCTTTTAACGTTTAGGGCAAGCTTTGGATACATAGACAAGACATAAAATCAATCACCAATGGACATTCAATTACGCAAGGTAAAAATCTCCTTTAATTTAGCTCTAGTATCTCGAGTGGAATGCATAGGGAGGTTTAACTAATTCTTTATTTAGGCTTTCATATCTTCACAGTTGAATAAGTGAACCACGCTTAACCTATGAAAATTTATCGAAATAATAATCATAAATGAATAGTAATTTAGTAGAATTCTCGCAACTAATTTTTTTCTATGTCCATTGGTTACGGAACCCGACAAAATTTAATAAAAAAGCAAATTTAATTTGGCTTTCGACCAACTGATACTTTGTTTCGAAGGTCCCATTTCGCGAATTGCTTCAGCATAAAGACTAGGTCTTAGGATTTTTTTTGAGAATCTGCCAACTATCCTTGGTTAGTGTGTTGACCCACTTGACTTCTAGATGGTTCCGTTAGATTTGCCACGACAAAAACCTTCTAATCTCAGACTAGAGATGCTTGAGAATTAAAAGGTTTTTGTGTAAAGAGCTTAACCGTAAAATCTTCATTGATTTTGTACGGATATATTTTAGAGTTCACAAATCAGGCTCCTACCAAGTCTATGTAGCGGAAAATGCTTAACAGTTATAACATAAATAAGATACCTAGTTGTTCTATCACAAATAATAATATAACAGAACGGTAACCGACAGCACGAACTCAACGAGAAATCAAAACGTAACTACACTTTATCAGAAATGGGGGCAACGTTCCACTTTCCGGCTAAAACCGGTTTCGTTGGGACTAACTTCAACCGCCACTTTACCGTATAAAGATCACACCTTCAATACGATCGTAGTAGTTTTTATATTCTATACTGCAATATAATATTCGACCATTCAACTGTTTAGCGAGGATTCAACTGAGTAAACTCGAGCGTATCGAGTTTAAAATGACGGCATCAAATGAGCTGGTTCTTTATTCCACGTTTATACCAATTGGCACGTTTATAGCGACGTTTAAATAAATAATGCGTCCAATTCCAACATCCTAGCCGTTTATGTCCCGTCTAGTCGCATCAGTTTTGAATGCAGCTTATTTCCAACTTTAACGTCACACAAATTATTTTCGGTTTCATGTTTTAAAAGTGGCTTGTTTTACCGAATAAATACTGCGATAAAATTACACCGACATGGTACGGATTCTTTTAATTTCATGTCATCCATTTTATTTTAAATGCTGTGGCGTTAATTTTTACTTTATTAGGTCACAATTAGGACAATTGAATTAATAAAATGTTATAAGTGATTACTTTAAAGTCGGCACAAATAATCTAATTAACAAGAACAGTGTCAATGCCTGAATTCTTGGTGTCATTATACAAAGTAACACAATGCTCTAATATCTTGAGTCATCAGCGCAATAAACAAATTTATAGATGAAATGATAAATTTAACAGTTTCAGACAAACCTAACCAATTATCAACAGATCATTGGATTCTGATACAAGCCTGAGAACGATTATTGTTTAACTTTTTTATAGTTATTGGAACATGCGAACATGCCTACCTTCTCAGTATTGTTATGGAGATCTAGAATAAACATGTGAACAATTCGATTTGATCTGAGTCATTCCATGCATGTACATTCGCGTAGCGGTGTTATAAATGGTAAGTCTTGAACCATTAGGAAATCCAAAAATTTTAACAGACATAAAATAGGGTCATTGATGTTAGAGGCCACATAACACGGCAGTCACTTCGTGTGAATAAAACTAATCAGATGCGTCAGAGTGTCGAACTCTCTTAGACTTTGTACACTATAGTGTATCAATACCACTATGAGCCAGATATGTTTTTAACTCTCATGGCAACTCCCGAGCAACATATGCACATGTTCGTCATTTATTGCCGCGAGAATGAAGTGAGACTCCCGATGTACAAATTTATATGGTGAATATTGATAGTATCCATATCTAATAGATCTCTTTGTGTAAATACTTATTGCGTGCTAGGATCATAACGTTCAACAAATGTATCCTCCGACGTTGTCATCATGACGATAAATTACAGCTGCTCTGCTGAGATTAAGGCAAAGCGAAAGACAAATCATTTTAAAAATGAAATGAAAATGAAATGAAAATGAAAAAATGAAAAATATTTATTCAGTTTAGGCCCTGGTAAGGCACTTATGAAAGTCGAGAATTTACCACCGGTTCGGAAACTAGCCTTCTGAGAAGAACCGGCAAGAAACTCAGCCAGGCATCATGTACATAACATCGAAACAATATAAATCATAATGAAATCATAATACAAAATCAAATTTGATAATAGGTATAAATATTCACAATAGTGACAAATTGTATTAGCATGCAAGTCATTATAAAACAAAATCAAAGAGATAAAAAAATAACAATACCAGATAGATTTACAAGTGTTTGCATACCATGTATTTGCCAGGAGCTACTTGTGCAGAGTGATTTACCTAGTTCCATATATCCTTGTCATTTATATAATCCGAAATTTTATAATATGCTTTCTTCATCAAAACAGTTTTGACATGTGTTTTAAATTTATCATAATTTAGCGCGATTATTGATTGTGGGATTTTATTGTAGAAGCGAACACAGTTCCCCATGAATGATTTATTTACTTTAACTAATCTGAATCTAGGAGCCATAATTTTGTGTTTATTTCGCGTACAAATCGAATGAACATCACAGTTTAAATTAAAGAGATGAATGTTTTTTTTAATGTACAATAAATTCTCATAAATGTAAAGTGAGGGTAAAGTGAGTATATTAATTTCTTTAAATTTATCCCTCAAGCATTCACGGGGTTCCAACGAGTATATTGCCCTGATGGCTCTTTTTTGAAGTATAAATATAGAATCTAGGTCTGCCGCGGAACCCCATAACAATAAGCCATATGACATAAGACTATGAAAGTATGCGTAGTAAACTAATCTAGCAGTATCGACATCCGTCATTTGTTTGATTTTCCTAACAGCAAATGCTGCTGAGCTAAGTTTTCTTGACAATGTTTCAATATGAGAGCCCCATTGTAATTTTGAATCTACTGTTAGCCCTAAGAATACCGTACTATCAACCAAATCCAGTTTACCACCATCTAGTGATATATTTGTAGCTATTTGCGATGTATTAGGTGGTGAAAATCGAATACATTTAGTTTTTTTAGAATTTAAAACGAGGTTATTGGCGTCAAACCAATTTGAAACAGATGTTAGTGTTTCATTCAGAGTATTAAGCTCCTTATCTTTCCTGCTCACTTTAAAAACTAAAGATGTATCATCTGCAAACAGAACAATATCACAGATACCTTCTACAACAAGTGGTAGGTCATTTATGTACGCTAGAAATAGGAATGGACCTAATATGGAGCCTTGCGGCACGCCTGTTTTAATTAATGACCCTTTAGATGTTATACCACTGACGCCAACTTTCTGATGACGATTGGACAGGTAAGAGGACACAAGATCGAGGGCGGTTCCGCGAATACCATAATATTTAAGCTTCAGAATTAGCGTACGATGGTCGACGCAATCAAAAGCTTTTGAGAGATCACAGAAGACTCCTAAGGCGTCATAGGCGCCCTCCCATGCCTCAAATATATGTTTTATTAATTTTGCCGCCGCGTCCGTTGTGGATCTACCTTTAGTGAAACCAAACTGGTGATCGTGCAATATGTTATTTATGTTAAAGTGGGCTAACATCTGATTTAGCATTATTTTCTCAAATATCTTACTAAGGGCAGGAAGTATTGATATAGGCCTATAATCAGAAGGATTTTCTCTGGAACCTGCCTTAAAGATTGGAATTATTTTACTATATTTCATAAGATCCGGAAAGACACCCTGATCAATACACGAATTAAAAATAGTGGCTAATGCAGGAGCGATCGTTGTTATAATCGATTGAATAACTTTAATTGAAAGTCCCCATAAATCCTCCGTATTTTTCATGTTAAGTGACTTAAAAGCTTTAATTATATCACTAGCAAGTACATGTTGAAAACTAAAATCTGGGACAATCGTATGAAATGATTGTTTAAGTAATCTTTCAGCTTTATTCGGACATGAGTTTAGGTGTTTAGTAGTTTCCGCTGGTATTTGAGCAAAGAATTTCTCAAATGCGGTCGCGACATCTAACTTGTCTGAGACAATATCATCATTAATTTTAAGTTCACTAACCTGCTCTTTATTTTTATTTTTTCCCGTCTCCCTATTTATAACTTTCCATACAGTTTTTATTTTATTATCAGAACGGCTTATTTCGCTACTTATGTGTCTCGATTTAGCTACATGGCAAACTTTTTTGAATAATTTGGAATACGTCCTAACATGGTTGTGAAAAGCGGCATTGGTTGTTTGGGCTTTCTTGTGGTATAGTTCATACAGGGTATCCCTACTTTTCCTAATGCCCCTAGTTGCCCAGTTACTAAACTGTAATTTATTATTTACTTTACTTTGTTGCTTAGGACATGCCTTGTTAAATTCTTTACATATGACATTATGTAACTGATTAAAGTATTTATTTGGCTCGCTAGACTCTGTTTTTTTTATTTTCGACTCAACATTATTTTTAAACTTAAGCAATCTATGGTTAGTCAAAGTTCTAGATTCTCTAAAAGAGTTACAAGATTGCCTTCTGCACTGCAACTCAACTAGTTGTGCCATATGGTCAGATCTAATGCCACTTATCTGTGAGTGTTTTATGATATTTGCATTTGTTATTATATTATCAATGCAAGTAGAAGAAGTGGCCGTTATTCGTGTGGGCTCATTAAATATAAAGTCTAAGTTGAATGTTTTAAAAAGAGATATAAATAAACGCGCCTCAGAAGTATTTTTCAAAATGTCTACATTAAAATCACCACATATCAAAAGTTGTTTATTTGTCCTAAAGAGCTTCTTAAGAATAGCCTCCATTGTTAAACAAAATGAGTGAAAGTCAGAGGACGGAGGTCTATATACACATACAATTATATAGTTGTCTAACTCTGCACAAGCCGCTTCACAGACCCGTTCCACAGACAGGCTGGTAATATCCTTCCTGTCTTTGGACTTGATGTTACTATTCAGTAAAATAATAGCACCACCACCCTCGGCTGAGAGTCTGTTATAAAAACTGGCAATGGTGTAATTACTAATATTAAATATCATGGTATCTGGTTTTAACCAGGTTTCAGTTAAACAAATTAAATCAATTGGTATTCTGTCTAATAATAATTCTAAATCAAGAATTTTGCCAGAGAAGCGGTTGATATTCTGGTGTAGCAGTCGCATAATACATGCAACTGACTTCTCTGTTGTCTTACTTAAAGGTTTAAAGTATCAATAGGATCAATCACAGTGCTAGTAGAACATCTATCTATCACTGGTTCGTCACTTAATCTAAGCTGTGTTATATTCACTATAACAGGGTTATTAATATTATAAGCTAACAATGTAGCGAGCTTCTGTCTAGTTTTCTGGGGAATAAAAAGTGATCCCCGCGTTGCCTTAACATTACTAATAAAATTGTTTAAATCGAAGAGCACAAACTTGTCATTATGGGAAGTCATGTTATGTAATAAGCTATTTATGTAATATAAATGCTTGTTTTGTGCTTCAGTGTAGCTTATGCTATACGGTATGGTACATAATATAACCCTACCTACATGCAGGTCTGTCAACTGTCCAAAACTATTTATTATTTCCCCTTTACTAATGTTTGGAGTTTGTCCGACTAATAAAATAACTGTGGTGTGACTGTCATGGTTGTTACTAACAATTTTTTCAACTATTTGCCTGTATGAGGCCCCTGGCATACAATAATTTATTACTGAATGAGTTATACTTTTATTTAAAAGGCTACTAAAGTTCCTACCAATTTTATCTGAATACACAATTGTTTTTTGTCCAGGTGGACATAGGTTTATTTGTTCCACAGTTTCACTCAACTCAGCAACCTGTAACTTACAGGGCAGTGGCAGAGGCTCACCATCTGATGCTGTTGATAGTGAGATCACACAGTCACAAGAGTGCTTGTTAGTTAATGAGTCAAAGCGCTCCACATTATAATTACATAGGTCTACCAACTCTGTGGTAGCCAAGATGTGTTCGCTAATCTGTTTCTGGGCACTTGTATATTTATTTGTTAAGTCAATTAAATATTGCTCCTTGCATTGTAAGTCAGATTGCAATTGTTGAATGTCTGTGTCATATTTGAGTTTTAACTTACTTAATCTACACTCATATGTATCTAAACTATTTCTTAAGGACAAACAGTCTTTAGTTAATTTCACATTGTTGAAAAACATTCTTTGATTTTTAATTAATTTCTTAGTTTTCTTAATGAACCTATTATACCTAATATACTTTTTTAATTTATTATGGCTAGACATATGTACATGTGAGGAAACATCATTGGTGAGGTCAATTGTAACCAGTTTGTCAGTTAGTAAGGCTCCGGAGTCAGTGTTTACCAGTTCATCATAGAGGCTGAGCGTGGCGGTGGTCTGGTTGATTTCTCGCTCTGTTTCCAGATTGTACACCTGTGTATGGGCAAGACTCAAGCTATTCTCCAGTTCTGAGATGCGAGTCAGGGCCTTTTCATGGGTGTTGCTGCACTCTTTAAATGATGCAACAATGTCCTGCAGCTGGTTCCGCTCCTCCTCAACTACAGTATATTGTAGATGTAGTTCGGCCATTTCCCTCTTCAATTGACTGTTTTTCATATTGATGTTTACTACTTCCTCTTCGCTCTCATCCCTCTCTTGTAGCAGTTTGTCACAAAGGGCTTTAGACAATTGAAGTTCTTGCAGTGCTTTCCTGAGTTTGTCCTCTACATCCCGGGCTGTTGCTTTACGGGTCATCATGGTATTCATTGTTGTAGAGGACTGGAATGCAAATTAGAGATATATGAGAGATTTGAAGAAGTTATAAACCAAGTTGTGTAGCTATTATGTACAGTTAGTAATGTGTACCACAATAAAATTGCTAGGGTGTATGTGTATTTTAGGCAGTGTGGGAAGAGGTTTTATGTCAGAATGATAGGCAACGTGTGATCGGAAAGAATAAAAGAGGAAGAAGTAAAAAGTGACGGATGACAGAACGATGGTGGAAGACGTGAAAGACGGACGACGAAAGATGTAAAGATTACTTATTATTTTAAGATGTGTTTATTTAAGTTGATATTATATTAAGACGAAGTACAGAAGATCCATTCAAACATTCCTCGTTATATTTTATTCAATCCCAAATTTAAACAGGTAAAAAGGTAGTATATATTTGTCTGTGGCGATAGTATTTGTCTTCAACTTTACTTCCACTAACAAGTCAAGTAAAGTGAGACTGTCACTGGGCCAGGTGTGTATTGGACGTTGCTCATAGGTTATGAGCAGTGTTATATGGTAGTGAGGGATGTAATGTGTAGTATTATTATGAGTAAACAATTATAAAACACGATACTCCCCGGGTTTTAGTTTCGATGAGTCACTACAGGTGTTTAAAACTTTGAATAACGTCCGTTGTTTGACAGTTCACACAAGTCGTAATTTTGAAGTTGTTATTGTGACGAAAATATTGCGAGATTTACTTCACAAACACTTTTGGTTACTATTTACACACTAATTAATAATTATTTATAAGTTTTATATTAATCTATTGCTTAATTTAAATTTAATTACAAATATATTTACGGAGACGTAAAAAGTTGACAGATCCGGCCAGTGTTGCCAGTAATGTTGAATTTGAAGAATGATTCAGCTACTTGTGACCAAAATACCCTGAATTTTACCCTACATCAGAAATACGTGCTTCGAGCTTCTTTGTACCGAATTGTTAAGCGTAGACATAATTTATTTTATGATTTTTGTCCAGAAATTTAAGTCATTAAGTATTTGCATATCTTAAAATCTGGCATTAAACTTTAATTTGTAGGAATGTCCGTTTAATTTGCTTTATCTGGAGCAATTATTGATGAAAGTATTTAAATGAATCGATCTGAGAAGCATTACACCGAGGGCAATGACTCATCTGATCCGAGACAAATATTTAAAACAATCATCCACTCGAACCACTTAACATTGGCCTCAAATAGGAACCAGTTACTGATGCAACGAACAAAGAAAGATCTCGTGAAATGACATTCATTATCAACAAAACTTCACGTGTACACGATGTTCATGCTTTTACTCGTTATTTATGTAAAAAAAATTACTTCAATTTAATTAATATTTGCCTTAGTTCACTTTTAAGCAGAACTAACGTTTATTTAATTACAGAACATGCCATTAAAATGTTTGACAGTCTATTAGCACTGACGAGAACCGGTGGAGCTGGTGTTAAATCAACAAGTCAAATGATGTGGCTCTAATTACTTGCAGAACTGGGGCAAACTTCACAATAGGTGTACATTACGCACTTTCCCTTGATTTACAATTACAGAAGAAATTTCTGGCGAATTCATGTTTGAACGTAAATAAAAGGCGAGATAATGCAGTACATAAGTAGCCAAAAGGAATTACAATCTGAGTTAACAATACTTGACAATAATAAGAAAACAAGGGTCAATTCCGAGCCAGACAAGCATCCACAAAAGTTTTTTGCTCGGCGGCAGGTGGGTGACAGAGCTGCGTTCCGATTGGCCGAGACATTCAAGGACCCGAGCAACCCCTAACTTTGACGTGGAATAACTAATAATGATACACACGCTTCGATTGCTCCCATGCAAGTTTGTTTATGGGCACCCTGACATGCAACGCTAGCCTACAAATAGATACAAAATGTTCTGTTGCGTAAGTAATATATTTTTGAACTAAAACGATGTTATTTTGTATTGAGTGTACTTAGTTTCTGTAACGCAATATTAAACAAGTCATATAACCAACCACAATCGTAAAACAAGTCTCTAATATAAATCTTTTACAAAAGGTTTCTCAATTTACGAAAGGTTTCTCAATTAAAAAATCACTTACTTAATCGCGTTTATAAAAATATCAATAAGTACCGAGTAATTCGCATTACTCAAAATATTATCAAAAATATCTGCAATAGGATGAATTATGTACGTCTATTGGAATTAATGTAAGTTACTTTAAGGCTTCTCGCCTGACTCGATGGCAATAAAAGCGGAAAGTTGGCCCGCGGTCGCTCGATACATTCGATCTTGGCTCGTGACTCACAGCGAAATCGGGCAACAAACTTGCGAAACTTCGGACCTACTCCATTACTTTTGTTGTGTTCCAAGAATCGGCTCGGATTGTTGGTTTATTTCCTGAGATCGTGTTAAGAGGCTCTTTTTGGCAAGTCGCTTGTGGTTTCTATTTGTAAATCCAATGCGATAAATATCAACAAAACAAGAAAATGTGCAGGACATGGTATTACTTTCGGTGATATAAAGATCAATATTGAATAACTCACGTACCTTTTTGGAGTACGAGTTAAACTATACTATAATTTGATTTAACTTATTAACCAACTAAGAGCAAGTATGTGGGTACAGGTTATAAAATACCGCTCGCTAAGTAGTCCTTCAAACTTGTTAAGATGCCTCGAAACTTCGCGAAGAGGACTTTAATAGAATTCCTCGGCACACTCCAATGGACCGCCACAAAACTTTGGATACTTAATGATCGATTGCTGCGAATAAAATACGTAGCCGTGGCTGTGTGGCTAACACAGGTATGAACAATACCAAACTTTGTGAAAACCTACATAAATCGAAAAAGCAGTTCTAAGAAATATGTTGTTTTTCGAACTTATTTTATGGGGTTGACTTCAATAGTCCGTTCGTTGTAATCTCATGAGAGCAACTTTAAAAATGTTTCATACTTTTGGGATGTTATCAGGTGTAAGCACTGATGTATTAAACTATTCATTTATACCAATTACTTGTAGAAATTACAGACATATATATAAATGAACAGCCAATTACAAATTTTCACAGGAATATTACCGAATATATATAAAAGCCTCGCGAGGATACTTGGAAGAGGAACTCATTATTTCCTTACTCTTCAATTCTTCAAGGCATCAAAGGTATCACGTTAAAAGTGGAAGCAAGAAGCGTTTAATATAATGTAAGGTGAGACAACTTGGACGTCAAATTCACTTAAAACGACACTCATGAAGGAATTTAATAACAGGACAAGCAGTGTCAAAAGCAGAGCCCGGCCCCACGGTGGGCGCCAACGTGAAATATGACTCGTAAGCCATACACAATAGTGGAAACGGTTCTCGTGTTCACGTGGTTGTTACTGACACTATGAAATGATATTATTCATAGTGTTACTATACACGACAGCTCAGAAATACATTACGTACGAACGTTAACGCAGAATATCACATAATATCAGACTCAACGTGAGTAATGAAGCAGTCTCAAAGTGTAGTAAAGTACTATGAAAATGTTGTAAGTGTTTAAAATTTTACATGATCGTTTAAAAAGGCAGGTACTTATTTCCTGCTGTTCTAGGTTAAAGGGCTTAAAACTTTCCAAATTAACACAATGCATAATCATTTTCATACCAATTCGAAACAATGTTGAAAATAAATTATAAAGTCTTTGTATAATACATTAAATAATTCTAAGCAAATGTGCTTCAAATAACAAAACGAGGGACAACGGTTTGTGAGCAGGGATGTCAAAGGCAGGAAAGCTTGACACGGCCCAGCGGGAAGCGATGTCTAGCAAACTGGCAACCCTGTAGGGATATTCCACTTTCATAACATGTCAGAACATGTGTGTGACACGAGCGAACAAAACGCGTATCACTGAAAAAATCTCCTAAATAAACAATTCGTCACTTGGGTTAGATAGCGCCATATGTTACGTTAATCATTCAGGAAACTAATAAAACACGAGGGGTCTGTTCGGGACTTACGGGATGATATGGCGTGCACTCACTCGTGTCATTCTTAGGACAAGTAGTGCCATGGATAGTCATATCTGCCAATAACTAGTTTTCATCGCGGAATACTTAAGTAGGTTGACTGTCTTCTGTTTCACACAGTCAATCAAGTTTTGTAGAAAATTTTTGAGCCATTCGCGCTTATGCGTGAGATATTCAAACGTTTTCTTACTAACACAGAAAAAAAGAATAAACCAAATAGGTGCAGCCGTTCTGAAGAGATTCCCGAACATACATTCGGCAATTGACTTTCATTTATGTAGATTATGATGGCAAGCACACACCTACTTCTCAGATCAGTTATTTATTCTCGCCGGAGTAGTTCTAAGCTTCGCTTATACTACAATGCACTGAGTTTTTTAATGAAATAAAATTAATAGTTATATCCAACGTAACTTTAATTATAGTGCGTGGTTTCACAGACAAAATATGAGATGTTAAAATGCTTCTAGAATATCATAATACAATGGAACGCAAAACGCGTAGCGTTACAAACTCCCCGTCCCGAGGGATCGTAAGGTAAAACCCGGTAAAATCAAATGCTACTGTACTGTATTACAAAAGCTTTATAAAGATACCCTTAGTCCTCCGGAGGCCTATGGAAATGTAATTTACGAATCTGTCATATTTAAAATTCCGAATTTCTTTGTATTTCAGTGATGTAAGGTAAGATAATTATTAGGCATTTTAGGCCAAATTCATAACCAAGTCTAAGCGTCTTCGTCCGTTGACTTTCAAAATGACAAAAAGTATCTGAAATTAACTATTTGTGTGGTAAACATCCAAATCTGTTAAGAAGTTTATGCGTAATCTCGCATCAATCGATGAACATATCAAAACATTAAATTAATAATATTATGTAGCATTAACGAAGACCCGCCTATAAATCGTATTCCATGATTTTATTGTATGAGACACATGACAATTATTTAAACCATATTTTGACGGTAAGTATGTGACAAAAGTTAATTCGAATTAAAATCCTTAATGATTTAACAACATTATGTTTGCATTAAGTAATTATTAATTAAAGTAAGTCCTGACTCTCTTACAAGTAAACGCTAAGTATTTAATTTATAACCAATATTTGTAATATGAAAAGTCTTCAAGGCTGCCCAAATTCACAGTGTGAAAGCAGCAAGTGTTCGCCTATTATCATCGTTTATTTTAAAAATGTTGGACGTAATAAATTCTTCTTGAGCCTCGAATTCTCTATAGCGCCGGTAGATATCAAAAGATGAAGTATTTTATATCAATTTGAGCATCCGTGCAAAGTATATTTAAGCAGCTCCTTCCCGCCCCGGTCCCGGCTTTTTAATAGTACCATTTATGGGGATAGGGTAAAATATCCGTATAAAGGAAGACGGACGAAGAATTTGGGATGATTACAACCGTGACCTGAATTAATAGAGTATAAGTCTCGTTATTAAAATTAGGGGGACTTCGTGGAACGTATTCGTTACTCGAAATAAGGTGTATTTTATCACGCCCAAAGATGTCAGGTTTAATTATTAACTTGTCTGGTAAAGACGTGTTTGAAATATCAAAGCGAAATTCAAAGGTAGGAAATCTCGGTGACGCGCGGCGGACATTGATTAGCCATTGTGGGAATAACAATAAGCAATCACCCGGGCCTAGTACACTAATAGTGGCAGCTTGACGCGAACCGCACTTCATTTTACGGTACTCGTTACGATGATACTTCACAGCGCCCTCCACTCGCGCCAATATATTTATGGATATTTGTAATATCCCTTGAGCGCCAGTCTGGAAAGCTTATCATCGTATCGATTTACCGTTGCCATTTAGCGACGGATCAACATGGACATTAAGTAGCCTGAAAACAGAATGTTAAATATGTCTAAACAGGTTTATGTGTGACTGGAATGCCTGATAGATGTCGACAGTCACTAGTCCAAGAATCAGTTAGTAGCACCTTACTAATTTCCATCAAAGAAAATAAGAAAATCAGTTACAATTAACATGAAATGTTTCCGTAAATATTCGGTAGTTTAAAATCAGTTCAAACTAGGTTGAAGTGATTGCCATCAGAGTATAACCACTGAATAAACTCACTGTTTATCCCCATTTACGGTTTGATATTAAGAGTCCATTGTGAAAGCAAAAAGCAATCGGAAGTCATCTAGAACCGTTTCAATGGATTTGAACGTAAGATCGGGCTCTAACTGAACCGCATTTTCTATTTGTCCAGCTTTAAATTCTAGAAATAGTACAGTGAAAATATAAGTTTATAGAATAAGTGCAATACTTATCTTGAACCCGCTTCACGGTTAAATGGAATGGACCGTATTTTCAAGGCTCTATCAAACTGTGTTTCTTGGCTGAAGCTCTAAAGATGCCAACAATAGGAATTTGCAATCAATTTCCGACCCAAAAGTGATACAGAGCTTGAAGAGTTTATTTTTAAACGAACAATATAAGGTTGTTCGCTTTGTGGCGAACGATACCCGCGGGGCGCATGCAGACAATGTTTCTTTAATACGTATTTATTAAACAGCTCAGTTTAATTATCATTGTTTACGACTGAACTGAATTTGAAACCCTGGAAATTGGTATTTCGATTGCATTTTCCAATGAACTTCTTTAGAGCATTTATACATTGTCTTTACAATTCCATAAACCTATTGAAAGCAACACAGCAATTTAAATGGGCACTACTACTTACACATTTATCGTAACTAAACCAATTAGATGGGTACAAATAGTTACGTCATTGAGACTCGGATTGTGTTACGTTACCTCCAACACGACTCCCATGGGTCACATGCTATCGACTGAGGTGCCTCTAATAAGGATCTATTGTGCTATGCGGCTTTAATGACTACCGTTCATCTGATACGAGGACGTGTCTTTGCAATAAAACGGGTCAATGTTACCTAGCTCTCGTTCTACTAACTTTGTTGATCCTGGATCGTAATGGGGTCATTGAAAAGATGCTACCTAGATTGCTTCTCAATTAATAAACGATAGTTAAATTGGTTGCAAGTCGAACGATTAATTGTTTATTGATTAATTTACCTAGTCCCTCAAGGTTGTGTAATTGTCTAAAAGGTTAGCAGATGCGTAAGTATCTTCAAACTTTGGCGGTATCGGGACAACAAATTGTATTCCAATTCCAATAATACATAAGCTGTGTTTGGGACTTTGGGGAACTTTTATATTAAGCAATACACCTACTGATACTCTACAGGTAGTGGTTCCCTTTAATAGAATTGGATAAGTATAATTAATGATTAAACGAACTTACCTGTAAGTGAAGTTCTATCATAATTATACGAGCGCCTCGTCCGAAGAGATTAGTATACAACTCGTAGTAACGCGTAAGTGTTACCACTCCAGCACTTATTTGAGAGATATTTTATACCTCCTTTTGAAAAATATTATTTATTTTTTACTGTCGGGTAGTTTGTTCACCTCTGCGTCGTCCTCAGTTTGTTACTCATTTAGTTTAGAGCCTGGTAACTGAAACTGTAAGCGCACATTATACACAGAACTTTGCTTTAAGTAAGTTATTCAATTTTTTTTTTTTTTTTTTTTGTATTTACCATTTTATATTTGGAAAAAAAAAGGATGGGAGGAGTGTACACCACCGGGAGGGTGGGTTTATACTAATCTCTTCGGACGAGGCGCTCGTATAATTATGATAGAACTTCACTTACAGGTAAGTTCGTTTAATCATTAATTATACTTCGCGCCTCGTCCTCGAGATTAGTATACAACTTGTAGATTTTGAGAGCTTAAATTGGAATAACGTTAATGAATTAGGTACATAATAAGATTATTTGCAAATTTCAAATGAATCACTTAAAGCAAAGTGTTATTTATAAGAACAATCTTAAATATAATTATTAGTGTCCTGAAAACGTACAATAATTATTCAAATCTGAATAAATTCAAAGAACAAAAAGTAAGACCTAATTATAAAAATAATTAAGTACAATTTAATCATCAATCTGGATTAATAACTTTTTATGAACCTGTTTTAAAATGTAGTATATAGATATTTTGACAGTAATATTTGAAAAAAATCTATGGTGTCTAAGTTATTCTTACCTGGTAAGAAAATAGGAAAATATTTAGACTTTACCCACGGGATGTATATTTCCAATGATATACTACAGTTAGCAAATTTAACTTGATAGGAGAACCAGATGTTATTGACTTGATATATTTAAAAGAGCAATAAGCTCTAATATAGTATTCACTAGCTCTTCGTGTATTACCAATTCCTACTGCTAGTGTTTTTAACCAACGATTTTTGTAAGTATAACTTATGGTACTAAGGTATGTACTTACTTCCTTTAGTACAATACTTACATAAAGTGTATATTTAATATTTGCACCAAAGTAATTTGACCTATTTTTTACATTAATTAAAAGCAGTCGTAAGTACCTATTGTACTTAGGTGAGAACTGAAAATTCGGTTTTTTAGGTAGACGTGCGTCTATCACCTCGAGTGAGTTGGTTAGTATGTACCTACTCTTTTCGGAGGGTTGTTATTATTTAATGATTCTGTAGATTACATCAAATATATATACGAAATAGGTAGCATACCTATTTCGGGAACACTACTTTCAGGAAAGTGTTTGAAAGGAATTGAATGACGGAGTTTATATGAGCCAAATTAAGATTGGTGTATTGTGTCAAACAAAAAGAAAGAAAGATTAGTAGGAAATAAATACTATTATTGAATATTGGAATATTCATTATCCACAATATTTAACCAGCTGACCAAAAAGCTAAGGACTTGTCAATTTTAACCTATCCTATGCAACATTTAAAAATCATACTCGTTCTTTGTAACTTCATGAGATGATTTCATTGTATGTTTGGAATGCATTAAGTATATGATTATGTATACATGTATATTTTAGTACGATTGATAACGTAGTGCTTCAATATAATTTGCTTTAGCTTCTATTTTGCATCCGTTTCTGTAACACGGAACGAAAATAAATCATAAGCCATAAACCAGCTAGTAAGCGCTTCAGTATGTTACACCAAGATAATTGAGTATTTATTTATAATATTATCAGTACTTAGGTAGTATCATCGCTAATGCCCCCCATAGTTGAGAGAATGCTGACGCGATTGAATGGTAAGCTATTGTTGTTTTAAGTTGTTACTTTAAAAACAAGGTTTCAATTTTATCGGAAAATTAAATTTTGGTCTTAGGTCAAAATAGGTACCTATGAAGCAATCCGACTTTTGTCTCTTTACCATCGGTTGATTGATTTTTGATGTGCAATATTGCCTATAATTTCATACAAATTTTTTACAAAGTTCGATTTTAATTAATTATATTCCCTAATAAGGGGCAACAAACATACGGGCCCAGGAAATTTATTTTTGCTATTTTAGCAAGTAGGGACTGTCTAGATTGGTTTATTACCTTCAAAATGAATTAATATGTGCACATAATCGCTGGATCAGTCTCTTAACAATGTTCGGTTACAGCGGCTAATCTCAACGGGGATTATCATATTATAATATTAGCCAGCTGCGTAGGAGAAATCATAGCGCACAAGTGTGTGCGTAAACACTGGTGCTATCTTTATTCCTTCATTTTCATAGTCCTATTGGACGGCAAAACGATACGATCTAAGAGAGATCAGGCGTAGGACCAGCGGCTTAGCGTGCTTTCCAAGGCACGGGTGTGTAAACACTGCCAACTTTGGGCATTTATTGTGAATTTCTTGACAGAAAAAACACAATTTATATTTTTGACTCGACCCGGGAATCGAACCCGGGACCTCGTGATCGGCAGGCGAACTTGCTAACCACAACGCCAACAAGCAAACAAGTAATTTGGTAAATTAAGTTACTTTTCACCTGCTATAGCAGGGGTGAATTCCTTTTTTATTAAGTACCTAAGGCTTTTTTAGTCGTTAAGAATTTGTAACAATATCTGAAATAGAGATTGAAAAATTTACTCAGATCTTATACCATGAACATTTATAATGGTGTTTTATTTAAACGCGCAGCGAAGTATTGTAAAATAAAAATTTTGTAGGCTAACCTGAATGAAAGTCTTTAATGTAATAGGTACAATAAAAAAATTAGGTAAACCATTATATTATAGGCATATGGTGCATGTTCGATTCAGGTATTAAATAAAACAGGAAAGAACCAGTTGCTACCTGATCATTGTACATTAGTGAAATGTTCGATAGGTTTGTAAGAACTTTATTTTAAATTTTTTGCACTTAGTAGGTGGATTGAACACCTACGGTATTCTTATTTCCTATTGATAAACTTTTTTATCTATAATAGGTAATTTGTAATGGTCGTTATCATGACGGTAGGCAAATACCAATTAGGTTTATAATATGTTGCTTCTTTATTGTTAGCAATCTATGTTTTGCATGATGTTTTCAACCAATAAGGCATACCTATTGAAAAAGCAGGTAACTAAGTACCAGGTAGATTCCAAATTATTTACAGTTAAGAAGTTCAAAACAGGTAAATGAATGCTTTGAGATGAATATATCAGATCATTTAGACAATTGTCTAAAATAAATGCTCTTTTTGAGAAAAGTACCTTCTTATCGAAGGGCTACCTGCAGGTTTACATCTAGTATAGTAAGTAATTGTATTGAAACAGTCTTAATGGCTGTCCAATTATGACCTTTGCTTGTACATATACTAGGAAAGGCATATTTATATAGCTAATAGCTAAATAAATTATGTTCACTCACATGAATATTTTCGATTACCTAGATATTTCCAGGTTACAGTCCACATCAGCCGGAAAGCTTTCCCGGTTGTATCTTTATGTTGCTGCATATTTTTTGTAACGTTCCATCGGCAGTCATGCTTGTGTTGTAGGCTGGTTGGCAGGTATGTCCTCGTACGATGCGGAAGGCCCCAAGGCAAACTCGTATCCATATGAGTGTAGGTAGGCCAGTTGGTACAATGCGAGGGAGACCCAAAGGTAGCCCGTATGCAAGTACTCACGTATTAAGGCACTATGCAAGGGAATCCCAAAGGCAGACCCGTGAGCATGGCCATACGTGTAGATAGATCTAGGCCGGTAGGTACAATGCGAGGGAATCCCAAAGGTAGACCCGTATGCAAGTACTCACGTATTAAGGCACTATGCAAGGGAATCCCAAAGGCAGACCCGTGAGCATGGCCATACGTGGAGATCTAGGCCGGTAGGTACAATGCGAGGGAATCCCAGAGGTAGACCCGTATGCAAGTACTCACGTATTAAGGCACTATGCAAGGGAATCCCAAAGGCAGACCCGTGAGCATGGCCATACGTGGAGATCTAGGCCGGTAGGTACAATGCGAGGGAATCCCAGAGGTAGACCCGTATGCAAGTACTCACGTATTAAGGCACTATGCAAGGGAATCCCAAAGGCAGACCCGTGAGCATGGCCATACGTGTAGATCTAGGCCGGTAGATGAATGTCCTCACGTGTTGAGTCACGATGCGATGAGAAAGCCCAAAAGCAGATCCGTATGCATGGCCATGTGTGAGATGTTGATGTACATGAAAAAGAAAAGGATTCATCCAGTTTTGACCCTGGCATGGTGGTTTTATGTAAAGCCGGTGCATGGCTCCCACGGCAGTCCCGGTTCCATGATTGTAAACTGTTCACCTTGTTTGTACATCGTTCCATGATTACACGTAAACACGTGGTTATATACAATGCGGTGGTAAAAGATCCACCATTAGCACAGGTTACATATTGCAGTTCGTTTGCACGAAACGTAGGTAAACTTTTTTCGTGAGAAAAATAAATGTAGGTAAGGTATGCAAGTACTCACGTATTAAGGCACTATGCAAGGGAATCCCAAAGGCAGACCCGTGAGCATGGCCATACGTGGAGATCTAGGCCGGTAGGTACAATGCGAGGGAATCCCAGAGGTAGACCCGTATGCAAGTACTCACGTATTAAGGCACTATGCAAGGGAATCCCAAAGGCAGACCCGTGAGCATGGCCATACGTGTAGATCTAGGCCGGTAGATGAATGTCCTCACGTGTTGAGTCACGATGCGATGAGAAAGCCCAAAAGCAGATCCGTATGCATGGCCATGTGTGAGATGTTGATGTACATGAAAAAGAAAAGGATTCATCCAGTTTTGACCCTGGCATGGTGGTTTTATGTAAAGCCGGTGCATGGCTCCCACGGCAGTCCCGGTTCCATGATTGTAAACTGTTCACCTTGTTTGTACATCGTTCCATGATTACACGTAAACACGTGGTTATATACAATGCGGTGGTAAAAGATCCACCATTAGCACAGGTTACATATTGCAGTTCGTTTGCACGAAACGTAGGTAAACTTTTTTCGTGAGAAAAATAAATGTAGGTAAGGTACCTACATCTGGTTTTATTATTCACGTAATTTAAAAACGTATGAAATGCACATGGAAAAAACACATTACGTAATGCAAATAAGTATTATATATTGGCCTTTACATCTATGAAAGGTGATTTAAGCATCAGTGGCTTAAATAGTCGACCGATTCGGGAACGAACGGTAAACTATTAAGTATAATAAGATAAGCCTTGAAACTTATCAAATAACAATAACACGTTGAAAACATTTATTAGTGGATAAAATGGTTGTACATACCTGCTTACGATGTCTTTTTTGAGACACATAATAACTTTAACCAGCTTGTTTTCGATAACCTATGAAGAATTATATCACTTGATTTTGTATGCCTTGTGTAAATTGGCATGTAAAACTTAATCACTTATTAACATTGATTACTTATTATAATTTTAAAAGTGTGAGATCACGAAGACACGTCTAGAGTGGTTGAGCACTAAAATGCGAATGAGTAACAAACTGAGGACGACGCAGAGGTGAACAAACTACCCGACAGTAAAAAATAAATAATATTTTTCAAAAGGAGGTATAAAATATCTCTCAAATAAGTGCTGGAGTGGTAACACTTACGCGTTACTACGAGTTGTATACTAATCTCGAGGACGAGGCGCGAAGTATAATCCTTTTGTTTTCTCTTCGCTTTTTCTTCTTCCTAACGATCACCGTAGCTGTAAAATGTAATGGCCTATTTAGTATACGAGGACATTGGAGTATCATTTGAAATGTTTTAAAAGCGATGACAATCTGCAGTGGAACACAATGGTACATTATTGTAACTTGTTTGTCTACTTGTGTTTACGTTGCATTTGTCGAGGGGTGCAGTTGTTGCTATTTCTTCTCTGTAAATCTTCGAGACAGCGAGATTAACCATGAACCATTTGTTGAGACGAATAGCCCCTGGGCGTTTAAGATTGTTCCCACTTTAGAGGGATTTGTATTCGGAGACAATTCTATTCAAATATATTTTCGGTTTAATTATATTCCTGGTATCTGGAGCCATTTGTCTACATTTCATTGACGTGCAAATGTCATCATAAATCACGTTTTGAAGTTGCGGCGGAAAACTAAAAATATCCCATGTGATGCGGTATAGAGCATGAATGTTCCATCTACTTAAGGAGTAGAACACAGGATTTCCATTAGATGTCTACTTAACGTGACAGCGGCTGCTAGTGCTTAGGCATGATCGAATTACCTTCTGTCGATACTTACTCACCTTCTGCAAACTTATCTGCAAGGAGCAATAGGGGAACAGTTTCTCTGAGAAATCCTTTGTGTTAAAAGCATATTGAATTTCAAATAAAACGGCTATGAAGCTTTCAGCTTTCGTGTCAGTACGTTTCATATTCAAACATGAAATCACACAATATCATCTCAGAGTACTTCGTGAGTCGTCACCTTGTCTAAGAAGAAGTTCAAATATGTATGTACGGTGCCTGAGACGTCAATGGACTCGCAATTTATCACAATTATCATAAATCATCTTCGGAGAAAAATAGGGCTTCTTGGAATTTTACATACAATATCAGGAGTTGAGTATGAGGTTAGACAAAAAGCAAGCAGAAAAAAAAAACGTTTAAACAATTGCTTGTTTCAAAAGACTTTTAAACGTGAGATAAGATTCTGATAAGGTTTTGTTGCAAGCGTAACACAACTCAACCATATAATTCATACTTCACCACCAAAAGGCACGGCCAATTACCGTCACATTGAAACCGAACAAATTTGAAAATCATCACAAAAGGAAAAGTGGTTCGCGTGACGATAATCACGTAACTTGGTGGTGTTATAGCATGCACAATCGAGTCGGACTAGTTTCGTTATCACAGCATCGATAACGGCAACCAACCGTAGCCGTGCATCCTTATCGATCTCATAATAAATACATTTTGGTACTAGAAGGAATGTCCGAAGAGCCGCGCCCGCGCATATTTGGAGCTCGCCGTATAGGTTAGACAGAGTCATATCTAAGTATAAAACTTAGAATTTTAAGCGACATTTTAAGCAAACGAATATGGATTGAATAAATTTAACATTCTGTAGTTGCTATTATGGGTACTGGGCTATTTTTAGCCGTAAAAGTTACAGCATACGTCCAAAAATGTCCAATAAAAGGTCGGCCCTGAATAACTGCACGCATACCAACCGTCATTGAATGGTCCGGTTACGATGACGTCATCGAGTAAGCAGCCATGAAGCCATACTAACCGGAGCCCGAGGAATGAGTACATTCGTCCACTCGTAAACTTCGCATTGCATTGCTCCTTCAATTACCTGCCCTCTAAAAGCCACTCAGGCTTAAACGGCAATGTGTAATGAGTAGCGCAGAAAGCTAGGATTATATTCTTAGAATTGTCAGTGGTTGAGGTGAGTGCAAGCAACATAAATTAAGGTCAATGAATGACTTATTGTACGGGGGACAGGAAATTATTACTGGTCCGGTCATATTACTATGAGGGCTTCGGCTTCAGCACGGTGCTACGAAGTTGAGCACAACACTAGACCGTATGAAAAGAAAACATAGAGCTCGTGGTAGGGCCCCAGGGCTACGATATATTGCTGACCAATCATGCAGGGTTGTCAACTTAGCAGATTGATATTAGAGAATTATTTCAAAATACAGGCAGCTGCAAGGCAATAACACAGGCACGACGAAAAGTTATAAGCTCAGACTAAGAAAGATGTTATAAAGTAATCCTAAAACTGAAACAACTAGTAAGTTACAAGATTTAAATCTTAATCTAAGTTTAGCGAACTTCAGCTCAATATTAATTCTTTAAGTCACTTCGCTCAGTAAGTAAATAACAAAGTTCCCCTAATATGAACATTACATACTCTCACTTGGTCTGAAAATAGTTTTTCTTAAGTTTTGTTAGACTCTGCCGCGTCATTCACTAAGGTTTCTCATCGTCGAGCTCGACGACGAGGGTTAGTTTCAATCATAGGAAATTGATACATAACACATAGAGGATAAGGTTCAATTTCGTACCTTTAAAACCGACACTTGACGATGAGTGCAACGCCGAGAAACCTTAGTGAACAACGCGGTTGATTCGTAATACGGAGTGAATATCCCTATATGCGGCCGGGTTATTACGTACTGATTTTTGTCAAGTTTCAAGCGATTTCCTATGAAAGGACATGAAAGAAATAATTTCATTATGAGTTTTGAGCACTGACCTAGAATGCACAATACTAATTTAAAGAGTCCTTCCTATTTTGTACCAATACTTAATATTTGAATACTGTATTAATGAAATGTACATTGTACTTGATGTCTAACTGAGTTTCTTGCCGGTTCTTCTCAGAAGGCTAGTATCCGAACCGGTAGTAAATTTTCGACATTTATAAGTACCTTACGTCTATACGTTTTTTCAACTTTCATTCCATCAAGTTCTGCTTAAAATAATGTTCAACAGTAATTCTCAAGCAGCATTCGCCTATAGTATTGAATAATTCAATCAGGTATCAAGATTTGCATGCATGGCCCCTTAGGCTACGGCTATTGTTCTCCTTATGGTTTTCGCATTCCATAACCCCACAACCCACAACGGATGTTACGTATATTCTATGGATTTACAGCTCAATTTGACTGTTCTTCTAACCTGGGGAACTGATATTCTCACAATCATATTCGTAGTAATATCGATGTTAACACTGTCTGGTACTGGCACTAACTCCTCCTGGTTAACTATTGAGATGTGTCTGCCTGTCTTAAGATATCTGTGATATCATTGTTAGCAGTATTTTAAATACTGGTTATTTTCAAGATGTGTGCGTCTGTACATTTCTGCCTGTAACTAAGGTTGAATACCTTTAACAGAGTTTAAAGAAAACAACGCGTTAGGAGATTTTTCTTTCTCTAGAGAATCGGATTGAGCAATTTAAGTAAATCTTTGGTGAAATGATGCAAATTATAAAATATCTGTAAAAAAAATCTTCGTAACTTCTTAAGCGTGCGCATTTAAGTGATCTGTGATGTACATAGATGTGTCGCGAATGAAACTCTTCTTCAGCTGATACTGAGGTACGTTAAAATAGTATTTACCTTCGTTACAAATTCAGGAAAGTTGTGTCTTATAAAACAATTACGTGAACACCCCTCCCTCTTTTCCTAGTCCTATTTATTGACGTGAATGTAATTGAGGATAAAGAAGGTAGATGGAAAACAAACCTTATTCGATTTCCTACAAGATTTAAGATAACCCAAGGAGAAACATTGACAAAGTTAGATGACATTGTTCGAAAGTTTTATTGAAATATGGTTTCGATAGAGTAGTTACCTTGTATTCTGCTCAATATTTGGTCAGATGGGTTAAGGTAAACTAAACACTTTATCCAAATACATAATACACAGATATGCTCACATCTGGGGCCTTACCATGAGCTCTTATTGCCATGATAGTTTCACTCATTCATGAGACAGATGTATGTGACGTGTATAAATCTATCACTGTCGCACAACTGAATTATCATTGCAATAAGAGCTTATGGTTGGGCCCCTGTGTTCTAGGGTAGGCAGAGACCACCGTTTGCCAGATACGATCCTTAATCTACTTCTTTCGCTTCGTCCACATTCATGCATCTCTTCACAATTACTAAAATATTGTCTATACTGGCGTATTATTTTAATCTATGGCAGACATTTTTACCAATGTTATCCCCATAGATAGGTAGATTAGATACCCAATCACAATCGTTACTTAGCATTTCTTGCTAAAGGGATACGAAAATGTTTTTAAATATTTCAGCAGTTTCATTTTTTCGTCTCGCCCTTCCGAGAGACGAAAAAATCTGCTGTCAATGTACTGCTACGTATTGTGTTCTTCGAAATAAAAACACCAATGAAATTAAGTATACGCGGGTGAAACCGCACGGCACAGACAGTTAACACATTCACTGCTGAAATTGCGTCTTCTTCGTAAATTCTCTAACAGTTGGACGCGCAGGTGCGTCCTTAGCAGTGAACGTGTCTTTGTAAATAAATAAATGTATACTATACCTAGCGAAGTAGGTATATTACTTCAGATTTAGAATTTTTATTTAGAACATTGTTGAATACCTTTTGTCAAAGTAAATTTGCTTTTTCAGCGAGAGAAAGTTAACAAGTAAATAGCAGATATAAGATGCTGTCTCACAAGTTTTTGTTGTGTTTTCTTCATTCGGTAAGAAACAATAAGATAACTAAGACAAGCCTATGAAAATACCCACCTACCTAGTGATTTTCTCACATTTCAGTTTTATGTAAGTCTTGTATCGTCTTATGAAAATTGTACCTTCACTTTACGCGCATTAATTATATATGTACCTGTCTACCTATTTACTTGTACATATAAAATAGCATTGTTGTGGTTAAAATATAATATTATGTGTTTATATCTACCCACTTACCTACTAACCTTTTAATGAATGAATGTTCATAATACCTAATACCATAGGTTATGTATTTATACGTAAGTAAGTAGGTAGCTAAAAGGTAGATACTTCGTAGGTATTAACAGATTACGTCACTCTAATTTTCTTTATTATTTACTGAATTAGACTTATGATTTATTATTATTGCACAAATGTGGTCAAATTGAGGTCAGGTACAATCGAATACCTTTTTTTTTATTTTGTAGGTATTAGATTATAATTTTTTTTTTAAGGTTTTTGGTTATAGTTAGTGGTTAATTGTATAGCATGAAATATTTAAACTATTGGATTCCTACCTATGGGTATATTACCATGTTTTTTTTCCCCTTATTTTGATTTACAATGTATTGAAATTGTGCCATTATAGTGCCATTGGTATTTGTATAATTTCGCTCAGTATTATTTTAAGCATTTTTTAGTACCTACTTATTTATTAGTAAGAAAAAAACTAGGTAGGTTTATTATACTATAGGTACCTGCCTAAATGCCTACCTATTTCTTAGTTACACGATTACGTTACGTCACAATCACCTTTCACCGACAACTGACTTTATCGGCCATCTTTGACATTAAAGGATTTGTCTATTGTCAGTTTCAAACAGATGACAGTTTGAATTTGAACTTAGAATTTTATGTGATCGATTCTAGGTAGGTACCTTCTTACCTGAGTGTGAAATTCATTCACTTATCACTGGTTCTTATCTTAATGATAGTTGCCTACCTATCGAATGCCTGAGTAATGTACTCATTGACATTTACTTGGAAGCCGGAAACATCCACTTTTGTCAATATCCTACAAGCAGTGAGTATAGTAAACCTACCTACATTTTAAGCTACTAAGAACATAGGTACAAAGAGTAAAATTAAATAAGTGGGATCAAATTAGGCATTTGTTCCTTATATTAGTAAATTATTTGGTAACTAATTAGTAGGTGCCTACTTACTTAAAACACTTCTTATCACACCTATTTGTCTACTTATTTAAAAATAATTCCTATTCCTATGAGGCTATGTAGGTAACCAAATTTCTATTATTTATATAAATTCTTAGAATCGTGCCCAACAAAATTAAAACGTGCTCGGTCAGGTGCCAAAGACCCCCGAGACGTCACGTTTATGGTAAGTACCTATGACATAAATTTAAAACGTTCTATCCAAGAAGCGAACAAAGCCAGGACAACGTTAGGGCTGCGTGTACACAGGTAGGAAAGCAGTTTTTACCTTTTGTGTATTGCGCCGACGCCACAGCCAGCGAACCGAGCAGCAAAACCGCCACGAGCCCCCTCTCTCCCCCGCGCGCGAACATGTTTCTCATTTCAACTTTTATTACAATTTCGATCACGTCACTAAAGCAAAAACTTGTCACTATCTTCAAGAACGCTCTCACGTAGTTTTATAATCACACAGCACGCACACTATCACAGAATTCAAACGCACATCCATTTGAAAAATGTTCGTTTAGCCGATAAGGTAGGTAACCGCATCACAGTCGTGGGACGAAGCATGCAGGTAGAACGAGGTAAGCCTATTAAGTTTCAGTGACATAAAACTACTTAACGATACAGTTATATGTTAACTAAACACTAAATACTACTTCCGACACGGTAGTTCTACACGAATTTATGTTTGAAAACTTCACATATTTTCGTAAAATAATTTCGAAGTTGAGAGCGTTAACAGTCGTGACGCGCGACACGACCACCCGGCGCATCGTTCGCGACTGACTGGCGTGAAGTGAGCGAACAATCAACAAGTTGCGAAGGCGCGCGAGGCGGGCCGTTGCGCTCGGAGCATGCGCGGTTCGCTTCTATGTTCACACTTGACTACAATCAACTAATAAAAAATAACAATGTCGCCGACACCGCGCCGCGCCCCGCACCACGCCGCCTCTATGGCACCCGGTATCGGCAGTACCTTACTCACCAAGATTTCAACTAACAACTCTAGACTTTACCAACTGCCAACGCTGCGCCCGTCGCCGCCGCCGCCCGGCGAAACTAGCAACCGGTTATTTTCGCGCAAAAACAAGAAGACAGGATAGGTACTTTCTCGATCCATGTATGATACTAAGCGCCTAAGCAGAGTACAGCCAGCAAAATAAGTTTTTCTGACTTACAAAATAAGTACGACTTAACTAAACATCACTTAGCAAAGATTCTAAGTAGGTGGATACATTGAAATGTAACGTGGTATCCAGTTTAATGATTTAATATTAAATTAATTAAGTATGTAATTTCTTCACTAATCAAATGCAATCAACGAAGCAATACTGAGATTGAGTATTTGGGCCACTCTCGCATCTTCCGAGTTGTCTCATTGGCATTTCTACGCCATCTCGTTGCTGTAAACAAAATTAATCTAAATAAATACACTTAATAATAAATTCGTGTTTAGCCTCGAACTCGCTATAATACTAAGTACATCTATTCCTTCTAATTCTACGAGCTTCGCGACGAATGAAAACTGTGGTTACCCTAAAATCTATATTATCTATGTCTATACAGATAACAATTGCAGTGCTGTTTGTAATTCCAAATTAAGCAGCTTTTCACTAAATGCCTACGAAAGTAGATACGGTACCTGAGTATCTATGTAACAAAAACAAATTATATGTCTGTTTGTTCCGATGTCAGCTAATCTTAGAAATGACTGGACCGATTTTAACGGGACTTTCACTGGCAGATAGCGGATGTTACAAGGAGTAACTTAGGCTACGTACTTATATTTAAAAAAAGGGTGGGTTCCGCAAAATAAAGACACCTATGAAATTAAGTCTACGCCGCGCCGGTGAAACCGCGGTACAAAGCTAGATGCACATATGGGTAGGTACCTAGATACTTAATTGGTGCCTCAGTTAGGGGCGGCGAGAAACTCACCACCTATCTATATATCACGTTGTAACACTTCTATTTACAATTTCATGGAAACTTTAACTCACATAAAACATATTGTCGTTGCCTTTAGCTCTCGTTCTAGTCCTAGCGCCAGCTCCACAGATTCCATCTTCTGGAACGCATGGTGACCATTGACCCCAGTCGGTGACGTCACAGTCCTGTACTACATCCAGTTTTTGCCGAGACTCGGCAAACGTAGGCTCTTCTGGCTCACTGTAATATAATTAATGGCATGGCTTGCGATTTGATTTCATACGTATGGCATTTGGCTGTATTTTGCACACAGCAAAAAAAGGTTTTATTGTTAAACATATTTTATCGATGAGTGTAGTTGGATGTGAATTAATTGCAAGTTGGCCGATTATCTTCTACATAATATGCTCACGCCTGTATTCCCCGAAGAGGGGTAGGAAGAGGTGTACTTGCTACTTACTTATAAGACAACATTTCGCAAGTAATGTTTAAGGCCCGCATAAAAGGGGGCGTACCTTATAGCTTAATCAGTCTATGGACTGACTGGGAAATTACGGATGAAAAAATCCAATAACACTTTGCCTGAACAAGGGATTAAATCCAGAACCACGCGTTCCAAGTAGCGCTTGCGTTCACTAGACCAAAGAGGCAGTAAGTAATATCGGGTACGAAGTAGGGTAGTAAGTCAGGAATTGGTTGTACTTACTCAGCTGAATCTGCATCCATTTTGCTTTCATCTGTATCTTCTGTGGAAAGAAAAACGACGTGTTTGTACTAAGTATTTAATGGATTGCGTGATTTTTCAGTTATCCCTTCGTAAGTAAACATTACGGATCTGGTTACCCGACTGAGTTTGGCTCGGTATTTATTTAAATGAGACCTAGCTAGATCGAAATATCGCCTCCGAGACCCCTGGTCACCATTGATAGATTGTTCAAATAAATCGATGCATTGTGACTGTTTTCAATCGCAGTTGATGGTAACGAGTCCGACTCGCGTACGGCGCGAGGCATTGCGTCGGCTGAAAATCGGTTCCATTCGGCTCGACCCGGACCAGTCCATCCATCCAGACCATCAAAACAATTGATAAACCTCTCGTTTGTTTCATCGCTAGGGCGAATCGATGGTTGACTCGATGGAACTTTTTACAGATTCTCGATTCGATTCGATTGTTGAAACACCTCGTAATCGCTCATTGTTTGGCATAAGAAAGTAAAAGCTTACCAGGTAAGTCTTCAGTGCAATCTGTCAAGGGATATACATCGAGCCTCTTCACAGTAAGTATGGCAAAGGGCTTCAGGTCATTTAAGTTGATTTGATAAAACGGCGATTCACGATTGAACGATCCTACTTCTACCCGTTGAATGGTGTCTACCGGTTGCGTCACTGTTGTTTCTGACTGAAACAAAAACTCATCATGAGTAAAGTCTTCGTCTTAAAAACAGCGGACTAGCGCACATAGTACCGATGGTTCCATACAAAATTGTGTTGGGGGACCAACTTAACTTTTACGTTGGAAAACTGTTGTCTCATAGTACTTATAATCTGACAATCGGGAGAAAATCGAAATAGGGTACTTCCCTTTGAACTAAAATTATGAAATTTACGAAGAAGCTATATCTTATAGCATGAACATTAAAGAACAAATAATAAATTTAAATGACTCCAGGTTTTTTATCTATAATTCTAGTGATGACACTGACCAAAATTCGTTAGCTTTAAGAACAAACCTCATAAGATACCCCATTCATAGTCCCAGCGTCCCAAGGGTACAGTGGCATTTTATGTGACTCCAACCAGCCCGTTGGAGTGCAAAGTTCAAACTTCGAAGTGCCTAGGAACCAATCCGGCGAGGGCCTGAGAGCTACCACTAATGAGAATAGATGGTGAGCCTTGTCCACTCTGAACAAGGCATGAGAAGGCTCAAACATATGGGGGTGGTGACGCCTTCTTCCCCGTATTAAGGTCCTGGTGCCAAATGGTTCTGTCATCTGTGAAACAAAAAGTCCGTGATGATGAATATGTGGGTGAAGAGGGGTGAAGAGAGGTTATCATCCCAGTAAAGGGAAGATCTTCCAGCCAGGCGGGTGCTATTTTGGGAAACCGCGCTGCAATTTGGAAATTTGTGAATTTATTTAAATTAGCAAAAAAATTTCTTTCAAAATAGCGATTTTTAGCGAGAAGCGCCATCTATGAGCGAGTGGGGCAGTGCTGCCATTGCCTGACTATCTATTTGACGTGTGGCGACATCTTGCGGGTTGTAAATAAGTTGTATTGAGATTCCAACTAGACCAGCGCAATGAAAGCAATGCGAGTTAATGCTGAACTGATTTTGATAAATTTGGGAGAGCGAGATAATAAGATGGCTCAAAGGACAAAAAATAACATGAAAATAAATATGCTCGCTCCTGCCACCCGAGAAGGATCCCCGAAGGGGTAAGCTGAGGTGTTGTAATAACAACACTCTTTTTTCACCGAAGATGATTAAGTGCCAAAGTGACAGACGGTGATACTATTGCCGTCTCAGGCACTATACAAACATCTTAAAATTTTCCTCACTTCATTTCTTTACTTCTCAAACATATGCAGGTTTCCTCGCGATGTTTTCCTTCACTGTAAAGCTCGTGGTGTGAAAAAACTGCACATATTTTTTTTAAGTTATAGGAGAAAAATCACTACGCGGACTATGAGACCATTTTCTAAGCCCTATTCAACTTACTTGTAGATCGTCTGTCGCTAATACTTACATTATTAATGATCTCTCTCTCAATAACACTGACATCAGACTGTTCGGCCATCACTTTCAAGCCCGGAGAGGCTTTGCCCCCAGGCTGCCACAAGGTGAAGTCGAGGCCGTGAGAGGCGCCGACCAAGTGGCTGTACCCGTTCTCATCCGGCTTGCTGGGGTAGTGTTGGGGGTGGGATACTCGAGACCATTTACCGTTGAACAATACCTGTTGATTACCAGAGCTAGGGCATTACTGGATCTCCCGTTCAAAATCAAAGTCAAAAATTTATTTATTTGAGCACACTTCATACAAAATTCTAAACATTCAAACCGTTACAACGACACGTTACCGCGTTTGGAAGGTTGATCTAATATATCTATGTACCTCGTAACGCGCTTCGCTGCACAAGTTGCAGTCTTTAGTGACCTGTAGCGGCGGGGTGTCCATAGATTTCTCGTTATCTCTCTCAAGTACCAGCGTTAAGTTCTTCCCGATGTACCAAGTCTCGCTGTTCTCTGCCACCATCGCACGAATGCGGACCACTTTAGTGCTATCCATTCTTGGAGACACCCAGTGTACCTTGAAGAGTATTAACAAACTATAGCGGCCGTCACACAACTATACATATTAAGATGTCCCCACTATTTTTGCTGAGCGCTCATAACTCGGGACGGCACATGTAACTTGATACATTATGACGTGAAATTCAGCAAGTATATAGGTAACGTATTTACTTATAACTCCCCAGACTCTTAGCATTCTCAGGTCCATTTACCATCAGGCTGGTGGTATGTCCTTATGAACATAAAAGCAATTGCTTTAGATTTGCCTAATTTAATGCTTGGACCTTGTGAGTGAGCATGACTGTCTTTATCGTTTTCACGATTTCACGATTATCGTTTTCACGAAGTGGATATTGTCTGCGATACATCCGGTATTTTAATCGGACATTTAATTCTTTGTCACGTTCATAGTTGCAGTAGCCGCTCACCATCAGGGAGACAATGCTTTTTGTCGCATTTGTTCCTAATTTAAAAGATACCGGAAGAGGTGTAAATAACATATCTTACTTCAACGCTGGTCTTATCAGAGTTATCAGCATTCTCGACAGTACTGAAGCACCTTTCGCTGTATTGGGCCAGTCGGTTGGTGTCGATAGTCTTCAAGCTGCCGACGTCCACCCGCTCTCGGCCGTTGTCGAACTTCCCATTGTCCACCTCTGGGTCCTCGGCGGTTATCATGAACCATCTGAACGGACGCGTTGTGTTCGTACTTTGGATTCGTACTGCATCAAAAATACAAAATATTATCATTTGCATAGGTTAACTATTTAATATATAAAGTTCTCGTATCGCGGTGTTCGCTTGTATGAAATTTTGTGGGTATATCAGGTAGGTCTGAGATTCGGTCAATATCTATTTTTCATACCACTGAAAGATAAAGGTGATCCACCCAAAAAAAAAATGGCAATACAACCTTTGCCGAGCACAGTTTTCCTTAATATTTTAATTTGTGTATAGCTGTGTTGTCACTGTAAGTAATTACTACTGTTGTAGTGTCACGTAAGAGAATAGGTATATGTAATTATACAAATTATAGGTATCTGGAGTGCAGTGCAGGTGTGAGAAATCTTTACATGGCTATTTAGAATGAGCGCTTAAAGATACACTTAATAAAAATTGCAAATTTACTGCGCCTGACTAGAACTTATAGCAATGGCATCGCGAATCACATTAACACAAAATATTGACAGGCATTTAATATTGATTAAAAAAATCGTACAAACGTAGGTCTGGGCTGGTGTATATAGGTTTCTAGTCTCTGGTCTTGCATCACTTTTCTCAATGTTCAGTTTGAAAAGGCCCATGTCATCGCTTGGTGTACGTATTGTTGCTTGACGGGGCGTTTGGTCGCATTTTCCTGGCTGCGCAAGCGCATAGTGTGATGTCAACAACAACAATACTACTTGAAATATGCACCTGTAAAAAAAACATGTCTAGCTTTAATAATGGGATAGATATCACAGTGAATCATTAGGTTGGTATTTTGTTTAGGAATTTCTAGTTCCATATGATATTGTTATAGTTGATTTAGGTTAGATAATGAGTGGCAAACTTCCTTACATTGCGAGGTAATCCAGAATCTGTAGGTCCGTTGTATGGAGAACAAACAAAGCACTTTCTGTTCACTATCATGTGAGGATATCTGTCAAAATCCTTAATCCAGTACAAATAGGTATGAATTCAATTCGTTAAATCGATTAGGATATCGCGGCGTCAACAGAATGCGGTTTGGCTCAAAATAAACTTAGGTTAGTATTGGATCGTGGCCAAGTAAGTCGTCGCGGCGACGCGTCTGGCCGAATACGCGGGTATTCCTTTCATATGCGCTCTCAATGGGTCGAAGCGGAGCTGAGCTTTGTTTTCTTTCCTAACTATAATTTTGTTAGGGCATCCACAAAATTGCCTTTAATAAGTCGTCCACTATGAACTACGACGTTCTATTTACTGGTTCTAGCTTCAAGGTATTTTGTTCCCAGAGATCTGACCGAGAAGGCCACTCACTTTCTGCGAAAAACGAAGCTTCGGCCGAAAGTTCCAACAACGGTCCATACTATTCGTTGTAACATTACATGCTAACATGGTATGCTACACAATTATCTGTCGTTCATATGTTCTTATGTAACATTAATTAAATTATGAAATGTACGAACATTTTAGTTTGATAAAAACAAAGCGATACTGAAACTACGTTTAATTTTCGTTTGTTTGCGAAGTTTCGGCTTCTCTGTAGACATTGGAAATGGGTGAAACAGCATAAAAATATGTTCAGCACTGGGGACCTTACTCATCACAATTTCGTTACATGAACATTACACGGACTGTATGTAGGCAAGTACCTACCTAATAAACTGCAGCCGTATCTACACGGAGTATAAGATCCTAACAAAAAAAAATTATATGTCTTTACCTTAAGTTTATCTGCCTAGAAAATACTTGCCTATAAGAAAAATATGACGTATTGTATTTGTTATAAGCTTTTTTCACCTATCAAGTATCAGTATATCCCTGAAAATGTAACAAATAGTTTTTGAATCTCTGATTCCTCTCAATCCAGTCCAATGGACCATAAGCACTTGAAACTTTTGTAATATCCTCTTCCTTCCGAACTTATTATAATTAACGCAACAACTTATTTTTCCTCAATGAAACTTTATAGCTGGGTGTAAAAACTTGAAAAACAAGTTGCACTTAATTAATCTTAATATATTTTGCAAAACCCTTGAAGTGTGATGAGGGGTCAGTTTTAGGTGCTGTGGCTTTGATAAAGTAACCACATACTCCTCTTACAAGCCACCCTTAACTACTCACCCTGAAATCACCCAACTTTTTTAATAAAGCGAGATACATACACGTTTATACAACCTTCTTACGAACGCTTGGCATTTGTTATTAATTTCATTAATTACGTCATAAATTGTTAATCCTATTTGCTGTAAGTAACGACTAATGATACCAAAATATGTTCGAGTAAAGGTTTCGCAGGAAAACCATATGTGGCAGATTAATTATTAAACATGGAATTTCGATTTCCTTTTACATAGCAGTCTAAGCAAAGCTGGTTAAGTAGACTTGTACGTATTCCGTGCGACATTCAAAACAATCCATTACCGGCGGTGAATTAAAAAGCAACTTTATAGCTGCTAAAAAGCAAACTGAATTGAAATAAATTGCATGCATCTGTATCTGATACGCCTGATGAATATACATGAAGTTTTTCGGCCTCTGATTGCCGATAGAGTACTGCAGGCGCTTTATATTTAAACGCGAATTTTTAATGCAAGTACACAATATCTAACATAACATATTATCATTTTTTCGAATGTAATACCTGAATGTCAAGATTGTGACAGAATGTATGACATAGTATAGATCAGAGTTTCTCCAGGGGTTCAAAGAAAAAAAAGTATAAACGGTGGCGACGACAATGCAAATAAAAGAGACCGATTTCTTGCATTATTTAATGGGAACGTGTGAAATAAGAGATCTGCATGATCAGTGGTAAAAACATCAACATTATGCTAAGTCGGGACTTCGGGACCGCGACCCACACCACATTGGCTTAAAAAAAAATGAGGGGGAAATTGGAACCACGGGAGAATTTTTGTAATTCATAATGTGTACAATAGGATGCTCGTGGTCCCTATACTCCTAGACTCACTCGAATTAAACCAAACCAAGTTTTAAAAAAATATCTGTCTGTCTGTCTGTTTGTTGCGGATAATCTCTGAAACGGCTGGGCCGATTTTAACGGGACTCTCACTGGCAGGTAGCTGATTTTTCAAGGAGTAACTTAGGCTACTTTTATTCATTATAAATATTAGGGTTCCGCAACAATAAGGACGAAACTGAATTTACGCGGGGAACAGCCATTTTTAAAATATGTTTGATGCATATGCATATAAGTTTATCTTGTCATTTCCATAACACAGTCAATCATATCAAACTATAAAACTTACCCAGGTAGGTACAACATTCATCATGAAGCACCCAGTTATACTCTGATTTTAAACACACAAAAAAATACTTTATTTCACAAGGAATAAAGCAGCTTATTCTTCGACTTAGGGTTGGGTATTCATAGTCAAAATAAAGGTGACCTCATGAAATCTGGATGCGCTATGTGCTAGCAGCTCGTACGTACGTAAAATAATTTCCTCCAAGAATGCCCTGAGTTCAAATGCAGTGCATTTGTGTCAGCACTTACATACTTGTGAGAGGCTTTGTTATGTTGTTATACCTATTACTTACTTACCTATTATATTAAGGGGTGATTTATGGTTAGGTATATTCCTAATATAATAGGAATAACGAATACGAATTTTCATTGACATCTTTTCAAAAATGAAGGACAAAAGAAATTTTACAGACATTCTTTAAATTCCTATTTACCCTTTACATATTAAGTTTCAAAAAATTCTTCATGACACATACATTCTCCAAAATTCAAGTCCCAACGACAATCGGTTGATGTGCTGCGTTGATGAATCAGCCAGTCAAGACAAGTAACTATATATTTGTAAAAATAGACAATCTGTGCTCGGCAAACGTTATTGTGTAATATTTTTTTGGGTTGTCCTGTCCTCAAACTAACTATGCCCCAAGTAGAGGTCTCAACATGATTTACGTTGACGATATCGCCTCCGTATTTTACTCATTTTGTATGGGAACTAAAAAAAACGCTCCAAGCGGAGAGTGTAGGAAGTTTTACGTCTTCATACAAAAAAATAGCAACACGCGTCAAGCGACAACGTATCAAAATGTATACTTGGTGCACAGAATATACACAAAAAATTCGGTCAAGCCGTTTCAGAGGAGTTTTATTACAAACACCGTGACACGAGAATTTTATAACCTTGTTGTCTCTAGTTTATACCTATATTGGCCACTGGGAAAGTTGCGAACAAAAACTATCGTAGCGAAAAATTTAATTTTATAACATACAGACTGGCTTGAAAATAAAACTTGCTTATTTGCTACGAACTAACATCCAATTGCAAAATTCAGTAGATAGTGTGGTGTTCAATATATTGTATTAAAAATAGCTATACCGCGCGGTTTCACCTGCGTTGACCTTATTTTTATTTAATGGGTGGCTTTTAAAAATAAATATAAGCTAAGTTACTCCTTGTTTCACCCGTTATCTGACAGTAAAAGTCCCGTTAAAATCAGTCCAGCCGTTTTAAAGATTAGCCCGAACAAACGGTCAGATAGACAGACGACAGATTTTATTAAAATTGTTTTTTTTCATGCAAGTATCGGCTGTAGGTACTTTCATATGCATTTAGTGAAAAGCTGTTAATTTGGAAATACTGACGGACACATTTCAAGTTTATTTATCTGTATGTATATATATCTATATATTGACATTGTAAACAGAGGCTTGCAATGCGCTCAGCACCGCATGTGGTTCCCATGTTACCCGGGTAATAAAGGATCATCCTCGGATTTGTTTATATCCGGACCGTTGGTGGAAATACTGAGTGCCCTGATTATTCGCAACGTTGTTTTGATACACAATGTTCGGGAATAACTAAAGAAAATTATTTTAGCAAGTATACTAAAGAACTTTTGCTTCCAGCGACATCGGGCCAACTATGATAGTTTTTAAGAACTGAGGTTTCATTTTGGTAACACGCTAAGTAGTTCTTGCCTAGAAAAGCGCAGGCCGCAGACAAATGGGGAGACCTCTCGCTCGGTAGACCGACGATATCGCATAAGCGACTGGGAAACTGTTGTAGGGACTAGTTATTTTTATACTAGCAAGGTGGTAAACATGCGTGCAGTTCTGATGGTCAGCGGATATTGCAGCTTATGAACAAGACTGGCATTTAAAGGTAGCATTATTTGGCTTGGATATTCTGTTAGGTGGAGTTACAGTTCCCAGTCGGACAGCTGCGTACCTACTTAGAACGGAAAATCCCGAGATGATAGTTATTTGTTGCTATTAGCACTATGAGCTTTAGATACAGAGAATTAAGCTTTAGATTGAGGGGAAAGCTTTGATGTTTTATTACATAACCCAACACGTTATGAAAACTGACTTGGTTTCATTTGCTTGCAATGAAAATGGATTCTTTATAACATAAGCCACTTCAGTGCACACAAGTGGTATTAAGTAGACATTCTGTTTCTGTTTCTAGCCCATTTAGCACAGGTGTATAGTTCTCGCCTTAGCTTTTAGGAACACTAGTTTACAGAGCTGGATAAATGAGGTATAACGGTAGTTTGTTATTGTTAATTGTATTTAGCTAGAATCTTCTAGCTCTCGTATACCCAGAAACGTTCCCGAATCAGTAGGTGTAACAATACCCACTTTACACCGAAGCTGATTAAGTGTTTACGTGACAGATAGTGAGTTCATATATGTCTATTAAGTATGGATACGCGATGGCGGGAGGTGAATCGCGATTGTTTCGTTTATTTAAACATCTCGATGCACTCCGATTGTAGCAAGATCGATTGCGTGTAGTCGCCACGTATCGCGATGCATCGATACGGCCGACGATGGGTTACTTTCAGCTATATTTGGCTCGACTTGTATCAAAACAATCGAAAATCCTCTCGATTGTTTTACCGCTGAGATGAGTCGATAGTTGATTGGATCGAAAATTGGACCGACTGCAATTGTTTCGATTGTCGAAACAACTCAAAATCGCTACATTGAATTTCAACCCTAATCATGGATGCTGTCTCACGATCACCACCATAAAGTTTTTAGTATTAGTACAGACAGATTAGTTGTTGGTACAGACTGCTGAGATAGGAATTCGCGTAGCAATCTACTCGGTCATCACGGAACGTATAGTTCCAGAGATAAACCAGGTACCTGCAGAGAAACTGCGGAAAATAACAACACGGTAATGGCGCGTGAGTGCGCTCATTTCTCTTAATTTTAAAATGTTATGTTACTCCAATTTAGAGTTGCACCAACGTTATTCCTAACTAATTGTTGTTGTAAGGAACGCTGTAATTGGATCTTACAATAAATGATCTTCGTTTGTTTTCATTGATCTCTAATAGCTACTGAAACGGTGTACGCGGAAAATACGACGATAGATTTGTACGATTCATATTGAATGGATCTTTCGGTCCTGGGTTTGAAATACTTACTTATCTTCTCATTGACTTAAAGATTTATAGCATGTAGAATAAAGATTCGCTTTTGAAACCGCACATAAAGCTAAAGACTTATCATCAGGCATCATTTTCCATGCCATTGACACGCACATAAATAGAAGAAATATGCTTACGCCATCACAGTAGGGCGCCGAATGGGGAAGCTGAGGTTGTAACAACACCACCCACATTTCACCGAATATGACCGATGGTGAGTTTATCACCGTCACAGGCACTATACATACGTCTTTGAATTAATTCTCAGACATATGTAGGTTTCCGAAACGCTGTCATGTTCATCATATTTTGAGTACTCACGCGTATTCAACAATAATTTAGAGAAAAATAGAGCAGAAAATTAGTAGTTTATCTTCAACTAAAATGTACGACTTTAGAAATAAAGCAGAAGTAAAATCCAAACGCGAAAGTACTTTAAAGCTTAAACTGGAGAAGCAATGACTCCTGTCATAATTATTGGAAAAACTTTAAACGGGTAGTTAAGAGCAGCTCTCAAACTGAACTTATCTGTTACGTTAGTTATACGCTTCAATAAAATCAACTCTGTTCGCGAGAATATAAAACTGCCGGTAATAAAGAAGATTTAACGCTTAGTTTACTTCATGAACATAAGCTTGCTTTAAAAATATACATTTACAAGCTCCGCGAAAAACAGTATAGACAACTTTAAAATTATTTTGTTCGTATGTTTTTTTGCTTCAATGTGATTTTTAAGGCGATTGATAACACTTAGAATATTTTAACATAACAACCCGCCTGGCTACACACAACATAATACAACATCTGTCTGCCTGTCTGTTTATTCCGGGTAATCTCTGAAACGGCTTGACCGATTTTAACGGGACTTTAACTCGCAGGTAGCTGATATTTCAAGGAGTAACTTAGGCTACTGCTTGTTTCATTTGGGACAATTTTATATGTAAAAAAACATTATGGTTCCGCAGCCACCCATGAAAAGTCTCCACGGACCATAATGATGATGACGTTAATCATTCGTTGCACTTCTGCCTACCAATCGCTAAGACATAATGTAGCTTCATAGGTTATATAACAACTATGTAGAAGATAGTCAAAGTTTATAACCGTAGCTTAGTGGTCGGCTGCCACCTGCCACGGTTTATTATAAACGTACCTACAACACCGGTATTAAAGGGCTTGGAATATTACTATCCTATACAAAATTAAAGGAGAAATAACAAAATATGGTCTTTATTTAAGAGGCTATCAGTAAAACCGGTAATTTATAGGGGCGTTAACGTGACCGACTCGCGGATTTCGAATCAAATAAAATACTTAAATAATTTGTGTTGTTATTAGTGTTATGTATTTCCTCGTATTTATCTTAATTTTTTTATGGCATTTATCATGTATTGTATTGTTGCTCACTATAAATAACTATGTAGTTTATTATTTGATGTAGGTAGGAGTTCAATGTTAGGATAAACATTTTTTTTTAAATTCAATTCTATCAAAACATATGTGCAGTGATTTTACACCACGTGCTTTACGGTGAAGGAAAACATCGTGAGGAAACCTTCATATGTCTGAGAAGTAATTCAAAGACATATGTATAGTGCTTTAGACGGTGATATACCTACTCACCATTTGTCGCGTTTGTACTTAATAATCTTCGGTGATAAGAAACAGCGGGTGGAAGTGAGTTGTAAATACAATGCAACTATTACTGTGTCTCGGTGCGTGAGGGAGTCTCTCACGCGACTGGTTTTTATTTCCCTCACAATGAGAACAATGCCAATTCGCGGGGCGCACTGGTAGGACCCCATCAGTGCAAAATGGTCCCAGACGACGTCAGTTCCCTTTGTCCTTACCTCTCTGAACTAATACAGGGTTGCCCTGAAAAGGGATCACAACGACCCCATAAACTTTCCATAAAAACTACGTTTGGCCAATTTCGCCGCGATACCCTGAGCCGTAGATATATGCAATTTACGCTATACTCTTGACCCGTTGAATAAATGTATGAAAATAAACACCATCTCATCTACTGGCCTGTGTTTTCTGTTGATCAAATAGCTTTTGTTTTTTTCATTCATTTGCTAGGTTATGAAGGTGGTGACGGGTTTAATAAAGGTTGCTGGGGAGCGAGATGAAAATGTCATTCACCTCCAAACTTACCTACATCTTTTTCTTCCACGTACAATCAATCTATTCGTTTTCTTTTGCGGTTACTTCCCTTGTAGTGCTTCTATGTTAAATAGAGGGTAATATTCGCTCATATATACCTGTATAGGTATATAGAACACAGGTACATAGAGTATTAATATATAACATTATTTTAAGTACACCTGTGCCTACGCCTTCGGGGAATACAGGCATGAGTATTCTTATGCTTATACTTATTAAAATCGTACCAAGTAAAAAATGTAAGAGGTAATCTTAGACACTCACTCATCAAAAAATCTTGGATCTTTCAGGAAGTTATTTTATGTTATGTTTAATTTAATACATTATATTAAATTTAATTCAAACTATTTTAAACATAAACACTCGAATTCAAAATTCCTTTTTTTATTTAAAAAACTAAGTACTTTCAAATAGACAAAATGACATAAATACATAGATCCATGTAGATAATAAAATTGAAGTGTCTGTTTGTAATTCCAAATTAAGAGCTTTGCACTAAATGCATACGAAAGTATATACGGTACTAACATCAAAAAATATTACTAAAAATTTGCTCTGTTTGTCTGTTTGTTCCAGCTAATCTCTAAAACGGCTGGGCCGTTCTTAGACTTTAGAGACATCATAACTGGCAGATAGTTAATGTTTCAAGGAGTAACTTAGGCTACTTTTATTAAAAATATTAGAGTTCCGCGACATGAAGCATGAAAATAAATCTACGCGGGCGAAACCGCGGGGCACAGCTAGTAATAAATAAATATACTAAAGGTGGCAAATAACTATTTATATGGTAAGCGGCTGCTGGATCATACAATATCACGCAAACACGGCGCGAACCTACCATCGAGTTGACTGTTCGTGACTGTTCCCCTATTTGTACAAAAGCAATCTAACGCGAAACGAATTCGGCGGAGTTAATGCAGTTAACCTTGTGTTTTAATCAACTTAGCTCGGTGAAGTAGTATATTTTCACACGTCGAGATGACGAACTTGGTAAACGGTGTTTCCTGCGCGGCGGGCGATTAACACTGGCCGCGGTACACACCGCAGCGTAACGGTGCAATCATTCGCTGTGCTTAGGGCTACGCATGGATTTAAATTTATCCGACGACATATGCCTACAGCCGCGTTATTCAATTCGACCTCGACGACAAGCGTTGGTTTCAATCATAGGAAATTGATACATAATAAACGAGAATAAGGTTCAATTGTGTAACTTTAAAACCGACACTTGATGACGAGTGCGACGCTGAGAAACCTTAGTGAATAACAAAGCAAGTGCCGTCACTAGTTATGAGCGCTGACTTGACCTTGAATGTACAGAAGTCAGTTTATGAGTATGTCTCTGTCTGTATGTATAGCGCTCAAAACACGAGGTGACTACTACACTACAAGATTATGAACCGCCGGGTTCGAAAGATTGCTCATACTGAGAAGTTCCACCTTTGTAACATTTTGCATCCATTGCTCCTGTTGATCACAACGTGATGTCATAAAGCGTAAATAAAGCCTTTCTCAATGATTGAATTATTCACCACAAAAATATTTTTTTATTCAGTACTGAGATTAGCGCATTCAAACAAATTCTTCAGCTTTATAATATGTATAAGTATAGATTTCAAATTTATTTGAGAGAAAGATAGTTTGGTGTGAGAGAGGGTCGAACAGTTTTCCTGTTTGCAAGCACTCCCCTAACAAGGTACATCCGGCACATTTTTTCCGCACATTAAAATGATGAACGACGTTGCACAATATTACGCAATACTGAGAAACCATTTCGGGAATATAAATTGGTTCCAAGATTTTTTTACACTTATAACCTATATATATCTATGTGTTTTTATCATTACATAATGATTAATTATTTATTTATTCAATAATTAAAACTTCATGAAAATCCAATTACACTATTTAGACCCAGGTTATTTTTAAGACATAATATAAAATTATGTAGAGATAACAATCAAACAGCGCATCTGATGGTAAGCAACTAATATATGTAGCATCAGAGGTGTCATTTGCGTATTACCGTACTTTATTAGAGGGAAATCGTACTTATCAAAATTCTTTCGTGTGCTGCATGAGATCTTAAATTCAATAGATACATACCTACATTTAATATAAGTTATATTATAAGCTGAAAATTGCTTTCGGCGTAGCGCTCCCGTAGCACCGTAGCTCGTAGCTCGTAGCGCCTCTGTCAAAACTCCGTACTTTAAAGCAAGAATCTCGTTTCCTTGTAAGTTCGAAACGCGAGCAAAGGCTGAATAGTTGAGAAATAATTCAAGTATTGTTAGCGAGATTATATCAATATTATCCCTTACCAATCTTCAATGGAAAACGTCTTAAATAACTCGTTAATATTTAATTTGTCAGTGTTGCTTCTCCAGCCGTTAATCTTTTCAATTTATTTTACACTAGCCGTGCCCCGCGTTTCACCCGCGTACAGTTAAATTCATGGGGACCCGCGGAACTCTAATGATTTTTTTAAATAAAAGTTGTCCTAGTTACTCCTTGTAACATTAGCTATTTCCAGTGAAAGTCCCGTTAAGATCGGTCCAGCCGTTTCGGAGATTACTCGGAACAAACAGACATGCAGACAGACCGACAGACGGGCAGACAGAAAAAAATTTTAAAACTAGTTTTTCTATGTTATAACCGTGTATACTTTCATATAAATTTAGTGAAAAGCTGTAATTTTGGAATTAGAAACAGACACTTCAATTTTATTTATCTGTATAGAAGATTATAATATTATATAGCGCTCTTCTAGCTCTGTGTGATGAAATGTTATAGCCTATCTTGAGTGGAATTACAAATTATATACTGCGTCAGATGTATGCTAGACAATACGAAATGACTACATAAAGTTACCTTTGATTTTCCACTAATATTCAGTATCATATAATTACACTATCCATACTAATCGGTTTAAAATGTGGAATTCAGGTCATCCTGTAGCGAAGCACGTGTAATTAATTGCTAACAAATAATTGAAAAGGCAAAGTTAGACTACAAAGGGAAGAAAACAAAGGTTGAATATCGTGGAGAAATTATTTTTTAAGTATGGTAACTTTTTTAATGATCACGCGTTTTTCTCAATTTTTATAATTTTCAAGTTTTGACTTATAACGAGTTTAACGGTATCTTTATTCATATTATATATTAACTACCTGTGCCTCGCAGTTTTACACGTCTAGGATTATGAATAAAAAATATGTTGCATTGTGATATTAACATTTTTCTATCATGAAACTAGCCTAAGTTACTCGTTATAACATCAGCTATCTGCCAGTGAAAATAAAAAAATCAGCCTATCAAAGATAGACAGACGGATAATAAAAAAAATGAATTTTGAAATTAAGTATAGTATATATTTACTTATGGTGAAAATTTTGTCAATTTGGTATTACAAACAGACACTTCAATTTTATTTATGTGCAAAGATCATAGGAGCACTCAAATGTTTACTTACCGTATAATATAATTACAAATATATCTTTCCATTGAGCTCAATCCACGAATTTCCATCATTCGCCGGAAGAGTCATAAATTTATTATATGGTCCCCCTTCCAGTCCCAGGTTTTTGATGAAATCAAAGGTATAAAAAGGCTTTCAGAGAATCAAAGTTGAAATAGGAATAAGAAATTGAAAGTTAGATTCATATACAATGCCATATTTTCTACAAAATATACATATAAGAGCCGTGGTGGCCTTGAAGTTTAAACACGCCTGCTACGCAAGCGACGCAAGTTCAAATCCTAGCGGGACCTGTACGAATGAGTTTTTCTAAAAATGGTATGTACAATGAGACACACCACGTGCTTTACGGTGAAGGAAAACTTCGTGAGGAAACCTGCATATGTCTGAGAAATAATTCAAAGACGTATGTATAGTGCCTGAGACGGCAATGGACTCACCCTCTGTCACGTTGGCACTTAATCATATTCGGTGAAATGTGGGTGTTGATGTTACAACACCTTTTAAACCAAATAATATCGATCGATGTAAAAAACATGCTATATTGTTAATCGAGGTTAACTAGGGATAAAAAGAACATGCGGACGGAAGCTAGTCTATATCTTATCTATACATACAGATAAATAAAATTGAAGTGTCTGTTTGTAATTCCAAAATAACAGCTAAATGCATATGAAAGTATACACGTAACTGTATAGAAAAACTAATCTTTACATATTTCTCTGTCTGTCTGTTTGTTCCGGGTAAACTCCGAAACGGCTGGACCGATTTCAACGGGATTTTCACTGACGGATAGCTGATGTTTCAAGGAGTAACTTAAACTACTTTTATTTATTAAAAATATTAGGGTTCCGCGACGATAAGGATGAAACTAAATCTACGCGGGTGAAACCGCGGGGCACAGCTAGTTGTAAATAAAATAACGTATCTATACTTGCTAATATATAAAGCTGAAGGGTATGATAGTTTGTTTGAACGCGACTAATCTCAGAAACTACTGGTCCGATTTGAAAATTTGTTTCAGTGTCACATAGTACATTTATTGAAGAAGCAAGGCTAAGTAAACCATTCCACTTGGACGAAGTCGGGAACAGATGCTAGTTATGTACATATATAGTCCCCCAGAGAGTAAAAGCAGAGTCCAATGCCATTAATTAAGTTACGCACTTAAATTTCTAAGCACTTCCTACTTTATGTTTAAACTACTTGAGTAATATCTTAAACTTGTTGTGAGTTTGTGTTGGATTACTAAACCTAAATATGTGCTCAAAATATATACGGTCGAATTGAGAAACCTCCTTTTTTGAAGTCGGTTAACAGAAGCAAATTCACTTTTCAACGTCAGATTGCACTTCAGGTTTTTGAGATGTTGTACTCACATACTTTTCGAAAGTCTCACCTCTATAGATAAACTATTTTCCATTACCGACCTCCTGTCGGTAATGGAAAAAAAAGAACCAATTACAATTAACTAAAGAAAACTTACCTTTCGACCCTTACTTAATATGCCTTTATTAAAACAACGAAGGTTACAATAAAAAGAAAATAAATGGCACTAATGGGGTAAACAGGGAAAGATTTTGAGGAAAAAACACGTCAATTAGGAAGAAATTAGCCTCTTCTAGGACACAAGACACTGATTACAGGGTGTTTTTGCTCGCTGTAATTATTGGACAATTAGCACCAACAGCTAACAGGCCCGTACGCGGGGAAACGGGAGAATTAAGGTAGGAAAAATTAATGTAATGAAAATACCAAAAGAATGTAAATTCTTAACAAACAGATTATAAAAAGTAGATATTTGAAAATGACAGTCGAATGCGTGATCGAACGCCACTAAAGAGATTGAAAATAATCCGCTATGGACTGGCCACTAACAATATTATTAACTCATAAAATATTATTCTTTCTTTAAGGCCCGTCCATCGCCATTTTTTTTGCCAATTATATTTTTTAACAGCTTATGTGGTTTTATCAGAAGCCATTAACAATTCAAATTTAAATCGTGAAAATTGTAAATTACAAAGTGATTTATATTTGTTTGTTAATCTGACTGCAAGAATGAAAATGAAAATGAAAATGAAAATGAAAAATATTTATTCAGTTTAGGCCCTGGTAAGGCACTTATGAAAGTCGAGAATTTACCACCGGTTCGGAAACTAGCCTTCTGAGAAGAACCGGCAAGAAACTCAGCCAGGCAATATTAGTTATACCTATAGGTGCGTTTGATTTTTCTTTGTTCGCAAAATTGATCACCCAAGGTACACTGCGCTTGATGGTAAGAGGCTGTTGCAGCCAATTTACTTTATATAAAAATGTAATCCCTGTGCCCATACATACATATGCTCATGCTGCCTTTGGGGAATACCGGCGATTCCCCAAAGGGGTAGGCAGATGCATTGTATTAACAACACCCATAAGTTGTCAACGTGACAGATGGTAAATCTATCGCCGTCTCAGGCACTATACTATACTATGTATACGTCTTTGAATTACTCGTCAGACGTATGCAGGTTCCCTCACGATGTGTTCCTTCACCGTAAAGCACATGTGAAATCACTGTACATAAGTTTTTAAAAATACTCATTGGTACAGGCCGCTGGAATGCGAACTTGCGTCGCTTGCGTAGCAGCTGACTGCTCTAACTCCACAGCCACCACGGCTCTTATTAAGTACCGTTATTAACCTTAACTTGTAGCAAATTTCAGGTCTAACTTAGCAAGCAAGATACCTTATCTGCAAGGGCCACAAGAAGATCCTGATGCTCTTTACAATAGCTTGTTTAACGTTATACAAACGGAATTCAATAGTACATTTAAACTAAAAACAGTTCAGAAACATAGTAAAGCTAAATTCAATGAGTGGGCAACTGTAGGTATCCATAAAAGTAGAAGGAAGTTGTATGAACTTTATGGTATGAAACGAAATGATCATAGTCCTGAATTCTTAGCATTCGTAACTAGATACTCTAAATGTTTTAAGAAAGTTTGTATAAAAGCTAAAGCCTTGCATCTTGCCCAGAAAATCAAGAATTCTGATAATAAGATAAAAACTACCTGGAACGTTATTAATGCCGAGACGGGAAAGGCAAAAAGTCGCGATTGTCGTTTAACTTTAAATATAGATAACAAAGTAATCCAAGACGATGGTGAAATAGCTGAAACTTTCAACAAGTTCTTTGCAAATGTTCCTATAGTAACTACTAGTTCCCTAAATTCATCTCCCACAGACGCCGAATTATTACTGAAATTAAATGTTTCTAAGTGCGGCACTAGCTTTAGTTTTTGTTCTATCACGCCTTTTGAAATAATTAAGACATTTAAAAGTTTGAATTCCAAAAAGACTGGTGATTTATGGGATATATCAGTGAAAGTACTTCACGATATTATTGACATAATTGCCCCTTACTTAGCTGACATTTTTAACAGTTGTATTAAGAGCGGTGTATTCCCGGATCTCATGAAATATAGTAAAGTTATTCCATTATTTAAAGGTGGTGATATTAGTGACCCTACTAACTTCAGACCGATCTCTATCTTGCCAGCCCTCAGCAAAATTTTCGAAAAAATTATGCTGAATCAAATAGTCGCTTACTTTAATCTTAATAATATTCTACATGGTGAGCAATATGGCTTCACCAAAGGTCGTTCAACCACTGATGCTGGTGTTGCACTTCTTAGACATATTTATAGAGCGTGGGAAAACGCTCACGACATGATAGGTGTATTCTGCGACCTATCCAAGGCATTCGATTGTGTACAACACGAAACCTTATTAGTTAAATTAAACTATTACGGTGTCAAAGGTAGGGCACTCGACCTAATCAAATCATATCTTTGTCAACGGATTCAAAAAGTCGAAGTAAATGGGGTCAGATCTTCCGGTTCTCCAGTACTAATGGGCGTCCCACAGGGTTCAATCCTAGGACCATTTCTATTCTTAGTATATATTAATGATTTACCAAATTTAGTAAAGAATACGTGTGATATTGTACTGTTCGCTGATGACACATCTCTTTTGTTTGAAGTCGACAGAGCCAAAACGAATTATGAAGATGTAAACAGTGCACTTGATCAGGTATTGAAATGGTTTAATGTAAATAACTTAGTTTTAAATGCCAAGAAAACTAAATGTATTAAATTCACTTTACCAAACGTCAAACCTGTTGATACAAAGGTCATGGTAAATGGTGAAACTTTGGAAATAGTAGATTCTGTAGTATTTCTAGGTGTAACCCTTGATAATAAACTTCAGTGGGGCCCACATATATCCAAGTTATCAGGAAAACTCAGCTCCGCAGCTTATGCAATTAGAAAAATTAGACAGTTCACCGACATAGAAACAGCTCGACTTGTATATTTTTCTTATTTTCATAGCGTTATGTCCTATGCTATTTTAATTTGGGGCAAAGCTGCTGATATAGACTCTATATTTACACTACAGAAAAGGGCTATACGATCTATATATATTTTGGGACCGCGAGAATCGTTAAGGGAAAAATTTAAATCAATTGGAATTTTGACAGTGGCCTCACAGTATATTTTAGCTAACTTATTATTTGTGCATCAAAACATTGGATCGTTTCAAAGGAAATGTGATGTGCATAATGTAAACACAAGACACAAACATAAAATTGTAGTGCCTGCGCATCGCCTACAAAAAGTGCATGGCTCATTTTTAGGACAGAGCACACGCTTCTATAATAAATTACCAACAAAAATTGTAAACTTGCCCTTCAACAAATTTAAAGAAACAATTAAATCAGTTTTGCTTGAAAAAGGATATTATACTGTAAGTGATTATATTTGTGATAAGGGAGCCTGGGATGTACCTGATAATGTTTGTAAATAATCCCATTGGCACTGTACTTTTGCTACAATTAATTAATCTTAATTTTGCTTTGACTGGCTGGAATTTGCCATGCTCACATATATTTGTACTATATTTTTAGTTTTTATTTTTGACAATTGAGCATTAGAACTGTGTCCATGGGCTTATAGTTGCTTGAACAATTTATTTTGTATTTTTAAAACTGTATAATATTCTTTAAAAGAGTAATTACTGAGTTTCTTGCCAGGTTCTTCTCAGTAAAATCAACCTTCCGAACCTGGCGGTAGCATGTATAATCCTGTGTAATTGTGTCATTCTGACGATTTGAAAGTACTTTGTATGAAGTCTAATCGAATTATTAAAAAAAAAAAAAAAAAAAAAAAAAAAACCCTGTGCCCATATTAAGACAATAACCATCGCAAGCACAGCGACTCCACTCCACATCTCAGTGATGTCATTTCTAATAACGTATTTCGCATTCATTCAGAATATTCCGAACGAACAAAGCAACATAAACATAACTTTATCAGGGTCATAACAACATCAACTGTCAACGAAAATCCTACCATAAATACATTACGCTAAGATATAAATTTCATCTCCCGCTCCGTTCAGTTCATTACCGTCTATGTCATACGATTGATCGAATAAATTGATTGATATGTCGCTGGGACATACAATCTCTCATACGTCGCGTATAATCAAGCATCTGCCCTCTAATTAGTATGAATACATTACAGGACTAATATGGGACATTATAAACGGAATTAATTTGAATAACTTATAATCAGCTCTACAATTCGCTGGCGTATAGTTGCGGAGAATTAAAGGGCTTATAAAAGTTTTTATTTTGGTTCCAAAATAAATTGGCCCCTATTATTGCTACGAACTTAGATATTGTAGTAAACCAAGGTTTTTTATCGATATGGCTACTTGCGAAATTGGTATTCGAAACACAATGTGTGATCTGATTTTAAAGTTTATGTAGCACTTAATAATTTGTTCATACCCAATCCTATATTTTTCCGTAGCCAATTTTATATAAAAAAAAACATTTATATTTTTGATTTTGTTTGTGAAGAATAAGTTTAAAAATACAAGACCTGTTTCTTGACGATGGACTTAAATAAGGGATCCCTATGGTAGATATTGTGCGGACGAAGCCGCATACGGAAACTTGTGCATCAATATAAACGAGAAGTTCTTAAAATAGGTCATTTATCGTATCAGAAAAGCTCAACATTTGCAAATAAGAACATTTCAGAGGGCCACTCTGCCTCCAGTCGTTGTCATCCTCGTTCCAAGAAACTTTGACAGGTGTCGTGACACGTGACAATTTTGTAATTAAGTAACTCGCAGGGTTGAACAAGTAGGCAATTTTCGTGAACAAAATAATGACGTTGCTAATTTGTTCAGTAAAATTTTCGTGTACAATAAACACACGATGAAATAAGGTTGGTAAACATTGTCTGCGCTTTGTCGAGTCAAAGGTAATTTGGCCTCGTCTCGTGTCGCTGGTAATTAGAAGGGAGAACAGAACTTTGTTAGCAACCGAGCTTCGACTAGTTGCACCAATCGATGCGTATAGGACGGCGCGGCGTTAGGCGAAACGTTGGAAATTCAAAGTCCTTTCTGTGGAGAGTTGGTAACTGTAACAAAAGCACTTCTGTACGGTATAATGGCTTGTATACGAGTGTTAAGGCCAACATTGTAGCTTTGATTGCAACGAAGTTAATGACTATAAAACGTTCTGACTACTTCATACTATATTTTCACGTCCCAATTGCCACCTTGGTTTGTGTGAGTAATCATCGTGAGGGAACATGCACGCTTTTATAGAATCATGTGAAGTTCTCTCTAAAAAACGCCGACAGTCTCATCATTTGTGATGTTGGAAAATTGTTTGAAAAGATTGTTAATGAAGAAAATGTCCGTATCCACGACAAATATAAAAAACCCGTACTTAAAAAAAATATGATCACGCTATCCCCGAAGGGGTGTGTGCAGAGGTGTTGTAACAACACCCACATTTCACCGAATATGATTAAGTGCCAACGTGACAGAGGGTGAGTCCATCGCCGTCTCAGGCACTATACATACGTCTTTGAATTACTTCTCAGACATATGCAGGTTTCCTCACGATGTTTTCTTTCACCGTACCCAAACTTATTTAAAAAAAAAATATATATCTAATTAAACTTCGGACAACAAATTCCAAAACAAACGAGGCGGTCAATCAAATACAATAAATTATATTTCGTGCTGAAAAAAATATCTTTTTTAATATTATATTTTTTCTTAAACTGAATTAATTTGGCATTGCGGAAGTTTACTGTGCCTGTCGGGGTTAATTATGGTTTCTGCGAAATTAAACGAAAAAGTTTTATGTGAGTTTGTTCAAATTAAAGTAAGGATAAATGGATAGATGGTTTGGAGAAGAATAAACACCCTTTTATATTCGTTTACTTTAGCTAAAACAAGTGCACATAATCAGAGTGAACTGTGAAAGAAGTTTTTTGTCTTGTTCTCACAATGGATAAAGTTTTGCTCCTGATGTAACTTTTATAAATATATATATATACAGATAAATAAAAGTGTATGTTTGTAATTCCAAATTAACAGCTTTCACTAAATGCCTATAAAATAAAGTATATACGGTACAAACAAGATTTGTCTGTCTGTCTGTCCATCTTTTTGTTCCGGATAATGTCGGAAACGGCGATACCTGATATAGCTGATGTTTTAACTAACTGACGATGCTTTTATTAAAAAAAAAATTGGTATGACAAATATAGATATTTGTGTCTATTAATGAACCAATTAGAGTTGTTAGTACAATTGCCGGTCTGGATATTACTCAATTTGAGTTAACTATCCTAAGAATGTACTTTTTAACAAAGAACGGTATCCAAGTGCCCACTCCAAAATACCTCTGTTATTAAGGGATCTTATAACAAAGTAAATTTAAGCCATTTTTATCTTTCATAGCGATTAATTACCCCGTCTATGTACACAGAAAATTTGATCAAAGAAGTGGAAACTTGTAATTATTGTTAGCGAAAGGGAGGGAGTGAAAAAAAGTTAAAATAACCAACTTAATTAAATGTTCCATTGAGCCGTGTTGAAAATTAGTAAGTTAGGCTGTTTTTCAAGGCGGTGCCTTTATTATTAATTAATGACTTAATTTAAAATAATCTGTTGGGTGTTTGTTGACGGCGTTTATAAGGCCAATGAATGCTTCATAAATAAGCCTGGTTATAATTGTATTTCTTGGACTAGATTAATGCGTCGTTAAATTTAATCTCGGTATTAACTGGTTAATGTGCCTGCGTTTGTTTTACCGACATTGTCTAATTTGCTTACTGTCTTGTGAGCAATTTTAACGAAACATTGATTTGATTTGAGTTTTCCAACTATGCTTTTATAAAGCTTGCTTAAACGGACCTTAAAAGTGCGATTAATATTGTTAATAGCTTGCCTTTGACAGGTTACCACGTGATAAAATAGACTTTAAATAACTTAACGGGGTGTAACGTAAAAATACATTTATAAAAAAAAATCGCATGATGTCGGTATAAATGACCGAGATTTGTTTTACATATTACACATTGTCTATCGTTATCTGATTCACTAAAGTCTCATCACAAATGTGCGAACATTTTTAATAATTATAAAGAAGCATGATTTGTTTGTTTGTTTGTATTGAATAGGCTTTGAAACTACTGAAATGAATTTAAAAATTCTTTCAGGAATAAATAGCTAAGTTATCAGCGAGTAACATGGCCTTATTTTATCCCCGTACTCCCTCGGGAACGGGAACTACGCAGGTGAAACCGCGTGACGTTCGCTAGTGATCTATAATTATCATAATGTATTAGTAAAACGGCTGCAAATAGAAAATAAGGGACTACAAATGAATGTTCCTTTTATATCTTCCTTACACAAATGATTGTTAAGCCAAATTAATGGCAGGTATACATCAAATTAAGCCGCCTCGCTAAATGACAGATCTATGTAAATTTTATGACGTATCTAATGTGCAAATGTGTCGCCTGAACATTTCACTGTAAATTATCATGAAATATTTCCTTAAGATATACTAACGGACGTCACGCTGTTTCACCTGCGTAGTTCCCGTTCCTGTGGAAGTACGGGGATAAAATATAGCCTGTGAAAGTACGAATATAAAATATACCGGGAATTTCATTGGCAGTTAGCTAATGTTAGAAGGAGTAACAAAAATGAAACGTCAAAGCTGAAAAGAAGTTCTTAATACGCTCTGCTTAAATTGGTGTTGGTAGGCCCCCTGAATATATAAATATATGTTAGTACATAATGTAAGCGGTATATGTATGAGATATGTTGGATGTTATGGATCGCCCGGGGCCCGACACAATACGGAGTAAACCTCAAGTATATTGTTCGAGATCCATTGTTGTACTTCAATAAGCCTTCAAGAATAAGAGCCTTCACAATATATGTATAAATATACGTAACCAGCCTCTCTTGAAGCTGTAATTTTAAATGGAGTTCATTCAATCTAAGGAATTAGGTTGCGTTATTTGAATTACTTATATGCGAATATCAACATAGTTGGGACTGTAGGCATTTTCTTTTCTACTAGCACAATTTATAGTTGAACGAAAACCTAGATTTACTTCTTGAAAACTGCGTCATATATATATTATACATATTTCCTAGTGGGTAACATAATAACCAGAATTTCCTTTTAATATGTTTTCATTTCTTCCTTTTCCATTTAGGATTTTGAATATTACATACATACATATGCTCACGCCTGTATTCCCCGAAGGGGTAGGCAGAGGTGTTGTAATTTTCAACACCCACGTTTCATGTGAGTCCATCGCCGTCTCAGGCACTATACATTCGTCTTTGAATTGCAGGTTTCCTCACGTTGTTTTCCTTCACCGTAAAGCACGTGGAGTGAAATCAGTATACATAAGTTTTTAGAAAAACTCATAGGTACAGGCCCCGCTGGGATTCGAATTTGCGTCGCTTGCGTCGCAGGCGACTGCTCTAACCCCGAGGCCACCACGGCTCTTTTATATATTATATATATTTTGAATATTTTCTGATGAAACACGTTTAGATGTACCTAGTGAAATACCGAGTGTTTATGAAAAAATAATGGAATACACTCGCTTTTATTAGGCGTTGTTCGTTTCTTTTTTTTTTCGTGTACCTAATTGCTAAGTGGTCCTTATTCCAAATGCCCAGGTTTCAAATTCCGAGCTTTTTTCCTAAATAAACTGACCATACACGTCCTACACGTGAACAATGGGCCACGTCATGGCCTATTCCATACAAAACGTGAGAGCTTTGGAATAAAGCGGTTAAAAATTCAATTCATAAATTTCTTTTACATTTTTGCTGCCAACTAAGGCACGCCAAAATATTGACCACTCAAATTGCAGGCGCGTTCAGTTATTGCATAAACATCGGACGGTTGGCTTCAATTACATTTATTTACGATAGCTGTGCCCCGCGGTTTCACCTGCGTAAACTTTATCATTACCATCTCGTTGTAAATTCTGTGGCAAGCGACCCCCGACTTGGGGTCCCTCGTCTCCAGGATCGATACTATTTTCTATTAAAATAAAATTAATAAACTGTTTTTTCACTTTTTATTCTTTTCGTTTCCATTCTAGTTCTTCATCTGACAACTACTCTTTTCTTATTTCGAATTCTTTTTATTTTATTTTTTAAATATATTTCATAAACATTAATTATCAACCGAAAAAGGTTTTAACCAGCTTGTAAGGCTGAGCCTTACAATTCATAGCCAAGAAAGAGATCTTCTTCTTCTTAAAGTGCCTCTCCAATCACTGAAGGTTGGCAATCAGCTCCGAACACTTCTCTCTGTCCTTAGCGCGGCGAAACAGGTCTGCGGCACTCGCAATCCCGGTCCACTAAAGAAAGAGATGGAGCCACAATTAAACCAAGGACTATCTTAGTCTATGTTTTATGAGTTTTAGAAAACGGGTGCAGCGTTTGTCTCGACCACCTATTCTTTTTCGATGAGACCTGTGTTTAAAAACCTCTGCTTTGTAATTCGGAACCGTCCCAGAAAGGCAAACGCTTACGTTGACTTTCTCATGAACCAGTCCAAAAGTTTGTAATATATTTAGTACTAGCTGTGCCCCGCGGTTTCACCCGCGTAGATTTTAATTTCATGGTTGCCCGCGGATCCCTTATGTTTAAAAAAAATCTAAGTAGCCTAAGTTACTCCTTGTAACATTAGCTATCCGTCAGTGAAGTCCCGGTCAAATCCGTCCTGCCGTTTCGGAGATTACCCGGAACAAACAGACAGACAGACAGACATTAAAAATTGCTTTTTCTATGTCAGTATCGTGTATACTTTCATATGCATTTAGTGAAAAACAGTTATTTTGCAGTTACAAACAGACACTTCAATTTTATTTATCTGTATAGATGTATAGATAATAGATATAGACAGATGCACGCACCTGCACAGGAATCACCATATCACTTGCTCTTGTAAGTAAAATAGGCTAATTTATACTGTTTATTTTAGAAAAATACAGTAAGTAAAGTTACCTACAGTTAGTCCACACAATCCTTTCACAGTTAAGCGAGGTTTCTTCACAACACTGGAAAAATAAACGTTCGGATTGACATGTGGATCGTCCAGCATAAATAGACCTCTGAATCACACGCACGGTTGAGGTATTTGCGGTTCTTGCTGATACTGGATTTCCCGAGCACTGGGTATTTTTTACACCGGTTGCCTCCATATCGGCATTTACAATGCAAAACAGCTTGCCGTGTTTATGCGGCGTTTAGACTAAACCCAGCAATTGTACGCCGTTTACGTACAGCCCTCTGCCAATACTGAAAACTTCACGTGTTACGTAGGCTTTAAATTATACCATCGTTGGAATAATAGGAGATGGTACGAATACTAAAGGTTCAAGTAGTCAAGAATAACTGCTTGAAGTTGCTATTGATAAAGTACTGCCGACAGCGCGAAGCAGTAACTGCTCGAGCAGTCCCTGTATGTGTGTACGTCGAACTAGGGGCTCTACTCTCGCTCTCCGAAATCGAAAACGAACGAACCAAAATTAATCGTAGTTTCAGAATCGCTTTATTTTTGTCAAACAAAATTTTTCGTTACTTTCATAATTTAATTAAAGTAGGCTTAGAATATATAAAACTTAAAGAATTTTCTAGCGGACGTTCGGGTGAAATTTTAGAACCAGTGGTAGGAAGTTTGAGAACTTTCGGCCGAAGCTTCGTTTTTCATAGAATGCGAGTAGGTCAAAATTCAAAAAATTCTAAATTCAAATATATCTTTATTCGATTAGACTTTATACAAAGTACTTTCATTAGGTCCCCGGATTAACCCTATTGGGGTCCCTAGTAATCTTTTCTTACTTTATGAAATATATTTCTCACTAGTGACTAACGAGGCTCCTAGGCAGTTGCCTAATCCACCTTATGGATAATCTGGCCCTGCGTAGAAGACTGTTTGCTCCGCATTCGCAGCTTGAAGCAGTCGATCTCGAATACTTTAAGCATCTGTATATGCCTTAAATTATACTTACCAAGTTTCACGGTTGTCGTGTTGATTATATCACCTACGTCGCAAGTGGCTACACGTTGCAATCCCACCGTTCAGAAATGAGTTTTGCAGGTAAAAGACGGGTGGAATCCAGTGCCGCAATACCTCATGTATAAGGCCAGAGAAACGGTAAATACCACTAATGTGAAAATGAAAAACTATTATTCACGTCAGGGCCAGGTAAAGCTTTTATGAACGTCGAAAGAAATACCACCAAAATTCAATATATTGAGTTTATAGGGCAATAATGGAGCCAGAAGGATGGTGACGATAAGCGCTTATAGTAGACAGGTACCGTCACAAGTTATGAGCGCGCAGTGAAAATTGTGGGGATATTGCGATGCTTTTATGCTCCTCGCGCCATACATATAGACAGAGACAGTCTCATATGCCGACTACTGCGCATTCAAGGTACGCGCTTATAAATGGTAATTCTAAAATAAATGCTCATAAAAGCTAAATAAAAGGTTCATCACATAGGTTTAAGCATGTTTTGACGTTGGCGATACCACTTGCGTACTTTTTCCATTTTGTATGGGAACGTGAGAAGCGCCCCAAGCGGCAAGTGTAGGAAGTATTACGCCTCCATACAAAAAAAAAAGCGCAAAACACCTATACCTGGGGCACTGGATATTATTAGGGCGTTATAGAATGTTAGCTTACCATAATTTATTGAATGTAATCCGACCTAATTATACCGTTACAGTGTTTTAGTACTAAACATGTTTTCATATAATCCCGTTTGTGGCCTAGGTGATTACGAGCAAGTATTTACATATCTAAATCAGAGAATTAATAACTAACTAAGCCATGCAAGTACGTTTACATGATGTTTGTTAATTAATAACTTGGACAACATTCCTTTGGGGCGTAATAAATCAAAATATTTGTGTCACGGCGTGACGTCACACAGAAGGAATTTTCTAAGTAATGTAAAGAAATTAAGCACTAAGGCGTAATTACTTCGTATGGTGAACTAAACATTTAAGAAAAGTTTTGCGATTAAATTAGCTACCCAAAACTAGTTTTACACAAAAAAATATACTCACACTTGTATTCCTCAAAGGGGTAGGCAGAGGTTAACTTATTATACACCCGTATTACGCCAGATATATTTAAGGCCCATGTAATAGGAGCGATGGAATAGGGCTGTTGCCACTAACTGGGCACTAATCGTGATCTATTGTGATATTATCGATGGAAAAACTCAATCATCGTCATCATGAATTTAAGAGTAACTCTAACCGATGCAACTCTTTCCATTTGTCTCTGTTCAGTGCCATCTCTTTAAACTCCTTACACGACATCACAGACACCTCTTTAACTTGTCTCGCTTTTGCAACACAATAGTTTATTATTATGACTAGCTGTGCCCCGCGGTTTCACCCGCGTAGATTTAGTTTCTTCTTTATTGTCGCGGAACCCTAATATTTTTAATAAATAAAAGTAGCCTAAGTTACTCCTTGAAACATCAGCTACCTGCCAGTGAAAGTCCCGTTAAAATCGGTCCTGCCGTTTCAGAGATTACACGGAACAAACAGACAGACAGACGGACAGACAGACAGAGAAAAATTTTAAAACTTGGTTTTTTAGTGTCAGTATCGTGAATACTTTCATATGCATTTAGTGAAAAGCTGTTATTTTGTAATTACAAACAGACACTTCAATTTTATTTATCTGTATAGATGTATAGATTAGAGGTGGAACAGTTTGCCTACTTCACTTACTTATTACTTAAAAACTGCGAGCAGGCTAAAATATCTATACATCTATATCTATAATATCTATACATACATATACATACATACATACATTACATATACAGATAAATAATATACATATACAGATAAATAAAATTGCAGTGTCTGTTTGTAATTCCAAAATAACAGCTTTTCACTAAATGCATATGAAAGTATACTGTTACAAAAAAACCAAGTTTTAAAATTTTTCTCTGTCTGTCTGTTTGTTCCGGGTAATCTCCGAAACGGCTGGACGGCTTTTAACGGGACTTTCACTGGTATGTAGATGATGTTTCAAGGAGTAACTTAGGCTACTTTTATTTATTAAAAATATTAGGGTTCTGCGACAATAACGATGAAACTAAATCTACGCGGGTGAAACCGCGTGGCACAGCTAGTACTCAATATAATAACCAAACTGTAGCTTTAAATTATTTACATCATTAAAATATATTCCAACTCCCTACTCCGTGTAACACGATACTAAACGAAAACCATTTCCGTTAGTAACTCAACTTTCATATTTGCCGTGGTGTTGCTCTTCTGTGGTATAAATAAAAATAATGATCTCAAATTTGGCTCTTATTATGTAACTCTGTGGTGAAGTAATGTCTATAAAGGCTACAACTTCTATATCTATCTTCTTCTTCTTATATATAAAAATGAATCCCCATTTCCCTTGGTCACGGCATCACGCGTAAACGGCTGGATGGATTTTAACGGGACTTTTACTGGCAGATGTTTCGAGGAGTGTTTTAGGCTAATTTTATTAAAAAATAAACAGCATGAAACTAAATCTACGCGGGTGAAACCGCGGGGCACAGCTACTGTTAAATACTTAAGTACATTCAAATATGTAATCTAGGCTTTAGTACTTTGGCTCTGTGTATTTAAATTTAAAAAAATAACACATTTTAAATATGTTAGCGAAGTAGGTATGAATTTCCATACATAAATCCCAGAAGGGTCGCAGGCAGAGGTGTTACAACACCCACTTTATAAAAATGAGTCAACGAGGAGAGTCCATCGCCACCTCAGACACTACCCAGTTCTTTGAATTTCTTCTCAGACATATGCAATGTTCTTCACCGTAAAGTTAGAAAAATTCATAGCTCTGTTTTGTACTTGCCTCGCTCACGCAGCAGGTAACTACTAAAAACCACTCAACCACGGCTTTAAAAAAAGTCTTTATTCAACATTGCGGTATAACTCCACGAAACCGAAGCCCCAAGTAAACCAACACTTCAAAAGTCAGAAAACAATTTATAACAAGCAAGACATTCGTATTATTTCACTTCACGCTACTTTTTAACACGCATCATTAACCTACAATGTATACAGAGTGTTGTTCTCTTTGACCAACCAACATCAATAAACCTAACGTATGTTTTATTACAGCATGAAATGACTGAATAAACGGGCACAAACGAATGTTGTTGACCACACAGCTGTATTGTGCGACCGAAACGGCGAAAACATGCTGTTTAATGCAATTGAGGCATACCTTATTATTCATGGACATTTGAACAATATAAAATTGCATAGTGATCATTTGGTAGGAAGTTAAATGCTACTTATGCGACGAACTTTACGTCGAAGGATAAGAGGAAACCTGCAGGTCTTTTGTGTGTATGCCTGTCATTAAAGAAATACGCACGATACACCAGAATTTCCATCATATTATCTTTCTTTTGTACAACAAAGATCTAGCAAACAAGCGTAAAAACCGTCAGATGGTAAGTGGCTGTAATGTGACCAACACCAGAGTGTCATACGTGTTTTACCTAACTTATAACTAAGATAATCATTGTGCTAACGTAAGCAGAGTGCTTCCATCCAACCCACCAAAGAGTACTGACTGCAAATGAAATATGAAAGTATAGGTACTGTCATAAAAAAATCTGTCTGTCTGTCTGTTTGTTCCGGGTAATCTCCGAAACAGCTGGACCGATTTTAACGGGACTTTCACTAGCGGATAGCTAATGATACAAGGAGTAACTAAGGGTATTACTTTTAATTTAAAAAATAATTAGGGTTCCGCGGGCCACCCATGAAATTAAGTCTACGCGGATGAAAGCGCAAGGCACAGCTAGTCTGTTATAAATGTACATATGCCTTGACGTAAGGTATTGAGTCCGAACATTTCAGACGTAAACAACGCAGATCCTAGTACGAAAAGTTTTTACTTGCAAACTCTTATCTTACAAGGGTTTACTGCTACGCATATATACATCCGAGGGGAACTTTTCCAATATCAACTTAAATTTTGATTGAAGCGTCTAGCGACATTAGGCAACTTTCCGCACGTACAGTCGCACTCAACAGTATTTATGCTAGCTAAGTACCTGCATAGATTTAAAACGTTTCCTAAGATTAATACATATTAAAGGTTTTTCAACAGGGGTTTAAAGATGAGAGTCAACTAATGCCACTCAAAGTTATTATATTTTTAGAGAGTACTTCATTATAGAGGGCTTGTGTTAGCTATATATCTCCTGTTATGTTGGCATATACATTTCATATTTTACAAGGTGCTGGAAACTATTTGGTACTAGCTGTGCCCCGCGGTTTCACCTGCGTAGAGTTAATATCATGGCTGTTTTTTTAAATAATATTAGCCCAAAACATTCCTTGAAACATCAGCTATCTGCCAGTGATAGTCCCGTTAAAATCCATCTAGCCGTTTAGGCGTGATGCCGTGACCAAGGGAAATGGGGATTGATTTTTATATATAAGATTATATTTATGACTAGCTGTGCCCTGCGGTTTCACCCGAGTAGATTTAGTTTCATCCTCATTGTCGCGGAACCCTAATATTTTTAATAAATAATAGTACTATGAAGAGCAGGAAACTATAATTGAAGTAGGGGATGAGAAAGGAAGAGCAAAGATAAGACAAGGTGTAAGACAAGGGTGTCCACTCTCACCAATCATTTTTAATATATTCATCGAATGCGCTATAAGGAAAATTGTTGAAGCAGAAAAAGGAGGAATCAAAATTAACGGAGAAAATATATATTTTATTAGATTCGCAGACGATATAGCAGCTTTTGCTGAAAATTCCACTAAACTTCAAGAGTTAATTGGATTAATGGACGCAATATTTATAGAATTTGGACTCAGAATTAATATAAACAAAACAAAAACATTAACAGCAGAAAAAAATTGCAACATACACAACCCGATCAAATTGAATAATATACCCATTGAACAAGTCACAAGCTTCAAATACTTAGGTAGTATAATAACCCATGACTCCAGATGTACACCCGATGTGACCGCTAGGATTGCTATGGCAAAGCAAGCCTACAACAACAAAAAACATCTTTTTAAAGCAAACATCTCCAGAAAGACCCGGATACGACTAATAAAAGTGTACATATGGAGCATAGCATTATATGGCAGCGAGACGTGGACACTAACACAAAAAGATAGAGAGAGGCTGGAAGCATTCGAGATGTGGTGCTGGAGAAGAATGGAAAGAATTAGCTGGACAGAGAAGAAGAGTAATGTGGAAGTATTAGACATGATAAATGAGAAAAGAACACTGCTAAGAACAGTTGAAAATAGAAGAGGAAAAATGGTTGGACACTTGATACGACACGACAAGCTATTACAACTAGTACTGGAAGGAAAAATCGAAGGGCGAAGAGGAAGAGGAAGACCAAGGAGAAGCTACATGGACCAACTTAAGGAGAAAGCGGGTGTAGTGTCGTATCAAGAGGTCAAGAATTGTGCACAAGAGAGACAAGAGTGGCGATTGCTCCACCGACAAGAGCAAAGCTCTTAAATTAAAGAAGAAGAAGTACTATGTTACTCCTTGAAACATCAGTTACCTGCCAGTGAAAGTTCCGTTAAAATCGGTCCAGCCGTTTCAGAGATTACCCGGAACAAACAGACAGACAGACAGACAGACAGACAGATAGACGGACAGACAGACAGAGAAACATTTTAAAACTTGTTTTTTTTTGTGTCAGTAGCGTGTATACTTTCATATGCATTAAATTAAAAGCTGTTATTTTGGATTTACAAGCAGACACTTCAATTTTATTTATCTGTATAGATTTATGTTTTTTAATTGTTATTATTTTTTACACCTTTCAAAAGTTACAGTGAAGTTGTCAAATTAACGTGTTTTCATGTCAGCTGCTTTGTCTCTGCTCTCGCACTATTTTCAGTTCACTCATACGCTATCGTCTATAGTAGACATGTGCGAGTTGCGAGTTATACTTGGGTTTGTGGTGTTGGTCAAGTTTATAGCATGTAGTAGCTTACCAACAGGCTTATTTGTAACCTCAGCAGCATTAAAGAATAAAAAATCTTATGTTCTCGTTTATTGCATTGACTGTACCTAAACAACTGCTTGTAAACGCCCTCGTTTACTTTTAAAGGTCTTAAATATTAAGTCCTACAATTTTATGTAAATTTCCTTATAGCAGCGAGTTTCCTCCGTACTGATGTTTATTTTACCTTCCTTTACTTTGCATTTTATCAAAGTTCAATCGGATGTCTTGGGAAGTAATTCTCCCATGCTTAACGCACCATTAAAAAAATACATTCTTATTAGACTGAAGTATGCTGGGGCCTTACTATGAGCTCTCATTGCCATGATAGTTTCACTCATTTATGAGACAGATGTATTTGACGTGTCACATACATCTGTCACTTTCGCACAACTGAATTATCATTGCAATAAGAGCTCATGGTTGAGCCCCAGAACACATATTTTGATAGAAACTTGATATTTTAGTAGTGGGTGAATTGGCTCAATAATTACTGGACCGATTTTATGAATTCTTTCACCAATGCTACATTATCACTGATTAATATAGGCTATATTTTATCCTGGTCATCCCACTTCCCTTATAAAAAGGACACGTAAGTATGGATTTTTCAGTTACGCTTAGACAGGTACTGAATTAATAAATATATACAGATAAATAAAATTGAAGTGTCTGTTTGTAATTCCAAAATTACAGCTTTTCACTAAATGCATATGAAAGTATATATGCTACAGACACTAAAAACCCAGCTTTAAAAATTTTCTCTGTCTGTCTGTCTCTCAGTTGGTTCCGGGTAGTCTCTGAAACGGCTGGACCGATTTTAACGGGACTTTCACACTTGTTTATTAAAAATATGAGGGTTCCACGACAATAAGGATGATACTAAATCTACGCGGGTGAAACAGCGGGGCACAGCTAGAATTCGAATTCAAATCAATCTTCAAATACACAAAGCACAGAACAATAAGAACCGAAACGAGCGCCGCATAATATAAACAGTTGTTTTACTTACAAAACTATATTCAATTAGTCTGAACCATCAGTTTTTAATTAAGTAAGGAGACGTGAGAGAGAAGTTTTAATGAAATTTATTAACAACAAAATAGGTACGCAAGTGTAGCGTAAGTTTCCAACTCGGTAACAATGTGTTGCCGTGACGTGTATGTGTGTACTCGATCAACACAACGTGTGTACACGTCTGCTTTGTTACAACAGACAGTGAATTATTAATTTATTTCTTACTAGGACGGCATTTTATATACGAAACGGTCACTCAAGCTTTTGGTGTAAGATTATAACTTTTTCCCAATTCTTAGGTATATCACGACATTATTATTATTATGTACTACCTTCCACTGTTCGCGGCACGAGTTCCTCAGCAGTCAAATGAAAAAAACGTACAGTCGGATTGATAAACTCCTCCTTTTTTTGAAATCGGTTAAAAATAAATTTGAATTTCGAAGTTGCTCGATTGTGGACTTTTTGCCACTTTAAAGATGATTACAGATTGATCTGGTTTGCCACGACTGTACATTTAGCTCTTGAACAAAATGTGATAAATTTATATAGAACCATAGAGATGCTTGTCTTGACTATTCAGTCGTCACTTTTACACTGTTTTCCGCGAGAGGAGAAGAGAAGATCTCTGCATCTGGGCTTATCTTACGTTCTGTCTTGTAATAAGGGGACCCGAAATCCCCCCTTTCAATTAATAGACATATGCTCACGCCTGTTTTCCCTGAAAGGGTAGGCAGAGATGTATTTATAGTAAATGAAACGCAAGGTATGATAAGTAGGTACTATGTAATAGGGGGTACCCTTTTACCATTAACCGGGCACTAATCCAGGCCCAGGCCTGAGAAATTACAGATGAAAAAACTCAGTAATCATTTGCCCGACCCAGGGATACAACCCCGGACCTCGCGTTCTATAGTAACGCTTGCGACCATAAAAGACCAACGAGTCGGTATTTTTAATAGAATATAATTTATAAGCAACTGAATACAAAAATATAGCCCCGATTAAAGATTACACACATCGCTAGCTTCCAACTCGGTGTTGTAATAAAAAATAACATTATTTCCATTCTCAGGAAATTGGGAATGGTAGTATGGTAGTAATGGTTAAATTATTCATGGCAACACTGCGATACATCATGTGATACCTCATAGCACATTATTTCGTGTTTATTTTTATTTTGTTTTTACATGCATCTGTTTTTTTATTGCTTAGTTCCGTATTAAGGCAACTTGGAAGTAGCACGTAATGTAAGTAAAGTACTCAGTAGTGGGCTTAGAACATTATACGACGTTTTGTCTTGTGTTCTTGTGAACTTTCTAGGTTTTATTCGATAAATAAATACCCTTTAGTCCCTTAACCTTTACAAATATTTACAAAGGTGTATGTGTGCCACATACCAGTAAGGAAATCTAATACAATAAATTATTATGTCTGTTTGTAATATCATTATTAACAAATTTTGACAGAAAACTTTTAAAACAAACATCTGTCTCTCTTTTCATTCCGGCTAAACTCTGAAATGGCAGAAAGCTGTTACAAGGAGTGACTCACTTTTATTTAAAAAAAATATTAGGGTACCGCGAAATAAATCTCTACTACCTATGAATTTAAAATAAATAATAGCGCCATTTAAATGACTGTTATGGTTCTCGACAATATCCAAACACAAAGTTAAAACCTTGATACTGGCCGTTTACACTTCTACACATTATTGAATCGTCAAATAAAAACTATCTTCTTTTTAAATCCAAGTCAGCAGACTCCGGCGTACCTTTCAATTCCACTTGGGTGCTCATTGGAGTGATCTCCAAATACAGGGTGCATGGAGCGAGCTATTCAATAACCCGACCAATATCTCGCTAGAGATCTCCGCTAGTACTCGTAAGTCGAATTTTATGAGTTGCAGAATAAATATACTTGTGGATAACTCGAAAAATCCGTATTATGTCGCTTTAAAAGTGTGCTCGAATCACAGTATAAATATACGCTTTACATGCATTAAGGAAACGCAGCCTATTTTATGAAATAACGTTTGCTCAATTGAGCATGAGAGTTGCCAATCTTAAAAAAAAAATTACTCTTTACTTTACTGCCAAAAAATTCTAGATTCGTCGTTTTGTTTTTTTTTTATTGTCGATAAATCACGTGAATGACGTATAAGTGATCGGCCACACCGTGACACCTCTTACTGTCATTGCGCCTATTCGGGTTCTTTTCTCGTAGATGCGCGCGTCTGCGTGCGTGTCTTTTCAAACGTTTTGTTTCTAGATTCCTAACTGCTTGTAAAGTGTATATTTAAACTGTGCTTAAGTGCTGGACCATGTATTTTATTGATATTTTTTTAACGCCTTGTTTTGCAAACAACTTGTGTTTCACCTCGTTTTCAAAAGTAGCAGACGCGCGGCATTTCAAGTTAAATAAAAGAGATGACTAATCCGGACAATAGAAAACAGGAGGGGCAAGATGATTGGACACTTATTACGACATGACCCTTTCATTAAAAACATCATAGAAGGGAAGATAGAAGGAAAGCGAAGAAGAGGGAGACCAAGGATTAGTTATGTACAACAGCTGAAGGAAAAAGTCAGCGCCATGTCGTACAAGGAAGTCAAAGTGTTAGCGGACAATAGAGAGGGTTGGCGATTGCTTCACCGACAAGAGCCAAGCTCTTAAATAAATGATGATGAAAAGAGATGAAAATATCGACAAGATTGGGGTTGGAGTAACTAAATTGGTATAACAACCATTAAAAAGTAAAATACATAGTCATGATACAGACAATACATTTCTTAAGAGAAAACCTAGGATATTGGGTTTTCACGCCAAAGTTTTGACTGAACTAAGAAAAGGGTTTTGACTGATTGTTTTAGTTAAAGCTCCTTGTATTGTACCTAAGATAGGGAAGACTGATAGTTAGATAGATGACGACCAAAACCATGTGTCATAAGTATAAAATACATACATAATGCTCACGCATGTATTCGCCGAAGGAGTAGGCAGAGGTGTTGTAATAACAACAGCCAAATTTCACCGAAGATGATTAAGTGCTAACGTGACAGATGGTGAGTCTAATCATCGTCTCAGGCACTATACATACGTCTTTGAATTACTTCTAAGGCGTATGCAGGTTTTCTCACGGTGTTTTCGATTACCGTAAAGCTTGTGGGGTGAAATTACTGCACTTCAGTTTTTTTTTTAAAAGCTCATTGGTGCAGGCCACTTGGATTCGAACTTACATTGCTTGCGTAGTAGGCGACTGCTCGAACCCCACGGCAACCATGGCTCACTGTATGAAATCGTTAGATTAATTATTCTGAACCCGACTGGGCGTATAGTACTCAAATATATATGTATTAATAGCGGTCAATGAACACAGCTATTAAAATTTTAAGACGCAAAAAACCTTAACATATAAACCGAGGGCACCTTTGAAAACTTGAACGATTTTACGCTATGATACAATAACATTAGTCGTCTCTCTATGACGTAACGTACATAAATGCGAATAGTGTTGCATATCCGAGTAGTCACACTCACAATGGATTACGAGTCGGCTATCATTACTCATGGCTCCGTATGTGGCTGTCACCTAAAGATACTCAGGTTACGACGATTACACTCGTAGAGATATGTATGGAAACCCATGGGATTCGACCATTTCGGATATAAATTATTTACATAGAGAAAATTCTAAAATCCGTGGTGACATTACGGGTTTTATGCAGTTGCCTGTTACGCAAGCAACGCAAGTTCGAATCCCAACGGCCTGTTATTTTTGCCAATTAGTTTTTCTTAAAACTTGAACCTGATGTTATTTCATACCACGAGTATCGTGGTATGACGTGACAGTAGGTACATGAGTTTTTACAATTTTTTTCCTGTTTACATCACCGCTAAAATGGGCAGTTCAAAATTGTACAGTAATGCTAGTTAAATATACATTATTTGACGAAAACGATGGCAATCTCAAAGTAGGGGTGCTGAAGCCTAAATAATACCTTTAAGAATCCCCTATACATTGTCTGCAAAAGTACACCAAGCTAGCATTTTGCCGTAGCCCTATTAATCACACGAGGTTGTATCATAACTTAATATGAAGAATCCATGCATCTTACCGCGGCTGCATACATTAAGTTGGCGATGTATCTTACTATAGAAGCTTAAGTTTAACATAATCTACTATGATAATAACGTTAGCTAATTTCTCGCCAGCTCCAGTGGCCCGATTCACGTTATAAACCCGTTACGCTGTCGTAACGACTTAGTCGTTGACAGTGTTTTCATCTACACTAATATTATACAATTTCATTGTTTTTAAAACTACTTGATTGATCTTGAAAATTCTTTCAACAATGGATAGCTACATCATCAGCGAGTAACATAGGCTATATTTTATCCCCGTACTCCCATGGGAACGGGATCTACGCGGTACGCCGCGTGACGTCCGCTAGTATTCAATATTCAAAAAAAAACGGAATAGCTCAGTCACGAAAACGCCCTATTGAGGTGAAGTCCTATTGAACTAAGATTTCGGATCACGTGAATATTGGGGGAGGATTTCCACCGATTGACTTTGATCGTTCAATATATAGTTCTTAGAGATCAAATATATTAATACCCTAGCCATAGTTCCTATTGATAATTTTGTAAAAATAATATATTTAGTGGGTTTGAAGTTTGATTTCAATATATTAAGCAATTTGTGCTTATTTAATGTAGAGCACAAACCAGTAGGCTGAGGCCTCACAAACCATCAGTGTATTTATTGCGATTGATATTTGACTACTTTGATCATGATACTAAGGAAAGAAGAATTTAAATTAGTTTTTCGTCATCTTCTTTTTTGTTTGGTTATAACCATTATTTTTTGATTGAATCGCTTTTTATTAGATCGATTCTGAAACCGACATAGTTATTCTTTTGTTTTAAATATTCTTTTAAAACGGACCAGGGGCCTTACCATGAGCTCTTATTGCCATGATAGTTTCACTCATTTATAAGACAGATGTATGTGACGTGTGTGATCTATCACTGTCGCACAACTGAATTATCATTGCAATAAGAGCTCATGGTTGGGGCCCTGTAGTTCGTGAGCTTAGGGCGTTCAAGCTAACAAACTAACAAACTCGTATTTATATATTAGTATAGATAGATAAATACGCAAGTCCACCTATCCATTGAAAAACACCAGGTATTCGATAACCCGTGACCTAGATTTTATCGTTGAGAGAGTTCTAAGAAATAGTATTAATATTATTTGATTGATTGAGCCATCATTAATTTGCCATTTAGGTTATACGAAACGTCTCAAACAGATTCTTGAGTAATTACATCTAGCGCAGATGTATTATATTCGACTGTGAACAGGAGTGGTTTTATCTAGGTAAAGGATTAGGAAGATTATGAAGGATTTTTTGCTCAACAAGGTGAGTTTTTCTGTTTGTCTGTCTTCTATGTAAATAAATCTACGTTCTATTTAACATTAGGTACATATACGCTTAGAATAATGTGTGGAATAGGTAATTTTAATTTATGGAATTGTTGTTTTAACAAGAGATGGCTCTGGATGGACAAATGGAAAGAGTTGCATCGCGGTTACACCGATAAGAGTTATTACTCTTAAATTCATAATGATGATATTTAAACAATATACGTAGATCATGCCTCTTTCCATGGGGGTAGACAAAGACCACCGTTTGCCACATGCTACGATCCTTACATACTGCTTTCACTTCATCCAAATTCATGCATCTCTTCATACAGTTCCTTCAGTTACGAGTGCTCCAAATTTGACCATCAAAAATTTTTCATTCAAACAATTTCTATCAAAAACATAATCTTCCTATTTTTTTGGTTTCTTTGTGATCATCAAAGTATTTATTATCTATCTCTATATCTCTCGCGCTCAATAATCCATCTTAAATATTGGTTAAAAATATCTACACCTCAGATCAACGGATAAAATAAAAAATTTATAAGCTTGTAAATTTTTTACGCCGTTCGTATATTGTTATCATTGGGCAAGTTTTATATACCACCTTTATTCTTCTCGTCGGAACATTTTACTGCAGATCAAATGTTCCTTAGATACCAGCCCTTGCTGGCGTCATAAAATATCAAAAATGCCCAATGATGCAACATTCTCGCTTTGGAGTATTACATTTATTGGTACATACGTAGGGAACTGTGTATGTAAGTATGTATGTATGTAATTCTGCTTGTACTCTCCAGGTAGGCAGAGGTGCACTCATACTTACTTATACTTATGTTTTAGGCCTATGCAATAGAGGGGGCGCGCCTTGTACCGTGGATCAGACTCCGGAGCTCCCATAAAACAAACATGATATTTATGTTCGTTTTCATAGATCATGGTACGTAACTCTTCGTGTTCGAGTCCGTCTCGCACTGAGCCAGGTGTTTTTAACTATCCTGCGTTGACTACTGACCATTCGATTGTCTATAGCAAGTTCGCATTTGGTAATCATATCTGTCCAATTTATTGCTATTGCGCATATGATTCGATCAGCGAAGTTAAGCAACCATACGCCTAGCAAGTAGTTGGATGGGTGACCGCCCGAGTTCCCTCCGTGCCTCGGAGAGCACGTTAAGCTGTTGGTCCCGGTTGCCAATTTAACATCTTTGGCAATCGTTACAGGTCAGAGGCCTAAGAGAGTCTGACAACTGGTATAACCCAGATTGCCGATTTTCCTCGAAAAAGGGGTTGCGAAGGACAGATGGCACTCGCTTCGTATAAAAATCAGGTGATCAGCCACATCGGGTTGAATCAAGTGCCGACCCCAAATTCATGGGATTAAGGCCAGGGAGATGATGATGATCTGTCCAATATTGTACCTAGACACATATGTACTTATTGCTGGATTTCTACAAAAAAAACATACACTTCAAATTTAGAATTATTTATGATTGCCAATTGTTTTTCCCCTAGTAGTATTTAGTTTGTTCAATATCAATAAACTTTTATTTATTTCTATTTTGTGGTAACATAAAAACCAGAAACCAGATTAATAGGAAATGCAGGTTGGCGAGCGCAGCGCAAATGTGATTAACCGCACGGGAAATTAAATATAACTCAGCTTTTATACCTGGCTATGGTGGTACGTACTATTATAAAACCTGGATTATTTTACTCGGTACATTAGCCACACCACAGGCTTTGCGGTGAAGGAAAGCATCGCGAGGGAACCAATTTAATGACGTATTTAGTTCAAAAGATGAGTTTAATTATTATCGCTGCAACTTCGATCAAATTGTCGATCGTACACTCACCTACAGTCAATATAATATAATAATTGTATATGATTTTGTTTTTAATTATCATTGTTTACTATGTAATGAAATGTAAATGATGCCAGCTGAGTTTCTTGTCGGTTCTTCTCAGAAGGCTAGTTTCCGAACCGGTGGTAAATTCTTCGACAATCCAAAGTGCCTTATTAGGGCCTAAACTGAATAAATTATTTTAATTTATTTCTCATATTATAAAATATCACAAAAAACGGACCCAATTTTAACATACATACATATAAATCGGATATCCTTCTCATTCTTATCAAGACAAAGTTTAAATCTTATCAAAGACAAGTGTAACTTAAGCAACAAACAACTTAAGCACTAGAAAAATGCTCGTGCTCAGGCGCAATTTAATTTGATATTTACTGGGAGCCGAGGGAACTTTTAAAGTTTTTATCATTTTATTCAGTTGCGTTGCAATTACTGAGTATTGCCGGTAACTTCGTTGTTGCATACTTTCTTTTGCCATCGTGATGTTCATTGCAAAGCTAACCAAGTTACAAGAACACCACTATGTTATAACTAGTGTTATCTTGTTGTTTGACGCTGTTTTGACACGAATAGTGAGCCAGTTGCATTTTTATTTCAACCGGCTAATGTATTGCGGTTGAGAAAAACTCAATTGTTTTGGTGGTAATTTCGTAGGCGTTCGTAGCTTTTCGTAGCACTGTCTACGCCGTAGCTACGGTGCTAGTTTGCTACGTAGTTATAAACCGCCTCTGGATTATGAATGAGTTTTAATCCTTTTTCCCGTCTACAAGCATGATGGAAAATGTGGAAATATTAATCATAATGAGAAACGAAAAGCGTATAAGTACAAAAAATAATCTATTGGTGTACGCACATCACTGCTGTTCCTAATGCATTTTTGTTTGTATAGAAAGTCAGGGCAAGGTTTGTATAGAAAGTATTTGTAAACTAGCTGGTGCCCGGAACTCAGTCTGCGCAGTATTTGACTTATTTTGGACAACTCACACAATATCTTTATAAATTATAGCCTATGTGTAATAACCTATATTATTGTAAAGTTTCATTAAAATCCATTTAGTAGTTTCTGCATGACAAAGTAACAACCAAACTTCACGACGGACATTTTAAAGTAGAAAATAATTATGAAATAAAACTGCACCTTGTGTAAATATGGGGAACCGACCGGCACTATTCATAATTTTGACTTTGACGCTGAACACCTACGAAAATGAGTCCGACGTGAGATGAGCGAGTGAAACCGCGCACATTACATAGTGCTTGGGGGTGTTAAACTATTGGCCTTCCGAAGATTGCAGGAACTAAAAAAAACTAGAGTTCACATCCAAAGGTTTGTTATAATGTTACTTCAAAGAAGAGGAAAACTACTCAATGGTAGACGTATTTATGTGACGCGATACAACTTTCAATAGCGCGATCTATTTTACTACTCACGCCATCTACTTACAAAGAATGAAACTAAAATATACTCAAACATGTACGATACGTACAAGTAGATACAATAAAGTATATTCTTCTGGAAGATACGTAACTCCCAAAGAAAACAGGGAAAAATCGTCTATCAAATAATTTTAATACAACTATAAATAAGTCCAGTTCAAAGTACAGTACATACGTAGTTTGAATGTAACTCTCACTGAACCTTTGTACGCCACAACAACTTGTACGAGTCGGTGTATTGTCAAGTAAGCGACAAAGAACCCTCCTCTAATTAGGGTTCGTCATAATTTGAAGCCTTTTCGGAAGCCTTTGGGAGTGACATCTCCACAAATTAATTAGGTAACTCTAATTTGAATCCGCGTCCGCGTTGCGCCCTGAATGAGCGCCGCGTTACACGGATAACTTTGCACTTGAGTGCCGCGTTTCTTGCCACGATAATTGCTTTTTATTGCCCTCTTAACTTACTCTTCCTGTCCATACTTGTATTATAATAGGTTTGTCTGTAGGACACTACTTTTTTGAGACTTAGTCGCAAATTTTATAGTATAATAGCTGTGCCCCGCGGTTTCTCTTCATTTTATGGGTGGCTCGCAAAACGCTTATGTTTTTTTATTAAAGCATAGGCTTATTTTATTTTTACTCCTTAGAAGAGTGAAAGTCCCATTAAAATCGGTCGAGCTGTTTCGGAGATTAGCCGGAACAGTCAGACAGACATACGGGTGTCATGCTTGGTGAACCGCGGCTCCAACTGTTCTAGTTGTAAACTTGTATATATACTGCTATGCGCTTGAAAACTCTTATTGCGCGATTTAGGTTCTCGTGCATTTGTACTCAAACTTCGCATTCGTTAGCGAGTAGCGCCATCTATATAGAGAGTGGAGAAACGAAGAAGCTGCTACAATTCCAACGTATGGTATTGTGTAAAAAATACCTGTAAAACACACGCTGTATGATAACAAATTGGTGTTGGAATATTCTCGCGTCCATTATTTCGTTTCGACATCAAAGCCACCTTTAATTGCAAAGTGTAACCTGTTTGGAACATGTTAACTTACAAATTTTAAAATCAGCATCACAAAGCCCCGCGCGAAACACTCTTCGTACAATTAACGATAAAATGCTATGTTTCAAAGAGACTCTAGTTTGTTTTTTGTATTTTAGATGATATTCAAATGTTAGTTAGGTTTTATAAAATGGAAAAAAAATTCACTTCGCAACAGAGACAACATGGGGAAAAAATTTGGCGTTATGTAGGAGTCACATAAAATAGGCAACTGCGATTCTCTGGCTAGAAGGCGAGTGGATCTAACTGAGAACTGGCTGCAAGGCGAAGACGCCACAGTTAAGATCTGCCGTCTTGTTCAAGGAGGATTTGAAGATCCTAAATTTCCGAATCGTACCAACGGGCTAATAGATATTTAAAACTGACTGTGCCCCGCAGTTTCGTCCATGTAGACTTTTTTATAATTGGCTTTTGGATAAGACTATCAGCTATCTGCCAGTGAATGTCCCATTAAAATCGGTCCAACTGTTTCAGAGTAAAGTCGGAAAATAAACAGACAGACTGACAAAGAAAGAAATTAAAATTATTATAACTATAGTACTATGCTACATACTACTATGTTATTCCTATACTATCTAATATATACAATTCTCGTGTCACAGTTTTCGTTGCCATACTCCTCCGAAACGGCTTGACCGATTTTGATGAAATTTTTTGCGCTTATCCGGTATCTATGAGAATCGGCCAACATCTATTTTTCATCCCCCTAAATGTTAGGGGTAGTCCACCCCTAAATTTTTTTTTTATTTTTTAGACAAATTCTAATCTACGCGGGTGAAACCGCAGGGCACAGCTAGTATTATATGTATAGGAATAACAAACAGACACTTTAATTTTATTTATCTGTGTAGATAGATAAGTCGTGGGGCGGTTATTTCTGGCTATTACTATGTGGTTGTGATACAGGCATAAGCTGTTTATTAGTTTCTTTCCAGACTATTTAAGTAGGTCCATGAGGAAAACATCATGTGTTTCACACTCCGCATGATGACATGACAAGTGAACGCCCGTCAGTCCGTCAGTAGAATGGTAGTTCAACTCTTCATGTTACCAGCGCGATACTTCATCTATAATTATAATGTAACTTAAATTATCGACCCTTTAGCCCTATACTTACATACCCATCTTTTGACAATTAACCGTGACGACATTTCCAAACTTTCTCTAATAAACTCTTGTACCCCAAGGAGTTTCAAAGTAGGTGAATAGATTTTAACCCGTAATTAATTTTAATCAAATTACCCTAGCAGCTTATACCAACTGAAATATCAACGCCTTTATAAAACCTTTTCAGTTGCAGGTTCCTTGAGAGCTTTCGTTATTAAATTGAAAAATAAATACCCTGATTAAAAGTGAGCGCAGGTTTAAACAAGCTAAGTTTTTATGTAATTTAATTCATCTTGAAGTGACTGGCTGTGGGTGAAAAAGTGTGTTGTGGTTCCCCGCACTTCTGAGCAGGAACACTGCGGCGAACGAACGGTAACACTAATTAACTTCTTTACTTGGCACACGACGAGGTTTTGCTTTTAAAAGCTGAAAACACTCACCTCTTAAAAAAACTTAGCTGTATCTGTTCATAATATTGCGATGCTATGCCATTGTAGAGTTAATTTATAGGATGGTCGAATGTTGCCTCAAAAATATATTGTATTACCGCCTTATTACAAAACATAGACTTAAGATAGAGCCGTGGTGGTCGTGATGTTTGTGCAGTCACCTACTACGCAAGCGACGTTAGTTCTAATCCCAGCGAGACTTGTAACAATGAGTCTAAAAACTCATGTACAGTGAACAAGGAGGTCGTGAGGACACCTGCAATCTGCATATGTCTGAGAAGTAATTCAAATACTACCTGAGACGCCGATGAGAATATGTATGTATGTAGACTAAGATAGTCTTTTGCTTAAAAGTAGGGAGGTTTAAAAAGGGATTGATTTAGTTTTAGTTCGAGTTTAGTCTAGTCTTCGTTTAAACCATGTTTTATAGTAAGAGGGATGGAACCTGCATCTTAGTTGAAAGTACTTTGTATAAAGTCTAATCGAATAAAGATATATTTGAGTTTGAGTTTAGTTATACAGTATAGATAGAGTTATTATTATTTTTTACAATGCTTTCTCATGTAAGTGACGTACTGTCTTAATGAGAATAAAGAATTTAAAATTAAATTACTTGTAGGATCGATCATTTTAGAGAATTATGAGATTATTATTTGTGTAAACACATTTTCATTATTATCCTTCAAAGTTGTAAGGTTTTTTTGTTTTATTCACCTGCGTTGTTCGCTATGGTTTCTTAGCGTCGAACTCCACGACGAGCGTTGGTTTCAATCATAGGAAATTGATACATAATGCATAGAGGATAAGGTTCAAATTTGTATCTTTAAAACCGACACTCGACGTAGGTGCGACGCTGACAAACCTTAGTGAATAACGAGGTTGTAACTAAAATAAGTACTCAGTAGGTATTAGCAGAAACCGCTTAAACCTTAAAAATAGGACCAAACCAAGGGTTAATACTGGGAAACCTTGATCCAATAAAAACTTATTATTTTAGGTCTAGCCGTATAATACTCATACCGGTTCCTTGTGTAATTGAAACATTATTTTAAGTGATATCAAATGATCATTATTAACATAATTACCGTCAGTTTTGAAAGGTTAAAATTTAAGTGTGTGTAATTTCAAAAAACAGCTTTTTTCTAAATTAGATTTTTTCTCTATCTGTTTGTTCAGATAATCTCTGAAACTGCTGGACCGATTTTAGCGGGAGTATCATCGGCAGATAACCAATGTTACAAAGAATAGCTCAGAAACATTCGACTTATTTTAAGAAAAAAATTACTTAATTCAAATTGATTTGATTGACAAAATTATTGATTGAATCCCATTAAAACGTTTTCTGAAGCGAGTACTCACCTTGATAACGTGTTTTCTGTGCGAAATGTGCTATCTGTCGCTCTACGCGATGACTAGTGATGGCGATTTTAAGAAAACTCGCAATAGGCACTCAGCATGGTGATATAGTTATATTCATAAAACTTCTAAAAACGTCTGTTCCTGTTTCTTAGACACCCTTTGTAGAGAAATGAATCTATCACCCACATGAAGATTTTTTCTTAATGAGTACAGCTTGGAATTGCCAAGATGGATGAGAAGAGATTTACAGTTGGCAATTGCGTTTGTGACGCGCTGGTGATTCACTCATAGGTTACGGTGACCACTTACCATCAGGTAGAGCCTACACTTAATGCCACTATCGAGGTACAAAAAACATATTATAAAAAACAATAAATGAATTAAATTGAGTTATATTGTGTAAATTTTTATTACATCGGCCTCCCAATATTTGAATTTGATCAAATATTGGATCACTGTCTGTTTATTTACATCAATTTAATATTGTAAACAGCGCATGGACTAATTGGCCCCTCGCCGATAGAAAATCATTTTTCAATTATTGATGATTTGATTGGGAAACCATTTCATTCAATAAACAATGTGTTTAATTAACCGTTGTTTAGAAATTATTACCAAACGTTAAATTAAATTCGATATCGTACCTATATCCAACACATACAAGTATTACATGCCATACACTTTTCAGTGAGGGAAAACATCGTGAGGAAACCTGCATATGTCTGAGAAGTAATCAAAGACGTATGTATAGTGCCAAGGGCGATGGACTCACCCTCTGTCACGTTGGCACTTAATCATCTTCGGAGAAATGTGGGTGTTGTTGTTACACACCTCTGCTTACCCCTTTGGTGACCCTGATGGGATGGCGAGAGCATATTTTTATGATCCATGCATAATTCTTTCGCTGCTTCGATATTCATGCAACTTTCCATGCACTTTATAAGAGAGTTGCGAATTTGACCTTTCTTGAGAGCTCTTCACACGATCAGTTAAGTTCGCTGAGCGATAATACCTGCTTACGTTCCAGACGCTCTTCATGAGTATTCGAGAGCTCCTGACATTCGATATTGACACCATGATTACATTATGCGATCTACTGTCTCTCCTCGTAACTTTGACCTACAATACATTTCTGTATAGAAAGAAAGACAGATAGAATGCTTTTTTTATTTAACAAACAAAAATATGGCATCTTCGAAGACATCCATAATTTTATTCCAACTACCTTCACGGCTTTTGTTTTGGTATACAAAATCGGGAAGGTATTTTTTATAGATCTGTTACTTATTAATGGATGCTTTTTGGTTAATATGTAGTTTCGTCATCACTTTTTACGTTTTATACATTGACTGTAACTTGGCCAGAGCTAATAAAATGAAACGAAATGGTAAATTGCCACAGCACATACGTATGCGCTTCGGTGAAAAATAGGTGATTTTACACCACTACCTCTTTAAAGATTCTAGAGGAAAAACGTCAGGTACAATTAATGCACATCAAAAAAATATATTTAGTTTTGTTGTTTAGATGGCACGAAAAATTTTAAAATAAAAAAATCTTGTTTTCTTTTGATTTGTTTTGTGTGTATATTTGAATACACATTTAACTTAGCAAGAATATTATTGCATAATATCCTACCTTCCCAACATCTAGCGTATTAGTGTTTTATGTATACAGTAACCAGATATCCTAAGTCAGGATAGCAAACTGTGTTCAGCGGTTCAAGTGGTGATGTACGATCCCCGAGCGCAGGGATCCGCGGTGAAATTAATAATTAACACGAGGTTATGGCTCGCTTGGCCATACTGCATTCTAGATATTGCTATACTTGGGATATTGCTTCAAGCACTCATTACCTACACTACTTAACTACTTCATCATCACGAATTTAAGAGTAATAACTCTTGTCGGTGTAACCGATGCAACTCGTTCCATTTGTTGTCCAGTGCCATCTCTTTGACCTTATACGTAAGCCAACCACTTAGCCATTTGAAAATAACTGTTCCATCCTTTCCACTTTCCATTGTCAGTTGCTCGAGTTCTGTGCCTATGTAACACCAAGCCAACGATATCAAAAAGTCTTATATCATAGCACCAGGCATATCACGGCCTACCAGCTACCCTACCATAGCACCAGGCATGTCACTGCCTAACTTTTAATTTTTTCTTTTTAACGTGGAGCATCCGTTGTGGATACACCAACCGCCGCGTGGGCAGCGGAAGGGTTATGTCGGAATCGCACCAGCTAAACTCCACGGTTTTCCGCGAAGTCGCTAAGTGGGGTGTACGTGTTATGTCTTCACATGCTTCATCGTGATCCACCGGTCACTGCTTACCTACTACTACGTATTGCCTACCTAATAAAGCATGAAAACTACGTCTAGCACAAAGATTCCAGTTCTTCGACTTCTATCATCCTACAGAGTAGCATTATGTTGCTAGGATGTAAGGTGGAGGTAGAGCCTATAGTTAAATTCAAATGGGAGATCCCATTTTACCCCACAAATATCGTGGTTCCAACTTTCGTATTACAAGCTAGCGATATAGTGGCTATCTCATGCTGTTCCAGAACCTCCAAATAACGATAAAAAGGGACTTTTTATATTGCCTCCCTCTTCGGAGACCCTTCAGGGAATCAAGAATAATATTTTATTATTTTCATAGTTCTATTTGATTAGTTTCTCCCACTGAATTAGAAATCAACATTCAAATTCTTTCGAAATTGAAGACGTAAAATATAATATTCAAATTCAACAATCGACGAAACTTCGCTTCAACCAAACTATATGTATATGACAAATGAATGTCAAGAGCGTGATATATCGAGCCGACCTTATCATGTACTTGTGCTAGGTACGATAAAGGTCAATCGTAAGCGAATACCTCCGGCGTCATGTTCGTACTGAAGTGTAATCTGTTCCTAATCGTGTTAATCTATTGTTGTACTGGTAATTTTCCATTGTTTTTAAGGTTGGCACTTTGTCAACTTAGGGTCATCATCATCTCCCTAGCCTTATCTCATATATTGTTGGGGTCGGCACTGTTCAATCCGATGTGGCTGTCGGGGAGTTAATTCCACAACTCGATATCATTAATAATACAAGTACCCAATTATAATTGTGTATTACAACAAATAATTAGTAATTAATTTGACTAGTTAAACCCTAATAAACCGGAGCTTGTCAGCCATAGGTTCATGTCGTGGTAACATAACTACGTGTCCTTCAAAATATCTAAAGAACTGTGGTGGACGTGGGGTTTGAGTATTTTACGCAAGCGACGCAAGTTCGAATCTCAGCGATCTGCACCAATGAGTTTTTGTAAAATGTTAAGTGCAGTCATTTCACTCTACATGCTTTACGGTGAAGCAAAACCTGCATATGTCTTAGAAGTAAATGTATAGACGTATGTATAGACTCATCATCTGTCACGTTGGCACTTAATCATATTCGGTGAACTATGTGAGTGTTGTCGTTACAACACCTTTACTTACCCCTTTGGGGACCCATCTGGGGTAGCGTGAGCATATTTATGCGTTAAAAAATAATTCTAATATACATACATAAGCTCTTCTCTTAAGTCAGTTAATAATATAGTCAAGCACTTCAAAGTATTCCACAGAATTCCATACTTCGCTACCATAAAATCTATTTAATAAATCTTTGTGACGGTAAAATTGTTCTCAAACTTAAATTTACTTACTTATATAAACACAATACATGAGCAGTAACTATTATTATGTTCAATAATGGCTGCATGATGAATGTGTGTATACAGAGTGCAGATAATTAAGTCTCACTTCATAGTGGTGTGAACATATTCAGGAATTATGATAAGTTATGGGACAACCCTTTTTACCCGACAACGGCGAACTCTTACCTGACATACTAGAAAATTACATTTCGCATTTATTAATCACGCAATAATTTTGACATGGTATTCTAAATACACATTTTAGAAATTCTTAATTTTTTTTATTATTTGAAATTTCATAGAAAATTTCATACATAAAGTAAATACGATAAATTTGCTTTATTTATTACTAATATCATAATTAAAAAAGTGTCTCTTACCTTTTCGCGGATATACCGCTAAACCGTGGAATATTGCCGTGGTGGCTTGGGGTTTGAGTAGTCGCCTGCTACGCGAGCGATGCAAGTTCCAATACCAGCGGGGCCTGTACCAATGAGTTTTTCTAAAAACTTATGTACAGTGATTTCACACCACATAGTGCCTGAGACGGCGATAGACTCAACATCTGTCACGTTGGCACTTAATCATCTTCGGTGAAAGGTGGTTATAACTAATCACTACATAGTATAAAACAAAGTGAGGGCGGGTCGCTAGTTATGTAATAAACGTATTTGTGGAACGATATGGCCTTATGTTTTGGGAAACTCGAATTTGCTTCAGCGAAGCAACGCATATTGTTTAAAAAAAATTATGTTGTAATTTAGTTGATATATTTAAAAGTTTAATATCGCTGCAACAGGCACCGGTTACAAAAGTTTTGTAAACAAATATGCGTTTGCTAAATGCCCTTAACAATAAACATAAATTCAGTTTCCACGTCCCCTCTCTATTCCCACAGGGCGGTAGGCTATAACTGTATTCATCAATTATGATTAGTTGGGTATAGATGCAAATGATCCAGCAAATTGGGTGAATCAAATTGCAACCGAAATTTCAATCGAGTTCAAAGCCAGGCGAATGAATAAGTTAAGCGGCTTATTTGGACGTACAGGGCATTATACAAACTCTATATTCTCTCTATTAATAACTTTTATACACTATGGCCAGTGGCATCTATAGATTTAAATTATGATTTTTGTATTATTTTATGGACATTATATATTATATATAATAACTAGCTGTGCCCTGCGATTTCACTCGCGTAGAATTAGTTTCATCCTTATTGTCGCGGAACCCTAATATTTTTAATAAATAAAAGTAGCCTAAGTTACTCCTTGAAACATCAGCTACCTGCCAGTGAAAGTCCCGCTAAAATCCGTCAAGCCGTATCAGAGATTACCCGGAACAAACAGACAGACAGACAGACGGACAGACAGACAGACAGAGAAAAAAATTAAAACTTGGTTTTTCGGTGTCAGTAGCGTGTACACTATTACATATGCATTTAGTGAAAAGAAGTTATTTTGAAATTACAAACATCACAATCATCAAATTACAAACAGACACTTCAATTGTTTTATCTGTATAGATATAGATGTATAGATGTTTGTAACGACTTGGCTCAAAAAATACTGGAATAATTTAAAAATTCTTTCACCATTTGGATGCTACATTATCACTGATTAATATATATTTTATCGTCGTACTCCCACGGGAACGGGAACAATGCGGGAGATACGGCGTGAAGTCCGCTAGTGCTAAATAAATTCATGGTTAAAATAACATAGTTCTTCGCATACTGACAGCAAAATTTGACAATTCATAGTTGTACCAAAGAATATAAACGTGCAATATATTCAGCAGTCAATGCCTACATGCCCGAATGCTAAATGCTCTTATCCCATGTTACGTGTTCGTGATCGGCCCAAAGTGTTTTTCTCTTCTATTTCGCTCTATCAACTGTATCTACATTCAATCCCTTTCTATCCATGTCTCTCGCACAATCCAGCCATCGCTTCTTGCTTTGCACTTGCAACATGTCCAATTGTCCATGTCATAAATATTTTGTTAAAGATTTAGGTAATAGTTAAAAATATTGAGCATAGCAAAGCCAAGTGGGTCAGCGCGGCAATATTATCAAATGTAATTATGTGCGGAATGGGCGTGCACTCGTGTACACGACGAGTAGATCACACTTTGTTCTAATTTGCCTATTCCACTATTCCCCCGGACATTTGGGTGCAATAACCGGGTGCCGTTACATGTTATTTATTGCACCATATTACAACAAACTTAAATAATTACACAAGACCAACTCCCGTACATTGGCTGTAGCAACCATACGCTCACGAATTTACAAATGTTTCTCTGCGTCGAACTCGGTGTCGAGCATCGATTTCAATCATAGAAAAAAATTATACATAATGCATAGACGATAAAGTTCAATTTCGTATCTTTGAAACCGACACTCGAAGTCGAGTGCAACTCTGAGCAACCTTACAGAATAACGCGGCTGGAATTAGCTCGACTCGATCCACGATACTCGCATACGCATGTCTATATGTTTGACCATTCGCAAACAATGTATGAAGCTGGCCTTATGTTAATATTCTATTTTATGATATTACCGACCCGCCACTTTCCGTAATATTGCAAATTATGTGCATATGTTAATTCGGCAACTTGCGAGCTATAGTGCTTCTGTGGGTATTTTACATTCGCCTCAAAGGCGGGATATCTGTGTTCGAGTTTACGATTCCTTTTGTGCATCTCTGCGTTGGCTTTTGGTGGATCGTGTCACACGATGCGTATGCCCTTCATACCTACTTTGATGTACAATCAAATCACGAACTGACGAAGCTAAAGGAGTAGTCATAGAGAGCTCTCCCAAATCTGACGCGATCCAATCCAGGCAGGATCTTAATCTTAAAGGTTATTGAAAACTATTTGTTATTAAATGAGGAATCTAAACGACAAATATTTTCAATTTAATAAAGCACGAGGTTTCACCCACGGCAGCTCCTTTTAAAAAGTCTTTTTCTGAGGGACCATACAATGTCCTCTTATTGCTATGGTAGTTCAAATCCTATAATGAGACAAATGTATATGAAGTGTATAATAAGTCTGTCACTATCACACAGTGGAACTATAATTGCAAGAGCTTATGATGAGGCCCAGTACCACGGACAAAATTTCAAGATATTCGGCTGTATACTTAAGGCGTGAAAGCCTAACATTAATAATATTAGTTACAATGTTTAATGGATTATGAACAGCAGGCAGAACCCTAGTGAATGTTACAGAGTGATAATTTTGAACGGCCAATCTAATGTGTAGTAAGATCATATAAATATCGCCAAGGGAGCTATATTGTGTAGGTGTTATGTGAGTTTGGCACAAAACAAACAATAGGGGAAACCGCAACGATCACGCTTTTGTATCAGTTTTATCCGAAATATTGGTTAGAACAAGTTCTTTACAACGCGGCAGTTCCATGTTTTTTATTGTTTTGCCCCCGCCTCGGCGATAAGACGGGACATTTTCTTCAAATACCCACCATTTATATACTTTAAGGCCCGTTCGTATGGTGTTTGGAAAGGCATATCTTTAAGTTGGTTTCTTTACGTCACATCAAGCTACATACAACATAACTTAGCTAGCTAGCTAAGCTCCCCAAGAAGGGGTAGGCAGAGATATGAGTTTGGTACATAATACTGACAATACCGATCTGTGCGCATTATTTCATTGGAAGGGTAGTCGATTTTATTAGCGTTCGAAGAATAATCTACGGGTGGTTTCATTTGGGTCATTAAGATACTATTTGGATAAGACGTAATCCACATTTCACCGCAGCTAATAACTTGGGCGCAGTAACAAATTAACGTAGGTATAGTCAATGTTATCTCAATCATAATTGAATTGTATTTGAATACTAGCTGTGCCCCGCGGTTTCACCCGCGTAGATTTAGTTTTACGCTGTTTTTTTTAAATAAATTAGCCTAAAACACTCCTCGAAACATCAGCTATCTGCCAGTGAAAGTCCCGGTAAAATCGGTCCAGCCGTTTACGCATGATGCCGTGACCAAGGGAAATGGGGATTCATTTTTATATACTCGTATAAGAAGATTAGTTAATCACTAATGACTTAAGATACGTTGTCAATCTATTTTTATCACCATCTATCATTCCAATGGACAAAATTCTCTGAAGAAATAAAAATATAAATCTATATTTATCTAATAAAATGATCTAGTTATTTATGAGCCATTATTTATGGGTTGCCCTAACAAATAAAAGGTATTATATAATAATGTCTTCTCATGAATATTATCGTTTTCTATCATTTTTTCTTTTCACAAGAGGTCCTCTGCCTTATCGAAATTACGGCGCATATTTCTTTTTCTTATAAATTCTTGACAATGGTACAGTCAGTACCAAAAATAGGTAAGTAGGAGGAAAATTAATAAGAATAACTTAATATAAAAATGGTTGAATTTGGAAATAGTGTTCGTGTTATTGTAGCCTATATTTTCGATATGACGGGAGTTCAAATTCAAACAGATTGTAATTACTTATAGGTTTTAAAAAAAAATTCAATGCATCATAACCTATAAATCAACATAAGAAATTCATAAGTATATTCAGAGGATAGTGCCTGAGAGGGGGAATGACCCTTCATCTATCCCGTTGGCCTCTGATTTCCTTCTTCTCTGATACCTTCGGCGGAAAGTGGGTGTTGTAACCAGTCTATTATTTATAGCCTTTATGGGATGGTGTTGTAGCAGCGTTTCTCCACTCGCTCATAGATTGCGCTACTCGCTAACAAATGCGAAGTTTTAGTACAAATACAAGAGAACCTAAATCGCGCCATAAGAGTTTTCAAGCGCATTGCAGTATATATACAAGTTTCCAACTAGAACAGTTGGAGCCGCGGTTCCCCAGGCATGACACCCGCCTGGCTGGAAGATCTTCCCTTTGCTGGGGATGAGCATGATCACTCGCTCTCCCCACAGTGTGATGAAATAATTTTCGTAGCTGACTGTACATTAATTTCACGCTTGTACCGTCAACAAAGAGCCAAGTGGCCCAACAATACCAATATTATAAAGTACACCTATTATTTATAATAAGCTTCTAAGATTTTCAAGTCTTCTAATTTAAAAGAAGCTATTGTGATCCTGTTTTACGTTGAAGTAAGACTTTTTGTTAAGTGCATTAGAATTTTTCATTGTTACATAACCATCACCTGACAATAATAAACAAACAAAAAAAATTTATCGAAATCGGTCCAGCCGTTCACCCGTGACCAAGGGAAATGGGGATTCATTTTTATATATATAGATTTTATGTTGTATCATGTCACCGACTAAATGCAATAAATATATGAATATGAATAATAACCTTGCTATAAAATTATATAATCGCATCAGATTACATTATTGAATAGTTAACTAAAATACCAGCTTATGCCTGTGGCCCGCGTAGTATTCGATATAGCAGTACTAATAATTGTGTTTGGATGAAACAATAGAAGATTTAAAACCGTAAAGTTCTTCGATATAAATTGCTTTAATAATGACTTTCAATGGACTCACCCTCTGTCACGTTGGCACTTAATCATATTCGGTGAAATGTGGGTGTTGACAATTACAACACCTCTGCCTACCCCTTCGGGGAATACAGGCGTGAGCATATGCATTTCAATGACTGTTCCAAGTGCCCCTTAGAATGCATTTTTTTTGATTTGATTTACATATTTTTTTTCACGCTCTTTCACGGCTTTTATTGTCTGGATCGAATACTACGCCGGCGAAGCCACAGGCATAAGTATGGTATTTTAGTTAACTATTCAATAATGTAATTTGATGCGATTATATAATTTTATAGCAAGGTTATTATTCATATTCATATACTAGCTGTGCCCCGCGGTTTCACCCGCGTAGATTTAGTTTCATCCGTATTTTCGTGGAACCCTATTATTTTTATTAGCCTAAATTACTCCTTGAAACACCACCTACCTGCCAGTGAAAGTCCCGTTAAAATCGGTCCAGCCGTTTCAGAGATAACCCGGAACAAACAGACAGACAAACTTGGTTTTTCAGTGTCAGTAGCGAGTATATTAACATATGCACTTAGTGAAAAACTGTTATTTTGGAATTACAAGCAGACACTTCAATTTTATTTATCTGATTTATTGCATTTAGTCAGTGACATGATACAACATAAAATCTATATATATAAAAATGAATCCCCATTTCCCTTGGTCACGACATCACGGGTGAACGGCTGGACCGATTTCGATAAATTTTTTTTGTTGTGTTTATTATTGTCAGGAGATGGTTCTTATGAAAGAAAAAAACTAAGAAAATTGCGTGGAAAATTTGAAAATTTAAGAATACTTTACCACCACCATATTAAATTCTTTCTTTCTTCTTAAATCTAACCTTAGCTCTTTGGACAATAAAAACTTTTTGATGTAACCTTATGACGTTTGACATAGAATTGACAGAATATGTGCTGCATTCTCATAATTGAGACAGGGCAACGTCTGTCGGGTCAGCTAGTTAATTATAATTGTTACATTATGCATAAATAACATAAACCCTATTAGGGCGCAGCAATGTGAGAGACATTACTCAAATTCCATTATAAGTAATTTATTTTCTTATATTTATTTCTATCATCTATCTATATCATAATATATATCTAGATTATTAGGGTGTGTGTGAGCTATGCTCTTCCAATGTACGGTGCAGTGATTATCTACCTATGTCACGTGTCACATCGCGTCACGTCACAGATAGCGTGACAGCGTGACAACGGTGACGTGTCACGCGTGTGGTTTAGGCTCGGTTATTTCGCTTTGTTTACTAATGCACTCGTGTTGAACACAATACTTACTTTATTTACATGTAATTAAGTGCTATATTCGTAGTTGTAATATGCATGTCTGTCTTTGCGGTTAAAACTACCTTTTCTAAACTTCAGAAATTGGTTACTCGGCCCACGAGAGGGCGCCACACGTCAGTTAGATCGCAACAATTTTGTGAATACAAGGCGCATTTACATTATGATTACTATTCACCTATGGAGAAGGAGCTCGTGGCACAGTTGCTATTGCGCATATCGTTCGATCAGCGATATCAAGCAACCCTAAGCCTAGCCAGTAATTGGATGGGTGACCGCCCGAGTTGCCTCGGAGAGCACGATAACCCGTCCCCGTCCAATTTAACATCTTTGGCAATCGTTGCAGTTCAGTCAGAGGCCTAAGAAAGACTGACTACTTGTTTAACCCACTTTACCAAATTTCCTCGAAGAGAGGGTTACGATGGTCAGATGGCACTCGCTTCGTGTAAAAATCAAACACATGGGATAAGGGAGATGATACTATTCTTGCCTATGTACGGATCCCTTCACGAGTTATGAGCGTTCAGCGAAAATAGCGGACAGACTCATAACTATATGGAAATATGAAGATCACTTGTACATTTTTACAATGTGTGTTTTATCTAAAATCCACGGAAGTAAAAAACCTAAATTTTGCCTATTTTATTAGGTGGGTTTTAGATTACACTGACTACCAGAAAAAAGTATGTAATTAAACTTATCCCCGTAATATTGATGATACCATTATAAAAGACTGAATACAGCACGACTGCATCACAAAGTAGGATATTAAATAACAAAATTAAGAGCGCGCGGAATACAATAAACATTACCATCGGCACGTAATTCCCCCGATCAAACTAATGCGCTCTCATTACGATACAACATCACCCATTTACGCACTCAAAGGGCAATATTAAAAATAATAAGCTCCCTGTAGGGCGCCGATTACCCAATTTTCAGTAAAGGTAGTTTTCCACTGTATGTGAAGCGTTGAGCAAGCTATAACTATACATACTAGTGTCCTTCCAATCCTGGCGGTAACATTTATAATCCTATGTAATCCAGTCAATCTGACAATTTGAAAGTACTTTGTTAAAGTTTGAATTTGAGTAGTACGAAAAATTTAAGCGTGTGTTTTTTAGATTTTACTAAATGCATATGAACGTAAGCAAACGTACTAAGCAGCATGGAAACTAAACTAGTAACGTCTGCTCCATCGAGCGTGAGGGTATTTACTTTAAAAGTGGTAAATTCTTTGACATTCATAAGTGCCTTACCAGGGCCTAAACTGAATAAATCATTTTCATTTTCAAAAAGTTTTTAAAATATACTCCTAATTTACTGTCAAAATAATGAAGATTTGTCGATTGGAAGTAATTAAATGTAACTGTATACACGTAAATGACGTCTGTTATACGTAATGACGTAGGTATACGTCATTTATCGTATCGGCCACCCACGACGTGACTCCCCTTAATGACAGCAAGACGGGGCGGCTTATAATTTAATCTCATAGATGCGTGTCTGTACGAGTGTGTCATTTCGAACGATTTGTTTTTAATTTGCATATAATAAGCTTACATGTAGGTATATTGTGACCAGAGACCACAGTTCTAGCTACTACTAAATAATCCCACTATAATGGTCACTCTAAGCTCATAGTGGACACGGGCCTAATACAGGAGTTTTTTCTCAGAGTAAATGGCTCTAAGGGAGTACGTTTGGGAGTAGCCCGCCGGCGTTATTGCGCATTTTTAGCGGAATGATGATAATTTTGCTTGGAAGTGGTTTTGCAGAAGGCGAAAATTTTGCGAGACGAGCTTTCGGCTTAGCTGCGGAGAAAGCCTATTTATGTGTGTATATGCTCTGATTGACCTTCATTTTCTGGGCAGTTGATTGGCCTTATATACGAGATGAATACTCAAAAACCCATCTGGCACGTTGGTACACGCTTATCATCTTCGGCGAAAAGTGGCTGTAAAAATTATCGGTGTACCTCAGATCGCTCATTGAACGTCTTTTTGTAACCACCATAAAATACACCAAATTTTTGCCAGTTAAGTATGTTAAAATCCTATGTAATAGATAGAGAGCCTTTACCAGTAATTAGGCACTAATCCAGACTCCGGGACTAACATTTTCATTAGACCTCGTGTTCCGAAGTAGCGCTTACGACCACTAGAACATCGTTGCAGTTTTAAATTGTTACAAAAAAATCTACAAGTATAAGAAGCCATTCTCTTCACGGCTGTTATTCACTGATCGGTTAGTATGTAACTTTGGAATTTCTGACCTTCTTTTCACTGCCTTTACACAATTTAATTACACATTTTCTCCATTAGCTGATTGTGATTACTATAGTTAAACATTCACGACCAACATTAGCGTAGCGCTCGTCAACCCGTTTGACACGATAAGCCACAAGTCAAGCCGTCTAGTCAGTCGCGTCATCGCGTCATGTCGTCGTGTCACGTCATCGCAAGCTGGCTCAGATTGAACGTGTGATGACGTCATGTACAACCTATGTCACTTAGGTCATAGTTGCAGAGCAGTAAAGTGTGGTTAATTAGAGGTGCTTAGGGCTAAGTGTTTGATTAGGTCTTACGGTAGTAGGACGTGTTTGAATCGGAATTTATCATAAGTTTGCCGGGTGTGTTATGGAAATTTAAAATGCATACATATGCGTCCAAGGAAGAACTTTAATGGAAATTAACTATCTTCTTCACAAAGGTCAAATTCAGAGCTATCATAACCGAAGAAAGTTTATAAAAAGATGCATGGCAATAAGATTTTTTAAGCGCATTGCCGTACATAAATAGTTGGAGCCGCGGTTCACCAGGCGTGACACCCGCCTGGCTGGAAGATCTTTCCTTTGCTGGGGATGAGCATGACCACTCGCTCTCTCCACACACATATTTCAATTTCCAAAAACATCTTCTTTTTTGATTTGCATTACCCTCCATATACCCTTAGCTAGATACACACGTATGTAAACGAGGCGTTATCGGTCCTGTAATGCACGTTTGGCATGAATGTATGTGATTTATCACTGCTAATATTAGTTAGTACCGCCGGACGGAAAATGCAATCTAGGAAATTCAAGATTTACTGCAAATTAGTTTACGGCCTATAACCTAATCAGTTCCATCAAATGATAACCTCATCTATAGTATTATTATAAATGGGAGACCGTATCTGCCTGCCCGCGGTATTTTCAAGGCTAAGCCACTGATTTTATAAGAACTTAACCTAAATTAAAGCAGTGGCCTGCTACGGCTTCAAAGACGTTTGTTTAGTGGTGTGACACGGCGATAGACTCACGTTGTCATGTCGGCACTTAATTATCTTCTATCGAAAAATCTCCGTATATAGGTATATGAATTTACATCAATCGTCATCTCCGTCCGTACTATGAAAATAGAAATTGTGCCGCCCGCAAATTTAAAGCGGCTTAAAAATTCGATTTGATCCTATGATTTTTTTTATTAAGTTGATTGATTTGTCGTATCCAAATCCGTCAACTTTCATTGTGAAACGATAGATGTATAGATGTCAGATACATCTATCCCTTACTAGATAAGATAAATAAAATTGACGTGTCTTTTGTAATTCCAAAATAACAGCTTTTTACTAAATGCATATTATGAAAGTATTTATGAAGAAAAATTATGTCTGTTTGTTCCCGCTAATCTCCGAAACGGCTGGACCAATTTTAACGGGACTTTAACTGGCAGGTAGCTTATGAATGGAGGAAAAAACAAGGAGTAACTTAGATAACGTACGTTTAATTTAAAAAAAATAAGGTTTCGGCGAAATAAAGTATGAAACTAAATCCACGCGGACGAAACCACGGGGCACAGCTCGTGATTGTATATAGATAGAGTCTGAGTGGAGTCGTATATCAGTTGTAGAGTTGAATGTCAGCGACAGGGTATTGCGGCCCTTTGGGTGAGCACGAACGTGGACAGAATCCAAACATAGCGCGCGTAACTGGGTTTGCCAGTTACTTAATACCCCTGTGCCATACTGTTACCAATAATATAATAATCAAACGATTATAACGACATCTGATTCAATTGTTATACTACGTAGAACTAGCTTTTATTGGTATTATGGACGATTTTGCGCGATTTTTAGTCTCACATTTCTTATGATGTTATAATCGGTGTTCACTAACGTAGCACTGTCAATCCATCTCGCATAGCAAAAATATCGCAGCCTGTTATTTCTTCAAACTATCTTCAAACGCATTTCGGGGATAACTTTAATTTCTGTTTCAATGTGTTTTAATAAGTTTTTCATTAAATACTTTAAAGGTTGAGACTGTTATATAAATGATAGCACAGGTCAAAATTCTGAGTATAAGCGCCGCGGGACGCCAATTTGACAAATAATCAAGCTACTCATTTATGTCACTCCGCCAGTCTAATTATAATGGAAATTGGTACTGGAAAAGCAAGTGTCCAAGAATACCAGCCTGGGATCATAACCTTTCAAACTGATTATCATGAAAATGATTTATTAAAATTTATGCAAATGGGAGTGAACAATTTTTTTAAAAATATATCGCTTTCTTGACTCGTGATGGAACCCATAAGATACTTAAGAGCGTCGTGTGATGGTGTGTACCAGTGCTGGGCAAGGGCCCCTCTTCCCTTGCATTTTGTAATCTAGGGCTTGATCCGCTATCTACAAAAATCAGTCCTGACTGACTGAAATCAACGCACAGCCTAAACCACTGGTAGAGACATGACGTGTGTGTGTTCTGTTGAGGTGAGGAAATTCCACCCCTAAGGTGATGAAGTGGGGGTTGAAAGTATATCTTATTTGTATGCATGCAAACCAGGCTAGTATAGTATAGATGGTATTAATGTCTCAAGACGTGTACCTATATCTAATGATCAAAGTGCAGGTCGGCTAGTTACCCGGAGGTCCCTAACCTCATTATTGGGAAATGCTATCCTTACTCGAACCCACAACCAACGGAGGTATAAACAGGTGCGGTATATGCGCAGTATATGATATCTAGGTATTTATGCTGATGGATAACGTTTGATGTCAATTGATATAAAATAAAGGTCAAAAAGATCCTAAATTACTCCTTGCAATATCAGCTATCTGCCAGTGACAGTCCCGGTCATCGGTCAAGCCATCTCAGAGATTAGCCGGAACAAACACACAGACAGACGGACAAATAGTATATACATTTTTTTTGTATGCATTTACTGAAAAACTGTTATTTTAGAATAACAAACAGACACTTGCAAACTTAAACTCAAATGCAATAATATATTTATTCGATTACAATTTTAACAAGTACTTGCAAATTGACAGAATGACATCATAATTATACAGGATTATACATGCTACCGCCATTTTTATTAACCTGTATAGATATAGATGACATATGATATGCACAGTGAAGTAAGACGTCTAATCTTAAGTGGCATCTAACATATGAGCATTCATAACAAAATCCATCGCAACAATACATATACGGCCTCAGCTTAAAAGCTACATTGTTCGCAAGAATAACCGACAAAGCGTTCACTTACCCATAATTAACCTAAGTTATTTGATAATAAGCCGCATTATGTGCTAATTACGACAATGTACGCGGCGAGACAATGTTCTTTAATACAATCACATACATAAGTATACTCGCTTCTGACCGCGACTACGTCAGCATGCAATCGTTACTTTTGTCTATTGCTAAGCTTAACCTGCGATTCGTCTTAGCGTAAAGATATAAAGATAGCTAATCTATAGCCTTACTCGATAAATGTGTTATCTAACAATGAAATATTTTTTCAAATTGGACCAGTAATATCTGGGATTCAAGAAACAAACAAACTTTTCAGCTGTATAGATTATACTGTTGCATGACAGCATTAAAAAAGTAGTTTTGGAGACAAGCGAAATAAGAGTTAAAAGTAACTTAAATGTTAACAACTTGAATGACACTAAAATTTTTACAAACGATCTTGAGGCCAAGTGAAAATGAACATTTAGTTTTATGGTACGAAACTCAAGTTCTTAATACGCGACGCTTAAAACGGTCATTGTTGGCCATCTTACTATTGGCGAAAATATAAAATTTCTAAGTTAAAATGTGTTTTGTAAATATAAGTAGAACCTTCGAGTTGCATTTCAAATAACTTAGGTAAGCTTGGAGAAGTTGAAGCATTCGGTCTTATAAAGCTGTATTCAAACCGGCGTCCCGGCGGTCACGTACCACCCGGTGGCAGTCAGAATTTTTAAAACACGGGTCGGTGCTGTCAAGTTTGCTTCATACTGGGTTGTTCAAAGTAGGAATAAAGTTGCGAATGTGTGTTTTGCAAATGGGAGATTTACCTAAAGGATAACTCTTGTGATGAAGGATTGCACAGATGTCGAAACCGACCTACTGTACGAGTGATCATGTGAAATCATATCGTACTATGCAATTTTATGTAAGAACTAAACTATAGTTGTATTTATCGACACTTGCGATGTAAATGTCGATAAATACAGTCCATGATACAGAGAAATAAAATAGAATCCAAATTAACAACTTTTCACTAAATGCACAATATATACATATACTCGTATATCTACCTACGTATATAAAAAGATAGAATATTAATTTTCTTTTCTCTTTCCGTCTGTCTGTTCCGGCTAATCTCTGAAACAGCAGTACTGGTTTTTACGGGGCTATCACTAGGAGAAAGCTGATTTTTATGAAAAAAAAATAGGCATCCTTTCCGCTTCCGCGAAATAAAGCTACTCATGGCAGTAAATATACGCGAGCGAGAAATATTAGTTTTCAAATTCGGACTTAAAAGTCTAATCAAATTTAATTGTGAATTTGTGTTTAAATTATTGAAAAAAACATCATTACTCCGAAATATACAATAATTCCACATTTTATAACATAACTTGTATTAACATCTTGAAGTTCATAACATAGCTAACTTACCCGAAAAACGTATTCCAGTGATGCATTTCTAGGAAATAGCTTCTTACAAACATCAGCGTAGGTACACGTGTATCAAATTGGTTTCTATAAAGCGTTAAAGAACGATTGTTCGTTCGTAACACAGCGATCCGAGCTAGGATTAACTCCGGAATTAGCTCTGAGAACACTCACCACGCTAATCTAATTCCAGAAACACTCTGACTGCGGGATCCGTACGTAGCTAGGTTCTCTTTAAACTGGTTTTATTGTGTTAGCAATACACACGCCAACAAGAAACATTCCCACTTGGTTCTTTAGATGAGGTTCATTCACACACACCTATTTATGCCCATGACTGTATTCCCCGAAGAGGTAGGCAGAAGAGTGTTTATTGCACACCAACATTTCGGTAGTTATGTTACATGGGGTAATAGGCGAGCCTTGCGAACAACCGGAAACTAATCCAAACTGGGATATTACAAATAAAGAACCTAATAACCCTGCTCGACCCAGGGATTGAACCCTGGACCTCGTGGTACACAGTAGCACTTACGACCACAAGTCCAAAGAGAAAGTTTATTCATATTTTCTGAAATATGTAGATGCTTTACGCCTTCTTGGATACTGGTAAGCAGAATTCTTACAATTTATTATTTTAACAAAGATGATTAGATGAGTTCATCACCGTTCAGCCCCTCAAAACATATGCAGGTTTCTTATAGATTTTTTTCTCATCGTAAGGATTGCAGTGCGATTTTATTGCATTCTAGTTAGTAAAACTCACATTGCTACGGCCCGATGAGATTGGAACACTCGTCGTTTTTTTTGCAGGCGATTACTCTACCCATGGGGCTAGCGCGGTTTTACATTACAGCAATTTCGTTAATTTTGCCGAATTGTATGTATTTGGTGTGGTGTTCCCTAAAAGGCAAAGATGGTGAGAAAAAGAAACAATCGAATACGCAGGTGATTCCTACAGACAGAAGCACGGGTTGTCCAGAATACGATTACCTAACACAGTGATAACATAAAAATTTAAACTGAAAATAACTAGGTGTAAAAATACGGAGTCGTAAATTTACCGGCGCCGGCGTCGCAATAGCAAGTCGACTGTACTGAATACCACCCCGATACATTATGAGCTGCTGATTTACCGCCGCCCGTAAATAATCGCTCTTTTCCTTCTATTCCGCACAAAATTCATATAACTCACACTAACAAAGACATCGCCATCGATAACTACTTAGTTACAACGTCTATTATACGATTATACAATGTCAGCTGAATGCCAGCTTATCAAAATTAACCAGAATTTAATGTGGCAGATAAATATCGTGTTGATTAGAACTCACTCGGTTCTGGTGACCCTTAAGTTTGTTTTTAAATTCTTACTGCGTTATGCAATTTTGTTCATGTTTGACAAAGTTTGATTGAAGACTAGTGTCCATTAGTGTTTTTCACACAAAATCGCTGAGAGACAGTGATAGATTTATACAAATCATATACATTTTGTCTCATAATCATTATCCAACTCTCATTGCATAAAATGTCATGGTAGGGCTAGAGTCTAAGAAGGCGTAACAAAAAACGATCGCGTTAGAACCTTAGGTAAGTTGCATTTAATATGTAGAAAGGTAAACCTTCCTGTTGTTCGTCCATCCTTCTCTGTGTCCTTAGTTCCGCGTCGTTACCCCGGTGCGACCCGCTCCCCAGACGGAAACAATCTACCGGGAATGGTGTGATTTAATTGTTTACCTACCTATGCGTTTGCTGGTATCAGTTATTGCAACGAAACTTTAAATTGGTATTTAGAAACGGGCGTAATGTTTAATTTTAAATTATTGATGTTAGAATGCCTATCGAACAACTGGGATCTAGTTGGAGGATAAAATTCTTAGCATTTGGCTAGAAAATCGAACTAGTTATCGAACCTCTTGGCATAGACCGAAAAGATTGCTGATTCAAATATGACTAGTTTTTTTATGTTCCTCCAAAAAACAATTTTTATCGTCATCTTGAAGTTAAGTAAGATTTACGTACAAATAATTATATCTATTATTGCTCATGGACAATGTACCTTTTGTCCGTCTGGGACTGAAAAAAACATAAAGCGGGCAAAGTCGCACGTAAAAGCTATCCATATAACATTACTCTCCTAAAAATATAAATATACATTTTAAGTGCGAATATAATATTTATACATGAAAAATCTCAGTCGCGCAGTAACATTTTTTACACTAAAGTGAAATGCGCGTAATTTATTCGAATGTCCGACCAACATTTAGTTACAAATGTCGATCGTTACGTTTGACATGTGGGGGGTGACATTTGTCCCACCATTTTATCACGGCTTTTGTGCATAATACGACATGTAAAATCATCATCAACGCAGGCCAGAAATTAAATTAATCCTACAAGATTAAATGTCCTGCATCAGCCTTTCCAAACAACGGATTTGAAACCCCTTTTATTTCGTTGTATAATCGTAATTAATATTGGGTGTTAGCAAAACACAAGCATAAAACAGCTGTTCTTAGTTTGGGTCTAGATGGCGCTGTGTGGCAATGTCTGATCATTATTTAATTACATACGTATACATATGCTCACGCCTGTATTCCCCGAAGTGGAAGGCAAAGGTGTAGTAATAACCCACTTTTTACAGAAGATGATTGAATGCCATGCCAACATGACAGATCGTGAGTCTATGTCGTATTCTCGTCATTCTACGATATAATGCTACGCATTTAGATATAAATAGAACTACTAGACTTTTCTTTATATTATTTTTTATCGACATTTGTACATTGGAACTATGTCCAATGGCTTACATTTCTCAAGTGATTAATTTGGTTTTTTTTTATTTTTAAATTGTATAATATTTTTGAAAAGAGTAATTACTGAGTTTCTTGCCAGGTTGTTCTCAGTAAAGGCAACCGTCCGAACCTGGCGGTAGCATGTATAATCCTGTAAATTGTGTCATTCTGACGATTTGAAAGTACTTTGTATATAGTCTAATCGAATAAAGATATTTTTGACTTTGATTTGACTTGACTTATCACTGCCTCAGGCACTAATTAGTAAACATTATTTGGTGCTTTCTTTAATGATTACGTAACTGACGTATACGCGATCGGCCACGACTTGACACCCCTAACTGACATTATGCCGCTTATCATCTCGTAGATGCGTGCGTCTGTGTGAGTGTGATATTTCGAACGATTTGTTCCTAGATTCCATACCTACAGCTTGTAGTAAGAATATATTTTAATCCATGCGAGTGTCAACATCGCGTGTTTGATGTCTGATTCCGCCTTTCAGTCGCACTTTCTTAAGAGTTTTACTAGTATCATATAGATTTATATATACATCTATATCTATACAGATAAATATTGTAATTCCAAAATAACAGCTTTTCACTAAATGCATATTTAAGTATACATGTTACTGACACTAAAAAACCAAGTTTAAAAAAATGTCTCTGTCTGTCTGTCCGTCTGTCTGTTTGTCTGTCTGTTTGTTCCGGGTAATCTCCGAAACGGCTGGACCGATTTTAACGAGACTTTCACTGGCAGGTAGCTGATGTTTCAAGGAGTTACTTAGACTTTAATTTATTAAAAATATTAGGGTTCCGCGACAATAAGGAAGAAACTAAATCTACGCGGGTGAAACCGCGGGTCACAGCTTGTTGAGAATAAATCCAATACGATAACAATTGCGCTACGGCCTACATTTGATCCGCTTGAATCTTCTCGTAGACTTCATTGACATTTTACTGTGTAACCTTAATCATGATCGCAACCAAAATAGACATAGTTATCATACGAGGTGGATATTCGATATGAATTCGTGGTAAATTACTGTCATGGCCTTACGAGTATATGTACTTTTTATGCCCCTTGTAGTTCAAGGTTTTCGTGTAATACATCAGTGTACACCGCGGTAATACAATGCGTCCTATCTGTGGGAGTATAAAATGTTATCACCAGTATAATATTGATACAAACACGAGTGTATCAGGTGCCCGGATAGATTGTCCCGTGTCAATCAGAGCACGGGTGACGGTACCGCTAGGGAAATACGGTAAGTGCTCTCCGCGTTCATACCCATAACTAACTTTATGGTGCGTTTACATACTCGGAGTTTCGGTCAAGTCCTTTCTGTTGAGAGCTGTGGTATTCGTGGCCGTGATTCACCGAAGATGATTGTGTGGGAACGGGTCGGGTGGTTAGTCCATCGCCGTCTCAGGCACCATAGAGAGGTGTACTCCTTTGTATTTCTTCTCAGACATGCTGGTTTAGGTTAAGCATGACAACGGGAGATCAGATGTCTAAGATTAAATTAAAAGACTTATGTAGGGTTTGACACAAGCAATCATCATAAATTTAGAGGCTTTTAAAGAGAAACCAAAAAAGTTACTACAAAATAACAGCTGTCAGCTAGAATTTTGACATTAGAGTACGGTACAATTTCATATAAGATTCCTTTCAATCTTGGAAATAATCCAATTCCATTCAGTCAATTTTGGAAATGACATAAATCAGTAACGTCACACATATTATTCCTGTGCAATTTGTATGGACAATGTCACCTTGTATGCAGACCCAGGCATCAATACTAGGGCTTAGAGCCTAGAAGTTATAACATTATGATGTCTCACGTGTGCCTACCACTTAGACTTAGCTTAGTCAGTATACTCTGAGCAAGCACTTAACACTGCGTCGATTCGCCAGATCAAACGCAGCACTGTCATATAATATCAAATGCTCGCGCGCTTGTGAAATATTTTAACATGCAGCAGGTATTTGAGTGGGAAACTGCGATTGCCGTCACATGGTAATGGTCCATTAGCTAGGGATTTGAAGTCCCACGTCCGGGTCACTATATTCATTACTAGGGACCGTCGAGACTGATATCAATCGTCTTAGAAATATCTTACAGGGATCTTGGGGCCAACTATGATCGTTCAGAGCGTATTGAGAACTTCTTTGCCTTGAAGTTAAATGTTACGGTACCAAAATGAAACCTCAAAGCTCAGAAGTTCTTAATACGCTCTGCTTAATCCGATGATGGTAGGCCCCATCTATGGTTTTACTTAGCATTAATATATTAAAAAGAGCTATGTAAATGTACTAAGGTGCGCTTCTGTGGAAATATGTGTTAATATACTTCTACCTAACGTCGCGAGAGGTTATTAATTGGTAAAGAAATTCTTTGAAATACTGAACATGTAATCATCGACTTTATATTAAAATACATGTATACTGACAAACTCTCCGGTACAGACAAATGTTCGGTAATATTATGTATAAGTAACAAAAGTTGTTTATGCTCCAGTTCTGAAGTTTTAATGAGTAGTAATGTAATAACACTCAACTTCTTGTTATATTTATAAGAATGTACACGTATAAGTAATGTGACTTTGCTCTACATTCTGTCTGTGGATATTTATGGCTTTCTTTAAGAGTTTACTTGCAGGACTTCATCAGAAAAAAATGTTACCGTGAAGTTGTGAGATGAAAAGCGAGATCAATAAAACGCAATACAGGAATATATTCCTTTTAAACAAACTCAATATATTAGAAAGCACAGATCAAAAGTTTGACGTACGTTAGGTCAAAGTCTCCTAACATGCTTTTTTCGCATTCGCGACTTTATGCGCCTTAGATTGATTTATCAAATCCGTCCTTAAGTATATATCTTAATCTATATTCTAAATTTCAGCGTAAACATACATTTTTGTTAGTTATTTAGCAGGCAACTTATCTACACGCAATGCTGCACTACTGCGCAATTATGTCCTCTTCTATAATCTTTAAATTATCCCCTCTTTGACTGAGGTTACCATTAATAACACTAACTGTTAGTGTTCTAAAGCCATAGTTACGTAGGTATCACATTAGCTATCTGCCATTGAAAGTGCCTACCCCATCGGGGAATACAGTGCAGTACTTTTTTTTAAAGTGTCATCATCTCCCTGGCCTTATCCCATATGTTTGGGGTCGACACTTGATTCAATGCGATGTGGCTGATCACCTGATTTTTATACGAAGCGACTGCCATCTGACCTACGTAACCCCTATTTCGAGGAAAATCGGCAATCTGTGTTAAACCAGTTGTCAGACTTTAACTGACTTTTGACTGTAACGATTGACAAACATGTTAAATTGGCAACCGGGGCTGACGACTTAACGTGCTCTCCGAGGCACGGAGGGAACTCTGGCAGTCACCCATCCAACTACTGGCTAGGCTTAGGGTTGCCTAACTTCGCTGATCGAATGATATGCGCAATAACAACTGTGCTACGAGTTTTTTTTGAAGTATCTTGTTTGGATACTATCCTCAAAAACATTTGAAAAAACATAGAACACTACACATTTCATCACCTCAAGCCGCTGACGGGGGAGTAAGTATGCGGAGAGAATACTTCGAGCTCAGAGCGCATACCACTCTCAACATGTAGATCATTTCCATTACATTCACATTCAACACGCATTCCAATATTGTCAGTACATCAATTTATTAAAAAAGTAACAAACAACTCTTCATAAAAAAATTTTTAGCGACCAGGCTTACATTTTTCCACTATTGGAACACTATTTATTTTCTAAATATATAAGTTTTCAAAGAAGTTGTTAATTATATATTACAGAGATAATCTTTTGTAACCTTAGCTATCTGTCGTGAAACCCCTTCAAAAAGGTCCAGTCGTTTCGGAAAATTATACTTTCAGAAGTATTTAGTAAAACGCTGATATTTGGACATTATTAACATACAAAACGTTTCATATGGTAAACCTTATTATTATAAACTTTAAAGTACATTATTAAATTCATTCAGTATAGTCATTCCCATCAACAATACCAATTACCTCCGAATAATTATGTTGTAATTTAATTACAAATTGAATGAAACCCTGTTTACACAGATGCAATGCGCTATGTTGTGCTGTAAGTGATCATTTCTCACACTTAAAAATAGTCACAAAATTATACATACATACATAATATGCCCACGTCTGTATTCCCCAAAGGGGTAGGCAGAGGCGTTGTAATAACAACACCCACTTTTCACCGAAGTTGATTAAGTGCCAACGTGACTGATTGTGAGTCTATCGCCGTCTCAGGGACATACGTCTTTGAATTACTTCTCATACATATGCAGGTTTCCTCATAAAGTTTTCCTTCATCATAAAGCATGGGGTACGAAATCACTACACATTTTTAGGAAAATTCATTGGTACAGGCCCCGTTGGAATTCGATCTTGCGTTGCTTCAGTAGCAGGGGACTGCTAAAAATATAGTACTATAATAAAATTCAAGAATTTAATTGCCATCGTTACAGGTCAGTCAGAGGCCTAAGAACTGACAACTGGTTTAATATTGTCGATTTTCTGTCAGATGGCAGTCGCTTCGTATAAAAATCAGGTGATCAGCCACATCGAGTTGAATCAAGTGACGACCCCAAATACATGGGATAAAGCCAGGGAGATGATGAATAGCCATCATCACCCTGCTTTACGTCATTGGCACACGTCTATACTTATGGTATCTATCAGTTTAATATATTTTATAAGTCAACAGTACCAAATTATTGATTATTAAACCAATTCCCCCCTTTTACAAAACATGGTTTAAACTCAGACTAAAACTATATCCATCCCTTTATAAATCCGTGTCACTGAAAGAGATGGAGCTACTTTTAAATCATCTTAGTCTGTTTTGTAATAAGAGGAATCAAGTTTTAAAGGTCAAGGCTGTAGAATAACCTTTGAATTATTAATAAAGTGAGGCTTACACTGTGGTCGGGTAAAAGAAGCCCTAATATCTTGATGTGACGACGTTGTGGTAGTCACTTTGGTGACTAAACCTCGTGACCAAACTTAGACATGCTGACAATTGCAGTAAAAAAACTCTACAAAGCAGTTTGAGTTTTACAATATGACGCGTGGCAAAACTGTACTCCGGAAAAATACGACACAGTTTCAATAATTAATTGTAATAATGAGTTGTATTGCATATCAATTGAACAGATGCGGTGGACAATCGAATATTTAAATTAATTACATTAAACATGTTAAGCGGCCTACGTTAAGCTTTAATGCATTGTATAACAGGCCAGTTATGTATATTCACTGGTGTATCATAATCATAGGAATTTGATACATAAAACTTAAAGAATAAGGTTCAATTTCGTATCTTTAAAACCGACCCTCGACGACGAATGTGACGCTGGTCCTGGCGGAGGACTAGATATACTTGGCCTCAACAAGACAGGTAGATTATGTTGATTTAGAACACAGAACCATTTTGTGACAGCTAAATTTTTTTATACTATTGAGGTTGCATACATGCGGCTCATCAGTGCCCCAAGAGTAGGTTTTGAAACATTCGAACGTCGTCGCTTGATCTAGCGTTATGCGCTTCTTTTGTATGGAGACGTAAAACTTCCTGCACTTGCCGCTTGGGGCGCTTCTTAACGTTCCCATACAAATGAGAAAAATACACAGGCGATATCGTCAACGTAAAGGGCAAACAGAACAAATAGGGCAAAACAGACAAAACACACGTATCCAGTTGGTAAACGAAGAATGATAGAGAAGAATTGAACATGTGTCCTGATAATAATATAAATTATCACCAACTGGACACACGTGTGTTCAGTATCTATTGTCTAGTTGGGGAAAAATAAATTCATAACATCAAGCTTAACCTATCGAATTCTGTGTAACCCAAACCAGTCAAAGGTCAGGACTAAGTTGAAGTACATAATGGGATCGGAAACACTCCTCGGGAGTAATCTGGATCGGATCAGCTCGGCGATTCCTTGGGGAACTTTTAATTTTATTGTCCGGATCCGGTGATAACCCGAGATGTACCGGTTCACTCCGGATTACCGGTAATCTCCACCTGATTTATGGCTAAGGAAACTCGCTGTTCCAATGATTATGTAACTGTTTTGTTGGAGCGTTTCCCTAACGACAACCCCCACCTTTTTAGAATATCATTTTCCTTAATTATTTTCATCAAGATTTTTAAATAAAATTTTATTCAACTGAGCAATTCACAATAAGGTGCTAAGCTAATTGAATAGACTGTAAAGAATTACAATGTCCTCTGAATTACCAAGTCAGCGATTTATTGAATGAGCTATAAATACTGCCTACCTACGGCTTAAAGCATTTGGGGTTAAATTACCGTACTAAAATTTCTTATTGGTACCGCTAGGATCCGAACTTACGTTGCTTGAATAGCAGGAGACTGCTCGAACCCCACGGCCACCAAGGCTCTTTGTTTGATCTATCAAACTACATATAGTCAATCAGTTACTGCACTATGGTTCATGGACAAATTATGTTCGTTCACCCAAATACACGCAACAACCAATATCGAATTAACTAAACACTAGGAACAATAGGAACAAAGTGAATTATTCAACAAACCACGTGACTGTCACAACTGCCCCCGGACGTTTTAATATTCGATAGTTGATGTGCTCAACAATAGCTTGATGAATTAGCAGACTGCAGCCACATGTCACTGTTCCCATGTTATACGTGTATACTATTATGTATATTATAAAGAAGAAAAATTTCTTTGTAACGAGTAGGCTACAAAACTACGGGGCCAATATTTAAATTATTTCACTAATATAATGATACGTTATCGCCGAGTACAGGGCCCGTCATGAGGTACTCAGTTTATGAGTCTGTCTCTGTCTATATGTATGGAGCGAGGCGAATAAGAACATGCGCAGTATCCCCACTATATTTCGCTGCGCGTTCTTTACTCGTGACGGGACTTTTAACATGAGTAGGTATATGTTAATCAAGAGTGCTCCGTAATAACATGCAGGTAAAGTCTTGAGAAAGTAGACAATAAGTAACAATACAACAATCATTTGTCGAGATGTAATTACAAGGCTGAACCAAATTTTTAAGACCTTCAGACGGAAAAATTCACGTCTCGTAAAGAGTTCCCCGTGCGTAGCCAGTAGATCCACTTAAAGTCTGTTCAAAAGTGAGAAGAGTTAAAAGAGTGGATATAGAGATGACGAATGATTGAGAAGAATTAAACATTTTGTACTGACCTTAAGTAACACCTGATAATGATGATATTACAGATATAAAGTACCTCTTTAAAGAGCCCGGCTGAACTCCAAACACCGCACAGCAGGCTGGAGGCTGTTGTTCAGCTGAAAGAACAGATGTTGTGTAAAATAAAACGAACATTCGGTACACTTTTACATAATGCACCCGGTTTTATTGACAAAGGTGTGTTTAGCCATGCATGCCAATTCATGTGAGTAAATTCACACTAGCTTTTTGTAGTTGTGGAATGTATTCGGTTTTTTGAGCGCTTATTTAGCATAACAATTACATTGTGAATGTGTAAAATAAATTCGTAGTTTTTTCAGGTTGTTATTTTCAGAACTACTGTGATACATACGTTAGTAGGTTTGGCTGAAATTTTGATTGGCATCATTAGGACAAACGCTGTAGGCACACAACATGGTGACCAAGTGGAAAGAGTTATAGTCGCCTGCAGCAAGCGACGCGAGTGAGTTCCAATCCCTGCAAGTCTGTACCAATGAGGGCTTTCATAGGTAGAGCTATGTCACACCACGCTTTACGGTGAAGGAAAAGCAGTGAGGAAACAAGTTCAAGAGAAAATTTAAAAACGCAAGTATTAGTGCCTGAGACCACCAGGTCAGAAGACCCTATACATACCTCTTTAAATAGACTCAATATCTGTAACGTTGGCACTTAACTTAACTTAATCTTCAGTATAAAGTATATGTAACCTCTGCCTACCCCTTCGGGGATCTTTCTGAGAAGGCGTGAGCCTATTTATTAATGTATTGCTACCATATTTTGATGAAATAACATCACCAATTACATCTACAGAATTGGAGGAATTAGGGCAAAGTTGGTCAAGATTTGTTGACTCAAAACATTACGAAACAAATTGAGGGCGAGCGAGTAAAGACAAACACACAATTAGGCTGGTAGTTGCTAGGCGAAGGGCTATTTGACTGTACTTTTAATTTCTACTGTTCACATTGGCTTTCCTATCCACCAAGAAACTTCATTTGGGATTGAACACCAGTGTATTGTACCGTGTTAACAAGGTTGTGAATGTTGTCACCTCCAACAATTAGGTGGTAACAGCCTTTAATGTTTCTTAAATGGTACGGGAGCCGACGCACACCGAGTGGACCATAGTCCGCCATGCGATATATAAGTTTAAGGTTTTTTTTTTTTTGTTGAAACAATAACAATACAATACGATACAAGAAATGAACTCAATATGTATAGAACGTTAACACAGCCAAGTCTCCGAGAAAAATGCTCTCAGGCGACTGGGACCACAGTCCCTGTTTCCAATTTAGTAAAGGTCCCAATCGCCTGTAACCTGACTTATGTCTACCCTTTCTGTTCAGAGAACCTTTTGCGAGGCGTAAAGATATGATGATGATTTTTGCTCTTTGTGCTATATTTCGGCCACATACAAATGTAATGTACCTATCGTGTATTGCACATTAAGAATTAGTAGAAAAATATGAATGCTACCCAAACAAAAGTAGAGAGAAAACAAGCCTCCGCTGGAACCACAAGTCGAGATTTTTCCATAACTTGAGTTCTTAATAACGGTTGTATCAATTGTATCATTCAAACTGACAGCCATTGTATCCCCGCTGAGTATCCACTAGGCTAGTCTAGCATACTGATTGAGATTTTTTTCCTCGAGATCGAGAAATATTCTTATTTCATTTTTCTTTTCTAGGCATTTCTTTTAGCGGTGTTATTCAAGCAATAATTATTCTCTGAGATAGATTTTTCATAAAATCTTCTTATGATATTCTTGTTTCTATTTTTGAAATCGAAGCTACTAAAAATGTTTTACTCATTTTTAAGCTTAATAAACATATCAAGACTGAATCCCAAAAATACTCCATATGAAATAGAATATAGAAAAAAATTACGTCTCAATTGAGATATGTACAAAATGAAGTAATTTGGGCTCCCACGCGCGCCTGATCCCCAAACAAACGAGATCCATCAAATACAATGTCACAGCGGAGTTAATCAGCTTAGTTATTTAACATTTTTATCATAAATCCGTCGCGAACATGACAGAATAAGGTTCCCGTCGGATGCGAGCTCGTCAGCATTTTTTGTTAGTCCACCATACTGATTTCCCCTGGGTCCTCATGGTTTATATTTTAATGTTCACTCACAAAAATAAATAGGCCTTTGTCTACGATTTTTAAACAGCCGTCAACATTAATTTCCGCTCGGTATGAGTTAATTTTAATGGTCGCGATAAGTTTGTAATTATGATATTAATGAGATGTTTCGTTTACAAAATAACATGACGTTATAATTTAAATATTTTGCGATGCGTTAATTTTTCCATCTCGCCAATTTTCCCTAAGCTTCCTATGATATAACCTATACATCTATATCTATACAGATAAATAAAATTGAAGTGCCTGTTTGAAATTCCAAAATAATAGCTTTCCACTAAATGCATATGAAAGTATACACGCTACTGACACTAAAAACCAGGTTTTTAATTTTTTCTCTGCTTGTCTGTCTGTCTGTCTGTTTGTTCCGGGTAATCTCTGAAAAGGCTGGACCGATTTTAACGGGACTTTCACTGGCAGGCAGCTGATGTTTCAAGGAGTAACTTAGGCTACTTTTGTTTATTAAAATATAAGGATGAAACTAAATCTACGCGGGTGAAACCGCAGGGCAAAGCTAGTATTGAATATAACAAGGACCTCTAAATTACTCCACCAATTTCCGCAAGCGATTGTTTATCTAATATAGAGCGATAAGTTAAGAAAATGCCAACAATATACAACGTCAGGAAGGAAGTGGCATGGAACTGGCTTGACGGGCCGATAGCCTGTTTCAAACAACAAAGCTTTGCTCAACTCTATAACATTCCTTTAACTGCTATTTACTGGAGGTATGTCTGTTCTCCTTTGGTGTTGAAACTGGTCTTATAAATGTCTTATTATTTGAATTATACAGGGCTATTTCTAATGTAACGGCAATCTGTTACTGGTATGTAAAGAAGGTACTTTGCAAGCAGATTTTACATATCTATATGGGACCCGACAGACGTTGTCCTGCATACCGACTGCAGCGCCATCTGCCGGGCTGATTAGTGAATCTAAACCATCCAGGGCGCCTACCAAACGCATATAATAAAAATTATTTAAATCGGTCCAGCTGTTTAGGAGGAGTTCAGTGACATACACACGTGCATTAGAATTCTATATATACATAGATAACCCCTAGGGTACTCCCGTGGAAGTACGGAGATAAAATATAGCCTATATTAATCAGTGATAATGTAGCATTGCGAAAGAATTTTTAAAATCGGTCCAGTATTTTTCGAACCAATTCGTTGCAAACATACTTATATACCTCTTTATAATATTAAGTATAAATGAGATTAAAAGATAGAACTTCTATCCGCATTGCATTTTGGTTGTGATTTGAACCACTAACCGCAAAATTAGCAGCGAGCTTCCGATTTTAAAAACCAACCATCACAATTCTCAAGCTCGCAAGCACATTGGGCTCTCCACTGGCATTCAATTACATTCCTACTTGAGTATATATGTGTGTGTAGTATGTACACAGGCTATGTACATAGTCACATACGTAGTGTACATAGTGTCGCAGCCAAAGTAAACCTCTAGAGGGAACACGAGCAAAGTGCAGTGTGACTGTTGTACTTGCGGGGAGACTGCGTAAGAACTACTCACCCCTAAGAACTATATTCATAACCATATTTATATAATTGAAGATAGTTTTGACACCATAACATTAAAGAATAGAGAACAAAGTAGGATACCAGTTTGTTATGAATTCAATTTAAAACTACTCGACTGATTAAAAAATGGATTTACATTAAACACAAAAAAAAAATCTGTCTGTCTCATCGTTCATTCCAGTTAATTTTTAAAACGGCTGGACCAATTTTAACGGGACTATTACTGGCAGATAGCTGATGTTACAACAAGTGACATAGGCAAACATCAGGGGCGTGCATTGGATTTTCAGAGGGGTAGGCATAAACAATAAGTAGGTAGGTTGGCAGGTTAACTACAAACCTATGTGACGCGCCGTAGGTACATACGTCTTGGTAAAGATACACATACGAAAATAAACACACACACACGACACGAGTGTATTCAGTGATCACAAATTGTAACTTCTGCTTACCTGCTTATATGCAATGCACGCCACTGGCAAACATAGGATTCTAAAACCACCCATGACATTAAGTATACGTGGCTGAAACCGCGGGGCACAACTAGTATACCATAAAATTGCGTGCTCAGTTTCGTGTGAATCTTATTCGGATCGTGATTTCTATATAGCACTCCTACAAGCTCTATCGTAGTGAATGATATGACGTTAAATTGCATGTACCTCGAAGAGGCATCCACAATGTGGTATCAATTACCTTCGTTGTAAATCGAGTTCGAGTGTGTGTTGGTATCATTCTCGTATTTATTTATCTCAAACTATCACCAGCTGCTGATCCTTCTGTTCGTAGCATGAGGGATACATAGAAACACTCACCCGTTATCTTTTTTTCTCATTCACGGGTTCCCTTCACAAAACCTTAGCGTTTCATTCGTATCGCAAACGAACAAACGACAACATTTGTGGATACAAATACAATTACTGGAGCCAGATCTGCCCGAAGCATGCCTGACGCGGCAGCATTCTCCGTACAAACTGAATTTGCAATATTTTCTATATATGCAGGAGCCAAATTCTTGGAATCAAATCAAAGTTGAGCGAGATTCCGGAGTTTCCGCCCCTCGAGATCCTACTGTTTGCAAGACCGTGATTCATCTTTTCACAACCAGAAATTGTGTTTACTATTTTTATAGTAGGTTCCTTTAAATTCTACGAGTCGGTCGGTAGCGCCGTTTGACTTCGGCCCCGTCCCAGACCGCTGGAAATATTGAATTTTATATAAACTTAAGCCGAAACTTGGTTCGACTTCAGAATTCCACTTATGAAATTGCTTTTCATTTAAGAACGCGACCCAAATTCTTACCTGCGTACGTTGTATAGAGTATGCTTAAGAATACACGTTCATTTCAGAAAAAACAATGGATTTGCATTACAAAAGCTCCGTGGCTGCATCCTAATGAACGGTAATTGTTTAAATCCACAAGAGTAGGGGTGCGGAGTGGCGCGCACAAGAACTAACAAACAGTTAATTACATTATATACACACGCTCTTTTTATCACAATGTCGGCGATGCAAATGTAGCGTACAAAGCCCTGTATAACCCACAGACCTGGTTCAACTTTACATAACTAATTCAATTGTTACGTGTTTGAAAAAGTTGTCGAGCGTTTCTTGTTACGAAACATATACTTTAGTTTTCAAAGTAAAAAAAATTATGTGCTTGTGGTCTGCAAAGAGTAACTGCAAAACTAAGAGCTTTATTACGAACCTATTATGATGGCTAGATTGACTGACTAGAGTTCGGTACGGGTTTAAGCTTTGTAGAAAATCCTAGAGGATCTAAAATGAAAATGATTTATTCAGTTTACGCTGGTAAGGCACTTATGAACGTCGAAGAATTGACCACCGTTTCGGAACTTACCTTCTGAGAAGAACCGGCAAGACACTCAGCTGGCGTCATGTACGAAATGTACATAATTATAATTTACAATAAAATTAGTATAAAATAAAAATATTGGTATGATTTTTGACCGCATGACATACATAGTTTCTAAATTCTTTTTCTTCCATCCTTTCACCTTTGTGTTCGTAATATTCCTCTCCATTTTGATAATTTAGAAAATAAAATATCCAAAAAGGTAACTTCCGTCTTTCTCAATAAAATAAGTAGAAGTAGTTTTCTTTGGGGTGATTCGTAAAAGGAAGATTGGTAGGATCCTTCCTAACATCAATAAGTCATTCTATTCTTATGAAAATTATTACAAATGGAGCGAAACTGATGCTTGTACAAACTCCATCCGATTCCTTCCGCATCACTGGCCGCTGAGCCACAATACAAAGAGGTGACAGAAAGGCGACTTCCGACATCGATCAAGACTCGTAGCCCGTAGCATGATCTCGCTGTAGCAGCGTTTCTCCAATCGCTACATAGATGGCGCTACTCGCTAACAATTGCGAAGTTTGAGAACCTAAATCGCGCAATAAGAGTTTGCGAGCGCATTGCAGAATAGATACAAGTTTCCAACCAGAACAGTAAGAGCCGCGGTTCACCAAGCATGACACCCGCCTGGCTGGAAGATCTTCCCTTTGCTGGGGATGAGCATGGTCACTAGCTCTCACTACATCGGTTTCGAAATAATTTTGAGAAAATCTAAGCTTTTAAGTATTAGGGATAGGGAGACAGCGTTGAGAGTGGTATGAATAATTACTGCGTTTGTCTTAATAAGTTAACTTTTAACGAAAAATCTATTTAATCTTCAAGATATGAGAAGTGAGTTAATGTTTTCGTTTCCTTACGAAAAACATAGATAACCGGTATATTATACCTTAAACATTTATCGTTTTCGGGGCACTCAGAGACTTACGCAATTTTGAAAGCAGTCATTTGTTTCATGTTTAATGAATCAAAATCTCGTTAAAATCGCAATAGTGTCGTTCTCCTGTGCTTGTCACTTCCAATTATGTAGGGAGATCTAGCAAATATTTTAGAAGGTACCTTATTTACGCCTATGTACGCCTGTAACCAAAAATCTATGGAGGCTGGGCTTCTGTAGGTATTTATTATATGTTAGAGTTTTACAAATGTATCCGTCTAACGCGCTGTGTAAACCTTCCCCCAATCTTACCATGAAGAGGGAAACATGATAGATTTCCACAAACTTATGAGATTTCATAGTGAAAGTTATGGGAAATCTTGCTCACAATAACTTAATTATGTTTTGAGAGGCTCATTTTTTGCCCGAGGTTTCCTTGCTATTTATGAGGGGGAAAGTAGCCTTGGCATTAGAGTTATATATATACCTATAGAGTATATGTCCTCATCAATAAGTAATACAAGTTGACTATATTTGTTGAAAATAGTTTTGCCTGCGCATCAACCTTATAATTGACTAGCTGTGCCCCGCGGTTTCACCCGCGTAAATTTAGTTTATCCTTATTGTCGCGGAACCCTTATATTTTTGATAAATAAAAGTAGCCTAAGTTACTCCTTGAAACATCAGCTATCTAAAAGTCCCGTTGAAATCCGTCCAGCCGTTTCAGAGATTACCCGGAACAAACAGACAGACAGACAGAGAAAAAAATTATAACTTGGTTTTTTAGTGTCGGTAGCGTGTATACTTTCAGATGCATTTAGTGAAAAACTGTTACTTTGGATTTACAAACAAACACTTCAATTTATTTATCTGTATAGATTTTAAAAGATTTTCAGATATGTGGTTGAATTTTGAAGAAGGCTTAGATTTTTCTCTGTATTTTATCTACACATATTATTAAATCTACACTTCTATTATAAAGAGCAAAGCTTTGTATTTTTGTGTGTATGTTTGTAATTATAAACTCAAAAATGTCAGTGCCGATTTCGAAAATTCTTTCCCCTTAAAAAACCTACATTCACCCTGAGTAACATAGGCTATATTTTATCTCCATGCTCTAACGGGAACGGGAACTACGCGGGTGAAACCGCGTGACGTCCGCTAGTTCTTTAGATTTGTTCAAATCTAAAAATATGTTATAAATATACGGTGATGTACCAATGTGAGTGTATGCAATATTGCACAATGCACTATCATAATGTATTCACACACGGCGCTAAAATCAAGGCTGACAGACAAAAGCGAGTAATTTGCGACGTAGGCCTAAGGCTTACCCGTTATTACACCTGAATATAACATCACAGAGCGTGTCCGGACACCGGACGGAGCCGGACAAACCCGGACACCGTCACCCTGCCGAATGAGTAATTAGATTTTATCCGCTCTGATGAAGCACGAATTAGCTTTGCGTCATTCGAATCGACTGGCCCAGTGTCCATGTGACCACTAATTAGACGGACCTCTCTATAGGTGCCTCATGGGATTACCTCGTTAGTGTTACATCACCGACGAGTTTTGGTTCATATCAGCACCCCAAGGTTTTGACGCGTGTTCACGTTGATGATTTCGTTTGCATTTGACTGTGGCTGGAATCTGCATTCTTTGGAAATCAACCACGACACACCTCCGAAAAAGTACCAATATATTTAAAACTACACCAATGCGCAAACGAAAAACTCCACGTTAAAGTTGTCTAAAGAAAACTTTACTCAGAGTACCAGTATCACAAGAGACGCTAGCGAGTATAGATGATAAAAACAGTGAACGTTTTTGTATACTCGCTAGCGTCACCGACAATATTTGTATAAGATATATCAGTTTTTCGCGTCATCGCTAGGATAGGTTAAATATTCGGCGCAAGCTCTAGCGAGTATAGATTAGAAAAACGGTAGCATACTCGTGATAGGGGTGTGCAGTTGTATAAACTTTTCGCTTTGCCAATTTATTATCGAACTGATCAGATCAGAGCTATAGGACGTTATTAAAAAAACATTGCTAGTTTTTCGTAGAATCCTATCTAACCTTACCCAAGAAACTAAATAACCAACAAGAAGCAACCGAATTCTAACTTAGATCCCCGTGAAACGAGAGCCAGCGAATTAAAAGTTGGTAACAGGAGTGCGAATTAGAGGTGCGACTCACATGTCCGACCGGGGCGGCTGCAGGCTGCAGTGTCCGGATACCCGGACTGTCCGGACGGTACCGTAACTCGTTCCGGTGGTGCATTCGGAATAAAATTAAACATACACGCCAACTACGTTGCTCCGGAAATTTGAGAATGTTGAGTTAGGTCCTTGGGCGCACTGAGAGGGAAATGTCGTTTATCTATACAGATAAATAAAATTTAAGTGTCTGTTTGTAAATCCAAAATAACAGCTTTTCATTAAGTGCATATGAAAGTATACACGCTACTGACACTAAAAAACCAAGTTAATTTTTTTTTACTAATAATTAAAAATATTATGGTTCCGCGACAATACGGATGAAACTAAATCTGCGCGGGGCACTCAATCGAATGTTATGAAACGTCAACTCAAATACATGCATGATTTCTCTTCAAAGCAGATTGACACATGAAAAATAATGAATATGTTGTAGATTTGAGAAATCATTGCGTTGGTAGTCGATTCTCCTAATGGGTATAAAATAGCAAAAATTGTAAAGCCTAAACCCGCTACAAGATTAAAAATTGCAATTGAATCGAAAGCGTAATCATCATCTTCCTGGCCTTATCCCATACATTGTTGGGATCGGCACTCGATTCAACCCGATGTGGCTGATCACCTGATTTTATACGAAGTGACTGCCATCTGACCTTCGCAACCCCATTTAGGAGGAAAATTTGTGATCTGGGTTAAACCAGTTGTCAGATTATTTTTAGGCCTCCGACTGACCTGTAACGATTGCCAAAGATGTTAAATTGGCAACCCTTGTAAACCCTTGGCAAATTGTAAAATCGAAAGCGTAATATGGAACGTATTTATTGTGTAACCAGCCTTAGTTTTATTTGTAAAATGGTATGCTGGCGTAAATGTAATAGTATCTAATTTTAAATTTCTTCCGTAAGTTTGCTCCATGTACCTATAGGAAACGGAACTTATTTCTAAAAGTGGTTTCGTTTTGCTTGTGATACTTTGATATATACACAGTAATACCTTACTACCTACATACCGTGCTGGAGTTACTTGAGGAATTAATAATGGATTTTCACATTACACTACTCAGTGTTTCTCAAAGTAGGCGATAACGTCCCCTTGTAGCCTGGAGGCCTAGAGGGCGCTACAAAATAACAGATTTTCAAAGTGGGTGTTAGACGAAATAAGTTTGGGAACCTCTGCACTACATAGTGTAGGTTCTGGAGCCCTACCATGACTTCTTATTGCTATGATAGTTTAACTCTTATTATGAGACAGACATATATGACGTGTATAAATCTGTCACTGTCACACAGTGGAACTATGATGGCAACAAGGCTTATGGTTAGGCCCCTGAGCTTATGTTAAAAGCACGACCACGCAAACACGCCTGGGAAAAATGTTGAAGCATTTATGTGACAGCAATACTATCTATCCAGATTTACAACGGAAAGGGAATCCACTTCAATAAATCATTTGTATAATTTAGCAATTACGAATGGCACGCTTCGACTATTATTCATTCGCGGATTAGTAATTAACAATAACAAATGATAGTGGTCGCGACCAGGGAACCTTAGGGATGCTCCACATTTATCGACAATGAAACAACCGTACCTAAACCGATTTGAAGATTAATCTAATAACTGTAAATGATAAAATAAAATGATGACGACGAAGGATCTCCGAAGAAGTAGCCAGAAGTGTTACAACATCCACTTATAAACGAAGATGTGACGTCGAGCGCAGTGATTGTTTCAGGCAAGATGTCTGTGATTTTAATTCTTTTATTAATATGTATTTTCCTCTAAAAATATTTCACATTACAGATTACATATTGTTGTATTTTATATTTGTATTTATGGATAAATTAATTATTATTACAATTATTTTATTAACAGATGGTGTCGGGTGAGTCTGGTCCATCGCTATCTCAGGTAGGTACTCTACTTTAAATACGTTTTTGAATTTCTTCTCAGAGGTCTGAGAATAAAACGTAGTGAGGAAACCTGCATAAATGTGCATGTGTATGTTATGTAGGTAATTCCAAAAAAAAATGTTTTCCGAAATTGCAACCTCCAAGAAGTGCACCTTCTTGGAAGGGGGGATGAATTGTCTGTGAAACTTTTTAATCCTTAGGTCGAATACCACGCAGGCGAAATCGCGGGTGGATAGATTAGTAATAGTAGTTGTTGTGCAATAATCTGCAGAATACAATAGAGGCAGTGTAAACCATAATGTTATTCTAAAATCCGGTAGCGTGCGATCAATGCGAATGATTAACACGCCACATTAGCCGGCATAACCCGGTGTCACATTACCTTAATTGCTAAACCATTGACAGGATTGGCGCTATTTCGTGTGTTAGGCACGCTCGTTCCAGCTCACACCAACAAACAGTTTAATAATTCGTTTGTGTTATGAAAAAAGTACCACACCGAAGTAGAACCGTTAAGCAGTCAAGAGCGCCAATTATGGTAGTTTAAGCAGCGCGTATTAAGAACTTCTTAGCCTTGTCGCTTAATTTTACGGTACCAAAACGAAACTTCAAAGCTCAGAAGTTCTGAATAAGAAGACTAGACTAAACTCGGAATGAAACTAGGTCCATCCTTTTTTAGATCCGTATCACAGAGAGAGATGGAACTACTTCTAAACCAAAGACTATAATTTTTTATATATATTTTTTTTAATTTGCAATGATGGGTTAGAGGTTAGACTACGAATTCTCTGTAATCATTTGACACAATAATACACCGTGAAGTAAGAACGACAATACGCAACTGACAGGTGACATGACATTAACCTCAAAATACGCAGTTTGTCTTTTGTGAAAGTACCCACATAGATAATAGTTTCAAAAGCAGTAATAAACACGGAGCTGCACTTGAATGTAACCAAATAATTTAACAGTGGAATACCTAGCGCATTTTGGTAAATTGCATGAATTTGCAATTCTGTGTTGGACATTTTGCACACGTATCTATCTACCAAAGTTGGATATCACACAGCCAAGGATAGCGACCAACGCACTTGGTGGAAATCTAATTTAAATACCAACTCCTGTTCAAGGCGAAACGCTATCGCTTCATTACCAATGCCGTGGTACAAAACAGAATTTATAAGGAAGCTTACGGTTTCATATGAGCACTCTCAAACTGATGATTGTTCCGACCGATTTCGGCCACAGCGACCACTTTGACCCCTATTCGGATAAATGGCGCTGATCTAACATGGCTTATGTAGGCCATCTTCGCGGCGAAACTCCGTGCACACTGAAGGCACGTAACTATGATATCTCATAATTATACGAGCCGTGGTGGCCGTGGGCTGTGAGCAAGTTCGAATCCCAGCGGTTTGTTCCAATGAATTGTCCTAAAAACTTAAGTGCAGTAATTTCATCCCACGTGTTTTACGGTGAAGGAAAATATCGTGAAGAAACCTGCATATGTCAGAGAAGTAATTCAAAGATGTATCTAGTGCTTTTAAGACGGCGATGGACTCCCCCTCTATCACGTGGCACTTAATGCTCTTCGGGGAAATGCGGGTGTTGTTATTACAGCACCACTGCTTTCCTCTTCGGGGACACTTCTGGGATGGTGTGAGTGTATTTCATAATTATATGTTATGGCATCAGGTGGTCGAGTCTTTAGCTGCTCGCGTTTCGTATCAAGGTCAGCTTTGCTGAACTTCTATCTTGCGCACTTGGTTGCTCACAATCCTACGCCATTCTGGCCTCTGTTCTGACAAACGTTCCGAAAAAGAGGGTTCTCTGTTGCATCTCTACATGTGTCGCTTTTGAAATTCTTGTACCGAAGGTGGGCACCGCCAAATACTCGCAAACTAACACACAAACAATTATATCCCCATATCCTCATAACTGTAAAATAGATTATATCGTGAGGAAACCTGCATATGTCTGAGAAATAATTCAAAGACGTATGTATAGTGCCTGAGACGGCAATGGACTCACCCTCTGTCACGTTGGCACTTAATCATATTCGGTGAAATGTGGGTGTTGAAAATTACAACACCTCTGCCTACCCCTTCGGGGAATACAGGCGTGAGCATATGTATGTAGATTATATGTACGATCAACCTAAGTAATATTATAAATTCTGTATCAAATCGCGGAATCAATTTCTCCCAAATTTTTTTGATGCAGCATTTACCAATAAAGTATCCCTATTTTGAACAATCCCCGAACTTAAATTCCCTCGCCTAGACTTTTCAACTTAATTCTGCATTCAATGACATCAGTCTATAAGGTACAATGTCGCCTATTACAAGGAGAATGTTTAACCTGAGATCACAACAGTCAGAATTGTAAAAAAGTTAAAGCATGCAGTAACCATTATCGTATTGCAGCAACACCTACCGAATTCTGCCTGCGTCATGCACCAGTGTAACCAGACCCCACTAGTTTCTAGATTCTTCAGCATTTCAGCAAGTTAAAAGAGTAAAAGGTAGGGCTCCTTGTAAACTGGATAAATAACTGCATATTGCATGTGGAACTTGGTGTAGAGGTCGTAACCACAAATGAAAATTAAATTGACACCAGATGCAGCAAGAACGCCTTTAGGACTCTTCGGATATATTGAAACAAGATGCATTTAAACATAGCAGCTTGGTAAGGAATCTAACAAAAATTATGATTAGTGCGAGTATTTACACCAAACTAAGAAATGTGAGTTATTTCTTTAATTTATTAATATTCATTTATATTTTCTGAATATTATTGTCAAGATTAATTCCAAATATAAACAATGTGTAATTTTGGTCAATGTCAATCCATCGCTCGTGGCACAGTTGCTATTGCGCATATCATTCGATCAGCGAAGTTAAGCAACCATACGCCTAGCCAGTGGTTGGATGGGTGACCGCCCGAGTTCCCTCCGTGGCTCGGAGAGCACGTTAAGCTGTCGGTCCCGGCTGCCAATGTAACATCTTTGGCAATCGTTACAGGTCAGTCGGAGGCCTAAAAATAATCTGACAACTGGTTTAACCCAAATCACAGATTTTCCTCCTAAACGGGGTTGCGAAGGTCAGATGGCAGTCGCTTCGTATAAAAATCAGGTGATAAGCCACGTCGGGTTGAATCAAATGCCGACACCAACAATGTATGGGATAAAGCCAGGGAGATGATGATGTCAATCCATCGCTCAAGTCGTTTCTGAGATACGCGAAATAAATGTTTTAGACTGATATTTAGGAATTACTCGTTTCATATGAAGTATTTAATAGGACTCATGATGATACCATTATAAGTACTACAAGTATTGAGTTATAAAAATTAATACACAACCATCGGCCAATGGACACGAAACAAGGATTTTCCATAGCTACACTATTCTATAGGTTTTTCTTCGGCTGAAAATTATTGTACAGTTTTACTATAGTTTATCGTTTCAATCGTTATAACCATTTAACGACATATGCTGTTTCATTAACCATTTCACTGTACAATAACAGTTTCTTCACGTGCTGGCATAAAAAAATTCAATCATCAATTCACTTATATACGGCAAGAACTATCAAGTTACTATCGTAAGCATGACTCATGCCGAGCCGGGTCCGAGCCGAGATTTTGCCTTAGCTTAGGCCGTTGTCGTTGCTTGGACGTCACTCAGGTGCCGCTGGGTATAGCGTCCATGTCCATTATAAATATATGTCATACTAGCGACCTGCCTCGGCTTCGCACGGGTGCAATGTAGATACTAATTATTAAAAAACTAATGATACTTGAAAATTCAAGAAAAATCTAATCAAATATCTAACTCCTAAACTAAAACAATCGCTGATCACACCTACATGGGGGTGATTCGGTTATCCCATAGCATAAAGCATCTCCATTTTCCTTTTAGACGTCTATGAGTGGACCAACATCCTCTTGAATCACTGTACCTATCGGTGAACACTGCATTAAAATCAGTTGTAAAGATTAGTTAGCCTTGCTGAACGTCGTCATCCCTAAATACGTTTCAGCTGCCGTCGTAAAAGTGTTAAGAGGTCTCCGAATCGCTCCGAAGAGAAACTTTATATCATAACGATCGTATCATCTATCGTTGTATATCGTTTAAGCTATGCTTAAGGTGAAACTGTGTATATCCAAGGGAGTTACGTAATACAGGAACAAGTCTGATTTCATGGAAAATGGTAGCGTGTGCCTACGTTATTATTAACGAATGTACGGGTACTAATAAATAGCGCTATTGTACCTATTTCCCTGACATAACCGTTAAAGTATAAATAACTTAATTCACCTTTACTGGCAAGCCTGAAATAGTAATGTCAGAGGTAATCTCGCGACGTGATTGTGGCTTGTTAAAAGCGTGCACTAAACTCAGTTTATATAGCTCGTATAAAAATACAGCTTTTATAGCTGATTTAGATGCATCCAGCTACGTACTGACCTCAATAGGTAGCGCACTGATTGACTTATTATGTTTTATAATGTTTTACAGTTAGTTATTACTTTAGTTAATTTAATACCTCTCTCTCGAGGACATTCACATAGGACTCACCTCAACTACTCAACTCAACATAAATGTAGTTGAATTTGTTTTAGATTAAAACTCTAGAGATGGGTTATGTAAATCAACAAGATTTCGGTGTATATACACTTACATATACTATCTATTGGCACAGACAGGACAGGACCCGCAATGACCTAATTATCACTTTGCAGGCAATTATGAAGACCATATCTGCCACTCATCACATCAAAGTGTTTAGACTCGATATGTTTTATAAAAGCGCTCTGTTAGTTTTTACTTTTTAAAACTTACAGTTACCTACGTTCGACTTGAAACTATTATATTATAAATACTAAGTTATGCTCAGCCATTCACGCACCTACTCAATTGCATGGGTGTCTTCTGTCCCACTCAATTCCTTATAAATATGATGAGATTTACCTTACAGTTCATCGAACATTTTCTTTTAAAATAACTAAAAATAACAATTGTAAGCACATTTTTTTGAACATGGATTTGAAATATTTGACGAAATTCGTTTCAATATGAAGTATTTAATGTGATCGTTTATGTATAAATATAGGTGGCAAAATGTGGAGCGTGTTTGAAGTACGCTCAGCTGTTTCAACTCCAGTGTTCGCTGCATGAGCTATTCTGTGCATATGGAGTGCTGCCCGGGGGGAAATCTCTCCCAGATATTGTTTTGAAATGGCTCATTTTAGAGTTTGCAGCCCCCTTGGGATTATATTAGTATCATGTTAGCACATATTTTTCCAGGATACGATGGAGTAGACATAAAGTTCAAAATGGTATTTAATATAGGACGAACTGTACATAAATGTGTTTACATTCATTGCACAAAATGTATTACATGCATTATTTTATTGTTATTCCACTCTAGACCTTGACTAAGGTCTGGGACCCAACTCTACTGCAATGATACTTCAGCTGTGTGACAGTGACAGATGTATACACGTCATATACATCTGTCTCGTAATATGAGTCAAACTATCGTGGCAAAAAGAGCTCATGGTACTACTGTTACACAGACTTTGTTTCGCTTCATAATCCTGCTAAATTAATAAATCTCTTTAAAATAAAAATAAAAAGAATGAACCACTCTATTAGGATTAATTGGTAATCCATTGGGCGTTGGTATTCAATTTTTTTTGGAATTCAAAAAACGTTCCAAACATTTTAATTGATTGAGATCGTCCCGCGCCAAGCTTCGTTCAGCAGCACACAGTACACACCAAATCAAATATCCGACTTTTAATACAAATTGATTCGCCGAATTTGTAAACCATTCGAGTTTATCTAGAGCCCCGTCACGTTTGTGCGTTTTGTGAATCAACTCGGTAAACATTCAAATTGTTTGCTGAATTGCTAGATGCCGAATCGTGGAGCAATTACATGATGTTAACTACCTATGTACATTTGCTGGTAAAAAAATACTGGCCAGTATTTGGACTCACCAGTTCAAACAATTGGTCACCTCACTACTATTTTTTTACACATCATTTGAGGTTACTCGTATTTATGTACGTGGTTCAGCTTTTATCTGTGACTGTGTCATTCTAAAATAATTATTAAATAAAATTGTAATTAGACCCTAGCAAAATTCTAAATTTCTAGGGCTTGCTTGACTTTATGTTGTACCATTGTGTACCAGACCATCACAAAATAAGATGTAACTCCAAATACTTCTGCAATCCTGACACAAAACTTAAGCTGCCGTGTCTATCTGCACCACCCAAAAGTTGACTGGTGGACAATGCCTATGATAATCCCTTGTGCTAGTTGTGATGCAGGAATGTTTTTAAATAAAATAAATTGGCAAAAAAGAGTAGAAATCAGTATACGACTTTCATATCATGTGGATACGAAACGAAATCCACTCTCACTATTATCTATATTATTATCTATCCACATAACATTCAATAAGGCTCATACCAGCAGATTCCTTAAGATCTTATTTCCATTTAAATCTGTGAGCGAGATCACGATCTAGTTATCATATTTCCAGGCCGTTTGTCCCGAGACGTATGGACATGATTAAGGCACGTTATTGTGTCTTCAGCTGTATTTCAGCCGGTTTGGAACTTAGCCAGAATTATGACATATTACTATAGCGTCAGTCCATTACATGCTTTATGTAAGGACGTCTACAAATTATCACGTTATCTATAGGCTTTTAGATCTTATTATGACCGGAATAGTGGATGAAACTTAAACAATATTACCCTAAGCATCACATACTCCTCCAAAATCATTCTAAATTATTCAGTTTAATCCCTAGTAGAAGAACTGACCACTGATTCGGATACTAGCCTTCCGAGAAGTACCAGTAAGAAACTCAGCTGGCATCTTGTACATTTCATTGCAATATAAATAACATTCGCGAAACAACTACTTTTCATTTTAAGTTTTTAGTAAGGTATATGAAAGTAAATAGTTCAAAATTCGTGCTTTTCCGACACCGAAAATACGTTTAAACTCCAATTTGGCATGTCGCACTAGTTAACAAGTTTGTCGTCCCAAACTAAGGGGTGCTAAGGGGCAAGCGAGGTGTCAAGAAGTTAATAGGTCGAGTCTTCAAATTTGCACAGTGCTCCGAGATCGGCTCCAATATTCATCCTTGTTTGTCTAGCTAGACCGGCGTGTGAGCACTCCGCTCACTTCGGCCTGTCGAGTATTGCGACTCCCAAATATGGACTTGACTACAGAGTAACTATAGAATATCGGTCTTGTGTATTTGCGGGCAATGGTAAGCCCTTGCAACGCGAATAGTATCACTACTATAAAAATTATGGATTAGGTTTTAAGATTTGATATTCGTTAGCTCTTTTTCTCGAAAATACAAAACTTGACAAACGAAGTTTGAGTATGTTTTTCTTCTTAATGAACAAAAATATTCGTTCGTTAAATAATTGAATTAAAGAAGATATAGAATATTTGAAGGTATAAGAACCGTGTTAGAAACTTTGCGAATTTTCTATGAGTAAGAGAAAAATATGATCATTCGAATTTCGTAACCAAAGCATATGGGATTGTAAAACTCAGATAGCAGTCGCTTCGTATAAAAATCAGGTGACCAGCCATAATAGGTACCTGCTTACCTACATTCATACGCCGACCTCTACATTGTTTGGTATAAAGTTATAGCGATGTTATATCTAAACATAAAATAAGCATATCACATCTAATGACATTGATATATGTCTACGAAACAAATCCGGCACACAGGCGGGGTGAATTAGAATATTTAGAACGCAAATTGCGTTAGAACACCTTTCGTTGCTCGCGAGCTCCGCTTGCAGACAATCAAATTAACATCCCTATTTAGCGGGAAACACCCGCTACAATCCGAGTCTTGACGCTTTTAACTAAAGTGATCTTGCGGGCTTAATGGCTCGTTAGTCAATTAAAATTTAATATTAAATATAAAGAGTATACTTCGCAGGTATTTCTTTCCTAAATCTACTGTATCGTGCATAGCTACTCAATGTAAACAATGTTGGCACTTGGATAGAGGAAATTTGGTGGATAGGTAAGTACTTAACTACCTAAGCTTACCTAGCGAGTCATTCCAAGTTGCTCCATGAATAAAATCCGCTATGTTTAGCGCTTGCGGTCTATCTATAGCCAAATCTATCTTTGAATCCATTTGGATTCAAATATATTATATAAAGCATTTATATTTATATTATATAATTTATATTTTATTTATACTTATTTAAGTAGCTATAAGAATGATAAGTAGGTACTTACTACACGTGCGACGAAGTACTTACATCTGCCAATTAAAAGCCTACAAAAGTCAAAGGTTACAGCGTTACGAGTCACTAGGTAGGTACGGTAAGTTACTAGGTCATATAAAGATATAGTTGACAGCACATTCTCATAAAAATAACCAATACAGACAAAAAAACAACAAGTATCAAGACAGGTCGGTGCGCATAAACGACAAAGTGGCCACTGCAATCTCGATCAGTGTCACATAACTTTAAAACTGCGGCTTCCGACGGACGGAGTCGGGACGTTTAGATTTGATTAAAACTTAATCTCTATCTAGAGATTCATTGCTTCATTGTAGGTGCAAAAAGTCGGGATGATCAAACGGGTCCAGGAGCAAAAAGTGTAATTTTGCATAGCATCCTATGCAAAATTACTATCATACAATTATCATCATAATAAAATAATATCGACATATCTGTTCCTTTTGTTTCACCGTAGTTGAAAAAAATTACGGATATCTTTTCGTGTACGATTCAAAAACGTACCGGCCAAAAATAACCTTTTTTTTTTTAATTAAAAAGTGTCCGTCTCAATTTCATAGGTGGCTTTATTTCGAGGATTTCTGTAAAAATCGGTCCAGCCGTTTCAAAGATTAGCCGGAACAAACAGACTGAAAGAGATTATTTTTATGTGAGTAAGTAAATACCTTAAGAATATCTACATATGCAGCGATAGTCAAGCTGCCCTCAACGCGCTAGGCTCCTTTGAAATGAACTCTGCCCTTACTGCGGAGTGCGCACATCTGCTAAATAGATGTGGAACGCGCAACACAGTAAGATTAGTATGGGTTCCAGGGCACATGGGAGTAGACGGAAATGAATGTGCAGACAGCCTCGCAAGAGAAGGAGCCATGAAGAATTTCATTGGGCCCGAACCATCTGTAGGCCTTCCTTATGGAGCCTACAAGAGTGCATTGCACAAGTATCCGAAGGATCAGCACAACATAGAATGGAGCGCCAATACTGGACTACGACATTCGAAGCAGTTCATAGGCACTTGGGGTGAGAGCCAAAGCAGAAAGCTATTACAGCTGAAGAGATGTCAGCTTAGGCAACTCACAGGGGCACTACCAGGTCATTATGGGACAAAAGAACATCTTCATAAGATGAACCTATCTAATGATGTGGTATGTAGGTACTGTCAATCAGAAGCCGAAACCATGAGTCACCTAATATGCAATTGCGATGCACTGGCCAAATGGCGAATGGACCTACTGGGTAAGGCGTATCCGAAACCAGAGGACTATAAGCTCTTCCCCATGGGCAAGATCTGCCGGCTTGTTCAGGGAGTGTTTGAGGAGTCAGGTACGTAGAGCATAAGGGCAAGGGCGGCACAAAAGATCCCAAGGGTCGACGTGCTTCCGGGCAACCGGACCCAATAATGCCACAACAAGATAAGATAAGATAAGTAAATACCTTATATATTTTCATGTACATTTAGTGAAAAGTTGTTCATTTGGAATAACATAAAGACAAATAATTAAGATGTATCATATAATGGAGTATAGAGTAATGGCGTATTAAGAACTTCCGAGCTTTGAAGATTTATTTTAGCACCATAAAATTAAACGTCAAAGCTCGGAAGTCCTTGATACGCGCTGCTTAAACGATCATATGCGGCCCCTTGGTTATCTCCGACTCCGTTCATGACAAAATAAATATAAATACAAAAAGAAAAAAAAAAATTGTGTAAAAGGTTTGTCTGGTATTATTAGGGACAATTCGGTGTTAAGATCTTAGCTTGCTCCGGAAGGGCAATTGAAAGATAAATCTGAATGTCAAAACGACATATGCCAAAATCATATGTGACATTGACATCAATCAATCCATCGAAAAGACGAAAACAACCATAAGATTTGTAAAATAACCTCAATTAATGTGAAAAATATTTAATTAAAGAATTAAAACCTGTATAATGTATGAATACTGAGCTCCAAATTATTGGCTGATCACATCACAATAATGGCGCTAGCTTTAAAACCTTCAAAAATATGCGGAGCTTTTTATACAGCTTGTCGTAGTTACTGTGAGAATAAAACTATTTATCAAATAAATGAAGAAGGCAAAAAGGAGCGTAAAGTGTACGGAAAACCTTACCCTGATTGGAGAAAGCCATGGATTGAAAGAGATGGAGAATTTAAGAGTAAACTATCAATATTTGTTGAGAAAAATCCTAGTGCAGATGTTCTCAATGTAATGCAAAATATACCCAACCTTACGGTGCAGAAGGTAAAAGATTGGTGGTCCGGCATGAAGGTGATCCAGGAAATACAAAACCAAAAATATATACCTAAAAGAGTTACTATTTTAGGTTCAAATTTGGCCGCAGTACACTTCTTCACATACCGACTAGCCGCAGTGAGGTAACTATTTCCAAATCTTCACCTATGTATTTTTGTTTATAATTTTCATAACAGTTTTTCTGCTTATTTACAGGCTCAAAGATGCAAAAGATTGGATTATAGGTGACATAACCACACTGGATCTTCCAGATCATTATGTAGATGGGTATTTTGTTGAGGCAGTTGATTGCACTAATTTCCACCACAATGGTATAAGATATGAAGGCTTAGAAAACCTGACAGGCCTTAATTTTCTCAAGTGGTTATCTTTGAAAAACAATAAATATATAGACGTCTGGTGTCTGGATAGATTAGCTGGTCAGAATGGTAACACACTGGAATACTTAGACATAAGTGGGTGTCACTTGTGTGTTGGCTGTGTGCTTGCACTAGCCAAAATGACTGCCCTTAAAATGCTTGTCATCACAGATCCAGGAGACAATTTTGATGTTCAAGCAGCTCTGTCCATGTTGGAACAAGAGAAGCCCAATTTAATGATCAAAGCAATTGAACCTGAACCAGTACAAGAGATTACATCTTAGGTGTTAAACTTTATTAGTAAAGAAATAAATTATTCTGTTGGACTTATGGTTTTTACTTATTAACTCTCAAATACAAAAATAATATTACTTACCACCGAAACGACTAGCCAAGTGATTTGACTTGTGCATCAAAAATCTGTCCTCTTCCTATAAAGTCTGCACTTTATTATACAGAACTTGACACTCGTCATTTAGTTATTGCCACTTTTATATTATTGTGACATAGCCCTTTTATCACATAATAATTGTAAGAGTACTTCATCACTGCAAAACTAATATTTTATTCATGTTACTGACACAAGATAGAAGAGGGTAGTTGAATATATTTTGACACCCAAAAAACCAAAGAGAAACAGGAAATGGAAATTTCTTCTTGGTTTTTTTTTTGTTGTTTTTTCGAGTTTTCGACGGTACAAAATTTTTCGGTACAAAAAATTTTAACTTTTAAATTGAGTAAAAGGACTCCATTTACAAGTTTGAATATGTATGTTTGGGTATGACACCAATAAAAAGGCAATGGAAAATTATTTATCATACCTACATAATAATCAAATTTGAAATTGCAGTACCCAAACTATAACTGAAGGTTGGTAGTCAAAGTTGATAAATAAATGAAAAACAACAATGTCTTGGAGGTTTTTATGTTTTAACATAAGTTCATACAATGATCCAATATGCTTGAACAAACTGTCCACAATGTTTGATATCTATTACCTGCACACATGAGATAGCTAAGCTGTTGTTTACAAGTCTATGGTAAGATGTCATTGGTTGGTCCATTTTCTTGGATTCATAAACATTTAAAAACTCGCTATGTAAATGTGATTACTGTTACATACCTTTTATCTCTTTTTTGTCTAATTCAATCTAATATACATTAAATTGAACACTTACCCCTAAATAAATCATCTAAACAAGTTATTTACAGTGTACACCATTTGACTAACAATTAGACTAATGCCTTATGGAGAAGAAATAAATAACGAATATGAAATGCTTCATTTAAAATGTCCTTTCGAAATAATTGCTAATATTCTTAAAATATAATGTTTTAACTTGTTATTTGCAACACAGTTAATTCAGTCTAATAAAAAAACTGCTTACTAACCATAGTTACTGACTGACAAACACCTAGATTATACATAAAAGTGGTATTAACTAAGTTTTATGAGTCAATAAGTAATATTAATATGCAGTTTATTTCAATTAAGATTTGTTTCATATTTGTTATTACAATAACACAAAGACATTCACTCAACATAATATTATCTGAAGCAGAATATCTCAACAAGAGGTAAACTTAAATATAAAAATGGACAGCATTGAACAAATTGAAACATCACACAAACAAACAATCACATTCGTAAACCATTAAACAAAACGTTATAATTTTTATGTTTAGCTATTACATATTGCAACATAATTTGTAAATAAAAGATCATAATGTGATAAATAACAGATATCTTCATACAAACATTCTTATTCTTATTATTTATATAATAATTTCTGAATAAAATATTCAGTTTTTCCCAAAATCACAACAATGCACAGAAGATTTTGGTTGTCATTTCTCAATTAGTTTTAAAATAAATTTAATAAAAATTACAATCTTCAGAATTTAAGTATCATTATATTCATGATAGCGATATAAATTGCATTGCCATGATTTTGGGAAATCATTGCCTTTAAATATGACCTAAAGAGTTTAAGAATTGAATATGTAAATTATCTGTATCGATTGATGTGCAAGTGAATATTTATAGGTTATTGTATATGGTATTTATTCATTGTTTCGATAATTATACTCATTATTAGACGGAACGACGTAGTCACTTAGCTCACTCGGGCTAAATAGTATTATAAAATCTGTTAAAATTCCTACATCGATCTGCCTTCTATCCTATTTATGAAATGTATTCCAACAAAAGCATTAGCCGTAAATCAATTAATCAACTTACTAAAATAATATCGTTACCCAATGGACTTCGTTAATAAATGCTAGTGATGTGGGTTAGAAGAATAATATTTGGGATAATTACTTCATTTAAATAGTGTATGATTTGTCCTCATTTTGAATTAGTTACCGACTTTAGTCTACTTTGTTTCGTAGTCAGTCAAACAAATAATTCAAATTAGGGACAATATACATTAGCTCGTGTTTGTTATGACTATCTGGTAACAACAGTTCTATTTATATGTATATATTGATGTAAATGTATATTGGATAATGTTAAAATGTATGACAACAAATACGATTATTTTCAATTGACTACGCAGGGTAATATACCAAGTTCCAGAAAATCTTTACATGTTTATTCTTCTCCATATATTGTGAAAAAAGTCGATATATCAACTATTCAAATTCAGGATAGAAAATTTCCGAATGTTGGTACTACCCATTGCTACGCGACTATCGAGATATTATATTTTAACAGTGCGAAAATATCACTTACTATATTTTTAATAAATTCATTTCACTTCCGGACTCCTAAAGCAATTATCTAAATACTACGCCGAAGAGATCATTTTAAAAATACAATTTTGATATACATAACATTTGTATTGGCCGAAATTTCACATGTATAAATTATATTTTTTTCTTCATTTTTTTAACTAAAATAATTAGCATTATCTAAATAAAACTTAATTACTTTGAGAGCCGGGAATACCTAGAGCTAAGATTTAAAATAAATCTATTATGTATATACAATGAGATTATTGTAATGTATAAATATTAATTTATCTAGTGTCGATAATGAGTTGAGCTGATTCTGTATGTTAACCACTCTGTTATTATGTGTTCAAACGGTCACTACACCATTTATTTATATAAACACGTATTCATAGTAGTTCCGTTATGAAACATATGTATTACAATGTCTTCAATTACAAAAACATTCGATCATGGCAAATTCAAATGAGTAATTCAAAATTACTCCGCATCGTCATCGTATCGAGATAATTGTACACAATTAAAATTATTAAATAAGTAGATTATATTACTAAAATGAAAAAAGTTGCTTAAACACGTGGAAGACCAACATCACAACATAAATATAACGATACAAAATAATAGTTAAGACACTTAAACAATAGTAAAAATATTCGCACCGATCGTTCGTTACCACATTCCAAATTATACTCGCATAGCTCATTCACAACATCGACCATTCATCGAAATATTGTTGATTAATCTTTCAACTATCAGACTGTCAAGACATTTCTCAGACGAGCATTTTCTCTGATAATCATTCGTGAAAATAACCTTATAACGTTACATAAACAGAAAAATGATGTCGCTTAACTAGTCGCTATGACAAAATGAAACATCGAAAACACAAAAAGCTTAGAAATCTGGAAAATGAAGTCTATCAAATAATTTGAACGTATCTTGAGCTAAGGCAGATATAAATGGAATATTGGTTATCATAATAACTACTCATAATATAGACGTAATATATACGTCGTATAACAAATATTGCATCAAAACACGCAACCTTCCAACACTTAAATAGTAATATACAAATAAATTTATTGAGATCGTGCCAGTATTGAAGTGCATGAGAGGTTATGAAATTATATCGTGCAATATTGATAATGTAAGTGCTTTCGATTTATAATTTCCTGTAAAACACTTTTAAAGACACATTTTAAGCTGTTCAACAAATCTCTGAGTTAGCATTCGTCATTTATCAATAGTATTACTATTGATATCGAATCGAATCGTATCGAAATATTAATCTTGGAACAGTGCCAAGATGCGCTACATTAGAAAACAAATTGTAGCTCAGCACATAACATTGTACTTTCAACACAGCAATATGTAAGTACTCAATGATCACAGCTTCTTCAAACCCTACATTTATTTGCTTAGCGAACCTAAACCGCTAACGATGCTAGACAAGTTGAGAAAAGATGCAAAACGTTTCTTTTGCTGTGAACATAGTGTACACAATACTGAAATAATCCTCGTTATTGATAAACATTTCTCATAAAACACATGTTTTCTTATTTCTCCAAGTACAAGATTTTTGCAAATTGTGAACCTATTGGCGCCCAATAAGATACAAAATCATATAACTTTCAGTCATAAGCAGAATGTTCACAACTACATACGTAGATGGATTGAATACTACTTGAGTTATTTTCACCAATAGTTCACATATTGATAGGTATAATATTGTAATATTAATATAAGTACTAAGTACTTTTATATGCCATATCTTCCAGGAGATACAAACAGTAAGAGCTAAAATAAATCTATACAAGTGATATGATGATATTTCTAAACAATCTTTGATAATATTCCCATTTTATCCAAAATTGTGTCGGAAGTATCGTCAGTTGTATTAAGAAAAACGCAAACAATATCCAATTGTGACGTAAAATGGTATCAATGGATGTTCAAAAAATATACACATGCTTGTAATCTATGGGGGTCGGCAGACCATCATTTGCCACATACAACCGTTTCTTTCGTCCAAATTCATACATCTCTTTAAGCACACCACTCGTTGACTGGTTCTATGGTTTAGACACTGTTGTAAAAAATGATCTGTAGGCCTAAAATGTTCTCAAACTTAAATAATTGATATCCCTGCCGACTCATAAAACAAGAAAACTCGTACCATAATGATATCGATAATTGTAACATCGCAACAATATGCTATAATTATAGACAGTTATATTTCGGAGTAAGAAGTTAGTATATACTATTTTATATCTAGATCATGAACAACGAACGTCACAGTAATGTACATCAGCATGCCAACATACATTTCCCCACATACATCATTTTTATAATCGTTTTTTGTTGTTTTATTTCTTAAAAGTATTTTTTTTTATAACATTACAATCTTATATAAGAGTTTACTATACATTAAACTAATCACTGTATAACATGTTTAAATGCAGTCATGCATTCGCATCCACCAGACACTCGAGAAAAGTCGTATCATTCATCTCCATTGCTCAAGAAAAACACGGATAGACAGAAGAAAATGGATCTTGTAAATATAGAGAATAGAACACTTTATCGATTACTATACCTTATTACGTCGTATAAATATAAATATTTTAGGTCAAGAAGTATATAGAAGCTATTATTATGGGATAGTATTAGTATGGGATGTGCGTACGAGAACCTTTCAAAGGCGATGCCGTGTTTACTCTTGCACCACGATGGAGATGGTGTAACCGCATCGCTAACTGGCCGTAGACGTCGGCTGCAGGCTGGCGGACACGATAGGCGAGTTTACGTCTGTAAAGAACATACCTCGTACATCATATGGAAATGAAAATTATTATTTTGATTTATTATTCAGCTAAAGCGGTAAGTATCGGAAATATTTACTTTACGAACGTCGAAGATTTAAGCAATTTCGGTAAACAATTGACTATTATAATCAACGCAGAGCGTAAGCCTAAGACTCTAGTGGTAGAGATTTGAAATTTGGAGGGTGCATTTGTCGTGATGTAGAGGTGCACTAAGGTAAGTCGTATAAAAGATTTGCAGGGTTTTTAATTATGACTTATAAAGAGAGTAAGTAAGGGGCAAACATTTTATATTAAAGTTATTCTTGGGTAAAAAACCGCTGGCTCCTGTAAATAAGGTGATAATATTATAAACTAACTGGTCGGCGTGTTGACCTCAGAGTGCGGCGTGAGGTTGGACTGCGCCATCAGCTTCTGGCGCACCTCGCGGATCTTCAGCTGCAGGGACATCTTCGTCGGGAATATGTCCATGTGAGTTGCCTGCAAATAATAACACGCACTTAGATAAAACTTAACCCACGTACCCTTATTTAATTATGCGTATATACTCTTAAGAGCCATGATGGCCATGGGGTTTGAACAGTCGCCTGCTACGCAAGCGACACAAGTTCGAATCCCAGCAGGGCCTGTACCAATGAATTTTTCTAATTAATTTGTGTAGTGATTTTAACACCACGCACAGGAAACCTGAATATATCTGAGTAGTTATTCAGTGTAGTAGGTACTCAGTAAAGTGGGTTTTGTTATTACAACACCTTTGCCTACCTTCGGTGAATACAGGCGAAAGCATATGTATGTATATTTATGCTCTTGTTTCGAATACCACAAAAGGTAGATAACTAAACCGTCAATATAAAATTCTTCTATGCCATAACACAGTGTAATATGAATACACATGTACTAGTAGCGAGGTAGTAATATCTGCACCTCAAAGCCACCAGAGCCAAATACCAAAGAGAGAGTACCAAAGCGATATCAAAATCAGTAAGGAACGCTAGATATAGACGAAAACAGTTTCACTTCAATATCATTCAAATATTATGCATGGCACGGGTATTTTACAGTCAATGTTTTGTGTAGTGCTAAGTACCTGAAAGTGCGTAGTAGCCTGCGTGGTGGGGAACATGCCGTGGTCCTGGAACAGTTTGAGCACGAGATGGCGGCGTTGCTCCAGCACGCGGCGGTGACCCGCCTCCCCACGAGCGCTCGCCACCCCCCCGCTGGCCGAACACGGAGTACGGGGAGACATATCCTCCATGCTCTCGCACGCTAACAATACAACAATACTATTATTACACATCACCAAATAGTGGTTTTAGTAAGTGTCAAATTCAAAGACATAATAAATCTAACGCCCTTATGAATGTGCCTCTTCATATATTTATTGCAATTAGTTAGTTACATGATACAACATAAACTTAATTATAATTGTTACATTTATGTGTAACTAACATAAACCCTGTCAGGGTGCAGCAATGTGAGAGGCACAACTTTAAATTATATTATAATATATTTTCTAGTATTTATTTCCTTATGCCGTATTTATTTGCCTGTTTCTAGATAATGAAAATGCAATAGTCATCCATTTTTAAACATATTGCTATATGTTTAAAAATGGATTTAAAAATGGCCTATAACATACTTACCACACTTTACTCAAAAAAAACAGTCATACGCGCTCTTGATAACGCTAAAGTTGCCTAGGTATTGCTAGTGACTATGGGCGATGGTAACCACATTCCATCAGACGCTACATGTTTGCTACCTTATACAGGTATGAAAACAACCACATAATACAATAGCTCACCTCTAAACGTGTCCAGGTTGAAGTCAGGCCCGAAGAATGTATTCCCGACCAGTTTGTTGGTAGTAGTGTGAGGAGTCCCGTAGGAATGCGGTGTCGGCATCCCATTGCCATTTATCACCTCCGCTTCTAACTGCGGAGTGACCACTGTGCTTTCGTCCTCTGGCAAACAAGATAACAATCATTAGACTTGTTTTATTCAGGGGCTTGCTTTCTATATAAGCAAATAAACCGTGCTTACCTCGTCTCAAGAAACAAAATACAATATATAAATTAACTACAGTAACATAAATATACATGTAACTATTCAGAACATAGCCTTTGATAGTAATATTACATAGCCATTAAATTATCATTACATTTATTACATAGCTGAACTTAGAGTTTACCATGTACCCATGAAAACAGTTCTATAATGATTGGTTGATTAACTCGGGCGCTAAAGCGTAATAAACTAAAAAAAATTCAACAAAATACGTAGAAATTATGAAGCAATTATTTATGTAAGTGTATAAGTATGCTACCATTCTTATTGGGTTTCTTCCTGAGGTACAGCTGCGGACTGCGCGGCACCGCCATGGCTCCGGGGCTGCATCCCTCCGGCTTGAACTGCGGCAGCGTGCTGAACTTCTGCGAGAAGTTCACCGTCTCCAGGACCCTGGACCATCACAATCCACGTTCATCACACCATATTGTGTATAGATTAAATAAAAATTAAAACTATTTATTCAGTTTTGTGTACGCCGTTAAATTACGACCGTTTCGGAAACTAGCTCTCTGAGAAGAACTGTCAAGAACAATGCTTGTACAAATGGTCTTTAACTACACGGGTAAGAAGACAATAGGATTTGTTAAATAACGTCACTTCACCTTGAGATACCATTTCACAACAGAACATAAGTAACCTTCCGCTTTGTCATATTTGTTCGTAGAATGTAAGTGCCTCTTTATTGAGGAAAGCCGATTCTTCGGCCGATAATGGTCTGTCTATCGAGGATATTGCAGCAGTGGCTGGAAATCTTTCACAAGGCCAGAGCAATGGGATCAAATTTTTAGACATTGAACATATTATAATCCTCCTAATTTTTCTGAAGTCCACGAGATTGAATATTATAAAAGATATGTACTAAAGAGTGATATGTCAACTCACTTATCACGCCCATCCTCGTTGCCCTTCTTGAAGAGCGCCTTCTTATGTCCGGGGCTCGGCAGCAGCCCCGGGCTGGGCAGCAGCCCCGGGCTGGGCGGCTCGCCCTCGGGCTCCAGCGGCGTGGCGGGGGCACTTCCCCCAGGACCGCCCAGCCCACCACTTGCTGTGCTCGTCGTGGGATCATTACTGCCCGTTGAACCTGTTGATACTCCTGACAACAGAACAATCATGCTTCAAATTATTAAATCAGAATCAGAAATATCTTTATCTGATTGGACTTCTTACAAATTACTTAATTGTCAGAAGGACACAAAAAATTACACTGTACATGATTATTTAAATGTTACCACTGGGTTCGGATGGTTGCTTTTGTTTTTTTTATAAGCGTGTAACTCCTTCAAGAATGGTGAGAATACGAGCAAGTGTAGTGGAATCCTCTTAAAATCTGATGTCACGTTTATAATTTAGTGATTTGGAAGAAAAACATTCCTCGCAGGATATTGCGAGGAATTGCGTTCATTGACAACTGTAACATCTTTACCATTGAGTAGTATACTTTTTTGAACCCAATTTGCGACCTTTATAGTATCCATAAAATATTGGAGTAACTACGTACCTCGACTGAGTCGCTTTTGCAAGGGTGCGCGACCGAGCTGTGCCGGAGTGGGTGCAAGCGGGAACGGCCGGCTTTCCTCTCCCTCCCAACCCCTATGAAACCACATGAATACATTAAAATTACATCCAATAAGTGTGTTTATAACACGCGTTTAAAGGGCAAGTAACATAGCAAATTAAGTGTTTATTTTAAGGTCTCGAGACCATGACTTGATTACTGTACTTAAATGTTACTCTTTAAAAATATGACCTCACTTCCTTTTGTAATTAACTACTAATAAATGTTTTTTTTTTCATTCATATAAGTATCAATTGTATATTAAATGTTTGTATTTGTATAATTTGTCGAGAACCCATTTAATGTTAAACCTACGCGGGTATAGCCGACAAGCATGGCAAATTATTTATTTTTATAGTAGTTTTTATTTCACCCCTAACAAAAGTTATAAATAACTATAAATGTATACAATGTACTCACGTGGTAGTCTTAGGCGCGACATGGTTGTTGCTCTGAGACACAATCACGGATGGAGCGCTCGTCACGTTTTGAGCGTGACTCTTGTTGGGCTCCATTTCTATAACAACATGACAATACCTCTCAATCATCATCTATGAATGAAAATTAACTTTGGATAGTATACATTGAAGTCGCCATTTACATACAAAATTATTTGGTAACCTCGATCTTCTAACTAAACTTTAAAACTATCTTATAAACTTTAAAACGTCTTGTAAATAGTAACCCGAAGTGAAGCGAAGGCGGGTCGCTAGTATAGATATATGATGTTCTTAATGATACTAATATTTTATCGATTTCAAAATTAAAACAGTAACAAACTTCGGAGTCATGACATTGAAAGCTAAAATATAAAATAAAAGTACGAACTTTTCGGTTAAGAAAAACATCGCTTACAAGACATATCTATAGTGCCTGAGAGACGGCGACAGATACATGATCAGTCACGCTGGGTCCTTTCGGTAAAAGCAGATGTTATAAGATTAAGGAGACACTTGCGAAGGGAAAATAAAATAATACTAACCCGTGTTAAACTTAGGCACGTAAAGCCTTTGCAACACATAGTGGAGCGGCGGCTGTTGATCCGATGAGTCGGATACTTGGCTCGGCTTTATCAACAGGTTGCCCGACGAATCCACCGACAGGGTCAACGGACCTGTATTTCAAATTGGAGTTTTTATTGACTGCAAATCTATACATTTATATTATTACAAAACCTGACTGACTGACAAGAGCCTAAACCGCTGCTCCTAGAAATATGAAATATGGAAGGTGTGTTCTTGGTGAGGTGGTTTGTATAAACTAGGAAAGGCTTTTTCGAAAAAAGAGAGAGAGAGAAAAAGAGAGACCTTTATAGAAATGGGGTTGAAAGTTCGAATAACAAATCTTGTATTTCGAACTGATTGTCTGAAACGAGAATTGCGGTGCTGCCACCATAAAAAAATTGCACTAGTAATTTTCAAAAAACCTCCAATTATAACGTAGTATTGTTGTAACGTAGTATGTTAGCATTAATGAATAACGCGAAATCAGTATATGTCTTTATAAAACAACAGGGATAATTACAGGAAGGATTATCACCAATATTCCTCTTGACCAGAGTGACGCTCTTAAGCATAGCGTTGTTGTGAGGCGACGACGTTGGTATTGTCTGCATCCCGCTCGAGATCACCTGCAACATAAAATCTTATAAAAACACCGCCACTTATAAATATTTCCCAAGAAATTATAACGACAGGTTCAATCCATATTATTGACTCTTATAATTAAAGGTTGCGAAGGACAGACGGCAGTCGCTTAGTGTGAAAATTTGGTGATCGACATCGGGTTGAAGCAAGTGCCAACCCCAAAGGATGTCCACGAAAAAAAGTTAGTGGCAATGGGCTCGCCCCCCATAAGATTGGCCTTAGACATAGCCAGCATAATATAGGTGTACTGTAAGTGCGTTTCAGCCTACCTTATTATTATTATTATTATTATATTGGTAGCAGTTAATTCCGCTTGGTTGGTAGAGTTGAATGTAGGGGTACCAATCACTCAAGGGGTAGGAAGGTTAACCGAAATGAGCATAAACCTTCAAAACCCACTGGTTTAACTTAGTTTAACTTACGTTTGAAAATATTTATAATAATACTACACTACTGCAGAAACGAGAACCTGGATTTGGCCATATGTAATTTCTCAGTAGCAGCTGGGAGTCTGGGTTACTGCCCAAAGACGAGTCTATTGGACATGGGGCTTAAACATTACAGGCGAAATGTGAGTGTACTGTAATCAATACCTGAACATTGGTAGCAGTAGGTGAGTGTAGTATAGAAGTGATGGAGTCCAATGCGGCTTGGTTGGCATGGTTGACGCTGGAGCTGAGCGAGATGCCCTGGACGCTGCTGGTCAGGCTCTGGGTGTTAGAGAGCGGCAGGTGGCCCAGCGAGGTAGGCATGGTAGGCTTGCTCGGGTACGATGACCATTGGCGGTGCTCGCCTATTGGGAAATCAAATTGGTATTTAAGGGTAGAATAGCAAGAAAAACGACACGTGATGTTAGATCCTAAAGCCTTCTTCGATGAAATAATTATACAACATAAAATTAATTTTGCAATTTACACCGTTGTTCCTGAGATAAGCGTGTTCAACCAAACAAACAAACTCTTTAGCTATATAGTATAGATAATATACTTCCTGATCTAAACCCTAAAACTACTTTTTTTAAATATACGCTCAACATTTGAGAAAACAGTTTTGGAAGTTAAACTTTACACAATTAAAAACATAGTCGTTGCCGTTTGCCTTAAAACAAACAGCTTATTTACGTATGGAGTCATCACTGGAACCGATTTTAACAGTTGTTTATTCATGACTAATATTCATTAAAATCATGCAAACAAAATCGCATGTAGAGGCAAGTAAAGTATAAAACAGCGATAAATTACCTGAGTCGGCATGTGTAGATTTGAACGCGCCTCCAGTCGGCTGGAATACTTTCGAACCGCCAGGACTAGACGCCGTTATCCCGCCGAGAAGGTTATCTGACGAACCCGCCCTGGAAATTATATATTTATCAATTTCAATATAGCTACTACAAGTATCCATACAAGTATATATCCTGTTGGTAACCTGGGGCCTAACCATGAGCTCTTATTGTAAAGATAGTTCAGCTGTGTAGCAGTGAAAGATGTATACACGTCATATAAATCTGTCTCATAATATGAGTCAAAATATCAAGACAATAAGGACTCATGGTATGGTCACAGTACTGGGCGCCAAATATAATTTTAAGAAGCGCGTATTAAGAGCTACATTGGCGTTCCATTTGATACAATCAAATTAAACGAACTTAATTTTGGAAATGAAATTAATAATTAACTTAACTTTGGTACCAAATTATCAAAGTTAAGAAGTACTAAGCCTATGGGCATCATATCTTTGTTGTGGCAATATTGGGTCCAGTTGCCCGGAAGCACGTCGACCATTGGGATCGTTTGTGCCTTATGGACAAACTGGAAAATAGCTCCTTAAGTCTCGTCATACTTTATTCTCTCGTAATACAAAATATTAGATTTGAAAGAGATGGTTTACAGGCCAAAGCCTATCCCAATAAAAATATATGAAAATTATAGCTAACCCAAATTAAACTCAAATCATCATCATCTCCCTGGCCTTATCCCATACATTGATGGGGTCAGCACTTGATTCAACCCGATGTGGCTGATCACCTGATTTTTATACGAAGCGACTGCCATCTGACCTTCGCAACCCCATTTAGGAGGAAAATCTGTGATCTGGGTTAAACCAGTTGTCAGATTATTTTTAGGCCTCCGACTGACCTGTAACTATTGCCAAAGATGTTAAATTGGCAACCGGGCCCGACGGCTTGACGTGCTCTCTGAGGCACGGAGGGAACTCGGGCGGTCACCCATCCAACTACTGGCTAGGCGTATAGTTGCTTAACTTCGCTGATCGAATGATATGCGCAATAGCAACTGTGCCACGAGCTCCTCCAAATTGAACTCAAATATCATAGGTATAAAGCTTACCTTGCTTTAATCGGTTTAGGCCGTCGCGTATGGTCGTGATGATGCGGCAAGTAGGTAGCCTCAAGCCCCTCAGAGTCGGAGTCGGTGACCTTCTCACCGCACTTGAGATCGATCTCAGAACTCAACACAGGAGCACTCGATATAATCTGGTTAGACGACACCGGAGGCTCCTCGCATTGTTGCTGTATCTGGAGTTAACGGACAGAGTTAAAGTCATTATGGCCAGAATTAATCAACATTATTATTCCCTCTGTAAATCAAAATCTAAAGTATCTTTATTTGATAATATAGACTGCAAACAAAGTTTAACCGAGAAGAAGGCGGCCAGAAACTCGGTACCTACAATTTTTTTTTTTAAAACTACCATGTCACATTTACTTTATTGATGACAACAAGTCACAGTAGCCTTCTACGTTAACTCATGGCAGGCGAATAGTGTGGCTATGAGACAAATACAGTCGCCAAACTATACCAATACTAAATTACTCACATGCATACGACACTACCCATAAATTGCTTCTCGTTATATATTTTTTATTATTTGGGTGCGTTACCATTGGCTCATCGTCGCTGAGTTGCGGCGACCCGATGTGGTTGTAAGAGGCGACAGTCACCGGCAAATCGGAGGTGCTCGTCAAAACACCACTGTTCGGCACTTCTGACGGAGTGCGGGGACTCTGCCAAATAAACAGAAGCGTATAATTTACACATGAGAATGTTACGAATCAACCTTTAGAATCAACCAAAGGAGTCAGAAAGATCACTTAGGACCCAAATACACAGACTGCTTTAAGCTGGGAGTGCATAGTAAACTGCAGAGTTCTATACAGTCATACACCTATGAGCATTCTCTACTACTTCAGGCGGTCGGCAGTACTTTATCAATGGCAGCTTCAGGCAGTTTAACTGATCTTTACTTAAATATAGTTGAGCTTGCCTACTCAAGCTATCTTTGTAAGCGGTAATTACGACAACATCAAAATATGAACCTTCTGTCGACAAAAAATATACTAAATTAATCTAGTTTTATATTCATGTCAGATAAAAAAAGGTAAAGGCTTTTGATTTATGGACAATTGAAATTTTCTATTACCTGGGGCATAGACCCAGTAGGATCCCTGCTACTGGACGATTTTCTGCGATCCTTGTTGCACCATTTCCATTCTGGGTGAGCTTTGAAGTGGGCTTCTTTTACCTACAAATAAACATTGTTAATATTGTATTTATTGGCGTATCTATGGGCTAAAAGAGGATTTCCTACTAAGCAGATGTTGTTGAAAATTACCAAGACTTTACTTAATCAATGATTTTTAGGGAAATTATGTCACACCAGTAGCTTAACGGTAAAGAGAAACATCCATGTCTGAGAGATTATATTTACATGTAGTGCCTCACGATCTGCCGCCAACGTAAATGGTGAGTCCATGTACATATAAAATTCATCAGTAAGTGTTATAACACTTCTGCCAAGCCTTTTAGGGACCCTATGGAAGCCTTGTAAATATATTAAGCTCTACATTATGCATTTAGAGGTCATGATCGAAGGTATTCACGTCACATAACTGACCTCACTAGCAAGCTCGTTATACTTCTGTTTCTCTTCTGGTTTGAGCGAGTACCACCACTCGCCCAGTATCTTGCTGACGGTGCGGTTGTCTTGGTTGGGATGCATCTGGTGAACGATCTGACGGTGTCGCTTCGAGAATATCATGAACGCGTTCATTGGACGCCGGATGCGACGCTCCTTCTGCTTATAAACATTACAATTCAAATCATAAGAGGACCAGGCATTTGGAGTATGCATTAACAGACTAAAGGCTTTGAGAAGTCCATTCACTATTCTGTTCAGAAGGTAAACCGTTCCGTCCAAAGAAGCAATTAACGTTACTGTGGGGAAAGCGAGTATCACTTGACAATCTTGGTAATATCTTGTTAGTTTATTTCTCGAAAAATATTGAAATACTTGAATCTTTTTATTTAATTAAAAAAAAAAGTTGCCAGTTTATAGGTAAATCGCTACTGCTCTATTTAGCTTATAATTAGAAACTCCATTATACGCTGCTCTCACATAATATAGACTTTATATAATGTGAAGGCGCTGATCAATGCACAGTAGCCATTATTAGGTCTTGTATTTTCGCTGAGCACTCAAAACTCGTGACCGAGTCTGTATCGTTGTGTGAAGATTGAAATCTATATATCTATACAGATAAATACAATTAAACTGTCTGTTTGTAATTCCAAAATACGTATCTTACTAAATTCATATGAAAGTATATACGATTCTGAGATATAAAAAAAAACAAAAATCTCTGTCTGTCTGTTTATTCCGGCTAATCTCCGAAACGGCTGGACCGATTTTAACGGGAGTGGCTTATGTAACAAGGAGGAACTTAGGCTACTTTCAATTAAGGAAAAACATGAGAGTTGCGAGGGTCACTTATGAAATTAATTACGCACTCAGAGGTACAGCTATATAGAGTATATCAATAAAACGTACCTTATTATCAGTACTAGCTGGGGAGTTGAGCGAGGAGAGGCTGTGCGAGCGTCGTTTGGAGGACTCGTCGCCGGCGGCAGTGTCGTCGCACTCGAACACCTCGTCGTCCTCATCGGTGCACATCGACGTCACCGCGTCTGAAGGACAGTCTGAACTACAGGCTTATATCACGTCCGGCTGATACACAACATATAAATATGTTCACGCCCTCACTGTAGGGTCCACTAAGGAGTTAGCAGAGCTTTTGTAATAATTTTTCAACAAAGATGATTAAGTCCCAATGTTGCAGATGGTAAGTCCAGCGCCGATCAGACACAATACGTCTTTGAATTACGTCTCAGGCTGTAAACAGATGCAGGTTTCCTCAAGATTTAAATTATATATCTTTATAGATTATTATATTATGTGTTATATGTGCATAAGCTATATAAAAGTTTTTTTTTTAAAATCCATTCATAAAAGAAACGCGTTTATAATATTAGAAAGATGCATTTAGCATTATGTATATTAGAAGCTTATGAAATCTATAGAGATCATAAAATGTAAGTGTTGTAATTCCAAATAAACAAATAATTTAAGAATTTACTGTACTTACATAAAAAAATTGTATCTGTTTGCCGGAACAAACAGATACTAATCTCACTCTCAATCTCTAAAAAGGCTGGACCTATTTTAACGAGTCTTTAGAAAAAAAAATTGTTTGTATTATTAATCCTACGCTGGGACAACTACTGAGCATAAGTATAGAGGGTATAAAATAACTTACCATTAGATTCAGATTTGATCTGGTCCTCAGTCTTGAGCAGGGGCGCGGGGGTATGAGGAGTGTGTGGCGTGTGAGGGGTGTGAGGAGTGTGGGGAGTGCGGGGAGTGCGGGGGGTGCGCGGGGAGGGCGGGGCGGGGGGAGGCGCGGGCGGTGGGGAGCCGCCCGACAGCAGCGGCACTAGCGACTGCCATGGAAACGCGCCGCCCACCGCTCCGCCTGACACTGGCCGAACAAATTAAAAACACGTTATACACACTGGGGGCATAATTAAAATGAAAATTATTTATTCAGCTTAGGCCCTGGTAAGGCAAAGTCGCTTATGAATGTCGAACTAGTCTTCTGAGAAGAACCGCTAAGAAACTCACTCAACATACTTAATCATATCTATACAGATAAATAATATTGGATGGAAATCCAAACAGCTTTTCACTAAATGCATAAATGAAAGTATTTACCGTACTACCATGTTATCTTACAGATAAACAAAATTGAAGTGTCTGTTTGTAGGTAATTGGAAATTAACAAGCAACACAATTTTTTTTTTTTTTTATTATCTTTATCAGTATCGTCATTATGTTTGTTAAGCCCATGCTATAAAACATGTTTGTTTCAGCAAATAAAATGGCTCGATCGATTTTAACGGGACTTTCACTAACAGATAGCTGATGTTACAAAGAGTAAATAATGTAACGTTTATGAAAATAAAATAGGGTCCTGAGAAATAAAGCAACTCATGTAATTAAGTCACAGCTAGTTGAATATAAAAGCACTCACCAATAATAGCTGTATGCGAAGTGGGCGGGGGTAAAACGGGTAATAACTGGCTAGGATGTACTATAACTGCACTACTATTCACATTGTTTACCTGAAACATACACAAATACACGATATTTTAAACTAACTTTTTTTTAACGTAAATTAAGAATAGTGATGCACGTACAGGTGCCTTCACGAGTTATAAGCGCTGCGAAAATAATTGTAACATACAGACAGACAGATTAGTAAAAAGAATACCGCGCATTCAAGGTCAGCGCTCATAGCTCGTGACAGCAACTGAAAACGTTTGTATGAAATTGTAGGCGGGATTATCTAGTAACTCTCGCGCTGTGTTTAGTCTGCTTCAGAATAAATCAAATAATATTTAAGCTTTATGTTTGGTTAGTTCTTTTTACCGAAAACTTTTTCAACAAGTAAGTTGCAGATAGAATCCAGTTGTATATTTCAATGTGCGGATGCGTGCCTTTGCATGTACATCTTATATTGCACTAAATTGCACGTTATTTAAATGCTATTATGATAGAAAATCCAATACCAAAGGGTTACTCTGAAGATGTATATAATGTATTAAAATTGTACTAACATGATCACCATTATCCATGCTGCGTTGTTCCATTTCTGGTTCATTGTTGTTCATTTGTTGCGATATGTGATTTAACTTCTGTTCTATCTGAAATATCACAACGACAAGCGAAATATTTAGAAGGCGCTAAAATCACTACACACACATGTAAGTTTCACCATCGCCATTTGAGATGATACTACGCATACTGCCGAGAGATGGGACACTATGATTATTTAGCTGGTTACCTAGTACCTACCATACATACATCTATTCTATACTAATATATAAAGCTGATGTTTTTACCGGTTTGTTCGTTTGCTTGAACACCCTAATCACAAGAACTACTGTTCTGATATGAAAATTTATTTCAGTGTTAGATAGCCCATTTATCGAGGAAGGCTATATATCATCACGCTAAGACCAATCGTGGGCTAAAGTTAGCGTTATCTCAAATAACTTCCACGCAGACGCGGGTTGAACTAGTAAGTATGTAGTTACCGTAATAAATTAATTGGTTTCAGATATCTATACCAATACTAAAAACTGGCTTACGCCCGCAGCTTCGTCTGCCTGGTAGTAACATTTCACATACAAACTTTCTAACCCTTAGGAGCGAAATTTCGGAACCCTTTCGTAGTGAATACCAACACCTAACATATAACACAATACCCTTCAAATTTCATGTCCAATGCTAACTACGGCCGAAACTCGGCTCGGGCACTGCAAGGTCTAGCGTAAGTCATCGTTATTGCGGTATAGGAAGAAAAACTTATCTTCCTATGAGAGAAATCAGATAGCTATTTCTCTCAACATATGGTGGTAATTTGAATAACAAAATAGGACTTACTTGAACAGATTCCTGAGGCTCGTTTTTTATCAGGACGAACTTCTTCTCAATAGAATTCTGCGGTATGACGTAGAACCTTTTTATCGGGTCCTTAGCATCAGGGTCAACGACCGACAGCAAACGTGCTTGAAGCGGGGCAGGCTTCACAATCCTAATAAAATAAAAATGGAAGTGAATTATTCATTCAGTTTATGCCCTGGAACTGAAAAATGCACGGTAATGGCTGAGTAGTTTAAGTAATCGCCTGCTACACAAATTGAAATTCCAATGAGATTTTCTAGAAAAAGTGATGTAATGACACACCACTAGTATTACGGTGAAAGAAAATATGTCGTAAGAGAAATTCTAAAACGTATTTATAGTGTCTGGTATTTCATGTTGGCACTTGGCAAAAATCAATGATTACCTCCTATTGTCTTCAATAACACGAGTCTCGGACAACTCTGGGGGTCGATCGATCACGTTGCGGAGGATGTCTCGCGGGCCTTCCATCTCCTCGTCATCGTAATCCGGGACTCGTCTATTCAGAAAATTCTCATGGTTGTTTAAAGGTGGCGACATCTCATTATCGCGTCTGTAGTTGTATCTGTAGAATTTGTCTACGTCCAAAGCCGGCTTCGCTCGTTGTACCACCAAGTTGTGTGCGAACTCATTGTTCCTCGTGTTGGCTATTGAAGTTTGGAGGGTAGAGTTGATTGTGGTGAGGCTGAGGGAAATGCTTGATGGTAGTGTGAGGTTGGATAGGGTTGTGGTCGGAGCAATGCTGGTCTGTATGGTGCTCTGAAGGCTCAGCCCTGACGTCGGAACGCCCATTATGTTCGGCTGCGAAACGTGGTTGTTTGGCTGGAGTATTGTAGAGCCATTGCGATTTTCAACCTGAGAATTGATAACACGTTTGTAAAAAATATATATAAAATACACACAAATTTAAATAATAAATAACGTAAACATAATTAAGAGTAGTCACCTGATACGCAAGAGGCACAAGTTATAATCCTACCTATTTAGCACCAATGAAGTGGCATTGATGTCACATCATTAGCATTATAAGGAAACCTCGAAATGCAATAATGTGTGTAGTTCCTGAGACGGCGATCAAGTAACCATTTTGGTGAATGATGGGATTGTAATGCAATGCCTACCCAATTGTAGGTCTCTTCAGCATTGGCATAACTTAACGTAATAAATTCCATTAACGTCAAAAACTACTCAACTTTTTAGGATCCTACGTGTCCCACTCCATGCACCTTGACTGTAAGGTTCTTAGTACTTGTATAAGTTTGGGTACGTACAAATACTTACGAAGTTATCCCCACTATTCTACTACTATCACTGAGCACTCATAACTCGTGAAGAGATGAGAAGTAAAAAAATTGTAATGTACCTGATAATGATAATTAGGTCCAGGGGACACCCTTATAACGCTTGTAGCCACTCCGCTAACAGGCGGACTCACTCGCCCGGGCCGGACCAGTTCAGGCCTGAAAACGAATACCCAATTAAGTATGTATAGTATATATGTAGTAAACGCTCTAATATTTCCGATTACCCGGCAAATTAATATAAGTAGATTAGGGAGAGATAAGCCCCATGTAAAGTTTATTTTTCACACAAATAAAATATCGGTTTTACAATCGGTCAAAACCGATATTGGTAACATACATTTTTTCTTCATTTCATATTGGTTAAATTGCACAGATAGTAAAACAACACATTACCAGACAGACTAATATGCAACTATATTCGTCGACTGCACATAAAAAATTATTGCAATCTCTGCTTCTGCATGATCCAGCGGTATAATTTGTCAACTGACGACTTAATATGGTGCAACGCATTTAGCTTCTAAAACTAGTATCATTTAACCAAGCCTTAGGGTACAGACTGATAATTAAACAGTCATACCTGATAACGTGATGGTGATATAAAGCGGCGGAGTGTGGAGGCTGCGGCGAGGAGATTGGCACAAAAACGTTGTTGCGAAGTCCCGGGGAACCACCGCCGCCCACTGGCGACGCTCCCGGACTGCCCGACCGAGAACTGCCCAACGACACTACGACACAAACATTTATATTTAAACATACATCTAGTGTCAAGAACTCCCTGCCTGAGTACAACCTCTGTCAAACATAAGAAAAATTGGCAAACTGCAGTTGGTGTTGAATTATGGCACAGATATCATTTTTATTTTTTTAAACGAAGCACAATGATCGTCTAACTGAAAAATACACTACTCCCAGCTCCCAAAGGAGTTCCATATGATTAAAAATAATTAATGCAAGAATACAAGACTGTTCTTTTTTTATTAACATATAATATTTCAAAATTCAAAATTACAATGGCTCTCACATTGAAACATTGTCAAGAAAACTTAGCTCAGCAGCATTTGCTGTTAGGAAAATCAAACAAATGACGGATGTCGATACTGCTAGATTAGTTTACTACGCATACTTTCATAGTCTTATGTCATATGGCTTATTGTTATGGGGTTCCGCGGCAGACCTAGATTCTATATTTATACTTCAAAAAAGAGCCATCAGGGCAATATACTCGTTGGAACCCCGTGAATGCTTGAGGGATAAATTTAAAGAAATTAATATACTCACTTTACCCTCACTTTACATTTATGAGAATTTATTGTACATGAAAAAAAACATTCATCTCTTTAATTTAAACTGTGATGTTCATTCGATTTGTACGCGAAATAAACACAAAATTGTGGCTCCTAGATTCAGATTAGTTAAAGTAAATAAATCATTCATGGGGAACTGTGTTCGCTTCTACAATAAAATCCCACAATCAATAATCGCGTTAAATTATGATAAATTTAAAACACATGTCAAAACTGTTTTGATGAAGAAAGCATATTATAAAATTTCGGATTATATAAATGACAAGGATATATGGAACTAGGTAAATCACTCTGCACAAGTAGCTCCTGGCAAATACATGGTATGCAAACACTTGTAAATCTATCTGGTATTGTTATTTTTTTTTTCTCTTTGATCTCTTTGATTTTGTTTTATAATGACTTGCATGCTAATACAATTTGTCACTATTGTGAATATTTATACCTATTATCAAATTTGATTTTGGATGATGATTTCATTAAGATTTATATTGTTTCGATGATATGTACATGATGCCTGGCTGAGTTTCTTGCCGGTTCTTCTCAGAAGGCTAGTTTCCGAACCGGTGGTAAATTCTCGACTTTCATAAGTGCCTTACCAGGGCCTAAACTGAATAAATATTTTTCATTTTCATTAAAAATTTACCAAGCATATTAGCCGCCTCGGTCTCGTCAGGATCGAACCGTCCGGTGACTCGGTAGTGCGGCGGCGTGGTATCACTCTCGCGTGACGTCTCGTCGCCTTCCACTCCCGTACCACTGGACGAAAGGGACTTGCTACTGCTTCTATAACATAACAAAACATAATTGATTAACACACAATCATCGACATATACATGTGCTATTCCACTCAACATAAAAAGAATGCAAGGTATATTATTTTATCCTGCACAATGAAATAAAGTTTTTGCAGAGTGCACGCCACTCTCATTGGTTACACTACTTGGTGCATTGCAAGGTAGTTGTTATATGGCAGTGCAACAATTAAAGTATTTACCATCTGAACTAATTGGTTGAGGAGGTTGTCAAATATTTGCACAGACAGGGTAACTCGATACTAGTTAACTGCAAACCAGCAAATCACACACAAACATTTCAAATATTCAGACATTATATTCCCTGTCTAATAGCTCGTTGACCAAATGGTGGCAAATGCTACTGCGCAACACGAGGTCCTGGGATCGACCCCCGGGTTGAGCAAAGTGTAGCAGCTTGGAGTTTGGATTAGTTCCCAGTTAATGGCAATAGGCTGGCGCTCTATTAAGTAAGGGTGTGTACTATAAGCACACCTCTGTCTACCCCTTTTGGAATATAAGCGTGAGCATGTGTATGTATATTGTATCAAATAGCTAGGTGTAAGATAGTTTTTACCTCTGATGTGGAGTGTGGGTAGCTCCCTGTGCGAGCGGCGTGTTGGAGGAGCGGGCGACTCCCCTCAGGGAGAGGTGTCGGGAACAGAACCCTCTTCGCTGGCTCTCCTTGGTGCAGCCGTCCTTGGAGCACAGCCGCCGCCATTGTTTGCCGTTGAACTTCTTACGGATGCCCGTAGGAGTCGACACCACGTCACCCTTCTTGTACTTGTGCGGAGTTGCCGCTTGAGATCTGATTCATAAAAATATCATTTGATAAGTTGACAAGACCTTTGACAAGCTTTATCAACTTAATCCCATCTTGTAACCTCTTCCATCGTAGGTAGCAGTTGGGAATTGTATATCCCAACTTCAAAACTATCGCAGGTTGGATAGTAAGTGAGAATATAATTATTATTGTCCCCCTTTACATACGGGCATAGTTCATACAATCACTTTATTTTCTAAAATATGTATTGGTTTCCATCTTGATGACTTTTGAAATGTACTAACCATTTTGCTATAGACAAAACATTAACCCTTTCTTCTAAAATCTAAATTAATACTCAAATTAATTTAATGATCTCCAATTAATTATGCCCAAAAAAAATTAAGAAGGAAGATATATCTTTTCAACGAACTTTGCTTGAATGAATGAAGCTTTGGTACAATCTTACCTAGGAGTAGGGGGTTGAGATCTAGGTGTAAGACTGCGTTCGAGCAGACTCGAAGTGCTGCCTCGGCTCTGCAGACTGCTGCGTTTGCTGTTATTGCAATCTGGACAAACAAATTATAGGACTTAATTTACTGTACTGCAGGAACACGAAAAAACCCCAGTAAGGTTCTTAGATGCAAAGAGAGAAATATACCTAAGACCTACATTTAGACCTGTAAACCATTTGAACAGAAGCATCCCATATCGCTAGCACGATTCCAGACAAAAATAGGGTCGGTTGGACATAGATGGATAAAGAAGTAAGAATACAACTTGATATTTACTATCTCCATCGAACATTTCATCTCAATCCTCCATGGACAGTGAGAGGTTTCGAATACCCAATCGAAACCTACGTACAGACGAAACATAGAGGTATATTAAGCTGCTAACGTGATTTGTGGAGTGTCTGTCGTTGGGAGATGAGTATAACGGAATCTTTTGTTCGAATTTTGGGACTGCATATTACAAAATATTGCAACCTAGTAATGCTATTGCGCATGTATTTAATTCGTGTCTGGAGTGACAGAAAGACTCTTAAAAATTACTACTGCGCATTGAGGGCCAGCGCTCATAGCTCATGACGGCACCTGTAAGTCCTTATACATAAGTCCCTATACACAAGGGGAGGGGCGGAGTGGCTAATATGCTAGCTATAATGAAAGCCATTGGTCTTTATTATGTTGTAACAAAGAATCAAAAAAAAAAATTTGCTTAACGAATGAGAGACACCCTTGATATTGCACTTGTTTACCAAAATATTACTATATTTAACCTCAACTTATTAATCCACGCACATAACTAGAACATTTCACTTAGTATGTCATTTACGTAGTATATCTCTGGTTGCGCAGTGCGCAGTGAAGAATGCAACATTAACATTAACAGTATTTAAACGACATACAAATTAATGCACCGACGTGAATCAACACAATAAATGTCACCGCAAGGGCAGACTGCGCGGCGGCGAAAGTTTATCTACATGTAATTGCTTTCCAGCGTTTAACCTGCGTTTTAATATGCTAATTTGGTGTAATAGTTTCACATAGGTTAAACCACTATTTAACAGGCTATGCATTACTTAGTCCTTAAGTGGCACAACTGTAGGTTCCGTTTGTTGATACACAAAGTAAAAAGCAATTGTTTGAAAAAATAGGTACAAGAGAAGGGAACTCTCCGAATAAATTCAGCGAAAATTTTCAAAAATGTATATGGTAAAAAGATGGTGTGGAACTATGTCAGTACCATATTAATATCCTAATAGTATTAAAAAGGAATGCGACGTTCAATGTAAATGATATAAATCTTACCCATGTGCGAAACATCCGTAGGGAACATGATATCCTCGCGGCGCAGCTCGTCATCACTTTCGCCGTAGTCGTCAAACGTGCGTTTGCGCAGTTCGTCCATAGAGCCATTGGACAGCGCTCCCACGGTCACCACTCCTGCGCCGGGCATCGGTGATGACGTGTAGAAGTTATCACCACCCATCTAGAAACAAATAAAAAGAAAATTGGGTGCCGTACGTCAAAATGAGTCCTATAGTCTACCTGGCCAGTCCCAGCCAATTTATTTAAAACTAGCGGTTTCACCCGCATAGTTCCCGTTCCCGTGGGAGTACGGAGATAAAATATAGCCTATGTTATTCGCTGATGATGTAGCAATCCATTGCTGAAAGAATTTTCAAGATCGGTCAAGTAGCCTATTCAATGCAAACAACCAAACGAAAAAACAATCAAATCTTTCCTATTTAAAATATTAGTATAGATTGAGAACAGGTGCCGTCACGAGTTATGAACGCTGACCTTGACTGCGCATTCTATGAGTCTATCTCTGTCTGTCTATAGGACGCGACGTGCGTGCCTCAAAAGGGCTGAACAAAAATAGTTATCTTACTTATCTACTTCGTAAAAGACGCATAGAAAAATACATATAATGCATGCAGCAAGGCAGTGTTTTATTTTCAGATTAGATTATATACTTTCTAGATTAGATTCGACATTACAAGTCATTGTAAGTACAAAGATTTACTTTTACATAATGCGGTGAAAAACCTGCATTTGCGTTACTCTATCGATCAACATGTTATCATTATTATTATGCACCACATGTGCATTTGTTTACATACCTAACTATATAAACGTTTTCAAAAGATAAGAGACATAGATGCCGAAGGTTTTTTTAATACATCACGAGAATATATTTTGTAAATAATATTTTAATGATAGTAAATTAAAATATTATTTATATGCAAAATACCAAATTTCTGAAGAAATATGACGACTGCTGAAATTATGTTATGATGAAATTATCTTGCCTAATTCACCTTCTAAGTAAAAAAAAAACAGTGAGCAACTGACCTGCACGGGCTCATGATGCATACGGAAGTGTTGTGTGTGCAAGGCCGCTGCAGCGTGCGAGCCGGCATCTTCCAACTCGTCTGCCCACGGCGGCTGCAGGAGCCGAATGTCTGCACGCTTCACCTCCACTATGTCCGAATCACCATCAATCACCTATAGGAAACAACACTTTAAAACTGGTACACAAGATACTACTCCTAAAACTGATACTTCTACTGAATGTTACTTTGTCTGGGCCTACTGTAGGTCCAGATAAAGAAGCATTTTCTCGCGTTTGCGCTTAAAAAAGCAATGCAAAATGTATGGAAATGTCATAAATCAGGCATGTGTATCATTTCGTATTGTAATAATAATAAAATATAAGCGAAGCACACGGTTAATGTTATTTAGTCTAAAGGCCTTTCCATAAACTCTTATTAGCATGATTTCGGCTGTGTGAAAATGACAGATTTTTACTCGTCGTATACATGTGGCTTATAATCATTGTCAATCTATGATGACAATAGGAAGCTTTAAACAGTGTTGAAGCTGGCACACAATCATGCATAGTGCGACTAGAAAGTTTTTATTAGGATCCTATTTACTGTGAAAATCTGTAGCCTAAGGTTACTAGCTAACCCGTAGCTTAGCCCCAAAGAACAAATTTTTTTTTTACATTCAATGACCATACATCTCATAAGGTATCTCATGAGTATAAAAAATCTGTCGCAAATAAAAACTATATTAGGCCAGTCTTTTCGAAACTTCCTAAGCAGTTCATTAAAAAAAAGTTCGCTATGTTCCCATGAATAAAATCTGTCAGGTTCCATACACGCAAACGTGTACACACGAATGCACACACACGTGCTCTCACGCACGCAACCACTTCGCTCCGTCCATAATTTACTACCATGACGTAAATAAAAGAGTCATACGCTCTATCTTATATCATAATAATATAGTTCAAAAATTACAATGATGTGATAAGAAATCGTGTGATATATGTACACAATTGTATGTTTCAGTCATACACATGATGTCGAGATGCTACTACAAGAATAATATTAAAGCGAATAAACGGCAAATATACAACATTTTAGGTACAAGTTTTACCAATTTGAAATACAACTTTAGTTTTATCGAATTTACGATGCATCAAATTTTGGTAAATACATAAATTGCTGTGACATTTCATTTCTGAGTGTTTAATGTAAAAACTTAAGGAAATAAATAAATCTTTATCAATCAGTTAAAGGTTAAAGCAATATTTTTAGATCGTCCAGACAGATCCCTTTCACCTAAATGTGGCGCTCGTAAATAAACATTCTAATACTCTACCTAAGGTTATACAAACTGAACGCATTACCCAAAGAACATTTACATTTGGAGCTTCACATATCGCATAACAAATCAGTCATGAAATGCCCCTATGAATCACGGTGTTTGTGAACAATTCATGAACCTATTCATTCACTGATAGAGCCACTGATACGTCGCTCACATGTCACATTGTCATGAAAATTATGGAGAGAACTTATCTATCCGCACAATTAAGTCGTTATCAAACCATAGCAGTAACATAAAGGTAGGTAGGTATACAATTTTTATCTTTGCGTGTGCAAGTACTCGCTTGTGTGCCAAATGAAATCCTTGACCGCAAGAACATATTATTGTTATTGTTATAAAGCGATATCTTATATTATAGAAAAAAAAAAGTTGTTGTGTAAATCTCTCACCTTGACTCTTATCCTAATTGGAGAGTTGAGCACTTCGAAAACGCGTCCCTCGACAAACACATTTTGCACACTTTCCCGACTAGGGTCCGCAGTCCTGACCACACACGCGGAATCTATCAGCAGGTGGCTCATCTGCGGGCTGGCGTCACTGATCACATCATACTTGTTCACACCAAATACGTCACTATATTCAACAGCCTCATTTTCGTGGCCGTCGAACTCTACAATCACTTTGCAGCCGTCGGCCTGTCGGATCACGCCGGCAATGTAGAGGCCGCGTTGCTTGGCAAGGACGCGGTGGTCGCGCCACTCGGACAGGTCGATGAACTGCCTAAGCTCGCGCGCCGGCGATGGGTGCTGCACTATGGGCGAGGGTTGCAGCACTGGTCGCTGGTACGACGGCTGGAACTCCACAGGCAGCGGAGCGTTTACGTTGTTGTTGTTGATTTGAGAGCAGTTCATCTCCTCGAGCACCGAGGGATCAAACTTGCGCTTCTTGGGAAGGTTGCGCACAGGTTGCGCAGGCGGTTGCTGCGCTGGCGGCGCAGCGCCGCTGCTCGCGGTGCCGGGGTTGGTCGGATTGGCCATCGATATTATGTTGGGGGTAGGGTTCGACGACGACTGGGACAGGCTCACTGTGCCCACGCTGCTTATCACCGACGCTGGGATCTACCGAACGAAACCTGGCGTCATTATTACTATTATTATTAGCTTCATTATTAGCTTTGCAATTTCACCATAACCAACAACAATACAGACCTTTACAGCAATAAACTGATAATTTTGACATGTAAATTACAATTATTGTTATTATTAATTAGTTCACCTTAAATTTTTTTGCTTATCAGACAATTAATTAAGAGAATTCTCTATCTTAGCTTGCACCCACTGATGTAACGCAATAATACGCAAAGTGTAATATAAATTCATGGCATCCTCATGGACAGCCAAAACTAGCTAATATGTATTCTGGAAATTATTAGACAAAACAATAAAAAATTGATATCAAATTTATTACTTTATCTCCCGGCTGACATAATGTTATGCAATATAATAGGAAGACTAATCTACTGAGAATAAGATAGCCTGAACATAGCACAGAACAACACATTAAAAATCAGTAAAAGATAAATAAGGTAGTGTCATTATCAGCCGGTTGAAGTTTTAACCACTAAGTAACTACTACATAAACGGTATGCATCATAATTTGTTTGATCATAACAACACAGTTTTAGTATTTACTAAGGATATTTTTTACTTCGTAACAGTAATATTAAAGGGGCTATACCACCCGACTCGGTGCAGACTGTGTCAGCAACCGCGAGTGTCAATTCATTACGTTGCAATCTCATTTGTTACAATTTAGCATCAGCGTGAAATATACGTACAAAAAACAGAGGCGAGATAATAAGTAGCTAGTCAAAAACCACTTTCCAGCTTCCTTGATCAAATCGATCGATCAATAAAGGATGGAAGAGTGAAGAGCTCTCGAAACCGGCGGGCATGTCTGAAGATATCGATCAGAAATGTTGATAAGCGAAACAGGTCTGCAAGTGTGGAGTGGCATGGCGCTATATTCTCTTTGCCTACCGTGAAATAGGTAGGTGTTACTATTTTGTCATCTAGGTATGATTCTTTTTTTTTCTTATTCTTGGCCAAAGTATTGGCTACATATGGGTATCATGACTGACACCATTCACATCGGACTTGAACCGGCATTACAAATCGTCCAGGCTTCATATAGGTACAGTTCAGAATAGCATAGGCGGTACAGAGCATGCTTGTAAAATATTAGAGCCCCTGTAAAACCTACATGAAGAAATGGTATATCATGATAAGCATTAATATTGGGGAGACACATACCTGGTCGTCAATATCAGCGTAGAGAATGTGCGTGCGGTAGAGGTGCGCGGGGGCGGAGGCCTGCGGCTGCGGGGCGCCGCCCGCGGGGGCTCGCTGCATCACCGCCTCCGCTACCACTGGTCACTCATTGCACCGCCCGCCTGCCCATAGACAACATACACATCAAATAACTGTACATTGCATTACTTGCACCAAGCATAAGACGTATCGAATCCGTACAAGTAGTAGCTAGTTACTCATGTTCCTAGCATTAGTTGCTCTATGATATTATCTAAAAAGTAACCTCCTTTGCCGTACGGATTGGATAATACAGTTCGTATTGGTCGAACTCTAGTAACTACATACATGTATATTATGTTCAATTTCGTTTCTTATTATAACATAGATTTTTAGGTTCTTAATTTTACCGTAAAATATGATAGAGCCTCAGCGCTGACATATTCGTTTTATGCTACTTTGAAAATAGAGGAAGATTAACAGTTTGCCTTTTGTAATTTGCAAGTTTGCAAAATAAGAACGTCTCGTTGACAATTCAGACATAATTGCGTTTCCTCACGATCATTTTCGCTGGTATTTCACAAGGCTCGTTCTATTTATTCAACTTGAGTTTTAGAAATCTCATTTACAGATCGGAATTAGATCCCTCATATCCACTTAGCTAGCGACAACCACACACGCAACCACGGTTCTAAGCTCAGATTACTCCAATCCAAACATTATTTGTAAATGTTGTACATCTTTGTCCAAACACCGTCCGTTTTTCCGAACAAGTGGATATACTTACTCATTAAAGTACTGAAGATTTCTATGGTGTATTTTCTTCATTACAGCTTGACTATAATATCCTAATTTGGGCTGAGCCTTACAAAGATACAAATAATTATACACCGCTTTGAAATTGTATTCAGCTAAGTAACCTTGATCGAAGTTACGAAGGCCTTAGACCGAACCTATAAAGCCTATACATAGTAACGAGTTACTTTGAATGTGATTGAAAATGAGTCAAGTATTCAAATCAAATCATACATGGATGACATCAATAAATTGGTTAATACAGTAACAAAAACTGGAACGAGATATGCTTACCGAAATTTTATTATATATTTAATTTAAATTGGTCTTGGCTCCGGCGGTTTATGATCAGTGATACTATAATGTGATTTCGGTTTACTTACTTTTCAATATGACTGTATATGGGTGTCTTAAATTATTTGTCTTTCCTAGCAGCTCAGCGGTGGTTACTCGACGAAGTCAGAACTAAAGTCACAACAAACGTTGCTATAGAATTAGCCACCGGATTAATAACTGAGCAATTTTCTCTTTACCGGAGGAGAAAAATCAGCTTTCAATTTACCTTACTTCATCCAAAAAATATACTTTTAATTTCGGAAGGTAAGCTGGGATATGCTGTGCTAAAGCGCGGATAGCAACTACCAAGAAAATAACGTTTAAAGCGATCAATGCCGCAGTGCCCTTTAGTTAAATATAGTTTATGTATTTGCGGTTAGCTTGGGCAAAAGCAAACTGACAATAATCTGTTCAGGCACGTGTAAAGTGCGCGTCCGCATAAATACACGCGCGACACTTAACCCCCGCCCACACACCGTGCAGGCGCATTATTACTGAAACTACAATTTTATCTAAAGTAAATTCATTAATGAAATCGTTTTAATAAGTCCTTATAATTACGTACACCTACTTTGAGTGAGATCATATTGGGCAACCAGTGTGTTTCTAGTTAGACAATGTAATGTATGCAGCGCGCGTACGGCCCGGCTCCACTGAATCATTGCCTATCTCACAACCGCATCGCATCGCAACGCTCAGATTGTGACCTTATTGTGGCAGCGGAACTCTCGGAGGCCTCCATTTTGCCCGTTTGTTCACTTATGGAGTAAATGAAACAACATATTAACGTGGAATTATCCATCCACGCCCAACGTTAATCTGAATTTTTATTAAACTAAAGATATTTCGTACGGAGGTACTATATGCTTGAAGGAAAGCTTAACGTTGAGGAAAATTAGCGCGCCCTCGTCCAAAACAGATAATTCTTTCCATCTATATATAAATTTATCCAATACCTAAAAGGATGGGGGACAGACTTTTCTTATATTTTATGAAATGCATCGTAAGCCATAAATAAACAAATATTACTTTGGATAATAACATTTCAGTGTCAAGTGAATATGAATTATAGCACAAAAATTTAAAGCGTAACTTAGTACCTACAATAAAATACGCGTTCGATGAAAATGAGTCAGTACCCTCTTGCCAAACGTATACGGTCTATGAAATAAGCTTTATAACAAAGATACAAATATTTAGTTAAGTACTCATCTACTTCTTAGTTCGAAGTTCAAACCCTAGAAATATATGCGTATCCTAGCGCTTGGCAATATTGTTATCCTTTTTTGCTGGCAGATAGCCATAATACACGGAATTATTTAAAGTCAATTTGGAATCTCTATAGTAAACAATTTACTTCCATCAACTTTAGCACTTAAATCAAATAGATAACATGTAGCATTTACATAAATAAACTAGCTGTGCCCCGCGGTTTCACCCGCATAGATTTAGTTTTATCCTTATTCGGAACCCTAATATTTTTGATAAACAATAGTAGCCTAATTCTTGAAACATCAGCTACCTGCCAGTGAGTCCCGTTAAAATCGGTCCAGCCGATTCAGAGATTACAGACAGACAGACAGAGAAAAAAATTTAAACTTGGTTTTTTAGTGTCAGTAGCGTGTATACTTTCACATGCATTTAGTGAATAGCTGTTATTTTGGAATTACAAACAGACACGTCAATTTTATTTATCTGTTTAGATGAAAAGAGATCCGGAGCAGAACTTTGCGCCGAAGTCTTTCATATTACACTGATCGATTGGACTGATCACTTATAAGGAGGCCGTATGACACTCGTCACATTTTCCCATTGGCCAATGTAGTATAACTCAATTAATAAAGTGGTATAAATTCGTATTTTTGTAGCATTGCCGTCGCGTCATTTATTTTATGAATGTAACATCGCACGGTAAACGTTTTCCTTTATCTTCGCTGTTTTCTACGTCTAGACGATCAAACAGGAAGTTTATAAATTCTGTACGCTTGAACTTATCAGAATCTAGCTCCTATCGCAATACTTAGGCCTTAAACATTTATCGCCTTCCTACTTTATCCAATACTAGCGGACGTCACGCGGTTTCACCCGCGTAGTTCCTGTTCCCGTGGGAGTACGGAGATAAAATAAAGCCTATATTAATCAGTGATAATGCAGCATTCAAATGGTTATAGATTTTTAAAATCGGTCCAGTACGTTTTGAGCCAATTCGTTACAAAGATACTTACATACCAATCTTTGACAAAAGCACAAACTATTTTAGATCAATACAAGTAGAGTATGTTTTAAAGAATTTTCGCATTAAATTGAAAGTATATTTCATGTGTCTAGTTAATAGGCCCAACGTCGCGTCTGTAAGATGCTACCCGGTGCAACACGTCATCCTATCAACACGAGTTTGTTTTATTTTGACCAATCTCAATATGATTGTATTGAGATTGGTAGGTTCCTTGTTTTGTTAATACATCGTGGTTGTTATTATCAGAAGATTGAACTTTTGATGACCCTCAGAGGTAACAAAATTGCGCCCACTTAATAATCGGTATCGGTTTCCTAATAAAATTAGGTTGAGTAGGTCAGATAGTGAATGTTTTGTAAGTTTTACCTTTACTAACCTACCTACGTCTGCTATTTAGATTTGAAAAGTCGCATTCGCTGGGTTAGGGTAATTATATCAAAGATATTTGAAATGGACATTTTACTACTAAAGACTTGTATGTATATAATTACTAGCAATGTTATAAAAAGCGCGTGCGTAATAAGCTGTATGCAGTAAGTGAGTTCATACTCTCCGTGTTGGTACAATGTTCACTAGTTCATATAATGGTATCATAGTCGGCGACATAGCAACTCTAAAATTCAGTTCTTCAAGAGCATACATTCCAGCTATCAATTTGGATCCTGTAAATCCATAAAATAATTAAAGCAGCGCCGAATAAAATGTATATTATGAGCGACATAAATATTTGATGGCCGCCGTCTCATTATAAAACGTGTTATTGATCTGGACAAAAAAACAGAAAACCCAGTGAGGTACATAGATACCTAATTGAAATCAATGGTGATAAAAGGCAAATATAGATACGATACAATGTACGGATAATTCAAGGATGTATGTAAGCAGAAACACTGCATACAGTGAGATGAAAATAAATAGTGTATATTTAAAGATAAGGCAAACTTTTTAACAGTCACATTCGCGATGGGTTAGTCGGGTTGGCCACAGGTTACCTATTTTAAGTTAATTCGAAATTGATTTAGCTCGGATCAATAACCTAGATGGAGCTAAGAGGTCTTTCGTTTATTTTAGTTTTTTTTTTAGTTTGTAAATGAATATATTTTTGAGCAATTTACATATTTTTGCGAAATCCACCTGGATTAAGTACCCTAAATTAAGTCCTTGGCAATTTAATTATACAATACCAGAAGTAGGTACGTTTGTTTATGTCAGTCACGATTGACGCTCATAGGCTAATCATAGGGTTTCGTACCAAAAATATGCAACGCAATGCAAATAGATCCAATGATATAGATATACTAGCGTGCGCCCGCAGCTAAGACTATGTGGCAATAAGATTTGGAAGAAAGAAAAGGTTTATTTGCAAACAAAATGCAAGGAGCAAAAGTTGTATAGTGATAACGTATTCACACAGGTAAATATTAACAATCCTCATTTAACTTATTAATTAGAGAAATAAATCCGAAAAATTAAACTGGTTCCAAAAGTAACATAGTTTTTGCCGAAACAACTACTTAAGTAGGTATAATTGTTTAAAGCAAACTAGGTAGGTACCTACTTTCTTTATATTCGCGCTTCAACAGTCTGTTGTATGAAGATAAATGGGAGGACCTGACAGAGTGGAAAAATCGTCTAAAAAAAACTGAATAAATATTTTTAATTTTTCATTAACAACAAGTAAGTAAATATATGTAATTACAGATAATTACTTTACGCACATACCTATTTAAATCAAAAGATGAGTCCATATTGTTTACCTTTTATGCAAATTAATTTGAAACAGACTGTTTTCTAGTAAAGTGATGGCATCATCTCTCAAGTTATTTAACAATATTGTAATGTTGTTACATTATCTCTGTGTGGGGTTTCCAATGTTTGTAGACCCTGGATATGCATGTATGTACCTACCTATCTATTGTTTTACATTTTTCCTGTTCAATTTCGGATTACAAGTTAGAATAATTTAGTCCTGGATTTTTATGTCTCATAAAAAAGTTCTATCAATGAACCAATCAATCAGAAATATCTTTATTTGATTAGACTTTTAACAAATTACTTTCAAATCGTCAGAACGACGTAATTGTACAGGACTATACATGCTACCACCAGGTTCAGGAGGTTGCTTTTACAGACTAGAATAACCTTGCTGAGATTGATACACAAAGATTAAAAATTATAAGAAGTTAAAAGTACCTTAAGTGTATAATACTGACAAATAAGACTGTCTTTGACTCCTTAGGTTAGGTGATGTCATAATAGAAAATAGTTTCATACTATGAACTATAACATAAACAAGCCCAGATTATTTATGAGTTATCAATTTTTCAACCTATTATTTATCTATTTTAGAACCGTTTCACGATTATACACAAGTAGTACATACTACCAACCTAACCACTATTGGGAATACAACGCCAATCCTTAACAAGTTGAAACATGTTTGGCTACGGACTGTATCGGCCTTGGTTGATATATCTTACTCATCAGGGTATGTAGGTTGTTAGAGATAAAACTTAAGTTTCATGCATTATTTTGAGGAACATTTGTTTGAAAAAATAGTGTCCTAAGATAGCTATCTGCTAATGAAAGTCCCGCTTAATTGGACCAGCTGTTTCAGAGTTGTAACAAAGAGAAAATAAAAAAAATATATGTTTTATGGAAATATTGCATTTAGTGAAAAGCTATTAATTTGGAATCACAAACAGACATTCAGATTTTATTTATAAATGAATTAGGTTCCTGAGTAATACAATTCTAGATGCTGTAAGCAATGTACATGATCATCATAATTTTAGTGCATAAGTATCTAATATATTTCTCACTATGATAAAAAGAGATACACTATCTTCTGAGTTTTTGTGATGCAATTTCTTTCTTTTCTCTCAATATTAATAGGTGAGTTTGGTACTACTTAATTTAATATTTTTTAGTATTCAATGGTCCCTCGTAGATACAGTATATCTACACTACAAATAGCATTCATTCACATATACATGTGTAGTTGCTAACTAAAATCATGCTTACTAGATATAGTATTTAGCTTAGCATCCATCACTACTTAATAAGTAGGTAAATAAGAAGCACTATTTAGACAAAAGGGTGACATTTTTAATTAGTAAAGTGATTTGTCAAATTGAGCTGAGCAAGGTGAAAGTGCAATTCTATCAGGACTGTATATTCTCATACAATGTGTTTTATGGGAAAGATAGATTAGAGGTCTATGTTTGCACACAAATTCAATTTGTTTATTTATCTTTGTATTTGTCATTTACAAAAATACCTGTTGTTATAATTTCAATACATAATAATAACCTGTACTTACCATATCAGTTATATGCAGTGTCTCAAGTTTTATACCTATCTGTTATTGTTGCTAGACTGACCACAACTAAGTACAATGTTACCATTGAGGTGTATTTGAGATTAAACGGGTGTTCTATGTTTCCCAACACAATAACACATGATACTGCAAGGCTGAGGACTAGCAATTCAGTGTCGAGTAGTATAATCAGCTGATAAGGGCGATGTAAACGCGACTATGGCCGTGTGTACATAGGCGCGCTGCACACGATCGGCGCATGCTTACAGATTGAGCTGAAATCAATTAACTGAGCGAACCTGTGTAACGCGTCCTCGGCTCGACTAGCCACCGACCGGCCCGACGCGTGCAGCCCGCGCCGCCGTGACTAATGTTACGTGCCCCTGCCACCACGACTGCGCCACACGATGCACAAAATCGAATACCATTACTTATTCACTGTTGCATGTTTATTGTCATGTGCGTGCGGCCTACATGCGCAGACATCATATTTTTTCTCAGCCGTGTCGCTATAATCGCCAAATGGAATGGATACTCACCGTCGCTTCCCATTGTCCCAAACGCGACGCACAGTGTAAACAACCGAACCACATAATAAAACAAAATGGAAGTCTGACTCGCCCGCGCCGAGATGAGAAATTTTATGAGCTCTCTCGAGTTGTAAAACGTCGTTATGTTACTATCCTATCGTAGTATTTTAGCAGCCCCCCTCCAATATTTTATCTGCCGTCACCAGATTTGATGGTTCACGATCACAAAGGAAGAATGTTCACCGAACGAGGAAACACCACGAAATCAATTGTCCAACTTCAAATTACACAAAAATTTATGTCCACTTGAAAATAATAACCATTGAAGCGTTTGACGTCCCGAGACACAACACCCACATCAAAAAATTCTACATGGCGACTGGCCTAGCCCAGCTTTCAATAATTTCCACTCGAATATATTCCTGTTTCACTCGCTCACCATTCATTTAATTATTTCTCAATATGATCGAGAGAGATAGCGATATATAAATATTTCAATGTATGAATAGAATCGGTGTTGTGAAGTTCCCCACCCCGACGGCGCGCTGGTCGAGCCGAGTTGAATGGACCCGAGAAGCGTTCAACCATTGGATCGATGACGATCACGTGACACAAATATGTTGCGCTGTACATCGCCCGCGAATATTTGAATTTGCTTATTTTCTAAAGGAAATGATTTTTAATTATTTAGTGCTACATTTACTCGTGATGACGCGATAAATTCCTTATCTAGTCTATCTTTGGGGTCAAAGCTATCACTAAAATCAATTTCAGCATAGTCGGATCAGTGATTTAATCTGCATGAAAAGGTAATAGACAAAAAGACTGATACACTTGCCCAGGTATATTATTAAAATCTATTTAGGTATCTACTTTCTTTCAAATATAAGTGGCCTCTAGCAATTATACTAAACTACCATCCCAAGGAATATAGAATTTTCGCTGTTTGAAGGAAAGGAGAATTTAGTTTTGTAGGATAGTAGTGGATACTTCTGGTTCATGGCAGTAGAGGGTTCTCACAACTGTAATAAAATACTATATACCTATCAGATTGTTTTATATTAAGTATAATTAACTACATGTTATTACTTACTTAATATTGATACAATACAATTATTTACTTAAATATAATATTGTTAAGCTAAAAATATGTATTTACTTAATAAGAAAATAGCTCATACCAAATTAATACTTAATGAAAATAATTACATAATATCATAACTTGCACTAATCAGACATCTCTAAAGTACATATTTTATATATATATAAAATATAAGTAATACATTACACAATAAATTATTGAATAAAACAATAAAAAAAGCTGTAAGAATATTTATTGGGTATGAAAATATATCCTACATACTTAATTAAGTAATGACTAAAAAAGTCTGTTAGTACTGAGAAACAAGCAACATAATGTATTTTATATTAATTTTTTTTTGTTAATTCTTTTTGTCGTTATTGTAGTTATTTTATAGTGATTTTGTGTGCCAAGTTAACAACTGTGCTATACTATTACCGAGTGAAAAACTTATAAACAATATAATTTTATCCTATACAAGTAAATAAATTAAATCATATTGTTTCAATCTAATGTTTTGCATTGCAGCATACAATAATTTGTTATGTGCATGTGTCATTCTAAAAAGCAGTGTTGATTGAACAGTTCATAAATTCAAAATGTATACAATGTCAGTGGGACGCTGTTTAAAGATATGTTAGATGCCCAAGCCAAAGACAGACACAATGCAGTACATAGTCTTGTTCTCCCAGCGCACAGTGCACGAGCCATCCGTGTTGTTGTCCCAGAAACATGAGGATGCTGTGTGTAAACCTGCTCCATTCTTTTGCATTATTGTACATGTCACTGAAACATACAAAATGTACAGAACATTATCACGTATTATTTTCGGGGTTACACAAGTTGGTTACAGATGATCTATAACAAAAACATGTAGGTAGTCAACATATTGTCATATTTTTTTAGGAAAAAGAAAAGGTGATATATTGTATCACTAGAAATGGCTTTCGCATGTTACTTCAGTGAAAAAGGCGTGTATTTAAGAAGTGTTGTATAAATAAGACAATGAAGTACTTTTTAATGCAAACTTACCGATATATTTATAAGGCTTTTGTAGTTTCGTGAGTTGCCCCAAACAGGACTCCACTACTGCTGAAGTCCATTGGTTTACTTTATTATGCTGATAAGCAGTTCCACCGATGGAGTTCTCAATTGCTTCTTTGATAATTTTACTTACATCGTCGACAATGAATTGATTCTGAAACACGTCATGAAGTAAATATGAGAATAAGTTTAGGTAGAAAACTTTATGGTGGTAGCCACTAAAAGCTTACTTCTTCGGTTAAATCGTTACATTCTTTGACCTCCATGATTTAAATCAGAGTTGGACAGAGTGGTAAGAATTTGGGTTTTCGTTTGGTATAAAAACAACAAAATTTTTGACGCTCCGGTATGAAATCAACTTCCTGAAATGACATAAATTGACGTAATGTTGCCAGAACTGTGCGCATCTATACCATAGAAGAAACCATAAACTAGAATTATAATACAGACGTACAACTCTGTATACTTTAATTCTTTTGTCTATGTACCCATAGACAATTAAACATTAGAATATATTTTAGGTATCAGTTTTATTTTAAGGTTTTTAGTTATTATATTTATAGTGTTTAGTTGTTTATCTGTTTCTTAACTGAATAAATTATATTTTAATATATACCCACATTTTTTCTTTATCTATACATTTTGCCGTCATTTCGTTTTATTTATACAACTGGCAATAAAGTGTATAAACTCAACTGTCGCTTGCTTTCTGTCAATTCACTTTTTTATTGTCTTTTTGCAAGGAGAACATGAATATTTTCATTTTCATATAAAATTAATTAAATAATTGTAAAATGGCTTCACCAGTGCAAAATAATAGAGTATCACCTCCTGGATATTGTACGTGTTGCAGAGTGTGCAATATGTGGTGTTGGAGAGCCTTCAAGTGGCTCCCAGTGTGTTTAATAGTGTCCATTATATCTTGGTCTTATTATGCCTACGTTATCCAGTTGTGCTTTTGTGAGTTTCTTTAGTTAATTGTTGAAAAAGTTCTCATTATAATGCTGATTACGCTAACTCAAACAATATTTTCCAGTTACCATTCAGGATACGGCAATACGATGCATCTATTTAATATTATACCACATACTTCTCATCATGTTCTGTTGGTCCTACTTCAGGACTATTTTTGCAGAAATCAAAACTATTCCAGACAAGGTAAGAAACTTTACGTTAAAGAATTTAGATTTACCAATCAAATCATGCCAAAAGAAAGTATTGTATGTTTGTGGGGGTCTTCTGTCCAATTATAAATTATTACTTAATTTTACTTATCAAACTTATTACTGTATAATATATTACTTGTTACTTGACACCTAGATGGGTGTCAAGTGCATTTCAGTGTACTCTAATACACTTTGCACATGTAATATAGATAGTATTACTTGAACTTTAGTTAAATGAGTAAACAACAGTAAAATTAGGTCAACAGCAAATCTGCTTAGGATTAAGTATTTATCTAAAGTAGTAGGGCTCCCAAACTCCCAAAACCATTCTTAGTGTCTTATCTTCGGAGGAATTAGCAGGATACACAGCCAGGGAGTGAATGAAAAACTTTTGACTTCAGCCATCATTACACTATCGTAGTGCATTTTCATATAATTTGAGCATTTAAATGCACATATCCAGGCAGACAAGATTGCCTAGTGTAATTGTCCTCTTCCATTTTAATTATATGTTTTTTGTCTCTTTATTTTGTGTATTAAATGTGTGTGTAAAATAAGGATTAAATAAATAAAATAGTTCATGGAATGGCTCTGTTGTACCCCTCTAAGTCTCAGTAAATTTATAGTGCCCTAACTAAAATTATGGTGCTGGCCACTAACCCACTATTTAGACAAGTCAAACTCATAAAAATATCAATTTGATCCAACTTTTAACAAAGTACTTTCAAATTGTCGGAATGACATGATTTCACAGGATTCAATGTGCTGCTGCTAAGTTTGGAAGATGGCTTTTACTGAGTAGAACCTGGCAAGAAAGTAGTCAGACCATACTAGCTAAATCTAGACACTGTATTGTAACAATAGTATAAAATGTATGGTTTTGATCTAAAGGCAAGGTTGAAATATAAATCAGTTATTCAATAGGTATTCTTCTGTTTCAACATCATTATTGTAACGGTCATTACTGTACATTGAGTCATTACTTAACTTGAGCTTGAATATTGATAATATTTAATTGTTTCCAATTCGAAAATGTATTATAAAACATAGATTAAGATAGTCCTTGGTTTAAAAATGGATGAAGCAAAAGAAGTATGTAAGGATCGTAGCATATGGCAATAGGTGGTCTCTGCCTACCCCCATGGGATACAGGTATAAGCAATGTATTTATTGGTTTAAAAGTAACTCCATCTCTCTGTGATATGGTTTTAAAAAGGGATGAACATAGTTTTAGTCAAAGTTTTATCTAGTCTTCTGATAAACCATGTGTTGTATAGTAAGGGGGTATATGTGTAAATACAAATAATAGCTAGATTGGATCTTGGTCTGGTATATTTGTTTTGATACAGAGACTACCAATTGGCCTAACATGCTTTGATCCTTGCATACTTCTTTCGTTTCATCTACATTCATTTAACCCTTCTTGCATTTATTTTTGTGGTTTAGATTATTAGGCTGGTTGGCAGTAATTCAAGTCAAATCAGTTAACCATTCAAATTGGGTTGGATTGGTTACTGACCTCTGCTGACCCCAAAAGTGTATGGTAGAGCAGGGTCACAATTAGGATATTGGGAAATTACATTATTGCCACCAATTACATATTATATATGCTTATATTCCAAGTATGTATGTATAGTTAATATAACTTTCTTTCCAGTACAAATTGCCTGAAGCAGAATTAGAAAAGTTACTCAGTGCTGACTCTGAGGATGCCCAGAGGAGTATTCTTGAAAACTTTGCCAGGGACCTACCTATTGTCACAAGGTAAACTATAATATATTCATTACATTATTACTGAAATATTGTGGATGTCAAAGTTAGTTTGTTTGATATTTTGTCCTGCGCACTCTCCGCATTCTACACTTTCCTGGATAATCACCCTGAATGTGATTTGTTTGTGGATGTATGGAAGAATATTTTGTCTGTATGTTAGGAGACTGCATTGAAGTGTTCCCTTTTTCCCTCTAGTTTAAGTTCAAGCCATTCTGTGAAGTTAAATAAATAAATTTGTATGTACTTGTATGGATGGCTTTGGTTGAAATTTACATTGGTGACAACTTATACCCAGATGTAACACATGAGTAGTTAGTACAACTTATGCTACCCAATCAAATATTAAAGATTTAAACATATAAAAATATATTGTGCCTCTGTTAACAAAAATTTCTCATAGTGTTGAGAGGTCAACTTATACTGGAACTTTCACTTAAGTTCAAACAAAACAAAACAATGTAGGTATACCTAATAAATTATTCATACTAGTTACTGTTCCAACCAGTTTTATCAATGTTATATGGTCAGTTGTAAAATATTATATTTTTCAAGTGGAATGCAGAATAAATTGAAAATTACATTTGCCTAATGAGTGACATCACCAATTAGGTGTGGGTTCCAGTTCTTAATGAGTTAATGAAAGTAAACTTATTGTTAGTATACTGTCGAAGGATATTAAGCTGTTTATTTGCATTATATTCAGTGTACTTGATAATTAAACATTGATTATTTAATTACTAACACCAGTCCATGAGTTCATTCATGTATTAAGTTTTCAATATCCTGTGTGTTTCTTTATGGTTCAAGCTGTATTTAAACAAAATATAATAATATAACTTAGATTGGTAGAAATAATCAACCAATCTAAATTATTTAAAGTATAGGATAAAAGAAACCGTTATTGCCGTGAGTTTTTACTTTTGAGCAGTCTACAGCTGCGCAAGCGACGCAAGTTTGAATCCCAGCAGGGCTTGTATCAATTAATTATTCTAAAAACTTACATACTCACACCGCGTGCTTTACGATGAATGAGAAACATCGTTCATATGTCTTATATAGTAGACGTATGTATTCAGGGGCGTGCATTGGATTTTCAGAGGGGTAGGCATAAACAACAAGTAGGTAGGTAGGCAGATTAAGTACATACCTATGTGACGCGGCGTAGGTACGTACGTCTTGGTAAAGATACACATACGTACATAAACACACACACACACGACACGAGTGTATTCAGTGATCACACTAAGTAACTTCTGCTTACCTGCTTATATGCAATGCACGCCACTGTATGTATTATAGTGTCTGAGATGGCGATAGTCTCACTATCAGTCTCGTTGGCTGGCACAATCGTCTTCAATGAAAAGCAGGTGTTGTTATTAGAACACCATTGCCTACCCCTTCGGGGAATTCATGCGTGAGCATATGTAGATAAAGGAATAACAATATTTTTCTCAATTCTAGAATACTTAAAGTAATAAGACAGTACAGCATGCGATTTTTCGGAGGGGAAACAAAAAAAGAGATTTTAGAAAACTTTGCAAACACAATACCCGTACTGACGAGGTATGTTTTGTATTGTTTGCTTGCGGTAGCTACAATTGAGAAAAACATTGTGTAGATCTGTATCATTGTTTACATTTAGACAACATTTTATTTATTGTTGTTGTGTGATTTGTGTAAACACGAGTATAGTACCATTAGTACCCACGTAGCTTTGATTGTAAGAAATCAAATATGTATCAATATAAGAAAAGTAAATGATATCTCTGTAACTTTGTTTCATAGTACAGGGGGTCTACCATGACCTCTTATTGCCATGATAGTTTAACTCTTATTATGAAACAGATGTATGCATGCTACGCAAGCGACGCAAGTTCGAATCTCAATTTTGCTTAAACCAAAGAGTTTTTTTAAAAACATCTTGAACAAACCTGCACATGTCTGAGAAGTAATTCAAAGACGTATGTATACCGCTGAGACGGCGAGATTCACCAGCTGTCACGTTGGCACTTAATCAACTTCGGTGAAAAGTGGGTGTTGTTATTAAAACACCTCTGCCTACCTCTTCGGGGAATACGGGCGTGAGCATTTAGCTATGGATTAAATTTAAAAAATATATATTTCTCTAGCCTTCAATCGGAAGGGGTGGAAAGAGGGTAGAATGGCCTTTGCCCAGCAGTGAGACACATCGGGCTCATCATATCAGCCGACAGACAGACGTCCACTACTGGGCATAGGCCTCCCCCAACGATCTCCACGACGACCGGTCTTGTGCCTCCCACATCCAGCGGGTTCCCGCGATCCTCACCAGGTCTTCAGTCCACTTCGTAGGGCGACTACCCACACTGCGCCTGCCGGTTATAATAATAAAATTTCTATAGGACAATGTCGGGCTCGGTCCGTTATTGCAACCGCTGCGTGCTCGTGAAGCCCGACCGCGCTCACCACTGCAGTATCTGCTCGCGTTGCGTGCTGAAGATGGACCACCACTGTCCGTGGGTGAACAACTGTGTGTGCTTCCACAATTACAAGTTCTTCATGCTCTTCCTCGGATACGCGCTGCTCTACTGCCTCTTTGTGATGGCCACCTGTCTGCCTTACTTCATTAGGTTCTGGAAGGTATGTGCCTTATACATTTTATTTATTTTAACACTTCCTGCAAAACAATTTGCACAATGCCATAGGTCATCAAAAAGAAATGTATTTTTACATAATATAAGCTATTGAAAGTTATTAAGATAAATGATAATTGATTCGACTGGTTTGCTATTAATATTCGCCTGGTATAGCAATGGTTACGAGTTTGATTCTTGTGTATAGGCTTTGTGCGTTTAATTGACTGATCACCTATTTGGGTGATCAGTAATATTTAAAAAAATCTATTAATTTGCTTCACTGAACTTGTTAGTAAAGTGAAGTACAAGAATGTTACACCTAGTAACGACATTTATACTTTGAGATAATAATAACCTAGCCTCGACCTATGTGTCAGTTAATTATAATACTGATAGATCGAAGTCATTTCATAATCTATGATAGTGTCACAACTGGTCACAACAATATTTATAGTACAGAGATGTACATTATTTTTGCTCTCAATTTCAACTTTATTTTAATACTGTTTTCACGTTGGAAGAACAACAATTTGAAAGATATGGAGGAGATGATCTATTGAGAAGATTTGACAATTACCTCTTTATTGTGTCAGATTTTTTTAAAATTTCTTAATAACGTTTTCTCTATGGTAACTACTGTCTTTTTTTTCTAGGAAAGTCTAGCTCGCTATTTAGAACTGTGTGATTATGTTTGAATACAAATATAAAATGTACTTATGTAGTATAAGTACATTTTATTATAAGCTCTCTATTTTGATCAGAGTGTAATTAATATTGAAATAACATGCGCCATTTTATGGCCAATTTGCAGATGTATCAGGAATACAAGCATGCCCACTGCGACCGTTTGATAAACAACGGATCTTATACTAAAATATGCATGGATATGATTAACGTAATTCCTTCTATTTTGTTACTTAGCTTACTTATAACCATAACTTAGTTTACAACAAGTACAAATCTTCAATGAACAATTTAACATAATATACAGGGTGAATTTTTCAATAACCTATTGATACTGTTTTAGTTTTAAACTAGGTATGCCCCGCGGTAAATTATTCTCAAGTTACTCTTTGTAACATTAGCTATCTGTCAGTGAGAGTGTCCATTAAAATCGATGAAGCCGTTTCGGAGATTAGGCGAAACAAACAGACAGACAGAGAAAATAAATTAAAATTGTTATTTTTTTGTGTGACTACTATATTTACTTTCATATGCATTTAACGAAAAACTTAAATTTTAATTTGGAATTGCAAACAGGCACTTAAATTCTATTTATCTGTATTGATATATAATCGGCCCGGAGATTTTGGAATATATTGACTCACAATTGAAATACTTACCCTGTTTATTATTAACTTTAAAATTAATCTTATAAAGGTTTTCTTCCGTAATGTATGTTCAGTATATGATTTCTATGAAGTTCTGTACTTTACCCTATTGAAGTAGGTATTAGTATTATCACGACAGTAATTAGTTATCAATAAGTTGATTATATAGTCATTAGATAGTTTAAGCATGTGGTATGATGATCATAAGATAATACCTATAAACAAAAGTACATCTTGACGGGTTCTTGACGCAGAGTGTAATAAATGCCGAAATATATTTAAGTTACGAAAATTCAATTAATATATCTCTCGCCATCGTGAATGTTAAGTTAATCTCTTTTCGGTACATCTGACGCTATGTCTTCACGTGCTTCTGTCCGTTCAGCGCCAAAATAAGCTTTAAAAACCAGTTAAAATTTCAATGTTATATAAAAATGTGATATTATATTGGAAAAACTCGTTGTGATCGTTTAAATAGCTTTAGCTCGCGTTTCTCATAATTATTAATATGTTTATATTATAAATGAAAGATCATTGACTTCGGAACAATTGGGATATTTTGATATAAACAATGTTATCAGTCAGTTGGATATTTTTACTGAGATGTAGGTCAATTGTGCCACACAAGGAGAAACAAAAGATATGAATATGTTTCAGCTAAATTTCAATGTTTTGTACTTTCATGTAAGATTTTGATTTGATTAATGTTCGAACAGATAATTTTTTTTAACTTTAGCATTTACATTTTATCTTAATCAAACATGTTCAACATATTTTCGTAGTATCGGATGTCTAAGCCATCGGCCAGTGCGTTCTATCGGTGCTATTAAGCGTGTCCGTATAACCTACGGGTAGATAATATGTGTGTTGCTGCTTTTTTAGATCGAAATCTTACGCACAGATATCAAAAACCAAAAATGTATTTTAAAAAATCGATGCATAAATTTCGAACGTATTTTTTTGAGGGTACTGTGCCTTATTAACTATGTAAAATTAATTACCATAAAAAAAACATATTTTGGAAAATACCCTGAGAGAGACAAACAAATAAAAAAGTATGATCCCTAATATTACTTATATTAATATCTATAACATTGCATTGCAGAATAATAGGCTTTAATTAATATGAAGAAATATACGATAGAAGTTTTCAAGCCAACCCTTGCCGCGATCGTTTGTATATATCCGTTCATGTTGATTGATTAAGAGTATTAAAACCACTGAACCGTGTACAGCAGACAAACCGTCGCTCGACTAGAATGTCTATACTATACTTACAAAGGACATTGTAAAAGGAAATTTTAGTATTGAAAAATAAGGTCGTTTATTGTAATTTTAATATAAAATAATGCGCGTATATATTTACGTTAGCGATAAGGGTCAATTTTTCACGTAATATAACACAGAAAATTTGATTAAAGGAAGACTGCGAAAAGTAATCACAACACCATATTAATATTTGCGCAGGAAAAAATATAATAAATATTTTTCTATTCATGTTAGCCATAAACAGTAATATCCGACACATTAGATTGCAGTAATAATTCGAAGCGTACGACTCATAAATTTTTATCTTAACTATTACATAAATGATTGTCTCCCGCCGCGTTTATCCGATGTATGTGCATATATTCTGAGAATGTACTAGGTATACGAATATAATTTACGGCATTCCGTCAAGATACAAGCCATCGGTATAGCCGTATTCTTAGCTAACAAAGTCACTAGCAAACTCAGTAAATTAAAAACCATGTTTCTTGATTTATTCCGGGTTTAAAAAATTGTGTATATTCGTGAGTAGTCAGACGCTTACCATCAGGCATACAGTCAGCTCTTCATATCATAGATAGCAGATATCACGCGGTTCCCTCAGCGTAATTCCCGTTCCCGTGGGAGTACGGGGTTAAAATATAGCCTATATTACTCGGTGATAATGTCCATTGGTGAAAGAATTATTAAGATTAATCCAGTAATTTCGGAGCCTATTCAATACAAACAAAACTATTTTTTTCTCTTTATAATATTAGTAAGAGTTTCAAGAAAAGAAACCCTTTCTACAGGGACAAATGTACACCACGGAATTTTAATCTATTCTTGCGCATTATCATGTGAGCGAAGGCTAGAGGCAGTGAGTAACGCAATTAGATGACACAGCATCGTGTTAGCTTATACAGCGCTTGGTCATTATTATCATTACCTATCTGATAAGCTGATAGCACCACTGGTCTATATCAGATACATGACGTCACCATTATCATCCTAAAGATATCTCCTCCATGACAAGTTCCACTTTGTTTAAATCTTTCTTGCTTAATAATCGCAGTGGGGATAGCTTGCCTTAAGTGTATTTTTTTAAGATTGTTATTAATGTATTGAATTTAATATTTAAACATTGTGGAACTAGCTTTAGTACAGTATTTAATAACCTAGTTTAGATTTGTAATAGTTACATAAATAATAGGTAATTGTATTATTAGTATCTGTTAAATGGAAGTTATTGTTTTCACCTCATAAAGAGAGGAAACATTGATTTATATTGTATTTTTCCTGATATTTAGTCAATAGCAATGTGAGTATTGAACCAGAATTTTAAGACATACCTATTCGTTTTATATTATACTCTCATTATGTTCTTCTTATTTGGTTGTTTTGCAACCAAATAACTAGTCATAGCAATGTACTAGGCACAGAAAATGTGCTGCCGACTACGGTATAGGAAAACCTTATTCAATAAGATATATTCGCGACTATAGTAGGTAACCGTTGTAACTCCGAACCTCGTATCTGCAAAACTCACGGCGAGTCGTTGAACCGTTTTAACTTGAAGGCCAAACAAACTTACTTTCCTATTTGTTTAATGAATAGTTACGTGTGACACTGGCATGTTCTATCCAAATGAAGATGAAGTACACCGTTTTAGTGTATGAAGGTACATGTGTACACTCCATACGTGGCGGGAAAGTAACGACCTTAATCCTTGTTTTTATGCTAATCGTGTACACAAGACAATCGAGGTAACATGCCTCGCTGTTGCTATTGTGCTTTACTTGAGTCCCGAGTTCCCTGCTGGATAATTAAAGATTTTACTGTGGAATATGCTTTTTTTATCCCGGGAACATAGCTAAGATAGTACAGGTACCGTCACGAGTTTTGAGCGCTCAGGGAAAATATTGGGGAGTATTTTATAATACTCGCGCATAAGATGATAAAAATATAATATAAATTTCTTCTTCCCAGAAGGGATCCTGAAGGGGTATGCATACATAGGGCACATGGGCCATGTTTAGTAGTGCAAAAACACCCAATTATCACCCGATATGTTCAGGTGCTAGCGCGTACATTCCATAGTTCATAAAATGTTCTCGTCCACCACGTTTTGATAGTCTCTAGATATAGGTATGTGCAAATGTAATGACAATAGAAACTATGTTAAATTTAAATAAAATTCACATAACATTTTGTAAATCTGGTTCAATCACTCACTTATTACTTTTGTAGTAAATAACAGATATTGTATCAAACAATATATTACAACATTTAATTCTACAATATTATTTAGTTATTAATGTAATTGTAACTAATTGCAGGGTGATTTTGGTAATGCAGCCACAGCCGGCCGGTACCACATAGTGTTCGCGTTCTTCGTAGCGCTGATGTTTGCGATCTCGCTCGGGTCGCTGTTCGGATATCATTGCTACCTCGTCGCGAACAATCGAACTACCTTGGGTATGTTTTTTTAAAATATTATAGACATATAGGCCATACAAGCATAAGTATATAGGCCAGCTTGAGTGTGATATCTCTGCTCTAAAGTGTTAGGGAAATTATGTTTCGAAGATAGACCTTTTTTTTGGTCAGCATTATATTTCTGAATTCTTAAAAATTATTAGGAAAAATATTAACACGAGGCGGGTCTCGAACCCGCGACCTCTGCAAACCGTGCAGTTGCTCTGCTAACTGAACTGAATTTACCTAACCATTTTTAAGAATTTAGAATGTAAACATGTGTGTCATGCTCATGCATAAAAATCTAATAATTATATATTATCCACTGAGATTGGTAAGCAAAACTGCTATGGTTAGGGTGACACTTATGGCAAGCGGTTACCGCCTATGAACGCTTACAGCGTTAGAGGCAGCATAAATCGAGGAATTTTATATTCAACCATTATACAGTGGCGTCATAACATATTATTATCGTTAAGAAAATTCTACAATCTGCTGATATAAAAGTGACTGCAAAAATATTTGGAGTAAAAGCTGGCGCTAACAATTGTATGAAACGGATCAATGAAGTGCAGTTTATTTTCAGATATGCTCATTACGTATCGCCGCTTCAGCAGTCCGACGGGACAGATCATTAACTCTTTACTTAAAAACTTGTACAACGGTAATCGCAGTCCCTTTTGTATCGGTAGCTTGATGTAGCACATTAATGTATACAATATAACATACACTAGACATTTATACACTTTACTCTTCCATAATTAAAAAGTTTGTAAGTAAAAACAGTAAAGTAGGTAAAAAACGTACTATTTACAAGAATATAGTTATGACTTAATTAGATATTGTTGTAAGTTATGTTAGGATATGTAGACTATTGTGTAAAATTGTAGCTTATTCACTTGTCGCCTTATTATCCTCAAGAGAATGAATCACGCAACACGTGGGTAAAGTTACATTGACGTCACAAGGTTCTGACAAAAAGATGTACATTCTAAATTACCCTTTAACTGAGTTGTTATTTTTGTATTTATTCTACGACTAACTGTCTCCATGATATACAATGTACGTAGCATTTTTTGAGACCGGGACTTAGATAATGTAATATCTATAGTTTAGGGTTTCATATAAAGTCCAAAGCTTGTTTTGTATTCTAATTATACGATGTAGTTTATTTTAGTAGGCAACGTACATTTCAGTAGATATCTATTTGATGTTTCACAATAAAAGTTCAATTTATTCATTGGTATGAAGAAAAATGAGTTACGTTTGTGCCAAACTAAAATGATCATGAATGATTTTTTATCACGAGTTGTTTAAGTTTACCATTTTATTGTTATGATATTTTTACGAATTACAGAAGCGTTCCGAGCTCCAATGTTCCGAGGGGGAGCCGACAAGAATGGCTTCTCAATGGGAGCTTTCAAGAACTTCAAGGAAGTGTTCGGGAGCAGCCCTAACCTGTGGCTAGTTCCGGTCTTCACCAGGTAACACTTTTAATTATACATTTGCAGGGTTGTTAAGTATTTTACTTTTCAGAAAATGTATTTGCAGAAATACGAAATGTTTTGTGTTTTTCTATTCGTGTTTATTTATAATTCTAATAGGTTCAATAGTGGCTCCAAATAATAGCTTAAAAACTGCTGGTTAACAATTCTTAATATGTTTACAGAAATAATAGTCATGAAGTGGGATTCGAACCTAGACCCCACTTAGCTGTACAGTTGCTTATACAAAATTGATTCTACTCGTGTTAAAATGTTTCGCAATTTTCATGATAACGATAATACCACTAGGGTGGCAAACGAGCATCGATAAAATGAAAAAAAATATTCAATAAAAACCAAAAATCTTCCAATACCAAATAAACATGCCTTTAATACATTATTGATGGTTACTAATGTGACTGAAATAAAATTATTATTTAAACATACACTATAGTTAAAAATGCATGTACGTGAATATATTAAAATGGAATGAACACGAAATTAGGTTGCATTGTTATATGTGTGATAAGAGCCGTGTGTGCATGTACCCTTACATGTGTGTGGAAAAAGAAGTGAATGACATCTAACACTCGGCGGAATTAAAATTAGAATTATATTTTTCTTTAATAACAATATTAACGTTCGTTTTCTGGTCATTATTACAGGGTTTCATTGTCATTATCAATAGTTTTATGTTTTATGCTTCGTAAGTGATATGTCATCATGTGTTATAAAGAATTCTAAAAGCATTGCAAATTGCAATTAACAATTCATGTTTTAGTATGTATATACATTTTTCACTCATCATAATGTGCTTAATTCAGGACACAATAGATATTTATGTATATGTCGGCGCCTCACCGGAGTTCGCCCCAGGATCCATTGTAATCGTCAAGAAAAATAAGGAACACAGCAGGATAAATAATTATATTTCTTTAACAACCTTACTCTTCAACGATCAGCGAAAGAATGCCACCTACTGCAACCTCGACTAACCAAGTTATTTAATTATTAATTACAAGACCACGTGTTTCACATTATTACAAAACTATTTAATATTAAGGTTTTATAATTCTAAAAACAATAAAACATTATTTTTATGTCAACTAAAGTCGAAATACATCTTAATTAGCTTAATTAGGTATTTTAAATAACAATATAAAATGAACCGGAAACACCCTATAAAGTTTACAGTTTTGTTACAAAAGTAAATCATAATTGTATTTTAAAATAAATTATTCAATAATTACAACAATATTAGATAATAATGAAACATTAATTAAACTTCTAATTTTACATAATTAACTTAACTCGTTTCTTAAAATAATACATACGGAAGTCATACAGTAGTGTAAACACAACAAAAACATTAGTGACCCACTTAATTCATATTACATTACAAAATTATATAAATAGGAAATTCTACTTCGTTAGTACTTTTAATTAATTCTAGAATCTGAATTACAATTTATTATCCTAAATTTAAGAATTACATTATTACGAAAAGTAGCTAGTGTTGTTTCCTGTCTCAATTTTAAATTGAGACTTGTTTCCTACAATTGAAACTAGATGGCAGCTCGGTTGAGCGCGCCCATACGGCCATACTGACTCAAGCGCGTTCTCTGCGCTTACAAATTTAGAAAATCATTGACAGAATTGAAAATCATATAAGATTGCATGTACACACAATTACATAATCAAATCAAACCAATCTCATATTTCCTTATAACAAGGTTCTCTTTTGTTTTAAGGATAAACACTTAACTTGTAAATGATAACTTAACAAATAATATGGTAACTTTACAGCCTTGATTAATTAGTAAACATTTCGTCAAAAACAATACTTTGACACTCATAAACATAAATCATTCTTGAGACTAGCAATCTCATTCTAGGATCTACCCACACCAAAACAGGCAATCACCCATCCTGGGATCTAGCCATCAACAAAACAGGCAATCACCCTTCCCGGGATCTAGCCATCATCAAAACAGGCAATCACCCATCCTGGGGTCTAGCCATCATCAAAATAGGCAATCACCCTTCTTGGGCTATAGCCTCTAAGACCGGTATAAAGGATGCGCATGGTGGCCAGCCAGCGCGAAAGGAAGGATTTTGGATAGGAACCAACAATAAAATAAAGCAGGGGCTAATTATTGGAAGTGGATGCCCCCAAATTAACTGGTATGTTCCCACAGTTATTAGCGGATGCAGTGGCGGAAGATAGTGATTCAACAGGTACTCCAGAATTATCGTTATTCGCCCATACGGCCGACTGCTCAGAGTCAGAGTCACTTTCAAAAGGGTCATATTGTGCAAGGGGAGCAGCTCGCAAGGAATCATGACTAGCAATTTTTTCTGAACAACCGCGGAGATTGACATGTTTTAGTCTGTATCTGTCATTGGGCAAGATTTCTAAAACTTCCATAGGCCCTTCAAATTTGGGACCGAGTTTAGTGGTGTGGCGTTCATGGCGCCGAAGTAGAACAAAGTCGCCAACTTTATAAGGTTTGACTTTAGCTTTACCTTTATCGAAACGAGACTTATCCTGAAGGGATCGCTCGTCCATCCTATCCTTGCAAGCCGCTCGCATTGATTCTAGATCATCAGTTAGTACATCGTCATCAACTTGTAATAACTTAATACTCGGTGGTGAACATTTCTTTCCCAGTAAAATTTCCAGTGGACTTTTGCCGGTACTTTTGGATACACTACAATTTATAGCTAATTGTAAATCCTGAATAGCCGAGTGCCAAGGCATATCAAGTTCTACAACCGACATATTGTCTTTAATTACTTTCATAAGGCGCTCTACCTGTCCATTCGCCCTACTAGCGCCTTTTGCCACCACATGATGCTGAATACCATAACGTTCGCAAAAACTTTTGAACTCTGTGGATGTCATGCTTTTATCTTGATCAGTAATAAATAACGTAGGGGTGCCAAAAATAGATATAAAATTTTGAAAGCACTTAATTGCGGTTTCCGTAGTGCGGTCATTTGTATAGATCATGTGAACGTATTTGCTGTAACCATCTATATAAACAAAAGCATATTCCGCTACGTTTCGCTGGCCATTCATTCGTCCAGTAATATCGCCGTGGACAGTGTGGAAAGGAATTGGGACTTTGTCGATTGGATGTAGCGTAACCTGTCGAGCACCCGAAACACCTTTCCGAACTCTACAACTAACACAGTTCTCTACAAATTTTCTGACCAGCCGCGACATATTTGGGAACCAGTATTGTTCACGTAATTTAGCAAGAACTTTCTCCCAACTAAAATGTTGAAGAGAATTATGATAGTGACTGATAAGATTCCATCTGTATCTAGCAGGGACAATAATGAGCTTATGAGTTTTATTATCAATTTGGACTTTACGCCTCAATAATTTATCTTGGGTAATGATGTAAGTATCGGCAATAGATTTGGGAATAGAGTCTCCTTTTAATTGATCAACAATTTTACTTAAGATAGGATCGCGTTTCTGCTCAATGAGCAGCCAATTGTGGTCAAGCGAGTTGACTAGGAATTTTAAGGCCTGAGTAGGCGATTTTGGTGGTAGAGCGACACTGACAGTTCGAACGGATTTTTCAGTATCTACGTGGTTGCGACTGAAATAGTCTGCATGAGCAAGGCGGTCTCCCTTACGGTATTCAATTTGAAAATCAAAATTCTGTAAATAAGCCCACCATCGATGTACCCTGGGAGTCAACTCTTTCTTATGACTGGAAGCTTTTAAAGAGTTGCAGTCCGTCACGACTTTAAAAGCCCTCCCGTGTAGAAAATGGCGAAAATGTTTAATTGCTTTTACAACTGCGAGGGTTTCCAATTCATACGAATGATATTTACTCTCGCAATCAGTCGTCCGCATACTAAAATAAGCAATTACCAATGGATTTTTATCCTGTCTTTGAATTAACACGGCGCCATACCCCAGAGAGCTGGCATCGGTGTGAAGCTCTGTGGGTAAACAGGGATCGAAAATAGTCAGAAGGGGAGAAGATATAAGCCGATTAATGACCTCGCGTCTTGCAAGTTCATGACGATCTGTCCAACGCCAAGGAACGTTCGCCTTTGTTAACTCGTACAGGGGAGCCATTATCGAGGAGAAGTTAGGCACAAATTTCCGAAAATATCCAGCTAATCCATTAAACTGACGGACTTCTTTGGGACTCTTAGGAATGGGTGAATTGACCAAGGCTTGGATCTTCCGTGGGCTAGGTTTAACGGTTCCGTTTTCTATAAGGTTTCCTAAATATTCTACTTGCGTTTTAAGAAAAGAGCATTTGGCAACGTTCAAGGAAAAACCAGCTTGCGTTAGTCGATCTAGTACTAATACGGCGCGTTACAGAGACCAAAAGGCATACGCAAGTATTCAAATTGACCATCGGGGGTCACAAAAGCGGTCTTTTCGATCGAATCGGGTGAAATTGGAATACCATGAAAACCTGCAGCCATATCTAAACAGGTAAAATAGCGTGCTTTTCCTAACTTATCGATCTGATCTGCTATAAGCGGTAAAGGAAAGTGATCTCTGAGAGTATTGGCATTAAGCTCGCGAAAATCAACACAGAGCCTGTCAGTACCATCCTTTTTTTTGACTAGTAAAATAGGGCTACTGTAAGGAGATGAACTATCTCGTATGATGCCATTACTCTTCAAATCCTGAACTATTTCTTTAACTTTTTCACGTTCCACAGGTGACAGTCTATATGGTCGTCGCTGTACTATTTTGTCCGGATTCTTTAATCTAATTTGTAAAGATCCAGTTTTCACTTGTGAAACGCGATTCCCACTTGTAAAATTATCTTTATATTTAGTAAGTATTTCCCGTAATATTTTAAGTTGTTGGGGATCGCTTATATCAGTATCAAGACTCAAAGTCGGGTCAACATCAAGCAAAACGTTGTTAATAAAAAGCTCACGCTTTAGAGAAATACTGTCTTTCTTCAGTGTCACGCTAAGACCTGGCACATTCAAAAGGTCGAATCCGATAAGGATATCAAATTTCATGCGAGTATCACCAACTACATAAAATTCTAGCTCTACATAAATACCGTCTACTTTCACTACAGAGGTGATGCTTCTATTTGACTTTATTGGTGAACCACCAATGCCCGAAAAGGTAACGTCTACACATTTACGTTTGCCGGGTACAGAAAGAGAAACGCTTTCTTTAATTAATGAACAGTCGGCACCAGTATCAAAAAGACACGAATAACCCTTATCACCTATTTCTACAGTAATCAGACTGCGTTCTAAGGATTGACAATAGTTTACAGACTTGTTTATTGATTTGAGGCGCTCATCATTCTGCCGACGAAAACAATTCCTTTCAACGTGACCTGGACGATGACAATACCTGCACTCAATATTTTTAGCCATATTCGAGTTACTAGAAGGACCTGGTTTATTGGGTTGATTATTATTATTTTGCATCGGCACTGGGTTGGCCTTAGGGACCACCCTTATTTCCTTACAATCACGAGACACATGACCCACCTTATTACAGTTATAGCATTTAACAACATGATCCCTTTTAGAAACACTGTATTCAGCAAAACGTGGTTTTTTGCAGTCATGATGATCGATACTTGGTTTTATGGACGGTTCTAGCTTGCGTTTGCGATAAGTTTTCAAAACAGAAATTAATTTGGGCAATGATTCTGGCGTAATACGTAATAAATCTGAGCGAATAAATTCTGGAAAAATACCTGTCACCGCAGCATTAACCACCTCCGCATCCGAAGCCTCAGGTCGGACTCGCTTGAACAGCGTCCAGGCCTTTGTAGCGTATTCAGCGTAACTCGACGCGTGATCAGAAGTGAAGGCTCTCCACTTCTGAACGTCGTCCGCGTACCGGAATTCCCTGCCAAACGTTTGGATTAGTTCACATTTAACTTGGTCCCACGTGGTAGAACTCAGCGACCACGTGTCAGCCCATGTTTTTGCTCTTCCTCTTAGTTGTAAAATAGCTTTCATGCGGGCCTCGTATGAAGGTATGTTGAATTTTGATATCGTTTCGTCCACGTGAGCACACCAATCCCTAATATCATGAGATCTTTCATCGGGGTCGAAAGGCGGCAAGTAAAAATCGTGATGGTGACGCGATGGCAATGAACCAGATGAGAGGGCAGCGGTCACAGCACTAGCTGCCGATTGTTTCGTAATAGAATTAACAAGACTCATGACCTGTTCCATGGTGAAAGTTGGCTCCAGTTGACGTGGTGGTCCGGGATCACCGGGCTGCGATCCCACCGCTGCTGTCGGCGCCTCACCGGAGTTCGCCCCAGGATCCATTGTAATCGTCAAGAAAAATAAGGAACACAGCAGGATAAATAATTATATTTCTTTAACAACCTTACTCTTCAACGATCAGCGAAAGAATGCCACCTACTGCAACCTCGACTAACCAAGTTATTTAATTATTAATTACAAGACCACGTGTTTCACATTATTACAAAACTATTTAATATTAAGGTTTTATAATTCTAAAAACAATAAAACATTATTTTTATGTTAACTAAAGTCGAAATACATCTTAATTAGCTTAATTAGGTATTTTAAATAACAATATAAAATGAACCGGAAACACCCTATAAAGTTTACAGTTTTGTTACAAAAGTAAATCATAATTGTATTTTAAAATAAATTATTCAATAATTACAACAATATTAGATAATAATGAAACATTAATTAAACTTCTAATTTTACATAATTAACTTAACTCGTTTCTTAAAATAATACATACGGAAGTCATACAGTAGTGTAAACACAACAAAAACATTAGTGACCCACTTAATTCATATTACATTACAAAATTATATAAATAGGAAATTCTACTTCGTTAGTACTTTTAATTAATTCTAGAATCTGAATTACAATTTATTATCCTAAATTTAAGAATTACATTATTACGAAAAGTAGCTAGTGTTGTTTCCTGTCTCAATTTTAAATTGAGACTTGTTTCCTACAATTGAAACTAGATGGCAGCTCGGTTGAGCGCGCCCATATATACGTCATTGATCCATCATCTAACACACATCTGCATCTCATATAGTATATGCATAATTACTTTACACACTTTAAGGTATTTTTTTCCGTTTAAAAACCGTATTTATAAATACCCCACAAACTAAATTCGAGTGGCGAGGGCGAATAACAATTTTCCTATGCTTTTATACCTCTTTATTCGGATATCTTAAAATTGTGTACAATAGTGAATATGTTGATGAAATAATATTTAAATATTAAACGTATGGTAAAGGACTAACAATATACTAGCTAGTGCAATGAATATTTACGATTTAATTGCAAAGAAAGCATGTCAGTTTTGTGTGGGCATGTATTTGGAATACGAGTTCCAAAGTGTGCCGTTGTTTTGACTGGTTGGGTTGTCGCGTGTTCCCCCCGCCGCTCGTCTCAAACAGTGGTCGTTTTATCAGCCTGGGCGACGGGTGTGAATTCCCGGTACGTCGCGAACACCAGCTGCAGACGTTCAGCAGCACTCTGGAGCCCCACGGGTACGAGTCTATGGGCACCACGAGGTCCAGGTCAGATCCCGAAGGACAGCCAATCACCTCCCCCCACATACCTTGACAATATTACCACACGTATTTACTATACCCCACTTCGACACTTATAATACCAGTACCGTATTGAGAAATTCGTATTTCCATTGGGAATCCGATACGTTCGTGGTCTGCATAGTACGTAGGTTAGGTATTTGCCAAATTCCCTACTGCCGAATTTATAATAGGTATTATGAACATGACAATGGCATTGTTCATGAACAAATGTGTCAAATTAGTATTAAATTTGTTCTTAGTAACTTTAAATAACTTTTGGGATATCTCCCACGATATTTGGGTACCTTTGTATCCAAAAAAATTGATAGGTTACTTATAGTCTGTTATCTAGTGTGCATAATACATAGTGCCTTACATTGACAATGAAATACGTACATTTACGTGCGTTTATCTTATTTAATAATGTTTCTTCTAATAATTATTATTTCTCTATTATAATAATGAACTGTCCAATGATATTAGGAAGAATTTAATTTATTTCCCGATGAAGTATGTTCTTTGTACCTGACAGCTAGAATACTGTTTAGTCGCTCGATATACTTATGCGAGAAGCTTGGCTGAAACGTATTCGACATCTTGAAATAATTTTAATAATATGCAATACAATTCCAAAATATGTTTCGTTATATAATAAATATGCAAATTGCTTTTTAATGCATTTATAATTTCTGAGCTATATACAACACACAAGACTGATAAAGTTAGATAATTACTGTTCGTATTTTGTAAGTCGTTTTGTGCACAATAAAATGTTTTGTTCTTTATTTTGTGTTTTTATTTTACTTTGAACGCCACACAGTGCTTTGACATACTATGTCTCACGGCGGTTGGTACAGCTTATGTAGTTAGTGGACCATTTCACGACGTTAGCAAGCAAATGGATACAAAGCGTATAGCTTAATGAATCAACAATAACTCAACTAAATAGGTCTGTGTGCTGTATATTTATATATTATATTTACTATCATCACTCTCAGTATTACTGCATGATGTTGGGTGCTTCAGATTTGTCATTCGTTGGATTTCAGTTGGGCGTTGTCCTCATATTTATTCCACTCAACATAGTCGACTAGCATCTGTGTCGCTTTCCCATAAGACGGGCTTTTTACCACCTCAAAAAATATATTTTTATTCACTTGCAACAATATAATAGGGGTATAAAATGAATCATATCTGCTGCACCCACGCTTTATTGTATATTATTCTATTATGTATTTGTTTAATGTATATTAGTCCATTTAATATATAATGTTAGTAACAAGTGCAGGTCATTTAGAGAATAAGTATGTTTGTTGCAATTTTAGCGTGGAGATGGGGCGCGAGACTGAGAGATGGAGACTTTGCCCTCGAAAGGGCCGCACCGTTCCGCAAATAGTTTAAGGATAGATATTTATTCCATTTTAACAATATTTTTATTACGTTATATTTAAATAAACCAGTTCAACTAAAACGCTTTTCATTCATCGCCGTCATCACCCTATTTGAGCAGACTCAAAATTTTGTCATTCACTTCTTTTTTAATATCGGCCAAATTGTTAGGATGTTGTTGTCAGTTGAATCAGTGTCCTTTTGCATGCTAATAATATGGTACAATTTCGCTTGGTCTAGATGGCAGCGCAGATTAGTTTTTATTAGGCTACTTATACGACAGAGAATAGCACGCATTATCCAAGTAGCCGTACGCACGTAATAGAATAGTGTAATAATGTTATAATATAATCTGCATGCAACTTATGTCAGATAAATAATACTAATAATAATTCCATATTGTAATGGAAATTCAGTCAATCTGGGTCCTGTTTCTCGCTTTCACCTTTTAATCGTTACAGATAAACAAAATAAGGTGTCTGTTTGTAATTCTAAAGCAACAGCATTTTCTCATGCTAAATTTCAGCTAATTTCTGAAACGACTGGACTGATTTGCTTGTTTTATTTCAGAATATATATATCACTGTAACATAATTTTTACCGTCAATCCTATGCAGGTAAATCCGCGGGTCACAGCTAGTTTTTTACACAACTGAGTAACCATTGGAAACGCATTATGAATGTATGAGTGTGCGTATCAGCCGAGGCGGGACCTAGGTTCAAATATTATTAGAACATGTTGTTATTTATTTCGGTCATAAATCATTAATGTAGTATTAGCATGATATTTTATCCGTTACTTAAATAACCTTAATTCTGTTTTCGTAACTATTTTAAAGCCTATTTGTTCTGTTTCATGTGACCAGTTACTAATCATGACATGTGTCACTTGCGCAGGAATGTTTATAAATGTAATAGCATTTGTGCAACCGTATATCTTTATCCGTATATCTTTCGTTCTTGCCTCTATCATTCTCATAGCAGTTATGTGTGGTGGAAGTGGATACTTAATGATGAATTTGGTTTTGATTCATATGAGACAGTAATTTTTTTCACCCTAGAGCCCATGACTATTACAGGAGGAAGAAAAAATGTTAATCGCGAATTTTTTTTATAACTTCTCTGTGGTTTATTCGGCGTACCTCTTAATTAATATTGTTATGAGATGTTTAAGAGAGATTAGCATTTGTAAGTAGTAAGTAACCACGGAGTAAGATGAAGTACGGACACTATTTTCGCTGAACGCTCATAACTCGTGGCGACACCTGTGGGTTTTTAATGTTTATTAACTATATAAAATAAGGAATAAAACTACTACTTAAAATGTGTGATCACATCATTTTATGAGACCAAAAAAGTTACGCAAAAAAGAATAAAGGTTAATTATTTTTTTTTATTTAGGTCACGACTTATAAAACGTATAGTAAAAATAGTTTGGGTGTATGAAATATAGCTTTGGTGACGGCATCGTGTACCCAGTGCCGGGTCAGGAGGAGGAATCTGAATCGCTGCTCAGCTCCGAGCGGTGGGACCGGTGGGGTGACCGACCTCGCCCCTTCGACGACAGGGAAAGCTCCTCATTCGACGAACTATGAGTGTAAAACATTGCAGCGGGCTTGCGTAATATGAACAAGCTTGCAAGACACATGATATTATGATAACGGGAGTTTTTTTGAGAAAGAGCATTATAAGTCTCGAAGTTACCACCATTGTTTCGTTCTCTCAAGTACAGTTCCCTAATATATGATTTGCAAATGTTCAAACGCCGTTGCTTGACATTGCGTTTTGAGGGAATGGTTCAAAATGTGTTGATTGCCCTTCAAAAAAGTATTAACACATTTTGAGCCACGCAAGGGCAAGCGATGACATTTGAACGTGTCAAAGCCTATAGGACTTTACATGGGACACAGTTTCATTATAAAACTCTCCGTCTCGGCGTCCCTGTTTCATTGAGTAAGGGATTAAAATACTATGTCCACAAATATGAATGTTATTGATATGTAGGTAAGAAACTTGTTTGTTGATTTGAATGAAACCTTATTGAAATCAAGTGTAAGTGCAATTACGCAAGCCCGCATCGCTCGTGAAGTGGTGCCATGACAAATGACAATTTTGGTGCTGGATGTACTTCAGTCCTGTGGTAATAGAACTGTAGCAAGTATTTGTATTGCCTTATAACAAGTGTAGAAATGTGTTGTCCTTAAATGCTATTATCTAAACGTTAATAGGATCGGATAACCGCCATTTTCTGCTGTCGCATCTATACGACATATATGACAAAGAGAAACAAACAAAATGGCGGCAATCCGATCTTATTTAGAACGTGTTTTGATAGTTTGCAAGAATTTTGTCGGCCGCCTTAAGTACAATAGATAAAACGCTTGTGAACTTTAAGCAATTGCCGACTTAGGTACTTTACTTAGATTTATTCTCAATTGAGAAAGTAGAGCTTATCCATATTTTCCATCAAGTGAGTTAAGCGCCATGTGGCCTTATCCATGTTTAATGTCACCTTATTAAAATAAAAAATCTAACTTTGGACGCTTTTGTCTGAAAAATATGTCACCTTTCTAGATAGTTATAATTGATATGTAAATATAAGTGCTTACAAAGCTGAAAGACTGCTGAAAAGTAGATTAGATTATTTTTTAATGATAACAATTTTATCAAAGAAATTATCACTTAAAATAATCATTATTTATCAAAGATGGATTTACAGGATGAAATTTAAAAAATTAAAAGAATTAGCAAATTTATAGTTCAATAGAGTAGAGATATATTTTATTAATGGACTGTAATTTTTTTTTTTATTAATTCATACTTTGATTTGATTTGAGTATAAAGAAACGGATTTAATAAAAATGCTGAATTTTTTTTTACGTTTTTTTTTTCAATAATATTGAAAATGTAGGTTACGGTCTTTTGTTGTGCCGACCCCGTATTAATTACCTATTTGTCAATTTAGCTTATGTACTTAAATATGTGACGGGATACTCATCTAAATACAGTTTTAAAGTGCAAGTACTTAATTGAAGTGTAAAAATAGATGTACTTATTTGAAATATTAACTCTCTGGTATGGCACATTAATATCAAGTTCACATTCTATGCTTAATTTAAATATAGAATTTATTCATATTTTTGAGGTTAGGATACATAGTTTGTAAAGTGTAAATATTGTTAAAAGAGGCTAGGGATTAATCGAAAACAAACTGCTTCTCCCGTACGTACGGTACAAAAAAAGATCCGATATTTATTTTAGTTCTTATACATTATAAGTGGCCCAAGTATAATATGTTTTAACATGTTTATACGTTGACGATACCGCCTGCCTATTTTCCTCAATTTGTATGGGAACGTTAAAAAACGCCCAAATCGAAAGGTAGTTTTACGACTCCATAAAAAAAGGCAATCGACGACGTTCGATCGTGTCAAAACCTTAGGGCTCTGGGGCCTTACTATGAGCTCTTATAGCTATGATAGTTTCACTCATTTATGAGACAGATGTATATGACGTGTATACATCTGTCACTTTCGCACAACTGAATTATCATTGCAATAAGAGCTCATGGGGGGGCCCTGAGTGCCTAGTACGAGTTTTCTTAAAATCGCCGTCACAAGTCACCGCGTCGACGTTAACGTAGATTTGTATGGGCTCACAATAGTGTCATCTTTAGGCCGATAGAGGCGCTGTTTCGATCCCATATAAATCTGCGTTAACTTAGACGCGGTGACTTGTGACGATGGCAGTGAAAATATCGCACTAGACACTCGGATATCCATATGGTTGGACTAACCACATAGGTTCCGTGAAAAGCTTATTATATTCTCATTCCGAGAATCCGTTGTCCCCAAACGTCGTTTTTGCCACAGTTATCAATATTCCTATATCCGTTCGTCTGTGTTTAGTTTTATATTGTTTCTTGCCGTATGCTTTAATTTAAATTAATTGTAGATTTGGCATTCCGTAAGCAGATAGCGAGCCAAAATGGAGCCGCAAATATTAAAATTAAATTGAATTCTCAACCTAGTCATTTCAATTTTACAAATAAATTCTATTTACCGTAGTAACGTGCAGCCACTAATATTTTTATAATTGCATGTGATGTACGTACTATTAGTTGAGAATTGTAATTAGTTTTAATATTACATTATTTACATTCCTTCATAATGTTTAAGTTTGTATCACAAAATTATGTACTTTTTTATTATTGAATAAATTTAATGTTACGTGTGCTTTATGTGTTCTGTAAATAAGTAGATATCTTAGAATGATGATATAAATGGATCGGGTGTGCAATGTTTTGTAAAACTTGGTAAAGAAATGGATTGTGTAATATAAAAGAAATATGTTGACAATTGAGTTTGCGTAATAAAGAAACAAATTTTATTATAAAAATCGTTTAATAAACATCCGATAACACGCGGCTTAAAATCTAATTCTTGATTAATCACAGATGTAGCAGAAATGTATCCCCCGCTTATTGCTAATGCGCCGAATCTCTACCTTATATCGAAAATCTGTACCTTATCACAAGTTTTACACCGTTTTCGTAATCTATACTTGCTAGCATCACCCAAAGAAGAAGAAGTGAAGAACTAAAATATATTCAAGAGATATTTTAGTTCTTCACGTCACCGCAAGGAGGCGCTGTAAAATTTCTCAAAAGATGCAGACAATTTCGCATCTCAAAGTTTCGGCGGAGACGCTAGCGAGTATAGATTAGGAAAACGGTGCAAAACTCGTGATAGGGGTACATATTGTTGGAAACATCTATCGGGGCCGATGTTGACATCACTAAAATGGCGGCCACTTTTTGGGCGTATAGCAATTTGAGGGGATTATAACGATCTCACTGCATTCCATTAATATAAAAGAAATCCGGTGGGACACTTTACAAATAACTGTAGATTACAGCTACCACAATAACCTAACTCTATTTGAGAGATGAAATGAGGTATGAAAACTTATTCGATTTCATCAATGGCACTAATTTTAATTATATTGATAACAGCTTTATTAATTCTTTAATACCTTATGAAAAGAAAAAGTAGCCCTTTGAGGCATAGTAATTTAAGTAAACTAATAACAGAACAAGCAAGAAGAGTAGCAATTGCAAATATAATTGCGAAAATAAAACAAAAATAAGACATAGTTTTAATTATTTTCACCTTAAAAATTTCAAATCAATACGTATTTTATACCGTTAAACTCCAGCACACAATACAAAAACAGAATCAATTCAAATACTTAGAGCAGACAGAAGATCCCGAATATTGGTAGTTTTATCTATCTTCATGAGGTCTCTAAACGCCCTGACGCACGTGGCTTCCAGTTCCAATTTCCTGGACACCAGTTGGGCTCGCCTGGTGATCTCCCTAGGGATCCCCGCGAGGCGAGCGGCGTTGAACCCGTACGATTTGGGACAAGCGCCCGGAGTTAGTTTATAAAGGAATGTTATGGTCTCTTCAGGTATTTCGTCTTCGGTGTCCATTGACGATTCGTCTGTCTCTACCATACATGCCTGGAGGGTAAAAGTTCATGGTATACATAGGTACTTAATGATTATTCACAATCGGTATCGCCACGTAAGTATTTAATCCTCTTGTCCAGACGATTTTGTATTTTGTCTAATCAAATTAAAATATTTTTGATTTGATTGACAAGTTTTGAGTTTGTTATTATAGACATTTTATAAAATATAATAGAATCAAGAAAGGTTCTATCGGACTTTCGAATTGAAGCAGTTTCATCATTTGTCAGAACTTCTGTTGAAGATGGAGAACTGTTTAAAGAGCAATCTAAACGTAGTTACGTTCCAGTTCCAGTGGTAAATGGTCAACACAAGTGCGAGAACTGAGCTTACAGCGTTATTAAATTCTACTCTACTATCTAGATTATACATACTATTATATTATATACTAGCTGTGCCCCGCGGTTTCACCCGCGTAATTTTAATTTCATGGTTGCCCGCGGATCCCTAATGTTTTAAAAAAATCCTAATAGCCTAAGTTACTCCTTGTAACATTAGCTATCCGTCAGTGAAAGTCCCGTCAAAATCCGTCCAGCCGTTTCGGAGATTACCCGAAACAAACAGACAGACAGAGAGAAAGAAAAAAAAATTGGTTTTTCTGTGTCAGTACCGTGTATACTTTCATATGCATTGAGTGAAAAACTGTTATTTTACAGATACAAACAGACACTTCAATTTTATTTATCTGTATAGATAAAGATACTCTCAAAAACTCTAGATTTACAAACACCGAAGTTTAACAAATTCAAAAGAACATGAGACTCTTCCAGGGCTTTAAGAATATCCACATTTTTTTTATAATACGGTTTGTAATATTACCATGTGTCCAAGCAAGACCCCAGGATGCGCAGCCAAGTGCTGCACCAGTGAATGGTAGTGCGTGGAGAACAGAACCCGGCACCCTCGGTCGGCGAGCTCCGCGCACACTCCCGATGCTATCGCCGTGCCGTCATACGTCGATGTACCGCGACCTTTGCATACACATTATATTCATATTCTAAAGAAGTGTTCGGTCGGTTGTCAGAGTTGCATTTATAGGTTCAAGAAAACGTAATCATTATACAGGGGTGTCGGGGAAAATAGGACAGCTGTTAAAATATGTAATAGGGTATAATTTTAAGCAGAAAATAAAATGATTGTCACAAAAATATCTTCTTCCGTTTTCGAGTAATTGACGTTCAAAGTTGACCATATCAAGACCGTTGAGCTGTAACGTAAGAGTTATTCACGTGAAACCTAACTACGTTTTTATTTATTTTTTTCCCACTAATAGTTCCTGAAATAAACCCATAACACAATTTTTCGAAACCATTAACCTTCCCCTTAATTTAAAAAGTTTAATTACCATGTTCGTAATGTAGGTAAACGCGGCCGCGCGTTCATTCAAACGCTTAAGGCCGCGAGCTCTTCGGCCCTTAGCAACCATAGCCTATAACTACGTTATAGCTGAAGCTAGATATTTTACGACTTCAACATAGTGATATATTCATAAAACCCTACAACTGTTCCTTTTTCTCCGACAACCTGTATAAATATAAAATCATAATAATAAAGTTTATTTTACATATGCATTACATACTCCTACAGTCCATAACAGGAGACATAGGTTACCAGCTAATAAAAATTAACCAATTTGAAGTAGACCTGTAGAATTTTTTTATAATTTGTTTGATCTAACCGACGTGTGGCGCCATCTTGCGAGTGAATTAATTGTCTGTGTGTCTACTACTTTTTCTATTCAGCTTTTCAGGGTTGGAATAGAAATAGCATTTACCTAATTAGATTATTTAAATACGTCTATATTTAAATAATCATTACGCAGTCCAAGTCGCATCTTAAAACTTATCCTGTACCCATATCACGAGTTTGCAAGCGTTTTCGTAATCTACACTCGCTAGCGTCACCCTCAATATTTGTACGAGATATTTTAGTTCTTCACGTCACCGTTAGGAGGCGCTGTTCAATTCTTCATACAAATATTCGACGGTGACGCTAGCGAGTATAGATTACTGTTGCAAACTCGTGATAGGGGTACTGTATATTTGTATTGAATTATTTTTACGAAAGAAGTCAATGATATTCACATACCCAGTTCATCCAACAAGACGAGTGAGTGTACAGTAGCGTGTTTGACGATAGCGGCCGTTTCGTTCATCTCGACCAAGAACGTGGACTGTCCTGAGAGGATATCGTCGGAAGCACCCAGTCTAGTGAACACCCGGTCCACTAGGCTTAGAGTACACGATTCTGCTGGTACGTAGCTACCCTGTAGATAGATATATTAATGTATAAAGTGAAAAAATATAGTTCATCAACACCTTCAGTGCTAGTGACACGAAATCAGTGATCGAGAAACCTCACTTCATGCCAGTTGACACACGAGTGTTTCAGAGCCAGTATATACAATACAATACAAATACAAAAAAAGTATATAAGTGTCTGAATGCATAGTGCGAGCTTTTCACTGCCGCCGTCATTCACCGCGTTGACGAAACGCAGATTTATATGGGATCGAAACAGCGCCATCTGATGGCACTAATATGATCCGATACAAATCTGCGTTTACGTCAACGACGGGGATATAAAAAAATCGCACTAGGCACTCGGATGGCCACTATTTTGATCCCATACAACTCTGCGTTTACGTCAACGCTGTGATTTGTGACGGCGATTTTAAGAAAACTCGCACTAGGTACCCTTAAACTCATTCGTGACATCATATCGGCCGGCAAAGCGTAAGGGCTTAGTAGAGCGTTGCTGAGCGAAGCGTGAGGATAATGTTACTTTGTCTACATACCCTTATGTATTACAGTTCTATCTACCATACAATACTTCTTCATAATGCTAAATTATATATTAATTTCCACTCTTAACCAAGGTACCGCTATCTAAGGAAATAGGTGTTAAGATGCCAACTCACCAAATGCGCCAACACAGTGAGCAGGCCAACCTGTCGCATGAGCGTGGATTTCCCACCCATATTGGGTCCAGTGAGCAACAGCAGAGAAGCTTCGGCTGTTCCCAGCTCCGTATCGTTCGGTATAAAGTCGTTCACTATTGGTATACACGGGTGACGACCCTCCTTAATCATTATGTATGGCTGAAACATAATCATAGATATACTAATAATATGCCCACATCATCCCAGGGGCCCTACCATGAGCTCTTATTGCCATTATAGTTAGACTCATATCATGAGAAAGATGTATATGACGTATATAAATATGTCATTGTCACACAGCTAGCATATGCCACGTGCGTAATTTAATGAAATTTCTAAACATTTTGTATCGTTTCTGTTCTATTATCGCAAGCGCGAGAGAATGTTACTTTGTCTAGGCCTACAGAAGGATTACGTCATTGATTTGATAAGAATGCTAATTGTATTTGTTCTTCTCGTCAGTTCAAACGTCGGTCAAACACGTGAATGACGTATACTCGATCGGCTACGACCTCTTACGCAAATTCCGCTTATTTCAGATGCGTGCATCTGTGTGAGTGGTTCCTAACTACTTGTAATGCTTATATTTGAACTGTGCTAGCGATGACGAAAAAACGTTATTCACCTTCTTATTAACTTCAAACGTAATATCCGGCAGACAAATATCCCCACTCTGTTGCCTCGCGAACTCTGTAAACGCGAGCAGTATATCCAAAGTGGCTAGACATTGCACCGCCGTCTCCCAATGATTGTAGTTTGACGAGAACTTCTCAAATATTCTCCGACTGAGATCCTTGAGGACGTTGCTCTTTTGATCTTCTGCTGCTATCATACGGGCGAGGTAGTCCTTAAATAAGAATAAAAATATATACACAATATAAAGCAGAAAGAAGATGTAAATACAAAGAATGGAGATCGTGGTACAGTTGCTATTGCGCATATAATTCGATCAGCGTAGTAAACAACCCTAACCCAAGCCAGTTGTTAGATTGGTGATCATTCAACTACCCTCCGTGCCTCGGAGAGCAGGTCAGGCCGTCGGGTCCAGTTGCCAATTTAAAATCTTTGGCAGTCGTTATAGGTTTAACACAGATTACCGATTTTCCTCGTTAAAGAGGTTACGAAGGTCGGATTGCAGATCGCTTGGTGTAAAAATCAGTTATACATGGATTAATATCCGGATCGAACACGCGACATAACATAGCATCATAAACAAGGCCAGTGATAATTTGTCTATGCATACCTTAGTCTCAGCAGTAGAGAATCTCTTGTACCCCTTCCGGGTCCCTTCCAATTGGTATTCACCCCCGGCTTTAGACGCCGCGTTGGCTGGCACTTCTATCTGATAACGCTTCTTGTCTGTGCCTATGTAGCTTAACTGGAAAAAAATATGTCGTATAACTTTATGGGTAGATTAAGGAGACCCGCTTTCAACCGAAAATAAGTAGGTGCCAATACAAAACGTCTATGAACCCGCATACATACATACATATTTGGGATTCACCACAACACGCCTTTGAAAAACATCATCATAAAAAAGTATCAATACATTTCGAGCTATGCCACATACGCAACGAAATCTGTTGACATTGATAAATAAACCCAAATTCTTAAAACGATAGTCATGCAACCCTTAAAATTTCAATTTAACAAATACTAACTTACCCTACACTTGAAGTATTTCTCCTGGTCGGCGAGGTATTGTTTGAGCTCTTCCTGAATGCCTTGGATCGTGTCCAATATGGAGTCATACTCCTGATCGACTCCTGCGCCGGGCAGGATGCGACCTTCCTTCTCAGCTTCTTTTTGATTAAATGCTTCCTGAAAATTAATTTCTTAACTGAATGGATATACTTGATTTAAGAAGTAATCTTAAATTAAAATTAAAAAATAGCATTAATTGATTAGACTTTTATGAAGGTACTTTCAAATCATCAGAATGACATGATTATACAGGATTATACACGCTACCGCCTGGTTCAGTAGGTTGCTTTTACCCGGTTACCCCAACAACTTATGTGCAGTGATTTCACACCAAATGCTTTACGGTGGAGGAAAAAATCGTCAGGAAACCTGGATTTGTCTGAGAAGTAATTCAAAGACGTGCTTAAGACGGCGATGGACTCACCATCTGTCACGTTGGCACTTAAGTCATCTTCGGTGGGTGCTGTTACAGCACCTCTGCCTACCCCTTCGGGGAATACAGGCTTGAACATATGTATGTGTTTTTGAAATTTAAAGAAACCCATATAGCACTGACCTTAAAGAACGTCAAAGTATCCCTATAATCTGGAAACTGTCCTTTGGGAGCGAACTGCAGCAATCTCTTCAACAAAGTAGCGTCAACATCTTCGAACATATCCACTAGTTTAAGCGCCGCTGTGTACCCATTCAGGATCGATATGAAGTCTAACACTTTCCGCTTCGAGTATATCTTGTCTTCGTAGAATATAGCCCGCGAGTCCGGATGGTCTTTTGATTTCTTCAAGTTGCCGAGTGCGTGAACTCTGGAGCATGAAATGATTAAATTATAATAACACTGATAGCTCAATGTGTGATGTAAAAAAGGTTTTGTTTATGAATGTGGATACAAGGGGAGAGTAAGATCATAGAAACGATAGATGGATCATCCATTTATAAAATATCTTCTCATCCTCATGGTCGCGGAAACCTAATATTTTTAATAAATAAAAGGTAGCCTATGTCCTTTCTCAGGGTCTATAGATTGTCTGTGCCAAATTTCATCAAAATTGGTTGAGAGGCTTAACCGGGAAAGCGTAACAGATAGACAGAATTACTTTCGCATTTATAATATTCAGTAGGGATATTCAGTATTCATTCCTTTTGTGAAATATACTCACTTGGCTAACAGCCGCTCTAAATCAGGCAATGTGGTGAGAATATTCCTAGCATCTTGACACAATTCTTGGTTGTCAAACAACGTTTTCACAGCTTGTTGTCTCTCTCTAATCACTTTTAGGTTACAATTTGGGGCACATACCCATTGGTATAATAGCCTGGAAAGTAGAAGTTTGTAAATAAAAGTATTCTTGGTAATAGCATCACGATCCCGCAGAAGGTATAGTCGGACTTAACATTTATGGGCGGTTTTAGCTTGTTAATATGACACATATATTCTATTTAAATTAATTGTTTCTCATTGTAGGATGGGTCACAGAAACGAACAAAAATTTAACATATATTTAGCAAGGTGAAAAAAAATTGTTAATCATACCACATTTTTGCATTTATGAGCACATACAGCAGTCATCGTCTACGTTCCATAAAATATTACGATAAAAAAAATAAGATATTAAATAAATACAAATAATAATGAACCATTAGTTGATACAATAAAGTCGAATATGCGATACAGCGTTCATACAAAAACCGCTCACCTTTTCCCCATAGCAGTGGAGCAAAAATTTAGTTTGTCATAAAGACATCCTTCATCCTGCACTATCCTCAAGTTCTTCAATGTAATCGCGTCCAGAACCATAGTACTCCCGCCTTCCCAGCGATTTTGCACCTTAACCTCAGGTGATAAGGTCTTGTTTAGCGTTTGGACGACATCGGGAGGTGCGTATGACGTGAACTGAGACATGCCTAATACTTGTATGTCTAACAGACAGTCGGTGAGGTATGAGATACACCCGCCTAAAGCTTTGATTGCTAGGTAGCAATTTTGGGCTGGAGTTAGGCCAAGGGCGTCGCCTGAAATAAACCATACATTAGGTGTTTTTAATATATTTACGTTTAATAGAGACGTGGTGGACGTGGGGTTTAAGCAAGCGATGCAAGTTAGAATCCCAGCGGGGCCTGTACGTGTACCAATGAGTTTTTCTAAAAACTTATGTTCAGTGACTTCTCGGTGAAGGAAAATATCGTCAGGAAACCTGCATATTTCTGAGAAGTAATTCAAAGACGTGTGTATAGTGTCTGAGACGCCGATGGACTCTTCCTCTGTCACGTTGGCACTTAATCATATTCGGCGAAATGTGGCAGAGGGTCCCCGAAGTAAGCGGAGGTCTTGTTATTACAACATCTCTCCTTACCCCTTCGGGGACCCTTCTGGGGTGGCGTAAGTATATATATTTATAAGAAAAAATTTGTCGCCTAAGTAGTAAAAAATAATTCTAAACTGCAATACCTTGATGTAAGAACTCCTTGATCCCTTCAGGCCAGTCTCCATCGGCGTTGGTCCTGTAATATTTCTCAGCTAAAGTCTTGAGTGTTTTCTCTGGGGTCCACATGTTTTGAGCCTCACGTCTCGCGCTATAGCAATGTGTCGTAAGCAATTTGCTCGTACGACCCGTTGTTGACTTGCGGTCGTATACTAACTGATGAATTTTAATAATACAAGGATTAATACATACACATAAATATAATTGAAGTGTCTGTCTGTAATTCCAAAATAACAGCTTTTCACTAAATGCGTTTGACGGTATAAACGGAACGGAAATAAAAAAAAACTATATTTTTATGGTTTTCTGTTTGTTCCTAATCAATCGCGGAAAGGGTTGGACCGATTTGAACGGGACTTTCACTGGCAGATAGCTGTTACAAAGAGTAACTTAGTTCCTTTTTTTTTTATTGGATTCACTAATAAAGCCAGCCATGAAATTAAATCTACTAATATAATATAGTTGAAGAGAACCCATGTCGGTTCGGTAAAAAATATTTCACCAAATAAAGGATAGAATCTCGTACAATTTCTCATTGCCATGATAGGTTGTCTCAAATTATGTATCTGTGTTTCACAGCTGGACTGTCATTTCAATAGCTTACGGCCGTTGCTCATAGTAAAACTAGAAGTTTAAAGTGTAGATCAAGTTATGATGAGAAACATACCAAGGCAGGTGGGTAGTGCGCCAGCGTGGTAAGCAGCCTGGAGGCGTGTTTGTCGTCTGTGAACTGTCCCAGGTGGAATAGACCTATCGACGCGTCTACGAAGCATACGCCGTATGTACTGCATCCATTGCTTTCCTAAGACAGGAAAGAAAAGATTTTTCTTTATGTATAATGATTAATACTATACATCAATACAGATAAATAAAATTGAAGTGTCTGTTTGTAATTCCAACAGCTTCTCACTAAATGCATATATGGTACTGACATTAAAAAGCCAAATGTAAACATTGCAGGCAGATTGCTAATGTTAAATGCAATGAGTAAGTTAGGCTACTATTATCTATACAGATAAATAAAATTGAAGTGTCTGTTTGTAACTCTAAAATAACAGCTTTTCACTAAATGCATATGAAAATATACACGCTACTGACACTAAAAAACCAAGTTTTTAAATTTTTCTGTCTGTCTGTGTGTCTGTTTGTTCCGGGTAATCTCTGAAACGACTCACCATATTTTAACGGGACTTTCACTGGTAGCTGATATATCAAGGAGTAACTTAGGCTACTTTTATTTATTTAAAATATTAGGGTTCCGCAACAATCAGGATGAAACGAAATCTACGCGGGTGAAACCGCGGGGCACAGCTAGTTAAAAATATATCAATAGGGTTCCACGGGCCACTCGTGAAATGAAATCTTTGTAGGTCACTACTAGCAGTGAATATGAATACCTCTTCGGCTACAGCCATCATGTAGGTAGCACTGGCTTCGGACGGGCCGGGGTCCTGCAGGCCAGCCACTTGCGCGCCTCGAACCGTCACTTGGCATATCTCACGACGAACCACCTTATCCCATTTTGTGTTTTGACCCGCTGTACATATAAATAACATGCTTTGAATGAAAGCCATGGTGGGTTTGAGCAGTAGCCTGAACCAATTAGTTTTTCTAAAAACCTAAGTGCAGTGCACGCCACGAGCTATAGCCGCTGTAGCGTGAAAGAAAACATCGTGAGGAAACCTGTATATGTCTGAGAAGTAATTCAATGACGTATGTAGTACCTGAGACAGCGATGCAATCACCATCCGTCACATCGGCACTTAATCTTCGATGGCAAGTGGGTGTTCTTATCACAATACCTCTTGTCATCCCTTCGGGGACCTTTGAGGGATGGCTTGCGCAAATATATCCTTCAAATGGCATATTTAGCTCCTGTTCTGCCTAGCTCTTTAGGCTTACGACAGTAATCGGCGGTCTTGCCACGACCTCTCAAATCCATGATAGTTTGAGCTATTGTGTGAGACGCATGTACGTATACGACGTATATAAATATAAAACCGTCACTGTCATACAACTGCACTATCATAGCAAAAAGAGCTCATGATAAAGCCCCTGAGGTTCTGGGTAAGCGGTTTTGTGAAACCTATCAAAATAACGTATATATTTTTATTTTTATGTAAGCAAGTAGCTGATGAAGTCTGTAAAGTCACTATGTACATTTGAAAATTTATTAAAAAAAATCAAGTTGGAACTCACTCTTTTTACATCTGTCTTGCATCATATCCGGTGTCTCCGTCTGTTCCACGCGCGCCACTTTATATCCTTTTGATACTAGAGTGGACGCCATTCTGCCATAGGCGCTTTCGGGAAATCCCGAATGGGCAAATTCACCCTATAATATAAAAAATATATATTTTTGAATAACACTTTACAATGAAATAATGCTTTTAAAAGTAATAGAGTGCAGTGAAGGTGCTGTGCTAGATATAGTGGGAAACTTCCATCCCATTCTAGATCCAAATTATTTAAGAACTAAAATGTACCTTCATATATGAGAAGCCTAATTCGTTGACTCCAACAGCAGCGTCCATGTGGTACAGCTCATAGAACTTGCCCACTTTGAAGAACAACACACAGTCAAAGTGAGTAGACTTCATCTCCCACCATTGCCGGTGGGCCTGAAATAAGGATATGATTTATATCATAACATTTTTACAGTATTATTCTTAGCTCTGCCCACATACTTTATGACTATTACTTTAAACCTGCGTGAAAGTATATTCTAAATACACCCAGCCAGTGCATCTAAATATTTGTAAAATATTTATTTATTTAATGGAAATTAAACCAAATATAATTAAAATAAACTTAAACCAATTAAGTTTCCAAAATCTATACAGATAAATAAAATTTAAGTGTCTTGTTTAATTCCAAAATAACAGCTTTTCAATAAATGCATATGAAAGTATCGCTACGGACACAAAAAAAACAAGTTTATAAATTTTTTCTGTCTATCCGTCTGTTTGTTCGGGGTAATCTCAGAAACGGCTAGACCGATTTTAACGGGACTTTCACTGGCAGATAGCTGATATAACAAGGAGTAACTTAGGCTACTTTTATTTATTACAAATATTAGGGATCCGCGACAATAAGGATGAAACTAAATCTACGCGGGTGAAACCGCGGGGCACAGCTAGTAACTAAAATAAGAGACAATCAATAATTGAATATTCACTATTAGCACTGTATACCGCGGGGCACAGCTAGTTAATAATACATTTAAATATGAATAGAAACCTACCTCAACAATAAAGGCTTACAAAAAATATACCTACCAAAAAAACTGATTAGCAAGTTTTTTACATTATATTTAATCCCTGCAATAAACCACCATCAATAATTCTTAATTATTTGAAGTCCTTCTTGATAATAATCATCATACTTACTGGAGTTTGTGACTTATAAAACTCAGGTGGCACAAATAAGGTGCTGGGATCATAATCGGGGTGATCAGGCCTCCGTTTGTGAGCATCTCTGACTTTCTCTGGCTTCAACCACTCTAATTTACAGTGCACCCAGTTGCCTTCATCCAGGGACAGTGCTGGCTTGTCTTCTACTGGTTTCTCTGGAGCAGGGGCAGGTCTGACGAACAATGGGGTGGAATTATAAATTTATAAAATTGGCGTAGGGTGAGTACTCACTATGCTTTGAATAAAAATGAATACAGGTCTTAAAGATTCAAGACATGTTTATGCTATTCAAAATCAATTGGCTATATCAACAAATCGACAAAGTGAATATCAGGAACAATAAGAGTACTGGGAGCCAGCTATGATTTTAAGCAGTGCATATTAAGAACTTCTAAGCTTTAGTGCTTTAACGGGACTTTCACTGGTAGATAGCTAATGTTTCAAGGAGAGTTTTAGGCTAATTTTATTCAGAAAAGGTTCCACCACTACACAGGTGAAACCCCGGGGCACAGCTAGCTATGTCATATAATTGGTGCTATAGGGATAAGAAAATCTCCTGCTTTCTACTCTAACGAGGTACTCTGAAGATCAAATACTAATCTAAGTTAGTTGTTGCTTATGTTTAAATCGTAAAGGTTGGTCTGTTACCTTTGTATGCATTTCAGTGTATAATTAGTTATTATCTACAACTCACTTAACATTTGACTTCACAGCTTTGCTCTTGGGCGACTGGTTCGGTTCATATTTGAAACTGTCTTGCAGTTTCTTTTCCAAACTTGTTATATTTTTGTTACTATCAATTTGGTTATCTGCTGAAATTTAAAAAGGTTTTGTTCATATTCTTCTTAAGTAACTAAATTGTTTTATATAACACTTGTTTTATATTTATTGAGTTTCTCACTAAATCTATAAGACAATAAATGGAATCTATACCAATATTTTAAAGAGAAAGATTTCTTTGTATGTTTGTATTGAATAGGCTCCAACACTACTAGACTGACCTTGAAAATTCTTTCAGCAATGGATAGCTTCATCAACAGCAAGTAACATAGGCTATATTTAATCCCCATACTCCCATGGTAACTATGCGGGTAAAACCTTGTAACATCTGCTAGTGGTATATACTTTGAACCCAAGCTCAGACATAGAGTTCTTAAAAAGTCATGATACTAGTGAAGTTGCGGGTCAAAGTTAGTCCTTTCAGCTTTATAAGGCTTTCAGCTATAAAATTTTTTTTTTAAAGAACTGAACTGCTCACTTTTATTCTCAGTATCTGAATCATCAGAGTCGACAGGGTTAAGTCGGATCCTCTTCCTCCTCTTGGATGCGATGGGCACCTCATCCTCACTGTCGCTGGCCTTGGTCACCTCTGGTGATGGTGTGGTTGGTCTCTCACGTTTCTTCTCTGCAATTAAAATGAAAATGAATAATTCAGTTAAATATACCTGATGGTAAGTGGTTTCCACAGACATCTAAACTGTAATCATTTATGTGGCTCAAGCTCTTATAGCCTTCATATGCCGACTTTAAGGCAGTTACAGATTTTAGAAACAATACCGACTATTTGAATGAAATAAGTGATGAATTGTCATTTTATGAATTAGTAAAGGTAAATATCTTAGACAGTACTTACTTTCAACTTTAACTTGTTGTTCTCCGTGTAATGAAGTATTTATTTTAGGACTAGTGTCTGCTTCGGTGTTATTTTTTAACTTCTTGTTTGCCGGCGGTGTTTTGGAAAAATAATTGAACAACGTATTTGAAGCTCCCACACTGTTTCGCTTGGACATTGTGTGTGCACTAAGTTGTTCAATAGGATAAGATAAGATGTTCAAATAAGATAAGCTGTTCAAATTACACCAATTGGTAAGGTGCAATTATTTCTTCATTTATAATAATGCCTAAAAAAATTATTTATCATGTCGCAAAATAATTTCGTCAAAACAAAACCGGCACAACCATCTTATCTTTGTTAAGTTGTTAACGAATTTGGCGCGATTTCTGTCAACAACTGACAAATCAAATCGCGCCGTCAACGTGCCGTAGTGACTGACACTGTCAGAAAAGTTAGTAAAACTTGTTTCATCTGTATTCTGTGAGCTATCCACCCACAGAAAACTAATAGTTGATAAAACTATACAGTGCAAAATGACGCCGTCGAGTCGAGTTTTGAGCGCGGGGCGAGTAGTAGCGATACATGTATTTGTTCGCATAAGCCATAAATACAAGGTAACGCAGCGATATTCTAGTTTAGTAAATTTTATTGTCTATGATCAAAATAAAATTTAATTTTCAAATAAATAAAACAATTGGGTTATTTTAAATATTTATTACAAAGAAATCTTAGAATAAGTAAATATAAATATAAATCTATTTGTGTTTTGTGAAAGATAACCTATCGTTTATTTACTAAGAATAAAATAGATATAATATTACAGAATGTAGGTATGTAATCTTATCCTAGTAATTTTGGTGTGAAAAATGGCAGTGCATTGATTGCCTACACATACATACAATTATTTCAAATTCGGCCGAATGATGGGATTTATTTAATAAATAAATACCGCCATATGTATTTTCAATAACAAATTATCAATTGCAATCTAACTTACCATATAATACAGTAATTAAGGAATGCACCTTCAAAACAAATAAACAATAAAACTTATATAACAACGAAATAAGCACCTCTTAAATTATGTAAAGTAGATAAGTAAATAGTATTTATTTCTACAAATAAAAGTAACGCCAAAAATAAGTCAATATTATGCAATTTTTCAAAACAAATATTTGATTTGATACATAAAATATTGCATTTGTATCCAATATATTTCATCATGCATTATGGAATAAAAGTTATGACCCATACTAAAAATCTTACTTTACTGCTCGGTAATTCAACATTTTTAATTTCCAAAATAATATCTAATAAAATATTAATTCCCCAGTGTAATATATATAATAAATAACGAATGTAATAAATAACGAAGTTAAAGCGTGTTTAAATTTGTATAAAATTATTTTTTAATTTTCACATACATAAAGTACTCTCTTTCAATGTCGCCATCAGAAGAAAATGATTAAATGCCATTAATACTTAAACTGACAGGAAAAACTGGCTATTCTTTGGTAATTATTCTGTAAGAAATAACATCTGGGAAGACTGAAACTAAATTATCTATGAACTTAAAATAACCGATGTAGTGCAATTGAATTTCATCATTATTACAAAACGTGTATTGCAAGCATAAAAAATGTCCAGTTCAAATTCTTAAGAATTAATTTTACACCTATTATTACCAAAACAGGCTCCTTAGCCAGGCGTTTATACATTTATCCTCCGGTCTACTACTTTTTTTTGTTTATTTACATGATAATCTGTGGCTCGGGCACAGAGAGTGCAATAGACTTGTGCGGTAATACCTGTCCACCGTTTACGTACAGTTCATCCTTGACAATGACGTCTTCTCCGAGGACCGTACAGTTCTCCATACGGACCCAGCGGCCTACCACCGAGCGCCATCCCACGATACAACCGTCCAACCACGCGTGCTGCCTGACGCAAGCTCCGCGGAGGATTGTACTACGTTTAATGCATGCACCTGCGGATTTAATACTCATAATTATTTTATTACCATGTTAACTAATTTATTTCAAATATGAAAATGTATGAATCATTCTAATTCTCAAATTCAAATTCAATATCATTATTGCAAAAAAAGAACAACTATTTAATAATCATTGTCACAGTTTTATTAATGAAGATAAAACGACGAGAGGCTTTGTGTAGGAAAGTTACTTAAAAGCATAAAGTGACATAAAAATCTCCAACATTACATTTGCCATTAAAACAGTTTACTAATTTTATGGCAGCCAATTGCTAAAGCGTAAAATGTAGATTAGGCGGGTATATTTAAAGCTGAGCAAATACAATTTGCTAAGCTATGAAATACTGGCTCTTTTAGTAGGTAACAAAATTGTTATTATTGAGTAAAATTTTTCCATCTTAATTTTCCAAATTGTGTATTCTCGCAAAAGTATACACAAATGAGCAAAATGTTAATCTTTCGTGGTGGGAATTTTAATCCAACTGATATTGTAAAGATTATTTTATAGCATACCATCCTCAATAACGACGTCGGGTCCAATAGTGACGTTGGGTCCTATCCGACACCCCTTGCCGATGGTCGCAGTGGGGTCGATCAGCACGTTGCCAACCACACCAGTGCCCTCGTACAAACTGCTGGAGTTTTTCTGACGTAGGCTCGTCAGGTACAGACACATTCCTGAAGATATTCATTCAAGTAACTATAACATTTTCTTGCTACCTTTGTGATATATTATTATTATTGCTGGATTTTATTTCGAGTGGATATAGGTATTGTCAGGAGCTAAGATCCTTTGAATGTACAGTAGACATTTTATAAGTCTGTCTCTGTCTATATGTATGGCGCGTGGGAAATATAAATATTAATTCCCACTATTTTTCACTGCAACTTCTTTACTCATGATCAGACCTGTAGTTGGAAAATTTTATGTAATTTTACCGAATATGCTGTAGTGACACTGGGACAAAACTGTATAAATTATGTATGTTATTAATTAGTCTATAAATTTCCGCCTGAAAAACAATTAATTTGCCTTGATGAAATGAAAAGTATGTATTAAGTCATATTGTTATGCAAATTGTTCAGCTGTATAAAAGTATACAAAATTCATGTGTATCAAATCAATATATCAAAGGCATTTTATATAACAATGAAATAAACCACAAATATAGTCAATTACATTTCAATGTCACTGTCATGTGATAAGGAAAAGCAAATATTCAAGTTACCTGTTAAGAAATCTTTAGGCTGTCCCACATCCATCCAGAATCCCTGTAGCTCCATTGCATGCAACTGGCCGTCTGTTGCCATAAATGGGAACACCTCCTTCTCAATAGACATGGGTCTCAGTTCTATTCTACTTAGCACTGAAGGGTTGAGGATATACATGCCTGGAATATTAAAAAAATACTGAAGGGATCAAAAACCATTAAATAAAGGAAGGTGAAACAATGTTGGGCATTTGAGTAGAATGAGATCTCATAGCCTGTTAAAGATTTTCAAAATTATAGGTTGTGTCACAAGTTATGAATCTTGATATTTAAAATATTGGGGTAGTAATTATTGGGTTGTGTATGGAGCAACACATACAAATACATGCACAGTTATCCCCACAATTTTCGCTGAGCTGAGCCCTCTAACATGTGATGTGGCACCTGTACCTGTTTTATTTTTGGAACTTAATATTCTTTTGTCTGTCATTTAACACATTTCTTCAAACACTGACATGCTTATGATCTGATAGATTTTGTAGTTTACTGTGAGTAAATTTGACTTGAGCTACAAGTGAGGTAAAGAGTACAGGGCTTGATATTAATTGTTTATCTACTTTAATGAAGGTGCCATACCAGCATTAATTTTGTTGGATATAAACTCCTGTGGTTTCTCAACAAAGCTCTGTATTTGACCATCATCATCATACAGCACCACCCCATACTTTGATGGCTCCTCTACTTTGGTCACCACTATTGTACCCTCCTGAAATGGGAAAGAAAAGTGCATTTAGGGACAATTCTTTGCATATTGGGACAATAATTAGGGTAGCTGTCAACTATGTCAGACAGGTAAAAAATCACAAATAGAATAACACAAAATCTCCGTTTGTGTTTGCCACCCTGCTCTGCTCCAGTAGACGGGCATATTATAGGTATTATGTATGTGTAAAGGGTCTCACTGTCTTATATTTTCAACTGGCTGATATGTCATTATAATTATCATAATTATGATCACCAACCATCAGACAACTACATAAGTAATATACTTTTTTGCCAAATTAATAAAACAAAAAAAACATTCACTGATTTTTTACAATACTTTACTTAATGTAAGCACTATTGGTGTGATAGAACAATAAATTATGATATAACTGATACTATATTAAAAAAATTGCCTTGTATAGTTGGTTACCTATTACATCCAATGTGTGATAAGTCCCAACTAATTGTAAGTTCTTATCAGTTATTATTCATTAAGTACCTATGTATATGAAATATTTATAATAGCAAATGTGATAACTCAAGTGTATGAAGGTAACAAACAAGTATACTTAATACTTAACAAAAAATGTATACTTATATAACAAAATTAAGTCTTGTTACCATTTGGATAGCTAAACTGCTTACCTCATTTTATAGAAATTCTTGCATTATAATAAACACTATAATATATTAGATAATTATATTTAATTTTGGTCAAACTGATAACCACATGGATGCTGACCAAATTTAATGTTGAGGTTTCATGACTGCAATTCTACTTAAATTAGGAATATATTGAACTTTAGGAGGTACACACCTTTCCATGACTCCTGTGATATTTGGCAAGTTCTTTAAATGGAAAGTCACATATGACATCCGAGTTGAGCACAAAGAATGGCTCAGGACTGCTGCTCAGTAAGTCCCGGGCCAAAGCTAAAGGCCCAGCAGTACCCAGTGGTTCTGACTCATGTGAGAAGGTCAATGAAACTCCCAGTTTTGACACCTGTTCAGTGAGTTCTTTCTCCATTTCTTCTGCTCTGTATGACACTGCTAGAATCACCTTGAAAAAAAAAGTTATATCTTTATTAGATACATAGATACTTCTATAGCACATCTTATTCCAAGTATGTATCTGTTATTGGAAAAGATTATAGCGTTTTTTCAATGCACTATGTATTAATGAAAAACCAAAAATACCTGAGTAACTCCAGCGTCGACAAGTGCTTCAATTTGATGCAACAAAATTGGTTTATTGGCAAATTCTACAAGTGGCTTAGGCCTACTGAGAGTCAAGGGTCTAAGACGAGTCCCATAGCCGCCAACGAGGATCAACGCTCGAATTTCACCCAATTTCTTATCCGCACCACACATTTTTTATATGCAAAATTCAATGAAAATCGCACGTAAACAAAGGGTCGCTTGCCGGATTTCCGCAAAATTATTTATCGCTTAAAGACGTAACGCGCCGGGGCAGCATATACAGATATTAGTTAAGATGATAAAATTATTAAAAAATCATATGTACATAAGCACACACAAATATACTGGATGTATTGATTAAATGTATAAAACTCTTCGAATTCGAATACGACATAAAATTTTACCACTTCACCAAATACACATACACGTCATAATAACATAAGAACCACAGACAAGAGTGAACGAAACGACCCAACCAGCAAAGGTTACGTTATGTTCCGTGCCAAAGAATCCACCTGACTCCAGATAGAGATGTACCGAGACATTAGTAAGGTTGTGTCGAGTACCAACTCGAATACAATGCATTGAATACTCGGTAATCGAAACCGAGTCTGAATACTTTTTGCCATTTATATCCTAAGTCCAATCCTTTTATTGTAAATCGTAAGATATGCTCGAGAAATATTCGTCGGCCTCCTTGGGATGCAATAATTGTTCATTTAATTTTGAACGTTTTACTAAAAAGTGATTATTAAAATATCGTGGGATTGTGTGAAATTTCAATATTTTTTTACACAATTTATACATTGGGCTGCATGAAAGTATGAAAAAACAATTAGATAATTATGAAAACACTACTAATTTTTGAAAAAAATATGTTCATATTTTAGGAAATAAATAATAAATTATATTTATTGGTGAAAGATACACAACAATACATAAAAGTATTAAGTAAAAAGATACACAGCAACAGACTTAAGTATTAAAAAATAAAAAGACTTTTAGTGTACACACCCTTGACACCATATCAGTAACAATTTACTAAGTGTGTCGCCGGGGCGGGTGTGGAGTGTGGACTATTACGTCGGAAATAAGAATTATAAAAAGTTTTAACCACAGATTAATTATTTAAGTAATTCAAAATTATAGTTCAAATAAGTATTCAAATACTCGTACAAATATTCAAATAACTGGCCGAGTCCCCTGGTTCGAGTACTAACTCGATTCTTTACTATGACTTCAACATAGATAAAGTATGGATTTATGATACATAGTACTAGAGGTTGAAATGCGTAATCTTTTGGTAATATAACTAGATTTTTTACTTTTATAAAACATTACTCTCTGCTGTCTATGTGAAGAGCTCGTGGCACAATTGCTATTGCTTGATTTTCCTCGTAATTATGACAGTCACTTCAAGTGATCAGCCACACAAGGTTGAATCAAGTGCCGGCCCTAAGATTATATGGGATAAGGCGATGATGGTCTCTGCCTCCTCCCATGGGGTACAGGCGTGAGATGCATGTATGTATGTAATTATTATAAAAGTAATAATTTAACCGAGGATCGAACCCACGTGTTCCGTTGACACGTTTGCGGCTACTAGGCTGACGAGGCAGCATGAGAGAACAAATAAAATCATAGATTTGAATTCACTGTACGCCAGTTAGTCTGTATATTTATGGCAACACATTTCTTAGCTGTCATATTGGCAGATTTCTTGCTGTCAGCTGTCAGTTATGTAATTTTATTTAATGGCTGGCTGGCAGATAGTCAGTGTCAGTCACTAAATTTTATTTTATAAATTTTCCTTCCTATAATCACATTCATTCTAGTTATACAATGGCTGTCTCGGTACGAATTCTTTCCCGGTTTAAAGGTAAATTATTCAATATAAAATGTCTTACTACATTTGAACATCAAAATACACCTTGATTGACTTTTGACTCTCGGTCATCACATCTCATCGTATCCTATATTTTTTACATGATCACTTGATGGTAACCTTGTAAATGGATTGGCAATTGCCCTTAAAATATTTATGTAATAGTGTATAATCTCTAATCATTTTAAAAACAACTTTGTCTGTAGAAGTTCGATAGAAATTTAAAAAATGCGACTGCAATGTCGTTTTCACTAGGCATAGTGTAACCGAGACCTTCATCTAAAAATACTCGCCCAGTTCCCAGTTTCTATGGCTTGTCATTTAAAAAGATAATAAGCGCTTTAATGGGACATTATTAGACCGTTAACTTGTACAAGTGTTCCTGTAATGTAAATTTTTCATTCACAAAAATTGGATCAATAAGGTGACCTTTGATACATGTCAAGTATCTAACTACACTTCTTACATTATCTGATACTTCTGAAATGTCATAAAGATAAAGTTTTGTTTATGTTATTGTTAATATCATAGTGTTATAAGAGATGTATTGTGGAAAATATTTTACTTATTGTCTGTGAGATAGGTTTTTCTTATCTTCTGAGGGTATTGTGCTTGGAACAATAAATCAATCTATACAGATAAATAAAATTGAAGTGTCTGTTTGTAATTCCAAAATAACAGCTTTTCACTAAATGCATGTGAAAGTATAGTTGCTACTGACACTAAAAAGCTAAGTTTTAACATTTTTCTCTGTCTGTCTGTCTGTTTGTTTTGGGTAATCTCTTAAACGGCTGGACCGATTTTAACGGGAATTTCACTGGCAGGTAGCTAATGTTTCAAGGAGTAACTTAGGCTACTTTTATTTATTAAAAATATTAGGTGTTGCGACAATTAGGATAAAACTATTTTTTATTTAATATTTATCCTAATTGATGAAGGTTTAATCAATTAGTGTATGTAGTTATATTAGGATTAATGTAAGTGTGCTAAACTGGTTGCATACATACATATGCTCACGCCTGTATTCCCTGATGGGGTAGGCAGAGGTGTTGTAATAGAATACTGAACATAAGTTTTTTTAGAAAATCTCATTGGTACAGGTCCACCATGGCTCTACTAAACTGGCTACTGTTATAAATTGTTTGCTTATGCATATGTAACATAAGAACATAACATTAAGAAAATAATTTTTCTTTTTAATAGAGGGCTTAAAGCTCGGCAATGTCCGATACCAATCTGGCACACCCTACGCAGAAACACGGAAAAACTTAGTGCTGACAAGTGAAACTAAAGTCATAGTACAGGGATTCACTGGCAAGCAGGGTACCTTCCACAGCCAACAGGCTCTTGATTATGGAACCAAGGTTGTGGGCGGAGTGTCCCCTAAGAAGGCTGGCACTGAGCATCTGGGCAAGCCAGTGTTTGCCACGGTGAAGGAAGCTATGAAGGCAACCAGTGCTCAAGCATCAGTCATCTATGTCCCACCACCGGGAGCTGCAAAAGCCATATTGGAAGCCATCGAAGCTGAGGTGCCGCTTATCGTCTGCATCACAGAAGGTGTTCCACAACATGTAAGCATTCCTTTTCTATTAATTTTACATAGCAACAGCTGTAGCACTATTTATTTTAGTGGTGAATAGTTTCATGTATCAACAAATAAAATAGTATAAGTAAATAAAGGATAAAACTCTTCCTTCTACTAAGGGTGCTGTCACTTGTTATGAGCACTGATCTTGAATGTGCAGTAGTCATTTTTATGAGTGTCTCTGTTTGTATGGCTCGACACGAATAAAATACATGCGTGGGTAACTATCCTTAATCTTCTACCCTCTAGAATCCACCCTTAATCTCAGGCTAGTTTCCGAACAGGTGGTAAATTCTTCGACTTTCATAAGTGCCTTATCAGGGCCTAATCTGAATAAATCATTTTCATTTAATAGTTTTGCTGAACGCTGGCAACTACATTGCTACACACTAATGTTAGTTCCTTATCACATCAATTCATACCTAAATTATGTAATACTGAATAAATGAGATCTCGCGTAAATATATGACGTATTTTTGTATGTCGTGCGTGAGAGCGAAATTGCTGTGCAAACAAAATGATGATTCAATTATGACTTCAATTACAGGACATGGTGAGGGTGAAACATGCTCTGCTGAGGCAGAACAAGTCCCGCTTAGTAGGTCCTAACTGTCCAGGGATCATTGCTCCAGACAAATGCAAGATTGGTATTATGCCTGCAGCTGTCCACAAGCGTGGGTGCATCGGTGTGGTGTCCCGATCGGGTACACTTACCTATGAAGCCTGCCATCAGACTACTACGGTAATTTATATGTTTTCATCCAATGTTCTTAATGTAAAACTATATGGTTGTAACAACACCTCTGATTACCTTTTCGGAGATCCTTCCGGGATGGCGGATATATATTTTTTATTTGTTTCTCTGCTATGTAAAACTTTTGTGTTTATGACTAGCTTCCGCCCGCTTCGACCGCGTGTATTAGGGATGCCTTATTTACTCGATTGACTATTAGAGAGCCTATGTTACTCAATAATATTTTAGTTTTCTACTAGTGATAGAGTTTCGAAAATCAATCCGTTAATTTCGGAGCCTATTATTTTACAACAAACTAATCTCTCCTCTTTATAATATTAGTATGGATAACTGTGTTATATTCTGTAGAGTACTGTTGAGTTACAGCCCTTAAGGAGCTCCTAATTTATAACAGTTTTCAGCCTTCTATTAATGTGGAATGTTTTATTCCCAGACTGGTCTAGGTCAGACCCTTTGTGTGGGTATTGGTGGTGACCCGTTCAACGGCACCGACTTCATCGACTGCCTGGAGGTGTTCCTCAAGGATCCGGAGACCAAGGGCATCATACTCATCGGTGAAATTGGTGGAAACGCCGAGGAGTTGGCTTCAGATTATCTGACTCAGTATAACACTGTAAGTATTATAGTATATTATTACCTTATCCCTTACACTGTTTGATGTTTTCCTCGTGAACTTTTCTTCTTCCAATTAACTTTTAAGAATACAAATGAGTATTGCTTTTTGCTACCCGAGGGCTTATGTTATAATTTTCTAATAGTATAATATGTTTGCTGTCTATATTAAATACCATAAGGTGAGCAGTATATACTTGCTACCATTAAATATTTTAATTTTAATTTAATGACAATAACTACTCAACTAAATACATTTGGACGAAAGGAAGGAATAAATTACTGTGAATGTATATTTATTCTGTTAAAGGCAAACCAAGTCGCGGGAAGACAGTTGTTAGGTAGGTTTTCTCCTGTGGATTGTATGGTACTGTACAATAAGTCCAGTACTAGAATTCAGTGTGTAGCAGTCTTTGTCATTGGAATTTACCACCCATAGACAATATAAGTAGCTATTAGGTTTTTGTTTTATAAACCTCAGCATGATTGTTTTCCCTTTTATCTACAGAGCAAAAAGGTGTGGGAATATGTCACTCAGAGCTCCTAACAATCTCAAGTATCCATCGTTATCAATTGATACATATTAATCGAAGGGCATTTAGTCGTCATCTCAATTAAACATATTGTTTTGCATCATAGATACATGCATTTATGTACATAATATAATTTAGTTTTCCTAATAGTAGCAAAGTATTTTCAAGTTATCAAATGGTAGGTACCATTAATTAGACTATCTATTTTTTTTACTATGTACTAAATTATCATCTGGACCGTAACTAGTTGGGAAAGTAGCGTTATGTATTTTTTTACCATTTTTTCTCCTCCCAAAAGAAGCATTTTGTAATTTATGTAAGAAATCAGTAGTCAGTTTTAAACCAGAAGTTCGTTACAAGAATGCAGCCCACTTGATGGTAAGCAGTTACTCACTATATACCCTGTGAACAATTGCAACACCGAGTGTCGACATTTTATTATTCATACCGTTAGCATCCACACTGATTGCAGAAACACAATACCAAATTAGAACATTATTTTATTTATTGCATTTAACAATGCAGTATCTACAGGTGGGGCTAAGTATAATTTAAACTGCACCAGTTATGAGCGCTCAGTGAATGTTGCGTTAAACTGCATCATACAGAGGTATAGACTCATGAAATTAGTACTATGCATTTACTATTCCCTACTAAGAGTTTAGTGCAGTGCTAACTAGTTATAGTTTCTTGCCGGTTCTTCTCAGGAGGCTAGTTTCCGAACCGGTGGTAAATGCTTCGTCTTTCATAAGGGCCTAATCTGAATAGATAAATTTCTTTTTCACCCATGCTTCAGCCCGCAACCTAAGATTCAATGTGGAATCCAATAGGATTACACCATAGTGCCATACCTCGTTTCTCATAGGTTATCCAAAATAGTAATTACCTACGCATTTCTATATTTTGTGTAATAGAATCATTGTTGCCTATGCCTACATTAAAGTGAACCTACATTGATGACTCCAGGGTCAGAAGGCGAAGCCGGTGGTGTCGTTTATAGCGGGCCTGACGGCCCCGCCCGGCCGGCGCATGGGTCACGCTGGGGCTATCATCTCCGGCGGAAAGGGAGGCGCCATGGACAAAATCAAAGCGTTAGAAAAGGCCAACGTTATCGTCACTCAATCCCCCGCGAAAATGGGTGTCGAACTACTCAAAGAAATGAAACGATTAGAAATCGTCTAAGTAACGATTATATTGAAAATATACACTTATTGTAAGATGTAACAAGTCTTCTGTATACATAGAGTTTATAATTATATTGGTATTATTTATTTCAGTCTATGTTTTTATTGTATTTATAACATTCTTATGTGCGGAGGACGAGGTTTTTGACGCTGACTGAGTCAGTTCAATGCAGCCATATTATAAATGATTGTTAAATTTTTCTCTAAACGCTTTCTTGCACCAAATTGTTAGTGAATCACTTGCTTGTAGTGTTTAATGTTACAATGTAATTGTTATAACGAAATACTTAAATCAAATTTAAACACTTTAATGACTTGGAAATCTTTAATCTTTAACCTTCTATTACACTGTACCATAGTATGGTTGAGTCGGAATGGTTGTATACTCGAAATACATGCATATTACCTAACCACTACTGTTTTTATTGCTACATCCAAACTTATAGTACAAAATTATAAATATAACGAGAGCATTAAGGAAACACTAAATAGTTTCAGGTACACTTATGTCACAGCAAGGAGCAGTGCAGACTTCGTGCTTTAGTAATTCTTTGTTCCCAATCTTATTAAAAGCTTGTATAATAGAAATTCTACTCCGAAATATACTAAATCTCAATCTCGTGAGGCTAGTAATAAGATTGTGAACAAAGGATTACCAGAGGATTGTTCTTGGTCCACACTGCACCTTATTGTACATATAAAGGTATAAAGTTAATCTAAAACTTTAGATTTATAGTGATCACAATTTTACCAAATAGTAGTCATAATATAAATATAAAGTTTTCTTTAGTAATCATATCTAAACACTAAACAATACTGGGAGAGTGCTTCTTCAAGAAGTCCAAATTATTAAAAGTCTACCTATATGTATGCTTTATATCACAATTTGGGTACAAAACTAAAGTCGAAAATCACTTCTAGTGAGATAAGCATGAGAACATTGTCTCATGACAATAAATGGAATCTATATCTAAGATGTAGTTAAGAAAAATTGGGGCTTCACATATTGTTTACCACCTGGCCCTGCCCCTGCCGCCGCCCCTCCCGCGGCCCCCGCGCCCGCCTCCTTCCTTATCCCTCCTCAACTTCATGGCTTCAAATCTTTGAGCCATGTCCTCTAACTGGTCAGGAACATCCTGATTTGCTTCCTCGAGAATCTTAATCAGCTCGCGAGCATGAGCCCAGTCATTCCTGGATACAAATGAGAGAGCTATACCAGTCTTGCCTGCTCTTCCAGTTCTGCCAACCCTATGGACATACTCTTCAATATGCCTCGGAAAATCAAGATTTATAACATGAGTTAGATCCTTAATATCTATGCCTCTGGATGCTACATCAGTTGCCACCAAAATGTTGACTGTTCCATCAACCATCTCTTCCAAAGCCGCTTCACGGTCACTTTGCTCCCTGTCTCCATGCAACGATTGACACTCAATGCCTTTCATACACAGCTCGGTGGTAATGTGTGTTGCTGTGGCTTTCTTACCACAGAATATTATCACCTTATCATTGAGATCCATATTTTGCAAGAATTCAAATAGTGCTGCTTCCTTATCATCCTCTTCAACAAACATTATTTGTTGAGTGACTGTGTGTACAGCAGCCAGATCTAAAGAGCCAACATTGACTTGGATGGGGTCCTTCATGTAGGATTCAGCAAGCCGACGGACTCCAGCAGGCCATGTGGCTGAAGTCATGACAGTCTGTCTGTCAGGTCTCACATCAAACAAACACTTCCTGATCTGAGGCTCAAAACCCATGTCCAACATTCTGTCAGCTTCATCCAGTACAATGTACGAGAAGTTTATAATATTCAAGTGTCCAGCTGTAACCAAGTCATTCAGTCGGCCAGGCGTTGCAATAACTATGTCCACACCTGTAGCTACCACTTGTATTTGTTCCTTCCGGCAGCCACCGCCATACAGACAGACAGATTTAATTCCCTTATACTGGTATTTAGCGACTTCTTTATCAATTTGAAGAGCCAGCTCTCTTGTTGGGGCCATGATCAGAACTGTAGGTCCAGCGCGCTCCTCCCTGGGGATGGTTTGTCCGTCAATATGGATGAGAGCAGGAAGCAAGAATGCTAATGTCTTCCCAGTGCCTGTCTGGGCAATTCCAATCAAATCATCACCCCTCAGCAGCACTGGCCAAGCTTGACTCTGGATAGGAGAAGGCTGCTTGAAGTCTTGCTTATATATTTCCTGGAGAATATCTGGATAAGCCTGGAATGCTTGTTCAAACGTTAAAACAGGGTTTGGTATAGGTCTCAGTTCAGGTTTGTCCTCAAATGTCCTCTTGACTTGAATGTCATGGTTATCTCTACGCCACTGAGCCACTACATCAGGATCCATAGCTGCCACTTCGGGGTCTTCTTTGTAGAAATCCTTTATAATAGGGGGTAGATTGTTCCATCTTTCAGTCTGCTTTTGATCGTAGAAGGCGTTCAACTTTTCCCAGTCAATGACCTCAACACCAGTCTCATTTTTCTTTAAAAAGTCTCCAGTTCCCCGACTGGCGCTACTAGTGTTGTGGTTGTATTGCTTTTCTTGCTGATAAGGGGGTTTGTAATCTTCAATCAAACTTTCAATCATACCTTCAACTTTAGCTATAGCGTCGTCGGAACCAACTAATGTTATTTCAGTTTCGTAGCCGCTTGAATCACCGATTTTAACTTTTGCCTCCGATTCATACTCTAGGTCGCGTATTTTCGAACCACCCTTGCCAATAACACGCCCTACTTTGGTTGAGGGTATGGAAATAACTTTTTTATTACCATTTTCTTGCCGCGGTGCAAAGCTGCGCCGATTATTACGGCCATCGTCGTTGCTGCTGGTATTTCCACGATCCCTCCAGTTATTATCATTACTCCGCCCTCGTGCGCCTCGATTGAATGTATTGCTCGGACGATACACTCTGGCATTGTAAGTGGTGTTTTGCACTGGAGCCGGAGCCGGGGCCGGCGCAACCGGCTCATTCAGCGGCCATTCATCTTCCCAGTCAGTCATTTTGTCAAATAAACTGAACGGAAAATTCTGCGATTACTGGATTTTAAAGGCTTACACCCAAAAAGAAGTTAAACTGTTTTTAAGTCGGCGCGCTTGGTGAAAATTTATTCAATGGGTAAGTACCTACACTAAGAGGTGCTTACACACACATTGAATTGACATACAAAAATAATTGATTTTCAGAGTTGCCATTTACTAATCAACAATAACCATAGATTACTATAAAGAAAAACTGATCACCACCATCGATATTTTATATAATGTCGTGGTTAAGGTAGATACGTAGCTCTACGTTCTATAGTCTATGGAAAAAAATAAGAGGGCTACAGACTTTAATTGCCAACCTAGTATTTTACTTTTGTTGCCGGTGTGTAATTAGCCTTTTGTACTCTATAGTCAGAGCCCAGTGGGAAAACTGGTCATTTATTAAACATGGTTATTTTTAGTATAAATGTATATAATTATATTATATAAGTAAGCGAAAAGATAGCTTTATCTATGGTATGCATAAAGAAAATTATGGCTTCAATAATTTTCCTCTTTTCAATGACCGTTTGACAAGTTTGACGATACATGATGTTTTGACACTTTAATTTTCTTCATTGCAATACTATATCCAAGTTTCACCTGTCAGTCACTCAAGTCAGTTCGCCCACCATTCAATAGTTTTCTGTGTCCACGTCCAGCCAGTCCCCACCTACCTACAGTACCTACACTACCTACTACCATTACAAATTAGCCAGAGATTGCTTTGCTCGCTTGCTTGTTTGTTTGATTTACTCGTCACATTCAAGATCGAAAAATACGATTTTCGACGCGAAGCGGAGTGCGCAACGTAAATATTCGCTCTCCTTGGTATCAAGCAAAGAAGGAGGCTATAATCTATTAGGGAAGAAAACAGTATCATTTACTTCTTCACTTAAAACTTCACTACATTATAGGGCAATATGGTTTCCAAGTAGCAAAGTGATTTTCATTACTTTCATTGGGGTTTTCTTGTCATAATCTGGCAATATGAGTAACTGGGCTAGAAGAATGCATCGGCGAGCAGCTACATTGAGTAATGTAGTTACGTCTTGTGGTCATCCTAACACACTGCCGTATCCCAGAAGACTTGAAAAAGTGAAGTTTGGTGCTCCTCTGCTTGAAGTTTGCAAGGATGACATCCCTGGACCTTTACTTGTTAGTACCTATCCTTATTATATTGTAGTGAGTGATCTGTCGTCTTGATAGTCTGATTCACGAACTGTTCTTTGAGTGAGTTTTTTCGTAACAATGGCTTAAAACACGTCTTCGGCGGGTTTGGTCTTTCACGATTGTGTTTGTGTAAATGCAGTGTATATTAAAGTTTGTGATGTGAGCTATATATCGTGTAGGTGCTGATTCTGAAGTTGAACAAGGAGGCGCCGCTCCGCCGGGACGTGTTCCGCGCGCCCGGCCACCAGGGCGCTATGAAGAAACTGATACACTTCTTACAAACAGGCAGATTGGTTAACGTCGATAATTATTCAGTCTACACTATTGCCAGTGTGCTCAAAAAGTTTCTAAGGTAAGCTTGTAATATAAACATATCCCTTGGTGCATTTGCCTAAATACTCCATAGTTAGTCACTGTAATATGAGTCTATTCAATGCATTATTTATCCATGCTGAAATCCTAATCTGAATCTTTAAGAATTTTTATTCATTTCAATATTTTTAAGTCAAACAACCCTCTTAAATTTCTTGTATGTTGCCACAGTGAAGCTGCCTTCTTGAAGAATATATTATTACAATGGTTCTCGTTTGTTATCAACAGTTAATAATTACTTCTTAGCTAGCTTCTGAGAGCTAGTTATGTTTTAAATGAGATGTATTTTGGTGAAACCAAATTCAGACAGGTATTATTATTTTTGCCTGTAATTATATGACTGCCCCAGGTATTTTCAATGTAAAAATCAGGGACTTCTGTCATCATAATATAACATTCATACAGACATATGCTCACACCTGAATCCTATAAAGACAGGCAGAGACCACCATTTGCCACATGCTTCAATCCTCACATACTTCTTTCATAATATTGTGATTACGAATAAAAAAAGGATATTTTATACACAGGAAAATCCCAGGAGGAGTGTTTGGCCGAGATGGTGAGATGCATCTCTTTGCTGCAGTAGAGTTGCCTGAAGAACAACAAGTTGATGAGATTCGCAGGTCAGTCTTATACTTTTTACAATGGTTTTTATACTATAATAGTTCTGACAAGCATACAGCTTGATGGAGGCTATTGTCTATAAATGTTTGTAACATATGCTCAAGCCCGTATTCCATGAGGGTAGGCAGAGCCCACCTTTTGCCACATGCTACAATCCTTACATACTTCTTTCGCTTCATCGACATTCATGCATCTCTTCATACACTTCCAAATGAAGACATACAAGTCCCATTTTAGTGAGCACAGCACAGGTACTATTCTAAAAGCTTAATATCAAAAGATCATGAGGAAGCTTTCACATGGCATGTATTTAAAAAATCCCTCATTACAAAACATGGCTCAAATCAAGACCAGACCAAACTCAGACTAAAACAATGTCCATCCCCTTTGAAACTACTTTTAATGTTGTTTATTCATATTCTTGTACGGATCTACCACTTCCAGACTAATAAAAAAGTTGTGGCCCTTTAGAAATATGTCTTTTTTCCCATTGACTAATAAAAAGTTTAGAATAGGATGTTCAATTAAATCTTTAAATAATAGAAAATACAAACGAAAAAATTTTCGCTATTAGGCAGTACCTAGGCGCCGGCAAAGATGAGCTGGCACAGTAATGTAATAAACAAACAAATTAATTAACATGCATCCGTTTCAGCAATGTATTATCGGTCCAAACAGGTTCACAGTTTCACACGTCAACTTACACACACACTGAGGTGTGCATTAAAAAACTAAGTTCGGAGTTAAATAATGTTAGAAAGGGGTTGGCAGAGTTTTTTTAACTTACTAGTGGTGCCCGGCAAACATTGTATTGCAATATTTTTGTATTCTGAAGAAGTCTTATCGAGAATGCCTTGAATTTCACCCTAACCCCCTCGTATCAGTATTGCGGTAATGCGGCCAGGAGACTGAAGCGCGGCAACGTCCTATGATGGACTTGAGACAATGGTCTCAATTCCTTACACGAGAAATTACCAGCACAACACATTTGATTATGGTCTGGCGACCGATAGCTAATCCAAAGCGAAAAAAAAAAAATTGTGTTCTAGCAGTATAATTAAACTAGTTGGTACGGCGGGTGTTTACCGCCAACTTGCTAAGCATTGTAGGTATGCATATCGCAGTTCTACAAAACGCGTTATTATGGATAGGAACAATGGTTGTTTGTGGATGTGCAGTCTGAATTTTGATGTGCACTGTAACAATATGAATGTGTAACGGTGCATTGTGCATGTCATCAATTTAGCATATTGTCCTTTGTGGTCCTCCAAATTTAATTAGTGACACACTTTCTATAATAAGACCTGAATCTGTACGGAAATTGTAAGGTTTTGAATGCAGCAAAAGCAGGAAGGAGCAGCAATGCTTGGATTGATGTGGCTTATGTAAACGTTTACATTAACTGTGGATCAATCAACGCTACCTTTGTGGTATGTGGTAAAGCTTTCCAACTGTGTACCATGACTCATTCGACACTATACATTTATTTCATGAAAGTCCTGTTGGGCGTCCGTGTGTCATTTCGAACGATTTGTTCCTAGATTCCGTACTGATTGTAGTAAGCTTATATTATGCTTCATCATCATCATCTCGCCCTTATCCCACGTTATTTGTGGTCGGCGCAATGTGTTCTTCTCTTCCATTTCTCTATATCATCCGTTATATATGTATTCACTTCCATTCGACCCATATCATCTTTCACACAATCCATCAATCGTTTCTTAGGTCTCCCTTTCCCCTTGTAACAAAACTTTTTTTCCATAATACCTCATCCCTCCGCATAACATGTCCATAGACTAATGTTTACTCTTCAACTTCCAAGTCACTGGTGCTACTTTCAGACTACCCCTTATAAACTCATGTAGTATGGAACTAACAAACGCTTGTAGTATGGAAAAACATCTTGAACGCTTCCTAACGATGTTGTCCTTCACCGTGTCACTCGTGTTCTTAAATCAAGGTATCTCCTAAGGTTTAACTCATTGGCATCTTAAAGCCGTACGCGCATAGCATTCCAAATAAGGTTTGGCAGAAGTTCCAAGTTGAATGTAATCAATCTACAAATATGTGTGCATAAATTTGTATTGCAGATGCAGAAACACGATATAAAAAGTGCATCTTTTATGTATTGATATGTAAATACTTGTTTTATGTAGTGAAGTCCACCGCATTGTATAATCGGAGCATCACATTGGCGTAACCATTACTTATTCATGCGTTAACACTCCGTTTACCGGCCATAATACGATGCCGCCCTATTCATTGATGTTAATCGCACGTGTATCCTTCAAGTCCTTCGACGCAGCTACTGTTTGCTCTTCATATCCGCGATAAGAAGTCGATTACATGTTTATTGGATTAGACTTCAAATCTAGGGCCCTACCATGAGTTCTTATTATCATGATAAACTCATTATGAGACAGATGTATATGACGTGTACACATACAGACCTCATGGTTGGGTCTCTGGTGTACGATTACGGTGACTTAGAACTCTGCCGAACTTTGTGAATGAAATTGTTAAAACAATAATAAATTGGTTACTAATATAACAATAATAATTTAAACGCTAACTCTGAGCAAACGACTGCTTTCACAATGGTTCCTTCGTAGAAAGAATTTGGTTGTCTGTCTTTGCATACACTTCGTTACGTTATGTAGGGTTTGCATTACGTTATAGTTTAGCTTCGATTTCTAAAAATTATCACTCTTATTTAAGAATGTAGGTAAGGGAACAGTTTATTATCGAGCTATTTAATATGTATGGATTTCGATCACGTTCCAATCCATATCCATGGGGAAAATATTTAGCCTATTAGGTAATACATAACTAAGTAAGTACCTATTAGTTATTATACGAATTCTTATTTAATAAAAAATCATTTTCCGTCACGATTGCCCACTGGAAAATTGGATTAAATTTAATATAATCGGGGCGCAAATAGGTCTTTATTAAGTATAGCATATAATGAATCGTCGCGTTTTGTGGTGAAGGATTCAGTTTTCCTGTTTCAGTCGAACGATAGTGAAACCACATGTTTCATTCACTTTAAATGGAGTAAAATACCTACCTTCTAGTTATATATCATAGAAGGATAAAATATTGTAGAATAGCACATTGAATTTCCTCAATAATAAATCACTAAAAAGAATCACCATAGTGCGTATGGTACTATAATTACTTAAACACACATATTGAATTTATAAAGTCAATCGCCAACTCATTGCTGCTCATGAAAGTAGCATTAGTAATTTCTAATTAGCTGGTTTGTCTGCACACACGTGTCATTTCCACACACATACATCTTGATCACATAAACATACATCAGGGGGCCTACCATCATCGGATTAAGGAGCATGTATTGAGAACTTCTGAGCTTTATCGTTACATTTTTGTACCGCAAAATTAAACGTCAAAGCTAAGAAGTTTATACGCGCTGCTTAAACGATCATAGTTAGCCCCCAAGCCAAATCTGCTAATTGCTTAGGGATAGAAAAAAAGTATAAGCCTGCTACGTTCTTAAGTATTTACGAAATGAAAATCTGTGTTCTATTTGTTGTTAATAGATTGCTGATGACCCTGCCGGTTTGCACCCAGCGGCTGCTTGTGCTTCTCTTCGGCACGTTTCGAGTGATGGCGTCTAATGCTGACAAAGCAGGTGAGAACTTTAGACATCTTGTAGGCTGTGGTATTGACGCTCTTTTGGTATTTACGAGCATGATATTTTCTTTTTCATCAAGGGGTTCGTTCAAATTGAAACTATTAATAAGATTTACCGTTCTGACTAAGCTCTCCGTAAGTTTCTACTATCACTCTTCTCGCCATAACCTAATTTCGCTTTGGAATCAAAATGCCTAGCTCTATCTTCTTCTTCTTCTTGGCGGTTCCTTTCAAGGGCGTTTTGGCTCTGGAACAGCTGGTCCTAAATGGGATCAGCAACACGCGATTTAAATTCTTCACTCCCCTGTTTATCAAAAGAAATGCGTTTGTAAACGCACAACAGAAGTTTTGCGCTTGTTATTAGACTAAATTTTAATCCTTATAATTCCTTGCAATTTCCGGTAACTGTAGACGTTTTAATGACACATCAGTGAATCTTATCTTAAACCGATTTCAAACAATGAGTATAAGCTCATTACGTCGGTTCTAATCAACAGCCGATGTATGATAATAAACTCTCGGCAAGTAGAGCGTCTGCGCACGCGGCGCCGCCGATGACGCAATGTCATTTCCCACACTCTTGCATTCGTCTTTTTGTTTTATCTTTTCAAACCTTATGGTCTTAATAAAGATTGCACCAGCTCCAGGAATTCTGAATAGTTTTATTTAACTACTACTGTAAGTAAGTAGGATACGTAAGTATGTACTTAATAAGGTTTAATTGAATACGGCATGTTAGGGTACCGTACGTCTTGTCTGTTTGTTTGTATGTTTGTATGGCTGTCTGTCCGTCTGTCACTAGGCTATATCTCATGAACCGTGTTAGACAGTTGACATTTTCACGGATGATGTATTGCCGCTATAATAGGGTAAAAAAAGAACTGAATTAAATACATATTTAAGGAGCCATATAACAAACTTTTTTGTTGCCGTTCTTTACAAATATTTTGTACATTCCATACAAAATAGACGTATATAATCATAGTTTTTGTTAAGTTGATGTTAAGTATAGTCTGATAAGATCGTGCACTTGACCACACCGGCATTTGGCAGTGGCCAACTGAATAATAGCACTAATTACGCCAATTGCACGCGAACTCGCGTGGGCGCGCGTGATGTAACTTTACATTAATTGTAGCATTATTTAATCTCTGAAGCGTCTCGGCCGCCCTAATTTCCCGATACGCTTCACTGAAATCCAACATGTATTGTTCTCGTCCTCAATTTTTTTTTTGTAACTATGGGTACCATTGTTGCTTGCAACTTGTCATACTTTGTAGCTGTTTATGATGTGATTGGATTCATTTTAATTTCTTCTAATGATTTTATTCGGTGAGTTTTTTCTTTTTTTCATTCACTGAAAATGTTGTACTCTGCGATTGTTTCCGAAGTAACCGTCGGGTTCAGTTTGCCCGTAAGCATATTTTGCCACTTTGTTGACCTGGTATAGTAACCTCCACGAGTTATGACCGCTCCGCCAAAATAGAGAGGATAGTTGTTCATGCATGTATTTGTTCGCATTCGATGCGTACAAGAACAAAAGCGCTCGCAACTCCTGACGGCACCAATAAGTATCTACCTATTTAAAAAAAACGTATGTACGTATTTGGATAGAAAGTGCGTGACGCACAAATACACCATTTAGTCAGTGCTGTAATGACACGTTTGTCGTCGACAGGAACATATCATTGAGTGCACAATGAGCGACATGTGTCGTGTTTTAATATCGCCCAGTGCCCACAATGACTCGACGTCGAGTCAATATGTCTGCAATTGTAACACATATATGGGGCACACGGAGACTATAAAATGACGCTTTTCTTTGTTAAACGTTATTGTCGCATTCTTGTATCTCTGACATACATACATACTTATATCCTCACTCCGTATCCCTTCGGAGAACGCAGAAGATATGACAGTTTTATATCATTACACTTGTACTTTGTTGATACAATGACGTGTACACTATACTATATGCAATGATGTATACTACACGTATACATTTCATCCGCGACTTCAGCCGCGTGTTGAAGATCCTTTATTTACTCTATTAACAATATATTCTTATTATATTATTCAGTGATCATCTATTATTTTATCAGTGCAATAACGAAAAAGAATAAATAGAAAATAAATTTGAATTAAGAACAGTGTAATATATTTATGATAAATATAAATAAATAATAGTGTTATAAGAAAAAAATATTTAATTAAATAAAACGTGGTGCATTTTATCAAGGTTATCATTTGGATAAAATATTTTTCTTTTCTTATTTACACAATTATTTATTTTCAACTTTTTACATACATACAAACACTCGTGAAGCTAATATAAAGCGTGTAATAAATTAATGGGTCCTGTAGTTTTATATATTGTTGAACATTTTTAGTACTTGGTACGTTTATAAAATGTCAATGTTCACACGTTGATGCAAATGATGGACGTCATTTAATTGAATAGGCCGATTCCCATCTGACCAGTGTAGCATATATGATAAGGTGTCGCTGCACACAGGGAATACACAATGATTGTGGAGCGTCAGTATAGGCGTGCCGGCGGTATTGTTGTAAGGAACTATCGATGCCAGCGGAGTGCCCTTATACAACAATACAGTGTCTATTGATCCCGCCTTTGTTCCCCAGCTATCAACTATAACCTGATAGCGAAATATTTCGATCTGGGAGGTAATTCTAGATTTATTTTACACATTGAACGAAGTTGGTTTCAAATTTGACGTTTTTAATATGCTACTATATGTGGCAGTGTCTCTGTCTATCTGTCTGTTATCTTTATACCATTGAAACGCTGGTCGTTTATGGTGAAATTTGCTATAATTTTTTGCTGAAAATAACTTTCAACTCCAAAGACGGATATGGGATTCTTGAAAAATATTTACACGGACGAAGTCGGCGGTAAAATCTAGTGACAAAAACCGCATATTGAAAAGGTTTTTCAAAGCCAGCTCATCAAACATTGCAGCGTATCTCATAAAAACTACGGAACCAATCGATCTAACTTGGAACTGCTGGTCTGTTAATTAAAGATTAGATTTGCTTGATTATACAAGCTTGTTTTTGCTTCGGTATACCACGATTGCGTGAAAGGCTGGGTATTGACTATTGAATATTATGCGAGTATTTTGATTGCTTCGTTGTTTTTAGAATTAAAGAGTTCAATGGCAGCGTCTCACATTTTAGTATCGCAGTTCAATAAAAAGGTTGGTATGTCGTAAAGACCGCTATGTGCAAATTATTTATGAATCGAAACGGCAATTATATAGGTAATTATATGTAGATCTTCTATAATCTCGCATTTAATAATGATTTATGTGCCTAAGAAATAATTTAGCTCTGGTTGAACCTAGTTTGTTTTGAAGGTAATTTTTTCTATCAATCAAGGCACTTACTTATGAATCGTAATATGTTGAATGTGATTTATGGCAAATTAATAATATTATTAAATCATTTTGCTATTTATAATTATGTACTTTGTTGAATGAAATGGTTGTCATTTTAAGTGATAATCTTTTTAAAAGCAGATATTTAAATTAACAAGTTTTAGCTCTGCACTGTAAAAGACTTCTGCAATATTGCTTTATTAACTGTCCATAGGTTCATGTTTACAATTCGGTGACATAAAAATCCTTGTATTTGCAGACATAATATACACATACTTTTTTTCAGTAGATATAATACATGTTTCCTAAATTTTAAAATATTTATACATAGTGGCCCTTAAACATTCATAATAATATTTTAATTGTCAATATCGTTTTTACAGGTACGGGTATGACATCGGAAGCCCTAGGCGTGTCGGTGGCTCCGTCGTTCTTCCACTCTTGCGTGTCGGACGGGAAGACGGCCACCATGGAGGACGTGCAACGGTTCAAGGTCCGTTCACATTTATTGCTCTCACACTTCGATAAAAACAGTACCTATTACGTGTATTATATTTTAGTTCTGGTGGCTAGCTCGTAGGGGTACAGAATTCAGTTGACTCAAGCTCAGATATTGGAGCACGCGTGGAGATAGTTTGGGACATGGTAATATAAGACAATACTTTGAAGACCTTAAAATCTTCTTGGCGAGGAGAGATTATATGAACTTACATATTATGCTCATTCTCCTATCCTACACGGGGCAAGCATTAACTATCGTTTACAACATAATGAAATCCTGAAGTACAGTAAATTGATTTAATCGAAAAGCCGAAATATGGATGGCCCAAAATATAAACTACTTAAAGATAAAAGTGTCTCAAAAGTAATTTTAAATCTAATTATAAACTCACTGTAAAATATTTGGGTTGTACATAGTACCAGTTGGTGTCAAAAATCGTTTTGGCTACAAGCAACCGAGTGAATAACAAATAATCGTTACAAATGTTCATAACAGTAATGACACTAATTTCAAGGTGAATAGTTGTTGCACTGTATGTATAAATGTGTATTGTGTCGGTGTAATCATCTGATGTGGGCAATGTGGAAATGTGGTCGTTATTCATATCCGATAAGCTTAGTACTATATTTAGTTTGTATTTGTCTGCGATAGGTAATATTTACACCTCGCTACAAGGTACTGCTAATGATGAAATGCTATGTATCCTTATCAGAATAGGGATTCTCCACCAATAAGGTATAGGATAGAAGAGAATTAAAAAGCAGAATGTCACAAATGCGACCTGCCCGTTATGGTTGAATAGTTTCCAAACCAGTGGCGGAAAGTTATCGACCTTCATAATTGTCTTAGCAGGGGCCCAACCATGAGCTCTTATTGCAATGTTAATTCAGTTGTGCGACAGTGACAGATGTATGCAGGTCACATACATCTGTCTCATAAATGAGTGAAACTATCATGGCGCAAAGAGCTCATGGTAAAGCCCCTGGACATAAACTGGATAAATCGTTTTCATTTTGATTTAAATACTAGCTGTGCCTCGCGGTTTTACTCGCGTAAAATTCTAGTATTTTAAGTTACTCTTTATAACATCAGCTATATGTCAGTGAAAGTCCTGTAAAAACCGTTTGAGAGATAAGCGGAACAAACATACAGACAGATAAATATTATAAAAATGTACCTTTTATGTACCTAAGTAAGTAACCCTTATAGTTTCATATTATACACTAGCTGTGCCCCGCGGTTTCACCCGCGTGGAATTAGTTTCTCCCTTATTGTCGCAGAACCCAAATATTTTTAATGAATAAAAGCCTAAGTTACTCCTTGATACATCAGCTACATGCCAGTGAAAGTCCCGTTAAAATCGGTCCAGCCGTCTCAGAGATTACCCGGAACAAACAGACAGACAGACAGACAGAGAAAAAAAATAAAACTTGTTTTTTGTATCAGTAGCGTATATATTTTCATGTGCATTTAGTGAAAAGCTGTTAATTTGGAATTACAAACAGACACTTCAATTTTATTTATCTGTATAGATTTAGTGAAAAGCTGATAATTTGGAATTATGAACAGACTCTAATTTCTCATATACTTACTAAAGATATACTAGCTAAATAATGAGGGTAGTTTATATACATTGCTCTATTAGTTTAGAGCGGCACTTGAATCTCTCCGCACTTATGTCACAACTCTTCACAAATACTCTTTTGTATTATTAACTGGATTCTTATCATCAAAATGGCTAACATAACACCAATCCAACAATACAATGTGTAATCCCCGTTATCGCAACTCCTTTGTCAATAAACGGTCTTTATCAGTGCATTGTAAAGTGGGATTTTAATAGCGTTTCCTTATCTGTTATCACTTTAAATTGTATCGCGCTCGTGTCTGAGCGGTTTCTTAGACTTATTCTGTCTTACTGTCTAAGTTTTCCAACTTTGTATCCAAGATCTTCGGGGTCTGGAATGAATAGGCACTTTCCATACTTCTACATATACATATTAATTCCAAATCAAAAGGTGTCCACTAAATGCATGTTAAAGTTTATACGGTATTTACATAAAAAGCTTATATTTTTTTCTGTATGTCTGTTTGTTCCGGATAATCTCTGATACAGCTGGACTGTTTTTATAGGGATAGCTGATGTTACAATGAGTAACTTACGCTACTATTATTTATTTTTTCAATTAGGGTTCCGCGGTTTAATGCCACCCATGGAATTAAGTCTACGCGAGTGAAACTGCAAGGCACAGTTATATTATCAATGTTAAAATTATCCGGTCAATTGTCAGATGAGTAAAGCATTTACAGATTTATGAAAACGTTATTATCATATGATCTAAACAAGTTGTCCATCTGTTATCTTTACTCTGAACATCCGCTGAAGTGATTTAATAAAAAATAATATTTATAATAACAAAAAAAAGCTTAGTATAAATAGCGCATCGTTTTTATCTTAATTTTGAATAAACGCGTTAAATCTTCCGTTCAGTTTGATTAATCCCATAATCCCCAAATCTTTTAACCACTTTTTACGCTCAAGGGCTCTACAATAACCTCTTATTGCCATGATAGTTTCACGCTTATCATGAGACAGATGCATATGAGGTGTATAAATCTGTCACTGTCACATAGTGGAACTTTAATGGCAATAAGTACTTATGGTAAGGTCCTAGTTCTGTATAGAGAATATTTTTTTAACTTTCGTGTTCTTTTATTTATTTTTATGGAAATCTAATTGCAAACATAAATTGAATGGTTATTGTTATTGAAGCACCGACCATACACAAAGATTGTTCATATCAGATAATTACACTTAAGTAAAAACGTGTGTATCTACGACGAAACGACGTGACTGCTTCGATTGTAAATAGCATGAAACTGTTTTCATAATATTGTCTAAACATGCGGCAAAAGGCTGAAGTTTGCGTGAGTACTAATTATACAATACAGCGATAGTTACTTTCTACATAGCGTGCAATATTACATAGGCTTTGTTGCCGGCTTCTTACATTAACATTACATGTAATGTACTTACTTGCTTTAATTTACCTTGTGATTGTGTAAACAATAGGCAATGTAATTGCTCATTTCTCTTCATCGTCTCTAAGTAGCTTATACCACAGTTTAAATATAAACAATTCAAACAGTTAGGGAACTAGGAACATATACATCTACGAGAAATAGGAATAGGCGTATTGACCGCAAGAAGTGTCGTTTCAAAGATCGCGTAATGTCTTTCTTTCCTTTTATTTATTTAATGGCGACGAGCTTGAATACAGAGTGCCTAGTGCGAGTTTTCTTAAAATCGCCGTCACAAGTCACCGCGTTGACGTTAACGCAGATTTGTATGGGCGCACAATAGTGTCATCTTTAGGCCGACAGAGGTGTTGTTCCGATCCCATACAAATCTGTGTTAACTTTGGCGCGGTGACTTGTGACGGCGGCAGTGAAAAACTCGGCTTTTCTGCCATTTTCGTTCACGTGTTTATAGTTAAAACGACAAATCTTCATTATTTTAAAGTGGGAGTAAATTTTAAAATGTTTAAGACGCCCTCACCCTCACTTCTTGTATAGTTTATATTTATACTGTGCTTATGTGTAGACATCATTGTAGCAAGTATTTAATCTGATTAGTTATGTATATCTATTATCAAAAATCACAATGACAGGATTAAAATCTATCACTTAAGTATACGGGGCTTTATCACGACTATCACGAGGCATCACGTTTGCATCACTATAATTTTTAGCGTATAATTTGCGACCCCCGTAGCTGATAGCTTATCTTTACATTAGTTACTCACTTCCTTAGTTGAGTCATGTATCTAAACGTAATCAAATATATTCGTAGTTGTAATTTACATGTCTGACGTAGTATGAAAAATTGGGAGTTATTTTTTTTTTAATTAATCTAGGAATTTGCGTTCCTTTGCTTTCTGTTAGTCAAAGCTTCAAATTCGTGACAGGTTTTGTGGGCTAAAATCCTGGACAAATAACATGTTTAAAAAATTGTGATTTTCTGATTCGATGTTGTCAAAGTCCTCATTAGCTAAATTACTTATTTTGCCACTAAATACAACCGCCAAAAAATAGACAAATAATAGTTGGCATGTACTTGGCATACATCGTGATGTACCTCCGTGGCCTATGAATAAATTACAGGAAGTCACTGTAATCAATGCCCTACTTCTCTACAATGTACTACGTCGATCGATTTACCTTGCTAATGTCTATTAGTTCTGTACGTCAACCTCACAAGTTCACTTTATAAATTGTTGAACGATATCGATTTTGTGGTGGCAGACACATTCATCAACATTATTTTGTTTAGTTTTATGATGCATACACATTAGTGAATCATTTTGTTATTTATCATCACTCGTATTCAAAGGGCCTTCAATTTCTCATTTTGTTGACGAATGTGAACCGCAAGGTCTGTCAATGAACTCTATGACTAATAGATTGATGTTTCCAAATTAAGTAGATATATTTTTACTTTTACAGTATATCATTACGTAGCCAATAGGATATCTAAACATATATCTTTTTTGAAATAGGAATAATTAGTTGGTCTTCTGATTTAGAGTAATAAATTGTTTATGCACGCACTAACGTAGGTATGTGAATAATCTATTGGAGGTATTTGATTCGGCACATAAGCTCTTTTGAATTAGGTCAAAGAAATAAACTAATGATAAGATGTAAACACCAGGTGGCGACGCGTATCATGCGTCAGCTGATCGAGCAGTTCAGCGCTGGGGACTTGTTCGGGCGTGAAAACTACGAGTACTACGCGCGTGTGACGGGCCGCATATTGCGTGTGAAGGACGAGTGGATTTGCTCCTTTAGAGATCCGCCACCGCCTAGGCACCATAGAGATCAAGAGGCCTATGCTAGTAAGTTATTTATTTATTTATACAGTTGCCCCCTGTTACCTTACAGTTATCCAAAGCGTGAAGAAAGCCATGATATATTAAAATTTTGGTCTGAAACTATACAAATTAATAATAAGTAATATAACCTAGTTTCATATTGACAGGTGGTTCAGTGTTTGCCTATCTCGTGTAGATTTTTTGTCGCTCAACAGGGCAGCGCGGTATATCTTTCCACGACTGCGAACTATGAATCTGGGAGCGAAGCAGTGGTGATTGTTCGAAGCCTTGTCTTCTTACGGTCGCTTTCATTTGTCATTTCGGTTACCGAAGATATACAAATATAATATGTTGCCCTTACCGCCATTCCAATAACTTATCGCTAGTTAACATTATTGATGGAAGGTATGGATAGATCACATCTGACAGATATTTGAGGATAGGAAATAAATTATTGCAAACGGCCGTTAAAGTTGTAGGGGCAGGCTTCGTCATACTATATTTTAAACTTACGCGACTCCTGCACACTTTGTAAACAAATAGGTATTGGTCTTACTCACATGTTGCATTAGTTGTTACGAGGTGATGATAGACTCTCCGTTTTATTTACAAAATTAGGCTTCGTAATGCTTAAACTCCCAGATGACGCTATATGTTGCCTAAATCCTAGTAGATAAAAGTTCAACGCAACCGTGGCTAAATTTACTATTGAACAATGCTCATAAAATATGTATTATTACATTCGTATAATTTTATCGTGTGTGAAATCAGTGAATCTTTGTTGTTTCCAAAGACACGGATATGGAGCTTGTTATGAGAACGCGAGCCGCAACGGCTACAAATGATAGCATTGTTTTAGTAACGCTAACAATTCTCGACGAAAGAAGACTGAAAGTTCACTCGTTTAATTAATTAAAGGTGGTCTTTGGGAGAACCAATTAAAAACTGTTTGACTCAAGTCTACTGATTCGTTAAGTTTAGGCAGCAGGTTTAAACATACTTTAAATATACAAGGAATAAATCTATATTTAATTTGACACATTAATCGATCCATTCATGACTATATTAAACATTTGACGCTTTCAATCCCATAAATGTGACGTAAGCATTTATGGTATCAAGCTTGATCATACTGCATTTTGAAATAAGTCTCACAGAAAAGATATTATAGATTCCAATATTTAAAATTGGAACTCATGAATAATTCACTGTTAGTTTTGCAGCAAGGCTTGGGGTATACACTAATAGCGAATAAAAGCATAAACAAAAACTTTTTTTTTTCAGGGCAGCTATCTTTAGAAGCAGAGAAGACTTGGCTTCAATGCGAATGTGATCGTTGGGGCAACAAATTCAATTTGGAAGGTAAGAAAATCACTTAAAAAAATATCCTTTTTTTTTCCGAATTCCCTTCTAATTTTAAAAGGACATCTTTCGCAGGTCGTCCGAAAGAGAATCGATTAAGTTGTTAATATATCAAGTTAATTATATATAGTCAATAATAGTGTCATGCAAATATTTGGTGAGTAGAAAAGGGTTATTTTAAAATTAACACCCACCAGTAATGTTATTATAGTTTAAAACAATTTTGTATTAATTTTGGGAGTTTGGTTTTTGGTAGCACCACTATTCGAGTAGTTTAATTTGATTGTTTGTTATGAAATATTTATATCGATAAGTCCGAGTACAATCACTCAATTCACTGATAACATTTGTATAAGTATCTGAATGGTGTCGCAGTATTTTGAAGTGTTCATTTATACTATACTAACTCTTTGAAATTTATAATAAGTATGTAAAGTCATAATAGGTATCGTATAATTTCGCGTGGTTATTATGTATTTGTTTAGCCGAAAATAGTCCCCAAGAATTCAATTTACAGATTTTTTATTTGACATCAAAACTGGTAGCTTTTATTTAGAAAGTTTTATTGAAACCGGTGGATTGAATAAAAATAAAGAGTTAGAAAAACAGATCCCTGCTTAAAAGAAATTAAGTTTAAAGTGAAATATATACATTTTTTTCGCGTAATACGATGTAGACAGTTACGCGTCGTCGCTTCGAGGCTTTTTTAGATACGGTGGTAAAATGTAAACTTAAAAATGAATCCAATGTCCCGGTTATGCAGAGTCAAAATGTTTAAGGCGCACATTTTTGTGATAGAGTTTCGGGTGGTAGTACATATCAATTTGAAAATAAAATAAAAATCCCTTTTTGGCACAGGGCTACGGTAATGCTCTGTATCGGTATATCACATCGCCGGGTACTGTATAATAATTTACTAAATAAATGGCATTTATTGAATAAAAACTTAATTATATATCCAAGGAACAGTACTTAAAACTAATTAAAGGTAGTAAACTTGTCCTAAGTCGGTGTCTCTCGGGATCGTGCCAAGAAGGCTGGCAGCGTTGCCACGTTGAATAGCAATGCTGATTCTCAGATCATTTATTATTATAATATGCAATGATTATTTTTATTAATAGATGTCATAGCTAAGTATGTGACGGCTTTATGTGTCCCCGTTATTGTTCTTAGTTTTGTGTGTTGGTGTGTCAGGTCTAACGAAGTCGGAGGAGTGTCAGTCGATGCCGGCGCTGGCGGGCGCGGGCGGCGGGTGCGCGGCGGGCGGCGTGCTGGGCCTGGGGGTGATCCCCGAGCACTCGCTGCTCGACTCCTGCACGCGCCTCTCCATCTCGCTCGAGGAGAGCGTCTTTAAGGTTGCACTTGACCCATTTATGTTGTACACAAGGCCTAGATTTTCAGTGCCGCTGTCAAGTCACCATAGATACACTTAGCCTGTCATTAAACTAGACTCCGGCCTGCTATTGCGAAATTGCTGACGGAAAACATTAACAGCATTAACGCAATAACATTTTGGCCAAAGGAATCAAACCCAGCAGCTCGTGTTCTACAATGTTCTAATTGTGACCTTTTCGACATAGGTCCTTGTCTTTGACTAGTGACGGCTGATACGTTACGTTCATAGTAATTGACGATTATAATGGGCGCGAGAATTAATAGTACAAACGATAGGATAAGCACGTGAGTAAAAGGGATGGTGTCATTCGAAATGTCCCAATTGGAACATTGTAGAACACGATCTGCTGGGTTTGATTCCTGAGTCGTCCAAAATGGTATTGGGTTAATGCTGTTAATGTTTTCCATCTATAGCAGGCCGGAGTCTGGTTTAATGTCAGACTAATTGCAATAGACTCGCTCCTTATTTATAACATGGGACTAAAATATAACTGACGAAATTTTGTGTGAATATGTAAATATAGATATAGAGGTACATAGCTAACGCTGTGTATAATGGTTCAGGTGTCAGTGAGTTCGTCATCCCAGTCGTCGCGCAGCAACTCGAGCCCGCACATGACTCTGGACGAACTCCGCGCCATCAACAGATATGCCGAGAGCACTAAGAGTCTCTCCTATTTGCCTCAGGTACGACTTCTTACACATTATGCCTACATTCACTTACAGAACGTGTAACTTAAACTGAACCATCTTGTGATAGGATTTAAGTGCGTTTTAGCATAGATCAAATTTAATGTTTATTCACTGTGTCTCAGACTGCCTGATGAATTAGAGTAATTGATAATTATTTTAGGAATAAGTGTGAGTCAAGAGTTAATGACATTATTACGAGGTCCTTTTTTATAAATCCCGCTGTGAGTTAATGCCCTAACAGTATTGAGAGAAAAGTTTTGAGTGACTACAATAAAAGTAATTCTCTTCTTATGATTATGTATACACGTAGTTAAGTTCATTTGATAACTTAGCTGTCCAGTCAGAAAAAATGTAGCAATTCATTTTTATTAAAAAATACATTTTATTTCTGTTCAAATACATTATTTTTATCGATTTCAGTTTCAATGTCTTACTAAGTACTTTTAAACTTCTTTGAATTATTTTGTAAGAATTAACGTTAAGAACGAAAATAATCAGTTTGGGACATATTGGATAAACATTCTTAACAGTAAAACAATAGAGTTGAAATTGAATCATATCTATGATAATACATTCTTCATTCCATACTCCTAAGTAGAGTTAGTTCTTTCAGCTAACAGTACGGACTTGTTTCTATTACAACGTAAAATATACTTTAAAATTTCTATCGTAAGTATCTTCTAATAAGAAATCAACATCAGTACACCTATATAAATAAGTTAGGTACTTCTTATGAACCTTCTACCAACAATTGCTAGAATACTAATAAACTAAAGTCTTCCGTATTTCTCTAAAGAAGCAAGCCTTATCTAACACAGTAAACGTAATATGAGCTTACTACTAGCGATACGTTGTATAGGAACAAAGCGTTCGAAATGACACACTCTCACAGACGCGTAATAATGTACGAGATTATAAGCAACCTCGGCATTATGTCAGTAAGGGGTGTCACGTGTTGGCTGATCGCATATATGTCGTGTTTTCGTGATTTAATTATTTTTTCCAAATTTCAATTCGACATTACTACGACGGTAAATGTTAAAAACTTCATGAGTGACAACCCTCACGCTCGATGAATCAAATGTAATTATTTAAAAAACTTGGTCTAGATTCCATAAAGCTAAGTAAGCTTATAATATACAGTGCCAATTGTGAATATTCAAATATTGATTGTCCCTTATAATAGTTTAATATTTATAGGCTTGCGTCTTAAGAGAAACATGCCTCTATTGATATAATGATAATATAGTCTTCTTACTATCACCGTGGAGTATTACTATGTATCATCTACTGTTGCGCCCATTTGTTTCGTGATCGTTACAAGTACATCAAATATCGGCCACCACAAAAATATGAACTGTAAAAAATATTAATTCTATATTGGCAACACATTTGACCACATTACTTCTGATGCAAAGTCAAAAGATATTATATAGAAATTTTGGTACTCGGTGTCATGTGTGATGTATTTGCATCGATCTTTACAGAATTTGTCATTAAGGATCGTATTATTAAATCTGTGTGCCCAATGTTCCTGTGCCAATTGTACCACCAATTGGATGTTAAACGAGGTATGTTTGTAATTCTAGCGCACACTAAAGGACTTTTTCTATAAGTGATGGTGAAAACACTTTCGTATCCACATGTAGAGTACTACAGTCTGTCCCCTCATACTCTTCTAAAGAAATATTAACCATTAATTATATGGAAAGTAACATAAACAACAGACAAATAGTAATGTATAAATCTTTAAATTTGAATTTAGTACAGCATTAGTTTTGTCTATGGTTCATATTTCAACTCTTCAAATTGCATGACTGACGCTCTGTTACTGTAAACATTTAGGTGAAGTTGTGGCTGATCTGTTAGATACTAGATATTTCCTATTATCTTACTTGATGTGTGATTATGTTCTATGACTGACAGAAGAGTCTCTTTCTGCGACACCATGAGGTCTAATAGGTAATATATCACAAATGTACCTACTTGGTAGATGACGGTGTGGCGTTCGCACATCTGTTTGATGACACCCATGCTTGGCTGCACTCTGGGTGCAAGCACAGACACGTTAAGAACGAACATACACTCTTATAGCGAGCTCGTCGTTAACCAATTATAATGTGACTGCGACAGGTTGTGTTACTTAACATTATTGAAGGTTGTGGTATGGTTCTATCTGTGGTTTGCCTACGGTATTAACATTCCATAGTTCCGCGTTTGTTACTCACTAACGGTAAAGTAAGTAGAAACACAAATTTAACGACTAACATTCTTGTTTCATGTTAACTTTATTAACGAGTCAATTTACATATAGCGTAGCTTCGGGTGGGTACTTAACACAAATCGGTTAGCGATGGTCCTTCGAGTTACATAATTATAAGTTTATTGAAATCCCAAATAAAATGTATTAAAATCTTTTCCTCCATTTTATCATGGTCCCTATTGAACTTCGACGCGAATTGAATATTAGATTTTGTACGCCCGTTTTACCCTCGTTCGATGCGTAGTTGCTGTGGAGTGGGGACGAGGGGAAGACGGCAGAAAGAGTATTCGGACCAAAAAAACGCAATGTAGTTTCCCGAGTCGCAAAACAGTCGAGTAGGCAGGGAGGCAAAGAATGTAGTGCATTCTTTTGGCTATAAAAATAGGCGAGTAGGCTAGGTTGTATAGGCAGGCGGGCTAGAGGCGGTGGTGTGGAGTGACGTGCGGTGGTGCGTAGGTGCACGAGCGGCAGCGGGCGCGCATGCGCACGCGGTCGGAGTGGTTCCTGCAGCCGGCCGCCTCGCTGGACGCGCCGCGGCCGCGCGCCGGTACGCGGCCCCGCGCCCCCCGCGCCCCCGCCCCCCGAGCCCCCCCCGCCTCCTGCTCGGGACAGGCTCGCGGCGAGAGCACGGCGCTATACGTGCTTATAGCCTGCCTAGACTTTTTGTTTTGAGCCTCGCGCACCGGTACTGTGATTATGTGTTCGTTCGCTTCGGTGCTCAGGACTAACCGGCGCATGTCGAAGGCTTTCCGCACGTACGATGCGTTTTACGATTAATCAATTTGTTTGCGGAGTATATTTAAATATAACTAGATTCGTAGAATGTAAATGCTGGAGGGTTCGCAATCGTTTCGTTCTTGATGTAGATAACTCGTTCGGGATGTTAACGTTGTGGTTACGGTACTCTTATGGTTTCCCTCGTAATTTGTTATTGGTCGGGATGTAAGCGAAGCTTATAGGTACTTTTATAGGCTGAAGTGCAGTGTTTGGTAAAACAGCTGTAAAAGTACTGTATGAAAGCCTTCGACGTCTAACACGGTGGAAGTGCTATGCGCTCACTTGGCTTAGTTCGCATGAGATGGTCACCGCCCGTCCCAGTCATCGCACGTCACTGTAGCATGTCACTGTCTGCTATGTGTACGACGCACTTATCTTAACTTTGTGTTATTTCATTTATTTGTTTAATATCATATTCCCAACTTCTGGCTAACGGAGACAATATCTACTACACGTTATTTCTTATTCTCAGTTTTTTCTGACATTATAATAATACATTAAATAGGTGCCATAATAAGGGCAATACCTCATTCTTACAGAAGACCGCAACACGTTATGTAGTGCTATGAGGCACTATGCGAGCTGTATATTCGCTACCCAATTTTTGGTACCTAACACAGTGATTTCAACTTCAACGCCGACGTACGAGTGTTATCGCTAAAATTTCAAGCTACTACAAGCCTACATATTAACCGCTTACAAAAAGCGGATTGTAGGCTTTAAAAAATTTCATAATTCAAATTCATATTATGCAATTATCTTTATTTATTATATAATATACAAAGGATACCTAAAAATATGTATTATGTATTTTTTATTTGCCTAAAAATTTGTAATGCAGACTAATTCTTGTTTTTATTTGACAAATCGGAACTATATTGTACTCCGACAATTCGATTGATAGAATATTAACTAGTGACATTGAAAATTTAATGTTTATGAAAAAATTTGGTAAAACCAGGATTGGTCACCACCTGTAGTTCTTGGATAGTAGAACTAAAAAAATTAAAAAACATGGGTATTAAGATATTTTACGTTACAATTACCCGGCATTGTATGGTATTATGGGCAGATATTAAAATAAAAAAATAGTTCCACGTAAAAGGCATGTGTGTGTACGTGGACAGATCCCTTCAGGAGTTAAGAACGAGTACCTTTGAATGCGCAATAATCATTTAATATGAGACCAGTAAAAACATGCGCAGTATCCCTACTATTTTTGGCTGCACGTTCTTTACTTGTGACAGGACCTACCGCGTTATTCACTAAGGTTTCTCAGTGTCCCTCTCGTCGTCGAGTGTCGGTTTTAAAGATACGAAATTGAACCTTATCCTCTATGTATTATGTATCAATTTCCTATGATTGAAACCAACGCTTTTCGTCGAGTTCGACGCTGAGATACCTTACATAATAACGTACCTGTACGTAGTGTATTTGTAGAGATGTATGTGAGCATGTGTGTCGTCACGAAGAGTGAGCATTAAACCAAGCTTGGATAGTCACAAACATGGCCGCATTGCATTGTGTCATCAAAACAGTCACGACCATAGTGTTCCGCCTTACAGTGTACCCCACATTTAATTTATTGCATTTTTGTAAATGTTACACATTGCAACATTACGTTTTGTTCAGCTTATAATGGGAGCAATGGGAGGGAGCAACGCACTATTTGATCAAAATATAATGGTGAAGCTGCCATTTTAAGATAATTTATAAAAGTGCAAGAGAATATCGGAAGGAGAAATTGAGAAAATGCCAGTTTTACTCTGCTCATTTTGATCGATTAGTATACATTTTATTTTAAATTATAATATGCGTCATTTTGTATTCGTAAAATAATAAATTGCTCCATGAATATTTTTTAAGATTGTTTGCCATTTACATAACCATGGAGTATTCATTGTCGTCACGTTTTCAAAACAGAATACAAATCGGACAAATGTATTTGTATTTTGACAACGTGAGATGTTCAGGCCTTTTTCACATTATTTGCTTGTTTTTATAAAATGAACAGCATGATGAGACGAGGCGAATCTGTATTCAGGAATTAAATTATGTTGCTTTCATAGAATTTTGAACACGGGTTTGCTGTAGTTTGACACTTGGCATCGATAGTTTAAGTTGAATTTGGTTTGTTTTCATAAAGTTTTTTCCATTCATTTAATTAAACTCACGTTTTTTATTCTACATGATAAAAATAATTACCAAGTGTTTTACTACATGGACGTCTGGCTGTCACACACACGCCACATATAATACGCGCTTAATAAAGTTGCTGCTTTGAAAGCAAATATTGCGAGATTTTCTCATAAAACATTTGCGCACGTATATGGCGCGTGTTGCATTAAATGTTCTACAGATAATATTGTGGTTTTCAGCATATGCGAAACTTATTATAGGCCGACCGTTCTAAGTCGGTAACTGAGGTATCAGTACGATATATGTTATGATGTCACGTTTTCGTACAAACGCTACCTCAGAAACCGTCATGGTAGGACGGTAAGGCTACACTTTTACCCCATATATCGTATGCGAAAAATCTATACTAATATATAAAGCTGACGGAAGAGTTTGTTTGTAAACGCGCTATCTCAGGAACTAGTAGTCCGATTTAAAAAATGTTTGCAGTGTTAGATAGCGGTTTACAATTAGCGTTAGCCCAACGCAACTATTCCACGCGGATGTAGTCACGGGCAGAAGTTAGTATGTGTAATAAGTGTAATAGAAAGGTAATTCGAACAATATTTTTCGCATATGAGACACGGGAAAAGTATAGCTGCCATCGCGAGTTACGAGCGCTGACCTTGAATTAGCAATAGTAATTATTTGGGTCTTGTACGAAGCGAGTGCGAACAAAAATACATTCGCAGTTATCCTCACTAATTTCGCTGAGCGTTCATAACTCGTGCTGACACCTGGCATACGATGAAAGCCACAGCGCGCGTGCGGTGTGTAAGTATGTATATGTAATATAGGTGGGTCGCGTCGTCGGTCGCGGCGGTCGCGGGTGTGCGGCGGCGGCGCCGCTTGCCGCTCGCTCGTGCACGACGCTGAAGTGCCGCTCGCTCTCCAGCCTCGTAAAGTGACCGCCTGACCCGCCGCCCAGCGCAGGAGCTCCAGGTAACCGACCCTGGATCACACCTCGACGCTCAACGAAACACTTCGACCTGCTATGGGTGATAACCTCGAAACAGCTGTACGGCAATCCGCTCGCTCGCAAACCTCCTAAAAATGCCTGATCGTGGATTCCGATTTTCATATAAACGCTATACGCAAATGCAACACTTCAACCTGCTATAGGGGATAACCTCGACAGCTGTTCAGCAATCCGCTAGCTCTTAAACCTTGGTAAAATGTCTGACCCATAACTTAGAGCGTAGAAACTCCAGGTGCCTGGATTACAGATTAACGCCCTACGAAGATACAACACTTCGATTTGTTGTGGGATAATCTGAGGTAAAGTAATTTTAAGTGATCCATAATTAGTTTTCAATGGATCGAAGCATTTATCTGCCTCAGATACACTCGAAAATATTTAGAGACGCTTTTCGAATCAAACTAGACAGACAAACTGAAAGAAAAAATTGTAATAGAATATCTGTCAACTATTGTTAAATCGGTTATGTATAATTAAATAATTACCGATGTGCTGTCTAGTTGTTGTTGTGAAAATGTTTCTGTCAGTTGATAATATTAAATAGGGTCTTCTCACATTCTCATTCTTGTATGTATTTTATTGAATTAAATATTATTTGAAACAAAAGTAATCATTGAATCTGTAATAAAAACTAATAATGTGTTCAATGTTTTTTAATAGAATAAAGACAATTAATTATATAAATATCATTCAAATGTACATTGACTGAATGTGAGAACTCCCTAACATAGTAAAAATAATACGTGTATTTACATATTATTCGGTGAATCTGCTAATATAATTATTGTTGTGCGTAATGGTAATAATAATATAAGCTTAACGAATGCAATAGTAGCATATCGTACGCAATATTATCTTTAGTAGAGCAGTGGTTGCGAATATTTATCCGTTTACATTTTAATAAATGGCTAGGATGACTTTGTCCTATTATTGGTTTAGCATTAGACAACGCTAGCAAAATTTTATAATTAAGTTGGTTTAAATGAGTGATCGGGATGTAGTCATTTATTAATATCTCAACTAATGTGAAATAATGATGAGAATGCGAGTTTCAAATTTAGATCTACACGGTTTATATACTGAATATAATGTTTAAAACGAATGAATGGCCGTTCAATAACTAGTGTTTAATAACGAAAGGTACAGAATGCGAAATTTTTTATTATAAATTTAAGATCTCATTATAGACTTTTCGAGCATTTTGTTAATTGAAACGATTTTAAATTAAAGTTTAATATTTACGTAATTTTCATTGACTTAATAAATTGAAATTAATAAGAGCTCTCTATTTCTCCGGCGCCAAAGTAAACTAACAAATTGTGAAGTTATAAGAACGGACGAGAACAAAATAATTTTCATTTGACTGAATTGAATTTAATAGTATTGATGGATGTCGAGTCACATAATCTATATACTTATATAATATCTCATAACTTTAAAAGAATAGGTATTGGAGAGAGGTTGAATAGTAAACTCACATTAGTATTGCCTGAGTGAGTACCTATCATTATATCGGTTATACTAACAGGGGCCTTACCATGACCTCTTATTGCCATGATAGTTTGATTCGTATTATGAGACAGATGTATATGACCGTATATAAATCCGTCACTGTCACACAGCAGAACTATCATTGCAATTGGAACTCATGTTTGGCCCCAGATGCGTTCAAATTCGTCACGACTAAAGAAGCTTTTAAATTTGACATAATTTATTACTGTCCGATTTGCGATTTATCTTGCGCGTAGTTTGAACGCACCTATTTTCGTTGTGAAGCAACTAGCATATTGTTTAATTTATCGACGATAGAACACCCAGTCATTGCGATACTTAGATGTGTAATTAACATCTAAATTATCGCGACTTAATACATTCCTGTAAATATGTTTTATTTAATTTAGTTTTTATTATAGTCCAGATATTTAATTATTATGTTTGAAGGGTAAATTTTAAGTTTTAGAAACGAACTACTGCATAACACTGCATTTCTTTCTACCTCACGTCCTTATTTTAACGGCAACTATAGTTTGCTTACGATCCCTCTTATTACAAAACTAGACTAAGATGGTTTAAAAGTAACTCCATCTCTTTCTGTGATACGGATTTAAAAAGGGATGGACATATTTAGTCTGAATCTGGTCTAGTCTTCGTTTATTTTGTAATGAGGGGGAATGTGGTTCGTTACTTCATACACCTACATCACACTATGCCAAATCACAGGTGACAAATGGCTCTTAGTACTATTGGTTTAAACGCTATTATTCAACGACGGAGCCACATAAAAGACTGAGATGTAAAGCAAATTTCATGAGGGTTGGATGTGTTAGGTCAAGTTCAGATGCAATTATGTTGTCTATTATTGAATAGTACAATTGATATAACTTGTCGACTATATAGTATGTATATTATAATATAGTTCAATGGAATTCTCTTGATATTTACAACTAAATATAACATTTTGGATCTTGATTAATATAGGTGCTAGTTATAATGGAAAACTATCTTATGAAAATTTCAAATTAATGTTTGATTTTCTTTCAACTGTTGACATAAAAGTATATTTTAATTTCATTAATTATATATTATATAATTTTAGGTTTAAAGTCATTAACGTGTTATTCAGTTTATAAGACTTATAGAGGATCAATTTTAAGTTACAAATAAACTGTAAAAATTGTATTAGTTAGAGAGGAAGCCATTTTGTACGGATCTATTGTGAAGTTACTTAAGTTTTTAATGATACTAAATACCAGTATTGTAACGTTTCTTGCGTCCTTTGTTTATATCGGTCTAGTACTTTTTGAGTCTATTCGTACATACAAAACATACTTACACACAAATCTTTCCTCTTTATCATATTACTATAGATTTTTGGAGTAAATTGCAGATGTTTTGGCTTAATAAAGGTTCGATGTTTATTGGATGATATGTGGAACATACGACAATGTTTATTTTTATTGTAAAATTAATTTCTGAACACTTAAGCACCAAAAAAAAAAAGATAAATCATGTACAACCTACCGAAGCTCTGTGCCAAACATCGTTCGCTTGAAAAGTCTAGACCCTGTATTGTAGTCGAGATTATAATTTTATCTAGCATCCATACGTGTTTATCATTCACCCGGGAGTTTTTCGGTAAGCACATTTTGTTCGCACATATATTTTTGTACCTATTACTTGTAAGTTTATTTCTAAGACTGGTTTTAGGTTAGTCACATCAATGCAAGTCAAAAGCCGTTCATTTAAATTTATCCAATGTTCAGACACTATCTGAACTAGTTTTGTGAATTGAAGGCAGCTCAAAGTATTTTTGTTGTAATAATTTAAGTTATGTAATAATTCGATCACAAATACGGCTATTTAGTGGCCATATTGTAACGTACCTTTATGAATATTTGTCTAGAACTGTCCTATCCATAATATAGATTATATATTCCTGCGATAGTTTGAGACGTTTAATTACCTTAATGTTATAAATTAGGGGAGGAGTTCGTGATTTAAAGCTGGTACCTGGCTTGTGTACTTTGGATTTATGCATCCAAGTACCTGTGTTCAATGATTAGTTATAGGATGTAACTAATGCGTAGTTAATGTGTAGTTTTCAGATTACAACAATGTTATTACCATCACAAATATAACTTATATCTGATAAAAATATTGCTTAAATAGTATTGAGACGAGAATAGTTTTGAAATACTTTTAAATAAGGCATTTTTTGTTTCTCACGGACAATAGAAAATTATTGTTTGATATTCCTATTCCGATAACAAGTTTTTATTCTAAATTTATATTACAAACGTCATAGTAATATTAGTTTGTTACGGTGTCAACTTCAGCAAATAATATATAGTGATTGTAATAATATCGAGTAAATGTTTTGTAAATTGTAACATTAGCTATTAATTATATATTTTTCATTATATTCAAGTACGTCCTATTTTTTAAATACTATATTAACATTTTTTTAATTTTATTACTATTGATGAGTATGTATTTTATACAATAAAATTGCTCTAATATTTAGATAGATTTTTTTCATAAGACTGTTTGTATTTGTATATGTAATTGTAATTTATTATATAACTAACACTCGAATACACGAATAGGCTATCATTCCACCGATATAAGTATTTAACACCAGTTGCATTTGAGTATTATATTCTGTCATAAAATGTTAGATCTCCATTGCTTTAACAAAATTGTAACAGTGTTCATTAATCAGATTATTATTATTATTGAGGAATTGTTATTTAACGGTCATAATTATATAACACCTAACATAATGTGTTTGTATTTATTATCGCAAAATTGCAATAGCATTGTGATTGTTAAGCGTTCAATAATTCCATTTAGTATTATGTACTATGGTATTCCCTCGTGTACATTCAGTTTTATTATTGTCACATTATATTTGCACATTTTCTACGTAAATTATAAAGATTACACGAGAATAAAAGTATAACAGATTATTAAGGCGTTTTATGTTGGAATACCCTTTTATTATAGAAATATATACATGCATTATACGTTGTAAATAGTGCTCTCGCATAGAAATAATGATTTATTTTCACATTGTAATAACATTTACAGTATTTTTATATGGGCTTGAAGTGTCATTAATGATTTTATCAAATTGACATTGCAAAGAAAATTATAGTAATACAATACATATAACAATTTGAAATAAATAAATAGATCACTCCAATATAAATATCAGCTTATCACAAATTAAGGCACACATTACTTTTATAAAAATATAAAATCTGAACATTTAAATATAAGGTGTAACGTGGCATTTACCTGCATGGAAGCATCAACTCATGACACATTTTTTCTTGCAGTCATTAATAACTTTGACATCTGCAGTATTTTTGACTCTCTCTCCTTGCACATATACTTGTGCGATATTCCTGTCGTCTCCCAAGTATATAAACCGCTCCATGAGGCCGAGGGCGTGTTCCTCGCTAGTATTACCAGGGTTCCAGCCATAGTGGTCTATCTGGCTGCCGGACGCGAATACATCTATAAGTAACGCGTCGAACTCTTTGCCTACATCCAGGCTTCCGATTTTGTCATCCATTTTCAGGGCTGTAACATGTTTATTTTTGTATGTATTAACATATTGCAGTAAATATATAGGATAGCATAACCCTGGGATAGGATTATCCTCATAAAGCAAGTTGCCTGCTTACGTTCAAATTTTTTTTTTTAAAATTGGTTTTATACCTTAACAACCAATTCATTCATCATACCTATAGTAACTAGAGCCACGCGCTTTCATTAGCGAATAATTATGGCATAAAACTCTTCACCTTTTTTATATTAGTATACTTAGTTACAATACGAATTTTTATCAACATCTATCTGTTCACAAATGTAGGTTTTCTCAAATATACATTCAACCCCCATTTGAACCCTTTAGAGATGAACCGGCTGCACATATTTTAACGGGACTTTCACTGGCAGATAGCTGATGTCACAACGAGTAACGTAGGATACTTTTATTTAAAAGAAATTAGAGTATCGCGAAATTCAGCAACTAAATAATAAGCAAGTTTTATTCATGTACAAAAATACCTTGTGCCCCTCCCAGTGTTGATAGATAGAACGCTTCCTTCCAATCCAGAGCGTATGAGGTGTCTTTCTCCATTTCGAGGCTCGTAGCGACGTCCATAGCTCTGCGTAGCGAGTCTAAGATCGTCGATTGATCGCCACCAGACACATCTAAGAAACAATAATTTTACAGAAAATAAATAAATAAAAAAGCCATGGTGGTCTTGGATGCAAGTTCAAATCCCATCGGGGCCTGTACCAATGAGTTTTTCTAAAAACTTATGTGCAGTAATTTCACACCACGTGCTTTACGGCGAAAGAAAACATCGTGAGGAAACCTGCATTTGTCCGAGAAGTACTTCAAAGACGTATAGTGCCTGAGACGGCGATGGTTTCACCATCTGTCACGTTGGCATAAGTGCCATCATCATTCATCTTTGGTGAAAAGTGGGTTCCCTTCGGGGAATACAAGCCGGAGCATAGGTACAATAGATTTCCACTGTGGGAATTACCTGTTCCCAAGCCAACAATGACATCATTATTGAGAAGCTTCTTCACAGGACACAGGCCAGACTTGAGCCGAGTGTTAGACGCCGGACAGTGGGCCAGAGAGGTCCCTAGCTTCGCCATTTCTTTGATTTCATCTTCTGTCAAGTGTACTCCATGGGCCATGATCGTCTGTAATATTAATGTATACAATTTATTATTATAAATCTGTGCCATTATTAATAGCTTGTCTAGTGACACTATAAAGATACCTTATCAGTTAATAGGCCATACTTCATATAAACATCTCCATAAGACTTGCAGTCCGGGAACATCGAGAGTACCAATTCTATTTCTTTTAGGTTTTCTGATATGTGGCTCTGAAAACAAATATTGCAAATCTTTATTAAAAATTATTGCAGAATGTAAGAGTCAGTTCAGAATGGTTACTCTGAAGTATTTGAGGAGTCAGGTACGTAGAGCATAAGGGCAAGGGCGGCACAAAAGATCCCAAGGGTCGACGTGCTTCCGGGCAACCGAACCCAATAATGCCACAAACAAGATAAGATGGTTACTCTGAAATATAATTGTAATAGTCTGGATAAGGGTTGAATGTTTTCTTTTTTGAGAAATCTCAATATAAAGTGAGTGACAGATTTAAACAGCAGTCCCCATGAAATTGAGTAAACGCAACTAATAAATAATAATTTGTTTATTTTATGAGTGCCGTCAAAACATTAAACCGCTCAGCTAAATTATTGGGGAGAACTGCGAAAGAAATCCAAGAGTTAGTTAGTTACTACTGCGTGCGCATTTATGGTCAGCGCAGCAAAGTATACCTATGATATAATGATGCGATTGGCTTATAATTAAGCAGTGTTCCAATTTACCTGTATCCTACACTGGTATTTGTCAGCAATTTGAGCCAGCCCTCTCATCAGTTCACCATCACAGCTCACAGCGAATCTTGGTGTTACTATTGGCTGCACCAAATTGTTCTGAAAATGGTAAGAACATTATTTTCACTATATATACAGATAAATAAAATTGTCTGTTAGTAATTGCAAAATTATAGACGAGAGCTATGTCAAAAAAACATTTTTGTAATTTTTGTTCGGCTGTATGCTTGTTGCGGCTAATCTAAAAAAACGGCTGGACCGATTTTAACGGGACTTTCAGTGGCAGATAGTTGATAATACAAGGAGTCACATAGGCTACTTTTGTTGGGTGAAACCGATGAAATTAAATCTATGCTGGTGAAATGCATTTTCATTTTCAGCCTCTCTAAAGGGTTAGAGGCAAAGCTAGGGTAGCTTTGTCTCTCACAATTAACTCTTCACAGTTCTTATAGGGCTCATAGCACAAAATTATATTAAATGGAATAAAAATTGTTTATTTATTATTACAAGTGACGACACGAGTTATGTAATTTTATGAGTCTGTCTTTATGGCACGACGCGAACACAGTTTCCCCCATTATTTTCACTGAGCGCTCATAACTCGTGACGACACCTGTATGTGGTGTAACTAATGCAACTTTATATTTATACCTTATAGCTTAAAACTGTGGATACAAAAGCATCGGTATCAGCGAGTTCTCTCTCCGTATCATTATAGTAGCCGACATCATTCTTCATGTTCATGCTCACTTTGCCCACCAGCGCCCTCTGGCGATGCTTTATGGCACTCTTGGCCAATTCCAATGTTCCTTCTATGTGAAGTGAACCAAAGTAACAGGCTGTTGTAGTCCCATTTACAAGCAGTCTTTGCTGAAACAAATGTTTCATTAATACACATTATTATCATAGGGTAGGGTTCAGCCTGGTGTCGTAAAGAGCCTGTCAGACTAGTCGGCGGGGGATCACGGTGAAGCATGTGAAGACATAGCGTGCACCAACTTAGCGAGCAGGAGGAACACCGTGGAGTTTAATTGGTGAGAGTCCGACATAAACCTTCCTCTGACTATGTGGCGGTTGGTTTATCCATAACAGACTCTCATATGGAAGTAGACCTTGGGCCCTACCATGAACCCCTATTGCTTATCTGTCATTGTCACACAGCTGAACTATCATTGCAATAAGACCTGATGGTTAGACCCCTGTTAGGAATTTGTTTATCAAAAATCACTTAAAAATAGAATGATGTTACTAAAAATACCATCCCATTCTATAAAAGTGACACGTGATTTCACAAATGAATACAAATTGCATAAAACTTATCTTTATGCTGCATAATTAGTATCTATTATTCTTATCATAATTACTAATTTTTTAAAAGATAATTTGGTGATTCCCCTAAGTTACTAATCCATCATCAGTTTATCAAGTCAACATGATTATTGCAATACATACATGCTCATGCCAGTATCCAATTGGGTAGGCAGAGACTACCATTTGCCATATGCTACAATCCTTATTATGCAATCTAGCAAATATAATAAATAATACTTTTAGAGTTGTATATCCAAATTCCCAATGATATGTTTCTTGTAAAAAAAAATCTTTAGTTAACTTTCAACCATGTTACCAATAACAACACAAAGTGTCTGTCTGACATTGACTGTCCTTAAGTGTGTATTTAGCAATTGTTTATTAATAACTTGTGGGTACAGTTGGTTGAATTGTTCTTAATAAACACTAGCTTGTAAGCCATTAGATATCATCTTCTTGAGTACATTTTAATCCTACTATCCTAATCATCCTACTTAATATTATTTTAAGAATGTATTTATGGATGTATGTTTGTTACTCTTTCACACAAAAACTACTGAATGGATGTTGATGAAACTTTACTAATACTATTGCTTATATATCAGAGTAACACATTATTACAGAGATATTGTGAGAATTATCTATACAGATAAATAAAATTGAAGTGTCTGTTTGTAATTCCAAAATAACAGTTTTTCTGTAAATGCATATGAAAGTATATACAATACTGACATACAAAAACCAATTTTTATTTTTTTTCTCTATCTGTCTGTTTGTTGGGTAATCTCTGAAACGGCTAGACCAATTTAAATGGGACTTTCACTGGCAGGCAGCAAATATTACAAGGTGTAACATAGGCTACTTTTGTTTCAAAAAAGCATTAGGGACAATGCAATTAACTCTACGTGGGTGAAACCGCAGGGCACAGCTAGAGATACCTGAGTCTAATCCTGTGCAGAAGGAGTAGCAGGCACAGAGAAAATATAAAACTTACTTACCACAACCTTATCATAGACCTTGGATGCGAAATTTACATCTATATACATTTTCTCCAGCGGGAAAGTGTATTTGTCTAGCCATTCCAGCAGTGGGCGATCCAGACCGAGCCCAATGTTGGGAAACTGTGGGGCATGAGTGTGACAGTCTACGAAGCCCGGTATAAGGAACTGATCTTGGGTAAGATTAATCACTTGAAACCCATTAAAATTGTTTGAGGTTTTTAGAACATCATATTCTTCACGTGTTCCTTTACTAGTTATCTGTTGAAGAAATTATTCAAACAATTAAAATATAAGTAATATAGGTAGGAAGGTATCTATGGGAAAGTTTACAAATGAATGAAACATTGGAAAATTATAGAAAATGAAATTGAAGAAATTTTGATGTGGCGGCTACTACAGGATAAATTTGTTTGTCTAATTATAGCCTTGTTTGGGATCAAATGATGCTTTTTATTATATATGATAATACTTAAATATATTGTTAGTTTTTTTTCAAGCGACTTTGCATGCTTGCAACCTATGAATGGGAATAATTTCTCAAATCACATAATATTATATTTAATTTTAAAAAAACGCTCATGTTTTATTGAAAACAAATAATAAAGTTTCAAAACTAAAACCAGACTACTGAAAAATTACACTTGCAAAAGTATGAAATAAGAATGATGTGCAGAGGATAGCCGAGGTCATATGTCACGTACTCTAACAAAACTATATTCTAACATTATAAACAGTGGCATATGACCACGGCTATCTGAAGATATTTTTTGTTTCATAGGTTCTTTTGAGAGCGCGATTTTTTTGTAGTCGGGTTTTAGTTATAGTTTAGTTATAAACTTACTTTCTTGTTTTTAAAAGATAAGGCATGGCATTTAAAACATATTGCAAATAGAAAGCAATGAATTAAATAACTTACAGTAAATAAACTTCTAAAGAATTATTACTTACCTTCCCATTTTCAACGACCAAGTATCCATTCAATATCGAAAGATTTCTTTGAGGAGTTGATGAAATTATAGTTCCAACAAATACTGACTTATTCGACATTTTTACTGAGCACTCGAAAACGTGTGTTAGCAATCGCTTCCAGCAATACAATACAAGAATTAAGAAATAAGATAAGACGTTTGTTTACACATACATGGTAAAAAAAACTCGTTAGATAATTTCCCCAGAATGATAACATACACAACTTTATTCCCCGTTTAAAAACAGGATATTAAAATGAAATAATGATAAAAAGTTATGGTGCTGTTATATTTTTTAAAGGAAACTTAACTTAATGAAGAGGTTTGCATTTTTATATGACGACTTCAAAGACTATTTAAAAGTAACTGTACCTATGTTTGTGTATATGGCAGCTACGGTACGATGTATATTTGTATATTGCTTTCTGATACCTTCCGCACCATATTGTTATACTTTGCTATCTTTTTAAGTTCAAGTGATGTTCAAAGCCCCCAAAATTCCACATCGATTATTTTCCCTAAATGTGGACCCAAGAATCCATTTCCCCAAAATTGCGCGAGCACTCAGTTTTTTCCCCAAGATTGCGAAAAAACCTTTAATCTACCAACACTGTAACATAATGATTACATTTTAATTTTATTGTATCATGTGCGCTATCAATAAACTTGATAAAACTAAAATGATTTATCGACCAGCTGTAGTCAGGAAATTAAAAACAAAAACAAACTGGGTATTGCCACCTTTAATAATTTAGTTTACTTATAATTATATTAGTGCTTGTGTTTTTGTATTAAAAGGAAAAATTTGTAATTTGTGCCGTCCGTCTTTGTGTACTGAAAATGATCTTACTGAATTAATTTGGCTGGTACCTAATGCGTTTTCTAGTGAGTCTGTATGAGATATATAACTTGTTTTACGATTTTCATTGTATCCTATAGGTATAAATGTAGGTAGGTAGGTACACGGTCTACAAGAAAACAGTTATTACATAATAAAATATGTTCTTAAATACTCTATTTATTTGGTAGTGTTTATTTTATAGAGGAGCTGATGCCACGACGTACGCGCATGTTCAGCGCCTGCTTGCCAGTTAATAAAGAAGCCAGCTCTCGCGCTTTGCAACCAGAACACGGAGTCGGTCGAAGTAGCGGCGCGTACAGCTGCTTCTTCTAGACGATTGTTCATGCGGCGAGCTTCCTCTAAGGCCTGTGGTAAGTAAATAAAAGTATTTAGGTACAGATGCCGTCAAGAATTATGAGCGCTCAGCGTATATAGTGAGGGTAACTGAGCATGTACTATATTCGCATCGCGCGTACAGACAGACATAAGTAAACAGACTGTACGCTAGCTTGACGGACACAATAAAATGACTACAGTGACGATTGGGCATGATGAGCAAGGTAAGCGCACACAAAATGTGAAGGAACCAACACCTACATACCTTGTTTAGCATTTAAGATATAGTGTCTGTTAGCAGGAGAATTATTTGAGAAGAATTATTGATATGATCTAAAATCTTTTCTAGAAGTCAGTAAACACAGGCAGGCTAATAAATACATGGTTGGCTTTGGTACACAACCGATCAGTAACCAGACAAAATGGAACCTGATACCTAGGTAGGTACATCAAAATAAAATAGTATCTAATGTGAATAATTACCTGGTTTAGTATGTTAGGGGAAGCTGGTCGGCCAGATATGTTAAGACAAGTGGCTCTGAGCAATAGCCAGCGAGGGTACAAAGCGCGCATCAGACGAGCGTCATTTTCCAATTTTTGCAGCTCTCTATCTGCTATGGAGCGCAGTTCCATCAGGTCGACTATCTGGTGAAATAAAATACTTACCTTTAGTTTATATTCAAACAACACTACTTCATACGCCGTTGATTGCATAAACAAGTAAGACCTTATAATATGGTTTTTTGGGTGGTACTGATAATTTAGGACTGTTTTTCACTCTCACTTCCTATTTTATAGTAAGTATACATAGGTAAGTGACCAACAAGTACTATGAAACAGGTAAATACATATAAGCTAAATACCTTTCGTAAGTCGTCTACTTTTCTAGCGAAACTTTCCAGCAGGCCATCGGCAAGTCTCAAAGCACTTATTAGAGACGTCAATGATCCATCTTCATCTTCATTCGATATCCACGAAAGTGCTTCCGCTTCGAAACGTTTTGCTTTTTTTAAAAGGTCTGCTCGAAGCCAATAAGTCCACAAACCCACTATCAAGCGTCTACGACTAGGACCAGCTGATCTGCCTTTGCTTAAAGCACGTTCTGCATATCGACTGATTGCATAAGGTGTTTCTAATTGAAATCCAGCATCCAATATCATATCCATACAGAGAGCATAGTACCAGGTCTCGCCATCATGTGGCATTTCGTTTCTTGAAAGACGAAGAGATAGCTGGACAATGTCTACAGCTTCTTCAATACGACGTCTTGAAAGCAGCACATAAAACAAATCTGGTATTATGTCGAGTGAGATATTATCGGCATGAAGACATTGGCTGATTGCCAGAGCTCGAAAACCTGCACGAGTAGAGGCTGCGATCTGACCTCTAGCAATACGGGCACGAAAGCATGACATGAAGAGTTTGCCGAGGGCGTATATTTCATCCGCTTGTATCGGACGCGATAACAGTTTTAATGATTGCATAGCCATCATTTCTATATCAGCAGTAGCATCGATCGCCCCACGATTGAATTCCACTTGAATTGCATTAGAGTAGGCATCACACATATCCACAACTGTGCATTCTACACTTTGCACAAGCTCCAATGCTAGTATAGCGGCTGTCCTCGAAAGTCTATCTTCTCCTAGTAAACAATACAATAATGTTGCCACATTTAAACAAAAGACACTATCAGATTTTATGATTTTTTCTTGTAAGCGATATTTTTTTCTTTTTATTCTGAATGTGTTAATAATATTTTTAATTCGTAATAATTCAGACTCTTTGTACAAGTTTAAACGATAGATTCGCAAAGCGTGCTCAATTTCTGTTTTTGCTGCTGCAACTCTACCGCTCATTACGGATGTAGCCGCTTTTAGTGAATAGATTCTACCTAAATATCTTTTTTTATCCTTGGGGTTCAATAGTTCACTGTTTTCCAAGCATACACGTTCGGCTTCATCGAGTTTTGGAAATATATTTTCATTATAATTACTAAGCAGGCTTAAGTAACTGTGTTTCAACATAAATTCAAGAGCGTTGATCTTCATTTCTGCTTGTTGGGCGTGATAAATCAGTTGTTCATAAATTTCAATGTTTAGTTCGGCACAAGTGCATTTATTGAAATTTGTTTGTGATACTCCTGCTTCAATATGGACGTTGAATGATATATTGTCTTTGCTTAAACTTATATTGTCAGTACTATCGTACACTCCAAGTTTATTCCAATCACTTGTACCATCAGCTTCCGTCACACCACGTAACATATCAAATATTTTTATATTAGAATCGAGTTCTTCCGACGGCGACGTGAGGTTTGTATTATGTGGATGCGTCATAGTTACTCGCTTAGTTGATCTTCGGCTTAGATCTAAATCATCTACCTGGTTTTTTACTTTTAAGATTGGCACGAATTGGGAATATGAGTTGTGAACTGATGAGTATTGCCAAGGTATCATTTCACTGTTGGTTTTTCTAGTATCTGTATTAATTTTATGCATAGTTGAACTTGCTTCTGATTTTGATCGATTTTGAAGAAACTGATTAATGGATTCATGACTGTTATGAGAGGATTGTCCCAAATCTGTATTGTCTATAGCTTCGGATTCACTACTTGTACTGTGTTTACTTGTTGAAGAATTAATGTAGGTAGTGCAAGGTTCAGGTTGCTGTAGGTTAGTAAAAGATTGGACTATCATAAATGTGCCACCGCAATCGGGACATTTTTGCTTATTATTTTCTAAGTAATGAACTATACGCGAGTGAAATTCCTTTTTCTGATTTAATGGTAGTAATTCATAGCAAGTCTTCTGAGAATTTCTACTTCTGAACTTCATTACTTTACAAAAAGCATATTTTGGTAGATTTTCATAGTCTTCAGGGTTATAATCAAAGTTGCATTCGCATGTTATATTGTTTCGCACCAAAGAGTGAGATTCATCTGATGCAGTCGATATTGATCTGCGGCTCCACTTTGAACTTTCTGCATTTGCACATGTAAGTATATGCATCGAAAATAGTCTCTTTATTGCTTTCGCTGTAGTAATCCATTGATTTTCATACATAATATTTTCTAACAGTTCTCTGGAAAGCACAGTTCCAATAACAGATGCAATTTTTAGCAATAACTGCTGGTATGGTGTAAGTGAGTCAATTTGTATCATTATCAAAGCATCTAAATTCTGTGTGTTGATATTTGTATTTAGTTCCTCTTTATTTGTAATTATACATATACCAATCTCGTCTGTAGCGTCATTTTTGATAAATTCATCCAACCTAGCTTGATCTGAAACATTTAAGGCTTGTGGATGTAAAAGTGCTTTTTCAGGGTATTGAAGGTCTTCATCTTTCCAGCTATCTTTGTCTTCCTCCTTAATTTTCTTTAATTCGAGAGCACCGCTTGAAAAAAGATGTATAATGAAACTTTCAACAAGGCCTGGCATACCATTACATTTTCTTTTTAAAGCGTCACATAGGTCAGTAGGAACCGCAGCTACGTCTAATATCTGGCATGCTAGAGGAGCAATCCATTCTGAGTTTAGTGGCCCTAGGACAATTTTTCTTATTTTTCCATTTATAAATACACTATACAACCAACTATGCACTGAACTGAATTTTCCTCGAGACACAGCGAGTACTGTGAATACTTTAGTTACGTTGAACATAAGTGAAATGAACTCCCAGGATGACGAATCTAAATTATGCAGATCGTCTAAAAATATTACATGTGTCTCTAATATGCTCGACATTAATTTTGTGAAAATAAGTTTGGCTTTTTCTTTTCGTTTTTCTATATCTTGAGAATAAATTCCTTCATGGTAAGCGAATCGTACTTTTAATATGTTGTTTAAATAACATAGGTCTTCATTGTATGCAGTGAGTAATTCAACAATTTTTTCTTCTTTAGTAAATCCGGCTATAGGTTCTTCGAGTCCTAATATTTGATTCATTATTTGGCTCAATGCTAAATATGCGGTAGCTGAATGAATCGAAGTCAAACTGAGATAACAAACGCGGTATCCCATATTCCTTGCAAAACGTGCCATCCATTCTAATAGCCTTGACTTTCCAATTCGCGATTCACCGACTAATAAGAGTGCATCAAAATCCCGATATGGCAAATTGCTATCGGTTAACCATGTCTCGTAATATTCCATTTCATCTTGTCGATTCAATAATGCCGGCACCATAGGTATGTCATATAATTCTTTTACCCTTATTTCCTCAGTGTATTCGTAAATTTTACCTGATTTCCCTATACCTTTCAGTTCAGTTTTCGGCTGTAAAGTGAATCCGTTGGTAGACATTTTACTTTTGACAAAGGTGCTCTCGTCACATGTTATTTTATTACGAAAGACGCACATTAATCTGGCAGCTTTATTAACAATAGATCCTATGACGGTGAATTCTCTCCGCAGTGGGTGGCCAACTACCCCGCAATACACTTGACCAGTTGTTACTCCTATAGATACTTGTATAACGCCATCCAAAGCTGACAAAGATTTCTTTATACTGTAAGCGCACTTCAAAGCAGCTTGAGCTTCGGACTCGTGTTTGAATCCGCGTAAACCAAATACGACCAACATCATAACATCTTTATCAAAAAGAATTATTTTGTTCACACACCCCATTGATTTGTATACAATCTCGCATGTTATCTGGTAAGAGTTGTTTACAATTGTTATCAATTGCAGAAATGGACATTCCCTTGGTTTTAGGGTTATAAACAATATAGAGACTTGCCTCATTTCAGTCAGGTATTCCAAGGGTTGATGTGCATCAATCTGAGTTAGAACTGGTCGTATCATAAACTTACGGATCTCAGATCCTATATTCTTTTCTTCAGCTAGTAAAATAGTCTTTCGAAGACCCAGAGAATCATTTTTTCTTAAGACATCTGCAGCGCTTACAACTTTGGACGTGTCCCAAAGAAAATCTGGAAGGGCTTCAATAGCACTAAATGGTTTTTTGATTTGCCTTATCATACCTCCAAACCCAAGAAAAGGCTTCGTTACATCCATCTCATGAGGATCGTATAAAATAGCTTTTATTGTGACGTGTCCGTCATCGTGTACAAGATGATCATAATTCCTTGAATAGCAATGTCCCCAAGCGTTGGGTGTTACTTTAACTTCCCCAGAGGCACATACACTCTCTGCCAGCTTAGCTTCATTGACTGGTAATCCTGTTACAACATAATTCATATCAATACCAGTGCCGATAGGTGCAAATATAAGGTTACCAGCAGATATGGCTAATTTCACTCGTAAGTTTACTTTTACATCAGTTTCGTATGAGGAGAAGGAGTGTTGAATTATGAGAGCGCAAGCGATAACTGTGTGAATGGTGTGACACAGAAAAGTGCGATTGTCAGTTTTCCATAGCGCTAGAAACGCATCACCTGCAAACTTGAGAATGTCGCCGCCGTGACCGTAAATAAGTTCAATAAGTGAGCCGAGATAAGTGTTAAGCGTGGCTGTGAGTTTGTAAGTACCGCCCTTTCCAATGTTGCTGTACCGTTCAGATAGTGCTGTGTATCCGGAAACATCAGCCATCAATAGAACACCAACGAAACGTTTTGGCTCGGTGCAATCAAATCTGGAAGAAATGGGTTTTCGATAATATTTAGTGATTGCGTATCAAGTGTTTCATGTTCGACCTTTTAGTTGAGGTCTAATCTGAGCTGAGGACATCCATACTAGGGTTAATACCTACAAATTTTAGAAATAGCAGCAGAGCGTCAATCTCCACCATTTTGTCAACTTTGATGAATTAATTAAGTAATATTCAGGAAGTAAGCAAATATAAAAATACTTGGCCATTTGTAGTATTTCATCCGGCACTAGCGTTGACAGAATCAGGGTTTGTTTTCTTGTCAGTTGCACTTCATTATCTTGATCGCATTTCTCTGTGCTGTTGCTTTTTTCCGTAAAAAACTCTTCAATCCAGTCTTTGATCCCTTTGGCTTTGGGCTCCTCGTCCTCGGAGTCATCTTCAGAGTGCTCGGTGCCTCGTCTTGATATCCTCTTACTGTATTGCCGCCATTTCTCAGTGTTCAACACATTTATTGAGGTCTTCCTCGAACGCGAACGGGGTCTACGAAAGCTCATCATGTTGTGATATTAGCACGGAAATTTTGACGAGTGAATATGTCCGAATGGTAGAATCACGAAATGTTAAAAAGTCACTAATCTATTTGGCTACGATAATATAATAATGTGAAAGATCTTCATGCATTGGGTATTAACGTTTTGTATACATAACATTTTACACTAATGCAATATCTTATACCTATTTGAGTTTCTGTATTTATCAATCAATCGTTAATATGAAATCGTCACATACCACGCCTATCTCAATAGACAATATAATATTCTTTAAATGTCAGACCTAAAAAGGTTTTTTTGATTTTGGTATTAATCCTCTTTTAGATTATCCTTAAAATCACCTCTAACTGTCAGGATTTCATGCACGAAAACCGTTAGAAAAGCATAGGGTGTTTTTAATATTTAATTGACAGTTTTGTTAATTGCGTTAATTGCTCATTGTTGGTTGTTCCTTGTTTACGATAACAATGTTGATAATGTTATTGTTCCATTTATTCATAATTATATTGCATCCGTTATAAATTCATAATCAATTCAATGAACTCATGAATTGATTGTGATGACTTTTTTTCAAAATAATATCATACCTTACGTAATATGTAAGTGATAATTATGTTACTTAATTCAAATTAAATAGTAATGTTGTATTATATGACAGATGAATGTCATCTGAAAATGCTCGGTGTTGGTGTGGAGTCAAAGGTAAGCCCATCAGCTACTATGGATACACCTAACAAGCTATCTGCGTTGATCTCTATCTGCTGAAGCATTACGTATTTAACACAATCTTCTACCGAGGGATACATCCCATGGTAAAATTATTTTAACCGGCGTGGATAGCTCCATAAGAAATGCCATTATTATTACTAAACCTACAAACGTCCACTTAGAGTTTCAATTTGCAACTTGTTTTATACTCTAGTCTTGATAACTATAAGAATTGATGGCGACAATTTAATCTCCAACCCTATCAATTACAACTGACCCGTGCAAATTAAACGAGCCAATCAGATGAATATACAAGCCCTACAATATTATATAAAGGATATACAGGCTGATAGCTTGATTCCACCACATTTATATTTTCCACAATTATATATAATGTTCAGGACATTCCTTGAGAATTAAAATACAATGATAATTTTCGATGAAACAAATGTGATAATATATTTTTTATTTAGATACATTTCTAAAATAAATATTTCTGTGAAAACCGATCGGTCACATATGTAGATAGTAGTTGGTTCTAACTAGTCCTAGTGACTATGGATGCAATCATGGGATTTAAACGCAACATCCTATAAATGCAAATCAATGAACTGTGTCAATGCGTAAATACGCCCTGCTTGGGCACATGTACAACACGCATTATAGTACGTAAGTGTCGGTTGGGCCGAGCGCACATGTACCAGTAATTTCTCGGGTCGTCGCGATGGACACAAATGGCCACACGTTTCTTGATAAAGTCTTGAGCATTGTCAAAGATGAGAGAGCTGAGTCCGCCCCACTTATCCAATTCAAACATCCTAAGGAGCTAGAGGTAACTATCTTTGCAGTAAAGCGTAAATATAACGGTAGCTGATACTTTTCAAGAATTGTTAATTTTATTGAGTTCTCCAATTTGTTATTTCATAGGGATCCTTTTTTCGATTTCTGCCACTAAATATAGGTACATACAGGTCCCTTTAATGTGTATCTAAACAAGTACTCTGGTATTATAGGAATCAGAATAACCTGTACTGTGTATAATGTTTAATGCTCCGAAGTAACGGGGCTATGGTGCCAACCTTTAAACATTATTTGTACTTACCTTTTGAACTGACACAGTTCGCAGGTTGCCCATAGTACAAGACAAGTGGTATATCTTTGGTTTCCTATCTATGCCATGCAGGCACATCGGTCTTCATTCTGAATGATTAACACCGCGCGAGTGGCATCCTTGATTGATGTTGTTGAACTACCTGAGATAACGGCTTGTGGTACATAAAACTTGTCCTGCTTTCTTTGTTTGTTTCAGAACATCTTGGATCTGGACTTATCAGCAGAGACTTCAGACGAACAACTGGAACAATGCGTTCGGAAAGCTCTTCAGTATTGTGTAAAGACAAACAAGGGTACCTTCAGGAACCAACTGTACGGTGGCTTGGATCCCTATGGACTCTCTGGGGCGTGGATATCAGAGGCTTTTAATACTAGCCAGTTTGTATACCTTTCAAGTTTGGTAAATAATGCGCAGTAACTCTCCAAGCGTATTTAATGGTAACTCCTTCGCCAGATATACATTCGAAGTAGCTCCAGCGTTCACGCTTATCGAGATGAAAGTACTGGATCACGTGCTCAAACTGTTCGGCATTCCTGAAGGCGACGGGATTTTTAGTCCTGGCGGCAGTATGTCTATAATGTATGCCGTAGTAGCAGCGAGGTTTAAAGCTTTTCCACAAGTGAAAAGCAAGGGCATGCGAAGTCTTCCCGAGTTGGTTATATTGACGTCAGAAGATGTGAGTTGTATTTCGTTTGATACACTTGCTTTTAGAATTACTTATTTAGCGTCGCAAGACTGTTCCCCATATGCTGCGATCCACATACAATACATGTCCCCTACTCAAACTTATTTCGCGTCGTTCTCATGCTTGCTGTTTAAAACTGCGAATATTATTCAGTGCTTACGTAAGATTAGCTATACTCTAATAGACTTCACTAACGTACTAGTAAAATACGACAAAAATATTATGGTTCCCACCGTAACTACTAGTAAAATGCTACCGAAATATTGTGCTTAAGTAAGCATATCATACCTGCTCATTTGATTATAAAAGAGACCGAAAATTTATAGCGAATGTTCCATCTAAAATTAATTACAATTTTCAAGCGAGCAAATAATAATCGCCTTCTAACTGATTTTAATGTCCTGTAATGCTTGTTCGATAACTGCGAAATAGTGGACATAGAAACAATTCTCCTGGTAAGTAGATTTTCAGACTAGTTAAATACTCTATGAAAATCTTATCATCATTTCAGAGTCACTATTCGATAAAGAAAGCGGCCCATTGGCTTGGTTTTGGAACAGAAGCGGTGAGAACTATAAGAACAAATGATCACAGACAGATTATTGTTGAAGAACTGGACTTAGCTGTTCAGGAAGAGATTGACGCTGGAAGATTCCCTCTAATGGTGAACGCTACTGCTGGTACCACCGTACTAGGAGCTATAGACGACCTTGATGCCGTTGCTGATGTTTGCAAGAAATATGGTACTTGGATGCATGTTGACGTTAGTATGGTCATTAAACATAATTTAGTAGATATTTCTCATTTCTTATTACGTTTGTGTTGATGCAGGCCTGTTGGGGAGGAAGTTTGATGTTGTCTTCCGAACATCGTGCTAAATTAAGTGGGATTCAAAGGTAATACAATCGTTCGTAAATATATCATCATATCATCAAGAATTGTATAGTATTATGAGTAACATAAGTTACTATCTTCTTAACATTACTCTTTCCAAGGGTTTCCGAGAGGCATGGATAATTAAGTCCAAACGTGACAGATGGTGAGGAAATAAAAGGAATTTAATAACAAAAATAAATTAATCATTTATGATTTCATAAATTTTCAAAAATATTGAGCAGTGAGATAAGAACTAATTCTTATTACAAATGACTTCACAAACCACTGAACCATCGTCGCGCTATCCTTTATTCACTTTAAATGTTCGCAGAGCTAATTCCATATCATGGAACCCTCATAAGATGGCTGGTGCTCCACTCCAGTGCTCATTGTTCCTGATCCGTGAAAAGGGATTACTACACGAAGCTAACTCAGCTGCAGCTCAGTACCTCTTCCAACAGGATAAGTTCTATGACGTCAGCTATGACACAGGAGATAAAAGTATTCAGTGCGGACGAAAAGTAAGATCAAAAACTTTATTAGATGTTTACTTAAAAATTCAATATTTTCGCCAAGTTGCAGAAAAACCAGAAGTTGTGATAATTAACATTAATGATAATGTTTATTGTAACGCTGTTCAAAATTCGATAGAATATTTAAGTTATTAGGTAACTGAATTGAAATAATTGGACGTATATACAAATACCTTAAAAAATCCAATAAAATGGTGTCTAACTTACTTCACAATACCTCCAAGAGACGAACTAGTGAATTCATGATGACGACATAAAACAATATTTAAATAAGTTCTTAATAATATTTTTCGTGCACAACATTATCACTTTACAGATAGATGCATTTAAGCTATGGATGATGTGGAAGGCACGTGGTGATCTCGGATTAAAACAGCTCACCGATCACACGATGCTGATAGCTCAGTTCTGCTTAGACACAGTGTCAAAGAAACGAGGATTCCGTCTGGTATCTGAACTTCTGCAATGCCCAAATGTTTGCTTTTGGTATATACCAACATTCATGCGGATGAGAGAAGAAAATGATGAATGGTGGGAGGAGATGCACAAGGCAAGATATTACTATTTAAATTTGTTCCCTGATTTTTTTCCGAATTCTTTCTTTTAGACATGATTAAAATAACATAATAGTATTAGTATATATATACAATACGTTGCTTAATTTGAATATAGGCACTCTATTGATTTCTGTCAGTAAGCTCCTCATGCTCTTCACGCTTACGACTATATGCTCTTAATATTTACGAATTTCACGTTACTACGCTTTGAATATAATTACAGATAACACCAAAGATCAAAGAAATGTTGACCCTAAGTTCTCGTCTGATGGTGGCATACTCCCCTCTGGGACGGTTCAGGAACTTCTTCCGATTGGCGTTCACTTTCCATCCCACTTTGGACGAGAGCCAAGTTCTGGACATGTTGCAAGCGATTGAAGAATGCGGTGAAATGCTCACCGAGGATATGTTATGCTGAACATGTACAATTTAATTGAAATATAATATTATTCCCCTTTACAGAGCCCCAAAAACTACTAGTTTTATTGCTAAATTGCTGATTTTCGAAAGACTTATCAGTTCGATTAATTTAAAGGTCATCGATATATAAATTTAATACAAGATTACGATAATGATTTGTGCCCTATTTGCTGCGTGCGTAGTAAGGTTACTATACAAATCACCACAAATTTACTTGATTATTGTGTCTACTAAAATCTATTATAGGTCAGACACACTGATAAACAGATAACTAGTAATTAAATACTCATAATATTGTGTTTATTATCACAATCGTAAATTCGTACATTCATTGATAAAAGTGAGAAATTAATCTAGAATTGTGAATTCTGCACGATCCAGTCCAAGTACTTTTCGACTCGAGTGTACATCCCTGGGTGGTTGGGCTCCCCACAACGGATTCCCCAGGAGACCACGCCAATCACCGACCACCGGCCACTTGACATCTGGTACATTAAAGGTCCCCCGCTGTCACCCTGAAATTTTTATTTATTTATTTCGCTATATCGTAGAATGGTGTTAAAATCTAGAGCTAAAAAAAATTGGTGTCACTACTAGGGGAAGATGTAGGTAAGCTGAACATATTTTATACAGTTTTTTATTGCAAATTTGTTCACTGTGGGTAAAAATATAAACAAGTTTTTATCAAGACTTGGCCTGGAAATAAAGTACAACAAAAGAATTATACTAGCCATATTAATTGATGATAACAATACGAACCTGACAAGCATCTTTTCCGCCATCGTGACCTCCAGCACAAATGTTCTCATCGAACACGGAGTCTGAGAAAGAGTCGATGCATTCCTGTTGTCCCCAAACAGGGACTGACACTTCCATCAAAACGTCGCTGTGAGGACCACCGTAGGATTGAGTGCCCCAACCTGGAATCAAGATCTCTTTGCTCTCTGCATGTTCTGCTAAACTTTTGTTGACTATTCTGGGATGTGAATGTTTGCATGTAAAATATGGTAGCCAATGCGCATTCGACCCACCTCATGGAAAGCCTATGAACGCACGCAGTGCTAGCACATGAGTACCGTACCAGTTTGTGCAATGCCCTATAGTAGTTTATCTATTTACATTATTATTAAGAAACCCTTGCAAAATTAAATTCCTTACAAAAACTGCGTCGGGGAGCTTACTTGTATTATTAGGTTGAATATTGGAAACGAGGCGATACACCAAAAAAGTTGTTATTTACCAATAATAACAGCAGTCTCATTAGCGAGTTCTACTCCTGGTGGTGGTAGGCAGATCGGCCAGACGTAGGTGTTGAACACCGCAGGCCTATGCAGCTTTAGGATAGCAATGTCGTTGTGATAGCTGGATATGTCGAACTCTGCATGTTGCCGTTTCTCAATTACTCGGAAGTTGTAGGTCCTTGAGTCATTTGTACGCTTAAAATCGTATTCGCCAAGGCGAACGAATAGTTCTTCCGCTTTCCATCTGTAAGAAGATGAAATCATGTCAATTGTGTCATTGATTGTCGAATACGATGATGCGTTAGAAATTGATTAAAATTTACGCATTAATTGGAAGTTACTTGATCATTGAATTAAAATTTTGGGTAGATTTAACCTGTATTAGTTTGTCTAACTATACGTAGTTTGTCTCCTAATCCCTTTGAATTTTCTGGACCAACATTTTGTTATCTCACCTTCTGGTACAGTGAGCAGCTGTGAGCACGTGTCGGTCTGTTATGAGTACTCCACCGCAGTACTGCTCGAAGCCTTCGGGAGTGATCGAAGCCATCCACGGCCACTCGCGAGGGTTGGCAGGTCGCGCTCCTATTACACGACCTACCGCACGAGTACTCAAACCACAACCTGAAAAAATATAATTTCAAAAACACTGTGGAGTGACACGTGCTCTTAAATCCAATAAGATAGTGATAATCTCGATCACTCTGGATATTAAATCACGCGGGATGAATGTAGGATTAAATTACGTAATTTTTTAACCCGGTGTCGAATAGAGTTGACTGATCAATTATGATTTAGAAATGGACAGGAATAATGCTAGGCAAAGAAATTGAGATATTATATGAATTTTCATACTGAAAGTTGTTAGAATGTTCTCTCACCTCTGTTCTCCGCTCGGATGGTCTTCAGGATGGCTTCATTGTCTTCCTCTCGCGGGGCAGTGGCGGGCAGTTCACCAGCTAAGCGGCCGTCTGGAGTGAGTTCTTTCTTGACGTCTGGGCAACAGGCCCCGATAGTACTGGGGCACAAAACAATTTTGTTATTTTTTATCCAACATAATTTTCTTTAAGTCTTGTTGAGTTATGATTTCCTACAAATTACTTGAGGAGGTTTCTTGTTAGGTGCTTATGTATTTTCTTACTAAGTTATTATGTAAGTATTTCATACTCATATACTAAAACATATAAGTTTAGTCCAGTATTTGTTCGGCGTCTACGTGAGTCAACACAATCCCAACGTGACGAGCGTTTGTAAACAATTACGGTCGTATATATTTTATAGATAATCAACACAATGCGTGTACTTAGTAGAAGATTGTTTAAAACATTGACAATGTTGTATGAAAAATCGCTGATAAATGTGAAAACAAGGCTAACTTACGATCCTTTGATAACGCAGAGGTAGTCCATGAACTTAATGAAGTCATTTTTGAAGTCCTCCTGGATGCAGTGGCGGAGAGGCCGACAGTGGCCTGGCTTACCGTCCGGCAGGGTGCACTCTTGTAACGGGGCGTTGGCCTGGGGACATTATGATACAATCTATTACAAAAAATTACAGATGATGGTCTCACGATTCATATTGGAGTTATAGAAGTTCTACGGCTGGAAATTGTGCTGAATGAAAGATTGAAAAAAACGTAGTGTGACAGTAAATGTTTTTTTATGAATGTGGATAGTTACATAATCACGGTGGTAGGTAGACCTAAGTAACGATGGAAGCATTGTGGGAAGGATAATACGACTAGACATTTTGTGAATAAAGACTTGACGACAGATATAAAGAAATGGAAGAGGAAAAAACACACATTGCGCCGACTTTAACATGGGATAAGGATCGGATGACGATGATGAGTCTGACTAACGCGATACCAACCTCCCACTCCACCTCTCGAGCGGCTACAAACATGGTGGATTATTTATGCAGCTATCAATTAAGCAGTAATTTATGTTACTTTACTACTGTATATCATCCTAAAATAGTTCAGAAGTTGCGACAATGCATGTAACAAAATTAAAACAATGAAATTTAAAAGGCTCGATGTTGACAAAGTTGTCATCAAAGGCCAAATGAATTCTTTAGGCTAGCATGAAATATGTTTATGAGTAGGAGCTAATTCTTACTAACTGAGCATAACATACATTTAGGTACGCTACGAGACAACAGGTTTCCGTCGGCAAAGTTAAATTTGTTCCTCAATCAATACAATTTTGTACTTTTTTTAACCGACTTTAAAAAAAGTAAGACGTTATCAATACCACTGTATGTTTATACGGTTCGCGAGTCCGTTATCTGTTATCGATATGTTACTAAAAGCAAAAGACAATACATTAGTGACGCTCTTCAATCTGGGAAGACAACGCGTTCTCGTTAATGATTTCTTAATGAATTATTACCAGTATTAGATATTACGTTGCTCAATATAGTCAGGTATTCATTATTATCTGTTTGTGTAGGTTCAACAGGCGCCGCTGGATAATGTCAGACAGTTCTAGCCTCAAGCTTTAGATATTACAAAGTTAGTAAATATAACCCACTCTAATCCCCGATAAAGATCTTACGGTTGTGTAATATAGTCGTAAATATTATTGGAAAATGTATGCAATTACAGTGTTGAGAAGCAGCTACAATTTTATTGCCTACAAAAATTATACGCACATCGTAGGCACACGTACTAAACATGCCTACCGTATTTTAAAATAGTATGGAATAAAATAAGTAAGTTCTGTCTATTTCGAAAATTTGTAAAAACGCTCTTACTACAGGATTTTAATTTAAACTAGCTGTGCCCTGCGGTTTTCACCTGTAGAATTAACAATCAAAACCATGTTACTTGTATTTTTTTTTCGAAATAAATGTAGCCTAATTTTCTCTTATATCGGTTCGACGGTTTCAGGGATTTGTCTGAACAAACATACTGACTGCCTAAGATTTTATTGTATGTATGATGTGTTTGCAAATACAAGGACACAATTCAACTTTATTTATCCGTATCGATGAGCTCAAATTTAGTGGTAGTTTATGGTCTAATAATATTGGAATGATTGAGCTGATGCGCTGCAACTATTAGCCACTTAAAGTTTGCTCATAATATCGTAAATTGACAGTACCTGAGGATCATTGAGTGCAATGAATCGCTTGGCCCTTCCGCCGCCGACGTGCATTCCACCCGCTGCAATCACAGCCTGCCATTCTTGGTTCACCAGAGATTCTGCAGGCAAAATTACATTCATCTAAACTTGGTTAGAGGAAAATTATGGGAGGCGTAAGATTCCTTAAAGTCAATCGTTGACAATATACAATTATATATCATATCAGGGGGCCATCTGCATTCGTTTAAGCAGCGCTTAAAGACCTTAGCTTTAGCGTTTAATTTTACTTTACCAATATGAAACGTCAAAGTTTTTAAACCGATGATGGTAATACCCCAGTCGTGATTAGATTCGTATTGTGCTGTCCAAAATAAAAATCTTTCTTTGCAATTGCTAAGTTTCTTCCCAGGTTCTCAGTAAAAGTATCCTTGCGAACCTGGCGGTAGCATTCTTCTCTGACGATTTGAAAGTACTTTATTAAAAGGCTAATCGAATAATTATATTTTTGAGTTTAAGTTTGCAATTGTCAAGCAATATGGAACGTTGGGATTAAACTTTTCTACATAGACTATCTGTGACATTAATAATATAACCGGGAAAGAGCCTTTGCCTGTCTGATACCTAGTACTGTTAACCAGTCGAAAAAAAACACTGAAATTTGGTAAAAATAGGAAAAACATTAACGGCACGGATGAAAATTAGAGAGTCGTGGGTATAATTTGAATTATAACTCACCCTTTAATTCGATTGTCTGAACACCAAGGATGGCAAATGTTAATATAAAATAAAGCAACATGATTGCAAATGCGTCTTGTTCCCACTGACGCTTGGTAGTTCAGTGTGAAATCCCAGATACTTGGCTCTGGCCGGAAGCTGCTGATAATTTGATGCTCCACAGGACGTTTCAGTGCTGATAGCGAATATTTATAGCTTAAATTAAAGCCAAATCTCTAAAACCCGAGTAATTTGTGAATGTGACCCAAATTTTAAACCTAAACGAAATAAATATTAGATTTGTATGCATGACACACATTTATTAACTAGCCCGCGGGTTTATACGCGTAGGATATATAGAAGAAAACACGTAATGACCTTAGATATTATTTTTCTACTATAAAAGTGGTTACTCCTTATAATATCAGCATAGCTGTTTTAGTTAGTATTCGGAATAACATACAGACACACAGCCAGACAATCAGACAGACAGACAGACAGACAGACAGACAGACAGGCAGGCAGACAGAAAGACGGACAGATAGACAGACAGAGAAAGTACCGTATGTAGGTACCTCTCAAATGCATTTAGTGAAACTTCAATTTTCAAATATAAAAAATTTGGCTCATAAAGGACGAGTCTGTAGTCTCTTCACGGCAAATAATAAGTTCACTGTAAAATACCTTTGAACATGGGAATTAATTTGAACCCCTGATGCATGGCACTTGCCCAGGCTGGGTCAGACTGGACATGTATATGGTAACTTTGGTTTTTGGTTCAACTGATACCTCATACCGCAGTAATTATATTTAAATAAAATAGCATTTATATTTATTAATAATACCTGCAGGCTAAAGATTACTAATGATGCCTTGTAAATTACATAATGTATTCATAACACGTGTTAAATATGCATGTTTACATTACGTAGGCGATCATAAAATGTTAGGTATTCTGTTGCAAAAGTCCTTGGGTTGAACCTTGTTGTGCATACTTGGGTCGACATTCCACCGGGCAATTGTTTTGGCTAAGGTGTATGCTAATTTTGAAATATTAGACCTACTGTGTTGAAACATTGTTCGAATTATTGCAAGTAGAAGCAGGGTTTATATTTATAGTGTTGGTAATCACGAGGTCGGTGAGCATTAAAGCTATTTGTCCCAAAAATGAATTGTATCATTTTTGGGACCTTATAAATTGATGCAGCAGAAAGAAGCACATAATAAGCTGATAGAAAAGAGTTGCATAGTTAGTTGCGGTACTCATGTAACGAATTGACGATCTGAAGATGGCTTATTCGCGGTTAAGGCAAACATTTTTAACTTTGTTGTTACTTTACGTACCCCTTTCACTACATCGCCATTTTAATCCTTTTCTCGTAATCGTAATATTATTTGGTATTGGGTCAATCTGATTGTTTAATAATGGCTACTTAAAATACATTGCTAATACAGTTGGACAGGCGTTTTACAAATGCTATTGAGAAAATATTACTTCTCTATACGTGTGTATTTTCAACATGCGGACAAATTTAAATACGAAAAATCTCTGAATTTTTTCCATTTTAACGTGCCTTAGTCAACGGATGGTATTAAGTAAAACTGTAGAGAAAACCAACCGCTTACAAAATGTGTTACATTTAGTAAAAGTGCAAGGCTTTTGAAATCAGTGTGGTCCATCACCGTAGAGATATAACACCTACTAACATTTAGGTAACCATTTTTATCACATTGTAGGAGGTATTGTAACTCCTACGTTAATCAACGTTATGATACACGTACAGAATATTACTCATCCATCAGTCGGCAGGCGATTGTCGATCTGTTTTCATAATTAACTTCCCCACAATAGAAATCCACTGTTTGTATTAATATTATTATAAAATATACAGGTGGTATGGATACGAACTATAATCATCACAGTAATTATCAAATACTAGCTTACATCGGCTCTGCCAGCGTGTCATTACATATCCCTTCTTAACCTCTATTAACAAAATATAAACCCTAAAATATACTTAGGTAAGTATAATGTAGCATCCATTAGGGAAATAATTTTTAAAATCAAGGTAGGTAGTTTAAGACCCTATTCGTTACAAACAAATAGTAAAATTTAGTTTAGTTTAAGTTTTAGTTCAAGATAGATTATTTGATTATGATAGTGATGCTAAGTACTATATGCATGTATGTTGAATTAAGTAAATGAAATGCACGGTAATTGAAAAATATGGGATTCAAATATGAACGTTACCGTATTAAGAGCTTTCCCTTGTAGGACCCCTCACAAAATCCACTCGATACTTAGTTTCTGAGTCAAAAGTAATGATGGAAATAAGTGAGGTGAGATAGATGTTCGATTTGTTTCATATAAGTACTGTATATTTTAATACTAACCTGGTTTTCTGAAGTTTAGGCGTCAACCTGCATCTCAACTAGGTAGGTAGTCTACGTTTATAAATTATTACCTATAAAGCAATGCAGTTTATAAATAGACTGGCGATTGCATAAGTACTCGCCCACTGACGGGCCATTGGTACCAGACTTTGTTGGGAAATGTCGGAAAACTTGTGATTTAATTAAGTCAGTATGCAAATAGTGCAGTTCTCAGCCGTGCGTCGCCGATACTAGGCTGCAATTACAATATGCAACTCATTAAAGGGGGAGGCACACTACATAGTCTTATTAACTACCTACTTTAACTATTAACTGTCTATCCTGATTATTGTTTGACACTCTACGACGAGTGTGATGTTGAGAAACCTTAGTGAATAACGCGGCTGGTACGCGAATTATGGGTCCCTACATGTCATACTGTATGCGTACGCATGACGATAAGACTCGATTCGTTGCTCCAATATTACATCTATACATACAGATAAATAAAATCGAAGTGTCTGTTTGTAATTCCAATATAACAGCTTTTCACTAAATGCATATGAAAGTATACACGCTACTGACACTAAAAAACCAAGTTAAAAATTTTTTCTCTGTCTGTCTGTCTGTCTGTTTGTTCAGGGTAATTTCTGAAACGGCTGGACCGATTTTAACGGGACTTTCACTGGCAGCTAGCTGATATTTCAAGAAGTAACAGGCTACTTTTAGTTATAAAAAATATTAGGTTTCCGCGACAATAAGGATGAAACTAAATCTAGGCGGGTGCAACCGCAGGGCACAGCTAGTGGTACATGTATGAGATATTTTCGCTACTTTTTACACCTCTACTACACTTTTCTTGTGTAGCCTAGCCTTAGGTGCGGCTTGACTGGCTGACTGGGGCGCCGGCGCATACAGGACCAACCTCCACAATTATCGTTCCTTTTTAATTCGTTGAGTTGACGTGATCAGTGCTGTACCCTTTCGTGTATTAATAAGGCACTGATGTCAAAAACTAAGAATTCCTATAGATCAATACCTAGATGGGAGCTACATACAAGCTTTCCCAAGTGAAAACAGCTCTTCAAGAAAAGCGCAAAGATAATTTAGCAGAATTGCATCTTTATCCTACGGAGTTCCATCAGATGGTTAGTTGTATTGCCACCTATGTATGTGGTATAAAAGAATGCTGTTCCATACATTGTCGCAACTCGGACATCGGTCGCCTCGGGCATTCGTTGATTATTGTATATTAGTCCTAATGTTTTTATTATGATTACGTTATTAAGTTCTTCTTGTAAGTGCTGCAATGTAAAGGCAACTGGAAACAAAGATACAAGGTACATTTAATAAAGATATCTATTCGAACAATTTGTTTTTAGGTCATCGCATGGTCATTATTCTATTTGTCCCCCTTGTAATGCTTCTGTTCATTTAACGACTTGTCCTCAATCTCAGCAGTAGTCTGAAGAAACGCATATGTCATGTTGACACCTAATCATCTGGGTTATTTACCAACTGGACATCCAGTTGGTGAAACTCAAAATTAACTTATTATTAAGTATATCCCTACTAGGACCTTTTATTGCCATGATATTTTAATTTTTATTATGTGATAGATGTTTATGACGTGTATACGTCTGTCACTGTCACACAGTGGATCAATGATGGCAATAAGAGCTTAAGATAAGGCCCCTGGACACGTCACGGTAGGTGAATAACGCAACCATGTTCAGTGCCTAATCCTTCGAGGACCCATCACGGAAGGTGTGATCTACAATTGTTCGTCGAAGGGATTTGAAAGTATTTGAAATAATGAATTACGAACTTCCAATTTTGCAGCGAATCGTGTCAAGAACATGAAGATGATGTAAATAGTCGCATGTTTAGAATACTAAATACGCTAAAGGATTGTAGGTATTTAACATTTTATGTTCATACAAATTACTAAGTAATAAATACTTTATTTGAAATGCAATATGCAGTTAGATAGGTAAGTTAGCCGGCCGTCCTTCAAATAGCAGAGCTGTGGGTTATTTGATAAGTAGGGCCGGTGAAGGGAGCATAGGCAGAGGTTTCAATTACACTCAGAATGGTAACTACCTGACGTGTACCTGACGTTGCGTGATGGTCGCAGGCGCATGCAATCATATAAAACAATACCATGGTAATTAAATTACATGATTTTGTGCTTTGATTGGTTTCTAAATCTGAAGTAATATGGTCCTTACATTCATACGATTTTATACAGGTGATATAATCTTCTGTGTAACCTTTTCAATTGGTAAGCTTGGATTTTTACGAACTTGTATTTACTGTTTAATATCATGTAGTTAAAATAATACCACAGCACTAACTGAAATCTAGTCAAATAATAAAGAAAAAACATTCAAATAAAACACAGAATAGAATAGAAACTCTGGGGCCTTGGGCTCCGGATACTCATCAACTTTTCAAAGAGCTTGCCCGTCGTCTGGTAGAAGCCTGTCGTGACAAGAGAGCTGGGGCTTTTCTCACTCAGAGAATCAGCATTGCTATTCAACGTGGCAATGCTGCCAGCTTTCTTGGTACGATCCCGAGAGACACCGACTTGGGACAAGTTTTTTACCTTTAATTAGTTTTTAGTACCATAGTATAAAAAAATAACAGTCGTAAAAATCAGAATTTAAATTTGTGTCTGCTGAAATGGTGCCCAGTAAGCTGGCAGCGCTACCTCGCTGGATTGCTAAGCTGATCTGACCGAGGTAAGAACCAGCTCGACGGTCACTAGACACGTCAACCAGGGGTTTTGAGAGCCCCTTAGGAAGGAGCTTACGGGCTTTAAAGATACTTTTAGTAGGTATAGAAAACTCCTTTACCGCGCTCTGGGTTGCCCACTGAAAGCATGATATTCATGATATTCATGACTGAATTTGTAATTATTTAGAACTGCTATAAATTAACTATTTGATGCATGACATTGAAGGATGTCTTAATAAAACTATAAATCACTTTGTTACGAAAACTTATCAAGGATCGAGATGACGATTTGAGTTTCGATCTTCCGGGAGATGAAGACCAAGGGGGGCAAATATGATCGTTTAATCAGCACGTATTAAGATGTACGTAACTACGAAATTAAATGAATTATTGATATAGCAACTAGAAGTTTTTAATTTGCGCCGCTTTAACGATTAGAGTTGGCCCCCATTACAAACAAAACGGCCTTTTTTAACCAAATATTTAAAAAAGGGCAAGGTTACAACTAATTGCCGTTAAAAGCTGAGATAGTAAATAATGTGCCAGTTCCCACTATCGTCGTTAAAGAACAAAATGTGCCTAAAAGGTTGAATTATTAAAGGATTTTATCTCTTGGCTTTTAACCCATTTGTGAGGGCATCGTTCATAGATTGTTTTAATTGTTATCAGGACCGTGATTTTATGCGCATTGCTTACATTTTGTGTGGTTTATTTATGGCCTTTGGTCAGAACAGTCTTTAAAAGCACTTTGAAACACTCCAAAAATGTTTTGCTTAGAAAATATTGTTATCATTACAAAATGGTGGACGGCTTTCATCTCAAGCCTTTGAAACGACCCGTATTTTTTTTAAATATAATTTATCGTGTAAAAAACAATTATAAGCATGTTGTTGGAAGCTCCCTAATATAAGTTACATAAGTTTATTAATACTTTCTTTTCTTGTTACTTGCCGGTTCTTCTCAGAAGGCAAGTTTCCGAACCGGTGGTAAATTCTCGACTTTCATAAGTGCCTTACCAGGGCCTAAACTGAATAAATATTTTTATTTTCATTTTCATCAATAGGTTGGTATATAAATTAAAAATTCTGGGCAATATACATAAAAAAAATCAAGCAATCAAACAAGTTGAGATGAATAGCCCTTATGTTTATTTTTAAATTAAGTTCCTACGTGTATAAATAATAATTAAATTCCTATAGACTGTTCATACACCTAAGAATGTAGGAACTAACGCTACTTAATTACTTACCGGAAACAAGGAAGGGCAAAATAAAACCATTGCAACTATAGAAACGTAAATAAATAAAGACTTTACTGGTTACAGAACTATCTGTACCGCGCGGTTTTACCCGTGTAGTTAGTCCTTGTAACAACAGCTATATGGCAGTCAGTCCCGTTAAAATTGCACTCGGTACAGAGATAAGCAGCAATATACAGGCAATTTTTTTTTTAAATATATTATTTTATGTAAGTACCCCATAGGAGAGTCGGACGAATGCCATAGTAAATATTGATGGTAGGTACAGTCCCAGACAGAGATACCTTCGGATTTGTTATATAATTATGGTTAGACTAGTCTATTCATCAATCTATCTATCAATGTCATTGCAAAGGTTAGTAAGCAGGTAGTTTTACAGCGTTCCCACTTAAGATGTCAAGGGTATTCAAGTGGCTAGAAATACAACGGTTAGCGATCATTAGTTTGATTCATAGGCTTATAACGCATATTAAGGGTTTAATGCTCAAGTTCTTGGCACATTTGCTATCGAGTATGTCATTCGATCGGCGATATAAAGTAACTCCAAATAGGTGACCGCCCCAGTTTCCTCCGTGCTGCCTCGTGCTGTTTTGGTTTCATCTGAATTGTAAAAAAATTTAGAGAAATCCTGGTTGAGAAACAGTCGCGAATGGATTGGAATTAAAAGCGGTGCGTAGTTTTTCCACTTCGTAAAGGATGGCAGAAAATATTCGGAGCTGGCCAATCTTCATTAATAGTCGAGGCACTTAAAGAAGAAGAAGCCACGTCGGTTGGCATCAGGTGCCGATCCTAAAAATCCCCTAAAGCCAGGGTGAAAATTATTTAAGGGTGCAGTGAAAAAGAACCCAATCACAATTCCGAACTCCCCAGTTGCAAATTTTAATTATGTACGTAAGTTTTAAAAGTCCAATAACCCACGATCTCAGATTACCTACTTACTACGTTAAACGTTCGTTAAATTGTTCGCAATTTTAATGGTTGCATCCCGTTATCACTAATGAAAGTATCCTGCTTGGTAATAAATCAGGATGTGATCATTTCACCATTACTGATTGTGTGGAAATGGTGTTATATTTTATCTGTGGTAAAAATCATTAAGCCAGTTCATGTTAGAACTTAATGAAACATTATTCGTACCGAACATCAACAAACAAAGCCTAATCTTTTTTCATACACACAACCCATTGACGCAAAAAAGTACGCGGGACAATAAATCCTGAATTTGTACAATGGCCACTTATGTCAATGGGTACATTCAACCACAAAACATAAAAGCAACAGAAGGACGGCTTCTTACATTGGTTCCAATTTGTCACGCTCGTATGAGAATTATGGATCAAATCGGACTAAATCTGATTGTAGCTTTCGAGCGAGGCGCTTGCAAGTGTCCGTCTAAGTTTGCTCCTGTTTTCGCCAATTCATGGGAAGTCGACCTTCTGTAAGTTTTTAATTTGTGATTCAAGCGTCTCGCCATAAACCATTAATGCTCTCGACACGTACGGGTTGAAAAAGTGTAAGGAATCGTTGGATAAAAACTGTTGCATAACGACATACGTCCAGGGCCAAGACTGGCGACTGGTCTGGGCAGATGACACTATTATGTGATCGATCGCCTTTAACTTAACGATGGGCAGACGTATTCTGTAACATTCTATCCATCAAGGTTGTTAGCTGAATATGATTGACGTTTCTACAATGTTTATATCAAGTATGAGATTGATTAAAATATCTTTACATATCCTGTCAAAGACTCTTGTGAAGAAAACCGTGAAAATGTATCTAAAGGCAAGGCAAAAGTCAGTTGCTATATCGTGGCTGGAGGGAATTGAACATGGTTGACAGCTAAAATGTTTGTTTTATTTTGATGCCGATCGGTAAATTATACTGAAGAAATATTGGATTAAATAATTTACGATTAGAGATGAATTATAGATGATTAAAGAAACGAGATAATTTGGATTTTTTTTATTACACATTAGACATAAACAAATGAAAATATAACCAGGTAGCACAATGAACTGATATACAAATAACATTTGAATCAAGTGGAACGGCGATAGTTATAATAGTCTACCAATTGCTTCCTCTGGCACTAAACATTGACGTTTATATAAGTAAATAAGATATTGGCTATATTATAATGTTGAATTGGTCAGTAATATAACCTGTCATTTGGCTGACTTATTTATTACTGCACTTAAATCTAAATCCAAAATAATATCCTGCAATTAAATTATGCCAAATCTATAATAGTATCGTGACATGGAAGTGGATTATGATTATTTACAGCCATAACTAAATATGTAATGGTAACAGTTTAGCAAAATAGTCATAATTATCGCTATACGTGTAGTGGGTTTTGGAAATTTGGAAATCAATGGGGGATAAAACAAACTACACACATTCTACATGGGGAAATTTTATTCGTTTTTTTCCAGTATTCATTATTTAAGAGCATTTTTATCTATATTATCAATGTTTTCAAACTAGTAATGTGAAGTCAATTTCACATTACATCATTTTGTAACTAATAAGAGAAACAGACGTGATACCAATAAGACAAAGCAAAATTATTCGATAGAATTCTCATTAGGAATTCTAAAGCACAATCAATCACATTTAACTGCAAACCGTTTACTGTAACCATAACAAAACTGACCGAAACGAGCGCTCGTCAGTCGACATAAATCGTATTTGAAATAACCCGTGCAGGGTCCAGCAATTAGAGGAGATACCTGGATGTTTTTGCTAAGCCGGTTTACAGTTAGTACGTCCAGGTCGACTCCTTAAACGGACACTTGACAGACCTGTCCCGTTTCTGGTATGTGTCGATATTGGCCCCTTCCGCGTGTCTGCAGTTCCCATTGACAACTGGCTTTTTGGGTTCACGGCTAACTGGTTATCAATAATCATTTATTTGATGACACTAACGAAAAGAAAACTCACAGTAATGCGATGACTACTTAGTGAGATGAATGAGATCGTGTGTAGCCTCATCATAGTAATATTCTGCCGTTAGACCGATAACTGCAAACGGATCTTTTATGCAATAACTCTTTCATGCTAAGAGGGGTTATTGTAGTTATTAGTGGAGAAAATCTCTTTGTGCCAGTGTATACTTTTCGCAGCTCTTAACGTTCGACTTTTCATCTGAAATCATCCGTCACTTCTGGTCCAGATAAATCTACTCCCTCAGAAAATGTTTATTTCCATTTTTTTTACTTCAGAAAAAGTAACATCCATTACATCTTCACAATCATACTACCAGTCGTACCGCATCTATGAGATTTAGATGGTGATTTCATTTTAAAACAGCAGTAACAAAACAAGGAAGCAATCAGCTGCCTATTAATTATTTCTCAGAAGTTAATATTACCTAAGGAACTCGTATAGTGCCTGTGGTAGAATACTCCAATAAACTCGCTACTAGCCATAGTATAAATTCGGTCACCTTACCAATTAACCCAACTGGTTTTGGCAGATTGGATAGCCTTTCGAAAGATAGTCTATGTGGTGGCCAGTGTAATTATTTGGAAGATAGTTAAATTTCTCTTGCCTTGCATTTCTAACTTCTTTGCAAGAACTTGTTTATATAAATAGGAATTACTAAGGAAACGTGTACTGGTTTGTGTGATAAATGTATATATGGTGGATACTCCTATATTAGGAAATAACCGGCTATTAGCGGTAGGCAAAAAATATTGCGAATACGAACAATCTTTGATGGTTTCGTACTGCACGTAGAGAACAATATACATTGCCCACGTCTACGCAAATTCTATATTACACATTTGAACAGGATTTTGAAAATTCTAATCATAATACGAGTTATCTACAAATCAAATCAATTGTTAGTTGAGTGACCTCCTTACCAAAAATATATTGTGTGTCAGTTGCAGAAAACTATCGCAGAAAAAGTCTCAGGTAAAAGCTAATAAGGATATATCCCAGAGAGGGATTAACTTCCATCAACCTGTGTGGGTATTTGGAAACCTGCATCAATTAGCATCAAAGTCCATCCTGTTTACTAACAAACGCAAGTTAAACCAGCGGGGTGTCTCCGTTTTCGCCATAATGATGTGCAGCGTCCAATGGCTCCACCACAAGATAAATACATACAGAAGGTCAGTTCTAATTTGGGGGTAACAGACGCACTCACACACGGACGTATTGAGGCTCTCGGTCCAAGGCTATTTTCCGCTCGGAGGATAAACAGTGCTGCAACTCTTGAAAATGCTTTATTAAGTCGAGGGCTTGGTATACCTATTATTGCTAGGAAATCCACCAGTAATGAAACGTCGTGCTAAGACACGGATGTTACTTTCAGTCTCGGTCTAATTCTACTATTTTCTGCTCTAAAGATAAGCAATTCTGCAATCTGTGACCGCTAGAAATTAAGAATGCTTTATTCAGTTGAGGGCTTGGTATACTTACTATTGGTATGTTAGGAAAACCAACAGATCTGAATCGCCATGCTAACATATTGAACACTCCTCCTTCATGGAGCAATGACAACCTTACTTACCGCTGGAACACAACACTATTCTAAGGTATCATTATTTCATTGCGATATTCGGTACAGGTTCCAGTCAGGCTTTTCCGAGATTGTGTCGGGAGACTTCGTTTTACCTGTCCTATCTCTATCTCTCTTTAAACTTCTTTAGTTTTCGGTTGAGCAATCGCCACTCTAGCCTCTTTTGTGCACAATCAATATCAACTTGCTACGACACTACACCCGCTTTCTCTCTTGTAACTTCTCCTCGGTCTTCCGCTTCACCCTCAAATTTTTCCTTCTTTAAAAATATAATTGTTTTAAGATGGACGTTCCTGCGATCGTGCGCAGACTGTCAGCCAATGCAGTAAGCTGCCCTTCTGTTTCCCTCCGATATTGCGCCTCCATTGACCATTGAGAGCGGTCACGTAGCTCACATGAATGATCGAGACGGACGCGCCCCATTACCGAGTCCAAGAAACGACCATTATGGCTGCGCCGTGGTTACGGTACACAATTCTACCGACTATGAAGCGTGCTGTGTCTAATTTGAAAGATAATGCTAAACTTACACATGAAAGTTTTACCAAAGTTTCCATTTACTTTGAAGTCTAATGTAGGCATTTATGAATTAGAGCAGCTGCTTCAAAGTAAAAAGCGGTAGATGGACGATTTGATGTGTTTGAGAGTCACCTAACCTTCGAGGCGAAAGTATATTAAGGTTTAGGTTGAAAACATTTTTTTAAAAGCATTAATTATTGCTTAGCTTATGCATGCTTTTTACGCTTTAGAGTTCCAAAACGATAAGAACCTGTAGAGATCGTGACATTAATGCTGGTAGCATCTACCATATTTTAAGCGAGAAATACTCCTCCTGTCACTCAACAACAAGTTCAAAATACGTACCTTTTTTGAAAAATGGTGTAGAGTAGGCCCAACGTTTAAAACATGCAACAGCAAACGCCACGCATCCGTTCTTTGCAATTAGTTGTTTGAGAACAATATTCGCAACTTTCTTCTTACTTAAAAACTAGTAATTAACATTGACCGTTCAAAATACACAATTAATCATTCGTTCATCAACTTTTCTAAAACAATGCCTTTCACCGTCAGTGTTCATTATACCACTATATATATGTATGTATATTCTATACCTTCCATATTATATGACAGATATCCACAGATAAATAACATTGAAATGTCTGTGTATAATTCCAAATTAATAGCTTTTTACTGGGTAGGACATATGAAATTATATACAGTACTTACATTGCTTAACATTTTTTTTTATCTGTCTGTACGTCGACCGTCTGTCTGTCCGTTCCGGCAAATCTCTGAAACTGCTGAACCAATTTAAACGGGATATTTATTTAAAAAAAATAGTGTACCGTGAATTAAAGTCACCCAAGTCTACGTGAGTGAAACCGGGGGGCAGAGCTAGTTGTATAATAATCATGTGTGTTTGTGTGACACACGAGATTTCAAAGTCAATAAATTAACCACGTTTTCGAACAGACATTTCCTGAGAGGCTAATTAAAATGTTATGCCAATTTTTTATGTTTGCTAAAATGAATTACGACGCACAATTAATATTGGAAAGTAATGATAGTTAGTTGATGACTAGGTTTATGATGTATGTTTTTGGTTCCGGAACTATTTTCCTGTTCATATTAATTTTAATTAAAATATCTCGTTAGTCCTTAATATATTACAGTTATTAACAATGTAGACCCTGTCTTTTTAACTAATGTACACCATAATAGATTTTATGCGATTTCCATTCGACTTCAATTTATAAAATTTTACTCGATATACAACTGATTATTTACTGCAATAACGCATTTAATGCGATGGGTTCTAACATCAGTCTGCTTGTATTATACTTAAGTGAAGTGTTTAGATATTATTACAGTTTGATTAACATCGTATTATTTTAAGAAAGGTCGATGAACTTGTAACATAAACACCAAATTTTCATCGAATTTTACAAAGATAGAAGACCTAATAGACAAACGTTGTCACAGACATTCTACTTCGATGTTAGTCACCATATTTACACGAAGCTTAATTGCTCTCGTTCTTTTTTGAAATTGGTAATAACTACGGCAAGAAGGTAGTGTAACTATTCTTAGTACAACATACAAAAAAAAAACTATAACTCTACGCGGAAACAATTTATGTAACACAAGGCTTACGAACACAGGCGTAGTAATAACGAATTACGTTTGCGCTATTATAGCCCTTACAGTCATTGAATTAAATACAATTGTTGTATAATGACGTTATATTCTTTATTATAATGGCAGCAATCAGTATTCTGAAGGTATATTAACGTTACTAAAGCCTATTATTTTTATTATTATTATTATTTCTGATGTACACATCGTCGTCTTGCATGTGGAGGTTTGAATTGTTTTATACATTATTCGCTCTCACTTCATTTCATAATCTTTAATTCTTTGTAAAAAATGAGTTACAAATTCTCAGTCAGAGAAATCGCTAGTAACGCCTAAGCATGCCTTCCTCAAAATTTTCCGAAGGGTTACATCTATTTTTAAAGATTATTTGAGCCTAGATGTCAGATGATGAATCCATCGCCGTCTCAGCTACTATTTATACCTCTCAGCCTGCCTTGTTAGTCTAGTGGTCGCAAACGCTACTGCACAACCTGAGTTCCTGGGTTAGATACTTACCTGGGTCGGGCAAAGTGATGTTGGGATTTTCCATGTGTGATTTCTCAGTAGCAGTTCGTTGTTTGGTTAGTGCCCAGTTAATGGCAATATGCTCGCTATCTGTTACATGGAACTTAAACTGGTGTAATATGGGTGTATTATTTGTACATCTCTGCCTACCCCTTCGGAGAGTACATGCCTGAGCATAATGTATATATATATTCATATATATATTATGTGCTTAAGTATATAGGTTTAAATTTTCATATTTAATATCTTTTTATCACAGACGGATCTGTCTACGGCTGAATTAACATAATATAATAAACTTAAACTTATATTAAGCTGGTTTAACTTGTTTCGTTCCAGTTTTAAACAATTTCAACGTCAAATTGTGTGTTTTTACCCAGTAATCGTGAAATTATCGCCGGAAATTTTATTTATAACCTCATTATAAAGCAGAGCTTAACATTTATCGCTATTTATGAAGTTACTAAAAGTGTGACTAATTTAGGCGCCGGCGCAGCCCATGGTAATCTGCAGATTTATATTCTGTCAGATACGATGGATTATGGCTATAATAGCTTGGTGTAAGGTTATGTTTTGATGGGAATGCATAGGTAAAACAAGTGAAATCGTTACTGATTTGAGACATTTTGTTTGCAATTTTTTTTAAGTGTTACTAGAATATCTTATTATTTAACGCTTATTACAATCCACTGACGGACAAAGGCATTGATGATCGGATTTTGAAGTAGAGATATATTATGTTGAGAAGAGTTGGAAAAATATATCAGAAATAGCTCCATGCGTAATCGGGTGTAGAAAACCGATTTCACAGTGAATTTTTTTTATTTCTAGCATAGTAAACTCAAACTCAAAAATATCTTTATTCAATTAGACTTTTAACAAAGCACTTTCAAATAGTCAGATTGACGTAATTATGCAGGATTGTACATGCTACCGCCAGGTTCCGAAGGTTGGGGGTTCGGAAGGTTGGGTTTTACTGAGAAGAACTTTACTGGTAAGTTAACTAAAAAGTTTTTACTAGTAATAGTCCAAAACCCAGGAAACAAGATTTTATTACGAAAACTCTTTTTTTCGCAGACGATGTTGCACAAAGCTACGTATAGGTAAATGGTGATGATGACATAATAGTCCTCCTGACGTTATTAAAGCAATCATCATATCCATAAAGCCGTGCTGGAATCATATAATGTTTAATCTAGTTAATTTTATAAGCAAAAACCTTTGTTCGTTCATTATTTCATATCCGTATACAAAACAATAGTAGCGAAAATCCCACCAAGTTCGAGTAGAAGTAATGTGAGGGTTCCGTTCTTTGTTCAAACTATTTAGTCCTAAGTAGATATCGGCAATATGAACAAAGCAGATACAACTTTATTATACACTAAGCCTGGGTTGTCGCAACTGACTTAACGCGTTCGTCGCTGCTAAGGACGCACCTGCGCGTCCAACTGTTAGAGAATTTACGAAGAAGACGAAATTTCAGCAGCGAATGTGTTAAGCTTAAAATATTGTTAGGTAAGGCAAAAAAAAGTTGAATCATTTTTTAATTGTCTGATGACGTCATGACTTTGACCATTAGCTTGAACCACCCGTGTTTTTGGCTAAAACTAAAAGTTTCAACTTTTTCAGCAAAATTTACCAATTGGTAGAGTAAATTGGTGCTACGTATTTCGCCGTCAAAGCCTGTTAGTGCTATTATAACACCTAACTTTCGAGTTAACTTAAATAGAAAAATATGTTTTTTATATAAGTTGATACTTACCATATCATTTTCAGTATTTAAATCAATAAATAACAGATGCAATTTAATATGGGTTTTTCAGTTCAGTTTGCGGAACCTTAGAATCGGAACGGTCCTGCCTCAGTCATGGCCAAACAAATTAAACGGAGTTCCCATTCTTAGCAAAAATAACAGAAATCAATTTGAAGTTGAATGTTAATAGCACTAGTTTTTATGTTAAACCAAACTTTAGTACCTACTACTATAATCTATACTCATATTATAAAGAGGTATAAAGTTTGTGGGTTTGTTAGGTTGTAGGGGGTCATTTCTGGACTTACTGAACCGATTTTGTAAATTCTTTTACTAATAAAAAGCAACGCTTTTACAATCTTCACTGACAATCTTGTTAGGTCATCCCAATGTATTAAGTAACTAGCTGTGCCCTGCGGTTTCACCCGCATAGTTTTAGTTTCATCCTTATTGTCGCGGAACCCTAATATTTATGAAAAATTAAAGTAGCCTAAGTTTCTCCTTGAAACATCAGCTACCTACCACTGAAAGTCCCGTTAAAATCCGTCCAGCCGTTTCAGAGATTACCCGGAACAAACAGACAGACAGACAGAGAAAAATTTTAAAACTTGGTTTTTAAATCTCAGTAGCATGCATACTTTCATATGCATTTAGTTAAAAGCTGTAATTTTTGAATTACATATTTATCTGTATAGATTTGATATTATGTATACAAAGCAATGTATGCCATGCCACGTTACTGCGTTTGAATGTTCCGATAGATCTGAATCAATTTGCAAAATATAAATTAAACTTTTACACTTAAACTATGATCGCTTGAAAACGCACGAAGCTTTCAGGTTTCATTTTCATCATCATGTATTTAAAAGTAATGAGACTCTTGTCGGTTCTTGTCGAGACTTTCATTTTGTGATACTCAAATATGAAACGTCAAAGCTAAGAAGTTCTTAATACTCACTTACTTAAAATGATGATAGGGAACCCCCAGTTCTTCAATTTTATTAAAAACCATACTTGTGAGTACAAGAATAACCTTACACAAAATTCATTAGACAAAAAATGTATAGCAATTTATGTATATGTATACATAAGTCAGAGAACATACAAAATTATAATAATTATGCAAATACCGTAGGGCCTTGACCAAGATTTATACTGTAATCGAGCTGTACCTTGGCCCTATCGTAATGCATGTTTCTAAATAATACTTGTATCCAAACATCTTACATATTATAATATTATGTTCTTACAAATAACAAATAATTTAGTGATACATGCGCTTGCGCATCACTCATCCTATTGCGATGATACCTTGGCAAGATGAGAGTGTTTTTCAAAGTTAAGTTATTTTATTATTAAAACCTAGATTAGCTCTGCGGTTTCACTCGCGTAGACTTAATTTGATCGGTGGCTTCGTTAGGTGGAACCCTCTTTTTTTTATTAACTTAAGTTATTCCTTGTAACATCACCTAACCAAAGTCATGTTAAGAACGCTCTAGTCATTTCATTAGCCGGAACAGACATACAGACAGACAGAAAAGGAAAAAAAATTTAAATTGATTTTTTTTGTATTTATCGAATACACTTTCATATGCATTTAGTAAAAAGCTGTTAATTTGAAATTACAAACAGACACTTAAATTTTATTTATATATGTATAGATTGTTGTGCTGCTTATCTTAAGTTACTACTTACTGTCGTTTGTGAAAATAGGGCATAATAAAATTCCAATTATAGCTAAATTGTATGGTAAGCAATATGTATGTGCCAATAAGCATGTTAGCACCATCAGCTTACAAAGAAAACAAAACGTGTCGCCGTCAGTACACCTACCTGCCAGTAATAAAAGCCTTGCCCCAGGCTTACAGAAGCGAAGTGAAACTAAACCGTTACCAGTATAACCTGACCTCCAATTGCAGCGCCCATATCTCAACAATAAACCTTTTATTAACAGCTTTTGTAGTTCCAATATCAGCCGCGGTTCAATGTAATTTGGTGGTGAAGTGTAGAAAGCTGTAGCTTACCATATCAAGAGAGCAGCTTCGTCCGGCAACACCATATTCAATATTATATTTAATAATCGCTTTATGAGGATAGTAAACCCGTAAGCTGGGCTAATATTATGTATTCTGGAAGATGGATGAATCGAAGAGTGTCATAAATAACGGGTGTAGACTTATTAGGCGAAGATTTTTACCTTAGGGCTTCGGTTGGTGGTACATATTAATTTAGAAGTATAAAAAAAACCTTTATCTTCCTTTTTATTATTTCCTCCTTCGTAATAAGTATAAACGTATTACTAATTCTTGTGGTAAAATGTTAGGGCTTATAATGAAGGTTCAATGCTTATTGGATCCTATGTGGAAAATAAGACAATATTCATTTCTGAAAACGAAAACAAAAAAACAATATTACGTATTATTAAAAAAAAATTTAAGGTATTTTTTATATATTTTAAATTGGTTAACACCACCAATTGAAGCTCTGTTTACCTAAAAAGTACCTACCCTATATTAAATTCCATTTTTTTATCTGGCAAGCATGAAGAAAAACGTTCGATATTCATAATAGCTTGATGTTTTAACGATTCAATCGCGATTAACCTTTCTGTCGTTCCGTATACTGTGGATCGACCAATTAAACAAACGCGAGATTCTGTTTACAGATCGTTACGTCGCTAATTGTTTCGTCTACCTTGACTTTTCGGATTTTGCTTTAACCTTTTTAATTTGTTGATTGACTTTGAGCCTGAGATTAATTAATTGGCACTTTCCGTGGTTGGGTATAAATAAACCACAAGTAAAACTGTTTGTTCGCCTATATTACTCTCATAGGAACAAAAGATTTCAAAATTTTTTTATATCGGGTCGAATGATGTGTCTGTAAAGAATAGTAGTCTGTGACAAACGGTGGTCTCTGCATACCCTCATGGGATACAGGCTAGAGCGTATGAATGTATTCAAAAGTTGGAATTGAATTAAAAAAATAATTTTCGATTATTTCGCATAGAACTATTTTCCTATTCACTAAATACATATGAAGTATATACAATTATTTATTATCAGTCTTCCGTTCTCTCTGTATCTGTTTGTTCCGGCTAATCTCCGAATGGGCTGGATCGATTTTAACGGAACTTTCATTGGATTCAAGGAGTAACTTAGGCTTTTAGTTAGGAAAAATAAAAATAAAGCATGAAATTAATTCTACGCAGATGACACTCCGGGGAACAGTCTAATATGTATAATATATTCATTGGTTGCTCTTTACTTGTAAGTAAGATGTTGTCTACGTATTGAAATGATCTCGAAGAAATTAGAATAACCATAACAAGATAAAATGCGACATGGGATACATTATGTTCACACGTGAAACATGTAAATAAAGATACGCTTTGATTACATTTGGGGCAAAGAATACATTACTGCGTTCGGAGCAAATCAAATTTAACGTTACGAAATATCTTGTCATTATCATTCCAAGCTGGTGCTTCGTATGGTAATAAAAGTAGTGGAGTATTTTCCACATTCGGTTTTTTCTTATGTGAATCTGTACAATGGGTCAGTATTTCATGGTGATTTTTTTATCGTAACTAAATACGAAGTGAGAATTTACAATTAAAATAAAATTCAAATAAATACTTAAGCAGGTATGTAAAATATATGTTTAAATCTAATACCTTCTTTTGCAATTCTTGTATAGACTTTAATATTTTTTTATTTAATGCAATATAATTACATTTAACTAGCTGCGCCCCACGGTTTCACCCGTTTCGTTTAGTTTCATGTTTTATTTCGTGGATCCCTAATATTATTTCTAAATAAAATTAGCCTAAGTCACTCCTTGAAACATCAGGCCGTAACCAAGGGAAATGAGGATTCATTTTTATATATAAGATTATTATAATAAAGGTAATTATTAGTAATTATACATGTTTTATATTTCAAGAATAAAAACCGAAATTTGATTGAAAATACTTCAATGTTTAGAAATATTTCGATATTGATACAGAATCGCCGGCGATGTTAAGATTTACATTCAACGAGTGCCATTAGTTTGCGCAAAATCTCGTCCCTATATAAAAAGTACATAGTTTGTCTATATATCTGTCATCTAGCGACATGACGAACCGTGACCAACGTAATGAGCTTGATGCTTGAGGCTACATATTCGCCAGCTCACTGACTGATTTGATATGTAAAATATGTGGGGAAAGTGACAGGAGGCAAGCAGTCGGAGGAGAGACAATGTCTTGTATTGTAATAGCTTCAATGAAAGCATCTATTCTTTGCTAACGATGACCGATTATTTTGCGAGCATTTGATTTGTACTACATGCTTGGTGCCTTGTTAGAGTGATGGTACTGAAATAACAGTATTCTTTGAATCACACACGTCTTACCAGCGAAATTAATGAAGTAAACTTAAACCGTGTTAGTGGTCTACTAACCCCTTCAAGGACCTTTAGGTAAAGAGTAAGAAAGAGTTAAGTATGCATCAAATTGTCTCTGTGCTATTTCAAAATTACAGTTTTTCGCTCAATGCATATGAGAGTACATACGGTTCTTAAAAAAAAACAAATTTAATTTTTCTTCTCTGTCCATCAGTTTGTTATCTGATACCGTTGGATCAATTTTAACAGGACTTTCACTGGCAGAAAGCTGATGTTACAAGGACTTAAGAAAAAAATAGAGTTCCGCGAAATGAAATCTCCAATGAAGGCTAGAAGATTAATAAAACAAATATAATATAATTTTTCCTCTATCGGCTATAAAGCTCATTTCATAATTAATCCTTATTCGCTTTGTTTGTTTCTGGCGCACAGAGACCGAAGGTCTTCACCACAGATCTTTACGTAGGTATTTCATTTTTCGTAATTGCTTCATACAAAAATGCAGATTATGACAAAATGTACTTTATGATGTCTTCATTTGGACATAGGTTGCAACACTCAAATTGGCTATCACGATGCAACCATCTACAGAGAGGCGACAAAAGTGTATCTTGCAATATTGCCATGTAATAGTACTTATTACTTTTTGTTCGTGTATTATATTATTATGGTAATACCACCATGCTGTAAATTTGTGGTAAATTACATTTCTGCTCTCGAAGGTTTCACAAGGGGTAGTTATAGTGATGTAAGTATGCATTTATCTCAGCAGTGATCTATACTTCTATACAGATAAAACTGAAGTGTCTGTTTGTAATTCTAAATTAACAGCGTTTCAATAAATGCGTATGAAATTATATGCGATAAATAAATCAAAAAACCATTTATTTTTATTTTACTCTCTCTGTCTGTTTGTTCCGACTTATCTCAAACAGATGGATAGATTTTAACGAGACTTCCACTGGCATGATAGCTGATATTTCAAGGTGTAACTTAGACTAACTTCATTTAAGAAATATAGGATTCTGAGAGTTCGGGGCACAGGAAGTCGGAAATATACTCTGAGATCATTGTTTATGTTATAACGATGTTACGGTACCTGGTAGCAGATGACTTTTAGTATGATAAGCGGTATCAACAGTAATTTAAACTGTCTATTCAACAGGTTTGACTACTGCTGAGATCTAAACATTTATATTTACACAGATACATAAAGTTGAAGGGTCCATTTGTAATTTCATATTATCAGCTTATCACTGAATGCTTTTGAAAGTAGAAATTACCTACTACTACAAAACTTTTTTTTTAAGTTTTTCTCTATTTCGGTTTGTTTCGGCTAATCTCTGAAACAGCTGGATCACTCTAACTGGGTCTTTCACTGGAATAACTGATGCTACAAGTCACCCATAAAATTAAGTCTACGAGGGTGAAACCGTGAGGCACAGCTAACTTATAATACAATATTAGTAGTGATCTCGACGAATTACAAATATGACCGATTCTACGAGTAGTATGTCGGGTGAAAGCCCAATATTGTACCTGTATATTGATCAAACATACATACGATATGCTCCCGCCTGTATTCCCTGAAAGGCAAAGGCAAAGGTGTACTTTTAGTTCACCCACATTGCCATGCCATTAACCGGGCATTTATTCAGACTGCGGCGTGTTACTGTGAAATTACAGATGGAAAAACCTAGACCTCATGTGCCGCAGTGGTGTTTGTGACCACTAGACCAACGAAGCAATCTTTATTTTGATCACATATTTAAGGATACTTTTTGTCGATCGGATTATTGTCTTGATAACGTATTGATTAACGTCTTTGATTCTATCATATAAAAATGTTTACTATTTAAATACACTTTACTAATAGTTTGAAATTATCAATTTCATCAGTGCAGATCAGTTTTAGCCGTAATATTGTTTCATTATAATTTAACATTAAAGCAATACAAACTTAAGTAGTAAACTTGTAAATTATTAATATGTCACCAATAAACTATATTAACTTCAAAAAAACCTTATAATATATAAGGTTTACCTTGATATTAATTAAATGTACAAAATTCACTCCACGGAAGACAGCTATTATATCGAATAACTGTGAAATGTGTGTATAAAGGTCATAATATATTGTTCTCTTTAATTTAATAGAGAATCTCTACTGACTTTATTGTTGACTATACTGAAAATACACCTAAAATCAATGAACGATTTTTCTGGAATTTGGTTGAATCTTGAGCACTTGATGCGGGCTAGAGCGATATTGCTTTCTAAGCGGTTGAAACCACTAAACCAAAACATTTAAATATGTATTTATAAACCGCAAAGTATTATTGTCACGGGCTTTAGAATCGATGCTATTACCAATTTAAACGAGGTAGCGTCCCAGATTTAGGAAAATATCATGAAGCATAAAAATTCCGATCAAGATTTATTCCACACACACTAGTATACGAGACACGAGCTTAATGATTTTAAAAGCACATTATGTCAACAATGCAACATGCGGTTACCAGCACCGTAGGCGGATTTTATCCATTTTATCGGACCACACTCAGTGATAAACCTTGCACAAAAAGTGTTGTTGTGACAAAAATGGCACAGGCCGTGGTACAAGCGATATGTGTACCACAACCCACGACAAATTCCGTTATGGAACCATTAACAATCTGTAGTATTATGGTTTAGTATCGACCAATATATTGGGCAATTTCTTAGCGTCAATAACTCAAGTCAATACATTGGTTTGTGAAGGTAGATGAGGCACGTGGTAGGTGTTTGTTCTGGTTTGTTGATATTGAACTTTATTCCAAACCATTAAGTACTCCGGTGAAAAGTCAAGTAGGCAAGTACTTGCTATGTCCATACTTAAGGATGACAGTCAGAGTGCCTAGTGCGAGTTTTCTTAAAATCGCCGTCACAAATCATCGCGTCGACGACAACGCAGATTTGTATGGGCTTACAATAGTGTCATCTTTAGGCCGACAGAGGTGCTGTTCCGATCCTATACAAATGTGCGTTTACGTCGACGCGGTGACTTGTGACGGCGGCAGTGAAAATCTCGCACTAGGCCCTCAGTTTACGCCTGCCATTGCTTGGTCACGGTGGCGGGAGAACGTATGCTCTGATGGTACGTTAGATAAGGATACTGGATCAAGAAATCGTGGAATAAAATAGCTGTGTCGAGGACGATATCTTTAAATCTTATTGCGATGGTTGTGCGACTGAGTGACGTTGATGGCCCTTAACCAAATCTGTCCCTTACGCTGACTCTAACTTAGAAGTAAGGAAAAAAAAACTAACGCAGTGGCAGTTGATGGTACATGCCCATAATATGGCTATTAAACGTCATTGAATGTAAGGAGCCCTATCGTGACCTCTTATTGCCATCATAGATAGTCAATGATTATGAAACAGAATAGAATATGAAGTGTATAAGTCTGTCACTGTCACACAGCGGAACTATCACGGCAATAAGAGCTTATGGAAGGGTCTCAGAACCTTGTGAGATTATGACCATATTGCATAATCAACTCAAATGAGAATAATTTGTCTAAAACCATTAGATTCAGAGCTATCGATTTATAAATCATGATAACTGATCTTAATTAGTCTTAAGTTTTAATTAGGTTTTCTCTCATCAGTCTTCATTAAGTTGCATATTTGTAAACGTGAACCCACATTATATGCTAATGTAATTAAAACACATATAAATCAAGTAGTTTCGAAAATATTAAATCACGTCCAAGGCTATGGAATGACGACTAAGTTTAACAAATCGGTATCATGTTTCATATCTTATCTTCGGATTAGAGATGGGTCTTTTAAGATGTTTGCTCTGAGACCAGCAGTCGCACCATTATCTGGATCTTACTGATAACAGTAGATGATGAAAGCCGGATTGTAACGTCTAACAAGGCAAACGTCCAACACGCCAACAAGACCAAACGTTTGGCACGTCTTTTATTTTCATCAAAGAAAGTGAATGTCGATCGATTGATGAAAGTTACATGAAGCAAATGAGGTGTGAAATGGAAAGGCACTTGATGTTAGACTGACAAACCATTCTGCTTGTTATTTTCCAGCCGATACGAGTGCTGAGTTTGTTACGTGATTATTTGACATTGACTTCGGGTTGAGTGGCACAACAATTCTACTTAATGTATGATTGGGCAGCACGCGAGTAGCATCAACTGGGCTTAGCATCAACTGTACCCCAAGCATAAGCTTTTTTTGTTGTGTATGGATGGAGTGTAGACGTAATTCTTCAGTCTTATGGCGGCGTAGGCATTGTGATCATAAGGGCTAGATATGTGTTGATCCGCTATCTTTGGATCGAAAAATATCAACATATTTCCAACCACGCTAATCCGCAAGAAATTCGTTAATGTTGAAACCTGACAAAAGCTATACGTGCGTCACCTATATCAGATTATATTGGTTTATTCCATCTTCATACATATTCCATAATTTCTCAATTCGTCCCTAGCCCGGAATCTGAATTATAACGAAATGTGGGTGTTGTACAAATACACTGCTTTCGTGGTCCAGTATACCACGTGATCATGTATACATACATTCTCGTCATACTTGTGAACAGGTGCTGCTTGTGGGGGCTGGTCATCTCAAGCTACGCATTTAGATATAAATAGAACTACTAGACTTTTCTTTATGTTAATTTTTATCGACATTTGTACATTGGAACTGTGTCCATGGGCTTACATTTCTCAAATGATTTATTTTGTTTAAATTGTATAATATTTTTGAAAAGAGTAATTACTGAGTTTCTTGCCAGGTTCTTCTCAGTAAAAGCAACCTTCCGAACCTGGCGGTAGCATGTATAATCCTGTAAATTGTGTCATTCTGACGATTTGAAAGTGCTTTGTATAAAGTCTAATCGAATAAAGATATTTTTGACTTTGACTTTGACTACATATTATACTTATGTGCTTATTACTGAATAAATGTATTAATACTTAGTTGCAGTACAAAACTAACACAATGATTGTTAGTTAATAGTATTTGCTGTTTAGAATGATTGGAATTAAATTGAGATCAATTTATTAGTTTCATTACGTAAACAAATCGTGTATTTGCTTTGAGATATTTACTAATGTTCAGTTACTTTACTCTAATTGCTTAAACATTAGCTTTATTTTGTTTGTTTAACTAATGGAAATGGAACATATCTCATGTTTTTTATTGCAAGTGCTTAACGATTCTTATACACCTATAAGCTTTTGAAGTGATGAGCTTTAGAACTTTGCTTATTTGTATTCTTATTAAATATAGCTTTTATTCTTGGTTTTGACCGCGTATTTTTACGGATGAAGGGGTAGGCAGAGGTGCAGTAATAAAGTAGTGACAGATAGAGTCTATTGCCGCCTCAGGCACTATACATACGTTTTTGAATTACTTTTCAGATATATGCAGGTTTCCTCACGATGTTTTCCTTCACCCTGGTGTGGAATCAGTGTACTAAAAGGGCTTGCTTGCCGGCACGAGTTATGAACTCTGAATTTGCGCAGTAGGCATTTTATGTCAACCCATTTCTGTCTCTCTCTATTTGCAAGGCTCGATGCAAATAAAGTGACGTGAAGATGTGGAGTTACCCCACTATTTACTGAGTGATAATGTTAGGCATTCTATTTCACTCAATTTCGATGAACGTAATTAATTAAGCGCACACATGCTTTTATACACTCGAAATATTGCAATCTTATCTGTGGCCACGTTAGATAACCAACCACATTTTTATTACCTAGTGTTTTACGTAATGCAACTTTTTTATTCTTGTAGGCGTTGGTTGTAAGTATTAACATTTCTGATATAATTAATTCCGTATCGTATTAGATGTCAGTCAATGATATTATCAATGAGTGGGTGTTATCTTCTCCCATTGACCTCCATTTCATACCTACTTTTATGCTATATGCATTAGAGATTAAATTAACAGTTTTCCCGCCGACGACGCCATTTTGGAAAGTTAGATAAAAAAATATTGTTTACTTATAGTTTTGCGATTTTTGTGACAATTCGAAAGGACTGCCTAGTTGGTTTCAAACGCTGCGTCCTGGGTTAGATCCGAGGGTCGGCCAATGTAATATTGGTTTCTTCATCTGTAATTTCCTAGTAGCCGCCCGTAGTCTGGATAAATGCCTGGTTACTGTCATTAAGCTGGTCTTCTATTACATGTGAGTTAAACATAACTGAAGAAATGTGGTTGTATATATAAAAGAGTACTCTACTGTTTTGGAGAATACAAGCGTGTATGTATTTTATTCGGAAGATGAAGCTATCAGTAAAGTTATAATGACTCACGTAAAAACCAGTCTTTATGCAGTGAGAAGGTTCTTAATTCGCGAGGGAAAAGTGCCGAATCACAGAGTGCCTAATTGAAGGCTGTAAAATATGAAGTAATGTCAAATTATAATTACGTCGCCATACGTTTGTGGGTATGTTACATTGCGCTTTAATAAAAACTGTAACTTATACGGAATCATTGCAGGCTTCGTAATGATAATTTACATATTTGCAGGTACTTAATGCGTAGGTAGACGTGGTGATACTTTCGTTGGGCACAGCGCAGTGCCCAGCCTGCCCACCCACATGAATACAATTACCCGTTGAAATCCCTACTCATATTCGTATTATTATCGTAATTGGTGTTATTTATGGTCTTAAATCCGCGACCCAAGAAGCGGAAAAGTGGGAATTTAAAAATAAACATGCATAATTTCTTAAGGTTACCTGCATTTCGCGGCGCAGGTATTACAGTTAGTCTGTTGTATTTTTATACTATCAAGGTGGCAAGAGAGACCACAGTATTATGAATATCATTGAAGCTGCTGGGTATTGCTAGCTTTTAGACGGTGTGGCGTGGCGAGACGAGAGAGTAGCTGGACTGATTGAGAAGTTGAATAAGCTTGTATCGTGGTTTCGTAGTATGACCATGTACTGCGGTAGCAAAAAAAGTTTTATTTAGGATTGTGAATGGATGTAAGGGGGAGGAAGACCTAAGAAATGATAGATCGAAATGTAAGAGAAATACACATTACGCCGATCGCATATAGCATGGGATAAGAGCACGAGTGTTTTGAATAATAAGGTTTTTTCTTTCTGGCTCAACGTAGTATTTTATTATTTTTAAAGAGAAAATTGGCAATAATTACTCAGGCTTTTTAAATAATCTAAATTACATTGAATTAATTGCATCACTACAATTACATCTAAGTAACCATTAAATGTTATTTGTTTTGAACACAAGGTCTATATTAATTTATTTAAATGTTTTATGCTAGGTACATCCGTGCATTGTGTAAAACAGAATTTGACACATGTTAATTGTAATTCTCGATACTTTAAACGTGTTCGGAGCAACCCGGTTACAAAAGCTTACCGCTAGCCGCAGTTTTGATTTCACTTTGCACTACGAAAGCGTAAAATTATCAACGGCTTTCCGGGAATTGGAACTGACATTGGGAATCGAATAAGGTACTTTGTCTTTTGACATTTTGCTAGTTCTTTTTTAAATTATTATTTAATTCTATCGAAATAGAAAGCTGTAGACTCTCATGATAATCTTTCTCTGATCCCGCGTTTTTCAAAAGAGCCAGGCGATACCTTTATAGCTTTATATTTTAGATTAGTTGCACGTACAACTTATCTCTTGTTTCCCCTTATTATTTTTCATTGGCCTTTTGATAATAACGAAGATGATCTGACGATTATCACACATCTGAATCTTGAAAATGGTCGTCCGTCCACATTCAATCTCGAAACACGTAACACACAGGGCAAACCATAGCAGGCTAAGCATACAATTTTGTAACTTGTGTTAGAAATAAGCAAAGCATCGGAGAATAGCGGTCGGTGGCCCGTGGCCGCAAGGACGTTGGTGCGCGGGCGGCGGCAGCGATCGCTCGACAACTTCTTATCCAATCACGGCGCCTTCTTTCATGTGTGAGTGGGATCCGTGTGCGTATATAAACTTGACTTGGCGGGGAATGATGTTGCCAGATTATGGGAATTGTGAATTTTTGGGCATATTATGTTGATGCTGATGAATTTGAGTACAGAAATGTAAGCAATTGAACTTGTTTAAGACTCGAATAGCGAGCTAATTTGAGCTAGTTGTTTTTGACTTTATTTCGGTTGGCCATGCTATGTCAGCTATGTCTGTCGGTATTGTTATTATTATACCACTTAAATCATTATAATTGGATTTCCTACAGCGATCTCAACACAGCAAAATTATTTTTAACGACGGTAATTTTGCTTCTTTGCAACATATTCCAACCACTGCTGTATTGGCCAAGTCGAATGTTAGGACTTTAGGACCACTAACTGCGTTAACATTCACTGCACCATTTCTAATTTATCTACCTTTATACATGAATGTAAAAGACGACTGTTGTGTTGGCAAGTTTATCTTGGAGCAGGCCGCGCGCACGTTTGCTTAGTTGTGTGTGTACGCACACTGTCGTGAAGCGTTCATTGTAGAACTTGTGTGCGTCCGGGACGGTGTGGTGCTATAACTTTTGTTTTTTTTCTCGAGCGCAACCAGCCACTTGTTTCTTCGCCCACCGTTTACCTGCCAGTGTTACAAACTTTGTTAATCCTTGGATACTAACTCGTTTCCGTCTAAACACACGGTTCGCGGTAATTTAGACGAGTTGCGTTCTGAGAGTGAAGAGAAATCTCTGTCAAGTGAAGCCAGATGTTAGAGCAAACGGCAATAACCCCGTTTTGTGTCAACAAATAATAATAAACAGTGTTCTGGACAAGTTGCACGTTGCATACAAAAAGTGATGAATTAAACAATACTCTTTACTGGATAGCCAAGACAAGGATGGGTCTCGTTCACTCGTCGCTCGTGAATTTCGTTCAGACTTCACCCACATAACATTTATGGTAAGATAAAGTTTTCATGTTTTGTTTCGCAACTTTTTACTCTCAAGACCTGCTTCGGGTTTTGTATTTTTATTCGTGATAACTTGATTTATTTACATGTCTCGCGTATCCTTTCCGGATTGTGTAACAGGGGAACAAATTTTGGTGGCAAAGTTAAAAGGATGAACGAAATGGAGGATTATAAAAAAAGCATGATAATATCTAACAATTTACGTAGCTACCTGCTTAATATTTTTGATGTTTTTATTTTCTATATTAAAATATGAACGTATTTACATACTTTTGCCTAAAGTTATGGGTAATAAACAATAGGGTAAAGTATACCACTCACATTTTATATTTTGTTCAGTCAATCAATCAGAATCTTCGAATAAAATGTTTCTAGATAGTTTAGTAGTAGCTACCCAGTAAAATACAGAATATTGTAAGCATCATGCAGGTCGATAGGAAGGCGATAAATGCAAACTGCGAAATGTAACGCTGTCTAGGTTTTTTGTACGTAGCTAAGTGCCAGTGAGAAACTGCATCTCTATATATAATAAATAGGTAGTAGGTACCTATTTAAACTTTTTTAATGTGATAAGAAAAGTAGAACTGTTGAGATTTTTGTTAGTGGTCTGGGAGGTAGATACCACCTACCTTTTTGTTGCCTTTTTACATGCAATATTTAACATTTGCGTAAGTAAAATAAACAGGTGGCAAAGTTAAATGCACCTACGTATCTACATACATATATTATTGATTGTTAAGAAAAGTTTTTCTTATTATGACATTTGGAACTACAGCTCGTCGAAGTTGTCGTAAAAGGACAACTATATTTTTTTCAATGTCAATAGATATCTGTTTATGGGTTATTCACTTACATCTGTTTTTAAATATCATCCAGCTTCCTGAGTATGTATTAGCACCTTTACAACAAGGTGCTGAGTGAATACCGTTAAATGTATGGACATACGACTTAGCGACGCTAGACGCCGACACTAGAATTAACTGAAGGTTAGTTATGGTCTTATTGATTTAACGAAGCTAGAACGTACAACGCTTGAATGCGTTCAGTTTAATTAAATTTATCTTAAATTATAAAAATAGTTTTTTTTTAATTTTTATTGCTTTGTAAGTAAGTCTTCCGAAGATTTTGATTTGTATCGTACAGTATACGAACGAAAGTACACAATGTCAGATATCAGAAAAGAAAAAAATATTAAAATTGAAGAGTACGCTCTCGAGTGTGAGTTCACTTCTAAATTACCTAATTACAAAATTCTGTCAGGCTACAGTGCTGACAATGATGGCATCCTACGTCATACACGTCGTATGGGACGCATGATTGATGGCCACACTGATTGTTATCATCTCCACGCAAACGCGAAGAACATTACATGAATTTCAACCAATTTTGCTACACACATGTTTTTTCTTAATTCTGTAGGAGAACGCAACGCGAATATGAATTTATTCTTCGAAAATTTTACCTTTACACTTCATATTGAAAGTGTAGTCCAGTATGATTTAAATTTACTTATACATCTGAAAGACACAATTTGTTAAGTGACAAGGTGTTTGCTCGAATCTATTTTTGTTAGCCTAATCTGCATAAATTTCTTAAAATATTCTAAATAAGTAACTATTTAAAAAAAACATCTCCGCAAAATATTGGATACAAAATTGGTATTAAATCGATTTAATAAAATACCTGTATTGTTATCGATATCATGGCGCCTTAATGTCTTATATTGTGTTTTCATTTTTAATTCCAATATCTAATATCCACATTGTGAATGACGCAACAGAATAATCTCTGATTAACTTCCATTTCAGGATACCAAAATATTTACGTCATGCAACGCCTTATCAGCATAATTTATTATTATTTTTTAATATAAAATTAATTACTATTGTGCACTTAAGTTTCTCTCAATCGACGTACTTATAAAACCATTCATATTAATAGGTTCAATTAAAACCGTTAAATCCTTTATTTTATTGAGTTAATTAAGCAGTGCCTTAATTAAGACTTTCGTGTGAACGTGACGGCAAAATTCGTTTATGTTTCAACATGTCGTAATGTACCTACTTACATGATATGTTAAAATTACGATAGATAAAGTAGTGACAGGTTAAATTAATCAAATTGTCGATACCCTTGGTTGTTCCAAGCATTCGATAGTAGCCGCTATACCAGCCTTTGCTGTGGTACCCTTTATTTTTGTTTGCTGGTTTACCTTTTAATTTTTTCATTTATTTTTCCTTACCACTTTTTATTAGTTATGCTCTTAACATTGTAAGAAATTGATGACAGATGGACCGACAAGAGATTGACTCTTAATAATTATGAAGACTTAGTGTTCTGAAATGCAAGGATCATTTCATAATTATAAAAAATTCTAATTCCGAAAGGTTTATATACATGTTGTTATGGTATTAAATAAATTCTTTAATTCTTTAAATTACCTATTTCCACATTTTATCGTGTTATGTGCAAATGTACCATTTTGGATATTTCATCAATAGTGATAATATAGAACAGGGGGTGCCCTGTTCTATACTATGATGATGGTAGGTAGAGCGCGTATTAAGAATTCTGAGCGTCAAAGCTAAGAAGTTCTTAATACGCGCTGCTTAAACGATCATAGTTGGGCGCAGTACAACATAAACATTTAAATAGACTGTGTCATGCATTATGTGCTTGTAGTTAAGTGTGTATTTATTATTATTGTAGGTATAAATTATATTATTATAATTTTAATTACTTTGATATAGGTAGTATATCCGGATTTGCAGCCTGCACACTGTAACTATAGAAAAAAAATGTTTAGTAGTTGTTGAGTTGTTTTGATTGGGTCTGGCAAGGCTTAAGTGTGTTACTAATTTCCTACCAGTGTTACAATTACAATATTTTTAGTCGCAAGCTTGATAATTTACAGAGTTTATTCCTTTATAGTATACTAAAGGACGTCACGCGGTTTCACCCGAATAGTTCCCATTCTCGCGGGAGTGCAGGGATGAAATATAGCTTATATTAATCAGTGATAATGTAGCATTCAAACGGAGAAAGATTTTTTAAAATGAGTCCAGTACTTTTGAGCTAATTCATTACAAACATACAAATCTTTCCTCTATATAATATTATTAAAGACGAAAAAGTTTAAGTGAGAGTGGAATGGGTCTGCAGACCTCGCCGTGTTGATATCTCGCAAGTAAGAATTATAGTTTGAACTTTAGGCCTTGGACAATAAGTACGAAGGTTGAATGTGCTTTATTGAAATTCTTGGAAACAGTAGCTCTTGTTCTGAGTACTCCGAGTGTTCTGACGGTAAGGGCACCATTGTTCCTCTGTTTATAATGATTTGTTTCAGCTATATGTTTCTCGTTCGAGGACAACATGCCGGCGAGCACGTACGAACCTTTATCTATAGGTACTATATTATTGACGTATAAATATAATCTCAGTGGAAAACACTTCACTGCAAAATTATCGTATCAATCTGCTATCCTCTGTAGGCATAATACTTGAGTATTAAATTCTTGAAACAAATTACAAGTTCTGAATGTCGGAGATCTCGTGGCACAGTTGTGCATATCATTCAATCGGCGAAGTTAAGCAACACTAAGCCAGTAATTGGATGGGTGACCGCCCGAGTTTCCTCCGTGCCTCGGAGAGCACGTTACGTGGTCCCTGTTGCCAATTTAACATCTTTGACAATGGAATCAGGTCGGTCAGAGGCCTAAAAAAACCTGACAACTGGTTTAACCTAGATTACCGTAAAAAGGGGTTACGTAGGCCAGATGGGAGTCGCTACGTACAATAAATCAGGTTTTTTTTATCATCATCATTAATTCAACTGTAATAACTTGTCGGTCTAACCGATGCAACTCGTTCCATTTGTCCAGTGATATCACTGACTATTTGATCTCCTTCGATAAACTTGTCTCATGTATGTTATCCTTGCTCTTCCTCTTCTTCTCTTCCCTTCTACCTTTCCTTTAATTATGTTTTTAAAGACGCTGTCATGTCCCACAAGGGGTCAATCATCTTTCCCTTTGATTTGGGAAACAAGGCTACTCAGAGGGCCTAGTGCGAGTTTTCTTAAAATCGCCGTCACAAGTCACTGCGTCGACGTAAACGCAGATTTGTATGGGCTCACAATAGTGTCATATTTAGGCCGACAGAGGCACTGCTCCGATCCCATACAAATCTGCGTTAACTTTGACACGGTGACTTGTGACGGCGGCAGTGAGAAACTCGCTCTAGGCATCGTTTTATCCGTCGTCATTTTACGTCAATGTTTTCATTTCTATCAAAATGCAAATGACCGTGAAGTGTGCTTGGTGGAAAGTGCCAACACCAAGGGTATTAGTAGAGCGTTCCCAGTCAAACTTAGAGGTAAATTATTGTAAAATGGGAAGGCACATGATAAGTGTCAAATTAAGGTGACCACGCTAACAGGAGAAGCGAACATTGCGTAAACCACGGAGTAGTAACGGTAAAATTACGCACGTTCTCTTTACGTAGGTAGGTACACTTTAAAATTAAAAACAAATATTATTGTTCGGTTTCTATATTAGTGTAAATTGTATATCTACTTATACCACTGCAGTTCGATCTTCTCTTTCAGTGATAAATTTATGATTGAGTTATACAGAAAACTATTTGGTTTTATTTTATAAGGATATAAGCATTACTTAACTTACCTAAGTGTTCAATGTATTTAATCACCTATCTTAGGTTCCAAATTACATTTAAATTCAGAACAACGAGATCGATGTTGACTGCTGAAACCGCGGGACACGACTAGTCTATATTAAAATACTAGCTGTGCCCCGCGGTTTCACCCGCGCAGATTAAGTTACATCCTTATTGTCGCGGAAATTTAAGATTTTTAATAAATTAGAGTAGCCTAAGTTATACCTTGTAACATCAGCTACCTACCAGTGAAAGTCCCGTTAAAATCCGTCCAGCCGTTTCAGAGATTACCCGGAACAAACAGACAGAGAAAAAATTTAAAACTTGTTTTTTTTTGTGTCCGTAGCGTGTATACTTTCATATGCATTTAGTGAAAAGCTGTAATTTTGTAATTACAAACAGACACTTCAATTTTATTTATCTGTATAGATATAGATTATCATCATCCATTGCAATTCCAAATACTTTTTTACTGAACATTACTACAATTACGTAATAACGTAAGTAGAGATAAGCGGTGTTCAATAATCAGTTTATAAGACTCAGCACAGTCTACATGTAAACACTTGAATATCAATTTAGGTCAATCTGTTTAGAGCTTATCGGTGGAATTGTAAACGTTTCAAAATTAGGTGTATTTACACCTCGATATCTCTTCACGAAATGAGGCGAGTAATGTGTAAATAAAAACAGGTATATGTAAACACTTAATGTTGCAAGTAAATAAAGATATCTCGTTTGTGGTAGTATCATATCTACGCAGCGACTAGTTGAAAGTTTAGTCAATATTTAATTTAATTGAAAAGATTATCAGTTTGTTGTACCTACTTAAAGTTTGTTGGAATGTAGTATTATTTATCATTAATATTAAGAATAGAACAATTGAAAATAGAAGAGGAAAAATGGTTGGACACTTGATACGACACGACAAGCTATTACAACTAGTACTGGAAGGACAAATCGAAGGGCGTAGAGGAAGAGGAAGACCAAGGAGAAGCTACATGGACCAACTTAATGAGAAAGTATTGTCGTATTAAGAGGTCAATAATTGTGCACAGGAGAGACAAGAGTGGCGATTGCTCCACCGACAAGAGCAAAGCTCTTAAATTAAAGAAAAAGAATATTAAAAAATAAGCGATTCTATTTTTTTTTTCTCTCTTACTTTCAATACAGTAGAGGCTTATGTTATTAAGTTAAAAAATGCTTAGTGCATTTTCTTTTCAATAGAATGGATCAGTTGAGCCTAGTTCAATAATAACTGATAAATACATACATACTTATGCTCACGCCTGTATTCCCCGAAAGGGTAGGTAGAGGTGTTATAATAACAACAGCCACTTTTCACCGAAGATGATTGAGTGCCAACGTGACAGATGGTGAGTCTATCGCCGTCTCAGGTACTATACATATGTCTTTGAATTACTTCCCAGACATATGCAGGTTTACTTACAATGTTTTCCTTCACCGTAAAGCACGTGGTGTGAAATCACTGCACATAAGTATTTTAAAAAAGTCATTGGTACAGGCCCCGCTGGGACTCGAACTTGCGTCGCTTCAAACCCCACGTCACCTCGGTTTATATAAAATAATATAATATTACTCTTTGCAAACATCGCATCGTTAGGCAGACACATCAGACAACTACTGTTAAATGATATCAGAAATGAACCTTATGATAAGTACAATATGCGCACATGTAAACAGGCCACACGCATCGTGTTTCATTATACATAACACTTAACCTCGGCACCTTATTAGATCTTACACAGTTACATACTTTATGGATAGATAGTTTAATTCATTTGCTCCGAGTTCATTTAACTTGTAAGCTCATACGTACTTTAACTAAGTATAATCAGATATTCCTGTGCCCCGCGGTTTCACCCGCGTAGATTTAGTTTCTACCGTATTGTCGCGGAACCCTAATATTTTTAATAAATAAAAGCAGCCTAAGTTACTCCTTGAAACCTCAGCTACCTACCAGTTAAAGTCCCGTTAAAATCCGTCCAGCCGTTTCAGAGATTACCCGGAACAAACAAACAGACAGACAGACAGAGAAAAATTTTAAAACTTGGTTTTTTAGTGTCCACTTTTCACCAAAGACAATTACTAAACTAGCAACGTGATATTTAGTATATCTGTCGCTATAACCAAGACCACTAATCAAACTTGTATATTACCACAATTTTTATTCTTCTACTTTTATTTTTTAGTGTGTGATAAATCACTTCTTGTTGTAGGTAGACTTCTCAAACCACCCGACCATCACGACTTTCTTGACTTTAAGAAAGAATCAAATGATTGACAGAATTGACAGCTGTCATCTCAAATCATGCCTTCTTTGCATCGTCTTGCAAAACAGAAATGCTTTAATGATATTGTTTTTCGGTAATTATATTGACCGTGTTCTACATATCATTATATTGATACATTTTCAAGAAACACCTGTTAATTGCATGTTTATTTGTATCGTAAATCGTAATAACTCTGTCCCATTGTCATTTTATGTTATTTATTGTATGGTCTCACATTATTTCTTTCATCGTTATGATACCAATACCGCGCTATACTTTTTAAAGGTTTTAAGAATACCCAATTATTTTACTGGGTCACTTAAACGTAGTAGCCTCGTACCAATATCGTATTTATCGATAATAATCGAAATATTTACGGCTACTGATAAAAATCTATACCACGGTTCGCTATCTCTTGAGCAGTTATGCTGATAAAAATGGTTTATTATATAAGTAAATATATAAATAAGTCACTGTTATTCAGACACATCAATAAAATTAGCCAATATTACATTAGTGTGCAAAGGTACTAAAATAATCACGTATTGATTCTTCTGACTCTATCTGTATCTATATCTATACATCTATACAGATAAATAAAATTGAAGTGTCTGTTTGTAATTCCAAAATAACAGCTTTTCACTAAATGCATATGAAAGTATACACGCTACTGACTGAAACGGCTGGACGGATTTTGACGGGATTTTCACTGTCAGATAGCTGATGTTTCAAGGAGTAACTTAGGCTACTTTTATTTATAAAAAATATTAGGGTTCCGCGACACTAAGGATGAAACTGAATCTACGCAGGTGAAACCGCGGGGCACAGCTAGTCGTAGATAAAACTCATAACGTATACGAAATCACGGGCAGAAGCAAATCTCTAAAGGAAGTGTTTCTATTTTCAACACGATATTAATGAGCACTCAATATGTAGGTCGATATCATTGAACCTACTTGAGATTATAGCGCGGTACCAGAAATATTTTAATTCTACATTGGTGCTTACTTATTGCGTTGGTGATTTCTTTATCTTCAATAAATCCGTTTGTTTTGAATATGTTCTATATTTATATAAGTATAATATATGATAACGCTGGCTCCCTCTACTCTTCCATCTAGAGATATGTCTTTCGGTTCTTGCTACATGTAATTAGCTTATTATTAAGTACATAAAAAATACGTTCTTTGTATTGTAAGTTGTTTTAGATTATCTTTTTGGATATTTGATGATGCTTATTACTCTTCCCCTCAATAACTTAGCGAATTTTGATGAAACACGATTTAGAAAGACATTGTGTTTATGAACACACCAGGTTAGAAACCATGCTAAATAAAATTTTCCCTTTCAAAATGAATAAAATCAAGATGGGGTTGAGACCAGGAGGTCTACCATCATCGGTTTAAGCAGAGCGTATTAAGAACTTTCTGACCTTCTGATATTTTGGCACTGTAAAATTAAACGTCAAAGCTAAAAAGTTCTTAATTCGCGTAAACGTGTTTAAAATCAAAATTGGCCCCCAGGTGGCCAACCATCATCGGTTTAAGCAAAGCTTATTAAGAACTTCTGACTGTCAGACGCTTCATTTTGGTACCGTAAAATTAAACCTCATAGCTAAGAACCTTCAGTTAGTATTCAAATGATCAGTGTTAAATCACACTAAAATAATAAACGTTTAAGGTATTGCCAACTTCACGACTGGCAATAGACGAAAGAAGTTAATGACCACACTGTAATTCTTTTAAATGAACCATCTTCGAACCTGTTTTGTCTGAAGTAATAAACAACTTGATACCCGTTTAGAAATTCAAAGCAATCATTACGGATGTCTTTCAATGATTAAATACATAACTTTACTTTGCGCGACGAAAAACAGGAAAAGTGATTCTCGGTAATGACTAACTAAAGTTAAAGAAATGACTTTGTATGCGTGCTTTTAACAGTTGCGAAAATAAATATATACAAGACCTTTCAATTTTAAATTTATAATTGTTTTTTTTTGTCTTTGTTTTTGTATTTACAGTTTAATTTCATCTTGTTAAAATAATAATAATGCATTAACTTCAATCTAGAAAAATAAAAATAATAAAATATAAATAAAACACAGAATTTAAATGTGTGTCTGTCTGAATGGTGCCCAGCAAACTGGCTGCGTTACCTCGCTGGATCACTAATTGAGTTTAAACATAGACTTATTCAATTAGACTTTAAATAATGCAATTTCCAAATAAGAATAATCGGTTACAGTAATAATTGACGTAATTGACACATTTATTTTAACATTAGATTAGCTGCAATTTTAAAGTGAAACATTAACTTCTCGAAGGGAACCAGATAGGGTACTGACAGACAGATACACAAATGGGCGTAGATTGACAGTTTGAGATCGGTGGTCGTGGTTTAAAACAACTAAGCTAAAATCAGAACCCGTTTGCACCACGGATTGTAAGCTCGGCCAATTAAATAAATTGATTTCAATCCTTTTCTACTTTGAATAATTGCGTGATGAGATGTGTTATAAGAATTATAGAAATATCACCTAAAATCCTAAGTATTCACGTAACAATTTAGGCATTTCTCAATGTTTTTTTGAATGAATGTAGCCTTCGTTACTCCTTGTATCAGCAATCTGTTTGTACAGGCGCATTGATTAATTCAATTAGCCGGAACACGCATACAGACAGACAGAAAGTGGACAATTTTATAGATTGTTTTTATGTAAGTACTTACCTTGTATATATTCATATGCCTTTCGTGAAAAGCTTCAATTCAAACAGACACTTCAATTTATTTTCTGTATATGAAGATATAGATGAGTTTTAACCCTGACCTTTCATAAACATTAACACAACAACTCTCTTTGTTCCAGATCGACGAAGTTATATCTTCCAAGATGTGGTGTAACGTGTACAAAGTGGCCGCAGTGATCCTACTCAGTGCCTTGAGCAAAGGCGACCTGCCTGAAGATGACTTTAGGATAATACATAAAAAAGGTAAGGGTGCCAAATTATGATAGTTTTACCAACGAGTATTAGGAAGTTCTTAGTTTTTACCCGACTTTGGCGAAGTGCAAAGCAAGGTTATGATTCTGACCGGTATGTATGTATGTACCTATCATAATTTGGAAAATGAGGTAATGTAGAATGTTCTTTTATTGTTAGATATCCCATTTATACTTCAAAGCGCTAAGACCAATCGCGAGTTAAAGTTAGCGTTAGCCAAAAGTAACTATTTCACGCGTACCAAGTCGCGAGCAGAAGCTAGTACAATATAAATATTTAGTATGACCACGGCTGTCTTCTGAACATCAATTATTTCATATTTTAGAGATCATTATTTTTTGTAGACGGGTTTTGGTTTTTAAACTTACTTTTTTCCCATTACATTCTGGTACCTACCATAAAATGGAACGTCAAAGTTTGGCCACAAGGACCATCTTGCGTCTCTCTCTGATATTTATGGTTTATAAATATAACAATGATGTGTTAGAACGGGAACATTAAATTTAGGGCCCATTGTATTAGGGATTTTGGGACTTTATTGTTCCTTTCCTGCTTAGGACAGGCCATATATCAATCGAATCAAACTACGTCGTAAAATCTTGACTAGGCAACGTAGTTTTTATTTCTTTACTTATCCTTCCTTTATACCTACTGCATAGCGATTAAAATATACAAAGTCGTATGCCCCAAGTATTGATACGTTTGAACGTATTCGCTTGACCTTGCGTTTTGACCTTTTTTTATATGGATACGTAAAACTCCTATAATATTCGCCGCTTGAGGCACTATTTAACGTTCCCATACAATGTAAAATCATGTTAAAACTTCAACGCACAGTCCAATGACATTTGGAGGGTTCTTTGTAAGGTGTAAGGCTTCCATTAAGGAAGGGTTTTCCAAAAGCCACACCTAAGGGTCATCAACCCCATAGGTGTGGGCTGGGTTGAATTTTCTAAGAAACTTTATTCTCTGGGTCAAATGTCTCGCGGGCATAGCCACTGACAGGAGCTAGGTTAGTATAAGGTGAAACAGCCGCGGTAGCCGAGTGGCTGGGGCAGTTGCCTACAATGATAGCGACGTAAGATTCAATCTCACCGGCACAAGGCAACGTGTTTTCTAACGAACATTTGTATAAGTAACACTTTAACTTGTGTTGCGAGCATATACTTTTACGAGTCGTAAGTGATTTATGAGTGGATACATAAAATCTCAGTAGTTACGAATAGAATTAGCGGAAAATCCTACTAATATTATAAACGCGAAAGTTTGTAAGTATGTATATATGGATGGATGTATGTTTGTTGCTCTTTCACGCAAAAACTCATCAATGGATTTGATGAAACTTTACAATAATATAGCTTATACATCTTTATAACAATTTATAAAGATATTGTGTGACATACATATGCTCACGCCTGTATTCCCCGAAGGGGTAGGCAGAGGTGTTGTAATTTTCCACACCCACATTTCACCGAATATGATTAAGTGCCAACGTGACAGAGGGTGAGTCCATCGCCGTCTCAGGCACAATACATACGTTTTTAAATTATTACTCAGACATATGCAGGTTTCCTCACGATGTTTTCCTTCACCGTAAAGCACGTGGTGTGAAATCATTGTACATACCATTTTTAGAAAAACTCATTCGTACAGAAACTTTTCGTAGAGAAACTCATAGGTACTGGCCCCGCTGGGATTCGAACTTGCGTCGCTTGCGAAGCAGGCGACTACTCTAATCACTAGGCCACCACGGCTCTCCAGTGGCCATATTGTGTGAATTGACCAAAATAAAACGATAAGTCGAAATCTGCGCAGACGCTGTCGCGGGCACCAGTTAGTAAATATCTTAATGCACAAGGTTTTCGCAAGGTAGTTCCTTCACCAATGCATAGGTAATTCTTTGGACGTAACGTACTCTAAACAAGGAATTAGGTACCTAGTTTATGTAATAAGTTGCCGGATGCTTAGTTTTCTAATAAACTTGCACAAGTAACGGTGATTTTCTACTAATATTGACAGCACTTAATTTCATAGCTGCCTTACGTGACAAAGCATCTGTGAAGCTTAAAATTAAGCTGATGTTAATGATTATAAGCAGAATTAAAATTGTTTGGCTATGAAGATAGGCACTTACATCTAAAGCAGCTTAAAAAATAAATTATAAACTCTTCTTCATATTTATTTTCTTTCTAACAAACAAATTTTTAGCACGGTAAGAAATGCAGCAATCGCTTAAATTTTAATTAAAAATCTCAAGATAAAGTTAAAATAATCAATGAGACTCATTGAGTTACTTTCGATCAAGTATATCATCTTCACGAGGGGATACGCGTAGGTTTACAGCACCCAATCTTCATCGAAATGATTGGGTGTTGACGACAGGTGCGTGAGTACATAGCCGTCTTAAGCACAAGAAATATTAGGTACATCTTTGTAGTATGTTCTCCTCCTCACAATGTTTTACTTCACCGTTAAACTCGTTGTGTATATCTTTAAATCAATTCAAAATGATTTTAAATTCATAAGGAAGTAGGTACAGACTGGCCGGTGAACACACTCGTGTCACTTGAAACCATTCTGCCTCCGCTGATCTGAAACAGAGAAGGGACTAACCTCAAATATTAATCTCGAATCTCGCGTTGTGCAGTCATGAAGCACGATACTTAGTTGCGGTCAGAGATGTATTGTAGGTACATCGAAATGTAGATACAGCGGTCAGTTATTAGTGAAGTTGTTCATGATCCGAGGCAGGTACTTAGCTCCCGTCATTACGTGGCCTCATGGGCCGATCGGTCTGCGGTCGCTACTCGGCTTGAACCGAGTACCTTGTAATACAACGAATTAGTTGGTTTTAGCCAATGATTTTAGAAGTATAGATTGGTTATGTCCTCACAAAACGAGCGAAATAGCACACAATTGTCACTTGAAAAGTAAGTTGTATAAAAACATAAGAGCAATTGAAGAGAAAGACTTTAGTTCTGGCAACTTTAACGCCTCTAATTCAGTAAGCTTACTTCTACATCTCTTTGACAAAGTTTTTTTTAAATTCTTTCAATCGTTTTAGCATAATTTTGTTTGAATCGTTTCCTCTCTTGTTCTTCTGATGGTCGTGAACTTTGTTGTCACAGTAAAGATATCTCATTCGTAATTCGGAGCTACTGAGCTATTATAAAATAGCACGTTTTAATATAGTTTACTTGGAAATATACTTATTCAAATAGGTGATTTTGTATGGTGAAAGAAAAGCCTAGACATAATTAAACCAAGGCCGTTATTCCACAGACTTGTTGGCGGTCGATAGCGATATCTTCGAAGATAACAACACTAGATCGTTTTCGCAACTGCTGTTCGACGTGGCGAGGGAGCAAGTCATCGTCGGCGCAAGGTGAGAATCTATACAGATAAATAAAATTGAAGTGTCTGTTTGTAATTCCAAAATAACAGCTTTTTACTAAATGCATATATACACGATATTGACACTAAAAAACCAAGTTTTAAAATTTTTCTCTGTCTGTCTGTCTGTCTGTTTGTTCCGGGTAATCTCTGAAATGGCTGGACGGATTTTAACGGGACTTTCACTGGTAGGTAGCTGATGTTTCAAGGAGTAACTTAGGCCACTTTTATTTATTTAAAATATTAGGGTTCCGCGACAATAAGGAAGAAACTAAATCTACGCGGGTGAAACCGCGGGGCACAGCTAGTTAGTACTAAGAATGTATTGTTTTTAAAGGATGGCGAATTGAAATACTTGGGCTTGAATTTTGGTAGCGGCATCAACTCATTAAAGAGTTGAATCGTATTGGAATATGATCTGTCTGATTTTATATCACTTGAAATATTTGTGAAAAATAATTATTAAGCAAGTATAAATCCCCCATAATAGTTATTTAGGAAAGATTGTCGACTAGTCCATAATTTACCGAAGAATAATAAGATAAATATCTCCTTCCTGCTGAAGTAAGTCTGCAAAGTAATCCAAAGACGTATCTATAGTGCCTGAGAAGGCGGTTGACTCATTTGTCACGTTGGCACTTTATCTAGTTAGATAGATAGATAGTTAAATTATGATAAATTTAAAACACATGTCAAAACTGTTTTGATGAAGAAAGCATATTATAAAATTTCGGATTATATAAATAAATGACAAGGATATATGGAACTAGGTAAATCACTCTGCACAAGTAGCTCCTGGCAAATACATGGTATGCAAACACTTGTAAATCTATCTGGTATTCTTATTTTTTTTATCTCTTTGATTTTGTTTTATACTGACTTGCATGCTAATACAATTTGTCACTATTGTGAATATTTATACCTATTATCAAATTTGATTTTGGATGATGATTTCATACGATTTATATTGTTTCGATGATATGTACATGATGCCTGGCTGAGTTTCTTGCCGGTTCTTCTCAGAAGGCTAGTTTCCGAACCGGTGGTAAATTCTCGACTTTCATAAGTGCCTTACCAGGGCCTAAACTGAATAAATATTTTTCATTTTCATTTTCATTTTCATCTTTGGTGAAAAGTGGGTGTTGTTATTACAACTCCCCTGCCTACCCCTTCGGGGAATACAGGCGTGAGCATATGTATGTCTTATTTTATGGAGTGAAGTTCAATCTATACATCTATACAGATAAATAAAACATACGTGTCTGTTTGTAATTCTAAAATAACAGCTTTACACTAAATGCATAGGTATGACAGTATACACGCTACTGACACAAAAAAAAATCTCTGTCTGTCTGTCTGTTTGTTCCGGGTAATCTCCGAAACGGCTGGACCGATTTTAACGGCAATTTCACTGGCAGGTAGCTGATGTTAGAAGGAGTAAATTAGGCTACTTTTATTTGTAACTTAGGGTGCCGCGACAATAAGGATGAAACTAAATCTATCTATAATCACAGTTAGTATAAAATATAAGTTTATAGATATATTAGTTTTAATTTGAAAGTTCTTTGTAAAAAAACTAATGGAATAAAGATATTTTTAAGTTTGAGTTTGAGTTTAAGCTTTTATACAAATAATGCATTATAAACTCGGTATAACAATAATTTATCACAATCATAACTTGTCTCCCGTGGCAATTGAACGCCATTCCAAAAGTAACCACGATTTACGATGAATTCTAAACGATAGACTTGTTAGTTAATATACATATCTGGTTTACGACTACTGAATGCCGATCGATCAGAGTTATCTCAAATGTTATTATAAGTGGGAAAAGTTGTTTGTTCCTCTGGGCAAGCTTGGGCAACTACACGGTCAAATAGGCCTATGGGGAGCGTTTTACAATACATCAGTCTGAATTATAGAACCAACCTACATGAAGTTGAGGACTTAGAAATGAGGAAAAATATCCAAAAAAGTATTAAATAAAAAAATCATTATTTGATTAGACTTTTATTTATTTATTTTATTAACACCAACAAGATATACACTGCTCTTACTTTTCACAAAGTACTTCCAAATCGTCAGAATGACATGATTATACATGCTATCGCGGGGTTCGGAAGGTTGCTTTTACTGAGAAGAACCCGGCAAGAAACTCAGTAATTCCAACCCACGACCTCTGCAAAAACAAAATCAAGGGAAGGAAAAATTCGACGCATTAGGTAGGATCACGAGTAGCTCAATTGGCAGAGCAACGTGCACAGTTTGAGTCCCGCCTCGTGTTCGAATTTTTCCTGACCATTTTAAGGATTTAGAAACTAAAGGTGTGTGTTATGCATAATATTCTAATAGTTATAATTTTGATAACTGTTTTGTGTTGAGTACTGTTGGGCTATATAACTTATGTACACTTTGAGTCATTCACCCGGTTGTCAACTTATGATATAAGATAACGCTTATCAAACACGACCAAACAGGTTGGCCACGTAGAATGTAGCCTTAATGCATCTTGATAAAGCACAATTTTAATTGACTTTATTAAAATGAATCTTTACGATGCTTCCTTTAAGTTTTACATTGCCGTTGTCATAATAAAATAAAAATTGAGAATCGTAATATTTAATTAACAGCATGATGCCCTTGTATTGGGCCCGCGATCGCACAAATTGGCTATAAAATGCTTAAAAGATGTTTGTTTAGATTAAAAAGTATACGTTGTGGACCATTGAGTTGATAAAGTACAGTTTTATTTAATTAAAATATATGGCTTATTGAAGGAATATGGAGCGGATATGACATTTTAAGTAACTTTCAAGGCATGTTATTTTAATGTAAGTCTTCAGAATAAGGTAATTTAAGCCTTTTAATTAACCCCATAATTACATAAAAAGTTTTTTTTTCTGAATATAAAAGCTCTTTTTGCACAGAGTTACTCTTATCGGTAACGCGTATGTTTAAGACACAAGTACGAAATTAAAAATATTTCCTAACAATAAATTCACATGATTCTGCGTCTGTGTCTGATCACCTTGCACCATGACATATAATATTCTAGCAACAACTGAGTTGGGGCTTGCTAATACCTACTATATATTACACATTCCCTTTTTGGACAAAAATAGGGCAAGATCGTAAAAGTCTTGTGATTACCAAATTATATTTTCAATTTTTTTAATCCAAAAGTTCGAATCCCAGCGAAGCCTGTACCTATGAGTTTTTCTAAAAACTTATGTACAGTGATTTTCACACCACGTGCTTTACGGTGAAGGAAAACATCGCGAGGAAACCTGCATATGTCTGAGAAATAATTCAAAGACGTATGTATGTGCCTGAGACGGCGATGGACTCACCCTCTGTCACGTTGGCACTTAATCATATTCGGTGAAATGTGGGTGTTGAAAATTACAACATCTCTGCCTACCCCTTCCGGGAATACAGGCGTGAGCATATGCATTTTTGTAATAAGTTGTAACTAGTTTGAAACTATGATTTCCTACATCCTCGCTGCTTGTTACCAGAACAAAATCGTTTGTAGCATACCTATATTCAATAACCTTACATAGAACAAATTTAAGTAGCTTTCTAGCATCAGCTGTTACACCAGTTGAGCGTACCGGAAACACTTCTAAATCATATTAATGCATGCAAATAGTCCGCGGCGACCGGTTATAGAGAACTAATCATAAGAGGCAGGAAAGTAAAGCTCCAATGTATCCTGGCTAAGCTGCTTCCAATTCGGATATGTATCGAGCTAACGAGATATTTTTTAAATGATAGAGGCATTATACATAATATCAATTTCAAAGTCTGACTGATTGAGTTTAATAACTGATCTATATAACAACGCACATCCTAAACCGCTGGTTCTAAGGACTTTACATTACAGTAGGTATATACTAAGAAAGGATTTTTTATAGTGGTAGAAGGGCGATTTTTTTACATATCTCTGTAAATTTTACTGTTATCAAAATGGTTTACCTGCTGTTTTTTACTTAGTATAAAGTAGATAATATAAAAAATAACGAAACCGGTTTTCTAGTTTTTGTATCGCAATTAACCACATGAGTTTAATAAAAATAAAAGATTTATTATAGACTAGCTGTGCCCCGCGGTCTCACCCGCGAATATTTAGTTTCATGCCGCATGTCACGGAACCCTAATATTATTAATAAATAAAAGTAGCCTAAGTTACTCCTTGCTGCCTGTTAAACATCAGCTATTCGCCAGTGAAACTCCCGTTAAAATCGGTCCAGCCGTTTCAGAGATTACCCGGAACAAACAGACAGACAGACGGACAGACAGACAGAGAAAAAATTTTAAACTTTGTTTTTCAGTGTCAGTAGCGTGTATACTATCATATACATTTAGTGAAAAGCTGTAATTTTGGAATTACAAACAGACACTTCAATTTTATTTATCCGTATGTATATGTATAGATACAGATTTCAGAGAGCGATTAGAATACAACTGGAGCATTATCTCACGGAGATTAGATGATCGATAAATCTATCTCAAGATGTAATTAGGAAATCCGTTCCGATAGAACATTCACTATATTCACTCGTATATTATACAAAGTATACTCATATTTCTTGTCGGTTCTTCTCAGAAGGCTTCCGTCAGTTTCCGAACTGGTGGTAAATTTTCGACATTCATAAGTGCCTTGCCAGGGCCTAAACTGAAGAAATATTTTTCATTTTCATTTTCATATCCTACCCTTTGAATATAAATATATATCTTAATCATTAAGGTATAGATTTATCTATAATTATGCCTTATTACGAGTATTATTGCTTAATGGACTATAAAATTCATGAAACTTTGAAATTCTTATTACAATAAGTTTATTCAAAATATATTCTAAACTAGCTGTGCCCTACGTGCTTCAAGGAGTAACTTAGGCTACTTTTATTCAGAAAATATATTAGGGTTCCGTGATGTAAAGCACAAAACTAAACCTACGCGGGTGAACCGCGGGGCACAGCTAGTAATATTATAAACACAGTGCAACCGTGTTTACAGAACAAATAACAACGCGGCAGTCTAGTATCAAATATCAACTTTACCACACAATAATGAATATATCCAACATAGTGCTTATAGTATTCTATAACTGTAGCTAATACAAAGTTATGTAGGTAATGGCGATACGCCGGAAACGATAGCACGTTGATTTAATAACAAAACAGTTTATTATTGATAACATAATAATAATGAAGGTGTATTGTAGTAAGTTATGTAAAGCAGAGTCATGCGACGGTATCCTTTGGAAGAGATAAAATACTATGCTAATTATTTCTACGAGAAATGAGCACAATTTCCACTTTGTTGCATTGTTAAGTATACACAATACGTTTTTGTGCTTTATAAGCTTAGATTACTGGCTATACTAGTGACTGCACCCCATTGATTACTAGATAGATATTGTTGCTTCGCCCTAAAAGCCTCTACATACAACTTAAACTCAAAAATATCTTTATTCGATTAGACTTTTTACAAAGTACTTTCAAATCGTCAGAATGACATCTCACGCCAGGTTCGGAATGTTGCTTTTACTGAGAAGAACCTGGCAAGAAACTTAACCTACTAATTTGGTTATTGGCCAACTATTCCCCAGGTTATATTATGCTCAACATGTATTACATAGGGGTAGGCAGAGACTCTGTTCGGTCATTGAACATTGCACTTTTAGAGTCAAACTTTACTATTTTTATACGTTTGCCTTGAATTTTGGCTTTTCATGGTTCTTAAAGAACTTTTACGCATGAATAATTTAGCTATGTTATGGAAGTAAAAAACTGATACGTTGATCATAGATGTAAAATGTCTCGCTCTTTGACATGTGAACATAGCCGGAGGCAGTTACCGCTTTATGTTACCAACATTATGCTCCGGTGAACATCAAAGTCTGTAGATTAGCTTACCGATCCAAATTATTCACCCAATCTTTGTGTAGTGTTCCGATTAAGTAGATATTCTAGCTACATCTTTGAGCAGCTGTTCTAGATCTAGATATATTAAGTAACTGGTCGATTCAATTAACGTATTGAAGATGGCATAACAGGATCTCCTCCACAATACAGCAGAACTGGGGACTTTACCTCCACAATACAGCAGAACACAGCCAAAAACCGAATGCTAGCTACCTTGTAGTAATCTTCCCTCAAAAAGGGGGTTCGCGGAAAAGCATCAGTCCCCCAAAAGAGCGAGTTGGAGAAACAGCACGGGGCTTAGCCGTTGTGAGGCATAACCCATTCGCAGCTCCCACAACGGGTGTGGTATCCGAAATGAATTTCTATTACCGAAAATAAAATAAATATATTGTAGTGAAGGGCAAATTAGTCTCAAGTATGTCAGTATTATTATATATTAGTAGTAAGTAGTTCCTGCACAGTGAATCATGAGCAAAGAGCTCGACTGTTGCTCCGTGAGTGATAAAATTATGAACTAAATGTGAGACCTAGATAATATTATGTATCCTGCATACATCTACGACGTGTTCCATTTAAGGTAGTGACTAGTTTTACCCATCTAAATTATTAGTGTATTTACTGAATTGAATATACCTTGGGCATTTATTTCAAAATTTTCCGAACAATCAGTATCTAGTTTCTAATTAATAGTTTGCAAAAATACGTCCATTAAGAAATTTATCCAGGTTTGAAAGGGGGGGGAGGGGGTATTTATAAAACAGGAATATATTTTTGTTTGTACTCATCTTATACTACTTCGGATGGACGTCCATAAATCTGAAAGTAAAATTTGTTTCAATATATCTTCACTGTTTCATTTTATGGGAGTAATATAAGGGAACTCATGGTTTGTTACTCAAGAATGTGAAAGGAAGACTTTCACACACATACATACAATGAAATCCAAGCACACATACACAGTCATCACTAATCAGTACAGTGATGTAGATAACGCATTACCACGCATTACCACGCATTACCACGCATTACTCGATGCAACGAAACCACTTGAGCAAACACGCGGGCCGAGTGTTTTAATAACCAAAATGTTCACTACATAGGCGTATTGACATAATGCGGTAACACACTTCCTCCTTTTGAAGTGCCGACTTCGCACCATGATCTAAATCCATATTATGAAGTGTGAACAGTGAATGAGCTCTGTCATTATGAATAGCCATTCTTTGAGATGTCGACTGTAATCCGATTATGGCTGCAATCCATGCTTTGTGGTGGAGCTTCTTAGAATTAATGAACTCTAGCACTAATGTGTTGTATGGTGCCATAACCGTTATTAGGCTTAAAGCTTATGAAGCAATTACGTGGGTTGACAGAGCAATGGGGTCTTCTAGTGAAGATGTTTGGACTTACTCAATCGGCTGACTCGGCTTATTACTGTCGGTAAACATTCATCTACCAAATACTTGATGAGGAATATTGTGCTTGTCATCTTAAGAACAGTTCTTTCACGTGCAAATGATAAAGGTTGTATCTCCTCTAGGAATTCCCTGTACCGGCTATCACTTCGAAGTCTCAGCCCATTGGAGCGAGCTGAATGGTCAGCCCCTTCGGACAAGGTGAAGCTTTGCCAGGACAAAGGGCAGACAGAGGAAGACTGTCACAACTACATCAAGGTGCTGCTGGCGTACGGGCACAAGTTATTCGCGTGTGGCACGCATGCGTACAGTCCAGCCTGCACGTGGCGAGAGGTGAGAACACTAAAAACGTCTTTAAGTTTTTTAAATTTGATCTCAAGTACCTAGGTATAATGTATTGAAGGTAAAGATTACAGGAGAAGCTAGTCCATAGTGATTTTAATTTGATTAGATTTAAATAGCCCAAAGTTCCCGAGACGCTAATGACCGTAAAAAGTGGAGGCTCATCGCGAGGCTGTTAGCCAATGAAATTCCAGTATCATCAACCACGACCACTCTGCCAAGAGTGACCGATTAAGGAAAGAGAATCAAGACAGTCGAGAGAAAACAAAATCGAGAGAGACTGTTACCAGTTAGTTGTGAGTAATATAGTTAGTAAATGTATTATTTTACAGATCGAGTCAATAAGAACAGTATCAGAATGGGTGTCGGGTGTAGCCCACTGTCCGTACAACCCCCATTCGAACGTGACGTCACTGCTAGCCGGCAACGGTGACTACTATGCCGGCACCCCTATGGATTTCACCAGCTCTGATACGGCAGTATGCAGGTAATTTTTCAAGAAATGACTATACTATAAATATCACCTGTGTTGTGTTCATTAAGGAACAGTTAGAATATAAATGTATTCTGGGGAATTTTTCTGATTGATAACACGTTTGTTTGCATACAAAACACTATCGATTACATTTAGAATGGTAAAGAGTTATGCTGTGTAAATACTATGGTTAGTTATATCAATTCACCATATTTTTTTCTTCCCCTCATGTATTTGAAGAACAATGTTATTTCGAAGCATTTTATAATGTTTATCAAAGCAAGCAATCGAAGCGAGAACAATAATGATTGCTTACAATAATTTTATGCCTACTCCTTACGTTGACCAAGTGATGATTAATTACAGTTTAAAGTTCCATCGCCGCGCTGTCTACAGCGTACATAATATCTTTGCGATAAACCTCATATTTCTCACTGTTGTTGATGTCATGCCTCATGTGTCACATTGTTTGCGTTTCTTAGAATCGTGTTACATTTCCCTGACCCAGCATACATGGCGATAATGCAATGGGCTCTCTAATAATTGATTCTAGGAGGTCTGTTTCTAGAACAACCGTGACAGAGTATGACTGGCTCTGTAAACTTATGAGGTCTCTTTGGCAGATTTCAATTGTTTCTGAGAAGTGAGATATATGAAATTACCGTAGCCAGAGCATACATTTATGAATAGCTTTCTGTGGCGACTTAAACCGCGTGGGTTACGTCTCTGAGATAAAATATTTCTTAGGGTTCTGGCTAATAATGTTTTGCAAAATAGATTTACGTCATAACAGTTAGAAATAAAATACTAGACAGACAGGTAAATGCTAAGGTCAGCCATGAAAGTGGTTTTGCAGTCTCAACAACTATTTTAATATACACAAACTCATTACGACTCAAACATAATATGCATTCAGAAACGGAGTGAACTTTTTAATGAATTTCCACTACATTGTAAGAACAAGTTCGAATCAGTTCACAAATTTCATTGACAGACTAAATAATTTTATATCTCTTTACAGGAGTCGCGGGTCAGCAATTCGTGACGTGGGCACTCTCAGGACTCCCCAGTACGACTTGAATTGGCTGAACGAGCCTCAGTTCGTTGGCAGTTTTGAAGACGACATATTCGTCTACTTCGTCTTCAGAGAAATCGCTGTGGAGTTCATGAACTGTGGGAAGGTGAGCTGAGATATCTTTTTGCAATAATGTTTGAAGATAATCTTCTAAATCACTCGAAGCATTATGATAAGTTGTAATCCTTTATCTTCATCTGGGTAGATGATTATGATTTCCTCTAAAACTTATGTAGAAGATAACAAAGAGGTAACTTCGCTACCACTACGTCCGATTGACCTTCAGTAATAATTTTTTTCAAATTATGAATGAGTGCTAGCTAAGAAGTTCTTAATACGCCCTGGTAAAACGACCAGTTCTACTGACTGTTGGACTAAGGCCTTCCGTACATTTCTACTAAATGTAAGTTTTTTTATGCTTGTAGATCATCTACTCACGCATTGCTAGGGTGTGCAAAAACGATAAAGGCGGACATCTCGTGATGAAGGACAATTGGAGCACGTTCCTAAAGGCTCGTATCAAGTGCTCCGTGCCCGGAGACGTGCCCTTCTACTACGATGAGGTCCAGAGCGTGGAGTATTTGCCTCAGGAGAAAATATTAGTCGCTACCTTCACTACGCCTGTGTGAGTTACTTGATTATTCTAAATGTTGATGGCATTAGATATTAGGGGAGATAAATGCCGGCTATAAAATGTGCAATATTTTGTCAATTGAAAGTAACTTATTACGTGAGTGCAAACTGCAAGTGTATACGGAAATATGAGTTACATGTTTACCATAGACATCGCGCTAGAATTCTCTTAAGACTTTGAATTATGACCAACTGAAAAAGCCAATCGTGTAGTTACTTAAACGTAACGTAAAACTTAAAAACTACACTCCGGAGCCCGTTTCAAACCTGAGAATCAGAAGAAGGAGTCTTTTAAAAATAATGCAAGACCAGTTTGGGGTTCCGTCTGAGCTATTAATTAATAGCTTGTTTTTTTAACAGTAACAGCATCGTCGGCAGTGCGGTGTGCATTTACAACATGTCTGACATCCATGCTGCGTTCGAAGGACCATACAAAGTGCAAGACTCCCCTACGTCTACCTGGGAACAACGGTCCCCTTCGCAGCAGGCGAGAGATCATTTCCGCTGCTTGCCTGATTCAAGGTTGGTTGGATTCATAACTCTTTTAAGTATATTCGAAGGAGAACTAGGACCACATGAGAACCAATTAAAAAAAATATATTCGGGTATTGTCAAGTTGTAAGTAGCTTCTGAAAGTTTTTTCTCCTCTTACAGATCTCCCCAAGCAATAGAATACCACCGCTACCACCTCATGTATGAATCCATACAGCCTATATCAGGGGAGCCGGTGTTTAAGGTGACGTCTGAGCGGTTCACCCACGTGACTGTCGACATCACAAGTACCAAGCAAGTTGAGAAACAGCTGGTAGTGTTCGTAGCTACTCAAGACAGTGACGTGTTAAAGTTGGCAATATTGCCCAGGATTGATGGAGCGTGTCTAGTAGAGAGGTGGAGGTTGAAAGACAAGGAAGGAGGATTTGACGTGCAGACCATGCAGTTTGTGAAGGAAACTGTGAGTAATGGGTTCTTTACTCTTGTATGACAGTCGGCTCAATAATCTTAGAAACAGAACCTAAAGAGTCTGAAGCGTAACTCTTATTTCCAAATAATGATTCGTTGCTGGAATGCGTGTGCGAAATATAAATTTTGTAGCCATAAGGGTTTGGCCTTCAGTTAATTACTTTTCCTTTTTATATATAGGTAGATTTAATAATCTTTTCTTCCACCAGATGTCAGTGTACATAGGCGGCAGTACAGCAGTGGTACGAGTGAGCAGTGTGAGATGTGGTCGGTACGCTTCTCGCGCTGGATGCGTTGGCGCAACAGATCCGCACTGTGGATGGGATGATCAGAGGGAGCTGTGCGTGAGAGCAGATCCGCGGTTACTGAGACAGGCTTACTTCATGCATTCCACCACCAGCTGTTCGCCTGTCAACGTGCCAGGTTGGTTTAGTTGTTAAGAGTTGTGTTTTTATTCTGAAGTTAGCTTGAAAGGGACGATAATTTTACGGACGGTGGTTTCTTAAATTAATTCGTTATCCTCCAATTAAGTTACAAATATAAAATAATTAGGTTAAACCACTAGAAGTGCCATTCCAATATATTTGATTAAAATTAAATAACACATTCGTAAACTGACATGTCCATAAAAAGTCAAATGATTATGGAAATTGCAATTTCCATAGATTTATGTAAACCGCAGACGGCTATACGGCGCCAGTTGATTTTATTGGATATATTTGATAATGAGATTACGCGTACCACCTACGCTGTGTTTGTTTTGATTAATGGACTCGCTCACATGCCGTGTTATTGTTTCCCTTCGCCCACACATTTGTGGCACACTTTGTAACACTTTCGAAACACAAACAGCCTATTCAATGAGGTTTCAATAGTGAAGATTCACCGGTACTATTTACTTGTATATTTAGCGCATATTTTCTATTGTTATTTCTGTACTAAAAACGAGAATGAAGCCTAAGACGACGATGGACTCACCATCTGTCACGTTGGTCACCAAAAAATCTTCAGTGAAGAGAAGAGTGGCCTATCATCATCGGTTTAATCATAGCGTATTAGGAACTTCTGAACTTCGATGTTTAAAATTAAACGTCAAAGCTAAGAAGTTCTTAATACCCCAGGGATCCTTTAGAAAAGGCGTGGAGGCATAATTCCTAAAATGTATAAAGCTTATAAACGATACTTAACTAGTCGCTTAATACATTTGCGTTTACAGAAACAGCAAAAGATTTACCGATTGGTATAAGGTCCCTTTAAAACAATATGTTTTGTATATGTTGTGTATATAAAATCTGCACTATTGTATTGGGTAAGCCTGGAAAGATAGCTGTAAGTTTGATAAAGACATAAATAAAAAAAATAAAAATATGTTGAAAAATTTTGAAATTTTGAATATTAACTAATGTAAATGTCTTCATCTCTATTGGGATCCTTTTCTGAGAAGCCTTGTAGAAGGGTATTAGGTTACTGCAGCGATTTAAAGGTTTGATTTACGCGTGGTATTGTTATCCTTTGATTTATTTACCTACTTTAGGTATCCTTACTTTATAGCGTATCAGTTTCATCCATTTTTGGCAATTCTGTGTGGTAAATTTTATTACTGCCATAAAATTCCAATATTTATTGCAGTAACTAATCGGAATGTTTCGTAATCTTAAAATATTATTTTACTCTTTATGTAATTTTTACAACGTAAGCTCTAGACATAAGATAATTGGCTAGTTATTTCTTATTTATTTGTATAATTAACTATGTTTTATGTTGATCATTAAAATGAAATAGACATTTTCCTACTCCTGTAAGCGACGAAGATGTGATAACTGTTTTTTTTGCGCTAGTGGATGGCGGTTGGACCTCCTGGTCTGATTGGGAGCCATGTATGCAAGATGGGACCTGGCTGGGGACCTACGGGGACGAGAAGCCTGATATGTGCAGGTGTCGGCACAGGAGGTGCGAGAACCCACGGCCGGCCAATGGAGGACAGGGGTGCAAAGGTATAACTACTCGTACTACTATATTGCTAAACACAAAGGTATAACAAGTTTTTAGTGTAATTAAGGACGGAAAGCACCGATGCAGAAGCACAAGTAGCAATATTAAGGCTGATCTGAATGGAAAACTGATGTCGATAGTGATATACTTATTTAATGATACTTCAATTCAAACTGGTACAATTACATCTTCGACGAAAAATATATAGGAAAAATACTCTTCTCCTAGCTTTTTTGGGGCAATGGTAGGAAAAAACATTTATCAGCGTTCTCTAATTCTGCAGTCAAAATAGCGACTTCAATTTATACTCTTTCTTACAGGATCTAGTATATCAGTGACCAACTGCACAGTCCACGGAGGCTGGTCGAACTGGTCAGGGTGGTCAGAATGTTCAGCCACATGTGGGATAGCAGTCAAATCTCGTCGTCGCTCGTGCTCTTCACCTGAACCGAAGTTCGGAGGCCGCGTGTGCGTCGGTCTTGATACCCATGATATATTCTGTGCCAACTTGCCCCCGTGTCCAGGTAAGATTTAACTTTATTACATAGCGTATAGAAACACTATTACAAATTCACCTCTGCAGATGGTATGAGTTTTACCTACCAGAATAGGTACGAGTATATTGCTCAAAAAACAGCTGTGCTATCAAACTTGCCACTTTTATCCATACAAATTCCCAGCTAATCATGGATATACAGGTACAAATTTTACTGACCTTTAAGTGTAAGACAGTGATTATTTTTAGGAGAAATGTCGGCTACTAGGTTAATTTATTCTACCCTACTTACCTACATAACATCGTTCCCCGTGTGATGTTATGGCATCTTTCTGTTCTGCCCGTATCCCATGTTATTTGGGGATTTTCTGTATGTTTCCCTTTCATTTCTCATCAACCATCATATCTGCATTCACTGCCTTTCTAACCATATTATTTTCAATCACATAATCCTTTGTAATATCCACTGATTATCCACATTCATAAAACAAAAATTCTTTACAACATTGTCTTCGTCCCTCCTCATACCCTGTCTATTAACTAATTGACTATGTGACGTGTAGTAAAAATTACTCCTCTTTTCCCCCAGACCCAGCCCTCGCCCCAGTAGACGGTGGATGGTCAGCGTGGGGTCCATGGTCGCCGTGCGCCAGTGTGGGCGGGCCGGGGTGCGGGGCGGGCGGTGGTTGGAAGGAGCGTCGGAGGACATGCACCAACCCTGTGCCGAAGTACGGCGGCGGGGACTGCGAGGGCTCCAAGGTGGATAGACAAGTCTGCGATATGAAGCCTTGTGAGGTCAGGAAGGCCACTGCTTGGACACCCTGGGTGCAGATACCTGGTGAGTTAAACATTTAGTCTCGTTTTCAACTATTGCAAAGTTGAAACTGAAAATGTAACTGAGGAGCACGAGAAAGCTGTTAGACCGGTTTTAATGAAACGCTGTGTTGACATTAATAATCTATCTTACGACGTTATAACCATAAAACCGATTGAGCGTAAATCCCAAAAACATAATTTAGTCTGCTATGATACCTAAAACTCTGATAAGAGTTTTTGTGTTACCATATTCAGAAGTTGCTCAGCAGAAGCTAGTCAATTTATATCTGGGTTAAAATTAAGCTAAATAACGATGTATTACGTGTGCACTATGTAGGTAATAACATACATTTGGTTTTCAGGTAACCTCTCAGATGGAACATACACGGAGAAAAGATTCAAATTTACGTGTAAAGCTCCGTCACCGGAACAATTAAAGGTAACTCTATACAACAAGCCTTTTTAGACGACATCAAGGAAGAGAAGGATCTATATCTATATATTTTTTTGCATTACCTACTGCAGAACATGAGAAAGAACAGTGTGAAATTGGGTTTTTCCATCTGTCATTTCCCAGTAGCAGCCCAAACGTAACCGACGAAATATGGATGTACTGTAATAAACCTCTACCTACCCCTTCGGGTACATCGAGTAACACTGCGTATCCATCAGTGACGTGTAAGGCAGCTAGGCGGTGTGTGAGAAAAAATCCTCAAAAAAGACCACTTCTTTCAGTTCACTAATATCGAGCCTTCTTTTGTTATTGGTAACTTGTTGTTCCAGTTGTCAATATCTCGTGAGGAGGAGCGCTACTGCACTAGTTCAGGGGAGTGCAGCAGTAGTCCCGTAGAGGAGGGTTGGGAGGCATGGGGTCCTTGGGGGGCGTGCTCGGCCCCGTGTGGTGGAGGCCAGCAGGCGCGCGCTCGCCGCTGTCGGCGTCCGCCCTGTCGAGGCAACGGTGACATGCTGAGAGCTTGTAACACGCATGCTTGTGCAGGTATACTATTCACGTATTTCTATCCATAAGGACATTTTTGCTGTTAGTTCCTGATAGGTAAGGCGAAAATGTTCCCAAAAGAAGACTAGGTATAAGGTCTCAATCTAGAGAATAACGATAAGGGATGGCTCACGGTAGAGAGTCGGGCCCGTGCCGAGAGTTGGCCTTTGCACGGTCAACTAATATATACAGATAAATAAAATAAAAAGTATGTTAGTAGTAGGTACTGTACTTACATATAAAGAAGATTTTCTTGAATGTTACTCTGTCTGTCCGCCTGTCGTTGCCGTTTCAGAAAGTAGCCGGAATAAACAAACACGTAAACAGTTTTTTTGTAAGCACCGTATATACTTTCAAGTTCATTGATTGAAAGACGGCGAATTTCGAATTACAGACACTTTTTACAGACGCCTGTACGTACTCGTATACAAGCTGTATGTTTTCAACTAAAGTAAATCTTGCTTTTCTAGGTGAATGGTCTTGTTGGAGCGAGTGGAGTGAGTGTAGCGGTACGTGCGCGGGAGCGCCCACGGCGGCGGGTCACAGGACGCGTACGCGCATGTGTCTCTCGCCTGAAGGGTGTACTGACGCCGGCGCAGCCTTGGAGCGGAGACTCTGTCTGAATAACTGTGCTGGTGCGTTGGTTTTGAAACTTAGTGAAATCCTTTAAAAGGTTAATAAAGTAAAAAAAACCCCATCTAGCGAAAATCTATACGACTTAAGATTATAAACAGGTAATGGTTGTAGGGGGTAATCTTTGCTTCTACTAAATCGATTTTGAAAATTATTTGACCAATAGAACGCCATGTTTCTTGCGAGTGTTATAAGGCTATGATTTTTTTTTGTAATAATTAAAATTTATGTGGTGTATCCACGTGGTGCGGTTCAGCTAGAAATCTCAATCAAATAGAATCAAGAGCTTCAATCAATTTGTACCTCAGTTATACAAAAAAATCTTGTCTTAAATTTTATTATTGGTAACAAACAGCATACGTATGTATTGTGAATAATAAATATGTTGAATAGATTCAGACGCGGGTTGGGGCGAGTGGGGAGAGTGGGGTGAGTGCGACAACGGTGAGCGAGTGCGGCGCAGGAGTTGCCAGGCGGGAGCATGTCTCGGCGCGCAAATGCAGGTGGCGAGATGCGCTACTGACCCCGCCGATGTCGATAATGGTGATTTGGTTTGAAAGATTATTTTAGTTAATTTATTGACACCCCAATGAACTCTCGAGTCATGGGTATCAGATTTATTAAATTGCGAGTTTTTGAAAACTAGTATTGAAATTAACGTAATCTATACACATGGATGCAATTGAATTATCTGTTTGTAATTCCAAATTAAGAAATTTGCACCAAAAGCAACATATGTACGATGTAACATAAAAAAAAATCTCAGTCCGTCTATCTGTATGTTTCGGATAGTCTAGATAGATAGTAGTAGCAGATAGCTGATGTTATAAGGAGTCATGTATCACCAAGAAACTTAGTTTTTATTCACATGCATGCATGTTTTTATGCACAGTCAAGTGTTATAATAATAACCAATTTTAATGTGTTAAGAAAAGTGTTACCCAACGCTTGTCTTGTTATTCCTTTACATACATACACACATGGCATCTATATCTATACAGATACTAAATCTGAAAGTATACACGCTACTGACACTAAGCACCAAGTTTTGAAATTTTCTCTGTCTGTCTGTTTGTTCCGGGTAATCTCTGAAACGGCTGGACTGATTTTAACGGGACTTTCACTAGCAGGTAGCTCATGTTTCAAGGAGAAACTTAAACTTTTATTAAATAAAAAAAATTGGTTTCCGCGTCAATAAGGATGAAACTAAATCTACGCGGGTGAAACCGCGGGGCACAGCTAGTTTAAAATATAAACAGAAATGTAAAGTTGGTTTATTTTTTTACAGAACTCTACGCAATGCCAGCATACAGCCAGAACGTAGAGATGGCGTCCTTCGTAACGATGACCAACAACGAGACACTCAGTTTGGGAAGCATTATCGGCTGCGTGGTAGCTGCATTCGCTATGGGTAAGCCTTCTTATTACTGAAAGAACCTCTTTCACCTACTGTTTTATAAACAGATAAATTAAACTAAAGTATCTGTTTGTAATTCCAAATTAACCTTTTTTTTCTTAATGCATAATATGAATAATATGAAAGTACTACGGTATTCTCAAAAAAAAAATATCTGTCTGTCTGTTTTTTCCGGCTAATCTCCGACACGGCTGGACCAATTTTTAAGGTGACTTGATCAGGCGGATAGTTAATTTCACAATTTAACTTATATCAAAAGTACTTTTGTTAAAAAAAAACATTTGAATCCCACGGTCAGCAGTGAAATTAGCTCTACGTGGGTAAAACCACGGGGCACAGCTAGTTGATACATACATTATACCTACTGTATTATCGGGTACAAGGCCATCGTACGAGATATCGTGTTATCGTAAACCGTTTGTAAACGCTCGGATTGATGCCAAGGTTGAAGTAGCGTAGTTTCAATCGCTGCCCATAGATGGCGTTAGTGGTGCGTAGACTCAAGACAAAACGTACTTTTTATTTAATTTCTTCTAATACAAGAGTTTTCTTTAAGCGTTAATGACTTTGATTGATAGATATTCATATTAGCTATCGTTGCATCAGTATATTTACTATAATTAATGTAGTTTTGATAGAAAATTCACGTGAAAACCTACATCGCGCATGTGGTGTTTTCTTGGAACTTTGTATATATACCGACGCTTCGATATTTCTTATGTGTCTATTGAAAGGAGAGACGGTTAGCACTCCCCTTGACAAGGATGGAACACACAAAATGGTTAAGGCACAACTTGACCACGTTTTTTTTGTCATTTGGTTTTACGATGAAAAATAATGTTTTCATAGGTTTGAATTTTATTAAACTTATTGTTTATTTAATTTATTGAAATTAGAACATTTGAGTATTTAGTTATTGCTTACTTTTAACAAAGTAATTTTAACATTGTGTGCAATTTACTATTAAATATTTTTTTTACCGAAATTAGATAATTTAATTAAATTTGTTAAATTACTTATTTATTATGTCACATGGTCTTCTATCTACATAACATCGGCGATAACAATAAAATTGTTTTTGTTATTATTTTATTTTTAATATTGAATTAAAAAATGAAGGATATAGATTTACTTATGGTTAAAGCTACATATTTTGGGCCAGAGCATTTATGAGTGCAGTTAAATTATACCAATGTTTTGTTATCAGGTTGCCTGACATGCTTAGCTGGTGTGATAGTATGCCAGCGGCGTGGAGTGACTCCTTGGCGAAGGCAGCAGCGGATGCCCTCCAGCCCCCACTACATCACTGCCAAACAGAACAGCTATGTCACCGTGCCTTTGAAAGAAGTGGTGCGTATTATATTATGCTTACTATTGACTCGTCTCACTTCTGATTACGATTGTTTTTTTATTTTTATACCACTAAGGTGGCAAACAAGTATGCGGCACATCTGATGGTAAGTGGCTGCCACAGCTTATGGTCGCTTGCAATACCAGAGTGCCTAGTGCGAGTTTTTCACTGCCGCCGTCACAAGTCACCGCGTCAAAGTTGACGCAGATTTGTATGGGATCGAAGAAGCGCCTCTGTCGGCCTAAACATGACACTATTGTGAGCCCATACAAATCTGCGTTTACTTTGACGCGGTGACTTGTGACGTCGATTTAAAGAAAACTAGCACTAGGCCCTCTGAGGCATCACGATATAATAAATGCACATAATAATTATTACCATGTGTATTTTATATGTCGTCAAAAAAAAAATTCAATTACAGGGTCATTGCTTTTTTTTTTAATTGTATTTGTCAAGAGCCGTGGTGCTCGACTGCTGTAGCAATGCAAGCGATGATAATTCACATGCGGGCTTTAAAGTGAAGGAAAACATCGTGAGGAAGCTTACATATGTGTGAGAATTATTCGAAAAGGTATGTTTGGAGCCTGAGACGGCGATAGGCTCGCCTTCTGTCTTGTTCGTACAAATTATCTTCGGTAAAAGTTCGTATTGTCTCTGCACTTTCGTGCACTTTTACACCCTTAATAGAAGTCCATTTGAAAATATACAAGTCTATCTATAGGTAACGATAAGGTAAAAGCTAAGTTCAGTGGAGCTCTATTATATGTGCTGTAAAAGATCTCAAATTAAGGACTTAAGTAACAAATATGACTTATTATTATTTACTATTAATCTTATTATTTCACCCCCAGCCCCGCAAAGCCAAACGGCAGCCATCGTTCTCCGGCATCGGGGGAGGCAGTGGCCTCCTACTATCCAAAAGTAACAACATATCAAACGCTAACAACCAGAACAACACTATGACTACCCCGAAACTGTACCCCAAGGCTATAGCCAATGAGTACGACTCTATGGGCACCCTGAGAAGACACTCCAACCAACCTCATAATAAGAACAACTTGGACATTGAAGAGGAAAAATTCTATTGAGCTGTTTTGGACTTTAAACGTGTGTTTACAAGAGTGGAGAATTAGAGATCTTATCATTCAGGACAGACAACCTAGAAATTGAATCTCATAGGTTGGTTAACTGGTGCTTCTAAGAGATCGTTCAACTAAAACGTATGAGAGCGATATTGCTCTTTATATCAAAGAAGACAAGATATATAATTGTGTTCCTGACTCTTGCTTAATTACCAACCCAGTGCAGTTAATTCAAGATTTAATATAGTAAGTTTTCTGACTCGTAGGTAGTTTCCTACCTACTTGTTCTCATCTTTGAGATTCATTATCTAGTTGATTTTAATCTTATTCCTATATGAGCATTTTGATAAATATATACTAAAGAGGTACCTAGATGGTTATATATGTACAAATATTATATATCTACATGTGAATATGAAGATGCAATGAACATTTTGTGTTGCAAGAAAAAGTGCGTGAATTGAAGTGGACTAGTGCAAGAATACGAGTTTTGAACATTATTCAGTTTTGTGACTATTATGTGATTGAGTTAGCGTTGGGGGAAAACAGTGCCATTCATACTTAATTATTATAAGTGATGTATGTAATTAAATATTTGCAAATTATTTTTAGCAAAATATTTTAAGAGAATCGTATTTTTAAATAATATTTTATTGAACAAAGCCCAGTATGTGCCATGTAATAGTGTAAATAGATAATTGTAGTTTTAAAAGATATCAATTTATCGATATGTATTATATTATAATGATTATTAATGATTCAAATATGTTTATCAAGTTACTTTTATATAGTACAAAATAGCAGTGCCTATGCAAATATTATGTGTTCGGAAGAGGATTTTGTTTCCAACAAGAGGGTTTTCAAGTTAATATGCAAAATCTTGATCGGTGCTTCAGATTTGTTCTAACTTTGTGTGATACGGTCGAGCTGCAGGCAGGTAGAATTAATATAAATATATAAAGACAAATATTATTGAATTTAAAAAATATATATTTTATTATTCTGAAGGATATATATATATGATTGATGTGTTGAAATAATTTCGACATCTTACGCGACTCATGTTGAGTTAAAATATTATAAGTAGGTAGTATGATTGTAAAACAATTTTATGGATAACAACTTATAATTATATAAATACCTGTGATTTGGATTTAAAATAAGATAATTTGGATGAAAATAATATAGTATTTAAAAATAAACCTACTTTCTTATGTGAAATATTTTTTATGATTAGAATCTATTTCAGTAAGGCAACAACATTGAGTGCATAAAAATAGTCTGTAGAAGCTTTAAAAGGGCAACTAAAAATATATCTCATTTTATGCTTCTAGTATGTGGTTTAAAATCCAAATGACAGGTATTTATATAAAATCTAGTTGCGTTATTTTGTACTTTTATATTTTACCGTATTGACTTTAACAAATTAATTATTTTATTAAATTACCATTCCGTTGTATGCTAACGTAAGATGTGAGGACGTATATTTGAGTTACTTGTAAGTAAGAACTAATGTGCTTCCAAATTATGTAGGTTAGCAATTCGGACACAATTTTCAGGTAAAATACTGCATCTTATGCATATGAGGAGTGCAATTAGAACACTTACCTATTTACTTCCATTATTCCTAAGTAAGGATGAACCAGTAGGGACCATTAAACATAGTACTAATCTTCAAACATCGTATCCATCGCCATAGGCGAGTTCATGCCTACACTTTGTGATTTCACAAGAGCCTTAAATGAAGAGGAGTAACATCTAACATGTGAGGTAGAATATACTCCCTGACGAGGCTTTCCCTTGCATAGGATCCTTTTAAGAAAATAGTTATATTTATTAAAAAATTAAGTATATATTTTGTTGTGACTGCCTCGTTGGTCTAGTTGTGACAAGCGCTGTTGCGGAGCACAAGGTTCTGTGTTCTGTTCTGGGGTCGGGCATATTGCTTTGTCCAACTGTAATTTCCCAGTAGGCAATCTGACATGGGACTTAATTATGGGACTTAATATGAAGAAATGCACCTCTGCCTACCTCTTCGGGGAATGCATGTACATAAATATTTTCCAAACGATGGTTGGATTGTGTGATATTTGATGTGGATGGAAAGGTTAAATACAGATATGACGACTGATAGAGAAAAACACATTGCGCCGAGCACAAATAGCACGGGATAAGGGATGCTGTTTTTCGCTCATCATATTTTTTACCCGTCAAATATTTGTACTTATTTGGGAAAGTAAATTTAAACGTAAATAATGATTTGTTTTTTTTTATGAAGTAAAAAGAGAGGTTTACTGGTTCATCCAAAAACACCGTATTAATTAAGAGGCTTATAATTAAAACTCACCGATATTGAGATACAAAAATTTATTTTGGAAATATTGTTATGTACCTACTTGTTATTTTGAAATGAATTATTTCAATCGCTTGTTGACCTTGTACATTGTATAGTATATGAAGTAACAATAAAGACTGGAGTATATTTAAAGTATGTTTTCTTTTCCTTACTGAAGGCCAACTACGATCGTTCGAGCGGCGCGTATTAAGAACTTAGCCTTGACGTTTATTTATTTAACGGTAGGTACAAAAATTAAACGTCAAAGCTTGGATGTTCTTAATACGCTCGATTTAGAGGTCTGTAGGTCTAAAAAGGCCACTTTGGGAGAATCATAATATGATTCATCACCGAAATGACAAAATGGTCACTTAAGTGCAATTCATATTTATGGTTCACGAATGAATACAATAATTGTAGATGTTAGTCCCTATGTAACTTTTTATGGTTCTGCTATTTGACATAAAACCAATTCATATTTTGTTGACCATTTTAGGAATCTTCATAGGAAAGTGTCAAACAGGTGAATTGCGAAATATGAATCATTCCTGAATCATATTCGGATCACATTATGATTCTCCCAAAGTGGCCGTTTCAGACCTAATGGTCTTTCGTCACGTCTTTGGGGCAAACAATTGTTTTAATTTTTTTTATTGCTTTACTTATAAAAATATTTTTTTGAGATATTTACTGTGCTGGCCGCGTGGCTGTAGCCCCGGTTGCCCTCCTCTGATATGTAATTATTTATCTAAAATAATTTATTTCGTCGAATTTCGTGTTATTTACACATATTCGCATTTATACTGACCAAATGACCAGTTGATTTGCTGTTCAATAGCTAAACCCTTAAGTAAATTAAATGTTGGTCCTAGCACCGTATTATATAAACACTCCTTAGATCACGAGTGGCGTACGTTCGTTAGCGTGGCGGTGACGTGACGCGACGATGACGTGCGGGGAGAGAATTACACATTCCTCACTTGGAGTTTTGGATAAATATAAAGTTAACGGAAAGACGACTGCCAACATTGCTCGAGAATTTATCACATATAGCAAACTGACTGCAGAAGCCGCTTCGCTCTCCATCAGGCCATCAGGTGGAAAGCACGCGTTCGCCTCAGGCCAATATCATTTCCTTAATAGTGAGAGGTCGTGCATCCGCGTCCGTTATCGCCAATATATTAGGAGCTGACCTTCTGTACGTATTTATTTAGTGGTTTTGAGCAAATTCCTCGAATGTCATGTTCCAAACATACGGGTACTTACTTATATTGGAATGCTGGATTTGATCGTGAGTTTGGTATCGACTGTTTTACAGTAAAACTCCATGTAATTCCATTTGTATTTCAGCTGTTTTTCCCTGAGCTAATATTTTTTTTAATAGACATGACTGAACTCAGTTTCATACAATTCTGTTTTTATTAGACATAAATCAAGGTTAAAGTAAATGGACGCTTGTAAAACATTGTTTTGTGCCTGATTGGTTTGCCTTTTATGGTGACATGACACTTGACAAATATAATAATTATCCATTTATGGCATTGGAAAGGCAACCCTTAACGATGTTTCACACTTTCTCTGTTTCTCTAAATTATATAACATTTTTACATATTGTAGGTAATATCATCATCATCTCCCTGGCCTTATCTCATACATTGTTGGGGTCGGCACTTGATTCAACCCGATGTGGCTGATCACCTGATTTTTATACGAAGCGACTGCCATCTGACCTTCGCAACCCCGTTTAGGAGGAAAATCTGTGATTTGGGTTAAACCAGTTGTCAGATTATTTTTAGGCCTCCGACTGACTTGTAACGATTTTCAAAGATGTTAAATTGGCAGACGGGACCGACAGCTTAACGTGCTCTCCGAGGCACGGAGGGAACTCGGGCGGTCACCCATCCAACTACTGGCTAGGCGTATGGTTGCTTAACTTCGATGATCGAATGATATGCGCAATAGCAACTGTGCCACGAGCTCCTCATATTGTAGGTAATATATAAGAGTTTTTGTGTTATTTAATAACTGTGAAATGATATACATATCTACTACCATACCTCTAGCTTACTATAACCAGCAGTTAGAGTATTTCATCATACAATAATGTCCCTCGTGAGAATTACATAGTAATTAACAGATCAGTCCCTAAGGCTATAAAGAGCTAAGTGACAGATACATAAGTAAGCAGATCATATACAAACATCCATCCTTTACAATATGTCGAACTAATAGTTACAATGAGAGTTGATGGTGTCATAACATAGTTGTCACAGCCAATAAGGACTAACTACTACGCCGTAGCCGTGGTATCAAATTCACCGTAATAACCAGATTGCTACGCCGGTCACGTAGCGCTATGGCAAGATCCGTAGCAACCGCTACGCCGTCGCACACTAACTGAATTGTACTTAATAAGCACGCTACATGGATATTATACTCGTATATTGTTTATTTATATATATCACACATGGACATTTATGTCAATCATGTACGTTGAAAGTTGAGTTAGTGTGTTTTGGTCACACGTCAGAGAATTTTGTATTTTTACTTACTGAGTTTAAGAGTAATTACTTTTTGAGTTTTTTGTCTTTCTTCTCAAATCAAATCAAATCAAATCAAAAAGTTTTATTCAACATAAGGGACACTTGGAACACTTATTGAACGTCATTTTTCTTACGCTAACTTAAGTTAATTTACTACCGTTTCCAAAAGTAAGCCTGTCAGGAGAAGAAACGGCGAAACAAACTCCCCGGTTTTTTTTTTTACATGTGTCCCTTCTATACACATAGGGTTGTTTAAGTACATTTCAATGGAAGAGTGAGCAACTCATTGCCATGTTTGGCTATCATCAATATACTCAGTTACACTATAATATGCTTTTTCACAAAGTTTCTGTTTGATGCTTGCCTTAAAACTTAAAAATGGTAGTTCACACATTTTTAATGGTAGTTTATTGAAAAGGCGTATACTTTGCCCCACAAAAGAGTTACTAGTTTTGTGCAGTCTAGTCACAGGGACACGGAGTTTATCCCTCTTGCGTGTATTTATATTGTGCATATCACTATTTTTCTTAAAACTATCTATATTCTTTCTTACATATATCAAATTTTCAAATATGTATTGACATGCCACAGTCATTATCCCTATTTCTTTAAACTTCTCTCTGAGAGAATCTCTAGATTTGAGTTTATAGATTGCACGAACAGCCCGTTTCTGCGGCACAAAGATAGAACTGATGTCCGTAGCATTTCCCCATAAAAGGATGCCATAAGACATAACACTATGGAAATAACTAAAATAGACCAACCGAGCTGTGTTTATATCAGTTAGGTGTCTAATTTTCCTTACTGCGAATGCTGCAGAACTGAGTCTTTTCGACAATCCAGCTATATGGGGCCCCCATTGCAATTTATGATCCAATGTAACTCCAAGGAAAACTGTTGTTTCAACAAGGTCCAACACTTCGTCGTTGATAAGTACATTGGTTTGCACTTGTTTCACATTTGGCATAGTGAACTTGACACATTTCGTTTTTTTACTATTGAGTACTAAGTTATTAGCGCTGAACCAATGTACTACATCAGAGAGAGCATTATTCACATCGTCAAAGTTAGCTTTTTGCCGGTCTATCTTAAAAATCAGAGAAGTATCATCAGCAAATAATACAATATCGTGTTTATTGCTTACCATGTAAGGTAAATCATTAATATAAGTTAAAAAGAGAAACGGACCAAGAATTGAACCCTGTGGAACACCCATCTCTACTGGGCACCCCGGAGATGTTACGCCATGTATATCGACTTTTTGTATTCTATTACTTAGATATGAAGATATAAGTTTTAGAGCCAGGTCTCTTACACCGTAGTGATCTAACTTCCTGATCAACGTTTCATGGTGCACACAATCAAAGGCTTTAGATAGATCACAGAATACACCTAGAGCATCCTGTGAAGCTTCCCAAGCTTCAAGAATTTTTCTAATGAGCTCGACACCTGCATCGGTAGTCGAGCGACCCTTTGTGAAACCGTATTGTTTAGTGTGCATCAAATTATGTTCATTAAAAAAGGCTAAAAGTTGATTAAGTATTAGTTTTTCAAAAATTTTACTGAAAATTGGCAGAATTGATATAGGTCTAAAGTTCGTAGGGTCGTTAATACTACCAGCTTTTAATAAAGGAATAATTTTACTATACTTCATTTGATCAGGAAATTCACCACTTTCAATACAAACATTAAATAATAAAGCTAGATCAGTAGCAACAATATCAATAATACTATTGAGTACTTTAACAGAAAGTCCCCATAAATCAGCTGACTTCTTCATATCTAGCGTTTCAAAAGTTTTGACAATGTCTCTGGGGGTAACAGTTTTAAACTTAAATGCAACGTTACATTTATCCACATGCATTTTTAAAATGGCTTCTGCTGCTGCAGGAGACGAATTTAAGACTTTTGTTAATGAAACTGGTATATCAGCAAAGAATGTCTCAAAAGTAGTTGCCACATCAATATCAGTCTTAATTATATGATCATTAATTTTTAGAGTTATTGAGTCATTCTTAAGAGAAGTTTTTCCAGTTTCAGAATTAATAATGTCCCAAGTTGTTTTAGTTACATTGGAGGACTTCAAAATTTTATTTCTCACAGCAATAGACTTGGCGTCTGAACAAACCTTTTTAAATAATTTTGAGTAATTTTTAACATAATTTGTAAATTCCAAATTAAAATTAATAGATTTTTCTTGATAAAGTTCATACAGCCTTCGTCTACTTATGTGAATGCCTGGGGTAGCCCACTCACTAAACGACAAACGCTTTCCCAATAGAACCGTCTTCGGGGTAAATATGCGCTTATGTTCTGCGTGTACAATTTGAAAAAAAGAATTGTACATTGCATTACACGCAAGGTGGTTATTTATTAAAGGAAACTTACTTTGGACATTACCTCGAAAACGGCTCAAGCGATTTGCATTTATGGGAATATAAGTAACTCTTTTCTTGGGAGCTTTCACATTTTTCTTACTGAAAGTTATTAATTGGCCACAGTGGTCAGAGTCTAATTTACTTATGATTTCATTACTAGTGGGCCGAAAGTTTGTGAACACGTTATCAATGCAAGTTGCTGATGAACTTGTTATTCGTGTTGGCTCAGAAAATAAGTAAAATAAATTAGAGGAACTAAAAAGGCATTTTAATCGATTGCTCATGGATGAATTTTTTAAAATATTGACATTAAAGTCTCCACATATGATTATATTTTTACCTGATTTACAAACTTTTACCAAAACTTCATCCATGATTTGTTCAAAATGCTCGAAAGCTCCACTAGGGGGTCGGTATACGCACACAACAATGTATTGCTCTAACTCTATACATGACAACTCAATAGTACTCTCCGCAGAAAGGTGCACAACATCCAGACGTTCTTTATATTTCATGCGTTTTTCTAAAATAATCATGGAGCCTCCTCGTATTGCAACCTTCCTGCTGAAGGCACTAGCAACCTGATGGTTACAGAAGTTGAACATGAACTGCTCGTCCCTAAGCCAATGTTCTGTTAAACATAATACATGAATATCATTACAGTCCATGAACAACTCCAATTCTAATTCTTTATTTAACATTCCTTGGATGTTCTGATGAACAAGTTTAATAAAGGAAGTAGCATTATTATTCATAAAATCGCCAGAGATTGTCTCTGTTGTCTTAGAACTTAATTTAAAGTATTTGGAACATATTCCAAAGAATCATTACATATAATGTCCTTGTTTGCCTGCTCAATAGAAGCAGTCTTGTTAGCCAATGATTTGGCTGTGTTCAAATTAAATACGTGTATACAATAATGTAGCATGCTTGCTACTTGTCGTTTATATCTAAAGGAAAGATAAAATCTTTCACTTGTCACATTAAAATATGAAATAATTGAATTGTTATTTATGTCAATAAATGTAAAAAAATTATTATAATTGGTTATTGTTTGCATGCAACAATTCAAATTATATCTAATATTATTTTCCCTCTGTGACAATCCTCTGCTGTAGGGAAATGCAAATAATATTATGTTTTTCGCACTAAGGCAACTCAGCGAATCCATTAATTTAATTAATTCATTTTTATTCATATTTCCCCTTCTCCCACATAAGATAGCTAAGGTTGAGCTGGTGCTGCACTGGTCGCTCAGGATGTTTGCCACAAGATGTTTAAAATCTGCACCAGGTATACAGTGGTTAGTACCATGACCAACACTGTGCGATAAGTGCAACCCCATATTTTGTCCCAACTCATCACTATACAATGTCAAGATATTATTATGTTGAAAACAGTTATGGGAAGTACTGCTTGTGAAATGCTTGGTGGAGCTGTCATTCAGTACAGACTGACAAACAGGTGTATGGACTTGTTGTACATCCGAGTCGCAATCACATTTATTCGATAGTGATATAAAGCGGTCATAATTATATTTGGACATATCAACTACCTCAGTTAGTGCCATAATGTGCTCCTGAATTTCTTTGCGTGAGCACTCATATTTTGAAGTCATTTTATCTAATGATATAGTTAATACTGAGATCTCTGCCTGCAGTCGCTGAATGTCAGCTTCATATTTTAAATAACTATTTTCTAATTGTACCGTTGTAGTTTCCAGTTTATTTAGCAATGTACTATGATTTTTACAATATTTTAACTGTTTTTTATTTTGTTTGAGTAGATTGTTTGTTTTTTGAATATACCTACTTACTTTTATATATCTTTTTAATTTATTTTTAGAAACAATTTTTTGTTTTGGAATTAGTTCTTCGAACAGTGTCTGGGTCTTACAATTTGACAGGTGCTGATTGCATTGCTCTAGTGAAGCTATTGTATTATTGGCTTCTGCCAGTTTGTGTTTCAGTTCAGCGATGTGTCTCAGATTGTTCTCAAACTCATCACCGCACTGGTCAAACCCAGTCACTATCCCCTGGAGCTGATCCCTTTAATAATAATAATAATAATAATAATAATATTTATTCGCAAAAAACATGGTATAAAGGTGGTATGAGGTATAAATAGTACATACATGTTTAGCTAACTTATATTATAGCGTGCGAATGTTTGACTGGCGTCATCACATAAACTCCTGTACACTGTATACATTTTTTTTATACAAGAACTTATATAGCTCTGACTTAAATGTCTCTTGTTTAAGTTCCTTAAGGTAACAAGGTAAATTATTATAAATACGGACACACATGGCCAGACAGCTTTTATTATATTTAGTAGAGTTTGGAATCTCATTTAATACGAGTCTGTGTGGGTCTCGCCGACTTCGAGAATGTATATCATCTGCGGTCTTAAACAACACTTTATGTTTCCACACAAACATGCATATCTCATATAAGTATAGCGACGGTAGCGGTAATAAACCAAGTTCGCGAAATATTGGTTGACAAGATTGCATAGGTGAAAGTCCATATATTGCTCTAATGCACTTTTTTTGTGAGATAAAAGCTCTATTTAAATCTGTGCTGTTACCCCAGACTATAAGCCCATAGCGAAGTACCGATTCTACGTAAGCGCGGTAGCATGTAACAGCTGTTTTTATATCTGTTATATTTTTTATTTGTCTAAGAGCATATACAAATTTATTTATTCTGTTCGACACATTTTCTACCTGGGCTTTCCAGTTTAAGTTTTCGTCAATTGTTACTCCTAGGAATTTTGACTGCGATACTTTTTTTAATTTAGGTATATTTATTTCAAAATTATATTTGTAATTATAAGTTTTATTAAATTGAATATATATTGATTTATCTAGGTTTATTTTTAAATGATTAGCTTCTAACCAATGAATTAGTGTATCTATTGTGTTGTTAATTTCAGTCTCGTGATCATGTATTGAGTTATGTTTTTTATTGGTTGTTACAATAATTGAGATGTCATCGGCAAATAGTATACATTTGTGGTTTGTGATTTCAATGATATCATTAATGTATAGCAGGAACAATATTGGTCCCAGTACGCTTCCCTGTGGTACACCATATTTACTAACTTTGTATTCAGATGAGAAAGATGTTAGATCTCCATATTGGTTTACTTTTGAGATGCTAACGCATTGCTGTCTGTTGCATAGATATGATGAAATCCAACGTAGTGTAGGGCCCCTTATCCCGGAATTTTCTAACTTTTGCAACAATAATTGATGTGAGACCAAGTCAAAAGCTTTTGATAAGTCTAGAAATAGGCCTGTTGTTAAGTGGCTTTTGTTGATACTGGAATGTATTGTTTGCATCAGAGAGAATATGGCTTGTGAGGTCGATTTTCGTTTTTGGAAGCCATACTGTTCGCTTTTAATAATATTAAATTTATTACAAAAGTCAACCAGCCTAATATACATGCACTTCTCGAAAATTTTGGATAGGATGGGTATTAATGTTATTGGTCTATAGTTGTCTATGTCCGATTTATCACCCTTTTTAAATAAGGGTTTTACTACCGAGAATTTTAAAGCTTCTGGGAAAGTTCCAGACATGAATGATTGATTTATTAAATGTGTTAAAATTTTTGTAAATTCATTGGAACAGGCTTTAATAATTTTCGTATTAATTTCGTCGTAGCCTTCTGAGTTAGTATTGCGTAGTTGCATAATTTCCCGCCTAACTTCATGCTCCGATATAGGTTTGAGAAACATGGATTTTACGGAGCAATGTGTACTATAGTTTGTTTTATCATTAGTATGAAGTGTTGTGTTTGGTAAATTAATGTAGTGGTTATTGAAGACTGTGGCTATTTCAGTGGGGTTTGTGAGTACTTGGTTATTATGTTTTGTGTAATGGCATCCATATACTGCACATGTAACTCTGCCAATTCACTTTTTAATTTTCTATTAGTTTCTATTACATTAAGTACTTCCTTCTCATTGTCATCTCTTTCCTGTAGAAGTTGGTCACACAGGTCTTTACTTTTCTTTAATTCCAGCAACGTCAGCTGGAGTTGGTTCTCCTCCTGACGAGCTATTGCCCTTCTAGTCATCATTTTATAGATTTTATAGGTACGCAAGAAAGTTTGTGTACAACTATTTGAGGTTATGTCAGTTTTTAAATTGAAAATAAAGTATGTACTAAGCTTTTGACTATATTAAAGTGGAGTAAACTGATAATCTATACTGATATAAAGCAGAACTCACCTGGAAAACGATGACAACGATTCACAACTTTGAATTAAAACTATTGTACCGGTTACGTACTGTCAAAAAGTTATCACAATATTTAATTACTTTTTGCACAAGATTCACACTATAAACTATTTTAAACTATAGTAATATATTATTCGGAGCTAAATACAACATAAATTAACAATATTACTTTAAAATTACTAAATAAAACTAAACAAATTTAGGGAGTTAATTTAAACACAGCTGATTGCTAGTGTTGCCACAGAGGAGGTAAAAGCAACCTAAAATCCTGTATAATTATGTCATTATGACGATTAGCCCATTACCAAAGTACTTTCACTTTGTTAATAGGCTAATCGAATAAATATATTTTTGAGTTTGAGTTTGTGTTAGAGTCTAGTTTGGAGTGTAATTTAATCGCAGATCAATTTTATTAAGCAAATTATGAACTGGATGTTTCTCGTCTAGTAAGTGTGAACAAAATGAAATTATCGTTCGTTATAATATCGAAACCATTGACATGACTTTCATATTTAAATCTTTACATCACACACTTGGATGTGTGCGTTTTGATACTCGGCAAAACTTACACTACAAACATAAACTAAGATAGTCCTTTGACTAAAAGTAGTTCTAACTCTTTCTGTGACACGGATTTAAAAAGGGATGGACATAATTTTGATTCCAGTTTAATAATGGTCCATACACAGTGAAATAATGTTAAATTTATACGTGTGGGTAACTCATTAATGATCTATGATATATGATGGACATCAGGGAATAGAGATGACCTGATACAATGAAAATCACAAACAATAAAGCAAGTATAATGTTACAAATGAAATGTTACACCGCACATTATCTTGCGACGGTAATATCCCATTGTTGTATTATTGACACTTTGTCAGGGTTGTGTCACGTAATGGGAAGCCGGACTTAGTACATGCAATATTTGACCAGATCGTATATATTATAGTTGTGCCCCGCGGTTTCATCCGCGTAGGCTTAATTTCATGTTTTTCAAAATCCTAAAAGTAACCAAAGTTAGTAGTTAGTAGCTAACTGCCAGCGTAAGTGCTGTTAAAATCGGTCCAGCCGTTTCAATGATTAGCCGGAACAAACAGACAGACAGACAGAACATGGTTTTTTATGTGACTACCGTATACACTTTAATATTATGCATTTGGTGAAAAACTGTTAATTTTAAATTACAAACAGCCAGTTCAATTTCATTTATCTGTATCGATGTATAGATGTTTTCATAGCGGACTATGTGTACTGTGGGGAGAGCGAGTGATCATGCTCATCCCCAGCAAAGGGAAGATCTTCCAGCCAGGCGCGTGTCATGCCTGGGGAACTGCGAGTCCAACAGTTCTATTTGGAAACTTGTATACATACTACAACGCCCTTGAAAACTCTTATTGCGCGATTTAGGTTCTCGTGTATTTGTACTCGAACTTCGTATTTGTTAGCGAGTAGCGCCATCTATGTAGCCAGCAGAGAAACGCTGCTACCTATCATCATGTTATGCATATTCATCGATAAATGTATCGATAATATTATTATTTCAAAGTTTCAAGGTTCACTTTTGACTCATTGTTTGCCTGCAATTTCACCGTTGAAAAGCCACTTGACGCCAGTATGTAGATATTGACTGAAACGACAGTCAAAATCCAATTACTATCCGGCAAATCTGGGCTTTTGGCAGCCCTAGCAAGGTCAATAACCTGCTGGTTCTTTTGTAAGGTTCAACAAAAGTAAAATTACTATAGAATTAGAGGCTTTGGGCCTAAAGTGAACATAAATCTTATTTTCCTTCCTTCTTTTATATTGCACCGCCTAGCTCGGCACTCGGGAATTTCACGCTGACGGTAGTGAATTGCTGAGCACATACCATAACTCTGGTAACATGATTTAATGTGTTGATATATTTCAAACACGCTAGTTTTAAGCAGCAGGTTTATTCGGTACTAGCTGTGCCCCGCGGTTTCACCCGCGTAGATTTAGTTTCATCCTTATTGTCGCGGAACCCTAATATTTAAAAAAAAATTAAAAGTAGCCTAAGTTACTCCTTGAAACATCAGCTACCTACCATTGAAAGTCCCGTTGAAATCCATCCAGCCGTTTCAGAGATTACCCGGAACAAACAGACAGACAGACAGACAGACAGACAGCCAGAGAAAAAATTTAAAACTTGGTTTTTTAGTGTCAGTAGCGTGTATACTTTCATATGCATTTAGTGAAAAACTGTAATATTGGAATTACAAACAGACACTTCAATTTTATTTATCTGTATAGATAAGTTATTTGGCGCCAGTTGTTTAGTAATTTCTGTATCTAATTTCTAAATGAGCGCTTTTACATACAGATTATGTAGCATTCATATTAAATTTCAAGTCGATTCTGAAATATTAATTAACTAGGTGGTACCCGCGACTCCGGCTGCGCAGGATTTGGCTTATCAATATATTTTAGACAATATCTTCATAAATTGTAGTCTTTGTGTTATTCTGATATGTGAGCTAAATTATTATAGTTAAGTTAAATTTAAATCCATTAATTATTATTTGCACGAAAGTGCAACAAACATACATCTATACATAAATTTAAAAAAAAAAAACGTATTTATAATATTTCTAGGATTAACACTATACTTTTCCTGCAATCTTTGAGAATACACCGTAAAGCTATTTCAGACGTATCTTTATAAAATTACAATTTAAATATGAGGTAATTTCTTCCAAATTCCAATTAATACTGGTAAAATCCCTTCTTGTCTGTCCGGCCGCCCGCTTACCAGCGCAGCTAAAAGTTCCTATAAGACAATTTATTTCGGCAGTCAACAGATCAGCTTACGAAATCCATTATACAATGTAAATATTGCCGAATGAATTGGATTCTAAAAAGTAGCGAAATAATTTTCTATTATACGATGTCACTATGCTAAATTTGTATCTTTAAAAAATGGTTAGGAACCATGCGAACCCACCGCGTTTCGTAAATTAACTCACCATTTTTCAAGAACATACAAATTGAAAGTTAAATTCATAAAAAACTTCTGAAATTGTATTTTTTTTGTGATTCGGATCCTTTGAGAGATCTTAACTGGGATCTTAATTTCAGGGTTTCCCACGGAACCCTTTTGATTTTTTTAAATAAAAGGGGCCCAAGTTGCTCCTTGTAACAGCTATATGCCCGTTAAAATCGGTCCAGCCGTTTCGGAGATTACCTGGAACAAACAGACAGATAGACAGAGAATGTTTTTTAAATTGTTTTTATTATTTCAGTATCGTATATAGTTTCATATGTATTTACTGAAAAGCTGTAATTTTGGGTTTACAAACAGACACTTCAATTTTATTTATCAGTATGGATATCTTTGAAAATGTCTCATTATGCGTGATATAGCATTTTACGTGTGTCATACCGTTCATAATCCATGTCATGTTGCATCCGTGTTAAATTTGACAAATTTAGCCACTATCAGTGTATTGTTCTTGTATATACGGATAACTTTTATTCTAACCTATAATTTGCGCAGCCCCAAAATTTAATTTACCATACACATTAGGGATCTCTCATGTGTGTAAATCCTTTCATGTAATTATTTGAAATATATCGTGGAAAATATATCTCAAAAGCGTGTAATTGAATCAGAGACTACTCTTACAGGTCACTGGTGCGCGTACCTATTCAATATGACAACGTATTGAATGAAGTTTCATCCGATCACCATAGTTGTATTTAACAAGATCAGAATTACGGATGATTCTTAAAAAAGTATTATAAGTTATTGATCTTTATTCGTCGCTTTAGCTGTATATTATATTGTTATGTATATTACTAGCTGTGCTTCCCGGTTTTACCAGCGTAGGATTATGTAACAATGAAAACTATGTACATAATGAAAAGTTCCCGTTTTTGTATCATTTTACATTATTGTTCTCTAAAACCTTCGTTCATATTGGTCGCAGTGTGATTTTTAAAGTCTTCCGCAATTAACGAACTATCCAACACAAATATATTTTTTCGTTTAAATAGTAGTTCCTAAGATCCGCGCGTTCAACCAATGAAATAAGTCACTGGACACTATTGTAATGCCAATACTTATTGATGAAATTCTTAGCCTATTGTATCATTTATAACTATGTTTTAAAACTCTCAATGGAAACTTTCATCGAATATTATTTTCATAGGAAACTGGGGTAGGCTTCAGACTGGGTGTTTCTCATTCGCTATCAAGATGACAGAGTTAGCCGTCTCACCTAAGACGCATTTTTTTTGAAAAATTAATAAGTACTTTTTATTTAGGTGATATACTTTTCATTTTAATTTTAACTAATTAAGCGAGTAACTTAACATCGAGCTATTAAACTTGTGAAAGTTAAATGGGATGAGCTCCCTTGAAAAGTTGAAATGAAACGCACAATGGCAATTAATATAAGGACTTAGGAAGCAATAAAGGAAAAGGTTTTAAGTACAAACGTCTTAGTGGCCATTAGGACTGAGCTGGCTTTATTCCTAAAGCGAATAATATTTTAAAGGGTGAAAGAATTAAAATGCTTAAAAGAAACTTAGTTAGCATTTACTTACATTAGTTGCCTGCAGCCTAAGCGATGCGAGTTCGATTCTCACCGATTTACGTAAACGATCGAAATGTTGTTGAACGATTAAAATCATTCGATCGAGAAATCGTAGTTCGGATAGATCGTTTTCGCGACGACGACTGCTTATGCTAGCTGTTATCCTATTTCATTTTAAATGGGAAATAATAATTAATAATTGAACATGAAGGTATATGAACATAAAAAAGTTCGATTAAAGAACTTAAATAATTATGGAGATTTTTCCTTCCCAGTATCGAAGTCATTTCAAGAAACAATAATCGAAAATTATAATATCAAAGGAAACCGATTCATTCCAATTTCCTTTTTAATAACAGAAAAAAATGCTTTATTTACATATCGCGAGGCTATTAAAAAATTCAGGGAGGCGGACGAAATATTTTAGGTAAATACAAGTTGCTGTCGGGGCCTCTGGCGAAACATCATTGTTCTCTCCTAATGAAAGGTTTAATGGGCTTCATTTAAAACTGTTTTCCTTATAGCATTACAGCTTTGATAAAAGTAAAGTTTAATTAATTTTAACACGTTAATGTTTTTTAATATTTGGTGTAAATATAAATGGTATAATATGTTTATATTATTTACTAGCTATGCCCTGCAGTTTCATCCGCGTTGAGTTAGTTTCATGGGTGGTCCGCGGAAAATGTATGTTTTCTTTTTAAATACAAGTCTAAGTTACTCTTTCTAACATTAACTATCAGCCAGATCAAGTCCCGTTAAAATCAGTCCAGCCGTTTCAGAGATTTGCCGGAACAAACAAGCAGACAGACGGACAGACAGAGAAATCTGTAATTTTGAAATTTATTTCGATTTTATTTATCTTTGATATATATGTGTGCCTTATATTTTATTGTGCATAAGTAAAAAAATAGACAATAAAATTAAATAAGTGTTTTATCTTAATTTAATAGCTGTAACCGACAAAAATTACCATAAAAGTTGTTTGAAAAATAGTTGAAGTTTTATTCAGACCTACCGAATTTCCAAAAAATATTAAATCCGTCAAGCGACACGATAATTCGACCTATGTTCATTAACCGGGCATTCATTCATGATGTTACTGGAAATACGGATGGAAAAACTCAATAACTCTTTGTCCAAGAATACCCTTTAGCACTAGGTTATTAACATTAAAGGTAAAAATAACTCATCATCATCATCATTTATTTAAGAGCTAGGCTAATGTCGGTGAAGCAATCGCCAACCATCTCCGACATGACGCTGACTTTTTTCCTTCAGCTATTGTACATAAACGAAAAATAACTAAAAGTCTTAAAAAATATAATCTAATAACTACAAACTATTTAATATAAATATATTTTTTGGAGATATAATTCAAACCCAGACAAAATTATGGGGAAATTCTTAAGCATTTTCGTACAACGTTTATTCATAAAATTCAACAACTCCCACGAATAAATTTAACCAAAATAATTGCTGCATTTTGAATAAGAGAACTTAATTTGACAAGCTAACAACGGATAATTCTAAGGCTTGGATTCGTGTAATTGCAGCTATTTTGGAAATAACAAGATTTGCAATTTCGCTCAGAAGACTCTTCTAACTATCCTCTGATAGTAATATAATGTTGAGAAAGATATTATTAGAGGGATCAAAATATTGACAAAAGGTATGAAGACCGATTTTATTTGAAATCTTTTGGATAAATACCTTTTTGTACCAATCACAAACCGAAAGTACGTTGCCACTGTCAAAAACTGCAGTCAGCAATGATTTTGTAATATAAGATTGTACGTCATGTATCTAATAATCAATGCTTGAAATCTGGTGGCCTACCATCATAGGTTTAAGCAGAGCGTATTAATACATTCTGAGGTTTGATGTTTCATTTTTGTACCGTAAAATTAAACTTCAAAGCTTAGAAGTTCTTAATACGTGCTGCTTCAACGATCTTAGTTAGCTCCCTGGTAAAAGTAACACTAGCGGAAAATGTATGACTCTGCATCATACTTTGTCATGCACTATCCATGGATTTAGTTATTATCTTTTGATAGATAGAATGATTTATTGACGTTATTTTTGTACGAAGTGATGCTCAAAGAGGTAAAAATCTTTCACATGAAATAAAATACCTATAATATCAGCTTATGCCATGAGGGTATAAAACGAAGTGGCTATTTGAGTTTATTATCGTAATAAAATAAATTAAATGAGGTTTTTAGTGCAGCCTCGGACAGACTGCAGTGCTATGTCTGGCTCAATGAAATTAAAACTATTCAAGTGTAAGTTGGACTCGCGCACGAAAGGTTCCGTACCATTATATATAAGAACGACCAAAAAAATACAAGTTTGATGTTTGGGATAAATATTTATTTTATTCTGTAATACATCAGCTGTGGAATTTTCAAATGTCTAACTAAGTGGTTACATACAGGCAGACGGACAGCTTAGTCTTAGTAATAGGCTCTCGTTTGTACCCGTTGGGGAAGGAACGAGATAGGTTTGTCGAACTCACGCACTAAAGTTCCATACCATCAGATAAGGTATTTATTAAAATGGCGAGAACAGTAATATGACAGTAATACACTAACATTACTCATCACAGGAACACGATATTAAGAAAGTTCTCTAAGACATTATACCTTTTTCAACGTGAACTGCGGGCCAACTATGATCGTTTTAGCAACACGTATTAAGAACTTCTTAGCTTTGTCGTTAAATTTTACCGTACCAAAATAAAACGGCACAGCTTAGAAGTTCTTAATACGCTCTGCTTAAACCACTGATGCTTATCTACACTGATATTATGAAAAGGAAAGATTTTATTGTTTTGTTTGTTTGCATGGAATAGGCCCCCAAACTACTTGACCGATCTTGAAAATTCTTTCAGCGATGGATAGCTACATCATCAGCGTGTAACATAGGCTATATTTTATCCCCGTACTCCCACAGGAACAGCGTGAAAAGGTGACCTCCGCTAGTTAAATATAATAAGCATCAGCGGCTTAAGTGGACTTAGCCAGACGGTCCCGTTGGTACTCTTTGGTCACGGAGCACTAACAAGTATTTAGTCAGGCGAGGAAAGGTGACCGCAACTTTTTCCATAAATTAGAAGGTTGCTTTAATTGAAAAAGTTTCTTAAGCTACTGTCATAAATCTGTAGAAGATTCAATATTTTGATATTTATGAGCAAGTATCGAATGCATTTTATTTTATGGCTTCGTGATAATATTAAAAATCAGTCTCAAAACTCATTCAATCAACAATAGTATGTTAAATATACAGATAAATAAAATTGAAATGTCTGTTATCAAATTAAAGGCTTTTCGCTAAATGCATATGAAAGTGTATGAGCTGAACTTAGATATAAAACTTTAAAATGTGTTCTGTTTGTCTGTCTGTTTGTTCCGGCTAATCTATGAAAGGTCTGACCCGATTTTAACGGTACGAAGATAGCCGATGCTACAAGGATTAACTTTACTAGGTTACGTTTTTTTAAAAGCACACAATTTTATTTCTGGCCTTCAATAAAATGTATAACGAAAGTGTGTAAATTTTGAGCACCAAGCGCACAGCGTCAAACAAACAGTTATCAAATGTCAAAATATACATACATAGGCAAGGGTGCAAAATATAGGAGTCTAGACACGCCGTGCCAGCAGACGACGCAAAGGTATGTTTTATTTACTGTATCTAATGTTATGTCCGCTCCTTACTGCTTTCGTAATGGTTCAGCTATACGGATTGTGAGAATGCTCACAGAATTTGGTATTTTCTTTACGTTTTCGTGTCAGTTTTGTCTGCGTTTTTGATAAATATTATTAAAATAATAAATCCTCCTTAACGAGTTTCGGCCACGGCAGCTCGACGGGGATAAGCTATCTGCGCAAAATATATTATACAAGTGTGTGCGCAAACACAGGTGAACTCTTTATTCCCTCACTCTCATAGTCCGATGGGACGGCAATGTGGCACGGGGGTGTAAACCCAGTATCGATTTGTCCGATCCGTGAATCGAAGCCGCGACATCGCTATCGTCAGGTGAACTCACCAACCACTAGACCATCGGGGCATTATTAAATCGATAAGTACTTAAAAGTAGTACGTAGGTAATGATGTCATCTGAGTTTCTTGCCGGTTCTTCACAGACGGCTAGTTTCCGAACCGGTAGTAAATTCTTCGACATTCATAAGTGCCTTACCGGGGCTTAAACTAAATAAATCATTTTCATTTCCAATACCAAATGAGTAGTTTCACTTAATTTTTCCACGTAATGCTACAATTTAGACAGCAACTGAACACAGGGTGAAGTGATTTAATTCCCAAAATGAAACGATTCAATTCATTAAACTATTAGGTTCCCAATCCAAACTTCACAGCGGAGTCGAGTAAAAACTAGTAATTGGACGTTTTACAACTTCAATAAAGCTGTCCAACAATCTAAAGTTATATTACCGAATTACCTGAATGATATACGATTGGAGCTAAAGTTTCCCGTCGAAGTTATTTAGCTGGTGTACCGAGCTTGAATAATTGAAGCTTTTGTGTTTGCCCTCTGAGATTCTCAACTTTGTGATGAAGGATATATTATAAGCCATCATCATATTCTTGGACAAGGGTTTGATTCGCTAAAGTTCCAACACCCACGTTTCTTCAAATATGCCTACTTTCAGGCACACATGTGTCCTTGTATTTAATCTACATACACACATTTATGCCTCACGGCTATATTCCCCGAACGGGTAGGCAGAGGTGTTGTAATAACAGCACCCACTTTTTAGCGAAGATGATTAAGTGCCAACGTGACAGATGGTGATTCTATCGCCGTCTCAGGCACTGTACATACGTCTTTGAATTACTTCTCAGGCATATACAGTTCTTCACAATGTTTTCCTACATCGTAAAGCACGTGGTGTGAAATCACTGTACATAAGTTTTCAGAAAAACTCATTGGTACAAGCCCTGCTGGGATTCGAAGTTGCGTCGATTGCGTAGCAGGCGACTGCTAAGACCCCAAGGTCACCACGGCTTCTTTTTCCGGCATTTATTCTCAGACGTTATTCAATCAAACCGTGATCGAATCATGTCATTGTCATAAAACATAGTTTCACAAAAAAACTATTGCCTTTTGAATTTGCAGAAATCTGTTTTTGGTTTTGAAAATCTGCACTTATAAAGTAAGAATGAACGAATGTTAAGGCTATCTTAGATCTTCGGCTTGACTAAGTAGGTAGTTAGGAATTAGTCGACGCAGACGTAATGTAATTCCCACATTTAAACTTCTAGACGTCGCTCGTCGCCACGGGTCTTCTGTGGCGAAGTAATGGCTGATTAAGTTAAACTGTGTGAGTACGCGCTCATGCCTATAATATACATTCAGAATACGAATACAAGTATAAGAAATGTATGTTTAGGGTTCCACAATTCAAGTGGGAAGAAGGAACTTTTACTTCCCCTTGACATTTTGTTGTCTGTCTGTCAAGAATGTTTTCTTAGAAACGTCATCCAGCTAAAATTTATATCATACTAGCTGTGCCTCGCGGTTTCACCCGCGTAGATTTCAAGAAGTACCTTTGGCTACATGAGTAAATCTGCGGGGCACAGCTAGTTTAATAATAACATGAATCAAACACGGAACAATATAATTGACCCAAAGAAATAGTGGTAAGTTCGCGGATGTAGATACTTACAAATGCTTTATCTATAAAGTTTTCTCGCTCATGGAACGATTGACATAAATAATAGCCCTACCATAGATAAACTAGACCAGAAAAGAAATAAAACGCGATTAATATACGTGCAAATTTTCTTGTTTGCCATTCTTAGCCGAAAAACAAACCATTTTAGTTCAATACGCTACCGCAGGAGCTACTGTGATCTTTGCTAGAAACCAACAGGGAGGCGAGTGAAGCCATTTGGCTCTCTTCCAAGGCATAGTCAAAGAATATAAAGTACCTTAACTTAACATGGAATCTGGTAACTTTCATGATAATGGCAGGAGTGTACGGCGTAAGATAGTTGTGTTTTTATCTCCGTGTATTGTTGTAATCTTTCAGCCTGAAGTTTCGCGAATTAAAGAAGAATAAAAATCAATAAACAAACCGATATTTCTTCATTTACTGAACAAGTTTTCGTTATTATTTCCGTAGAACTTACAAGAAGCATGGACCGGATTATATTTAAGTTGACAAAGACACATAACGTAAAATATTGGGTTTATTGACGAGGGGGAAACCTTCAAAAGGTCCCCGACCGCCCTGGGAGAGGCTGATCGGGGTATGAGGGATTTTTACCGCACTAAAACCCCCCGGTGGCCATCCTCAGTGCTTTGGGGGGACTCCGGGTACTCTGATAGATCGCACCGGTGTCCCCCCACACTTTGCCGGGGCACATCCCCAGGGCAGTTGTGTCGCCGCCCCTGGAGACCTCGCTGTGCAAGGCAGCGCGAGCCACGTCGCGCTGCCACCTTCCCGGGCCCGCGGCTCAGTGGTCAAAGCTCCCACCCCGACCACCGCCAGCAGGCCCTCCGGCCCCCTTTTAGTCGCCTCTTACGACAGGCAGGGGATACCATAGCCAAATTCTTAGACCCTGGCTATTGGGTGGGCCGACTTGAGGACCTACTCTCATTTAACGAAATACGAAATTTCGTGTATACTATCATATGCATATAGTGAAAAGCTGTTATTTAGGAATTAGAAACAGACACTTAAATTTTATTCATCTGTATTTATGTATTTATATCTGTATAGATGTATAGATTGACATAATTTCCCTTAAAATATTTTTTTTAGTTTTGATGTACTGTTCTATTGTGGCTTGTGTCAAGTTAAATGATCTGTTTCAGTGCCCAATCACGCCGTTGATAGTTCAGACACCGTACGTTGACCCTCTCGGTGGGAGAGCCTTAAATCGGTTCCAATCAAGGTTACCCCAAGAGAATACTTCCGATACTAACACTTATGGCAGTAATATTATGGTAAGATATGATTATTGTGGCGTATGTGTTCATGGTTAGATATACACGTACGTGAGCCTTGATTAGTAAGTGTTTTCTGATATAGATAATAAACATGTGATAATTTAGTTTATTCTGGTCAGTTGGGTATAGCGGAATACTTTGTTTTACCTGTGTTTTTTGTGATGAGAATATTCGGGAATTATTCATTGTTATTGAGGAATAAGATACATTTAGATTATCTTGAAGAACGGTTGATAAAAATAATATAGGTTTTATTGATGGTAAAGTTAGTTTGACCGTTTAGCCTACGGATAGAACGGGCCACAGTTTCCTATTGTTTAAAATCTCCGTGTGTTTTCTAGGGTTTATTTGTTCAAAATAATATCCAAGATAATGAAGTCATCATCTCCTATGATAATGAAGTCATCATCTCCTATGATAATGAAGTCATCATCTCTCCTGTATTTGGGGTCAGCACTTGATTCAACCCGATGTGGCTGATCACCTGATTTTTTATACGAAGCGACTGCCCCTTTTTCGAAAAAATCGGCAATCTGGGTTAAACCAGTTGTCAGACTTTCTGAGGCCTCTGACTGACCTGTAACGATTGCCAAAGATGTAAAATTGCCAACTCCAAAACAAAAATCCAAGATAATGAAGAACACATCGTAAAACATCGTAAACATTTGATAAAGTATTTTTCAATCAAGTTCTACTTTATATCAAAAACATATCTAAAGTCAGGATTAAAATACATATCGACACTTATACTATATTTTTTATAGTCACGGTTTTATATTCATCTAGTATTGTCACCGTATTTTACGAGTAGCTATTGTTAGTATTAATCCATTATTTTTTATAACGTTACGACTACACAGAGGGATGTATCAAGTAATAAAACGTACTAGCATTTTACGGTATTATGCGTTTTATATCTTCACTTTTAAGGCAATGTTTTATAGACATTTTTCATATTTCACTGACATGTAGGTACTTTGCTTCCAAGAAAAACAATCTGATTAATATGTCTTCAGTATTTTGTTATTTACTTTAGGGCTCACTAATATATTTAATACACTTCACAGAATTATACACTAATTTTATAAATAATGCTCATTTATAGAAGTGACCACAGATAATGCGATTTTAAAGATATTTAGTAGGTAAACAGCAATATAAAACCTAAAAAACATTTTCTTTTTAAGTAGAACAAAATTATTAGTGAACAAAATAATGTAGTCTTTTTAATTACTTCAAAATACAAAAACCTGTATTGAATTATTAATCTGCGTCGTGTCTACGTGCTTATTAAATTCATGTTTAAATTATAATCGAGTTTTCAATATTTATTAACTTACGCTTTTTTTAAATGGAAGCCATTAACGAACCTTACATTTCAAATGCTTACAAACACAAACGTGACCTATATCTGCTCATGAGATGACAAGTAAATGTTATACATATGTATCTAGTAAGATACCTATACGTTTATGCATTGTGGCATTTCGACCCTTCAGGTTGCTGAAATTCTCGGCTCGTCAGTTATCTCCGGTGATTCAGACCGGTTCATAAATAAAGGACCTTTCAAATTCAATAATATTTACGGGGCCTTTGCGCATCACATCGCATCAATAAATATGGTGTAAAGAAAACTGATATACACACACACACCCATAATAGTGAACAGTCACACGTGTATCTCACTGTGTCACTTGAATCATACAATGTACCTGAAGGCAACGAAGAGATTAATAAATGTGACACTACCTAGCAGGAAGGGATTCAGTGTGGATCACGAATCAGTCTGAATTTAATTATTCTTTAATAAATGCTACTTCTCTACTTAATATTATAAATGCGAAAGTAACTCTGTCTGTCTGTTACGCTTTCCCGCTTAAACCTCTCAACCGATTTTGATGAAATTTGGCACAGACAATCTTTAGACCCTGAGAAACGACATAGGCTACCTTTTGATTATTAAAAATATTAGGTTTCCGCGACCATAAGGATGAAACTAAATCTATGCGGGTGAAACCGCGGGGCACAGCTAGTTACTAAAATTATAATATATACTAAATAATAAATACTAAAGTAATAATTGTCACTCTGAGGTTGACAAATAATAGGTAGATTACTCACTGGAAATACTGTCCTTCCGAATAAATTGGTACATCTATCATCACGAGGAAAGAGTGCTATTTTATGGGAAGTATTAAATAATAAATGTCATCTCAATGATAAAGTAGCGGTAAATGTCTAAATAGTTTTGAAAACAAAATATTTTTCATTCATGCACAGTATACTAAGGTGATTTTGCTAAAATAGTTTGGCACAAAGAAAGGCAAAGGGAATAATTTGAACGTAAGCATGCCGTGCTATCCGATGGTGTATCGAATAGCGATGCATAGTGTTAATAATTATAAACATTTTATTGACAGATAATGAGTAGAAGAATCATCACTTTGATAATATAATATCTTAAAAAGCGCATTGAATACACCCCACGCTTTTTTACAAAAATGTACATTCATTTCTAATTTACAATATTCTTTATCCAAATTTATTAAATTTTATTTTCTGATTTTTAGTTGGATTTTTTATGAAAGCGTGTTTTTTAGTTTTTTTAAACTATTATTTATTTTTCATTTTTTAGTTAAATTTTTTAAACTATATATTATTTAGTTCGATTGGCTAACTATCAACCGCCCTCAATACCACAAACCGCCCGCACTAGCTCTATCTCTCTTACTCGCATGCAAAGGATGCGGAAAGAAATTAATTAATCCTGGCGAATCTAATTAGGATAATCGGATGCTTCGATCGGATTATTGCATTGTCATTGACTTTTGACAGGTGTGCAAAGTTTGAATTAAATCTGATCGTTCAAAGTAGGACAAAATCGAGCTCAAAGGGGTCGGTTACATACATACATACATACAGGTGAAGCTAATAAAAGCGTGTTAATAAAAAATAACTTAGTCTATTGAGATAAACATATAGAACAGGACAAAAAAACTCGAATGTAAAAATTTATAATTTGATGGAATGTGTGGGGAGAGCGAGTGATCATGCTCATCCCCAGCAAAGGGAAGATCTTCCAGCCAGGCGGGTGTTATGCCTGGGGAACCGCGGCTCCAACTGTTCTAGTTGGAAACTTGTATATATACTGCAATGCGCTTGAAAACTCTTCTGGCGCGATTTAGGTTCTCGTGTATTTGTACTCAAACTTCGCATTTGTTAGCGAGTAGCGCCATCTATGAGCGAGTGGAGAAACGCTGCTACAAATGTAAACATTATACCACCTCTGCCTACCTTGTAGAATATAGAGGATAGGGTAAGGTTGGGCGGGAGATAGTGCCTCTATTTACGAAGGGGAAAAGAAATTAGTTCAATACATAATATAGTAATATTATAATGATAACTATAGTATATCCATACTTGAACAAGCAGAGATCGGCAAAGTTATTCGTCACCCAGTTTGCACCAAACGTGAGGTGCCAACGTGATTATATGTCTATCGCCATCTTAGAAACTCTCATAATTATGTCTTTACATTTCGTATCATCTATACATCTATAGAGATAAATAAAGTCGAAGTGTCTGTTTGTAACTCCAAAATAACAGATTTTCACTAAATGTTCATGAAAGTATACACGGTACTGTACATAAAAACCAATTTTTTTAATTTTTCTCTGTCTGTCTGTCTGTTTGTTCCGGGTAATCTCCGAAACGGCGGGACGGATTTTAACGGGACTTTCACTGACGGATAGCTAATGTTACAAGGAGTAACTTAGGCTACTTTTATTTATTAAAAATATTGGGGTTCCGCGACAATAAGGATGAAACTAAATCTACATGGCACAGCTAGTTATTTACTATAAACATTCATTTATTTACTTTATTTTGTACCATAGAATCAAATATCGCGAGACCAACGGTTCGAAGTATGGTAACAGTTTATTTATGTAAAGGTAAAGCAAAACAGCGTATATTTATTATTTTTGGTAAGACCCCTGCAGTGTAATAACAATCAACCTCGAATAAACCCCTAAACTGGACTAAAGCGATCAAACCGGGAAGTAATATCGCCCAAACCCGTCCATTTGTTTTGTAAACAAACACACGTCCTACGGTGATTTATCGTTTCCCTACACTTTACTTATTTGTTTTGTAGACTGATAACTAAATTAAGGTCTGAGAAGGAAAACCGAAGTAGAATTTTAAATATCCGAGGGTTTTGTAACAAAGCCATTGAGTACGTATCTATAGTAGTGGTAGTAGGTAATTGAATTACTTCTCAGATATATTATGCAGGTTTCTTCACGATGTTTTCCTTCACGGAACCTCGTGTTCGGCGGGCGAACTAACTATCCATTATATCAACGATGCAGTGTGATGTGTTACTATAATAAGGTAGGTATAAAATGTGCCGTGGTGGCCTTGGGGTTTGAGCCGTCTCCTGCTACGCAAGCGACACAAATTCCAATGGGTTTCTCTAAAAACTTATGTGCAGTGATTTAGGTGTAGGAAAACATCGTGAGGAAACCTGCATAGTTCTGTGAAGTAATTCAAAGACCTATGTATAGTGCCTGAGACGGCGATAGACTCACCGTCTGTCACGTTGGCACTTAATTATCTTCGGTGAAAAGTGGGTGTTCTTCTTACAACACCTCTGCCTACCCCTTCGGGGACTGTAGGCGTGTACATAAAATTTACGTGAAATAGGAACATAACTGAATGTATTTATAACTACAGCCTCCGAGCTCGAGTGTACACAGACATAATTACCGCGAGCCTTCCTCAAAACATGATAAACAAGCAAAGTATCCGATGGAGCACGAAAATATACGAGAGACTGCCGTATCGCAAAGCGGGACTCATTTAAAATATTCATTATATGTAAATTTTTCGTCGACAATGATAAAAGAACAACTCAAACTGAAACGCTGTACCCGACAGCGTTGTCGAATATTTTCCAGTGAAGTATTGGGGATTATGGCAGTTTGGATTTTTTTATTTTAGGCTTAAAATTTTATAAGCTTGGGCCACGATCTCTTTTTCCCAGATTGACAATGGCTATGACATACATACATACATATATGTATGTATATGTATGTATACATACCTATTGCCCGAATACAGGGGCAGGCAGAGGCATAACCTTTTCATCTTATTCGTTATTTCACGTTTATATATTATAAGCCTACTTTAATTTATTAGTCAGTACTTGAACTTTAATAAAATAATTAACGAAGTCAGCTAAGTTTTAAATACCTCGTAACGCTAAGGCTGAAGGAGTTTGAATTGTTTTTCCTTGAAGTATAATTACGAATAAAATATATATTGTCAATTGTGGTAAGCATTAAAAAAATTGATAAATAAAATTATGATGTCAAAAGAATAGCAAACAAGCGACGGAATCTTTTGTAAAACTTCTTTCAAAAACTGCAATTAAAGTTTAACTCTCTTTGTTTTAAAGACATAGGAAAACACGGTAGTCCACTAAAGCACGTCCTAGTTTATCTTTTTACGGGCTGCTAATAGTTAGTTTTAATTAATAGTACTGAGACAGGGACACACATAGAAGCTGCGAGCGGCATCGATCAGCACTGTAGAAACACAAAATATAAGAGAAGGTCAGCCTCTTACACTGATCGAGTATCGTCACACACACGCATAAACGCATGCATACATGGATCTCAGCGCTACTCGAGGCAATTTCTCAAGAAGCATTAGAGCAAAATATTTGTAATTACGTATTTATGTGTGCGTGCGCCTCTTTCCCTCTTTGTGTAAGAGCCGAACTTGTGTAAGGTTATATTTGGTAGAAACCTCGTAGGCTTGCTACAGTCGCGCTTCGACCGTAGAACGCTACGCTCGTAGCTCCGTAGCACCTCTACGCGACTACGACTTCGCATCAAAACAATACAGTGACCCCGTGAAGTGCTGAGTGAGTTTGTGACGCGAGAACGAGGTGCGGGCGTAAGTTATATTGTTTATTCTGACTCGTATTTTGCTTGTAATAAAGACCTTTTTATGTTGCACGTTTACTATTTATTTTTAAAATAGCTTGTGTTTTTCTTTGGGGAGTTATTTAAATAAATTTTATTTAAAGCTTGCTTAAAATATATTTAGTTTTAGAGTTTTTTTAGACTTTATTATGCTTCTAGAATTTTATTAAAAATGTGCTTCTTAAATACTTACATTGTTATTTCACTTTAGTAACCAAAAAATAATATTTACTAGTACTAAAAATGAACGGTTAACTTCGTTTGTTTTTATTACAATAGCACAAATAAGTAGAGAGACTACGGAACTTTAAACGGAAGCGAGGAAATAGGTCAATGTTCGAGTAATAGCTTTAGGTTACGTCTGGAACATGTCTCACTTTAAAATTTTACAACTTTGAAGCGAATAACTTTTATTTTCTATTTAAAATTTTATGTTGCAACAAAAGTTTTGTAGCAAATTATTATATTACAACATATGCTCGACGAAGAAGATAGCATTTGGAATCTCTATATAATTAAGTGCATTTTGGATTTTTCCTAAAATAGACGGTAATCTAATCTGAAGATTTAAGTAATCCCTATCATTATACGAGTAATGCATTACAGTTTTACGATCCAATCCATGGGATATCCATAGAATAAAAAGCCTGATTAGATTATTATCTAAACGATATATTTTTTCGTAAACAACACGTATTGTTGCTATTTTTGTAGAAATATTGATTAACTGTTTCTGTACTAATGTTATAAAGAGGAAAAATTTATATTTATGTATGTAACGAATAAACTTAAAAACTACTGGATCGATTTGAAAAATTCTTTCCACAATGTATAGCGAGTAACATGGGCTATATTTAATCCCCGTACTTCCATAGGAACGGGAACTACGCGGATAAATGAAAATGAAAATGATTTATTCAGTTTAGGCCCTGGTAAGGCTATGCCTGCTAAGACTTATGAATGTCGAAGAATTTACCACCGCGTGACGTCTAGTAGGGGAAGGCAAAGGTGTTACAATACTCTTCACCGGAGATGATTAGGTGCCAAAGTGGCAGATCGTCCAACGCTTTCTCACCAATAAATATTCATGACGTTTTTGAAGGGTGTGTTACGAGAGAGGAGTTCGTGGTACAGTTGCTATTGCGCATATCATTCAATCAGCGAAGTTAAGCAACCATACGCCTAGCGAGTAGTAAGATGGGTGACCGCCCGAGTTCCCTCCGTGCCTCGGAGAGCACATTAAGCCGTCGGTCCTGGTTGCCAATTTAACATCTTTGGCAATCGTTACAGGTCAGTCGGAGGCCTAAAAATAATCTGACAACTGGTTTAACCCAGATCACAGATTTTCCTCCTAAATGGGGTTGCGAAGGTCAGATGACCGTCGCTTCGTATAAAAATCAGGTGATCAGCCACATCGGGTTGAATCAACTGCCGACCCCAACAATGTATGGGATAAGGCCAGGGAGATGATGATGGAGGGTTTGTTACGAAGTTGTCTTCCAACAAAATATCACTAGGCTAGTTGGGAAATTTAGAAGTATATGAGTGTAGTACCTACATTTCAATTCTAAGGTTGGAAAAACTAAGGTACGAATGAAACCATCTATACAGATAAACAAAATTGAAGTGTCTGTTTGTAATTCCAAAATAACAGCTTTTACATTACTAAATGCATATGAATGCATACGGTACAGACATGAAAATACTATTTAAAAAAAAAAAAAAACTCTTACTGCCTGTCCGTCTGTTTGTTCCGGCTAATCTCCGAAACGGCTGGACCGATATTACTTAGGATACTTTTATTTAATTTTTATTTAATAAAAGTAGCTTAATTTACATTACGGTTTATACAGTTTCATTGGGGTTCTCAATACCCAACCCTTTTTACGCAAAGAAATGTGACATTTAGGGTTAGTACGATACTTGTCATAAAGTTGTATAACATCTTTAACATTACATAGTCACGTAACTTAAGTGATCCCCCAACTTTAGAGGGTTGACACGCAGCCTGGGTAATTGGCCCTTTTGGCCCTTGTTGGTCCTTTCTGCCCTTACTGTAATGTATATCGGGGTTTTTGGACATCTGTCAGTTAGCGATCGAATTATACTTTGCACTTTCAATGCTTATTTTCACACTCATGGATTTAGAACGGTCGTATGTGTGTGTATTGTACCAACACCAATTTGCATCTTGGATACTGATTTAAAAAAAAACACTTTTAATGTGTTCTATTTTGAGATGATGCGTGAATTTATAGTAAGTAACTAGCTGTGCCCCGTGTAGATTAAGTTTAATTTTTAATTTCGCGGAACCCTAAATTTTTTTATAATTAAAAGTTACTCCTTGAAACATCAGTTACCGGTCAGTGAAAGTCTTGTTTAAGTCATTCCAACCGTTTCGGAGATTACAAAGAAAGAATTCAGAAAATGGTTCGTATCGTATATACTTTCATATGCGTATAGTGAAAAACTGTTATTTTAAAATTACAAACAGACACTTTTATTTTAATAATCTGTATAGATAGATTTATAGATCGAACGTGAGTGGAAGTATCGGTAAAAAGCATCCAAGGAAAGTTGAGCATGGCGAATAAATGAGATTTATTATTATGGACTAAGCGAAAGAAGTAGGCCTAGATCTTAGCATGTGGTAGACAGTATTTGCCTAATCCCAAAGCGATATTGGGCGCTTTCACATTGGACGATAACGGTAACGACACGATATCATCGGCTAGTAGTTTGATACAATTACCACTGAACGCTTTCACACTGTGCGTCGTAGTCAAGTATCGGCGGACGATATCGTGGCAGTGGGTAAGCGCCCATTGGCAAAAGCGTATGTTATGTACGTAAATATTTCATCCACATTTATATTTACATCCAAATTCAATTCCGAGTCTGGAAATCTCATCTCCAAATCCATCAATATTCTTCAATATTTACACATATTGCGGCGTTACATGCCTATTACTTTTCGTTCAAATACGACCTCTAATTGACGTATTGTCGTCATCTTTCCCAAATAGAAATTCAATCAGTCTTGAAGTTGCGTGATAGGTCGACATTAAATATAATTTGTAGAACAATCGTAATTCTGAAGGTCATTCCGACTTATAAGTAACATTACGTTCTTTCAATTATAGCTTTTATGTTACGACATAAGTTAAATTTCATGTTCTTTTATACGTTACAATTTGATCATTAATAAAACCAAGCAAACGGAATAGGTACACAACGGATAAAATACTTAAATTCTCAAAGTTCATTACATTAAATATTTACCTTGACGCGGAAATGAAAGTCAAAGTCAAAAATATCTTTATTCAATAAGACTTTTTACAAAATACTTTCAAGTATGTCAGTATGACATAATTATACAGGATTATACATCAGAGGAGCTCGTGGCACAGTTGCTATTGCGCATATCATTCGATCAGCGAAGTTAAGCAACCATACGCCTAGCCAGTAGTTGGATGGGTGACCGCCCGAGCTCCCTCCGTGCCTCGGAGAGCACGTTAAGCCGTCGGTCCCGGTTGCCAATTTAACATCTTTGGCAATCGTTACAGGTCAGTCTGAGGCCTTAAAATAATCTGACAACTGGTTTAACCCAAATCACAGATTTTCCTCCTAAACGGGGTTGCGAAGGTCAGATGGCAGTCGCTTCGTATAAAAATCAGGTGATTAGCCACATCGGGTTGAATCAAGTGCCGACCCCAACAATGTATGGGATAAGGCCAGGGAGATGATGATACATGCTACCGCCAGGTTTGGAAGGTTGCTTTTACTGAGAAGAACCTGGGATAAAAGACGATACTTATTTTTTCAAAATTTTCAAACATTACATATAACATTCGTAATTTTTTTTCTTTTTGAACCTATTTGTTTAACTATACAGGGAATCATAATGTAAGTGTCTGTTTTAACATGTTTTCACTGCATATAAAAGTATATACAGTACTCACCTAAAAAACAAATTTTTTAATTGGTCGTTGTCTGTTTGTATCGGCTAATCTCTAAGTGGCTGGATCGATTGTAGAGGGACTTTGGGAGATAGGTGATAATTTTTGGCCGCGACGTTTATCTTTCAGAAGATAATTTCTTAGCCCCTGTGAACCTAACAGAGCAGTGTTTCCATAAATAATACTATGATGGGATATGCGTATGAAGGCACTCAGCATTTAACTAAGTAAAATATGCTTTTATATCCTTATGTGCCTAAGTAATGTAGTTAGCAATGTTTGTCCTACAGATTTGGTTCATACAACGAACGCAACGAAGTAATAGACATCATGTTTGTACAGTAATTTCATTTGATGTTCAAATAAGGAGATGATTCTTTCGGGATTATAATACTATTATTGTTTACGAAGGCTGAGGTAGTTGAACTTATAATAAAAGCCTCGATTTCTTAAACTAAGGTTCATTACAATCCACGGCGAATCCTGGTCACCAGGATCGGGCAGGACCTCTCGCTGCCACGCGTAGTGACGGCTATACTGGCAGATAGAGAGGCAGGAGGGCCGTAGCCTCCTTCTGCGAGACAGTAATGTCCCAGAAGGAGGCCTCCGAGTGGGATCGGGAGAGAGCCGATCCCTCTCGGACACGACGGCGACGGCGGGGCGGAGGCAACGCAGCACGCCCCGGACCGTCCACCCAATAATGTAATAGCCAGGGTCTAAGAATTTGGCTATAGTATCCCCTGCCTGTCGTAAGAGGCGACTAAAAGGGAGCCGGAGGCCCTGCTGGCGGTGGTCGGGGTGGGAGCTTTAACCACCGAGCCGCGGGCCCGGGAAGGTGGCAGCGCGATGTGGCTCGCGCTGCCTTGCACAGAGAGGTCTTCAGGGGCGGTGATACAGCTGCCGCGGGGATGTACCCCGGCAAAGTGTGGGGGAACACCGGTGCGATCTATCAGAGTACCCGGAGTCCCCCCTGAGCTCTGAGGATGGCCACCGAGGGGGTTTTAGTGAGGTAAAAATCCGACATACCCGATCTGCCTCACCCAGGGCGGTCGGGGACCTTTTGAAGGTTTCCCCCTCGTCAATAAAAAGAAAGATTCATTACAATCCACATCTATCTTTATTCTATATCTATACTCTTTACCTAAATATACTTATATATACAAACATAATATATACATACACACATATATACATACAGATAAATAAAATTGAAGTGTCTGTTTGTTATTCCAAAATAACAGCTTTTAACTAAATGCACATGATACACTATTTATAACTCAAGAACGGCTGAACTGGTTAGGCTCAAAGGAGAAGATATAAGATTCTTATCCCATTCCCACGGATCGTGATATAACACAATAAAGTCTACTCAGGTAAATCCACGGGGCATAGCAAATTTGCTATAAAACATACAAAAGTAAAAACGAATCCTGACTATTTAAAGCTTTGCTCTGTAAAGTCCTAAAAAAATCCATGATTTATATTGAATTGGACTGATGAAAAAATTTCATGCTGATAAATCAGGAACTAAGAGACCTATATAAATCGGTCGAGTGAATAAACTTAGGTTACATGTGTCCCACGTCCCACCTACGTCCCTGGCCAAAGTCCAACCCGACCAACGACCGTGTGATTTAGGCTATTCATTATTTCCCAAATTTTTATTTTCTTGCAAACTGAGCAAAACGGCCTTACCTTTGAAAATGAAAATGAAAATGAAAATGATTTATTCAGTTTAGACCCTGGTAAGGCACTTATGAACGTCGAGGAATCTACCACCTTTACTTTACCAGTTCGGTCACACGGATACATATTGTTTTGTAACCATTTTCTTTGTCTCAGAAATTAGAAGGTATGTATTAGGTAGGTAAAGAACCTTCTTTAATTTATATTTCAAGAATATTTCTTAATAGTCCCTAATTGCATTGTGTTGTAAACAGGAAAGTTTTGTTTCCTTAATAATTATTTTGTCGCGAGATGGTTGAAAAATAATTGAGAAAAAATGGGAAAAATATTATATACTAGCTGTGCCCCGCGGTTTCACCCGCGTAGATTTAGTTTCATCCTTATTGTCGTGGAACCCTAATATTTTTGATAAATAAAAGTAGCCTAAGTTACTCCTTGAAACATCAGCTACCTACCAGTGAAAGTCCCGTTAAAATCCATCCAGCCGTTTCAGAGATTACCCGGAACAAACAGACAGACAGACAGAGCAAAATTTTAAAACTTGGTTTTTTAGTGTCAGTAGCGTGTATACTTTCATATGCATTTAGTGAAAAGCTGTAATTTTGGAATTACAAACAGACACTTCAATTTTATTTATCTGTGTAGATGTAAGGAGTATTTACTCCTTAACCGTACCTGGCCGTATAGTCAGAGGAAAAGAGTTTTGACGTTATGACATATGTCATCAGAAAAATATTTGACAAATATAAAATATGTTGTGTTTGTTTTATAATAGTTAGGCATTAAAATGAACATAAATGTCATTTCTTTTATTCCAGGTAAGTGTCTGGTTTATTATTTGACATAATTGTAATATATTTTAGTTATTTTATTTGAGGTTCAATAAATTCTCTTATTCCAGAGCAACACATTGTGTACATTATTTTAATGTCAGAAAAGATTGATCTTATATGTATTTACACTTTTTTGAGAGAAGGGTATCAACATAACTATAGTTTATGACATTATAAACTTAAAACATGAAAACCAATAATAAAACCTACCATATTTATGTGGAAGTGTCACTGAAGTTCAGCCAATTTATTTACATGTTGCAAATCACAGAGTTTTAGCCAGGTGGGTGTTAATCCAGAAGATTTCAGATGAACATAACATTAACGTAATTAAGAATGTCGTCTAGTCATAAATAACACCTATGCAGCGAGCAGAGAATCGTAGCTACTTAGTTATTTGACCAGCATCCTACGCTATAAAGTCTAATTACTTACCACCCAGTTATCCGGCACCTAGTGACTCACATAATGATACCACTAACAATAAAACACATAAGTGGCATTGTATTAACCAATTAGGATCATATACAGCGAGGCGGTATTGCCTCATAAACTTTATGCGTTTATATGTAGCAGTAGCCCGTGTATTATACTACCTACATAGCCTTTATAACGTTTATGACGCTTCTACGAGGCGTTATCATATTTAATGCCTGTGTTTTATTTCGTAGTTCAATTCCGTGATTTAAAAATATAAGTAATCAATGCAGTGGAGTTACGATTTTCAAGTTTCAATAATGAGAGATTTAATGGTTTAACACAATTAGTAGGTAGTTTAATTAAAAGAATTACAAATATTATTGATACGTATTCATTAATTTACAACATATATGGAAAAGAGGAATACAATCCAGTATCGAAGAGGAAAGATGATTGGCCACCTTGTACGACATGACAGTTTCTTTAAAAACATACTAGAAGGAAAAGTAGAAGGAAAGAGAGGAAGAGGAAGACCCAGGCTAACATACATGAGACAAGTCAAGGAAAATGTGTCTGCCATGACGTATAGGGAGGTCAAGGAGATGGCACTGGATAGAGACAAATGGAAGAAGTTGCATCAGTTACACCGACAAGAGTCACAACTCTTAAATTCATAATAATAATAATGGAAAAGAGAAGAAAAGAAACTGTTTTTTTCTTTATAACTTTAAACATATTTTATTACTAGCTGTGCCCTGCGGTTTCACCCGCGTAGATTTTAATTTCATGGTTGCCCGCGCATCGATAATGTTTTAAAAAAACCTAAGTTACTCCTTGAAACATCAGCTACCTACCAGTGAAAGTCCCGTTAAAATCCGTCCAGCCGTTTCGGAGATTACCCGGAACAAACAGACAGACAGACAGACAGAGAAAAATTTAAAAATTGGTTTTTCTTTGTCAGTACCTTGTATACTTTCATATGCATTTAGTGAAAAGCTGTTATTTTGCAGTTACAAACAGACACATCAATTTTATTTATCTGTATGTATAGATATAGATTATTAAGCATCTTAAAAGAACACCGCTTTCAAACCGTTTTTAAAAAAACGGCTTTTTTATATGATAAGTATAGAAAAAGCCTAATGACACAGGCTATATAGCTACTTGGCAAAAGGTATTCATAAACCGCTAAAGTTTTTTGAGTAACCCGTTAAATCTTAGCATAAGTTCCTGACACGCTACGCCTTAGTGCCCATTGGTCATAACTACCCCGCTCCGCATGTACTTAAATGTTAACGACCATTTTATGACTATTTTGTGGCCATCAATCTGCAATGGGAGGGTTGGATTGCTTTAGCTATGATAAAAATGTTAAGTGACTCACGACATTTTCTATTTTCGATGCAGATGTAATGCGATTTTTTAAAGATGTTGGGGTTTAGACTTTACTTAAAATTTTCATATCTTTCATAACATATCATGACTGACAAATTTTGTTAGTCTTAATGGAAGTCGAATATTGAGCTGACGGGTCGCTCACTTCCCTCTATAATGGTTGAGGAGGGCGATGGCTGGCATTCTCGTCATACTTGTGAACAGGTGCTGCTTGTGGGGGCTGGTCATCTCAAGCTACGCATTTAGATATAAGTACAACTACTAGACTTTTCTTTATGTTAATTTTTATTGACATTTGTGCATTGGAACTGTGTCCATGGGCTTACATTTCTCAAGTGATTAACTTTGTTTTTAAAAATTGTATAATATTTTTAAAAGAGTAATTACTGAGTTTCTTGCCAGGTTCTTCTCAGTTAAAGCAACCTTCCGAACCTGGCAGTAGCATGTATAATCCATGTCGTTCTGACGATTTGAAAGTACTTTGTAAAAAGTCTAATCGAATATAGATATTTTTGACTTTGACTTTGACTTTGAGCAAATTAACAAGAACAATAAGTCAGTATAACGGGTAGGCAGAAATAGCGATGATTCTATCGTTAAAAAGACATCATGTTGGGCTGTAAAGTGCAATGCAGTTAAGGAATTTTGCTTTACATCGTGTGTGAGAAGTCGTGATGTTTACCTAATAAACATTTATCACTCACTCCTTAACAACACCCACTTTTCACCGAGGATGATTAAGTGCTAACGTGACAGCTGATGAGTCTATCGCCGTCTCAGGTATATACACACGTCTTTGACTAACTTCTCAGACATATGCACGTTTCCTCACGATGTTTTACTTCATAGTAAAGCACATGGTTTGAAATCACTGCAAATAATTTTTTAACACAGTAATTTTTTAACAAAGTGCCTAGTGCGAGTTTTTCTCTGCCGCCGTCACAAGTCACCGCGTCAAAGTTAACGCAGATTTGTATGGGATCGAAACAGCGCCTCTGTCGGCCAAAAGATGACACTATTGTGAGCCCATACAAATCTGCGTTTACGTCGACGCGGTGACTTGTGACGGAGATTTTAAGAAAACTCGCACTAGGTACTCAGGCCCCGGTTTCATAAATATTCTTTCAATTTTAGCATTGACCTTCTAAGTCCAATAATTTTAATTAAGACATAAAATTTAAATCCGTTGTGTTAGATAGAACATTATTTCAGCGGCAAGGAAGCTCCGCCGCATAAAGTTGGCTATATAATTTACAAAGTGAACTTTAAGCCTCGAGTTCTTCCGTTAATGAGGCAAAATGCCGGGGTCTCACCAATTACAATTTAATATGAACTTTTGATTCTTTTCGGCTTTTCAGCAGAATTTTCTATCACGGCTTATTCTTTCCTCTTTTAAATAATTGCCGAGACTTAATGATTATTCTTTTGTGCGATTCAATTTAAGTTTTGCTTTTTCGGTAAGTTTTTAAGTACGTCATGTAATGTAAGTATGACTGTATAATATGTACCTACTGTGGATTGGACTTGAATTGACTAAGTATGTATATTATACGAAAATTAGAATAACTTATTTCTATATACAAGGAACAGTACTTAAAACTAATTAAAGGTAGAAAACTTGTCCCAAGTCGGTGTCTCTCGGGATCGTGCCAAGAAGGCTGGCAGCATTGCCACGTTGAATAGCAATGCTGATTCTCTGAGCGAGAAAAGCCCCAGCTCTTTTGTCACGAGAGGCTTCTACCAGACGACGTGCATTATATATTATAATATACTTCATCTCCCTGGCCTTATCCCATACATTGTTGGGGTCGGCACTTGATTCAACCCGATGTGGATGATCACCTGATTTTTATACGAAGCGACTGCCATCTGACCTTCGCAACCCCTTTTTCGAGGAAAATCGGCTATCTGGGTTAAACCAATTGTCAGACTCTCATAGGCCTCTGACTGACCTGTAACGATTGCCAAAGATGTTAAATTGGCAACCGGGACCGATCGACGGCTTAACGTGCTCTCCGAAGGGAACTCGGGCGGTCACCCATCCAACTACTGGCTATGCGTATGGTTGCTTATCTTCGCTGATCGAATGATATGCGCAATAGCAACTGTGCTACGAGCTCCTTAGCTCCTATATTATAATATACTTGCTTACTTTAAACGCTACATAATGAACAATTATTCCGATTTACCTTTCATAAATAGTTATTTAAGTTAAGATTAGATAAATTTCCCTCTAAAGCAACGGTATCCTTTTTAACACCATATGATTGCCAAATATTGAGTATAAACACCAGCTAGCTTCTCGTTAACAATTAATTAATATGCAAATGTTATGCGAATGAACGGGAAAACGTAAAAAACTGATTTGTATTCTACAACCTTCTTTGGGCGTCATCTGATTTATGATTTACCTTTCCCTTGTATATCTATGTACCGATTTAAAAGGGGATGCTGCAAATGGAGCACTCATCTATACACATAAAGCCTTGACTGATGTATATATAAGATCAATCTTTTCTGACATTAAAATAATGTACACAATGTGTTGCTCTGGAATAAGAGAAACGACATTTATGTTAATTCTAATGCCTAACTATTATAAAACAAACACAACATATTTTATATTTGGGAAAAAAAATTTCTGATGTCATATGTCATAGCGTCAAAACTCTTTTCCTCTGACTATACGGCCAGGTACGGTTAAGGAGTAAATACTCATTACATATATATCAACACACATAATAAAACTCAAGCCATGAAATTTGGAGGGTGTATTTAAGAAAACTTTTCTCAAAAATTCTACCCCCAAAGTGGTGAAATGCGGGTTGAAATGTTAGCGCTAGTTAATATTTATGACTTTAGAGTTAATATTAAGCGTATTGGTAATGCATGTACGTTGGTATATCCTACTCTAGCCTTTTAAGTATCAATATTTTTACCCGACTACAAAAAAAAGAAGGAGTGTCTCTCAATTCGACCAAATATATTTTCTCAGCCTTCTAATCCTTGCTCAAAATGTTTAAAGTGCCAATTTTTCTCAGTGAAAGCAACCTTCCGAACCTGGCGGTAGCGTGTATAATCCTGTGTAAGTACTTTGTATAAAGTACAATCGAATAAAGATATTTTTGAGTTTGAGTTTAATGTTTGATAGAGGATAAGGATCAATTAGGACAGTTGCTTTTCAGCGTGAAAATGCTTCCAGCCTTCTTGTCATACCAATTGGGTCAAGGTTTTTTCAATCCATACTAAGCTCTCCTAAGATCAATCGTGGTTTAAAGTTAGCGTTAGCCCAATCGTTGCGGACAGAAGCTAGTAAAGTATATTTCTTTAGTTCAGTTGAGTTTTAATTTTCACGGAAAAGTAAAAAAAAACAGAGTATGCTTCAAACAATAATCTGTAAATTAACTTAATTTGATGGGAAACCAAGTGACGGAGTAATCTGGTTATCTAGCACAAAGTGGAAGAAGAATAAAATTGAATCTCAAGTCTAGAGAAAATCCAGTTTTCTATTCGTAATGAATTCAAACAAATGAATTGAATCTTCAATTTGAAGTGTGGATGAAGGACTGCAGTAACATGAGGTGTCAAACTTAATAAATTATTTTCATTCTAATTTTCATTTTCATAGGTAGACAAATTTGTATTTCATTGCGTTGCAAAGCAGCTCTTTATAAGATAGGTTAACGACCGGGCGAAGTGTAAGTACGCTCGTTTGCTTTGGCAGTGTTAAAAACGCCCTAACTAAACACACCTGCTTATAATAATGATATTGAAGGGACTAAGAACAAAACTATTATTAACATGGGCTTATAGTTGCTTGAGTGATTTATTTTGTATTTTTAATACTGTATAATATTCTTTAAAAGAGTAAATACTGAGTAACTTGCCAGGTTCTTCTCAGTAAAAGCAACCTGCGGAAACTCGCGGTAGTATGTATAATCCTGTGTGTCATTCTGACGATTTGAAAGTACTTTGTATAAAGTCTAATCGAATAAAGATGTATTTGAGTTTGAGTTTGAGTTTATTGTCGGTATAGGTAACCAAATAACTATTAAGTTTGTTGGATAGGAATAAAACCTCAGAGGATAAGGTATTTGCCAATTTATTAGTGGCATACATTCTCCTGGTCCCCTATTATTGAATTTGTTCCATTGTTAGCATTCGTCCATTAAAGAAAGTGGTTTGTGAGACCGGATTTAAGTGGCCTATATGCTGGGACCGTTGGATGGACATGTAATATGGGATATTATCGTTTGAATAAAATATTACCATGTTTACTATTTATTAATTGAAGTCCAAAGAAAAAAACGAAATATGTAACGAACTCGAAATTAAAATACAAACAATATGGAAGTGCGATGATTTTATGTAAGTATGTTTCTAACGAATTAGTTCAAAAAGTACTAGACCGATTTAAAAAAATCTTTCACCATTTGAATGCTACATTATCACTGATTAATATAGGCTATATTTTACTCCCACGGGAACGGGAACTACGTGGGTGAAACCGCGTGACGCCGCTAGTCTGTAATAAACTGGACACATTTTCAGAATGTTTTGTGCTTTTTTTGCCCCGCGGTTACACTTAATTTGGTGGTTGATTTTATTACGCGGAACCCATTTCGAAAAAAGACAGTCATACAGACCGAGAAAACCGTATACATACATTATACTTAATAATACATTTAGTGTAATTTTAATTTGGAATTACAAACAGACGCTTACATTTTATTTATCTGTATGGATTACGATTATATATGTTAAAGAAGACCTGTTTGGGAAAATAAATTGTTCTACTGGACAAAGCTTTGGGGAAACCATAAATAAAAGATATATTTATGTTTGCGCGAATTGATTGTTTTCCAAGCTACAACAATAAATAGGGGACGTTTCGCCGCTACAGGTGCTTGATTCTCGTAAGCAATAATAGCATTTGTTATCTTTGTAAATAGAGGTCAAAATTTAATCCACAACATTGGATGCTCTGTGTTTTGGGTTTGTTGATAACATACAATACTTAATACCGCATGACTGCACACTCAATACAATTAAAGTAGGCAGATTATAGTGGGAGCTCCCGTTTAAATTCCAAGAATCCAGGGCTGGGGAAAATACGTATCTACCTTACAGAAGATAGTAGATTCGTGAGGTGTGTAAGGTGGCCTTATAATGTAATGGGATCCTTTCATTACGTTGACACAGCGATTCCATTCTATATGAGATAGGTTAAAAGTAAAACTCTTGAAGAAAGATAACAATTATGTTAGTGTGGGCTACTCCCATTATACTTATTTCTATGTATATTATATATTATCCCTCACACGCGACTATTTGTACCAGCCCGTCGAATACTGCACGCAGTTATTATGTAGTAAGTCAGTGTTTTGTTTTGGTGCATTGGAAACGCGCCTCGAGCCGCATTCCAATGCAGCCGCCGCAGCGCCGTGCGCCGGCGCAGGGATCGAGCCCTCAGTCGGAGTTAATTCACCTCGCGGAGAGCACGTCTGTCGATCCCCCAACGCTACTTCTAATAACTCGCCGTAAAAGTGTTTTGTGACTTGTTTAGTAATAAGTTAAATAAATAATAAATAAAGTTACTTCCAAATTAGTATTGATAGCAAGCAAAGATAGAAATGTTTTAATTTTGACATTAAATCGAAAGGATAAAAATAAACGTAAAATAAGTAACCTAATTAGAGTACTATGACAGCGTTCTAAAAAAATTGGGTTACGGCAATTGCCTTGTAGGTAAGCGATATTCTTATAAATAAAAATTATTTAAATACAAGCTTTCATAATAAGGTCGAATCAATTAAAATGTTCTCCTCAGCAAGCCCATTCGTTTGATACCCATAATGTGGTAGTGTAGAATAAATAACTAGTCCGCCATCTTGGATGATCCGCCATGTTAGAATTAGAATGACATCGCATTTCTATCCAAAATAAGCATGTATACAACATTTCAGCTCAAATGATAAAAAAACCGATTTTAAATTCTGTTGCAAGATTCCGCCCGTACAAACAAACATACTTTGCAAAGTTAATAAAAAGCTTGTAAAAATATGCCACCTTCGATATTCTCATACAAAATCAGCTCAGCATGATGTCATCGGTAGATATGAAAAGCTCGCCTGGCAACGATGTCAACCCTACGTTTGAAATTATGGTATTTTAGTAGAATTATCGCCATTTTCCGCCGTTTTTGACGGAGAGAGGGTATTCTCAACCCTCTTTTGGCGGGTCACTTTGAGTGCTACCTATAAATTGTGCCAACCCGTCCATGATTTTTACACACCATTACCGCGCAGATAAGCTGTTGATGTTTTGAGATTATGCAAGTAAGCGAGGAAGGGTTTAAATATAGTATTATGCAAATTGCAACTTAATCTGAGTGCGAATGCGGTAGGAAATGCTTTTATCACTTTTCTAACAGTGTAGAATGGTTTTGAGTTACGTTAAATATAAATTGGACCTAATTCCACATTTAGCTACAGCGTTGTCCAGGTTAATGTATCTTGTTAAGAAAGTTTTCTTGACATTTAGTACCTACATAATAAGCAATGATATCGAAATTATATAAATTATTCTTATAGCAATCGACGGTTTAATATCTATATAATTAATAATACAAAAGCTAGGATAAACACATGAGTAAAAGATATATTATTTGGGATACTACTTGGGACGATATATATCTGTTTTTTAAGTTCTTATATAATATCATTGGTACAAAGATTTATGCTAAATTATTTTATTTTATAACTTTTATTCAAAGTACTCATTAGATAAGTTTAGCTAATGAGATTGTATAGAGATATAAAATGCAACAAACCAGAAAAGGATTACTTTTTACACAAAGGGACAAAGTTGTTATTCGTGTAAACAGAGGACTGTAAAAATTAATTCTTAACAACGTTACGAAGGGAACGAAAAGCCCTTTCATGGAATTAATTTTGAACTCTGTAAAGATGTAGGTCAGTATGAATTATTCAGTTCTTGTGGAGACCGTGAGATAACATTCTAGCTACATTATTATGGCAAAGGCTTGAGGCATAGGTGTACTATACAATTTTTTATTTATTTTTAAATCTAAAATTAAATTTGGTCCTCTTTTACCATCATTTTAAATGTATCTAATAAAACAGAATCTTATTACAGTGTTGTTAAAAATTATTTAAATAATATTAGATTTTTTTTAAATTAGAAAATTAAATTAAATAAATAATAATTTTGAAACTCGGACTACAAATGAAACCCTGCCCGGACGCTCCCCGGATGCTCTCTAAACTAGGACAAAACGGGGAAACCCGGGCGGAAGGCAACCCCCACTAAGTATATAACTCGTGAATACACCTGTACCTTCACATATCGATGGAATAAAGTTAAGCCTAAGTGTGACTCACCAACTGGCTCACTGTGTGATAAATTGATATAAAGTGATGATGATGAATAGTAAGAGCCTAGAAAATTATCGGTACAGTACCCCAAGTACAAGTATTGACCATTTTCTTTCTTGAATTTCGTTGTATATGGAAATGATTTGATCCGATATTTTAAAAATTCAACCAAAATCTGCTACGAAAAGGTATAATAGAAACACATTTATACATCTCAAAGCCCAAATAGACTTCTGAGACGAAACGGCGTAAACTCAGCTTGTTAAAAGTTAAATTACAGGCAAATTTGACAGTGAAAATTGTTTTGACTAAGGTGTGACCGCTCATTACACTGTCAATTGACAAATCATAAAGTCAATTGAAAATGTAATTTTTTGTATGAAAATGTTGAATCTTTAGTAATAGCTTTAACCAGATTCCATCATAGGAAATTTATGCATAATACATACACGATATTTGTATCTTTGAGAAAACGCGACGCAACGTCGAGTGCGACGCTGAGAAACCTTACAGAATAACGCGGCAGGAGAAATTTAAATTTAAGTCTAGTGTCTTTGTTATCTTTCTTTTTGTTTAACAAAGCTGAGAAAGCACTGAGAATATGATTCAAATTTAAGAGTAATGGGACTCAGGTCAAAAAGGTCATGATTGTCAGTAATGAATACGAATCAAGGGAAGGATGCTATTTACTGAATGGCTTAAGCCTAATATATGCCATCTCACAAAAGAGATAGTTCGTTTGCTCCACATATATCTAGAAGGCTACAATTTGTTAGCCAAGACAACAATAAGTTTTCGCATTCTTATTCTGCTTGCGCTTCAGGCAATATTTTCTGAGAAAGAGAAACATAACTGAGCAATTTTATGTAATAAAAAGAAACCTCAGAATTTCAGCCTGTTTTCCTTACATTTATTTTTGGCAATATGTTTAGTGATGACAGTATGATTGTCCATAAACTAACAAAGAACATTTTGGTGTCGCGGTTTTTGTTACCAAACTCCTCCAAAATAGCTGGATTGATTTGTATAAAATGTTGTGTGCATTTTGGATAGGTGTGAGAATCGGTCAAAATCTAGTTTTCATACCCCTGAATATTAAGCGTGACCCACACCAAATATATGGGTATGCAACGTTAGCCGGGCACCGTTAGTAGATACTTACATAACTCATGCTCACGCCTGTATTTCACGAAGGGGTAGGCTCATGGTTGAAATCATATATACTAGGGGGTGATCCTATTACCGTCCTATTACCGGCCACTAATATAAGAAATTGCAGATGGCAAGCACAATAACACTTTGCCTGATCCGGGGATCGAATCCCGTGTACCGCAGTAGTGATCACCTAGACCAATGTGATAGAAGTACCTATAATTTTAATAATTTCATACTATACAAAATATGTAGGTACCTAGCGTGATTCATAAAGTCAGACTTAAAGGTATTTGGACTGTAATAACGATAAGTTGTGAGTCTATAAAGGATTTCCACGCAATTCCAAATACTCTGTTTTTTCATCTCGAGGCTGAAATCGAAAAAATCTTGACTTTCGCCCCCAATTACGACCGAAATGTCAAGTTATCAATCTAATTGGATGTTACACTTCTTGGGTGCCTCGTTATTGTAAGCTCGGCTTAGAAAGTTATGAGGCTTTGATTAAAAAATATATTACTCATATGAAAAATGAAAATTTTTTATTTAGTTTAGGCCCTGGTAAGACACTTATGAATGTCGAAAAATTTACCACCGGTTGGGAAACTAGCCTTCGGAGAAGAACCGGCTAGAAACTCAGCTAGCATCATATACATTTAAATACATTACAATAAAATTCATAAATAAAATTATTAGATACATCAGTTACCTACTTACTAAGTGGTATTTGACTTCAGACAAACTCTTAGGAAAATGATTAAGTTTGGTCGATCGGTTGTACACGAGGTGGGTATTATTATTATTATTATTATTATATCTATACAGATAAATAATATTGAAGTGTCTGATGTACTTTGAAATTAACAGCTCTACACTAAATGCACTACAATGCAAGTAGTCGTAAGCAAGTATTCGTACGGTAAGAAAAAAACAATTTTTAATTGAATTCTCTGTCTGTCTGCTTATTTGGGCTAATCTCTGAGACGGCTGTATTGATTTTTACAGGACTGTAACTGGCAGATAGTTGATGTTGCAAGGGGTAACTTGGTTACTTTTATTTTAGAAAAAAAATCTAATTCTATCCTAGGCCGATAAATAAAACCACAAGGCAAAGCTAGTCATTGATATACCTATAATTAAAATGTTATACAGAGAAGATACATCCATCGGTATATATCCATCTTCATCCATAATCCCGGATCATTTAGATGATATACGGAAGTTTGCACAGGTGAGTTTCAAGTCTATGCTCCAAGTAAATTGGATGAATTTGAAATAGGATTATAGTTGACAGACAAATTGTTCTGCGGCTAAAGACGTTGGATCAACTCCATCCACCTGATTAATTAGTTTTGAATTGTTTGCTCCGCTCAGTTGAATATTCACTTCACTGAGTTTGATAGGAATTGATTTTTGAGCTAATATCGACATCAAGGACAAGTTCTTCTCGTGCAAACAAATTTGGATCTTAAATTGTAAAGTAATAACGTTATAAATATATATATAAACTTACTTTTATAACTTTATCGCGTTCGCTCGCTTGATATTTAGATCTCCATCGTGATAAGAAACTTTGGCAATCGTTACGGGTTAGTCGGAAGCCTAAGAAAGTCTGACAACTTCAAAACAGGTTGAGCCCAGATTACCGATTTTCTTCGTAAAAGGGGTGTAGTTCGGATGGCAGTCTCTCCATTAAAAAAATCTGGTTATCGACCACACCGGTTTGAATCAAGTGCCGATCCCCACCATACATGGGATAAGGCCAGGGAGATATGATCAGGGTAAGAAACTTACCACCATGAATGTGAATATTGTGAAAACTAACGAAGGCGTAGCAAAAATGTCTATAAATGGCCATTCGGCAGCCATCTCAATTTATAGACATATGTAACGCCACGGGCAACAAATGCACGCAGTCCTTAAAAGGAAATAATACGAATCCTTTAAATCTATATACCTGTAACCCTATCCCGAGTTTGCCACCGTTTTTGTGACACTCGCTAGCGTCTCCGCCAAATATAATAAATTGTAGAGCCCCTCCCAGCGGTGACGTGAAGATTTAATATATCCCATACAAATATTGTATGAGACGCTAGTGAGTAGGTACTAGCGTCACCTATACGGATTACGAAAACGATGCAAACTCCGTAATAAGGAAAAGAAGAAGTCATCATCTCCCTGGCCTTATCCCATGTATTTGGGGTCAGCACTTGATTCAACCCGATGTGACTGATCACCTGATTTTTATACGAAGCGACTGCCATCTGACCTTCGTAACCCTTTTTTCGAGGAAAATCGGCAATCTGGGTTAAACCAATTGTCAGACTTTCTTAGGCCTCTGACTGACCTGTAACGATTGCCAAAGATGTTAAATTGGCAACCGGGACCGACGGCTTAACGTGCTCTCCGAGGCACGGAGGGGACTCGGGCGGTCACCCATCCAACTACTGACTAGGCGTATGGTTGCTTAACTTTGCTGATCGCATCATATGCGCAATAGCAACAGTGCCACGAGCCCCTCTGTCACAATTTACAGAAGGAAAAGAAGAAGTAAGATAAACATTTATTTTCTCGCACAGACTATTAAAAGTACAATATGGATTAAACAAAACACACAGAATTAAAATAAGACACCTAGAGTTTATTTTTTAATGTACAGATGTAAGTACATACATCATCGTATGCAGAGAAGCAAAATTTTCCTTCTGTAAATTTGTCTGCACTTTCGACGCAGAAGCAAGCCTAGCGCAATCTTATATTAACATGTGTGGTATAGTAACGCACACACAGTGTGGGCGTAAGTCCATGTGCCTTCCTGAAGTAGGTATTCAAATAGGTTTGCATGTACCCGGTGTAGGGATATGTTGCGCAGCTCTGCGGTGCAGCTATTTATTAACCTTTACCAAACATCCATCCGGCCAGGTGAGATGACGATCTGCGAAAGGCCGTAGGCAGAAGCTGGAAGCTGAAAACAGGGCGCTATGGCACTCATTAGGGGAGGCCTATGTCCAGCAGTGGACTAATATACGTTGATAGGTAGGTAGGTGGACATCCATAGGTTGTGCTTCAGTATAGGTGCTGTCACAAGCTATGAGCGTTCAGCGAAAATTGTGGGGTTAACTGCACATGTATTAATTCGTGTCACGCCATACAAGACTTATAAGAATACTTAAAAATGTACTACTGCGCATTCAAGGTCATCGATCTTAACTCGTGACGTCATCTATATACGTTCATTAAGTCAGGTAGTTAATTGGAAAGTAGATACAGTAGTCAAATGATGAAGGGAACTAAAATATAACGATCGGTCGATATTCCTTTAACCAACCCAATTCAAACAGAAATATATCTCAAAATAAGATAAGGTACATTAAAGTGCGACTGTAGATAAGTCCAAAGCTTTATATCCTGTAGTAATAAATATGACCTTATCAGAAGGTTCTACTTACTATAAAATATGTTGAATATATCTACAGATAAATAAAATTGAATTGTCAGTTTGTAATTCCAACTGAATGCATAATATGAAAGTATACACGGTACCCACATCAAAAACCAATATAAGAAATAAATCTCTATCTGTCTGTTTGTTTCATTTCGGTAGGATTTTCACTGGTAACTTTAAGGCTTTGCATTTATTTAATAAAACACTACAATTCCACCCATGAAATTAAGTCTACGCGGGTAAAACTGCGGGGCACAGCTAGTTATTAAATATTAAACCAAGATCTAAGACATTCAGACCCTGTGTTGATAAAACTGAAAATACTGTTATTTCAAAAGACTTGTATTGTGCCTCAGACGGCGATAGGCTCACCATCTATCACGTTGCCACTTAATCATCTTCGGTGAAAAGTGGGTGTACACCTCTGCCTACCCCTTCGGGAAAACAGTCGTGACCTGTAAAGCTTCATTATACTAGCATAATAAGTGTACTTAATGGGAAATTCTCGTTGTTTATTTGACAATTCGCAATAAAACGAGCCAGTGAACACCCTGCGCTACCCTTATTTATGAATAAACAACCTCGTCTACGAATAAACAGAATACCAATTGGGGCACAGCCGTCAAAATGAGGCTACTTATTAATTCCGCCGTTAAATTATGATTTGAATGTTTTTGAATTTTAATATTTATCTTTCTTAGGAAGGAACATTAACAAGGCTTTAATTTTAAATTTATGAATCAAATTGTATTATCGTAGCAGGCTACGAAAGCCACCGGTCACTACAGGGGGCCTACAATCATCGGTTTAAGCAGAGCGTATTAAGAACTCCTTAGCTTTGACGTTTCATTTAGGTACCGTAAATGTAAACGTCAAAACTAAGAAGTAAGTAAGACATCACTGCTAAAAGGATGTTAGTAGGAATCCATTTCTTTTTTGTTTTCTACCTGCAAGTAAAAAAAAATGTTTAAACTTTGGTGTATTTGTACTAACTATATTATATATACTATACTACCTAACGTATATATCATAATAATTTAATAGCATTTAATGAAAAGCTGTTAATTAAGAATTACAAACAGATATTTAAATTTTATTTATCTGTAAATGTTCTTCTCAGTAAAAGCAACCTTCCGAACCTGGCGGTAGCATGTATAATTCTGTTAATTGTGTCATTCTGACGATTTGAAAGTGCTTTGTAAAAAGTATAATCGAATAAAGATATTTTTGACTTTGACTTGACTGTATGCATAGTACCTACATAATTGCGAAACAAGCAAGACAAAGCCCCCACAGCCACTTGCAGCCGTGTGATTGTATTCATAGCGTATGTATGAAATCTCGCTGTAACGTGCATAGGTGCGAGGTAATAAACATGTTTTCAATTCCATTGCAGGGATGTAACTAGTATGCAGCTGTTTGTTCTACTGCAAAGTGCACAAATAAATCTTTTTCGCAAACGAGCAGTGCGCCGAACGTAGAATATAGAACTCCATCTTGAAGAAGGATGTGAAGCGCGCGTGATGTCTGACCTGTAGACAAAGTAACAATATCCTCACGCGTAGCTAAAAGAAACGATATGAAATGTACCGGAATGACATAATATGTCACGTGACTGATGAATGTCATTTAGCGCAAACGCGAGAGAATGTTACTTTATCTAGGCCTACTGGTATCGCAAGCGACCACAGTCTGCGGTACCCACTTACCATCAGAGGGGCCGCATGCTTACAGGCTCAATGCCACCTTTGCGGTATAAACTAAAACCAAAGAGGCAAAAATAAATATGCTTGCGCCTTTCACTAACTTTTCCAATTGAGCAAGCAGACCATGTACCTGTTTTCCTATGATGAATAGGTACCAACACGGCAGATGGTGAGTCCATCGTTCTCATCTGCCACTAATTTGAATTTGGGCCACCACGGTTCTTTAAAAACAAACACTATTTAACTATAGGCCATTCAAGATTTGCAAACTCCTTAGTGGTGAATATTAATTAGTAGGTAAAATATTAATAGTTATAACCCACTTCAGTTTGTATTAAATGTAAACATGTAAGTAGGTACGTATCAAAAAGACGGTCTTATAAAGGTTCCTCATAATCTGGGGCTCACAGTTGAATACGACCCGAGACCGGATTAAGTACTATTTATAAATCAGGCATGTAGTACCCATCACATATTTCATGCGAACTATTATTCATTGTAATAATTTTCAATGATCGGAGATTAGGCAGTAACCGGGGGCCAACTATGATTGTTTATGCAGCGCGTATTAAGAATGAGCTTTAACGTTTTATTTTACGGTACAAAAATAAAACATCAAAATTCTTAATACGTTCTGCTTAAACCGATGATGGTAGGTGCCCAGTTCCTCACTTACCTTCTATTCCAACTTCTAAAATAATACTATCCGTTACAAAATGCATGTGTGACTAGATGTGCCCGCGGCTATACTATATAGACTTAATTTTAAGGTTGGTCCGGGGTTCTGAATTTCAAAAGTATTTTTTTATTTTAAATAAAAGTAGCCTAAGTTACTCTTTGTAACATCTATACAGATAAATAAAATTTAACTGTCTGTTTGTAATTGCAAAATAACTTTTTTTCACTCAATGCATTTGTTCGCGCTCGCCATGCATCTGGCAAAGCAGCATGAAAGTAGACACAGAAAAACCAATTTTAAAAAAAATTCTCTTTCTGTCTGTTTGTTCCGGGTAATCTCCGAAACGGCTGGATGGATTTTGACGGGACTTTCACTGCCGGATAGCTAATGTTGCAAGGAGTAACCTACGTAGATTTTTATAAAACATTAGGGAGCGGGCAACCATGAAATTAAAATCTACGCGGGGCACAGCTAGTTTGCTATATGTCCGTGAAGGTCCCGTTAATATCGGTTCAGCCATTTCGGTATCCAGAAGAAACAGACAGACAGAGATATTGTTTAAAGTACCATATATACTTTCATATGAATTGAGAGAAAAACTGTTAATTTGGAATTACAAACAGACACTTCAAATTTTAGTTTTCTGTATGTAGTATGTATGTTTGTATGCATGGTATAGATGTATAGAAATTATGTCTTTATTTTTTGGAGGGCTAGGTAGAACTCCCACTTTTGCCGAAGATGGGTGTCAATGAGCACTCGAAACTCCATAATAGCTCTTCAACTCTAACCTCTGTATAGCCAGGACTCAGATCCATACTTATTTGGGAATTTACCGCCTTTGTGATTGAGGACACTCAACAGTACAGCGGAATTTCAAATCGAACTTGAGCTTCGAACATCTACGATTTCAACTTCCTGCGTTTATACTTCATCGCTCAAGGTGCCATATCTATATACAGATAAAATTTAAGTGTCTGTTTGTAATTCCAAAATAACAGCTTTTCACTAAATGCATACTAAATTCATATGAAAATATACACGCTACAGACACTAAAAAACCAAGTTTTAAAATTTTTCTTTTGTCTATATGTCTGTCTGTTTGTTCCGGGTAATCTCTGAAACGGGTGGACCGATTTTAACGGGACTTTCACTGGCAGGTAGCTGATGTTTCAGGGAGTAACTTAGACTACTTTTATTTACTAAAAATACTAGGGTTCCGTTACAATGAGGATGAAACTAAATCCACTAGTACATTATATTATGGTTGTTTTAATTAGGAATTTCTTTTTAGAGCTATGTTAGCTTAATTTTAACCTAATAGGTACTAATAGCTACAAAGTAATAAGAAAACATGTATAATATACATACATTAGAAAGTTAATACATAACGTAAATACTAAACACCTCTAGCTTCTCAAAAATTTTTCCTCATTTTCATATTATTGTATCAAATTTATTGCATAATATAATTTATTTACAAAATAAAGTAATTAAATACGAAGATTAAAGTTAAATGCAATATTTAATAAGCTCAGCCGCGTTATTCACTTAGTTTTCTCAGCGTCGAACTCGACGACGAGCGTTGGTTTCAATCATGATACATAATACGAGTACATAGAGTTATAACTTCGATAAAAATTTCGTATCTTTAAAACTTACATTCGACGACGAACGCGACGCTATATAACTCAAAGGTGACTGACTGACTGACCTAGTGATCTATCAACGCACAGCCCAAACCACTGGACGGATCGGGCTGAAATTTGGCATGCAGGCAATTATGACGTAAGCATCCGCTAAAAAAGAATTTTGATTAATTCTACCCTCAAGGCGATAAAATAGGGGATAAAAGTTTGTATGAAACTAAATTTACGCGGGCGAAACCGCGGGGCACAGCTAGTGTGACAATAAAGTGAAAGTACTTCTTTTGACACCTGTGTTGGCGTCCTCGAAGTATAATATGAAAAATGTTTTTTATGGAAATCTGTACATAAGTTACGTTAAAAAAATGTTCGCACAAAATTAAGTACCAAACGAATACTTATGCTATTCAAATTTATTCTGAGCCGTATCATCTATCTTGTCGGATTTATCAAAGAGCCTATTGATACCTTCCATCCAGACTGATCCTTACTTGATCTAGGGCGTACGAGGGTACCGTATACCCCGACATGGGTATGTGCCCGATTTATGCCAGAATTAACGATAACGTGTTTGAAAGTTTGAAAGTAACGTTACTTAAGAACCAGTAAAATAGGTAAGACTAGTAAAAGTTTTCATACACTTTTGCGGAAGTTTATGCACTCAATTTTTATGCAAATTAATCTATACATCTATACATACATATACAATATTAAAAATATTAGGGTTCCGCAATAATAAGGATGAAACTAAATCTACGCGGGTGAAACCGCGGGGCAAAGCAAGTATTATAATGATAATAAAAAATAAAGACTTACAGTAAAGTGACTATAAACCTGCACTTTGCTTGCGGTTAAAGTTTGATTGCAAAAGTTAGTAATCCACGAAGGAGGGACTTCTTCCGTCTCTCTATTGTTTCACTGAATAAGTTTAAATAATCAAGTAGCTTAGAAGATCACAGTTTCCAATATCGTTTATTACCATAAAACCGCGAGAAACCACAGCTATTGAAACTTGGGCGGACAAAAACCGTGGCACATTCGCCATATTAAGCTTTTTATTTCTGTTGCACTTATTTTCTGACAGTTGAATTAAAATCCTGAGTGTGGGACAAAAAAAGGTAAATGAACTCATACTCCTGCTTTTATGAAGCCATTGCTGTCTCTCTTCTGGGTTAAAACACTATTATTACACACAGAGATATACTCACGCCTGTTTTTACCGTAGGGGTAGGCAGTGGAATAGTGGTCGCAAACGCTACTGCGGAACACGAGATTCGAATTCGCAGTGATATTGGGTTTTTCCATGTGTAATATCTCAATAGCAGCCAGGATCTGATGGCAACAGGCTCGCCCCCTATTACATGGGACTTTAACATAACCGGCGAAATGGGAGTGTACTATAAGTCCACCTCTGTATAACCCTTATTATAAGAATATAGGCGTGAGCATATGTATCTATTCTTCTCCATAGTGTTATCTCGTGTAAAGCTGATAATTTTGGTTATAAATCACTGCACATTAACTTGTTGAGACCAACAAGCCGAACGGTCCCTTACTTAAATTAATGTAATGTAATGTTTAATGATGACTGGACGAGGTTACTGACATGTGTGATATTCAAAGCTTTATGCATACTTGGCTCGAATAGACCAAACTTGATCCCATATGAATATGCATATAAATATTAGGGTTGCTGCCATCAAATTTACTCCATGTCTCGACAAACTTTGTCTGAGGAATATAATATTACTTGGTTTGTAAGGGGAATGTTTCAAGTTTTAAGTCTGCGCAAATGTTTTGATGAGCGGTACTGAACAAATAGTTAACTATGAATAGTTTGTTTACAACGTAATAAATATCTTTGAATGTGAGCCTTATAACGAACAATGAACACGACTAAGTATTATCGAAGTTTGATTTTGTTTAAGATTTATTTTCGACTGTCGCGCCGTTCCCATTTTAGTTACTCAAGAAAGTCCATTGACCTTATAATATCCTAGAATCGTTATTTATTCACGAATAATATTTTCAGCTAACAATGGCAGCGGTAATACTCGAACAAAGGCATTATTAAAAAAGCGTTCAAACCACAATGGCGCGCTCGTTCCGCTGAAGTAGAAATCGGTGTCGGTTGGCGAGATCGCTTCCACACTAGAATAAAAGGAACGCATCTTCATTTATTGAATACTAGCTGTGCCCCGCGGTTTCACCCGCGTAGATTTTAATTTCATGATTGCCCGCGGATCCCTAATGTTTTTTAAAAATCTAAGTAGCCTAAATTTCTCCTTGTAACATAAGCTATCCGTCAGTGAAAGTCCCGTCAAAATCCGTCCAGTCGTTTCGGAGATTACGGAACAAACAGACAGACAGACAGAGAAAAATTTTAAAAGTTGTTTTTTTAGTGTCAATAGCGTGTATACTTTCATATGCATTTAGTGAAAAGCTGTTATTTTGGAATTACAAACAGACACTTCAATTTTATTTATCTGTATAGATATGAGGAACATAAGACAATGTTTATTTTTGTTGAAAAATTACATTCTAAAATCTATAATACCCCAAGTAAACGACGAAAAGAATAACAAAGAAATTATAAGGGATTTTTTATTTAATTTTATATAGATACCGCCAGCCGGTACCCACTCATCTGTGCCTTAAAAGTCTCAAATCTCTATAATTATTTGAATAAATAATATTTGAACATTTCATGAACAACAGATATAATGCGTAGGTTCCTCTTTTGTAAATACATACATATGAAACATACCAAACGCCCAGACTCAAGGCAAACACAAAAACTTTCATCGCATAAAATGTTTGTCCTGACGCAGGCGATGACGTAGTAGGCAAGTATTCTCCGAATACTAACAAATAAAGCAACGATGCCGTCAATTTCGTATTAGCATCATGATTATATTACTTAGTCTTAAATTGGTAAAATTGCGTACTAATTAATACATTTATATCTATACATCTATACATACATACTACAGTTAAATAAAATTGAAGTGTCTGTTTGTAATTCCAAAATCCAAAACAGCGTTTCACTAAATGCATATGAAAGTATACACGCTACTGACAATAAAAAACCAAGATTAATTTTTTTCTCTGTCTGTCTGTCTGTTTGTTCCGGGTAATCTCTGAAACGGCTGGACCGATTTCAACGGTAGCAGGTAGCTGATGTTTCAAGGAGTAACTTAGGCTACTTTGATTTATTAACAATCTTAGAGTTCCGTGACATGAAGCATAAAACTAAATCTACGCGGGTGAAACCGCAGGGCACAGCTAGTATATCTATATAAAGCTTAACGCGCTAATCTCAGGAACTACGGGTCCGATTTGTGAGTTAGTCCCGTTATCGAGTAAAGTTATAGGCTACGTAAACAATGTCGCGGGATAAAATTAGCGTTATCCCAAATTAACTATTAATACTTAAATATATAAAGCTGAAGAGTTTGCTTGTTTACTTGAACGCGCTAATATAAGGTTCTACTGGTCCGGTTAAAAAAAACCGTGTTAGGTAGTCTATTTATCGAGGAAGGCGGGGCCAGAAGCTAGTTTATAAATAAGTAAATGAATTATTGCCAGGAGTTTAGCGTCGTTTATTGAATCTTTAAAAACTTTCCCAGATTGGACGAATGCTGTTTGAACGTAAAGGGTTAACAACAAAAGAAAGGTTTTGTTAAAGGTCAAAGCTCAAGACTAGTTCACCTTCACTTCGAATTGAAATGGGTCTCTTTACTGTCTGAATAACGTAGGGTTGTTGCCAGCCGCGTTATTCACTAAGGTTTCTCAGCGTCGCACTCGTAGTCGAGAAATACTAGCTGTAAGCAAAAAGTCTTGTAAAGAAAGAATGATTTCGTTGTAGTATGGTATTTCAACGGTTCGTTTTTTGGGCTGCTATCACTGCAAATCCACTCCACGCATGTTGGTACAAAAAACCCAAATGCCTATTCCTCTTATTACCGATTTCAAAAGTAAGAAGTAGCCGCATTTTTTACTGAGGTTTCTCAGTGTCGCACCCGTCGTCGAGTGTAGGTTTCAAAGATGCGAAATTGAACCTTATCTTTTATATATTACTAGCGGACGTCACGCGGTTTCACCCGCGTAGTTCTCTTTCCCGTGAGAATACGGGGATAAAATATAACCTATGTTACTTGCTGATGATGTAGCTATCCATGCTGAAAGAATTTTCAAGATCGGTCAAGTAGTTTCGATGCCTATTCAAAGCAAACAAACAAGAAAAAATCAATTCTTTCCTCTTCATAATATTATATTGTATACATGTATCGATTTCTTATGGTTGAAATCAACGCTCGTCGTTAAGCTCGACGCTGAGAAACCTTAGTGAATAAGGTGGCAGATTTATTTAGTCGGTAGCATAATGAATATGACTTTTAGAACAAAAGTCTAAGACTTCAGTTTCATTTGGTCTGTTTATCTAGACGCTACAGACACAATACAATTATGTAAATAATTACAGTCCGGGTTTTTCAACTACTCTTTGTTGTTAAGACATTGGTTCAAAAGTTTTTTTACGATTCAAGAATATTTAAATGTGTCTTTCATAAAAAAGTTACTTTACTGCTTCTTCTTTTTTTGAAGTCGGTTAAAAAGGAAGGTCAATGCACCCTGCGTTGACCTGTTTTTTAGGGTTTATCTTACCCCCTTAATCATGGATAAAACGAGTCTTAGATCAAACTCGGACTAAGCAATGTCCATTTCTTTTGAAATCTGAATCACAATGGAGAGTTCAACCTACTATTAAACCAAATATTTGTTTAGTGATTTATAATACCCTTATTAACCCCCTGGGGCCTTACCATGAGCTCTTATTGCCATGATAGTTTCACTCATTTATGAGACAGATGTATGTGACGTGCATACATCTGTCACTGTCGCACAACTGAATTAACATTGCAATAAGAGCTCATGGTTGGGCCCCTGGTATATATATACACAAATACTATGTTTCACCATATAACTCAGTACCTTTATACCTACAAATAAAATAAATGATGTTTAATAATTAGATTGTACAGTGATTTTCACACCACGTGCTTAACGGTGAAGGAAAACATCGCGAGGAAACCTGCATATGTCTGAGAAATAATTCAAAGACGTATGTATAGTGCCTGAGACGGCGATGGACTCACCCTCTGTCACGTTGGCACTTAATCATATTCGGTGAAATGTGGGTGTTGAAAATTACAACATCTCTGCCTACCCCTTCGGGGACTACAGGCGTGAGCATATGTATGTGTAAATGATTAGATAGAGTACATAATTATTATACAAATAGAGTAGCTACCGAATTCGTTATTCAAACTATTAGAATCTCCAAGATAAAAAAGGTTTATAAAACAATGTTCTGTGAGCTACATTCCTATATATTCTACGTACGTAGGAATTTAGCTCCGGAGATAGAAAGTGCAATCAGGTCGATTAGCTGAATCCCAGGTTGTAAATTGCACGTAAATGCCAATGCACATAATGGTATTTCCTAGCGTTGGTGTTGCTCGGTAAACCGCATTCGTTGCCAATGTAATCCCGGGATTTCAGTTTGTTTGACGGGTTAGTTTGTTCTAAGCTTTATTATCTATACATAATTATATATCTATAAATAAAAGTGTCTATTTGTAATTTCAAATCAACAGCTTTTTACTAAATGCATATCTATACTTCTATACTAATATTATAAAGCTGAAGAGTTTGTTTGTTTGTTTGTTTGAACGCTCTAATCTCAGTAACTACTGGTCCGATTTCAAAAATTCTTTCAGTGTTGGATATTCCATTTATCGAGGAAGGCTATAGGCTATATTTTATTCTCATAAAAATTAGGGGTCCGTAAGAAGATTGCGAATTTGTAACCCAAGGTGTAAAATCGAAAACCTATTTATGCGTGCGCTGCAAAAACTATTGACAATAGAACAAAATTATGTACTACGGAATTGTAGGTCTTATTAAGATCTAAAAAAAAGTCCGGGGGAGCATATATCTAACTATCATAGTTTAGTCACAATAACCGCTTTTATGTTCATAAAAAATATTGAATCGTCTGAAGAAAGAAACTACGTTAAATGTGTATCTTAATATTAATGCTTATGCAAATTAAGCATTATGCTATCAAGGGTATTCATGTAGAAGTAAAATACCGTTTGTTTTATTCCAATAGGACATTGCGTTTAAAAATTATCACGAGTATAAAAACGCAAAGAATTGGTACCTAATAATGAGTTATTTGCCAAAGAGTAATCTCTGAAACGGCTAGACCGACGGGATTAACGGGACTTTCACTGGCAGATAGCTAATGTTACAGGGAGTACCATGGGCTTTTTATTTATAAAGAATATTTAGGTTTCCGCGGTAATCAAATGAAATCTACGCGGGTGAAACCGCAGGGCACAGCTAGTGAAAGTATATACGGTACGAGCTCAAAAAAACAATCTAACAACTTTTTCTGTCTATCTGTTTGTTCCGGCAAATCTTTGAAACTGCTGGTGGGACTCACTGGAAGATAGACAGGACAGCTAACTTAGGCTCCTTTTATTTAATAAACTATTTGGGTTCAACGGGCCACCCATAATATTTTGCCACGCGGGTGAAACCGCGGGGCGCAGCTAATATTTAGTACAAATGATTGAACAATTGAAGAGGAAAACTCGTATTTAAAAAAAATACGTTTATCTTCATTATTTTTCTCAAAATAAAAAATCTGTCTAAAGTACATTCATAATTTCGTCACTTTCGATAAAAATATCGTGCTGATAGTACTATTGCTATGATATCAAATTATTTGAGCTCAAATCATTTGTCGCAGCTTGACAGCTAGAACAAGTAAATAGTATTTGTATGATACTGCGCAACATAACATCCCTACACAATTATTTCTTTACCCGAGGGAGGACAATTTGAGTTGGTGTAAATGAGTTTACGTGGTAGCGTTGAAAAGCTGGACGTTGTCTCGTTTCAATCACAAAATATAAACTAACAGAACAGAAGGTCCGTTTCCATACAATGATAGAAACAGACGCAGGGACTCATAAATACTTACGATCAGCTTCAAAGTTGCTGCTGAAATAAGCTTAATATGATCTTTTATATATAAAAATTAATCCCCATTTCCGTTGGTCACGGCATCACGCGTGAACGGCTGGGCCGATTCTACCGGGACTTGCACTGGCAGGTGATGTTTTAAGGAGTGTTTTAGGCTAATTTTATTTAGAAAACATATTAGGGTTCCGCCACTACGCGGGTGAAACCGCGGGGCACAGCTAGTACTAAATAATTATACCTATACGCGTCTTTGCGTGTGTGCGATTCCCGACCAATGTAACCGCCCTTCTGCTACCTTTCTATTTTGTGCTACGACTCACTTTCCTACAATTACACACGTACTGGCATCTGATTGCATGTAATGCACTTAACTAGTTTCAGCTGAAGTCATTTATGTAATGATTGGGTGATTCCATCACGGTCGTAAAGTTGATGTTACGAGCTAAGTCTCCGAGAGTGAACCGTGGGCTACAGCTAGTAGGAGATATTTTCGTTCTTTTAGTAAATAAAATGTTTCATACATTGTGCGGGGATGCTATCGAATATAGAATAAAAAAACTGTGCCTACAATCATGTGAGGATAGTATCAAAGTCTTTCCATCTTGACCACAGTAACAACGATGTGATTCCTCTGGTTTTAAAGGAGTACAACTACCTAATAACTTATTAAACACATGTTGAGGAATTAAGAAGAAAAAATATTGAATGTGGAGAATTCCTTAGACTGCACGCCGAAGCAATACATTAATCTTAAAGTCTGCTATATGCCGCCAGAGAAAACTAAAATACTTTTGTAACATCGCCCGTAGAAACCCTAACAACGTAGAGAAGCTAAGACGTAGAGGATGGCCAGGTCAACGGGAAAAGATCATGAGGTCGTCCACCTATCCATTGGTCAGACCTAAGTCAAAGTCAAAGTCAAAGTCAAAGTCAAAGTCAAAGTCAAAAATATCTTTATTCGATTAGACTTTTTACAAAGTACTTTCAAATCGTCAGAACTACATGGATTATACATGCTACTGCCAGGTTCGGAAGGTTGTTTTTACTGAGAAGAACCTGGCAAGAAACTCAATACTAAATTACTATTTTCAAAAATATCATAAATTTTTTAAAAACAAAGTAAATCACTTGAGAAATGTAAGCCCATGGACACAGTTCCAATGCACAAATGTCAATAAAAATTAACATAAAGAAAAGTCTAGTAGTTGTACTTATATCTAAATGCGTAGCTTGAGATGACCAGCCCCCACAAGCAGCACCTGTTCACAAGTATGACGAGAATGCCAGCCATCGCCCTCCTCAACCATTATAGAGGGAAGTGAGCGACCCGTCATCCTGACGCCGAGTCGAGTCGAGTAAGAGTCGACCACTGACCTCCCAATAACCAAAGCTTAAAAACCGCCGAGGACAGAAATGCGTGGAAGAGAATTGAAAGAAGGGGAAGTGATGACGACAGAGTAGAGTCAGAGAAGCGAGAGAAAAGAAGAAGATAACACCAAGCGACGCAAGTTGAAATCCTAGCAGGCCCTGTACCAATGCGTTAAAAAACTTATGTGCAGTGATTTCACACCACGTTTACGGCAAAGGAAAATATTATGGGAAACCTGCATATGTCTGAGAAGTAATTCAAATTCGTATGAATAGTGCTTGAGACGGCGATAAGCTCACCGTCTCTCACGTTTGCACTTAATCATCTTCGGTGAAAGGTGGTGTTGTTATTACATCACCTCTGCCTACTCCTTCGAGAATATAGGCGTGAGCATATGTATATATATTATACAGATTTATATGACGATAATCCCAGTTCAGATATAATTTTAGTTCCCTCATGTGAATACGGTACGGTTAATGTTTGAGAAAGCTATTTGAAGGTCCCTGGGGTGCGATAAAGATCTTATGCTCACTTATTTTCTTCTTTATGTGGAAAGTAACCTTGGCCTTACATTGGTTTGTAGCACGCAATGGGTACGTCTGTATTAATCTATACAGATAAATAAAATTGATGTGTCTGATTGTAATTCTAAAATAACAGCTTTTCACTAAACGCATATGAAAGTATACATGGTACTGACATAGAAAAACCAATTTTAAAAATTTTCTCCGTCTGTCTGTCTGTTCGTCTGACTGCCTGTCTGTCTGTTTGTTCCGGGTAATCTCTAAAACGGCTGGACCGATTTTAACGGGACTGACGGATAGCTAATGTTACAAGGAGTAACTTAGGCTACAAAGATTTTTTTTAAACCACGGGCAATGAAATTGGAATCTACGCGGGTGCAACCGCGGGGCACAGCTAGTTTGTAACTAAATCTTGATAAACCATAGCTTTAGGTATGAAAATCTCTAAGTATCTTTTAAGGTTTAAGTTTCTTTTTCATACCAATAAATTATTATAGTAAATAAAAACCTTATCACTTAAATTTCCACCATTTATCGAAGAACACCATAATAAACTCACTTCCTAAAAGTTAGTTTGGGAACTTATTCAATAACGAAAAAAGATACAGTCGAATTGATGACCTCGTCCTTTTTTTGAAATCGGTTAAAAACAAAGGAAATTGTAATATTTTTTTCTTACCATGCAATATTTATTAATAAATTTAAAAATCTTATATTCAGACTTTTATTACATAATTATACAGGATTATAAATATTGCCACCCGGTTCCGAAGGTCGCTTTCACTGAGAAGAATCTGGCAGGAAACTTATATATTATTCCTTCCAAAAATATTTTTGAAAACAATTTTGATAAATACATATTTTATATCCTGCCCTTTCAGAAGTACAACAGTGGCGGATGGCGGTCATGGGCATAATAATTAAATACCTCTTCTGAATATTTCATTGACATCTGACAGTTCTTAGTTCTAAATTACTTACTAAACTATTTCTTGGCACAAGCTGTTTAGGCGCGCCTACAAACTTCTATCAAAAGATATACTCAAATAGTAGCAATTTTGAATCAGATAAGATTGTTCCAATGCAATACATTTTGAAGCTCAATCAACTAGAAAGGACATTGTCCATACCCAATGTTCATATCTCAGCTTTATCTATATGTTGCTAGCTTTCCGATTAAGCGTAAAGTTGAACGCCCGGGGATTCCACACCACGTAATTTACGGTGAGTGAAAGGAAAACATCGTGAGGAAACCTGCATATGTCTGAGAAGTAATTGAAAGACGTATGTATAGTACCTGAGACGGCGATGGACTCACCATCTGTCACGATGGCAGTTAATCATCTTCGGTGAAAAGTGGTGTTGCTACAACAACACCTCTGCCTACCCCTTCGGGGAATGCAGCCGTGAGCGTACTTACGTATGTTGAACGATCGGTAGCATTTTAATTCTAACTTTAAAACTTTTATCCGTTGATTTTATTTTATGTCCTATGAAGTTGCTTAGTTGGAGTATATTACAGTATCAGATTTATTTATCTAGTTTTATTTTAGCGAAGTAATATTTAAGTACATATACAACACTTTTATTTTACTTTTTCCCAACGATAAAGTCTCTTGTTTTCTGTACTCTTCCTGTCTCTTGTTTCTTCGTACAAAACCTGGTAACATTACTAGTAATGTTAGTCAGAAATGTACGAAGAACAGGGGGATAAAGTGTATAGCCATCATAGTATAAATTATATGCGTCCGCAATCTCATTGCCTTGTCAACTATAGGACTATAGTCTAAGATTCTATGGTTCCTGTTAATATGTAAAAACGAACACAAGCATTTCGCCTATTATTACTGTAGCCATTTTGTTATTGAGATTCTTAGAAATCGCTTTACTAACAATTCTAGTTCATTCTAAAGCATGTCATAGTTATCTTATGATTTCCACCCCTTGAATAACATATGCATTCCATTTTAAATTAAGGCAGTTTAGAATTGTGATAAGATCTTATCCAATTTTAGATTTTTTATTCTTTCTTATTAGTAATCGTGATGCCTTTAAGGAAGCTGTACTAAATTTAAGGAAGGTGTATTTACGGTACTAATAATATAATTGTTTTGTCTTTAGAACAATGTCGCTGGTACCACCGGGTGGGGCGGACTCGCCTAGCCCTCGGCGGGCTGTCAGCCCACTGCTAGAGATGAGAAGGCCACACTGCACCCTAGCCTGTGACTACTGCGCTGCTGTGCTAGAGGATAAATTCAAACGTTAGTACCTTCTTAAGCAATATCCCTTCTAATCAACAAATCATTTCATTGAATAAACCTCCTATATAGTGGGTTTGTGCTAAAGGATTGATTATTATCAATTATGTTTTGTAATTTAAAATTCTAAATATCTTAATTTGATAAGCCTTTTCACAAATTACTTTCAAATCGTCAGAACTATATGATTATACATGCTACCGCCGGGTTCGGAAGGTTGCTTGTACTGATACAAGAACCCTGCAAGAAACTCAGTAATTACTCTTTTCAAAATATAATATTAGAATTTTCAGTATTATTAATGCCATACAAATCACAAAAAATATATAACCACATAGACACAGTTCCAGTGGACATTACGTAATTGACTTAAAAAACGAAGCCTAAGATCATTCTTGATTAAAAAGTAGTTTATTTCACTCTTTTTTTAAAATTTATATTTTTATATGTGATAGCTTTGTTTCGTCTAGTATTGATTAAACCATCTTTTGTGATAAGGGGGTAGTAAATCTGTAAATATGCATTCTGTATAATATATACACCTACGCGTGTTGGTGAAGATACTCGCATATCTTTATCACACTTTATATTCATACACTGAAATGAGTATTTATAAAGATAGATTGAGCCCGACGCAAGACGTAGGCTACTTTTTGGCAAGAAGACTATACTTACTCTAACGAAGTGCGAACTAATGCGATCTGATTTGTTTGAATTTTGTGTGCATCGGGTAGATCTAAGAATCGTCTAAGTGAGAAGGGTAATCCAACTCAATAAATATATGGCACTAGCTGACCCAACAGACGTTGCCCTGCCTTAATTATGAGAATTAAGCAAGTATTCTGTCAATTCTATGTCAAACGTCATAAGGTTACATCAAAAAGTTTTTACTGTCCAAAGCGCTAAGGTTAGATTTAAGAAGAAAGAAATAATTTTATGTGGTATAACTACCCCCTAACGGGGGCGTCCATAAATTACGTGAGATGAATTAGGGGGGGAGGGGGTCGAGTAAAATCTCATATAATATCACGTTAGGGAGAGGGTCTCGACAAATGTCACGCAATTTTTATTCTGTTTAAAACAAAAAAAAATTAAACTATTTTGGTCCATTCAATCCAAATTTTTATTAAATTTATAACTCTCAGCAATATTGATTACTAGTCTTAACTAGTCGTAAATAAAAGCACGAAGCAAATTGAACCCACATTCTAAAAAATCTCACGTGAGATTGAGGGATGGGGGAGGAAGGGACAGAAAATTAAAAAAAACACCTCACGTCATTTATGGACGCCCCCTTAAGTATTCTTACATTTTAAAATTTTTCACGCAATTTTCTTAGTTTTTTCTTTCATAAGAACCATCTCCGCAACATAACCATTTCAGCAATAACGAACACAGCAAAATAAATATTATAGAAATCGGTCCAGCCGTTCACCCGGGATTTCGTGACCAAGGGAAATGGGGATTCATTTTTGCATATACAGATAGATTACATCGTCGGCCGGGTGCTGGGCACAGCTAGTAACATCATTAAAAATATTATGGAACAGATTGTAAAAAAACACACACACAGGAACCTGCTAAAAAATTAAGACGATAGCGAAATAGCCCTGGTATTGTATGTATATAAGTACGCGAGGCTTATTCAATTCTGTCTGGTCTAAGAGATGATGCAAATTGATTTATTATATTACGTGCAAAGCAAGAAGAGTAAAGTGTTTAAGGGACACCGTTCCGCCGCCACCGAGGCTAAGAGCAAGGAAATGCAATTTCTACTTCATTCAAGGCTGTCCTTCAGTTTTGTAATTCTATTATTAAGGACACATTTTTCCAGTAAATCTACCCTCTTTCTTGTAATTATATATCAATGATGACAAATGCTTTTGGGTACTTCAAATGGTAAAAAAACGGTAACCTTAGAGGATCACTTTTACAAGACTGGCATTCTCAAGAACACGTGGAGGTATCAAGCTAAAATTTATATGAAACTCAAAACTCAAAACTCACAAACTCAACTCAAAACTCAAAAATATCTTTATTCGATTAGACTTTATACAAAGTACTTTCAATATGAAATACTCAGGTCTACTGTCCCTTGAGGCTGTGAAATATCTTCTAAGCCACTGCAATTAAAAGATACAGCCGTTCGAAATCAAATTCCGCGAACTCAAAATCTTGAAATGTAGTAACTTTACGAGTAGCACAATAAGGGAAAAATTGCTTAAAAAAAACATGAAATAAGAATATATTTTATAATTATTTCCTGGGTTTTTTCCTCTCTGAATTTAAAAGTAATTCCTACTTATATCCGGTTCGAATTTCGGTAAATCACGACTAGAGATTGCATCTGAAATAAAAGAGATTGCAGGCAGGAAGCCCTTCCTTATAGTTTCTGGACTAATGTAGCCAGTTCGTGCGAGTAACCTTGATCTTGCAAGTCTTAAAAGAGAAACAAAAGCAATTTCATGATCCAAATACAATAGATAAATATCTAAATATGATCACAATATCAGACGCATAGAGATAGCCTTATCAAAAGAAGTGGTTGGAAGGCGCGTCCTTATTTCCCATCCAGCATCTTATTACGTAGTGAGGGTCTATGATTTTCATAAATGTTTCATGAAGCTCCCATGGGAATACGGGCAATACTCGGAGCTCTGGAGACAGTCGATCACTGCGATTTATAGCCCACCAGGTGTACCAAATGGCCTAAGTAGAATCACTTAAAGGGAGTGCTGCTAAATTAGTTCTGCGCCACGCAAATTTTACCAATTTCTTACGGGCTTAATCACAAAAATGTGAAAGGTTTACTTACCTATAAACATACAGGGTATATTATGTAATGGTATTATCCAATGTTATCATTATATAATGTTTTGTCATGAGACGAATACATGAACGACGTACGTTTCGAAAATCTTACAGCATTTGGTATATGATTGTATCCATTTTCCAATTTCTCGGTTGGGTTACGTTCACTATTGGGTGATATTCCTTGATTTGGAATCAGATCCTCTACGGAATACAATCCTAATGTCAGTATCTATACTTATACGTTTTTGGGATCCTACGCTTTCACATAACGACGCTATGGTATGACGTGCTTCCAGCCCTTGTGGTTTCTTTATAGTAAGGAAGGTTTTTCGTCATCATAATAGACCTCTTCATCGTGAAGCATGATTGTTGCAATCTTGAGTCCTATCTCCTGTAACTTCTTTAGTGACTTATGGGATAGTATACGCAATCTAAATAAGTCCACCTCAGTGCTATGACTTTTTGGCACACAATATGTGCTCAAATATGGAGCTGTTTCGATCCCATACGATTCCACGTTTACGATAACGCGACTACAGTATAAATAAAACCTTACTCAGGAATATGACATCCAGACCTAATTTCTGAAATAAGAACGAATGCTCTATCGAACGTGCAGATTGTCACATTTAAAGTTTTCAAAAATTTGTAGTCCTTCATTTACCGTCAAAGTAATGTTGATTTGAAGTTTATATGAAGCCTCGATTCCAAACTGCTTGTAGAAAGCATGTTTTTGTTACTGTGACGCGACGGTGGTCTTAGGAAAACTCGCAAAAAGCAGCCTGTCCGTTCGTGACATTTGTTAAATTAAAAATGTATGTTGCACAAAAAGTTGTTTTTCACTTATGTTGTTGTGCTTATCAGGCAGTGCAGAGATGCGCAACCGTGGTACATCCCCACTCTCCGCATCACCTCGCCAGTCACTAACGGGTGAGCCACCCTGGACCCTTCCTGATGACGACAGGCCAGACTTCTCAGCCCTTAAGGAGAACATACACAGGATTAACAAGTAAGTACATCATGAAAGAGCAAAAGAGCGGCGCGATGAGCATTATTTCCGAAAAATGTCGTTTTGAATCGATTCTAATTGTTGCCCGTAAAAAAATTAAAGTGTCGATTCAGTGCCACATAGACTTTAATAATCGATTTATTCAATGCATTAAATCGATATCAGATCGACATCATTGAGTTAAAATTAAAACTCATATTAACATTTTGTATATCAAAACTCTCGCACAATTCGAATAGGCATTGGGTATTCAAATTATTTTCAGTGGAATATTTGTATTCAACAAATGGTACGCGTGCAGGTAATACTAATTGAAAGTCTTTGGTTATTTGCCTACGTGCTTTCCTGCAACCTAATGTTTCCACAAACATTATAAGTTCCTACAAAAACAAAAGAACCAACTATAGTTAGCGTACATGCACATGCATACCTATACGCATACATACCCTACATTCCATTTGTACCAACTAACAAAACTTCTAGATCCACATAAACGGGAATAGATTCCCTTGGGGGTTTATTTACAGTCCACATAAATACCCTTCATGAATAAGTTACAGTACTCCATTAATACCTGCTTGTTTGCCAACGCAGTTGGTTTTGTTCACGAAATAACCACTATTTCTTTCCTTGTTCCGAGAGTATTTATACCTATTTACAAAGATGTTTGTTTGTGCCTCCCGATTCTGAAGATTACATACAAGTATGTCGACGGGACTTTCCCATGGGGTAGGCATAATTACCACTGATTGCCACATGCTAATAACCTCACGTACTTCTTTCGCTTCGTCCACTTTTACGTATATTTTCTATCAATTATCAAAATTATTATTTTTCTAATAGGAGGCATCTACCTATAGTGTTTTATTTTTATGTAGCATTCTTATCACAGTACTTTGTAATTTCTGAAAATATAAAAGTGGAATATAGTATTATATAAAAATGTTGCAATAAAGATATTTAAGTAAGAATATTTTATTTATTTACATTTACATATTTATGAATACATTATTTCCATAGCACAAAGTCTGATAAACGTGCTCAAGGACACGAGCGGGTGTCAAACCCTTTACCAAACCAAGCCCTTTTAGCACTTAAATGCTCAAAATGTGTGCACAATTTGTGACCGTACCGTCGTTCCGGGATCGACCTTCTTAGGTGGAAATGCTGCCATAGGGGTTAATACTTATATTATTACAACTTTTCACCCTGTTATCTTTATGTGTATGTCGGCGCCTCACCGGAGTTCGCCCCAGGATCCATTGTAATCGTCAAGAAAAATAAGGAACACAGCAGGATAAATAATTATATTTATTTAACAACCTTACTCTTCAACGATCAGCGAAAGAATGCCACCTACTGCAACCTCGACTAACCAAGTTATTTAATTATTAATTACAAGACCACGTGTTTCACATTATTACAAAACTATTTAATATTAAGGTTTTATAATTCTAAAAACAATAAAACATTATTTTTATGTTAACTAAAGTCGAAATACATCTTAATTAGCTTAATTAGGTATTTTAAATAACAATATAAAATGAACCGGAAACACCCTATAAAGTTTACAGTTTTGTTACAAAAGTAAATCATAATTGTATTTTAAAATAAATTATTCAATAATTACAACAATATTAGATAATAATGAAACATTAATTAAACTTCTAATTTTACATAATTAACTTAACTCGTTTCTTAAAATAATACATACGGAAGTCATACAGTAGTGTAAACACAACAAAAACATTAGTGACCCACTTAATTCATATTACATTACAAAATTATATAAATAGGAAATTCTACTTCGTTAGTACTTTTAATTAATTCTAGAATCTGAATTACAATTTATTATCCTAAATTTAAGAATTACATTATTACGAAAAGTAGCTAGTGTTGTTTCCTGTCTCAATTTTAAATTGAGACTTGTTTCCTACAATTGAAACTAGATGGCAGCTCGGTTGAGCGCGCCCATACGGCCATACTGACTCAAGCGCGTTCTCTGCGCTTACAAATTTAGAAAATCATTGACAGAATTGAAAATCATATAAGATTGCATGTACACACAATTACATAATCAAATCAAACCAATCTCATATTTCCTTATAACAAGGTTCTCTTTTGTTTTAAGGATAAACACTTAACTTGTAAATGATAACTTAACAAATAATATGGTAACTTTACAGCCTTGATTAATTAGTAAACATTTCGTCAAAAACAATACTTTGACACTCATAAACATAAATCATTCTTGAGACTAGCAATCTCATTCTAGGATCTACCCACACCAAAACAGGCAATCACCCATCCTGGGATCTAGCCATCAACAAAACAGGCAATCACCCTTCCCGGGATCTAGCCATCATCAAAACAGGCAATCACCCATCCTGGGGTCTAGCCATCATCAAAATAGGCAATCACCCTTCTTGGGCTATAGCCTCTAAGACCGGTATAAAGGATGCGCATGGTGGCCAGCCAGCGCGAAAGGAAGGATTTTGGATAGGAACCAACAATAAAATAAAGCAGGGGCTAATTATTGGAAGTGGATGCCCCCAAATTAACTGGTATGTTCCCACAGTTATTAGCGGATGCAGTGGCGGAAGATAGTGATTCAACAGGTACTCCAGAATTATCGTTATTCGCCCATACGGCCGACTGCTCAGAGTCAGAGTCACTTTCAAAAGGGTCATATTGTGCAAGGGGAGCAGCTCGCAAGGAATCATGACTAGCAATTTTTTCTGAACAACCGCGGAGATTGACATGTTTTAGTCTGTATCTGTCATTGGGCAAGATTTCTAAAACTTCCATAGGCCCTTCAAATTTGGGACCGAGTTTAGTGGTGTGGCGTTCATGGCGCCGAAGTAGAACAAAGTCGCCAACTTTATAAGGTTTGACTTTAGCTTTACCTTTATCGAAACGAGACTTATCCTGAAGGGATCGCTCGTCCATCCTATCCTTGCAAGCCGCTCGCATTGATTCTAGATCATCAGTTAGTACATCGTCATCAACTTGTAATAACTTAATACTCGGTGGTGAACATTTCTTTCCCAGTAAAATTTCCAGTGGACTTTTGCCGGTACTTTTGGATACACTACAATTTATAGCTAATTGTAAATCCTGAATAGCCGAGTGCCAAGGCATATCAAGTTCTACAACCGACATATTGTCTTTAATTACTTTCATAAGGCGCTCTACCTGTCCATTCGCCCTACTAGCGCCTTTTGCCACCACATGATGCTGAATACCATAACGTTCGCAAAAACTTTTGAACTCTGTGGATGTCATGCTTTTATCTTGATCAGTAATAAATAACGTAGGGGTGCCAAAAATAGATATAAAATTTTGAAAGCACTTAATTGCGGTTTCCGTAGTGCGGTCATTTGTATAGATCATGTGAACGTATTTGCTGTAACCATCTATATAAACAAAAGCATATTCCGCTACGTTTCGCTGGCCATTCATTCGTCCAGTAATATCGCCGTGGACAGTGTGGAAAGGAATTGGGACTTTGTCGATTGGATGTAGCGTAACCTGTCGAGCACCCGAAACACCTTTCCGAACTCTACAACTAACACAGTTCTCTACAAATTTTCTGACCAGCCGCGACATATTTGGGAACCAGTATTGTTCACGTAATTTAGCAAGAACTTTCTCCCAACTAAAATGTTGAAGAGAATTATGATAGTGACTGATAAGATTCCATCTGTATCTAGCAGGGACAATAATGAGCTTATGAGTTTTATTATCAATTTGGACTTTACGCCTCAATAATTTATCTTGGGTAATGATGTAAGTATCGGCAATAGATTTGGGAATAGAGTCTCCTTTTAATTGATCAACAATTTTACTTAAGATAGGATCGCGTTTCTGCTCAATGAGCAGCCAATTGTGGTCAAGCGAGTTGACTAGGAATTTTAAGGCCTGAGTAGGCGATTTTGGTGGTAGAGCGACACTGACAGTTCGAACGGATTTTTCAGTATCTACGTGGTTGCGACTGAAATAGTCTGCATGAGCAAGGCGGTCTCCCTTACGGTATTCAATTTGAAAATCAAAATTCTGTAAATAAGCCCACCATCGATGTACCCTGGGAGTCAACTCTTTCTTATGACTGGAAGCTTTTAAAGAGTTGCAGTCCGTCACGACTTTAAAAGCCCTCCCGTGTAGAAAATGGCGAAAATGTTTAATTGCTTTTACAACTGCGAGGGTTTCCAATTCATACGAATGATATTTACTCTCGCAATCAGTCGTCCGCATACTAAAATAAGCAATTACCAATGGATTTTTATCCTGTCTTTGAATTAACACGGCGCCATACCCCAGAGAGCTGGCATCGGTGTGAAGCTCTGTGGGTAAACAGGGATCGAAAATAGTCAGAAGGGGAGAAGATATAAGCCGATTAATGACCTCGCGTCTTGCAAGTTCATGACGATCTGTCCAACGCCAAGGAACGTTCGCCTTTGTTAACTCGTACAGGGGAGCCATTAACGAGGAGAAGTTAGGCACAAATTTCCGAAAATATCCAGCTAATCCATTAAACTGACGGACTTCTTTGGGACTCTTAGGAATGGGTGAATTGACCAAGGCTTGGATCTTCCGTGGGCTAGGTTTAACGGTTCCGTTTTCTATAAGGTTTCCTAAATATTCTACTTGCGTTTTAAGAAAAGAGCATTTGGCAACGTTCAAGGAAAAACCAGCTTGCGTTAGTCGATCTAGTACTAATTTTAGATTATGCAAACCTTCGTCAATTGTTTCGGATATTACCAGAATGTCATCAACATAAACTAACGCGATATTATCTTTAAGTTCTCCTAATGCCGAATTGATAGCACGTTGATAAACCGACGGCGCGTTACAGAGACCAAAAGGCATACGCAAGTATTCAAATTGACCATCGGGGGTCACAAAAGCGGTCTTTTCGATCGAATCGGGTGAAATTGGAATACCATGAAAACCTGCAGCCATATCTAAACAGGTAAAATAGCGTGCTTTTCCTAACTTATCGATCTGATCTGCTATAAGCGGTAAAGGAAAGTGATCTCTGAGAGTATTGGCATTAAGCTCGCGAAAATCGACACAGAGCCTGTCAGTACCATCCTTTTTTTTGACTAGTAAAATAGGGCTACTGTAAGGAGATGAACTATCTCGTATGATGCCATTACTCTTCAAATCCTGAACTATTTCTTTAACTTTTTCACGTTCCACAGGTGACAGTCTATATGGTCGTCGCTGTACTATTTTGTCCGGATTCTTTAATCTAATTTGTAAAGATCCAGTTTTCACTTGTGAAACGCGATTCCCACTTGTAAAATTATCTTTATATTTAGTAAGTATTTCCCGTAATATTTTAAGTTGTTGGGGATCGCTTATATCAGTATCAAGACTCAAAGTCGGGTCAACATCAAGCAAAACGTTGTTAATAAAAAGCTCACGCTTTAGAGAAATACTGTCTTTCTTCAGTGTCACGCTAAGACCTGGCACATTCAAAAGGTCGAATCCGATAAGGATATCAAATTTCATGCGAGTATCACCAACTACATAAAATTCTAGCTCTACATAAATACCGTCTACTTTCACTACAGAGGTGATGCTTCTATTTGACTTTATTGGTGAACCACCAATGCCCGAAAAGGTAACGTCTACACATTTACGTTTGCCGGGTACAGAAAGAGAAACGCTTTCTTTAATTAATGAACAGTCGGCACCAGTATCAAAAAGACACGAATAACCCTTATCACCTATTTCTACAGTAATCAGACTGCGTTCTAAGGATTGACAATAGTTTACAGACTTGTTTATTGATTTGAGGCGCTCATCATTCTGCCGACGAAAACAATTCCTTTCAACGTGACCTGGACGATGACAATACCTGCACTCAATATTTTTAGCCATATTCGAGTTACTAGAAGGACCTGGTTTATTGGGTTGATTATTATTATTTTGCATCGGCACTGGGTTGGCCTTAGGGACCACCCTTATTTCCTTACAATCACGAGACACATGACCCACCTTATTACAGTTATAGCATTTAACAACATGATCCCTTTTAGAAACACTGTATTCAGCAAAACGTGGTTTTTTGCAGTCATGATGATCGATACTTGGTTTTATGGACGGTTCTAGCTTGCGTTTGCGATAAGTTTTCAAAACAGAAATTAATTTGGGCAATGATTCTGGCGTAATACGTAATAAATCTGAGCGAATAAATTCTGGAAAAATACCTGTCACCACAGCATCAACCACCTCCGCATCCGAAGCCTCAGGTCGGACTCGCTTGAACAGCGTCCAGGCCTTTGTAGCGTATTCAGCGTAACTCGACGCGTGATCAGAAGTGAAGGCTCTCCACTTCTGAACGTCGTCCGCGTACCGGAATTCCCTGCCAAACGTTTGGATTAGTTCACATTTAACTTGGTCCCACGTGGTAGAACTCAGCGACCACGTGTCAGCCCATGTTTTTGCTCTTCCTCTTAGTTGTAAAATAGCTTTCATGCGGGCCTCGTATGAAGGTATGTTGAATTTTGATATCGTTTCGTCCACGTGAGCACACCAATCCCTAATATCATGAGATCTTTCATCGGGGTCGAAAGGCGGCAAGTAAAAATCGTGATGGTGACGCGATGGCAATGAACCAGATGAGAGGGCAGCGGTCACAGCACTAGCTGCCGATTGTTTCGTAATAGAATTAACAAGACTCATGACCTGTTCCATGGTGAAAGTTGGCTCCAGTTGACGTGGTGGTCCGGGATCACCGGGCTGCGATCCCACCGCTGCTGTCGGCGCCTCACCGGAGTTCGCCCCAGGATCCATTGTAATCGTCAAGAAAAATAAGGAACACAGCAGGATAAATAATTATATTTCTTTAACAACCTTACTCTTCAACGATCAGCGAAAGAATGCCACCTACTGCAACCTCGACTAACCAAGTTATTTAATTATTAATTACAAGACCACGTGTTTCACATTATTACAAAACTATTTAATATTAAGGTTTTATAATTCTAAAAACAATAAAACATTATTTTTATGTTAACTAAAGTCGAAATACATCTTAATTAGCTTAATTAGGTATTTTAAATAACAATATAAAATGAACCGGAAACACCCTATAAAGTTTACAGTTTTGTTACAAAAGTAAATCATAATTGTATTTTAAAATAAATTATTCAATAATTACAACAATATTAGATAATAATGAAACATTAATTAAACTTCTAATTTTACATAATTAACTTAACTCGTTTCTTAAAATAATACATACGGAAGTCATACAGTAGTGTAAACACAACAAAAACATTAGTGACCCACTTAATTCATATTACATTACAAAATTATATAAATAGGAAATTCTACTTCGTTAGTACTTTTAATTAATTCTAGAATCTGAATTACAATTTATTATCCTAAATTTAAGAATTACATTATTACGAAAAGTAGCTAGTGTTGTTTCCTGTCTCAATTTTAAATTGAGACTTGTTTCCTACAATTGAAACTAGATGGCAGCTCGGTTGAGCGCGCCCATATGTACCTCAAACTATATATATATATACCTTTCAGTAAAATCGGTTAGGTTGCGAAACCGTAACTGACAGATGGACAGAGCTTTCGCTTTATCATATTAGATTTCCTCTGGGACAAAGTCGCGACCAGAAGCTAGTCGTCCAAAGGCACAATACCATGTCGCGTTGTAATAGAGTTTATAATGTACGTAATGCTATTATGTTTTGTGTGGTGTAGGATAACGTTATTATACAGACTGGGACTACTTGTGGACATTCTGGAGACCATTGTGGAGAATGCTCTCAAATAGCAGGCCACGTAATTGTCTCCGAAAAGGAAACTTCGTAAACGAACGAAAATCAAACGAACTTTCAGTACCGTTTTTTTAATCAAAGTTAAATTTTCGATCGTTAAATAATTTTATTAAAGTGGGTTATGTTATAATTATTTTTGAACGAAGTTCGGACGTAAGTTTAGAACGAATAAGAACCGTGGCAGGAACTTTGCAAATAGTATTTCGTTGAATTTGCATACCGGCCGGCCCCCTGTATTGTTTTGACGTCGGTACGGCTTATTAGTTTTGCTTGTCCAAATATTGTTGGAATTGTGACGAGTTCGCCAAATGTTTTTAACAAGCAATTATAAACATGTCAGTCATAGTGATAGGGATGATTCCAATGGGAGGGTTCCATAATCAATTGAAAACAATGTAACGGGTAGATTGGCCAATTTCAATTATTAACAGTCTATGAACATTATTAATTTGTTTGTTCTGTGGATTGCTTGTTTCTATCATAAAGCATGAAGGTTTAATTGAAACTATCCTGAACCTATTTATTTGTAGTAGGTAAATCAAGAGGAAAATCGGTAATGTGGGTTGAACAAGTTGTCAGACTTTCTTAGGCTTCCGACTGACCTGCCGCGTTATTCACTGAGGTTTCTCAGCCTCGCACTCGTCATCGAGTGTCAGTTTTAAAGATACAAAATTGAACCTTATCATCCAAGTATTATGTATCAATTTCTTATGATTGAAACCAACGCTCGTCATCGAGTTCGACGCTGAGAAACCTTCGTGAATAAACCGGTTGCAACGATTGCCAAAGATGTGCTCTGTAATTCGTTGTATTGTATTGTAAGGGACTGCGAGACATCGACGAGACTGGACATGCTATTGACCCAAGTGGAGCAGTATGCGAACAATCTGGAGGCATTGGTAGAAGAACGCACCTCCGACTACCTGGAGGAGAAGAGGAAGTGTGAGGAGCTACTCTACCAGCTACTACCCAAGTAAATATTGGGGGGCAATTATGATCGTTACAGCAGCGCATATTAAGAACTTCTTATTATGCGCTGCTTGTAACGATTATTCTTGGCCCCTTGGATAAATAAAATAGTGTCTCAAATATTAAAATATCCTTAAAACGTGACAATGATCTTTCTACAAAGAATATTTGTATTTCGAATTATTACTTACATAGCGACTTAACGGCTGATTTAAAATAATTACCTCCTTTATACCCAATTTAAATACCACAGACTATCCTCTGCTGGCTACGGTTACGTGTTTGACTTACACTCCTTTCCATTTTTACTATCTTGTACCAGAGACTTCGTCCTCGCGATCGTTTCTAAAGTGCATACCTTATTTCCATCCTTAAAGCTAAAGGCTTTTAGGCTATGTTCCAAATTGCAGTGAAATTGGTTCAGCCCTGGTGATAGATAGACAGTTAGACAAGTTAGTTACCCACGGGATTGTGTCACATGTCAGGTACACTGCACCATCATTACGTATTAATTGACTGAAAACTGACAGACCATTCTGCTCATCTATTAGATTAATGTTGTACTTATGCAGGTCTGTAGCGTCCCAGCTGATAATGGGCCAGCCAGTGATGGCAGAGACTTACGACCAAGTGACCATATACTTCAGCGACATCATCGGCTTCACTCAGCTCTCAGCGGAGTCCACCCCTTTAGAGGTCGTCGACCTTCTAAACGACCTGTACACCAGTTTCGACTCCGTCATTGAGAACTTTGATGTCTATAAGGTCAGTAAGAATACGAGCACATTTGCCACGTACGTGAGCTGGTTACAAATGCTAATATTGCATGTCCCAGGTAAAATACTTATTTCCTTTGTACAAAGATTCTTGGGAATAGAAATGTCGTTTACTGTCATGTAATGGAATGGTAGCAGTCCTTTGTGTGGATAAGTATAAAGGAGACAAGGCATGATTCGTGGAATACGATAGCGTATTTATAAATCTTTACGGCGAAGGAAAACATCTTGCTGAAATCTGCATACTTACTTTTGAGAAGCAATTCAAAGACGGACGAACGTATAGTGCCTGGGCGCTTACACTTTGACACCTAATTTATGTACAGTTAAAGTGGATATTCATTTATTTTGCATCACAACTTTACAGCTTACACCGGAGAGTATTTTTGTGTAAAAAGTGTAAACAGAAGTAATGTAGATTATTTACGGTTGGATTCTTTATGCGATATTCATGCTAATAATTTATCAGAGGTTTCTAGCGCTGTATATTTTAGTGTTGTGTTAAGTCCGTCGCCCAGGTACTAATTAGTGATATGAAATTATTATGATATAATTATAGCTTTAATTACCGCAATCACAAAATACACTAGTGGAATTTAACGAGGAAAATGTTCGTAATTGCCATACGCTCGAGTTATATAGCTCATCGTATCAAGTATGACATAGGGCTGGGTGAACCGTCATTATGCTGGATTGTCATAAACCGTGGTTAATGGGCCGGGAGGTACGATAGGAGCTCATGACGATTTATGGTTAGAACCTACCGGTACTGAAGTAGGACTAACAAATCATGTTTCGGTTGCAATTCGTTTGATCGGGGAGATAATGTTTAATCCAGAATAGTATTTATAAATAAAATTGAAGTGTCTATTTGTTTCACTCATCTAATGCTTAAATGCTGATGAATATAGGTTTTTATGTTTATCGAGGTAAAATAGGGATCCCTAATAAAAGGCAAAAGACGCCGCGGTCAGCTAGTGGATAATAAAATAAAGTTTTGATCATTGAATTTCCTATGCTTTATTTTGTAACGTTCTTACTAATTTTTTCGAAGACATTTATTTGGCTAATACAGTTGACCTTTTACATATCCTTTAAGCTTTGTTTCTAAGTACGGCATCGACTACATCGTTAGTAAAATATTTATACATGACCTTTTAAGGCTCTTTTGGACAATTTCGTTTCATAATTAATAGCCTTCGCTGAATGTATAGGATAGTTGTAGGTAATAGCAATTTAATTATTTATTTGTCTGTGTCATCTTCATATTTGATTATGATTAATATATCTGTTGATATATTTTTAATACAATAATAATATGACTAAAAATTAATAAATTAATATTAAAATTTGGGAATCATATTACTATTCCGGTAATTAATGATATGACTAAAAATTAATATTAAAATTTGGGAATCATATTACTATTCCGGTAATTAATGTTATTGTTCCAATAGCTAACAGTTAATTAAACGGCCTCTATAATAATTTTATAGGTAAACTTATAGATTGAATTTTTCCTTCCTTCGAAGCTGCCTTATTATTCGAGACTCCATAAAATAATGTATTCTATTTATATATTTTATTTCTATTCTACTTAAACTTAGGTGGAAACAATAGGGGACGCATACATGGTGGTGTCAGGTCTCCCTATGCGGAACGGCAACAGGCATGCTGAGGAAATAGCTCGGATGTCCCTCGCTCTCCTGGGAGCAGTCCGGGTGAAGACTGTCCCGCACAGACCCGGGGAGAAACTACTGTTGAGGATTGGGATGCATACAGGTAATATTTTTCGTCAGCATGAATTAAAGAGTAATGGGACTCTTGTTGGTGTAACCGATGCAACTCATTTCATTTGTCTCGGTCCAGTGCCATCTCTTTGACCTCCTTATACGTCATGACACCTTTTCTGTAACTTTTCCCATGCCCTGGTCTTCCTCTTCCTCTCTTCCCGTCATATTTTTAAGACGATGAAAACACAGAATATATATGATTTTTTGTTTTTTCTTGGTGATGAATTTCCTTTTTTCGCCAGTACCTGCTTAAAATTTAGAGGAGTACTCGAAGGACCAAATTGTGACGATACTAATTTATTCTAATAAGGATAATCCAGTAAAAACTGCTACAATTATTGTTTTTCATTAGAATTGATTCGCACGCTATCTTTTTAATGGACTAAAATAAATATATTATAACTATAAACACAATTTGATTATATTGATAGGTAAGGTACATGTTTACTTCTGAAGGCATCTAATAAATCTAAAAAAACAGCATTTAACTGTATATGATCTCTATCCCAAAAAGCTGGCGGCAGTAGGTAATACCTAGCAGTCGTTCTAGAGTAAATTATGTAGTAATTTGCTTCAAACCTCCCAAATTATATGTATCCTGTAATCTCTTACGTCATAAAACCTGCTTCGAGATATAGAAGGTCTCATACAAAGTCAATAACAATACAAATTGAACTACTAATGTTATGTAACTAAATGTTAATTCTACAATAAGCTCTGAATCTCAACGAACAGGGATGTTTCGCAGCCCCTCATCTTGATTGACATGAATATAAATGAAATATTTGGTTTTCGATGAGGCACCCAAATCTAAGCCCAAATAATATGACGCGTGGATGTCTTATTGAATAATTTACGATTATTAAATAAATCGAAACATGAAATATAACAACTAGCTCGCATTATAATTAACGTGGCGTAAGATGTGCGTTAGGTGAACCCTTTAATCTATACATCTATATCTATACAGATAAATAAAATTGAAGTTTCTGTTTGTAATTAGAAAATAACAGCTTTTCACTAAATACATATGAAAGTATACACGGAAATGACACAGAAAAACCAATTATTAAAAATTGTCTCTGTCTGTCTGTCTGTCTGTCTGTTTGTTCCGGGTAATCTCCGAAACGGCTGGACGGATTTTAACGGAACTTTCGCTGACGGATAGCTAATGTTACAAGGAGTAACTTAAGCTACTTAGATTTTATAAAAAAACATTAGAGATCCGCGGGCAACAATGAAATTAAAATCTACGCGGTTGAAAACGCGGGGCACAGCTAGTCATTCCATAAAGATAAATACAATTGTATTGTCTGTTTGTGATTTCAAAACAATTCTCTATCTCCGTCTGCTTGTTCTTGTGTTATAAAGGTTAGTAACAAAGAGCTCTTTGATTTCACGTAGGTTAAAAACTTTAACGAAGATGCTCCGGTAAAACACTCTTTGTAAAAGGTTCCTGAGTATTACCAAGCTACATCACTATATTCAATGCTTTACTTTAGAGAATTGTAAAAGTTTTTCCTTCGTTATTTCACTCTCTGTATGGAGAGTTTCTTTTGTGCCGTAACTTGAAGGGTTCTGTCAAGAATGTATAGAATTTACTTTACCTCAATAAAGGCTTGGCTTGTTACTGAATAACGTTATTTGCCAGTTTTAAAATTTACTTAAACTTCGAGCCAATGTTTGCACTTTAACCTTAAGAGAGTTGAGTTGAGCGAAACTTAATGGAATCATTATTTTACCGGCAACGTTGGATAATATGAGTCAAAAGCCTTGTTTTCTTAAGATTTTCTCTATTATGTATTTGCTATCAGATATTTATTTTGACTTGACTTAAATTTGCATAGTCAACCGTAATTATCGCGTTAAAAAGGATCTCGGGTTTCCTCAAAATTTAGTAAGAGATATTTTGACTAAATGGGTTTGTTTTTTATTTTTTATTTCAGTCCCTTATTATGTTTTCAACCACATTTACAAACAATCTAATCTGTATTGAGCGAGCGGGGGCCTTCATCGGTTTAAGCAGAGCGTATTAAGAACTTCTGAGCTTTGACGATGCATTTTTTACTGTAAAATTAAACGTGAAAGCTAAGAAGTTCTTAATACGCGTTACTTAAACGATCATAGTTGGCCCCATTTTTAGTTCGATATCGTAATGGTTTGCAAAAAAAAGTATATCACAAAATTTCGCAACATTTGCTTTATCATTTTATGTCGTGTCTAGGTCCATGTGTAGCTGGAGTGGTGGGCCTGAAAATGCCCCGTTACTGTTTGTTCGGAGACACGGTGAACACAGCATCAAGGATGGAGTCCCATGGAGAAGCTTTGAGGATACACGTCAGCCCCAAGACCAAAGAAGTGCTCGACCTTTATGACTGCTTCGAATTGGAGTGCCGCGGAGAAATCACTATGAAGGTAAGGAAATAGGCACCAATAGCTCATTTTTCCATTTAATAGTTTGATTTAAATATGCACAAAAGTCTCCTCTATTTTTCTCCTTAGGTAAAATCAGGATGCTTTCCTTTTCCACCTTTACCTGTCCTTAGTGTTTGTTAATTTGATTTTGATCCATTTTTTTCTTGCTTTGTTGGGTCATCGGCCCCTAATTTTCCTTCCTTCGCCTTGTTTCGCATCTTATGCCTTTAAAGCACCCATATAGTTATTTGGTGAAAAGGAATACAGGAATAAGCCCCTAAGAACTAGTTTTAGGTCTTTAGAATGCAAATATTTTTTCTTCAGGGCAAAGGCAAGATGACAACGTACTGGCTTCTGGGAGAGAAAACACCTACTATCAATCAGAACTACAAACCTTACAATAAAACAGAGAACCATGTCCCAAACTCAGCTCCAGTGAACAATCCTAGCATCACATTCCAAGGGCCAGACAGCCCCGCCTCGCACTCACTCACACACAGCCAGAGTCCTGAGCGAACCAATGATAAAGAAAAACCAAACCACAAACCTACGGAACTAATGAGTGAACGAGACCGCATCAAACACGAAATAGCTACGTTTGTCGCAAAGGATCTCATCAATAACATTGACAATGCTGTTAGAGAATTCAGAAAATCACAAAGCGCCAATTTCGCTTCTACCTTGGCAAATGCTAAGCCTACTTGTAACGGCAGTAATAAAGGTATGATCACACCGACTTATGACAAGGAGTTGGTTATCAGTAAAGGTAAAGTAAGAGACGTTGTTAACAGATTCAATAGTTGCGTCGTCAGTGGAAACGAAAACAAAGGAACGAATACCAAGAAAGGTATTAAAAGCGAAGACTGAAGGAAGCATAAGCATTTAATAAACTTAATCGGTCTAACAGATGTATTAGATTCTTTACACAACATTAGTAGAAATAGTATAGATTTTAACTTATTTATGTATACATGTTTGTGCCAAGCACAACTATTTATATTGTAGTTGAATTGATTGATAGTCTAGTCATTAAACTTAATGTTTCTATAAAAATATATGTCATAAGAATTCATTATTATAATAGTTGTGGGTGACCAATTACCCTCCGAATTCTAGATAAGAATGCGAACAAAAAATGTACTTAAATAATATTAAACATAGGTTAAAACAATAATCGCCCCGCGATTTCGAAAGATGTAGTGAGAATTAAAATTGGTGTGAATACGATTGAATAGATAATATTATTATATATTAAGTATAATACACTTAGCCCCTGTAGTGTTTTTACTGAACTTTTGTACTTCCGTATCCTTATTACCTGTTGTTTAACACCTAGTCATGTATTTATACCAAATATTCATATTTTTTACCCATTTCCAGCTTTAAAGGCACGATTTACCATTTATTTGCTAGTTAAATATTGTATAGTCAAACTACTTAAAATTAAAGCTATTGTAAAATAATTTTCGATGTTAAAAATATATTTATTAAATTGTAGCTTTAGATTGCTGTTGACGTGAAACTAATTTCAAATCGTTTTAATTATAATATTAAATTGTGCCCTAAGGGTGTATTGGAGGGTGGAATTTCACTGTGTAAAATTTACCTGTCACGTATAAATCAAAGATAATTTTACTTAGTATTTAATTTGAAAGGTATTTAACTTAATAAATGTTACTGAAAGGTCAGTTTTTACGTTTATTAATAGATGTCTATTTGGTAAAACCGTATTGTTTATTGTGATATTCTTGTTATGAAAATGAAAAATATTTATTCAGTTTAGGCCCTGGTAAGGCACTTATGAAAGTCGAGAATTTACCACCGGTTCGGAAACTAGCCTTCTGAGAAGAATACATTTTTTTTTTTTATGTATTATGAATACAATTTTATTGCAGAGCTGTATAGATCTGAGTATATAGTTTTCTCGTAATTATAAATGGTTTATGTTCCTTTTGTCTATAAGCACAATCTTTTGCGTAAATTGTTTTTATTATAATAAATTATATTTGCGTAAAATACCAACTGAGTTTAATTATTTACATCAGCAAATCCTTGTAAGAAAATAAAAAATGAAATAAATATGCCCACGCCATCCCGAAAGGATCTCCGAAGGGGTATGCAGAGTTGTTGTAAAAACAACATCCACATTTTACCGAAGATGATTAAGTGCCACAGGGTGAGTTGATCGCCGTCTCAGGCACTATACATAAGCCTTTCAATTACTTCTCAGATATTTTCTTTCACCGTAAAGCACGTAGTGTGAAGTCACGGCACACAAAGTTTTTAGAAAAACTTGCATCGCTAGCGTATCAGGCGACTGCTCAAATCCCTCGGCCACCGCGGCTAGTAAGTATGTAAGTAGAATAAGGAAGTAAAAAACTGAGAATCTTCGTATAATTTTCTAGATAACTTCTATAAAATAAAATGTTTACAATCATTCGTGGTTTTCATATTATATAAATCCAACTTGAATTAGTCGACTGTCATAAAATCCTATTTTACGTCTAAATTCTTGCAAATATAATTTGTCTTTTTGACCTTTTCGGGGTGGTAATTGCTTATTTTTCATCGTTCGCTTTATTTATCATCGGAAATTGCTTTCCGAAGATATATTTGTTTGTGACGGGACGAGGATGGATTACAATGTCTCTTCCAATTTCCTCTCGGACCGAGGTTATTCTAATTTATTTATTTTCTCGATAGCAAATACCGATATCAGGTTTTCATAGTCTTATACCATAATTCATTCAAATTCATATCTTATTTCATATTTTCAATCTGAAACAATATCAAATATTGTATTGAAAAAGGAGAATTATTGTTTTTGATAACGGAACTTGGGTGCCTACGAGCATTGGTTTAAGGAGAGCGTATTAAGAACTTCAGAGCTTTGACGTTTCATTTCAGTATCGGAAAATTGATCGCCAATGCTAAGAAGTTCTTAGTATACGCTGCTTAAACGCTCATAGTGGCCCCCCAGGTTGCTTTTAGCAGTATTTTGTTTATAAAATCCCAGCTACGACACAGCTCACAAGCAAAGTGTGTGTCCCTACGATAAGTCTTAACGAGTTTCTTGAAGAGGCATTTCGATAGGATCTCTACTATGAGGATCTAAATCTACCAAGGAGATCTAAATCGCATCATAACCTGCGCTGGTACCGGGTGCCTCAGCGCTGATATTGCGCGCGCTTTAGTAAGTACTCTTTCTACATATATTCTTTTGTTTCAAAAATATATCGCCAATAAAAATAAATAAAATAAAATAAGTATGCTTACGCCATTCCTGAGGGGAAGAGGTAGTCCCCGAAGGCATAAGCATAGGAATTTTAATAACAACACCCAGATTTCACCCGAAGATTGAGTACCTACTAACAACATAGATGGTGAGTCCGACGCCGTCACAGGCTTTATACATACGTCTTTAGTAAGTGTAGTTAGTAAGGGCAGCCTATGGAATGCAATGCAATGCCATCAAGTGCGCGTTGCCGACCCTGTAATGTCTTCAAACGATTTATGGGTACAGGTACTTGCTTGGGAAAACCACGTCGGGGAGTCCATTTCAAAGTTCTACTGTCTGCGAAGCTCCCTTGGAATATAATATTGTGTGTAATTAAGACCAATTAGGTTCCAAGGTGGTTACAAGGTACGTGAGCTTCGCACATAAGTTTCGCGTAAATTTTGTATTATTAATCATTCAATCACTATAAACCATTCGACGTATCATGCCATCACCTAAAAGGAAACATTCAAGGCCAATGAAATGGCTCGTCTTGGCTCGTACGTTTGATTTATAGCGTGGCAAAACATTGGATCGTGAAAAATGATACGATGTAAGTACACATCTTGGATCTCAGAAACAGGAGAGGTGTGTAAAAATACGGAGGAGCCATGACGTAGTAACTAAGCTTAGTCGAAGGATCTGGGCATTGCGGTGTTGTATTGGAAATTATTTATACTTTAGTTTCTATAGAGTTTTACGATTATTTTTAAGTAAGTACATGGATTTTATTATTACTTATTCGTAATATTTTATCTATACATCTAAACAGATAAATAAAATTGAAGTGTCTGTTTGTAATTCCAAAATAACAGCTTTTCACTAAATGCATATTATGAAAGTATACACGCTACTGACATAAAAAAACCAAGTTAAATTTTTTTTCTCTGTCTGTCTGTCTGTTTGTTCCGGGTAATCTCCGAAACGGCTGGACGGATTTTAACGGGACTTTCACTAGCAGGTAGCTGATGTTTCAAGGAGTAACTTAAGCTACTTTTATTTATTAAAAATATTAGGGTTCCGCGACAGTAAGGATGAAACTAAATCGACGCGGGTGAAACCGCGGGGCACAGCTAGTCCACAATAAAAGTCGAAGCTTTAAAATATATTACGTTAAAAATCCGTCTATAGAAATGGACAGATTTTTCATTATCAGATGTACATACCTAGCTTAAAACAATTTCCATTTTCTCGGAGGAATAAAGAATTTGTTCCATGGCACGATTTGTATCACATATTTTAATATTTACAACAACAGCCCGTTGTGTTTGGTGCAGACTTTAACGTGGTGACATACAGATGCATACGTTTCTAGGACTCGTCTATACAGATAAAAAAAATTGAAGTGTCTGTTTGTAATTCCAAAATTACAACTTTTCACTAAATGCATATGAAAGTAAACACGCTACTGACATTAAAAAACCAAGTCTTAAATTTTTTCTCTGTCCGTCTGTCTGTCCGTCTGTCTGTCTGTCTGTCTGTCTGTCTGTTTGTCTGTTTGTTCCGGGTAATCTTTGAAACGGCTGGACGGATTTTAACGGGACTTCACTGGTAGGTAGCTGATGTTTCAAGTAGTAACTAAGGCTACTTTTATTTATTAAAAATATTAGGATTCCACGATAAATAGGATGAAACTAAATCTACGCGGGTGAAACCGCGGGGCACAGCTAGTATTAAATATAATCACGGCTGTATCCTCCGATGCGGTAGGCTGGGTATACGTACACCTCTGCCAGGATTTCATCTGTTATCTGCAGTCTCATGTAATAGGGGCCGAGTCTATTGCTATTAACCGGCCACTTACCAGACGGGCTGCCACTGAGAAATTACAGATTGAGAAACCCAATATCACTTGGACCCGAGATAGGAGCCTGGAGGCCTCGTGTTCCCCAATAGAGTTTGCGACCACTGGACCATCGAGGAAGATAGGATTCGTATGTTCAGTTATAATAAAGGCATGTATCTTTTTTCTATGATCTTAGGTACAGTGTTCGTCGCGTGATAGATGTCGGGAGTGGCGTCTTATTATATCCACGTTACGTCACACCACCACAGAATAAATATAAGCTTACTACAAGCAGTACGGAATCTGGGAATAAATCGTGCGACATGAAACACTCCCATAGACGCGCATATCTACGTGATGATAAGCAGCCCAGGCGTAATGTCAATAACGAGGGTTAAATTCAATTCAATTCAAAATATCTTTATTTGATTAGACTTTTAACAAAGTAATTTCACGTCACTCACTTTGTTACGTCGTGGCCGATCGCGTACATACGTCATTTACGTATTTTACAAACTTTTTCTTATTAAACTCTTCGTATTTCAAATCGACAAATAGGCATTACTGCTACAGTGAATAAAGGAGTATTTTCTTAAAACTTAAGAGGCAAGCCCCACGCTCGTAGATGGAAACGTTAATATTTCCAAAATTTGGTCTAGTTTTCATACTGCTTAGTCAGCTTATATTTTTATTGTGACACCACTCCCTCTTCACTAGCCTTCATTGCAATCGACTATATTGATATTTAATGAGATTTGGCGCTATTGGAGTGGCTTTTGATTACGTCTTTGGAAATTAATATTGTATATTTGTTTCTACACTTAAGATTCTTTAGAACCACTTCGACTTAAGGCTAGCCGCACACATACACACATTATTGTCATTCCGTTTGTTCCGGGTAATCTCTGAAACGGCTGGACCGATTTTAACCTGACTTTTACTGGCAGGTAGCTGATGTTTCAAGGACTTACTTAGGCTACTTATAAAAAAATATTAGGGTACCGCGAAATTAAGCATGAAACTAAATCTACGCGGGTGAAATCATGTGTGCGGGCGGCTAGGTGTAGGTTAGCCTTTGATTCAAAACCACTAATGGAAAATAAAAAGTATTTCTTATTAACGGTCTATAAAGCTTGTAGTCAGTATATCAAACGATATATATAACTGACAGCGACAGTTCAATACCCCAAACCAATTGCTTTCCCGAAATTCCTTACAGTAAAAATCTGTGGATATTGAACAACTCTGAAGTCAATACATGTTCCCGAAGCCATAAATATTAAAGTATCTTGATTTATGAGCATTTGATGCAAAACTTATACATTTATTATATTACTAGCTGTGCCCCGCGGTTTCACCCGCGTCGATTTAGTTTCATGCTTCTTATCGCGGAACCCTAATATTTTTAATAAATAAAAGTTACTCCTTGTAACATTAGCTACCTGTCAGTGAAAGTCCCTTTAAAATCGGTGCAGCCGTTTCGGAGATTACCCGGAACAAACAGACAGAGAAAAATTTTAAAATTTGGTTTTTCAGTGTCAGTAGCGTGTATACTTTCATATGCATTTAGTGAAAAGCTGTTATTTTGAAATTACAAACAGACACTTCAATTATTCAATTATATTATCTGTATAGATATAGATAGAACAGTCAAAAAAACGAGCTATAATAATAATGCTTGTAGAATGAACCCGCTACATAAACGAAAACACAGGAAAAAGAAGGTATAGTGGCATATAATATCCCATAAAAAAGCGTCCAGCCGCGTTATTCACTAAGTTTTCTCAGCCACGAGCATTGGTTTCAATCATAGGAAGTTGATACATAATACATAGAGGCTAAGGTTCAATTTCGTATCTTTAAAACCGACAATCGACGACGAGTGCGACGCTAAGAAGGATTAGTGAAAAACGCGGCTACTTCTTCAAAATTCAAGATTCAAAAATATTTTTTTGTTTTTTTTTTATTTATTTGATTAGACTATTCACAAAGTACTTTCACCTTACTTTTGAAATCAGTAAAAAGAGCCATAAGTGGCAATACAACACATTTAAGTTTTCCTGTAAAAACTTGCGTAGAGTAGAATTGCAGTGATAGCAGCCCAAGAAACGACTGGATGAAATACATCCCTACTAATATTATAAATACGAAAGTAACTCTGTCTGTCTGTCTGTTACGCTTTCCCGCTTAAACCTCTCAACCGATTTTGATGAAATTTGGCACAGACAATCTTTAGACCCTGAGAAAGGACAAAGGCTACCTTTTTTTTATATTAGATTACCGCGACGATAAGGATGAAAATAAATCTGCGCGGGTGAAACCGCGGGGCACAGCTAGTACTTACTACAACGAAAAATAATTGTTCTCTCTCTTACAGACTTTTTGCTTACAGCTAGTATTTTTACGCTTTTACTTAATTCACAATCTTATTATTTACTGTTTGCTCAAATGGAAAATTGAACTGATGTGACATCAGGATAATTCCTAGAATGTATTGAAACGTTACTAATTTGTTTGAACGCGAGGCGAGAAGCTGACGACAGCAATAATAAAATGAATGTAAAGAAGAAATATTTTGCCATTTTATTGGAGTCGCACCGTTGGATTTTCCATTCGAATAAGGTTTCGAATTATTATTTTCCTTAATATAAGATGGCTTGAATTATATCTTTAACCGTTAGGTATGAAAATGAAAATGAAAATGAAATATATTATTTCAGCTTAGGCCTTGGTAAGGCACTTATGAATGTCGAGAATTTACCATCGGTTCGGAAACTAGCCTTTTGAGAAGAACCGGCCAGAAACTCAGATATCAGTATATAAGTTATATATACTGATACAGTATATGTAGTACATGGGATACCGAACAGAATATTAAATACCGCCCACAAACATTTTGCCAGTTATGCTTGAGTCCCAAAGTCAAAGTCAAAGTCAAAAATATCTTTATTAGATTAGACTTTTTACAAAGTATTTTCAAATGTAATGGGAGCGAGAGAGCCTAAATACTAATCGAGACTTTGGCTTCTACTGGAAAACTCATACATGCGAGAAATTTAAAATTTTCTAGCCTTGTGTTTGGCGTTGATACATCAGTCAGTCACTTTTACATTTTATATGTAACTACTAATATCGCTCAATTAAAAATATTAGTGTCAGAATATTAGAAATCGACACAGTAGTTTCGGAGCCTATTCGTTACAAACAACCAAATAATACCTCTTTATAATATTCTGTAAATTATATCAATAGTGCCTGGATGACCGAGCATGACACGTTTTTTTCGCCTATTTCTTAAAATGAAACCTAGCTAGATCGATTTAACACCCAAAATTTAATGAAAATCGTTGGGACCGTTTTCGAGATTCATCTTCTATACATCTATACACATAAATAAAAATAGAGTGTCTGTTTGTAATTCCAAAATATTTTTTTCACTAAATGTATATGATTGTGTACACGCTACTGACACTAAAAACCAAGTTTAAAATTTTTTCTCTGTCTGTCTGTCTGTTTGTTCCGGGTAATCTCCGAAACGGCTGGACCGATTTTAACGGGACTTTCACTGGCAGGTAGCTGACGTTCCAAGGAGTAACTTCATGGGCTACTTTTATTTATTAAAAATATTAGGGTTCCGCGCCAATAATTTTGAAACTAAATCTACACAGGTGAGACCGCGGGGCACAGCTAGTATTATTTAAATATACAAGAATTGCTAATTTAAGGTATTCAATTAGAGGTATCCGTGACCATGATAAGCCGTTAATAAACATGATGAACGAGAAGGCTTATCGCCACGCCTCATTTAGTAGACCTCTGATAATTTGCAAGAAGTATACTAATCTTCATTAAATTCTACCTCATTACGATAAACCTACATACATATACTATGATACCTTTTATATATATAACGTGTTAGTTACAATATTTATAACACAAGAACGACTGAACCCATTTATCTGAAAATTATTGTGGAAGTCGTCTATATCCTGTTCCCGTGAACCGTGATATAACACAATAAAGTCTACGAGGGTGAAACCGCGCACAGCTAGTTTAATTTTTAAAATGTTAATGTTAATTCATAAAATGTAGTACTTTTGAAAAAGTATTATTCAGGATAGTTCCTAATCTATAAAATTTAATAGAGGAGTTTGTACGTTTGTGAGATTGTAGGTGGTAATATCTGGTTCTACTGAACTGATTTAGATAATTATTTTACGAATAGAATACCGTGTTATTTGTGTCTATCATAAACTGTACTAACTAGAAGAGTTTTTCTTGGTACTTAAATAATAAGCGGGTGAAACCGCGGGGTTCAGCTAGTGAATTACATGGCACTAATAATAGAGCTTTCCTCTTTCTTGTTATCAGAATACTGTTATGGTTTCAATAAATATTAATTAAGTTGGATGATTTGAACCTACGACAAAAATGTCTTCTTTATTTCACAAAGAAATTGGGGTAAGGATAAAATAATATTGAAATCATAAAACTGTACCTAAATGTGTGTTTTGACCAAACTTTGCAATCACATATTATAAAGCTGTTAGGAAACCGAGTTGCTAAGTTAATTACATATTTGAAAATATCACGAATTTTAACAGAAATGTCACGTATGTTCCATTTAGATGAACACTGTCATATTTACATACTTTTATAGTATGTAAATATGACAGTGTGTTTAAGCATTTTTCATAATTATTTCGTTGTATGAAAAAACACTTAACTCATTACGATTTCAAGGCAGGCAATGTCGCAGGCAATAACTAGTGAAATATTTTACGTAGTTAAATAAAATAACTATTTGTACATAACAAGCTTTGCCCCGCGGTTTCACCCGCACACAATTAATGCATGGCCCGCGGAACCATAATGATATTTTTATTAATAAAAGTAGCCTAAGTTAGTCCTTGTAACATTGGTAATTTGCCAGCCGATTCGGAGATTAGCAGGAGCAAATAGACAGACAGACAGATAGAGATTTTTTTTATGTGAGTATAATCTTTCACATGCATTTAGTAAAAAATTGTTATTTTGGGAATTACATACAGAAACTTCAATTTTATTTATCTATATGCATAGATAGAGATCTACAAGTAGTCAGAATAAAGTCAACAGCGCTTTTACTTTTCTTCTTTTGTGATAAAACTTGAGCTATCATGTAGATGTCCAAGATGGAACAAATGGCGTGTAACTAAAGACAAAAGGCACTAACAATGCTTCAAAGTAATCCTAACAAGTTCAGTAGGTCTAAAAAGGCCACTTTGAGAGAATCATAATGTGCTCCGAATATGACTCATCATAGAAATGACAAAATGGATTCACGAACGATTTTTCGCAATTCACCTGTTTGACACTTTCCTATGAAGATTCCTAAAATGGGCCACAAAATATGAATTGCTTTTGTGACAAATAGCATCATAAAAAGTTAGTTAGGGACTAACATCTACTATTCTTGTAATTATTCGTGAATCATAACATGAATTGCAGCTAAGTGACCATTTTGTCACTGCGATGATGAATCATATTCGGATCACATTATGATTCTCCCAAAGTGGCCTTTTTAGACCTACAGAACTAAACCGAAACAAGTGATTCGTCAGTTCACTGCCCCTTTAATAAGTAGACTGTTTTTCTTTTTGTGATTGTTAAACTACAGAACTTTGAGCGAAACATTTAGGTAAGAAATCTATAATACTAAGTAGTATTGAAAACAAGTCAGAAGCAGATCTCATGATGAAATCTTTCAATATGTAAATTCATGATTATTAATCAAGATGGTATTAAATGTATTATTGTTTTTTTTTGTAATTAATTAACTCAAAAACTAGACAGATACCTAAAAATGTTTGACCCCTAACAATTCTAAGTACAATTTCACGTACTTTAAATATATTTTTATGATACATACACACAGATTATTCAACTATTGCAGCTGTTTACGTATATCTTTTTTTATTATGCTATTAAAATAATCTTTAATATCTTTGCAAAATATTACTAACCTTACTTATATATCTCGTTTTGTGAAAAAACCTTTTAATTTACAAAATGTTCAATTAATATTTAAATATCTTCCAAAGGAAGCCTCTATAAATGTTCGAAGCCTTGATTCAGTACGAACGGTTGGATGCAGAAACAAAGTTTGTCTCAAATTTCAAACACCTACGTTGAAGCGAAATTGTATAAATTCGAAGCCTTCCTGACTGACTTACTTATTTATTTAACGCACAGATAATCCGCTAATCCTATAAAGATATCAAATTTGGAGGGTGTGCATACATACATATGCTGATGGCTGTGGGGTAGTAGGGAGTAAGGCCGAAGGGGTAGTCAGAGGTTTGTGCAACATCCACTTTTCATGGAAGATCTTATCTTGTTTGTGGCATTATTGGGTCCGGTTGCCAGGACGCACGTCGACCCTTGGGATCTTTTGTGCCGCACTTGCCTTTATGATCTATGAACCTGACTCCTCAATTACTCCCTGAACAAGCCGGCAAATCTTGCCCATGGGGAAGAGCTTGTAGTCCTCTGGTTTCGAATACGCCTTACCCAGTAGGTCCATTCGCCATTTGGCCAGTGCGAAGATGATAAGTGCCGTCCTAGATGGTGGGTCTATCGTCTCAGGCACTATTCATTTGTCTTTGAATTACTTTTCAGACATCAACGCAAAGCACGTGTTTTAACGATTTAGAAAAACTTATTGGGATTCCCAGCTGGGATTCGAACTTGCGTGGCTTGCGTAGCAGATGACTACTCACACCCCCATTTACATTGAAAGAGTTATGTTTAATCCTAAAAATTAAAGGGATTTCACATACTACCACGCAGGCGAAGCTGCGGTTGTCAGATAGTGTATTGTAAATAAATATTATAGTATAAAGAGGAAAGGTTTGTATGTATGTATGTTGGTAACGAATTGGCTCATAAAGTACTGTTACTAAAAAATCTTACACCATTTGAATGCTACATTATGACTGATTAATATAGGCTATATTATATCTCCTTACTCCCACGGGAACGGGAACTACGCGGGTGAAACCGCGTGACGTTCGCTAGTATGTTATATACACAATAAATTAATAATAGCTAGACATCCAACTACGAGCCCCGAAGTCATATCAAAGGCACATGTTTGTACAAATATTTTATTTATCATGATATGGATAGAGTAAGCGAGGTTGTACATATTTCATGCTTGGAAGGATTTAATTTATCTCCCACAACGTTGAGGTTAAATCAAATTGGTTTCGTGACGCGACTGAAATTTGCGCCATTCAAATGTAGGTGGAACTTTGGGCTACACGTGCCACGTATTTAATTCAAGTCATAATTAATTTGATTAGGTGAAGTTTTGGTTGTTTACAAACGCCGTGTGAAGGTTAGATTGAAAGACCGCCATTTTAATCTTGAAAATTATCATGAGGGTAGTATACATAACAGCGGTTTTGCAATGCTCTTGTATGTAAAATAGCTGTGCCCTGCGGTTTCACCCGCGTAGATTTAGTTTCATCCTTGTTGTCGCGGAACCCTAATATTTAAAATAAATTAAAGTAGCCTAAGTGACTCCTTGAAACATTAGCTACCTACCAGTGAAAGTCCCGTTAAAATCCGTTCAGCCGTTTCGGAGATTACCCGGAACAAACAGACAGACAGACAGAAATTTTTTAATACAGTAGCATGTATACTTATATATGCATTTAGTGCATAGCTGTAATTTTTGAATTACAAACAGACACTTCAATTTTATTTATCTGTATAGATTAAAAGTCTTGTACAATTTTATGAAGGAGTAGCTATGCCCCGCGTAGACTTAATGTGATGGATGGATTTATTTTACGTAACCCTATTTTTATTTAAATAAAAGTAGAATAAGTAACCAGTACAAATAGACAGACAAACAGATATTTTTTTTATTTTATGTACGAACCTTATAATTATACTTTTGCATTTTTGTATACCTATATAGATAGCTTTCATCTGCGGTTTTGCCCACGCGTTAACTCAGGCGAAGCTGTGCGTATCTAAATATTATTTTGATGCCTATATAATATAGCTGTTACTAGCTATGCGCGATTGCGAGCTATTGCACCAATCGAAACAATCGGTGTCGGTCAAATTTCCTATCGAGCCAACCATCGACTCGCCCTGACAATGAAACGATCGAGAGATTATGCGATTGTTTCGATTGTTATGAAGCAAGCGATTGGCCCGAGTTGCGCCGAGTCTAACCGAATGGAACAAATCGTCGGCCGACGCGATGCATTGAAGCGACTACACGCGAGTCGGACTCGATGCATCGAGATTTTTTAACAATCGAAACAATTGCGATTACCTCCTCGGCTTCGCGCATCACTTAATAAAACAAAATAAATATCAACAAGCCAGCTACGACCCTTTTACCATAAACGTATCATAACGATTCTCATCCAGTCCCATCATAAAGTCATAACAACTATATCCGAGTAATGTGTATGAACAATGCGCAATATAAGGGAAGTGGCTATTAAACGAAGGCTAATAGGAATGCCGACGCAATACCAAATGGAATCTACTTGAACTTGATTACGTGCTACTAAGGATTCGGTTTACGTAATTGGGAGCGGAAATACGCGAATGTTTTCACCCCCGTTTGCCGAAAGACTTCCTTCCTTTGGAAAGCCAAGAGAGTACTAAGTAGCACGGTTTTTCTGAATTTAAATGTAACTTTAGAGAGAACATTACATCATAATATAATAATAATAATATAATCTATACCTACATACACAGATATATAAAATTGAAGTGTCTGTTTGTAATTCCAAATTAACAGCTTTTCACTAAATGGATATGAAAGAATACGTACTCAAATAAAAAAAAAACTATATTTTTCTGTCTGTCTGTTTGTTCAGGGTTATCTTTGAAACGGCTGGACCGATTTAACGGGATTTTAATGAAAATGAAAATGATTTATTCAGTTTAGGCCCTGGTAAGACACTTATGATTGTCGAGGAATTTACCACCTGTTTATAAAATATAATTGACTGATTATTTAAAAAAAATATCGTTTCACGGCCCACCCATAAATGAAGTCTACGCGTGTGAAACCGCGTGGCACAGCTATTACAGAACAAGACAGCTTACTGTGTTTACCGTTAACCTTGTACTAGTTTCAGTAACATTAATTAAGGGACTTCATACTTATCTTGTGACATCGTGACGTAATTTCAACCGACTACGCTATTGACAGTGAAACTGACGTCAAGATATAGGCCTGCGCAAGGCGTGATAAATTGGTGTCATATCGCAATTTGCGGGTAAATATTATTCGTAGCGATTTGTAGCGACATGTGACGTATGAATAAAGCTATATTCACACACGGACTTACGTGGCGTGTCGCGACATTGCGTCGACGTGTAGTACTTCTTCTCAATCGTTACACTCTTGGCAGAGCGGTCGTGGTCGTAATGTCAGAATTGGTGGCTTGCTGAACAAAACGGCACCATTCACTTCGGCTCTACGTGGAGCATTCGTTGATAGTAGGAACACCCATCGTAGCCTTAATCTGGTCCGTCCATCTCATTGGTGATCTGCCACGTACCCTAGTGCCCTCAGAATAAACGTAGTACTACCACAGAATAAATATATGCATAGTACAGGCTTTACGGAAACTAGAAATAAATCATTCGAAATTACACACTCACTGGCATCTTTGTCCGTAAGGGGTGTCTCGTCGTGGCCGGGCGCGTAAATGTAATTCTCGTATTTTGTAGGCATTTTTAAAAATATAAAATCGACATTACTTAGACAGTAAATAGAGAATTAATTTCTGAAAACTTTAAGAGTGATAACCCTCACGCTCGATGGAGCAAAAGCTCATAAAACAAAATGTTTTTCAAGATTCCAACCGCTTAGTAAGCTTGTAGCTGCATTTCTTCACTCTCAACATTGATGGCGCTAATAATTGCAAAGTTTGAGAACAAATACAGAACCTAAATCGCACAATAAGGAGTTTCGAGGTCATTACAGTAATATATAGAAGTTTCCAACAAGTTTAGAACAATTAGAGCCGCAGTTCCCCAGGCATGACATCCGCCTGGCTGCAAGATCTTCCCTTTGCTGGGGATGAGCATGATCACTCGCTCTACCTACAAGCTTACATGTATACTAACCTCACGTGTGTTGGTGTGGCTATAAATCACCTTAGCGTATGCACGTTTAATAATACTTTTTTTCTAATAAATATGTGACGTTTCGTGATTCATCAGAATAAATTATTATATTATTATAATAATTTATTCTGATGAATCACGAAACGTCACATAAGTTCATTTGAGAATCTATCTAGCCTAAGAGATTAACATTTATTTATACATTGGTTTTTTTCGTAGTCACATATGGGTTCGGATTCGCAAGGATTCTTTTTAATTTTGGTGAATTCTCCCAGAAATAGAATGACATTCTACCCACGCGTCTCGAAATAAGGAATCCGTTCATTTATAACATTTCTTCAGAAGAGCGAAATAAAATATATTTTCACGGCTGCAAAATATCGCCTTGAGGGTCTTTTAAGATCGCGAGCACCGTGAAATATAGATTTAGTTTTTTTTTAATTTGTATCTGTAATTGATGGGTATATTATATGTTTATGAATAGAGGTTTTGAAATATAAATAAGATTCTGTTATAGGATACATTTATTAGAAACCAGTGAAGACACTCTATTACAATACCTTTTAGGATAATTTATTGATAGAAGGGAAAGATCCGTGAGACTCAAAGCATTCAGCTCCAAGAATCAATCTAATCAAAAAAACCTGGACCAGTAGTCAAAGTAGCATTATCCTCAAGCTACGCTAGTAGAAACAACACAAAATGTATGGGAATGACATATGCCACGTGACTGATTTATGTCATTTCCATACATTTTTTATCGTTAGCGTTAGCGCAAGCGCGAGAAAATTTTACTTTGTCTAGGCCTACAGACCAGAAATGAAAAAGTTTTCTAGATTATTTATACATAGGTATATCTAAATAAAAAATCTGTAACTATATATATAAAAAGCATATAAATATTATGAGGAAATGTTGAATATGTGTGCCAGCTTATGAAATGGCTTGGATTTTTTTTATTTCCTCCTTGTGGCGCTTTTATCTGTGTTTTACGATGAACAGTAAAATGTCTTCCAAACTGGTCGTAAATCATCTGAATACGGATTGAGCATCATTTTCGAGCATCGCATTTTTCAGTCCCGTGCGTACTTTGTATACAGTCATATTCTTTATTCAACTCACCATGACTATTAAATATTAGAACTGATTTGGATGAATCGGATATCGTTAAAAATCCCATAATCTATCCAAATCTGTCAAGATTTTGAAGAGGGACCTTAAATTGTTTTCGAGACATAGACGCTGGAATTAAATTCTTTTCTTTAAATAGTATAACTTGAAGACGACAATTTCATACAAAATTATTTCGTATGAGAGCTAGAGAGCTAAGTAAGAATAGCAAGTGAAAGATAGAATAGAAGTGCAACAGGTTGAACACACCAATACTATCTTGTGTAATTTATCAATTATTAAAAATTCCCCACGGTTGTATCTTCTTTTTTTTAAATAAAAGTAGCTCAATGAAAAGCAGTTATTTTGGAATTGCAAACAGAACATTTTATATATCTGTATAGGTGTGTTTTTCATGTGATTTTTCGCTTTAATCCATAAACCAGTTTTTAAAGATTTTCAGATCTTCAGGCATTATTTTTAATGGATTATCCTTCCGAAATGTTCTTAATATTGATTGATGGGTGATACAGTGACTATTAAATGGGTTATAGTGGCAATTTTGTTTTAAGAGGGACTTTAGTTAAACTGGCAATTAACTGGGCAAGTAATAAAACCAGCAGATAAATGGGGCGTAAACTTGCCTATAGGTTACGAGGTTCCGCATGTAGGTTACCCACAATACTCTGCACGCCTGTGACGTCACTGATGACATTTAAACTGTTACGTCACTTGCACTTGCGACTTGGAATAAGGTAAACATTTTAAAATGCCGTTCTTAAATTAAACCCTGAATTTTTTTTAACGTCTTTTGGGTGTTACACTTTGGCCCGCTAAAATAGGACCCGGGGCCTTACCATGAGCTCTTATTGCCATCATAGTTACTACACATACTCCTTTATGAGACAGATGTATATGACGTACAAACATCTGTCACTGTCGCACAACTGAACTATCATTGCAATAAGTGCTCATGGTTGGGCCCCTGAATTCTTTTGTTGTTACGTTATGGCCTTCTCAAAAATCGTCATAAACTGTGTCCCGAAGTACTTTGATTCACAATCTACACCCAGCCAGTATAATTACTGGTTTATCGGTGTACAAAACATAGTTAAGGTCAGTCCTCGATCTACTTTTAATGAAGTTAGCAGGTTTTTACATGAACTGCCTGCTTGCCTGACATTAATACGAGGCTTGATTATTAAATAAATAAAATAAATATAAATAAATTTCTCGCCCAGAGAATCAGCATTGCTATTAAACGTGGCAATGCTGCCAGCCTTCTTGGCACGATCCCGAGAGACACCGACTTGGGACAAGTTTTCTACCTTTAATTAGTTTTAATATTACAAAAAAAAATATAATAAAAAAATTTGAATAGAATTTTGACAAACGTACACACACTTTTTTTCGTGTTGAATTTACTTTGTGCGAAATTAATAACATTCCAAAATATTCAATTGCATTTATTTTATGACACCTAGTTTTTAATGTATTCAAAGAGATATTATTATCTGCAAACGTCCTTATTGAGACAATTTTCGCTACTGACATATCTGCCTCCTTAATTGTATTATAATATCACTGGTAGGTTGTATGAGTATTGAAAAACAAAACATTTTACATTACATCTAGCCCCTCAAAGAGTTTGCTACCTTTACCGTTTTATACAATTTCACATGCACTTTGAGTTCCAATCGAATGAATTCTTTCAAAGTCACTGCAATTTGAATCCGTGAGCACGTAGCTGGTAGATTTATTGACATTCTTTTGAAATCAACACTCGCACTCAATGTGGAAAATTCTTTCAACATCAAATGTAAAAAGAATTGAAAATAAAATAAGGTAAAAGAAGGGAATAACTTTGGACCTTTAGTAACTACAAGCTTTGTTTTAGTCACGAAAAGTGTATTTATAGAAAGCTTAAAAGGTTTTCATTAAACATTTCTTAAAACATTTTTACTTTAAACATTTTATTATTTAAATTACAGTACGTTGGCTGTGTATTTTAATGAAAAGTTAATTAATAAAAAGTAACTAACTAGTGTGAATATCCTCCCTTATCATTGTTTCAACATAATATAGTGAAAACTATTGCTCGAAAAATATTACACACCTGTGTCGCCGAGAAATTTGCTTAAAAACTTTAACTTGGTACTTAATCATCTTCGGTGATAAGAGTGCGTTGTTGTACAACACCTCTGCCTACCCCTTCGGGGAATACAGGCGTGAGCATATGTATGTATGTAACTCCGGGTGGAATCAAACAACTGAATTTAAATCAGTTATCTTTTGAGCTGAAATTTAGTATACCTACAGGCCTATTTTGGATGACAATGCATGCTAAGCAATGTGACGTCATTCTAATTCCAATATGGCAGTCTAGTTATTATTTCTGTACTACAAATAAGTATGGGTATCAAATGAAAGGGCTTGGTGAAGAGAACATCACATTTCTTTCTTCAATTCATATGACAATTTCAGTAAAGCTCGTTTTAATTATTTTAGTTTTTTGATAAAAACTATGTGAAAAAAAAACCTTCTAATTCCTAGTTGTCATATTTTCCCGTATTTATATTCTTTGTCTCTTTGTTAATTTTCTGGTGACAGCTCTCTAGTCGACGAGTAGAATATTTGTCAAAGAACATAAATGTCAGCATTACTGTCAGTTAATTACTCCACGCAAAGCTAGAGATAATTTACAGTGAACATTTTAAGGGTCGGGACGTGACATAAATTACGCTGTTCAGCAAAATTTACAAGCAATTTAACACATTAAACACACATTTTATAAACAAATTAAATGCATTTGTAAATTATTGTAAAAAGAGTAATTTTACACACACATATCAATGTAATCATTTGTTACATGGCAAATCGTAAAATGAAGAATTGACACGCTGAAGTCTGAAATTGAAACAAATTTTTTTCAGTGAAATAATTATACGACACAATTTTATTATTTCAACAAGATCGTTACCTTTATATTATACTAGCTGTGCCCCGCGGTTTCACCCGCGTAGATTTAGTTTCATCCTTATGGTCGCGGAAACGTAATATTTTAATAAATAAAAGGTAGCCTATGTCCTTTCTCAGGGTCTAAAGATTGTCTGTGCCAAATTTCATCAAAATTGGTTGAGAAAGTTAAGGTAAAGTTTAGGTTTAAGCGGGAAAGCGTAACAGACAGACAGAGTTACTTTCGCATTTATAATATTAGTAGGGATTGTTGTTGTGTACTTACTGTATCATAAACAAAAATAAACACTAAATACGTTGAATGGGCTTTAAAATTAAAGTACGGTTCTCTGACAGTAGCTGTGAAGATAAACACATACTTAATTCATAAGCGTGTCTGTGAGAAAGGTGCAGAAGTATAGATTTTGTTAATTACTATACCATAAGTTGCGGGGCAGTTGTGCACTGGTACATGGAGGCATGAATCATAACACATTGTGTCAAAAGATATTATTAAATCCTAGATGACATTGAGCACCGCGGGCCCAGTCCCAAAAACCCCTCGACTCGCAATATGGAGGTGTGTGTATAGAATTTTGTCCACCTCACTGCGATCAGCAGTGTGTGCGCGTACGTATGTGTGTGTGTAACAATATTTGCTATAGATTGCAAAGTGTAGGGAAAACCCCGAGAACACGTACTTTTGTTTATTCCCGAATATTACGCTACTTATGTATGGAAATATTATGCAGTCTACCTGCTTTACGAAGGATTCTCATTAGAATTTATTTCAAAGAGATTTTTATCTTGAAACTGTCAAATGAACGTCGCTTTTGAGCTTTGAGGACTGCTTTTACTACATTGAATAAACTAAATGAGTTATTAACATAGCTTTGGACTTACAAACGAACCAACATTTCATCACGCCGATATATACCCAACTGGATATACGGAGGGATGGTATTTCACACATTATTTCACATTCGTCTTTGAATAACCAAAATGCATTCCTCACTATGCTTTTACGCGGTGAAGCTTTGAAAATGATTCAATGTAAAAAAAAAATATAGGTTCAGGTGCCGTCACGAATTATGAGCGCTGACCTTGAATGCACAGTAGTAATTTTATGAGTCTGTCTGTCTGTATACAAAATATGAATAAATAACATGCGCATGTACCCCCACTGTTTTCACTGAGCGATCATAACTAATGACGTCATCAATGCTTATGTATATTACAGTTTTTAAAGTTTATAGGTTGTAATGTAATTGTATAAACACACAAACTCACACACACATACAAACCACACAAAACAAAAAACGGCAATAAATTGAAATGCAGTTAGATAAGGACTCTGCTTATGGCAGAGGGATGTTCGCGACGCCTCCAGGGCGTCAAAAAAAAAAAGTTATTGTGTACAGATAACAGAGTTCAGACGGGAGGTGTTATTTTAACTCGCATTGTTCAGCCGAACTACGTCACGTCAATGTCAATAAGGTAATTCACAGTTGAGTAAGTTCGGAACAAACATGTTATTTCATCAACCCTTTATTTCCATATTCATACGTTTCACCTCCATACGTTTCACCTCTTGATAACAATCGAAGTGGAAACTCCTTAATTTTGCAGACGATCTTTACGTAAAAAAATCTATTAAGCCTGAAGGCGTCACAAGGTGTTTACGCAGTGCAAACAAGACGTGGATACCTGTTCCAATTCACGTAAAAATGAATATTTGAAATATCGTTGAACAACTAAAGTAATTCTATGGAAATCTTCTCCCAACAAAGAAAATGAAAATGATTTATTCAGTTTAGGCACTTATGACTTACGAATGTCTAAGAATGTACCACCGGTTCGGAAACTAGCTGAGAAGAACCGGCAAGAAATTCAGCTGGCATCAAGCATTACACAGTAATTACATAATAATGATTGCTTAAAAAAAATCATTTTTTTAAGCAATCATTATTTAAATTTTTTTTATTTATCTCTCACTATACACTTTTGAGCGACGATGACTGAGCTATGGTTTTCCTTCTATATCTATACAGATAAATAAAATTGAAGTGTCTGTTTGTAAATCCAAAATAACAGTTTTTCACTAAATGCATCTGAAAGTTTACACGCTACTGACACTAAAAAACAAAGTTATAAAATTTTTCTCTGTCTGTCTGTCTGTTTGCTCCGGGTAATCTCTGAAACGGCTGGACGGATTTTAACGAGACTTTTACTGGCAGGTAGCTGATGTTACAAGGAGTAACTAAGGCTACTTTTATTTCTCAAAAATATTAGGGTTCTGCGACAATAAGGATGAAACTAAATCTACGCGGGTGAAACCGCGGGGCACAGCTATAAATAATACGAAAACAATGTCAAAGACTAAGTCGCTACGAAATTGATACGGTTTTCATTACGTAAATCGAGCTACTTATTTGTTTACATGGAATAACTAGCTTTGTGTTTGCATACAATCAAAGACGAAGGGTGAGTTGTACCTCGGTGCGCTGAATGTAATGTTCTTGCGGTGAATATGGTTTCCACATCAAAGCTCCACGTAGAGCTCTAAAGATTCTTGTAGCTCCATAGAGGTAGTATAAGAGGCTATTATGCTGTTAATGTGATATTAACGGACTTGCAATATGTTACTTGAAATGTACCTTTATTATTTTCTATTGACACTTTGGCCGCAGCGTGATGCCATAAAGACCGTCTCGATAAATAAACTATTCCAGTAGTTTCTGAGATTAACGCGTTTAACCAAACAAACAAACCCTTCCGTTCAGAACTATATCCCTACTAATATTATAAATGCGAAAGTAACTCTGTCTGTCTGTTACGCTTTCCCACTTAAACCTCTCAACCGATTTTGATGAAATTTGGCACAAACAATCTTTAGACTCTGAGAAAGGATATAGACTACCTTTTATTTATTAAAAATATTAGGTTTCCCCGACCATAAGGATGAAACTAAATCTACGCGGGTGAAACCGCGGGGCTAGCTGTGCCCCGCGGTAATACTATAAAGAGGAAAGATTTGATTGTTTTTTTGTTTGCATTGAATAGGCTCCGAAACTACTTTACCGATCTTAAAAAATATTTCAGCAATGGATAGCTACTTCATGAGCGAGCATCATAGGCTATATTGTATCTCTATACTCCCATGGGAACGGGAACTACGCGGGTGAAACCGCGTGACAACCGCTACTATTAAATATAGATGATGATTTTAGAGAGTGAACTACCTAGGCTAAAGTCATCGTAAAAATTTTTAGGGTTATAAAAACCAGGAACCAAAAGTAAATAAAACAAAGGCAACACGTATATGACACTGATGCTTCAAACATTTGCGAATATAAACTACCCCAACCACATGCATCACTCGAGCTATATGCTTGTTAGGTGCTTTTGTAGTGTGAAAAAAAAACAATCGTGTGACGCAGCGGTTCCCTGGTGATATGTTTATTTGTGTCGGTTGAAAAACGGAAACCGTTTGCGGAAACCTTTTGTTCACACGATGCACAACTTCAATGGACTTTTTACTCCAGTACGTGTGATAGAGAGTTTAAAATACAGTGGCGCTTGTTTCATGAAACGTAATACGTATTATATTTTTTACTAGCTGTGCCCCGCGGTTTCACTCGCGTAGATTTAGTATCATCCTTATTGTCGCGGAACCCTAATATTTTTAATAAATAAAAGTAGCCTATGTTACTCCTCGAAACATCAGCTACCTGCCAGTGAAAGTCCCGTCAAAATCGGTCCAGCCGTTTCAGAGATTACCCGGAACAAACAGACAGATAGACAGACAGACAGACGGACAGACAGACAGAGAAAACATTTTAAACTTGCTTTTTTGGTGTCAGTAGCGTGTATACTTTCATATGCATTTAGTGAAAAGCTGTTATTTTGGATTTACAAACAGACACTTCAATTTTATTTATCTGTATGTATATGTATAGATAAGATGTATAGATTCTATATTCTACAAGTTATTCAAACTTCAACTTCATAGCGGCAGAGTTGGTGAGGATTATCGGGATAGAAACTTGAAGTTCGAAATGTAGTCTGTATCTACTATACAGATAAATAAAATTGAAGTGTCTGTTTGTAATTACGAAATTACAGCTTTTCAATAAATGCATTTGAAAGTATACACGGTAGTGACATAGAAAAACCAATTTTTATTATTTTATATGTCTGTTTGTTCAGTCTAATCTCCGAAATGGCTGGACCGATTTGAACAGGATTCTCACTGACAGATAGCTGTTGATACAAGGAGTAGGACCACCTATGAAATTTAATCTACGCGGATGAAACTGCGGGATACAGCTAGTATTATTTAATATAACCAAGCAAGCAACTAAGGATATGTGACGTAGCTTGTGTTTTTGTTAAAAATAAAAGATATTTTAATAATTAAAAAATGTCTGATCGAGTCCCTGCTGCGTTATTCGGCCCTGTCGCAATAAAGTATGTCATCAAATCCTATCTAAAATTTAACTGCGCTGAGATGATCACCATTTAATCAGAATGATGATGCCATAAACAAAGGGATAACTATAAACAATACTAATCCTCTCATAAAATTTCCTAAAAGGATATTTTAAATTTAATTACTAAGATAGGAAAGATTCCATTCTAGGGGCCAATTATGATCGTTTTGTGCAGCGCAAAGTTTGACATTTTAATGTTATGGTACCAAAATGAAACGTCAAAGTTAACAAGTTCTTAATACGCGCTGCTTAACGATTTAGGCTCTTAAATTTTTCTGAAATTGGCGTCCGAATAGTATACCTAAGTAAAACCAGCCATGCGATGAAAGATAGTAAAGTGATTAGTGTTAAGGTGATAGATGGCTTTACTAACTGTTTTTTCTTCCCTCTAGCCTCTAGGCACATTTTCGATTGAATTTCGGTTAAACAAATAATAAAATAAGCTCCTGATAAAAGTTAAAACAGTTGGCTTACAAAATCATAACACGATTGTGTCCAATAGGCTTTGTAAGGCTTTTGAGCAGCCATATAAAGTACGTCATAAAAGTCATATTGCATACGACATGGGGTTTCTGAAGAAAATCGTATTTTCGACAGAAAGCGTTATAAAATACGGAATTGTATTCGTTTGTACTTTGTCGCGTCGCATTGGATCAAGATCATTATTTGCATAGATACGAGAGTAACGTATATTTTTATTGTTTTTGGGCGCCTTTCCAGAAGGATCCCCGAAGAGGTAAGCTGAGGTGTCACGGTACCCACATCACACCGAAGATGGTGGGTATAGAGTCCATCGCACTCTCTGGCATTAAGACATCTTTGAATTTCTTCGCAGACATAAATTATGCAGGTGTCCTCACGATATTTTCCTTAACCCTAAAACTTTGTTGTGGCACATGACTGCTAACTCTTTGCCACAGACCGGTGGGATTTGAATATGCGTCGCTTGCGTAGCAGAGGACTAGGTACTCGAACCATGGCTCCATAAATAAAATAATTAACAGTAGGTCTAAAACGGCCACTTTGGGAGAATCATAATGTGATCGGAATATGATTTAGGAATGATTCATATTTCGCAATTGTTTGACACATTCCTATGAAGATTTCGAAAAAGGTTCACATAAAATATGAATTGCTTTTGTGACAAATAGCAGAACCATAAAAAGTTACATAGGGACATACATCTACAGTTATTGTAATCATTCGTGAATCATAAAAATGAATTGCACTTAAGTGACCATTTTGTCATTTCGGTGATGAATCACATTCGGATCACATTATGATTCTCCCAAAGTGGCCTTTTTAGACCTACTGATATTTATTTTTATTTTAGCATTCAACAGCAAAGCTAGTAAATACTGAAATGTAATCTTTATTAAGATTACCAACTTTCTTTTGGATTTATTCATAACATTTCCTATGTATTCCATTAGCATCATACTTTTTTATTTAAGTACCTTATTTATACAACGTTTGATATTCATGAAAACATTTCAGCGTCCTCAAAAGCGGTTTGATGTAAAGTAAATATTTCAGCAAATAAATTTAAGTCTAGATCAAGATTTATTTACATTTTGTATACAATAATTATGCCAGTAATATGTAGTTAAACGTCCCGAATAATTACCATGAAATATTCTCGGAAAGTAGGTTCAACCGAATACAGAGGCTTCGAAGGAAAATGAAATGAAATTCGGATTTGGCCGCAGGCAGGCAAGATATAATCAACTACATCCTGTACTTTCCCAAGGCATAATTGGATTCCTCTTCAATGTAATCTTTAGTAAAAAATATATGTTCTCCAAAAACAGGAGAGGTTCATAATTCAATTAATTAACTCAATGTAATAAACTTTGTGTTTTGTGAAAATAGCCCGAACGAAAATTGATTTGCTCCAGGGAATACCGTTTACCTTTCGTGGAAATGAAATATTATTATTAAGTTTTATTACCGTTGAATGAAATTGACTATTAGATTATTAGATAAACATTGAGCTATTTAAACTATGTATAGCAAAAATACTTCTCATATTTGTGTTTACTTAGTGGTTCGTGTAAGATTATGCGGACACGGATTGGAGAGAAAAAGCGCCAATTGAGTTAGAAATACAAATTTTAATTACATATCACTTTTATCAAAAATACTAGATTTTTACAGGTGTGTCCGTCGCTTGTGAAGTTACAAAATAGACAGTAATTTAATTACCACCGGTATAAATGATATGACAAACAAAGGCAATTTCCTAAGTCGTTTTTATTTAAATGGCTTTCATCTGCTCTGTCCCACTGGATTTTTGCAAAAGGAACCGCTTCAAAAGAAGGAAAATATCACTGTTGCAAGCGGACTTTTAGAACTTCACGTGAGAAGCTCTCGGGTCGAAGTATGAAGTGGAGCAGGAGTGAAGTATTTTTAAGGACTTTAAAGGCACATTTGAGTGTTTTCATGATTATGTCACGATGAAGTTGAGGTTTGAAATGCTACTCAGTTATTTGTGTGAAGCTAAAATGTGAAATATTTTCGGATGATCAATTCAATCGAGCGACGACAGACTTTATTAATACAAGTTGCAATTAACGAAGACGTTAAAGAATACGTTCTCTTTCTAAACATTGACATGTAAGTGAATACTTTAATAAGATTAGAGTTAACTTAGTGAGGGAATTATAAACCCTATCGAAGACCTTAAAAAAGTACTCTTAAGGTCCATGGCATACTCATAATATACCAGCGAAATGGTAATCCTTTCAACAAAACCTCTAATAAGTTATTAATATTCAGTTTGCCACCGCACTTGCTCTTCATATAAAGTCAGCCCCATGTGGTGATTTATTTGCCAACTACTTACCTTGGGCTAGAACTTCGATTGGCTTGACCGCTGCAGCCGACACCCTATTACCATAGTTATTGGTATTCGATGTAGCTACCAAGTGGCTCCGAGCGTCCATTACGTGACTTTATTGCTATCAGTTTTTTTGTAACATAAACAAAGCAAACAAACCTACTACTTCACTTTTTACTTTTGCGTTCATTAATTGAATGCCGACATAAAAACATCCACATCAAAGCAATTTTATAATTAACTAGCTGTGCCCCGCGGTTTCACCCGCGTAGATTTAGTTTCATCCTTATTGTCGCGGAACCCTAATATTTTTGATAAATAAAAGTAGCCTAAGTTACTCCTTGAAACATCAGCTACCTACCAGTGAAAATCCCGCTAAAATTCGTCCAGCCGTTTCAGAGATTACCCGGAACAAACAGACAGACAGACAGAGAAAAAATTTAAAACTTGGTTTTTTAGTGTCTGTAGCGTGTATACTTTCATATGTATTTAGTGAAAAGCTGTAATTTTGGAATTACAAACAGACACTTCAATTTTATTTATCTGTATAGATGTATAGATAACTTTGCAAATATTACATTTTTAAGCATGACACATATTGATATTCAAAATTCTTTAAAATGATTTAATTTGGGAATGCGAACCCGCGATCTCTACAAAGCAACTGCAGAGGTCGTTGGTTTGAATCTTGTCATGCCCAACATGACAGATGTTCCGCTTTTTTCCGTACAAGGAGCTATTCTTAGCTTCACCTTTACTCTTTGTCACTATGGATGAAATAGTGATGAAATTGGTTGCATAATTAGGTTTTACGCCTCTAACTTCTTCACACACACTTACCATAAGCTCTGATTGCCATCGTAGTTCCAATGTGTGACAATAACAGACTTATTTACGTCATATAAATCCCTCTCATAATAAGAATTAAACTATCATGGCAATAAGAGGTCATGGTACCCTACCATGAAGCCTGAGCCTTCCATGAAGAGCTGTGAGCACACATTCATTATTGAACAACTTAGCCCTTTATTAACAAAGTTCTAAATATAGTTCTAATAGTATGATATGTAACATCTTCAAAGTAATATTTGCAGTTGCGGGAACATCTCCCTGAAACAGCTTTCCCAACTATACATACGTGCATCAAATGTTAGTTTGTCGTTTGACAGGTTGGTAGAATAGTGAAACGAATGCGCAATGTAACTTAACGTTCTCGCAACTAACACATTGTTTTCATGTGTGCTATCTATCGTAGTTTAAGCTCCGCGAGGTATTGCTGCTTAGCCAGAGTGTCTAGTGCGAGTTTTCTTAAAATCGTCGTCACAAGTTATCGCGTCGACGTAAACGTAGGATGTATTGGCTCACAATAGTGTCATCTTTTGGCCTACAGAGGCGCTGTTCCGATCCTATGAAATCTGCGTTTACGTCGACGCGGTGACATGACGGCGGCAGTGAAGAACTCGCACCAGGCCCTCTGACGTTGGCGAGAGTAATTAAAGCCTCCAGCCAAGCCAAAGGTTTTAAGCAACACAGCTAAGGGTGCCCCATAACATCATGCCCACGATCTGAACTGTCTTTTACGTTTTATATCGATGATAATTTTACAGTTTGAACCTTTTACTAGTGAATAGTTTTATCACTGAAGATATAGTTACGGTATATGTAGATGTTTCAATATGCCGACATTCTGCAAATTACGTAATTTTCCATTATTCCCTTCTCATAAGGGGTAGCCCTATCCACCCGCTGGTAGAGGTCCGTACTTCACGTGTTATGAGCGCTCACCAGAAATAGTGGGAGAAACTGTGCATGTATTTTATTAGCATCGCGCCATACAAACAGACAGACAGACATACAACATACATACACTGCCTACCCACACAACACCCACTTTTCACTGATGATTATTAAGTGCACTATACGTACGTCCTTGAATTACTTCTCAGGCATATGGAGGTTTTCCTTCACCGTAAAGCACATGGTGTGAAATCACTATACCTAAGATTTAAGAAAAACTCATTGTGGTACAGGCCCCGCTGGGATTTGAACCTGCGTCGCTAGTGGCAAACCCCACGGCCACCACGGCAATTGAACTTTGAACCAACGATGTTAGGTCCCTTGTTATTTGTTACACTTAATTTACACAGTGCATACTTCTTCAGAACATGTCACGTTGCTGGATAAAATGTTTCATCTACCCAGATGCTCGTTCGTGTCATAACAGTCGGTACAAGCTCATGTCAGCTTATCTGACAAAGAGCTGTCCTTTGGTAAACTGGCGCATGCAATCCGATGTACCTATTGCACATCGTCAAAATATTCCTGCCCTTATTTCCACTATCTTTAAAGTTGATTATACACTGTCTCGTACGCAGCAAAAACGAGAGCATCCCTAGTTATACTTATGGACATGGCGAGCGTGTCAGTAAAGTATGCATATTTCATAAGCTTAATCGTCGGGCCTTTTTTGAAATATGAATAATGTATTGTCGAACCGAATCCCTTCAGTAAAGCGGCAAATATCAGAAAATATGAATGGCAAAGAAACTGGCAATCTATATCAGTAGCATTCTATTTTTAAAGCTGCGGTCACACAAGCAAGGGCAAAGGTTTATTTAGGAACTTATTTTTATATTTATTAGGAACTTATATATTACTAGCTGTGCCCCGCGGTTTCACCCGCGTAAATTTCGTTTCATGCTTCATCTCGCGGAACCCTAATATTTTTATTAAATAAAAGTAGCCTAAGTTACTCCTTGAAATATCAGCTACCTGTCAGTGAAAGTCCCGTTAAAATCGGTACAGCCATTTCAGAGATTACCCGGAAAAACAGACAGACAGACAGACAGACGGACAAAAAGACAGACAGAGAAAAAATTTAAAACTTGGGTTTTCAGTATCAGTAGCGTGTATACTTTCATATGCATTTAGTGAAAAGCTGTAATTTTGGAATTACAAACAGACACTCCAATTTTATTTATCTGTATAGATTTAGGAACTTATTTTTTTTCTTAGGAACTTAGTCGGACAATCTAGATTCAAATGTTTTAAGACTTCTATGCTTTCTGACGTTTAATTTTGGGACCAAAAAAGGAAACGTCAAAGCTTGGAAGTTCATAATCAGCGCTGCTTAAAACGATCATAGTGGTCTGCCGGTATTATAGCACTTTTATTATTATACGCAATTTTAGAAACGTTCCCTTCCCTTTTATACCACACATTTTTAGTTGAGTAAAAGTCTATGTAACCTACTTCAATACCTAACCTAGACCATATAGCATAAAATATAAATATAAGCTTAATACAATCAGTACGGAATCTAGGAACAAATCGTTCGAAATGACACACACACACACAGAACGCGCATTCACGAGATTATAAGCGGCATCGGAATATGTTAGTAAGTGGTGTAACGTCGTGGCTGATCGTTTATACGACAGACACGTGATTTGCAGTAATTTTTCTTATCTTCTATTCGAAAAATTGCCATTTTAACAGTAAATAATGCAGTAGATTTTGACTTTAAGAGTGATACCCTCACGCTCGATGGAGCAAAGGTTCTTATTTAAAAAACTAGCTGTGCCCCGCGGTTTAACCCACGTAGATTTAGTTTGACCCATATTGTCGCGGAACCCTAATATTTTTAATAAATAAAAATAGCCTAAGTTACTCCTTGAAACATCAGCTACCTACCAGTGAAAGTCCCATTAAAATCCGTCCGGCCGTTTCAGAGATTACCCGGAACAAACAGACAGACAGACAGAGAAAAATTTTAAAATAGTTTTTTCTTCGTCAGTACCGTGTATACTTTCATATGCATTGAGTGCAAAACTGTTATTTTGCAGTTACAAACAGACACTTCAATTTTATTTATCTGTATAGATATAGATTGGGTCTATATTCTATACTGCTTGGTAACCTTATATTTGTACTATGTCTAGTGTAAACATTCTAGTAGAGTTTCAGTACAAATCGAGCACTCAAATACTTAGCAAGTTAGTTCATTGGTCACGTACCTACGTCCGTACTTTGAAACTACCCTGAGAGCCTTTTAAGGCCACTCTTGCAATTCTCTAATTGATTTAATAGTCCGGGTATGTTTAAAGTTGTGAGTGAAAATACATTTTATTATAACTACACTATGACAAAAAAAATCTACGTTTCTCCTACAGCATCTACCTATGAAGCTCTCGCAACATCACTTCACCTCAGATTTTAAACCAAGGTACAGGGACCTCTTATTGCTATGATAGTTTTAATTATGAGACAGATGTATAGTCATACGGTAGAACTATGATGACAATAAGAGCTTATGGTAAGGGCCCAGTAGGTTAATTCTCGTAATGAAAACCGTTACGATATCGTAGCGACTTGGGCGCTAACAGCATTTTCGTATTCTCATCCTAAAGTCGTTCGGTCGAAGTGTCGTTGAAGCGAATTCGAAGTAAATTAAATTGTGCTTCAATCGTTTTAAATAATGTTTTTTTTTATTACTTGGTACGAAATAGGATGATGGCACTGGCAACAAATGAGCTTAGCTGCGTTCAAGTTTAGCGTTTCGTTGTAGTCCTATCGAAGCGCGATCGAAAAACACGTGAATAACAAGTCTCGATGGGATTGCAATCGGACGAAATTGGAACTACAACGATATTTGAATTTAACGTTTTTACGAGAATTACCCCCAGGTGCCGTCACAAATTTTTATGCGCAATATTTAGAAAGAGTTGTGCAGCGCAATTAAAATAAGTTTTGATGTACCTTATGTCTTTATTAAATCCTAAGCGTACAAAATATTTATTGAATAAAAACTTAACCCAAATCGGTGTTTCTTGGGATCGTGCCAAGATGGCTGGCAGCATTGCCAAGTTGAATAGCAGTGCTGATTCGCGAGAAATGTGAGAAAAGCTCCAGCCCGCTTGTTACGAGAGGCTTCTACCAGACGACGTGCAACCTCTTTGAAAATCTGACGAGCATCCGGACCCCAAGGCTCAGAGTTTCAACCGTAAACGCAGAAAATATGTATCCTTGACCAATGCAAGCGTATAATAAATGTAAGTCTATCGCCGTATTTCATGTTAATTTCGACACTATACTTACCTACTTAATTAAGTGTATGCCTACGTAAACAACGCTGTTTTTCCTTTTAGTTTAAATTAACACAACACGAGAATTTAAGGTTAGTCGGCGAAGCCAGGGAGTTTTTATTTAATGAGAAAACTTTAAATTTTTTGGAAGAAAATTTTGTGTGGCTTCACTGTTAGGTTCTAACATAAAATAACATTCCTTTTTAATTAATAAATTAAACTGAATAAAAACATCATAAAGAAGCCCCCGAATATCAGGGTCCGTTATACGTCACATCTGTCACATTTTGCATCAAAATACCTACTTATTCTAAATTGCAAAATTGAGGCGTATATTTTATTATAATCTAATATAATCGATATTATCTTCAATTCATTGAGTTAAATTAAGTAAAGTAAAATAAAAACTCTGGAACCTAACTTCCCTAAAAACAAAAAAACACAATGCAAGCAAAAAGTCGCTTCTTAAGCCTGAAATGTATCATCAGTAAATTGAGGAAAAACTTTGCAGCGTGTGGCCACGCAATATTCCCTTGTCCTCAAACTTGGTAATTTCCCTCAAAGCCTGATGATGTGGTAACCTCAATAGACTGAGATTTACAGAGGTTTCAGACGTGATGTATTAAGGGCTGTCGACACACCCCTATATACCTACACTGAGTTCTAATTCATTGTTAATCTTGTCTTACCGTCCTTTAATAAATTCCTTCGCCCAATTTGTTGAAAACACACGAAAATTGAAGTGAACCTGTCGGATTTCTAGTCTAGCAAATACAAGATCATTTATTTTAGGTATTATAAAGTTTGTGAGACGAGTTTCTATGTAAAATCAACTCCGCCTTAATCATAATTCAGGTTAGTGTATCTAATTACGCGCCTGGCAAAATGCGAGCATATAATTAGGTTATTTCACCTCTATAATTTTCTTATTACTTTGTATACCTAATTACGTATGTGTATCAATTTAATTGAGTTGTAATTAATGTCTAGATAAACCTATACGAATAACTTGGGATTATACACTAATAATTATGTGTAAGTAATTATTCTTAAGTAAACCAAAACAACATTAATTTGCATACTGGCCTGGTTTCACGTCATTATGAAGAAATTGATGAACGAGTCTCTCGTAACGACAATTCAATGAGATTCGAAAGGAGTCCTTTTTTATTTACTCAGACTGTGGAATGAAATGAAGCCAAATACCTACTCCAGTTATCCTACGCCACATAGTTACTTGCTTCTTCCAAAATGAAGTGAAGATGTTTTTATACGTACTGGCATTCCAAGTAGGTATGCATAATAACTTATGGGAAAAAAACACATGATGTTATGTTTGTAACTACGACGCTATAACAGTAATCAGGGGACACGAGCCTTGTAAAATGTAGATTAACTTTGTTTGCTCCTCTCTTCACTTAGTTTTATGAAATAAAAATCAGCAACAACCATATTTAGAGCAATACGGACTGGGAATAGTACTTTTTGCTAGCATTGCTTAGTAACTTATAGGAACTCCTCGAATGTGATAATTGTTTTTGCGGGCAAATTATAGTGCAAATTTGGCAGTATATTCTGCGAGCTAGCGAAAACACAGGATAGTTTACTTTATATCATTACCAATGTCAGTGTAATTGTCTAAGGTCACAGGAGTGCGACAAAATTGGGTAATGTTGATCAGTTTGACGGTGCAGCCTGCTGAGAGGCGGACAGCGGAGTCTTAGTAATAGGATGTCCCGTCCTAACTTTTGGGTAACTCTAAAAAACATTCTATCCACAACTAATTATACTTCCACTGAGTGAGATTCTACAACTGACACTGTGTTCACAGTTCAGAGAATAAACAAATTCTTAAAGTCGGTCAACTAAAAGTTAAATAAATCAAGTATGGGTGAAAGCAAATGTTTGTATCAACTATAGAGGCTACGGAACACAGAAAGACGTTTATGGACGCCAATCTACCACTTAATAGAGTAGTAATAATGCGAGAAACCTTTCAACCGTCGTCGATATTATTAGTTGTACCAAGCGGAGACAGATATAGGGGTTGAGAGAAAAGTTAGGTACTTATTTTGGTTATATGTACTGGTTAGTTATCAATTTGTAGGTCAATTTTGTAAGTAGTCAAAAGATTTTTTCAATGTGACTTTGGTATTAATTTGTTTTTAAACTTCAGAACAACTATGCTTAGGTCCATCTAAACAACTATTATAAGGAAAAGGAGTAGAGTTCGTACGCTTGTAACCTTGAATGTTAGGTTCCAATATATTTTTCAATATCTTATGACGCGTGTTTACTGTAAGAACCATCTAAATGCATACTTTAAAATGTATTATCCCACGAAAAAATATGAAGTATTGATGAGATCTTCACAAAATGAACAAATAATCCCCAAATGAATAATAATAAATAAATAAAGTTCGGACTTTATCCTACAGCGCCATCTAGTCCCAAACTAAGCAAAGCTTGTATTATGGATATCAGACAACAGATATTTTTTTTTTGTAAATACATACCTACTTATAATTGCACACGAAACACCTAGATTTTTTTTTTAATGTTCATCTCATAAATTGTTTACCTAATAAGAAAGTCATACAAAACACACCAATGAAGGCTCATCATAAAAATAAGAAACAGATACGTAAGGACCAATAAAAGATGCTCCCCTACCTCATAACCTATTTAGAAGTACTCATAAAACTGAATATATACGTGTTAAATGATTGCTTAGCCAGGTGTTGTACTAACAAACCCACGAGTAATAAACCAGGCGGTTTATGATCTGAAGACGTTAGGACCAAGGTATAATCCCTACGTTACGGTAAATAACCAATAATGACATTTTACCAAAGAGCAGGGGATTGTTGCAGGATATCTACAAACATTGAAAAATAAAATATCATAAAAATTATAAATTCATAATAAAAAAAATCCGTGACATATTTTTCGTATCCTACACTATTTTACTACGCTTCAAATTCAGTTCAGTAGCTTACCATGCAAATTCACAAACTAACAAACGTTATCTCTTTATAATATTGAGTATAGATGTATAACTAGAAGTCCCGGCTACACACGGATAAGTTTCAAAGGAAGCGTGAATTTCCAAAAAATATTTCAGCAAATTTATAAATAACTGTAAGTATCTATCTTTTTAATTGTTAAAACCGCACAAAATTTATATTTTAGTTATTGAAAAAATATCTACGTGTGGTAAAAAAGTGTCCGACCACCGGCAACATTGAATTTCTATATGGAAAGAAATTAGTATATTATGTCTCTTAACGTTAAACAAGCACCAACTATAAACAATGGACCAAGGAAGTCTCTTGAGAAGAAATACTATCTGGGCTATAATACAATTTCTCCACAATATGATAGCTAGATAGATTTAATGATATTAAACAAACTCAAATTGATAGGACAGAGACCGGATGAGAGCCAGAGCGACGGTAATTGAATCAATATCGCGATAATGTCATTGTATACAACCACAGAACACATTCATTCATATGACTGGGTTCAAAAACATTGAAGGCAATATACCAACAGATTCAAAATATTTACTTTTTGATAAGCGCTCCCTAAGGCAAGCAGTACTCACTCAATAATATTCTCAATAAAGTGCATTATTGTGCGTGCATCTATCCTGGGTAAACACGTGTTAAGTTCATTGTTATACAACGACCACTTTACCGAAGAGTAACAGGAGCCTACGTGACAGATCACGCGTCGATCGCCTTCTCAGCCTTATACATACTGCGGATTATTTCTGTGTTATTCCAAATGCAACCGACCAAACCCGTTTCCAAAACTCGATAGAGGAAATAGATTAGCCTAGGCTGAACTAATTTGAGGGCCGCGGGCGCCGGGACGGGGGTCTTGGCGCCGACGCATGGCCCTCGCGGTTGAAGGGCGCGTTCGTGTTCCGACGCGCCCTCCCATAGTGTAAAAGCCGGGTACAGCCTGGTACCACAAGAAGAGGTCTGACAGGCCAGTCGCCGGGAGGGTCACGGCGAAGCATGTGAAAACATATCACGTGCACCCCCCCACTTAGCGACCTGGAGGAACACCGTGGAGTTTAGTCGGTGAGTCCGACATAACCCTTCCGCTGCCCCCGCGGCGGTTGGTGTATCCATAACGGATTCTCCACGATAAAAAAAAAAAAAAAGGCTGAACTAATTTGTGCTGCTGTTCATCCTATATAACACCTGATATTTCACATATATCCTAGGCTGTCCTGAATAAGGGTTGGTCGGTAACACATATACCTATACCACAGTGCGATAGTTCAGAAAATAGTGTCTACATCGCTAAAGATTGTCAAGAAGAAGGTGTTTTCTATGGGGTATCACGACCCTCAGCAGTGACACTAACGACGCGAAGAGGACGGCGATAAACGTACTATACCTACTTACCTAGCTGTCTCATTGGTACTGAAATATCTATTTAGTGAAAGCTGGGTGTTCATACAATTCAACTATAATTACGATATACAAACGAGACCCTTGGCCCGTGGGGTCCTAGCGCTATTAGGCTTTTTAAAGAAATCACAATAAGGTTATTCGACATCACAGGAGACCGAAGAGCTGGCAGCTACCTCGGACAAAGAATTAGCTTAGCCATCCAAAGGGGGAATGCTGCCAGTATCTTCGGAACCTTGCCTACAGGGACTCCCTTTAATAATATATTTAATTTTATGGTTTTTAGTGTTAGAACTATATTTTTTAATCAATTATTATATACAAATCATATAGGCAGAAAGAGTAACAAATTAAAATGTACTCAGAATTGTCAAGGAAAACAGAGTACTATGGAGAAGAATCCAAAATCGAAGGGGACAGATTATTGGGCACTTTGTGCGACATGACAGCTTCTTTAAAAACATAATAGAAGGAAAGGTAGAAAGGAAGTGAGGAATAGGAAGACCAATTCTAAGATACATTAGACAAGTTAGAGGAGCTCGTGGCACAGTTGCTATTGCGCATATCATTCGATCAGCGAAGTTAAGCAACTCTAACCCTAGCCAGTAGTTGGATCTCCGTGCCTCGGAGAGCACGTTAAGCCGTCGGTCCCGGTTGCCAATTTTACATTTTTGACAATCGTTACAGGTCAGTCGGAGGCCTGAGAGTGTCTGACAACTGGTTTAACCCAGATTAAAATTATTATTAATCTCGTAAAAGGGGTTAAGGTGGCAGTCGCTTCGTATAAAAATCAAGTGATCAGCCACATCGGGTTGAATCAAGTGCCGACTCCAACAATGTATGGGATAAGGCCAGGGAGATGATTAGAGAAAAGAAAGTTAAAGAAAAGATTCTGTCATGATGTATAAGGATGTCAAAGAGATGGCACTGGACAGAGACTGGAAAGAGTTGCATCGGTTACACCGACAAGAGTTATTACTCTTAAATTCATCATAATGATAGTTACGATTGCGTGGATACCATGTTACTACAACTATTACTGGTGACCTAATTTAATGTCTATTGTACCCTTGGGTACTGAATATGCAAAGCCCACAGAATTGTAAATTACGTCCAATTTAGTTTTCGGTGTACGGAGGCAGAGCCGGGAACAACAGGCTAGCTGCATTTACATCTCGTGATGATTTATTCATGCAATATTCACATTAATTCATCATCTTGCATTGTGTAGAATACTACCTCACTCTGACCTAACTCTAACCTTTTAGAAAGGGTAGCATTATTCTGTTTTTGTTACCACTTAAGTAACATGACATCTATACATCTATACAGATAAATAAAATACAGTGTCTGTTTGTAGTTCCAAAGAAAGTATATACGGTACTAAAATAAAAATAAAAACAATAATGAATTTTTTTCTCCGTTCCGGGTGAGTAAGTACCTGAAATTAATTTAGATTAGATTATCTGAATCGGCTGGACCGATTTCAACGGGACTTTTACTGGCAGATAGCTATTGTAACAACAAGGGGTTACCCGGACTAATTTTGTTAAATTAATAAAAAAATATAAAAAAAAGCATATGAAGCTCCATAAACGTAACTGAATCTATCGGATAACCGAATTAAATGTATATCTGTCTGTTTCACAAGTTTCGAATAATTTCGTATAAGGACGGAGTCTAAATAAATCGTATTTTTTTGTAAAACCAAATTACATTTTACATTTTTTTTGTTTATATTTTACTTCAACCTAATATTTGTCACCGATACTATCCGAAACTAGCAAATCATGACCATCGTGATTCATGTATTAACTATCTCATTATAAAGCCGACAGGTGGCGCTAGTGTACATACATAACAATATCCATAACATCCCTAAAACCCTACAAACGTGGACGTAGTGCCTACACTCGAAACCAGTATTATATTTATCTAGATAAAGCATTTTGTTCTTTGAATACGTGATTGGCACAACAGGGATCAGGAATATTATGTTACACATTTTTTTTCTGGGAATTGTATCATCTGTAACTCGAATAGCAATTGGCACTTCAAAGCGGTTGATTGCCAAATCGAATTCGTATATAAAACGTACCTACGAATCGGTGTAATTACCCTGTAAACTGTAAGCTTTTCATTTGGAATCGGGTATTTTGTACGCTCATTAATGAAACGCAGGTATCTCCAATCAGGAAGGATTATGTCAATATTTCAGGAAACTCAAATCACCATCTATACATATTAAAATAAAGGCTTTGTCCTTAATTACGGACTGACAGATCGATGGGGGGGTATGTTCCTGCCCTTATTGGGTGAAAAAGTAAAAAATTCAAAGTCCTGCATGAAATCAATGTACAGCGTAAGGTGCTGGTCTTAGAAAGATGTAATTTGGAAGCTGTGTTCTTGGTGAAGTGTAGGACTACTAGCGGACGGCACGCGGTGTCACCCGCGTAGTTCCCGTTTCCGTGGGAGTACGGAAATATAATATAGCCTATATTGATAAGTGACAATGTAGCATTCAAATGGAGAAAGATTTTTTTAAATCGGTCTTGAAGTTTTTGAGCATATTCGTTAAAAACATACATACGAACCTTTCCTCTTTATAATTTTAGTATAGAAATAGTTTTTTAGAAAGGGTTTTTTCGAAATGTCACCGTAAAAGGGTTGAAATGCAGACTGAAAGTATGTAAGTATATGAAAATGCAACGCAGTCTTAGCGGAAAGAATATTGTTTAGAGGAAAACACACATGGCAAAGATTTCTAATAACTTGCTGCGTAACTAATGAAAGTTGAAGTAATCTTTACAAGAAAGGTCCTATTATGCGATGTGTAATGTACTTAGCGCTAGATATTGTTAGTAGCGAACAAAAGACCGTCTGAATAAAGTTTAATCCCTCATCTAACGCGTAGTTTGTTAGGAAAACAACGAAATATATTACAAGTACAATATTTATAAAAAGATTAATTACTGCGTGACTTGGTTCTTCTCAGTAAAAGCTACCTGCTGAAACATACGGACGTTTAACGTTTAATTTCAAACGTCAAAGCTCAGAAGTTCTTAATACGCTCTGCTTAAACCAATGCTGGTAGGTCTTCTGTATGCAAATAATGCAGCTTTTATTTCCAGCTTGTTTTTCTATTGTTACCCATTATCTTCTGTAACTAGATTTAACAGATGTTGCAAATTGTGAGTGTCGTTTTGTCGCTGTGTTTTCGGGTTCAGGTTTTAAAACACTTTTTTGTTATTCAAATTAATAGCTGTTAATAATATTTATTCCATCTATACTCTAATCCTCTTGGGATGAAAATTTGGTGCAACAATTTTTTTATCAAAATTCAAAAAAGATCTTTTTAATTAATGATCAGTACAGGATGAACATTTGTGTAAGAATTTCGGTTGAATTAATATGGGATATTACACCGCGTAATCTTCTTCTTAATCTTAAATAGTATAAATGGAAGTTGCCATTTAAATCTTGATACGGCTGTAAATCCGATCGGTTCATAGCTAAAAAAATCCATGTTTAAATGGTAAAGAAAAATCAACAGTTTTCTAAAATCGTCACCCAAAGTGAAGCGAAGGCGGGTTGCTAGTAAGATAGATCAGTAGGATGAAAAAACTTGGGAACGAAGTCACGAAATCCATTAGGATTACACAAAAAAGTGAAATTCGTCCTATCTATGGTTCAATGTAGCCAGAGTTGGCGAGGAAAAAAACCGAACAAATCAATTGAATCATTAAGTAAAGCTATTCATTCCTATTTCCTTGTTAGTAACCAAGTACGACAGTAAAGGCAAAGGACCCTTTCAGAAAATAAAAAAAAGTTATTATGACTGTCAAAAGTTTTTTTTTTACCTTTTCTCAAATAAGATACGGTTTCAAAGTACATTCTCCAACGTTGATAGACTTAAAAAGACCTCAATGAAATCAAATCTTACACCACTGCGTCGTTATCTACTAAGGAAAAGTGATTGAAGAATAAAGCCTTCATAAAGGGAAACACAAATAAAATAACATTTTATGAATATCACTATCTTTAGTTTATAAAATTATGGCTAATACTATGTACAGGAATATGTCAGTGTTTAGGGAGCGTCGTCTCCTCTACGAGGGAGGTACTGATGTCTGCTTGAGTAACGACGCTTAGGCAGCGGGGTTACTGCTTCTACTGAGGATCTAGACTCCGCTGCTTGAGAGTTCAATGAACCCACGGGCACAGGAGTTACTGAGTATCCAGCAGCAACCAGAGCAGCAAACTCCTCAGGAGTATATGCCTTGTTGTTTCTAGGAGGCGGTAACTGCGAACGCTGTTCCTCCAAACTCCGGCCGTTTTGTTCAATGTTCACCTGCTCAATATTGGACGGCTGTTCATATCTGTACTGCTGTTCTCTTTGAGGCTGGTCAATTTTCTGTTCATACCTCATAGTAGACTGCGGCCTCACTTGCTTTCTTGGTGCAAGGTTCTTACTGACGTAAATGGCTGAGTGTGGTGGCTTGGTAGGTTCGAGAAGTCGTTGTGGCTCTTGTTTTGCTACTGGGGTTTGTAATTCATATCGGGCTCGCTGATCAGCTCTGTATACGGGACGAAGATAATACTGGTCGTTAAGGATCTGAGCTTGTTGAAGAGGTACTCCTTCTGGTGTCACTGGCTCGTAGATTTTGACTGAGCGCATTTTATCAGGCTCTGGGTAACGCTTCAAGTATGTCAGAGGCCTTTCTACACTGGACGCTTGAAGACGCTGTTCTTGTCTGATAGGCTGAAGTCTTGGAGCTTCAACGATTCTGTACTGTTTCGGGGCAGCTTCAGGTTGTTGATAAGGAACGAATCTGAAGTTAATAGGTCTTTGTTGCGGCTGTAATTTCGGAGCAGCTACGACTTTTAAGCCTTGGTTTTCTGAATTTTCATACAGTGATTGTTGGATGGACTGCGTTTGGGGAATGGAGACGTAACGTAAGGCTTGAGGTGCTCTTTGAGGCTGAAGAGTACGGTATTGTAGTTGGACTGGTGCTGATTGCTGATGTTGCTGCTGTATTTGTTGCTGTTGTAATTGTTGTTGCTGTTGTATTTGCTGTTGCTGTATTTGCTGTTGCTGTTGTTGTTGCTGCTGTTGAACATTTGTGGTCTCAATCAGGTATTGTTGGGGTGCCGCTGTTGATGGAGCCGCTACGTATTGGACTTTAGCACGGAGCTTCGTTGGCTTCTTGCTGGGTTTCGCTTGGTATTGATCAATCTGAAATTGTGAATTAATATTGATTTTAATAATAATACAAGCCATAGTTATAAAGATATCTTGTCAGAGCTTGAAGGGCAGCCACATAAGGGGCCTTCACAAGCTTTAACCTCTGGGATATGAGGCTATCATGCTTAGTATACTATGGAATGTGCTCCCCGAGCATAGGTTTATCAAGAATTCTGTGAAGAGATTTTTACGCAAGTGTTGTCCATTATGTTACAGGCTTTCATAGGCTGCGTTTACTTTTTCATGTATGCTCTGTTGATACCTCAGTAGTATAAAAATGTACTGCAGGATTATACTATAGTATACACACCGATTGATATAAAGGTGCGACGCTCTGCGCAGTGGATGTCTGCTGCGAGAAGGTCTGTGGTCGAGTATCCTCCTGCCTTCCAGGCTCTCGCCCCAACAAAGCCAAGAGTTCCTGGTCGAAGGAGTCTGCAGAGTTGGCACCAGTGTCACTCACTGCTAGGGCAGCGCCTACTGATGCTTCCCCGCCATTTAGGGAGTAGTGAGGGCGAGCTATCACAGCGTGGGATGGTTGGATAGCGATCTGAAACAATAAAATATGTAGATCAATAAGGTGATAGAGTTATGACATTACACACGTACTGAAACCTTTTAGTGGTAGGTATAGATTTGCAAACCATATCACTCTGGGCTAAGTAAGAAAATCCCTCGGGATATAAAGCGGCTAAAGTGATCGAACCGAGTATTTCTCGAACGAGACTTGATCCCGAAAATATTTTCGTATACTTAGTTACATATTTAATACAAGTACTTGTATAAATATAATAGCGATTTAAATAAAATATCTTGAGCTCGTACAAACTAGGGGAATGGTGACTGATTGATGATTTATTTGTGAAATATTTTTATTTTTCTTTAAACCGCTCTTTTAATTTTATTCCTTTAAAATTTCTTCTCACTTTCTCAAAAGACATGATACTTACTTTTAAGTAACAGTTTCCACCTGTGACTTCGGCATCATCCGACAGGCATCTAATATAATTTGTCTTAGATTAAAATACTATTGAGTTCTGTTAATTAGTGTTTATGCAGATAATCAGCTGCGCTGAGACACTTCAGGGATGGCATAGGTAATTATTTTATTTTATTTAATGATTTATGTAATGAACATATTACTATTTTTCCCATTGATAATGATAAGTAGGATGTATCAACAACACAAAATATATGTAATCCTTTACCTGGCGTGCTGTTTGCGGTTCAAGATAATAAATTTGCTGCGAGCTTTGCTTCTGTTCTTGCTGAGGGTACAGCTGCTGGAGCAACTGAGAGCCAGACAGAGGCTTCCTCTCCGGTTGGAGGTCGATCAGCTCTTGCGGGTTGAGGGAGAATACCTGGCCAGGTCGGTACACCTCGCTGTCAGATCGGCTGAAACATAAATAATTTCAAACATTTGATTTCAGGTAATCAAGAAAGCTTACGATACCAAAAGTACGCGTGGCTATTGCCAACACAATTGCAAGTAAGCATAACGACACCACTCCTATCTCCTCTCTTTGGAGGACTGCTGATCGCTCATTACTATTACTTCTTCTATAAGGTGGGGGGGGGGGGGGGGGACTGTACCAGTTTCTAGGCGGGTTGTAATATTAAATGGAAGATATCGTTAAGTCCTCCCAAACTCAAGATAGGAACACAATTTCCATCACAATTCTTCAAATTTAGACATTGACAGTAAATTCGTCCCATGCATTAAAAATATTAGCACATTGATCGCATGTCTTCATTTCGAATATTATTGAAAATAAAAAAATCATCTCGTAAGCATAATACCTCTCAACCGCGGGGATTGAGCCCACGGCACAAGCGTAGGTAAACAACAACTAGACCATCGGTGTTGTCGAATACGTATTTATATCCTAAACGTGCTTAGAAAGCACATTGCCTGGCCTACTTAATATTTCACTTGCGTAATCTTTCAATTTCTTATTCGGGAGAAAAGATGGCGACAGCACGAGGCCGTCTTAGTAATTTTGGGAAAATATTGCCAAGTCTTTATATTGACTTTCCAAAGTTCGTCATGTATATAAAATATTTGATGTGAGTAATAAAATTGGTTGAGTTATCGTTTGCAACGTGAGGGAGGATATGTCGAGGCTTCAACGACGTTCTGTCAACCAAATGATTGTACCTACAGTGATTTGTCACAAAATGAGTTACATGATGAAGAGAAGCAGAATTACGAATTCGGTAAGAAAAGTAGTTTAGTGACAGCAATTCACTATCTATCCGTTTATCACTTTTTTTCTTTCTAACAATAGTATATATCTATACGTCTACCCACTTTTGAATCTTCAAACACCTTTATGAGAACGAGTGAAACGGTTGTGAAAGTCTTGGAGTACTTTAATATTAGTTACCATCCGCGGCTTTGCCCGTGTGTTTTACCAGCAAAAATGCAAATCTTTACTTATTTCATATAGTTACTATATAATAGATACACTATTTGTTTGATTAACCTTAGTGATATTAAAAAGACTACCTACTGGCAATCACCAGGAAAGTGCGCCTTGAACACGTATTATAAATGTCATGTATATTACGCCCACTTTCAGGTAAAATGTTTAGTTCTTAGCATGCCCTAGCGTGATAGGTTGTGAACTTTGCCATATTTGCTTGCCGTAAGGTTAAAGGGCCCAATAATACTGCCATCCGTGATCTGATACTTGGTGAAATAGCCGACTGCTTACGTTGTTAACAATAATTTATGATAGCCCTTAAGCTTGCTATATTTTTATGAGTTCGACCGAACTAAGACCCTCAGCACTCGAATATGTGCACAATTTGTGACCGGACCCGTCTCTCCCAAATCAGCCTTTTCAACTACGGAAGTACCGAATAAACTTTCCAAACCAACGACGCTGATCAAATCACTCGTTGTAAATACAAACTAAATATATATTTGTGTTCATCCGATACTGTACTAAAATAAATTTTAACCAAAATATTGACATAACCAGTAGCAATTTTCAAAGGGTTATTTAAAACCAGGCTCTCAAACTCAGGTTTATACTGGATTATTCTGATAAGACTTAAGATCGTTACGGATTATGTATTTTCGCGATTTACAACTAAGTACTTTGGAATACATATACTTATGGTATATTCGATATCATTAAATTACTTAATTCCTTCAACATTTTCGAGTTTCAAGATTTAGAAGATTTCATAAAAGGACCTAAATAAACGTAACTTTGGCACGAGAGACCTATATTTTATTTAGTAAGACAAATAGAAACTCATTCGCGAAACTGCACGTGACAGCAATGTAGACGCCAGGCAATCTTGGCTTAGAGCCATGTGACTTTTTACGAGGTAGCTATATCTTATGGTTTACATGGAACGCTAACTTAGAAGAGTTAAAACGCGGGTCGTCAAAGATTGACAGTTTGCGCTGTTAGCCAGTGATCGATATAAGAGAGGCAAGGCAATAGGAATATTCTGTTCGAAATATAGAGCTGCTCGACTGGGGCCTGTACTTCACCTTACAGAAGATCGCAGCCAAATAATGCTACCTTTGAGGAGTGCTGTTCCTTCGGTCAGTAAGGTCGCCAGTGCTCTGGGGGGTGTTAGAGTAGAGGCGCTGTGCTAACTATAGTAGTATCTTATAGTATAATATACTATACGCTTTCATATCTTACTATGTTGACACATTGTGCCCATTATGTAAAAGGCAATGCAAGAGTGACATTCTGGTGTTAGTCACTTTTCATAGGCTATATTAGCGGCTTACCATCAGGCGGACTGCGTGCTTGTTTGCCACCTTGGTAGCATAAAAACATATATATATATATAGTCAAGTTCAACTGCTGAAGCTGCTGCTGCTGACAAAGTGCTACCGACCGCTCCGACCAGTCGTGATTGCCCGAGCTGGCTACACGGCCAGCTCGGGCAGTCACGACGTGTATGAAGAACACTTGGTTTGCAGTCACAGTTATGCAGTCGCAGTACCGATCTGACTGCTAGCAATTCATGCATGCGGCCCCATTACAGGGGCCGTACCAAGACCTCTTATTGCCATGATAGTTCAATTCTTATTATGAGACAGATATATATGACCTGTATAAGTATGTCCGTTAGGTGAGACTGTGAGGCCGCTGGTGCCGTCATGAGTTATGAGCGCGCACCGAAAATTGTGGCAATACTACGCATGTTTTTATTCGCCTTGCGCCATACATATAGACGTAGATAGACTCATAAAGTGACAAATAAGAACCCTCATGCAAGTTTTCTAAAAATCTAAATCAAATTAGTGCCATTCGCGGCCGACAGATGGCGCTGGTTTGATCCCATATAAATCTGCCTTTACGCCAACGCGGTGACTTGTGACGGCGGCCATAATTCGTAACGGGACCTGTATCTAAATAATTATTCTGGTTAATTTAAATACCTTGACGTTTCCTTATCCTCTTCTTGAGGTTCCTCAACGGGAACGACCTGGAATTAAAAAAAAACAACTTAAGCTTTTGATCATAATATAATTGTGTGAGCGTCACGTCGTCTAAGAATAACCAACACACCAATTCCTAGTTAGTAGTAGGCACACAAATAGTATCTTGTGATTCCTCAATTATAATAGAATAAATAAATTAGGGTGAAAATAAAAATGAAATGTTTTTTCAGTTTAGGCCCTGGTAAGGTAATTATAAACATCGAAGAACTAACCACCGGTTCGGAAACTATCCTTCAGCTGATGAGAACCGGCAAGTAACTCAGCTGGCATCATGTACATTTCATTACATCTATATCTATACAGATAAATAAAATTGAAGTGTCTGTTTGTAATTCCAAAATAACAGCTTTTCACTAAATGCATATGAACGTATACACGCTTCTGACATTGAAAAACCAAGTTATAAATTTTTTCTCTGTCTGTCTGTCTGTTTGTTCCGGGTAATCTCTGAAACGGCTGGACCGATTTAAACGGGACTTTCACTGGCAGCTAGCAAATTTTACAAGGAGTAACATAGGCTACTTTTATTTATTAAAAATGTTAGGGTTCCGCGACATGGAGTATGAAACCAAATCTACGCGGGTGAAACCGCGGGGCACAGCTAGTTGTAAATAATTATTAATTACCTACAATAATATTAATCACAATAGTGAAAATTGTAACAGCATGCATGTGTAAAAATAATAATCAGCAAGAAGATAAAAAGTGATAAGTGAGTAAACCTTATTTACATGCATTTATTATTAACTAGCTGTGCCCCGCGGTTTCACCCGCGTAGTGTCGGAACCCTAATATGTTTAAATAAAATTAGCCTATTACACTGCTTGAAACATCAGCTATCTGCCAGTGAAAGTCCAGTTAAAATCGATCTAGCCGTTTACGCGTGATGCCGTGACCAAGGGAAATGGCGATTCATTTTTATATAATAGATTACATTATCAATTAAGTCTCCTTAAGTAATAATTACAAAAACACACGGGATCCCCAGAAGGTATGCAAACGAGACATAAATAATGCTATCACATAACATAAATTACTTGCCAACATAATCTAAATATAATAAAAAAAAATATGAGCACCTGTAAAACCAACACTAGTGTCAAACGCGGAAGTAAATAAAAACCTAGTCTCACGGTAATCAAAGAAAAAGTATCAACAATTGAAGTGGCCTCTTAGCCGCTAAAACAGAGTACATGCAATTATGTATTACATTATGTGTCAACGGTGAAAGCCGAGGAAAAACTAGACAATGCTGCCATTATCGACCATTTTCCAAACCGAGGCAGTTTATGCCTCACAATTACGAAATCTGTCGCGCCGTTGACGGTAATCAGATTCTGAGTAACATGGTATGTTGACGTGACGTGGTCAGTCGCTTTTTAGGGCCGGTTTTACAATCATTGTAATTAGATTTACTATTTCTCATCCCGTCCAATATTTGGTTTGAATATTTTGTATAATGCTGACGTATTCGTAGACACCATGCCAAGTCTAATTCAAAGAATTAGAATATACATGACGTAACTATTGTATTTCGCTTACACTACTTATCATTATTATAAGTAGTGTATATACATTTGTTGGCGTTAGCTTATATGTTGTCTGTTTGTATGTAATTTTCACCTGTTAGGTTACGTCATATATGTACTTAATTTAAGTCATTATACTTAGTGGTATCGGTTCACTCTTATCTATACATCTATACAGATAAATAAAATTGAAGTGTCTGTTTGTAATTCCAAAATAACAGCTTTTCACTAAAACCATATGAAAGTATACATGCTACTGCCAAAAAAAAACAAGTTTTAAAAATTTTCTCTGTCTGTGTGTCCGTCTGTCTGTCTGTCTGTCTGTCTGTTTGTTCCGGGTAATCTCTGAAACGGCTGGACCGATTTTAACTTTCACTGGCTGATGTTTCAAGGAGTAACTTAGGCTACTTTTATTTATAAAAAATATGAGGGTTCCGCCACAGTAGGGATGAAACTAAATCTACGCGGGTGAAACCACAGGACACAGCTAGTAAATATATAATATAAAACCAGCCCTTGAAAGGTCAATAAAATGTTGTTACACTATGTTTCTTGCGTTACTTATACATTTCGTCATTATTTCTATATTCAATATGACTGTATATCTCTTATACGGATAAATACAATTTTAGTGTCTATTTGTAATTATACATTTCCAAAATAAACATCTTTTCACAATATACGGTGAAAACAAATTTTCACTTGTCTGTTTTTTTGTTACGGCTAATTTCTTAGACTGGACCGCTTAAAGGGACTTTAACTTCACTAGCTGATGTAATAAGGACAAATTTATTTGCTTACTACGGAAAAATCACTGTAACATAGTTTTTGTTGTTAATTCTACGCGGGTAAAACCGCGAGGCACAGCTAGTTGGAAATAAAATGGGTTACGCAAACAGTTTGTAATTTAACAATAACAATTTGGTGAAATGTATAGTTACTTACTATGTTTGTATTACCAACAGGCCTGTGGTATGCCGAACATGCAAATTCTGAGATATTACCTACTTCCAACTTCGTGTTTGTTTCTACATAATTACCTATGTAATGTACGTACTAGTAAATAGCTATTACATACCGTAGTTGACTAAAAGAATCATTAAATTTATTTATTTTACTACAATATTGTATACAATACTACATACAATGTATACAGCTATCTCGGACAAAGAATTAGTTTAGCATTAATCAAAGGGGGAATGCTGCCAGTATCTTCGGAACCTTGCCTACAGGGACTCCTTTTAATAATATATTTTAGGTATCAGATTATATAAATCCGTCCAGCCGTTTCAGAGATTACCCAGAACAAACAGACAGACAGACAGACAGAGAAAAATTTTAAAACTTGGTTTTTCGGTGTCAGTAGTGTGTATACTATCATATGTATTTAGTGAAAAGCTGTTATTTTGTAAATACAAACAGACTCTTCAATTTTATTTATCTGTATAGATTAGGTGTTTAAATATACATATGTAGTTAATAGATAGTTTATATTTGTGACTAGCTGTGCCCCGCGGTTTCACCCGCGTAGGTTTAGTTTCATCCTTATTGTCGCGGAACCCTAATATGTGTTATAAATCAAAGTAGCCTAAGTTACTCCTTGTAACATTAGCTAACTGCCAGTGAAAGTCCCGTTAAAATCGGTCCAGCCGTTCCGGAGATTACCCGGAACAAACAGACAGACAGAGAAAAAATTTAAAACTTGGTTTTTCAGCATCAGTAGCGTGTATACTTTCAAATACATTTAGTGAAAAGCTGTTATTTTTGAGTTACAAACAGACACCTCAATTTTATTTATCTGTATAGAAATCTATACAGATTAATAAATTTTTAGTCAGATTTTAACGGGACTTTCAATTGCAGTTAGGTGATGTTTCAAGGAGTAACTTAGGCTACTTTTCTTTCTTAAAAATATTAGGGTTTCGCGACAATAAGGATGAAACTAAATCTACGCGGGTGAAACCGCAGGGCACAGCTAGTATAAAACATAGTTAGATTTCATTTGATGTAGACTTCATGTATACAAACTAGGGATGGCGATCTGAGATCGATTAATCGAAGAATCGATTATTCGAGCCAAATAAATCGATTTTATAAATCGATATGTAAGACTGAATCGATTCAGTGAATCGATATTTCACCCTAGAGAATCGACACTCGATTTTTTGTATTCACAACACGATTTTAATCTATTGAGTAGTTTTAGAATTAAAATTTGAAATCAGTATTTTTTTTGTTAAAATCATTACTTAATATAACAAATACATTTAGAAAGTAGAATTTAGGGATGGCGATCTGAGATCGATTAATCGAAAAATCGATTTTTCGAGCCAAATAAATCGATTTTATAAATCGATATGTAACACTGAATCGATTCAGTGAATCGATATTTCAACCTAGAGAATCGACACTCGATTTTTTCTATTACAACACGTTTTAATCTATTCCGTAGTTTTAGAATTAAAATTTGAAATCATTATTTTTTTTGTTAAAATTATTACTATATATAAGAAATACATTTAGAAAGTAGAATTGTGTCTTCTTTTTAACACGCTTTTATTAGCTTCACCTGTATGTATGTATGTATGTATGTAACCGACCCCTTTGAGCTCGATTTTGTCCTACTTTGTACGATCAGATTTAATTCAAACTTTGCACACCTGTCAAAAGTCGATGACAATGCAATAATCCGATCGAAGCATCCGATTATCCTAATTAGATTCGCCAGGATTAATTAATTTCTTTCCGCATCCTTTGCATGCGAGTAAGATAGATAGAGCTAGTGCGGGCGGTTTGTGGTATTGAGGGCGGTTGATAGTTAGCCAATCGAACTAAATAATATATAGTTTAAAAAATTTAACTAAAAAATAAAAAATAAATAATAGTTTAAAAAACTAAAAAAACACGCTTTCATAAAAAATCCAACTAAAAATCAGAAAATAAAATTTAATAAATTTGGATAAAGAATATTGTAAATTAGAAATGAATGTACATTTTTGTAAAAAGCGTGGGGTGCATAGTGTTAATAATTATAAACATTTTATTGACAGATAATGAGTAGAAGAATCATCACTTTGATAATATAATATCTTAAAAAGCGCATTGAATACACATGATGTTTTTTTAGTTTTTTTTTTACCTGATACTTTCCTATTGTTATAAAAATGATTGTGATCATCGAATTTCTTGAACTAAAAAAAATCCCTGATTTTAATACTAAGTGATCGCTTATTATGGTATCTTGTTTTTTATAAAATGGATTTATATTTACATAGTAAATGCGGACTCGAGAAAAGATCGATTTTTTAGAAATCGATCTTTTTGACCTCGATTTTTTTATGAATCGATTCATCATGTTACGATTCGAATCGATTTAAAAATCGATCTTTTTTTGAAAGAATCGCCATCCCTAGTAGAATTATGTCTTCTTTATTACCTGATACTTTCATATTGTTATAAAAATGATTGTGATCATCAAATTTCTTGAACTAAATAAAATCCCTGATTTTAATACTAAGTGATCGCTTAATTATAGTATCTTGTTTTTCATAAAATGGATTTATATTTACATTGTAAATGCGAACTCGAGAAAAATCGATTTTTTAGAAATCGATCTTTTTGACCTCGATTTTTTTATGAATCGATTCATCAAGTTACGATTCGAATCGATTTAAAAATCGATCTTTTTTGGAAAGAATCGCCATCCCTAATACAAACTTGTTACACTAATCATTATAAGGTATACACGCCCCGCGTTAGCAGAGCATCAAAAATATTCTTAAGACTCATTTGAGTGTCTCCCTCCACGGAAATCTTTAGTAAAAGGCGAAAGATTTATACGTTTTGAAGGGAAACCAGAGTTAAACAAAAATTGTCCGATTTAGCTTTTATGTACCGCGGGGAACGAAACCATAGCGCGATCTAATTTGGTACAGCGACATCTAGTGACAGAAATAGGAAACTTAGTTTAGGTATGAACATTTATGTGGTGGCGCTACTAGTAGCAAATAATTTGTTTAAGATAACAATACATCTAAATAAACACTATTTATGTGTAGTTAATTGTTAATAATAAATATTATATAAGAAAAGCATTGATTATCACTGGGATACAGAAGCATTTATTCCAAATGCGACTCGGGGTGTATGACTTAACGACGTAATTAATTTGATGAAAAAATTTAATACAATACAAAAAAAACATGCAGTCGAATTGATAACCTCTTCCTTTTTTGAAGTCGGTTAAAATATAGCCATAAAGTGTCATAATACTTTATATTCAAAATATTTATAGCATTTGATTTTTTGTCGGGATTGTGCTACAGAATATCAACTCTCATTCAACGAAATACGAAATTTCGGTCGAAAGTTCACAAAGTTACTTCCTACCACGGTTCTTGTTCATTCTAAAATTCAGTCCGAACGTGGTTCGTAAGAACGATCTTTGCAGTTTATCGTGAAATAATTTCACCGATGAAAATTTGAGTTTGATAAAAACCAAACGATACTGAAACTTTATTTTAGTATCGTTTCATTTGCGGCGAAAGAGATTAGTTCACCCTCAGTTCTAGATCCCCTCGATCTAACAGGTACAATACTAATAGGATAAACACGATATCCCTCGTTTGAATTCACACACAGCTGTTTGAATGTGAACAGGGGGCCAACTATGATCGTTTAAGCTGCACGTATTTTACGTTTAAGTTTGCGATACCAAAATGAAACATCAAAGCTCAGAAGTTCTTTATACGCTCTGCTTAAACCGACGATGATAGGCTCTCTGAAATGTATTGTAAACAAGTTGTCCTAAATAAATAATTTAACATACATACATATGCTCACGCCTGTATTCCCGAAGGGGTAGGCAGAGGTGTTGTAATTTTCAACACCCACATTTCACCGAATATGATTAAGTGCCAACGTGACAGAGGGTGAGTCTATCGCCGTCTCAGGCACTATACATATGTCTTTGAAATATTTCTCAGACATATGCAGGCTTCCTCACGATGTTTTCCTTCACCGTAAAGCACGTGGTGTGAAAATCACTGTACATAAGTTTTTAGAAAAACTCATAGGTACAGGCGCCGCTGGGATTCAAACTTGCGTCGCTTGCGTAGCAGGCGACTCCTCTAACCCCGAGGCCACCACGGCTCTTAAATAATTTAATTGTGATTAAATGAACAGAACTGAATCATGTTTCACAAAAATATCTGGTAAAGTGCACTTTTTCTATAAAATTAATAATGTGATCATTACCATAATGGCATATGTCATCATTGTTATGTTGCAATTGCAACCCTATTAGTTACACGATATGAATCAAGATACTCAATCAATAGGTACTTATTTACCGAAATAATGATAAAATGACTGCGCAAAAGTCATCGCATTTAATAAGATGAAGAAGTACTATTTCAGCATTCAATAATCGCAGTTATTGCAGGTCAAGTACCTTATATGGTGTATACGATATAGCTCACGTTTGTGGTACCTTCATTACATACATTTTCAAATAAATATGATAATACTTATTATACTTTAAATACTTCTTGTTATATCAGCTATCTGCCAATGAAAGTCAAAAAGTCCCTTTAAAATCGGTCCAGTCGTTTCAAAGCCAACCACAAACAGACAGACAGTAGTATTTTTTATTTCAGCACCGTTAATTTTATGTCGTAAAATGCATTTAGTGAAAAGCTGTTAATTTGGAATAACAAAAAGACACATCAATTTTATTTATCTACTAGCTGTGCCCTGCGGTTTTACCCGCGTATATTTAGTTTCATCCTTATTGTTTATAAATAAAAGTAGCCTAAGTTACTCCTTTAAACATCAGCTACCCGCCAGAGAAAGTCCCTTTAATATCGGTCCAGCCGTTTCAGACATTACCCGGAGCAAACAGACAGACAGACAAACCAACAGACAGACAGAGAAAAATTTTAAAACTTGGTTTTTCTGTGTCAGTTGCGTGTATACTTTCATATGCATTTAGTGAAAAGCTGTAATTTTGGAATTACAAACAGACACTTCAATTTTATTTATCTGTATAGATGTATAGATAGACATGACATATTGCTAATTATTCAGTTAGGTATATATCACATACCATATAAGCATTTGTCATACCCAACTCTGTTCAAATTCGAATGTTGTCGATTAAAAGATCTAGAACAACAACTTTTTTTTTGTTGGTGTAATTTGCTACATGGAGGCAACAATTAAAAAAAATGTTTAAGTATGATTTATTTAATTAATACCTACTAGGTAATTGAAGCCGAGAAAAATACCAGACCACTATGATATTATTTAATGATTTAGTCCTAGATACTACAAAAAGATACCTAATTGACATTAGGTACCTTATTAACTTCGTAAACAAAAATATTCCCATCTGTTAATATCGTTGCAAACCAAGACGGTGTTACTTAAGGTGATTACGTGAAATGTGACTGCAATCTTACACAATAGCAGGGATTCCTCAACGGTGGACAACGTGTTATTAGCCATTGCAAGTTGCAGCAATTTTTCAACCAAACTATTATTTCATGCCCCTATTATAACGCCAAATGTCGCAAACGCCCTATTATAAACGTATTAAACTGCTATTTGCTGCGACAAAGCGGATAACGTGTGGCACCATACATTAATCAATACAGACACAATGAGTTTAAGTGTTTTTTATTTTAAATATTAATAGACTAAGGATTAACGAATAAAAGTGTACTTAATTACCAAAAAATTTAATTCCCTTTTCAATGCAACAACTCAGACACAATATGTCTAGGCCTGCCAAAGATTAAGCTGAATAATGTCTTATAGATGTATTTTTAACTCTTGACGATGATCTCCTAACCGAAACTCAGTCACGGCGGTTGATCCCAAAGGGCATTAGCTATCTGCGCAGGAGATGTTAGGAACTTCTGAGCTTTGACGTTTTATTTTGTTACCGTGAAATGAAACGTCAAAGATGAGAAGTTTTTAATACGTGCTGCTTAAGCGATCATAGTAGGCCCCCGGTAGGCCTAGACAACATAACATTCTCTTGCGTTTGAAACGATACAAAATGCATAAACCAGTCACGTGATGTCATTCCCATATTTGTATCGTTTCTATTATCGAAGCGTAAGGCCCAAGCGTAGGACAAACGGCTTAATGTGCTTTTTATTACTTAGACAAAACTTGGACACAAATTTCATAAGAAATATACATTGCCCATTAAACAAACTGTTACGTAGTAGCAAGTGTCGTTTGTCATTGTGTGTTGCCATTACAAACAATAATGTGTTTCTTGCAAACGTAAATTATCTTACATACACACCACGACCATCTAACATTACAACATTGTATATTGAATATACGAGGAAAGGAAAGGGTATGCGCCTATTTATAGAAAGAAGAATATGAACACTCTGTTTTTATTGAAAAATGGGAAGCATTAATCTACAATTTAGGTCATAAACCTCCACATTAGTAACCTACAGTTGTAAAAAATAAACTATGCATAATCGTGTCTTTGGCCTTATCCTATACATTGTTAGGGTCACTTGATTCAACCCGATGTGACTGATCATCTGATTTTTACACAATGCGACTGCCATCTGGCCTTCGCAACCCCTATTACGAGGAAAATCCGTAAGTATATCTGGGTTAAACCAGCTGTCAGACTTTCTTAGACGTCAGATTGCCCTGTAACGATTGCCGAAGATCTTAAATTGGCAACCGCGACCGAAGGCTTAACGTGCTCTCTGAGGCGCGGAGGGAACTCGGGCGGTCACTCATCCAAGTACTTGCATAGGCTGGGGTTGCTTTACATCACTTGACTGAATCTTACTGCGCACGGCGCAACTGTGCCCCGAACCCCTCCAGCAAACTAAATATGTATAATATATAATAGTTTCTCATAATTCTAACGAGATGTAACTAATCTGCCTCCAGTAGACATAAGCACGATTGGGAAAGTTGAAACGCATAATGCAAAAAACCGCAGAACATTGTAAAATGTAAGTGTTTATACACGGTGATGCTATATACATACACTAGACATTTCAAGCGTATTCATAATTTAATCTCGTTTTCGAAATACGGAGTTGCGCCCGATTCCACTTTACAATCCCAGCCAAATAATGTGTCCTCAAGATTTATAAGCGCTGCCTTGCATGCGCATTAGTCATTGTATGAGTTTGTGTCTGTCTGTATAGCGCGACGGTAATAAAATACCTGCGCAGTTATCCCCCACTACTTTTACTGACCGCTCATATTTAGTGACGGCACATGTGCCTTAGTGCAGTATTGTGTTACAGGGAGTGGGAGTGTAAGCGCACTGCTAGTCATAGTGGAACCCTAATGTCTCTTACTATTTTGGCCTATTGATTTCATTTTGATAAGATAGGCAAAGTGTGAGTGACACTCTGGTGTTGGTCACGTTCATAGGCTGCAGTAGTGTACCATCAGGCGTTCCACATTTGGTTGACACCCTTGTTATATAAAAACATAAGTCTTTACGTCTCCGTAAATTTTATTGTAATTAAACTTAAAATTAGTAATAGATTAAGATAAAACTTATTAATAATTATTAATTAGTGTATAAATATTAACCAAAAGTGTTCGTGAAGTAAATCTCGCAATACTTTCGTCACAATAACAACTTTAAAATTACGACTTGTGTGAACTGTCAAACAACGGACGTTATTCAAAGTTTCAAACCTATAGTGATTCATCGGAACTAAAACCCGGGGAGTATAGTGTTTTATAATTGTTTACTCATAATAATACCACACATTACATCCCTCACTTCCACATAACACTGCTCATAACCTATGAGCAACGTCCAATACACACCTGGCCCAGTGACAATCTCACTTTACTTGACTTGTTAGTGGAAGTAAAGTTGAAGACAAATACTATCGCCACAGACAGATATACACTACCTTCTACCCGTTAAATGCTATTACTGTGCTAAAATATACATATACACTACCAATTTTATTGTGGTTACACATTACTAACTGTACCTAACAACTAAACAACTTAGTTTTAACTGCTTCAGATCTCTCACGTCTCTTAATTTGCATTCCAGTCCTCTACAACAATGAATACCATGATGACCCGTAAAGCAACAGCCCGGGATGTAGAGGACAAACTCAGGAAAACATTGCAGGAACTAAAATTGTCTAAAAATCTATGCGACAAACTCCTGCAAGAGAGGGATGAGAGTGAAGAGGAAGTATCTAATATCAATAGGAAAAACAGTCAGTTGAAGAGGGAAATGGCCGAACTACATCTACAATATACTGTAGTTGAGGAGGAGCGGAACCAGTTGCAGAACATTGTTTCATCGTTCAATGAGTGCAGCGACACCCACGAGAGGGCCCTGACTCGCATCTCTGAACTGGAGAATAGCTTGAGTCTTGCTCACACACAGGTGACCAAACTGGAAACAGAGAGGGACATCAACCAGACCACCTCCGCGCTCAGCCTCTACGATGAACTGGTAAACACCGACTCCGGAGCCATGCCAACCGACCATCTGGTTACTATTGACCTTACTGATGATGTTTCTTCGAATGTACATATGTCTAGCCATAATAAATTAAAAAAGTATGTTAGGTATAATAGGTTAATTAAAAAAACTAAGAAATTAATTAAAAATCATAGAAAGTTTTTCAAAAATGTAAAATTGACAAAAGACTGTTTATCCTTAAGAAAAACAATTGATTCTTATGAGTGCAGTTTATCTAGCTTAAATTTAAGATATGACACTGACATCCAACGATTGCAATCTGACTTGCAGAGCAAAGAACAGTATTTAGTTGATTTAACTAACAGATACATTAGTGCTCAGAAACAGATAGATGAGCACATTTTGGCTACCACCGAACTAGTCGATCTTTGTAATTACAATGAGGAGCGCTTTCAGTCATTGACTAATAAACACACTTGTGACTGTGTGCCCCCATCATCACCATCACCACCATCCTGCAATAGTGAGCCGCTGCCACTGCCCTGCAAGTTGCAGGTTGCTGAGTTGAATGAAAGTGTGGAACAAATAAACTCAAGTCCACCAGAATACAAAACGGTCATGTATTCAGATAAAATCGGTAGGGATTTTAGTTGCTATTTAAGAAATAAATTATCTCATGCTGTAATAAATTACTGTATGCCAGGAGCTTCATATAGACAAATTGTAAATAAAATAATTAAAAACAATCATGACAGTCACACAACAATCATAATCTTAGTTGGGCAAAACCCTAGTATTACCAAACGGGAATTAATTAATAGTTTTGAGGACTTGACAAACCTGCATGTAGGCAGGGTTGTATTGTGCACTATTCCATATAGTATTAGCTATACTGAGACACAGAACAAGCATTTATCATACATAAATAGCTTATTGCATAAAATGACGTGTCAAAATGAACGATACATACTGTTTGACACTAATAAATTTATTAGTGGTGTAAAGGTAACTCGGGAATCTCTTTACATTCCCAAGATATATAGACAAAAGCTTGCTACATTGTTAGCTTATAATATTAACACTGTTATAGCCAATATAACAAAGCATAGGTTAAGTGACGAGCCAGTGGTAGATAGATGTTCTACTAGCACTGTGACCAATCTTATTGATTCTTTAAACCATTAAGTCAGACAACAGAGAAGTCAGGTGCATGTATTATGCGTCTGCTACACCAGAATATTAACCGCTTCTCTGGCAAAATTCTTGATCTAGAGTTATTACTAGATAAAATACCTATTGATTTTCTCTGTTTTACTGAAACTTGGTTGAAACCAGATACCATGATGTTTAATATTACTAATTATACCATTGCCAGTTCTTATAACAGACTCTCAGCGGAGGGAGGTGGTACCATCATCTTACTGAATAGTAACTTTAAGTCCAAAGAGAGAAAGGATATTACTAGTCTTTCTGTAGAGCGAGTCTGTGAAGCGGCTTGTGCAGAGTTGGATAATTATATAATTGTATGCGTATACAGACCTCCATCCTCTGATATTCACTCATTTTGTTCAACAATGGAGGTCATTCTTAAGAAAATATTTCGAACGAATAAACAAATATTGATATGTGGTGATTTTAATGTAGACATTTTAAGAAGGTCTTCTGAGGCGCGTTTATTTATATCTCTTTTTAAATCATTTAACCTGGACTTTGTATTTAATGAGCCCACGAGAATAACGGTCACTTCCTCTACTTGTATCGATAATGTAATAACTAATGGTAGTATAATAAAACAGTCTCAGATAAGTGGAATTCGATCTGACCACATGGCTCAACTAGTTGAATTGCAATGTAGTAGGCAACCTTCTAAATCTTTTAGGGAATCTAGACCTCTCTCTGTCCATAGACTGCTGAAGTTTAAAAATAATGTTGAGTTAAAAATTAAAAAAGCAGAGTCTCGCGAACCAAACAAATATTTCAATAAATTACATGATGTCATATGTACAGAATTCAACAAGGCATGTCCTAAACAACAATATAAATTAAATAACAGATTACAGTTCAACAACTGGGCAACCAAGGGTATAAGGAAAAGTAGGGACACTTTATATGAGTTATACCACAAGAAAGCCCAAACAACTAATGTCGCTTTTCATAGTCACGTTAGAATGTACTCAAAATTATTTAAAATAGTTTGCCAGATTGCCAAATCAAAACATATAAGTAGTGAAATTAGCCGCTCTGATGATAAAATAAAAACTGTTTGGAAAGTTATAAACAGGGAGACTGGTAGAAATAAAACTAAAGAGCAAGTAAGTAAGCTTAAAATCAATGATAGTATTATATCGGATAAGTTAGAGGTCGCAACTGCTTTTGAGAATTTTTTCGCTAACATTCCCACAGAGACTACCAAACATCTTAACTCTAGTCCGAATACAGCTGAAAGCTTATTGAAACAATCGTTACGAAAAAGCTTCCCAGATTTTAGTTTTAAACATGTACGTCCTATTGATATCATGAAGGCATTTAAATCGCTTAATATTAAAAATACGGAGGACTTATGGGGACTCTCAATTAAAAGTATCCAATCTATTATAATAACGATTGCTCCCGCATTAGCTTCTATTTTCAATTTATGTATAGATCAAGGTATATTTCCTGATATTATGAAATATAGCAAAGTAATACCGATATTTAAAGCAGGCTCTAAAGAAGATCCTTCTGATTATAGACCTATATCGATTCTTCCCGCGCTTAGCAAAATATTTGAAAAAATTCTGCTTAATCAGATGTTAGCTCACTTTAACGTACATAACATCTTGCACGATCACCAATTTGGCTTCACTAAAGGTAGATCAACAACGGACGCGGCAGCAAAATTAATAAAACACATTTTTGAGGCTTGGGAGGGCGCCTATGACGCAGTAGGAGTCTTCTGTGACCTTTCTAAAGCTTTTGACTGTGTGGATCATCGTACGCTACTTCTTAAGCTAAACTATTATGGAATTCGCGGAAATGCTCTAGACCTTTTATCCTCGTACCTATCAAATCGTCATCAGAAAGTTGGCGTCGGTGGTGTAACATCCAAGGGGTCAATAATCAAAACAGGCGTGCCGCAAGGCTCCATACTAGGCCCATTCCTGTTTCTAGCGTATATCAATGACCTACCACTTGTTGTAGAAAATATCTGTGATATTGTTCTATTTGCAGATGATACATCTTTAGTTTTCAAAGTGAGTAGAAAAGACAAAGATCTTATGGCACTAAATGAAACTCTAACATCTGTTTCAAAATGGTTTGATGCCAATAATCTCGTTTTAAATTCTAAAAAAACAAAATGTATCCGATTTTCACCACCTAATACATCGCAAATAGATACAAATATATCATTAGTTGGGAGTCAATTGGAGTTGGTCGAAAGCACAGTATTCTTAGGTCTTACCTTAGATTCAAAATTACAATGGGGCGCCCATATTGAAGCATTGTCAAAAAAGCTTAGTTCAGCTGCGTTTGCGGTTAGAAAAATTAAACAAATGACGGATATTGATACTGCTAGATTAGTCTACTACGCTTACTTTCATAGTGTCATGTCATATGGCGTATTGTTATGGGGTTCCGCAACAGACTTAGATTCAATTTTTATACTTCAAAAGAGAGCCATCAAGGCAATATACTCGCTGGACCCCCGAGATTCTCTTAGAGATAAATTTAAAGAAATAAATATTCTCACCCTACCGTCACTGTACATTTATGAGAATTTGCTATACATGAAAAAAAATATTCATCTATTCAATTTAAACTCGGACATTCATTCAATTTCAACACGAAATAAACACAAAATTGTAGCTCCTAGATTCAGGTTAGCAAAGGTAAATAAATCATTCATGGGGAATTGTGTTCGTTTCTACAATAAAATCCCACAGTCAATAAACGCGTTAAATTATGATAAATTTAAGACACACATTAAAACTGTACTGATGAAGAAAGCTTATTATACAATTTCGGATTACATAAATGATAAAGACATATGGAATTAAAACTCTGCACAAGTAGCTCCTGGCAATGACATGGTATGCAAACATGATATGTAAATCATTTGGTATTGTTTTTACGTTTTTAATTATTATTTTTTACACATGCATGCTGATACAATTTTCACTATTGTGAATAATTTATGATGTTTTTTTTTGTAATTATTATTATTTTACTGTGTAATGAAATGTACATGATGCCAGCTGAGTTTCTTGCCGGTTCTTCTCAGAAGGCTAGTTTCCGAACCGGTGGTAGATTCCTCGACGTTCATAAGTGCCTTACCAGGGCCTAAACTGAATAAATCATTTTCATTTTCATTTTCATTTTCATAATGAAACTGGGCTTCGGCATTCTATATTCGACTTTTAATTATCGAGGAGGTCGCGGGTATTAGTATATGAAAGTTTATTTTTCAATATCAATGGGCTGTGGATATAAACCAGACACTCCACGGATATATGAAACTGCAAACCATAGACTTCACTCATGTATATAGAGATGAATACAGAAAAGCCAGCCCATTTACTGGAGTTTTGCATCGAGCGAAGGACGCGCTATACCGTGCAAAACCTCTCCATTCCCTTTTGGAAAAAAAATCAACGATGTCATTGACTCACTCGCTTCAATATCGTTACCAGCTTGATTGGATTTGATACGGAGTGGTACTCCATTGCTATGGAACTGCAAACATCGTGGCCCGACGAAGATACAAAATGATTCTTTAAAAAAACGCACTGGACCAATCATGTGGGTTGGTTAATGAATCAAAATGACTAAATTACACAACGCCTACATCTTATTATGACGTATATATCGAACTAAGACTGAAGTTCAGGTAGATATAAAAAAAAAAGAATTGACATACATCTGAGAAGTGATTCAAAGACGTATGTCTAGTGTTTAAGACGGTGACAGACTCACTATCTGTCACTTGATCATCTTCGGTGATAAGTGGGTCGGGGGATTCAGGCGTGAGGATATGCATTATCATCATAATCAGCCTATCTTGGTCTACTGCCGGACATAGGCCTCCCCTAAGCTAAAACACCCATTTCTATCCGGGACCGTTGCTTGTAATATAAATACAAAATAGCCTACATCCACCCTGAAAGTAAAATAGAGAAATATATTTTGCAATAGGATAAGGTTTCCAAGGTTACCTCGTACACTCAAACTTACAAACTAATATTTAGTAGGTATAGAATTAAATTCCCAGCTCACGAATCCATCGACAACACTTAGGTAGTTCAGAGGACCACTCGTGTCGAAATCTAGGGCACAGAAGTGAAAGGGCGACTCAGGATATTATCTACTTTAGCGTAACATTGGCTATTTAACTTGGTGTCGTTAACTTAGTTAACTATGGGAATGTATTGACGGTAATGTATGCTATCATATCAAATTGTTGTCGTGTCGAATTATGTATCCGTTTTATGTTATTAATGGGGACCAACTATGTATATCTTAACTATATGACTTATATCTATTTTACTAGATGTGCCTTAATTTCATGTAAGCCACCCATGACACATATTTCACAGACCATTTTTTTTCGTTTTAAATAAAAGTTGCCAGCTTTACTCCTTGTAACATCAGCTATTAGCGAGTGAAAGTCCTGTCAAAAACATTCCAGCCGTTTCGGAGATCAGCCGGAACAAACAGACAGACAGACAGCTATTTTTAATTAAATTGTTTTGTTATATGAGTACAGTATAAACATTCATATGCATTTAGTGAAAAACTGTTAATTTGGAATTTCAAAAAGACACTACAATTTTATGTATCCGTATAGATATATAAATATAGTTTATGAATGTTTAATTTAGTTTGAGTGCCAACCCTAATCATGTTTGGAGAGAGACAGGATGATAAATCTAGTATTCGTTAATGATCATCTTATTAAGGGCGTGATTAATGAATCTATACTGAATAGTTATGTTTTTGTGTAGGAGTAATCTTTGAAACCATACATTCGACTTAATTTTTTTCCAGAATGGATATCCAGCCCTATTACACCACGGGTAGAGGCTTCTCTAATTCCTTGTCATTATCGATACATATAAATAATAGCTGTGCCCCGCGGTTTCACTCGCGTAGGTCTAGTTTCATGCTGTTTTTTTTATTATATTAGTCTAAAACATGAGCTATCTGCCAGTGAAAGTCCCGTTAAAATCCATTCAGCCGTAATAGGCAAGGGAAATGGGGATTCATTTTTATATGTAAGATTAAAGTCCTGATTGGGTGGCTGACTTATATATCAACTCTCAGTCTAAAAACCGGTGGTGATGAATCTTGGAGAATGTGTGCACTGTAAGGTGTAGGTTATTAAGAAAGAGTTTTCCGAGAGTGGATAGGAATAATATTTTTATAGAAAATTTTGTCCTATTTTCAACTACCCCTTACCCCTACTTTAAGTTTCTTAGGAATCTTTTTGTTTTCTAGTTCCATTCGCGCGTGTCAAATAGCTAAAACTATTCCTAGCATAATATTTGATTAGAAGAAAGATCCAACTGTAATGTCTTGCACCGTATCATGAAAGTTTCGACACAAATCGATATGATTATAATGGCCTTGAAACCGGATGAAAATTAGATCACTTAGATGTATCGTATGAGAATAATGATCATAATGACGTTATAATGATGGTGCGATGATTTTGACCATCACCGATTCGTCTCATGCGAAGACGATAGAGAAACTACTCACATTCTCTTCACTCGAGTATTGCTCTGCCAACCAAGAAGTCTGCAGTTTCTACGTCAAACATTAAAACACTGTATTTATATATTTATCTGTGGAAACAAATTATCTGAGAACGTGCTAAGTGAGGTCATTAAAGATTTTTACGGAAGAACTGGGCCCCAACCATGAGCTCTTATTGCAATGTTAATTCAGTTCGTGCGACAGTGACAGATGTATGCACTTCACATACATCTGTCTCATAAATGAGTGAAACTATCATGGCAATAAGAGCTCATGGTAAGGCCCTTGATTCCTACAGTTTTATAGTTTCTACATTAATTTGTTATGGGATTAGAGCTGTGCTCTGATTCACGTAAAAAACAAACGAAATATCGTTCAACGATTAAATGCAGTCGATTGATATCTTTTCAATAGCATCATGTGATCCGCAATCGTAGGTCAATAGGACTTCAATTCAATAGGACGCTTTCGCGAGGACAACTGAGCTATTTCGTTTTTCCGTAAAACACTGTCAACGACTAAATTGCTGCGACATCGTTAGGGTTATCATTACGTGAATCGGGCTGATGTGTCTAAGGTGCGTCTATACTATCTATACAAATACACTCTACACAAATTATATATTATAAATGGGATAATGTAGCTGGCTGTTACGGGATGGACATAATCATCATCCTCCTGCCTTTATGCCATGTTATTTGGGGTCGGCGCAATGTGTTTTTCTTTTCCGTTTCTCTATATCAGCCGTCATATCTGTATTCACTCCCATTCTAGCCATATCATCGATCACACAATCCATCCATCGTTTTATAGGTCTGACGGGATGGATATATCACCTTAAAGGTCGCGTTTTTAATAATTACATTTCTACAAAGATTTGTATTGAGTTATATTGGTTTTATTTACCTGTTTCCTGGGTATTCTGTAAGCCAGTCGAGTCGGGACCCCTTCGTCTTCTGTTTGTCGTTTGTCTTTGTTCGAAACAGGCTCCGCTGTGCTCGCCGTCTCTTTCACATCTGATGCGTATACGCAGAGAGCAATTGCTGAAACAAAAACAATGAGATTACTTCTAAACACTGATGTAGGTAAAGAGACAATTTGAAATGCGGAATAAACTCTGTACCCATTATAAAATATTTTTTTGTAAAAACAACTTTTAAGCGAAGACTTTTTAAATCCATATAGCAGAAAGAGAAATCTTAAAATACTATCATAGTTTATGTTTCACAATAAGGGAGTGTGTGTTTACACTTGGAACAGAATCTTCTAGAAGTTCTAGGACTAAAGAGTGCCTGATGTATCATTGTCGATGTCGTAGTAGGTAAGACATTAGATACTTCTCATTCGTCTTACCACTGATGCTTTGAATTTCCTCTCAGACGTATTCAGGTTTCCTTACGATAGTTTCCTTTATTGCAATGCGCGTTGTGTGCTAAGTGACCGATTAGTTAAGAAAACTCATTCGAATCACTCAAATCGAGGCACATCCACAGTTTAATGAAGATCGTTATACTATCGAACTATTATCGTTTAAGTAGTGCGTATTAAGAACATATTAGCTACTAGCTGTGCCCCGCGGTTTCACCCGCGTAGATTTAGTTTCATCCTTATTGTCGCGGAACCCTAATATTTTTGATAAATAAAAGTAGTCTAAGTTACTCCTTGAAACATCAGCTACCTACCAGTGAAAGTCCCGTTAAAATCCGTCCAGCCGTTTCAGAGATTACCCGGAACAAACAGACAGACAGACAGACAGAGAAAAAAATTTAAAACTTGGTTTTTTAGTGTCAGTATCGTGTATACTTATATATGCATTTAGTGAAAAGCTGTTATTTTGGAATTACAAACAGACACTTCAATTTTATTTATCTGTATAGATGTATAGATGTAGTTAAATTTTACGGTACCTATTAAATTGAAACGTCAAAGCTCAGAAGTTCTAAATACGCTCTTCTTAAACCGATGATGGTAGGCCCCTTGAATGGTATTAAGGGCAACTTGCTCTATAGTAAAAACACATTCGTCTAAAGAGAAGGTCTAATGTGTCGACAAAGAACTACAGACAGTATAATTCAATACGACTCATTCGGTATTAGTAACGGAGCGAGCTAATGATATAGTGTCAGTCACGGTGCATCCAGACAAACATTAGCACCGATTCGCCTTAATTCGGTCTCAGACGACATTTTCTTAAGTTGATGTTTAATGCTGAGATTCGTGGATTCGGCTCGAAAAATCTATTTTGCAGTGATGTTTTGGCGAACAAAGAAAACAATGTTCCAATTTACGTTGAACAAACAGTCATTTATGAAATGCTTTAGACATATAGATGTTTTTTTATAATTGTATGTAGACCTGAGTACCTGTACCATTTAATTTTTTTTGTCTCTTTTGCGAAAATAATGTAACCAGAATTACATAGCCTTACATATTTTACCCCTTGAATCCAAATAATAATAATCTGTAGTCTATACTATGTAATCTATACAGGTAAATAAAATTGAAGTGTCCGTTTGTAATTCCAAAATAACAGCTTTTCACTAAATGCATGAAAGTATACACGCTACTGACACTAAAAAACCAAGTTTATTTTTTTTCTCTGTCTGTCTGTTTGTTCCGGGTAATCTTTGAAACGGCTGGACGGATTTCAACGGGACTTTCACTGGTAGGTAGCTGGTGTTTTAGGGAGTAAGGCTATTTTTATTTATTAAAAATATGAGGGCTCCGCGACAATAATGATGAAACTAAATCTACGCAGGTGAAACCGCTTGAGGCACAGCTAGTAGTATAATATAATATTACTTCTCAAATCGGCAAACGCTTCCCCAATTTCCTTGTAATTATCTATTCAGTACACAGCACTTGGGTCGAAACTGAATTCCGGTTTCGGTCGGAAACAAAGGTAATTTATTCACCTATACAAAATAAGCATATTGTAGGTAATATTAAGTGACTTTCTTTGTACCTATTATTACACACATAGTTCGAAATATCTCGCAATCAATATTATATTACTGCAGAATCAACCTATCTCTGCACCCAGCAAAATTATGAGTATTTAGGTGTGAATTTTGCACACAGAGACCTATTTAGTGAAAGTTTCTTCTGATACTTTTTCCCAGACATCCACAGCCCATGGATGAAAAATAAACTTTATACAAATAAAATGAAAATTAAATTTCTGGGATGTCGCAAGAATTCATTCGTATACCAAAACAAAAGCCGTGGAGGTGGTGGTGATAAAATTATGGATGGAATAAGCCATTATTAAACAAGGTAATCTCAAACTCAAACATTAGGTTAAGTTCTGCATTAATTTATCTCATTCATTAATCCATTAATGACCTCGTAAACTCAAGGACAAACATTCTTACGAGAAAAGGTACAGATAGCAGATCAAATGTAACACTAATCAAACATGTTTACTGTTACTAATCATTTCAAACAAATATTAAGTTCATTGAGTCATTTAATTAATCTACATATAATTACAAACTGCATACTCAGGCTTAACTAAATAAGATAAATCAAGTATCTACTTAAACTTGCAACTCTTCCACTACTTGCCATCTGTCAATAATCGTCACACCAACCTCAACTTTCCTGTGATAATAATCACCTCAGCCTTTTCTTAATTAAAACTTCTTCCTTTCTATTTGTTTTTGATTGTAATCGGTTAGAAGGAAATATTCGACGTGTGTTAGTAGGCTAATGAGACACACTCCTTAATATTACATAGGTCGTTTTTGAGTATTTACATGTATAAGTCTGTCACTGTCACACAGTGGTACTCTGATGACAATAATAACTTATGGTAAAGCCCATTTTTCGTATAAGCACTGCTTTTACTGTTACTTAATGGGTATTGTGATTCACAAAATAACTCAAGAATGCCTTGTGAAACTAATGAAAATGTGAACAGCTCTCATTTGTGTCAATTCATAACGAGAATTTATGTTGCGACACTAAAATGATGAAATGTACCGTAAACGAAACTAGGTTTATGCAATAATTAACAGAACTAAGCATAGGTAATCCTAGGTAAACCGAAATAAGAACTCAATCAGTCTCGATGTGTCTGATTCGTTAAAGTACGCACCGAATTATTTAACGATCTCAGTCTATTGAGAACTATATATTTAAGAAAAAAAAATAAGGTTGTGAATATTATGTAGAAGGTAAAACAAATATACCACCTATAAAATATGAATTACTAGCTAATGCCCAGTTCGTCTGCGCAGGATTTGACTTATCAATCCCTACCAATATTATAAATGCGAAAGTAACTCTGTCTGTCTGTTACGCTTTCCCGCTTAAACCTCTCAACCGATTTTGATGAAATTTGTCACAGACTCTTTAGACCCTGAGAAAGGACATAGGCTACCTTTTATTTATTAAAAATATTAGGTTTCCGCGACCATAAGGATGAAACTAAATCTACGCGGGTAAAACCGCGGGGCACAGCTAGTATCTTTACAATTATGTTATTCTGATGTATAAGCTGTATCATTGCAAAGTTTCATTATAATCCATTCAGTTGTTTTTGCGTGAAATAATAACTAAATCCATACATCCAAACTTTCTCGATTATAATTTAAAAGGCTAATTATTTATTAGCCTGTAAGAATATTTCATATATACGAACATAATGGTGAAGCTTTATAAACATTTCAATTTAACATTTCTTAACTCAATTACTGAACAACCGGCATACGAATGCGGTAAACAACATACACTCTCACTTTAGCTAAAATAAATATATTCAAAATTAATTTGCCGACGGTGAGTTGACTGGCTTGGCCCAGTTCCCACCGGTCTGGTTCCACCATAATGTCAAGCGTTACTTGCATACGGAGTGCAACTAGTTAACGTTGTCCGAATAATCTATGGTTAACGACCTTGACAGTTGAATCTATCCGATAGATATCTATGAAGAATACACAGATGAATTACTTGTTTTAGATAATGCAAAATAATTTTGATAAATAAATTAATTGACATCATATTTTGAACTTATTTATGTCCATCTAAGCCAGATGATACAATGGAAAGGAACAGGAGTAGTACTACGATCTTATATCCAAATTAAAAAAGGAAGTTTCTGAATTGGTTGAAATCTTTTATGTTTATGATAGACAGAAATGTACTAAAGTTTTTAAGTTACGAATGACAATTTTTGTATTACGATTATATTGTTAAACTAAGAACATAATATAGTATCACTATATAATATAATATAATGTAATATAATATCACTTTCACCTTCCACCAAACAAACGCGGAACGTGTCCAAACAAAACACCGGCTTTGATAGTCGTAGACAACTAAGTACGTACGAGTATATAATTTTTATTCATATCTAATTTCTGCAACTCGCTCCTGCAGCTCAACTTGTTTGTGAATATCATACGTTTATTTTAACTATTATTGGTTTAGTTATAGCACTTTTACTTTCCTAGTCGTGTCAGTGAATCCGTTCCGACAAATTCCTGCGATGATTGCGTTAGATGGATTGTAGATAGAAAAAATATATGGCTGTGCATGTCGCTGCGCCGCTGAAAGTTGAAAGTGATTCTTATGCAGTGGAACGCGACTGCGAACATCAGTAAAAGTAAACTTCCTAACCGGCGTATCTTATAAAACGGACAATTAGCCACAACGGGCGGTCACGCGACTGAATTTGGTACACTGGGCCGGTTCTTAAGGTCAAGTTTACTTTGGAACTTGCTATTCAATCTTTAGAAACTTAAGGTTCATTTTGAAACAAACACGTCAATTTACTTTTGTAGAGTTTATGAATCTGGAATGAAATTTGGAACAGCTGGTTCTCGTGGACGTTTAAAATTTGTTGAAACTTCGGTAAAAGTTAGATGAAGATTTGGAATTAATCAACACGGTAACTAGGGTTGTACGTTCGTTTACACGTACAAAGGTGGAAATTTATTATGTTTAACAATAATAGGTAAACCTGTTTGTAAGATTTCAGTTTTAAGACCAAAACTTACCTAAGGACTAATTATAATTAAAGCGAATATGGTGAAACAAATTTATAATTGTAATATTTTATTTCACGAGATAATATTCCTGACCATTAAATATCAAGCTGCTTTGGATTTACCGCTAAAATATCACTGTAATATATAATTAACTTAATGTTTCGGTTTTATATAGTTTTTCATTTATCATCTTATTATCTGTGAAAAGTAATCAAGTAGAGCTGCAATTCATCCCGAATCCCGGAATTAAGGAAAACCGCACAAGTTGAACGAATTAGGGTCATGTTGGATTAATAAGAGAGAAGATATATCAATAAAACCAAAGACATTGATCTTACCGAAACGTCTTCCTACATTTCCTAGGTACGTACGTACGTATTATGGGTACATTTTAATAGTATAAATTCTATATGAATCTAAATAAAACAATGTGTCGTCACCACGCACATGCGAAGCAGCAAGTACACACTAGAATTGTTCTATTTAAAAAAAACATATTTAATTAGGGAATCATAATCGGAAGATATAATCAGGATTAACTAAATAGTGAAGAAAGGTGAGGGAGTATTGCTTGGTTGGTTAGATTACAACACTATTCTGTTACCTACATCAAACCGTACATTAATATTTCATTAATGAAAATGTGAACAGTACAAGACAAGAATAAAAAGATTGATGATGATGAAGCGACCGTGTAAAATCTCAAGGATAACGTAAAATGTAATTTCCACAAGTAAATGTAATGTCTTAGTAAAAGTAATAAACAAACGCAGAGGATGTATATTTTCCTCGTAAACACATTTGGGTGGCAGTAAATTTAATCTGGAGGCTTCAGAGCCGTGCGGGAGTCGTGTCGTAGTCGTGTCTGTCACTCGCCAAATAAATCACTGTCGCCTCATTGAGACGCCGATGGCTCGGATCAGACCGTTCACCTTTGACCTAACAATATTCATTTGTTTATTGGAGAAACAAAGGAAAGCGAACGCTTTTTATCAAACCACGCACACCACGCGCGTCAGCCTTCTGCTCTTAGCCCATGTTTCACTCAGCTATCTTAACCACAAACAGATTATTTATTTTGACTGTGAAAACCATATTTGTAATTCTTTTTTTTCTAGCTAATAAGAAGTGCAAGAATCCTAAATTATATTGAACTAGCTGGTGCACGCAACTCCGTCTGCGCAGAGTATAACTTAGCTTTATATTTTTCAACACAATATCTTTATAAATAATAGCGTTTGTGTTTTTCTGTATGTATAAGATACATTACTGTTATGTTTCATTTCAAATACATTCAGTGGTAGAAGTCAACAAAGCGTATTGTCCTACTCAAAGTTTATGTTGTAACTCCCTTTTTTAATGTAGACTTAATAGCATATTATTAAGTATGATTAAACTCAGTTAGATTTGGTAGTATTCATTAAAATTGCGGTCATGTAATGCAATGATGGTAACATAATATTACAAACAGCGGCGTAAAAATGAGATAAATGATCATAAACTGTGAATGAGCCGCAACGGGAAGGTAATGAGGCACGTTACTAGGCGGTTACAGCACTGCTTCCTCAAAGGAAATGTTTTGCAATACTATATCTACACCAGCCTACACCGTACCAGTAGGTAACAGTTTAAGTTTTTGCTGGCAAAAGCTATCGCATATTTTTTTAATTCTTAGAGTTCTGGACCCCAACAGGGGTTCCTTTTAAGGTCCTTATTAGATCACTTCGATGTCCGCCTGCTGTCTATCTCACTCCATTGCCAGGAAGACGAGGAGGGATAAAGTAAGTAATTATATTATCACATACTCAAATATATCATGGCTTTTCTTTCGGCTGTCATATAAATCGTACTGGTGAGTCAACGCACTCAAAAGATAGTTATTTCAAAGCTATTATGCGTCGCACTCACATGCATTCAATTGTGTCTGGCTATAGTATTATCTCATTAGTCGTTGCTTGCGTTGACTAAGAATTAAAATTCGTGATTCTCAGTCAACGGAAAGTAGCTTATCCCCCTTAATACAAAACATAGATTAAGATATCTTCTTTGCTTTGCCCTTGGGTTAAGAGTAAAATCATCTCTTTCTGTGAAATGGATATAAAAGGGAAGGATACAGTTTCAGTCCGTCTAGTCTTCGTTTAAACCATGCTTTGTGGTAAAGGTTTTTATTTCTTTGTAAGTCCAAATTATGCTAAGAGACAATTTGCCCCTCAATACAATTTTTTATGGAACTCGGCTAACGACTCCAACTCTCACTTAGGCAGTTTGTTCTCTACTAATTCTTTTTAAATTCCTTATCTAAATAATTGGTACGATGAAGAAAGTAAGGATGTCAAGAAAGCCTAACCGTATGCAAAACTGAAATTATTTATTTATTATCTCACTAGCTGTGCCCCGCGGTTTCACCCGCGTAGATTTAGTTTCATCCTTATTGTCGCGGAACCCCTTATATTTTTTATAAATAAAAGTAGCCTAACTTACTCCTTGTAACATTAGCTATCTGCCAGTGAAAGTCCCGTTAAAATCGGCCCAGCCGTTTCGGAGATTACCCGGAACAAACAGACAGACAGACAGACAGTCAGGCAGACAGACAGACAGACCGACAGACAGAGAAAAATTTTAAAACTTGGTTTTTTAGTGTCAGTATCATGTATACTTACATATGTAAGCAACAATAATTTACAATATGTAAATAAAGAAAAGCTGTTATTTTGGAATTACAAACAGACACTTCAATTTTATTTATCTGTATAGATGTATAGATTACACAGAACACGGAGAGAATGTTCTTGTGTCTCTTTGTCTTATAACATTCTGACAGTTTTGGCTCACTAACTTCATTTGGATATATCGATAACAATGCCTCTATTAAGTCCGGATTAAGTATTGTTTGGTGGGAAGCTGCATTATCGAATGCCGGCCACTGGTTGACCGGTATTGTCTGTTAAACTAGAACAATTGTTATCTCCAGGCGATCTTAACTAACACAGGGTTTCAATTCTGCATATTGATATCGTATCTTACTGGATGTTCAACGTTTAGTACCATGGTTCGAATGCAGGGTCACGCTCCTACTAAATTATCCTACTGAGTGCCTAGTGCGAGTTTTCTTAAAATCGCCTTCATAAGTCATCGCGTCGACGTAAACGCAGATTTGTACGGGCTCACAATAGTGTCATCTTTAGGCCGACAGATGACGCTGTTCCGATCCCATATAAATCGGCATTTAGGTAGACGCGGTGACTTGTGACGGCGGCAGTGAAAAACTCGCACAAGGCCCTCTGGTAGGAAAATAATACAATAATGTACTGATTCTCCTACTGATAAAAGTATGAATACCATAATGTCCTGACTTCTCCTATATTCTTAGGACGATAGTCTTTAGTGGCGTAAGTGAATTTACACTTAACGGGTGAAATCTGGTATACAATGAACTCTACATTTTGGTTCTCTAAAAGAACAGGGAGGTTTTTGGGTCCAACAGTGGTCCTAATATTTAAAAAATCGGAGGTAATCGGAACCGCAATTTTCTTATTTTACTATTAAAAATAACTACGAATTCCACAGGGGTTTTGGAGACCCACGCTCATGGTCCAGATTACCACCTCAAAAATTATGTATAAAACCAACATTGCGTTGGGACCAAAGTCTCAAAAGCAAACACTACGATGTGTATAGGTATCGTAATCAGTTAAGGTAGCTAAGCTCATTAGCTTAACACACATTTTCGCAAAGCTGCGAAAACCTTGATAAGTGGGAAATGTCATCAGTTGACAAAGTTCAGATGTTGCATAATTTTACTATAATCCTATTTGATAAGTTCGAGGCATCGAGACGTCCAACTAAAAACTTTACCTCATATGTACTTAAATTGTATTAATTTGCAAGCGTTCTAAATTACTTTTTTAACTAATGTACATTCTGGTTGTTTATACCTGGGAAACTTATAAAAAACTATATTTTTTTATTTTACTTTTCTTGTTATATTTCTTCTTCTTTCTTTCTAAAATACACAACTTAATATTAACTTTAATTACTTAATCGCTTCATTATAGTTCTATTGCTATAAGGAATAATAAGCAAAGAGGAGCTCGTGGCACAGTTGCTATTGCGCATATCATTAGATCAGCGAAGTTAAGCAACCATACGCCTAGCCAGTAGTTGGATGGGTGACCGCCCGAGTTTCCTCCGTGCCTCGGAGAGCACGTTAAGCCGTCGGTCCCGGTTGCCAATTTAAGATCTTTGGCAATCGTTACAGGTCAGTCAGAGGCCTAAGAGAGTCTGACAACTGGTTTAACCCAGATTGCCGATTTTCCTCGAAAAAGGGGTTGCGAAGGTCAGATGGCAGTCGCTTCGTATAAAAATCAGGTGATCAGCCACATCGGGTTGAACCAAGTGCCGACCCCAAATACATGGGATTAAGGCCAGGAAGATGATGCTATAAGGAATAATACTATAGCTATCAACTTTAAGGAAGAAAGTAGGTACCTAATTATAAAAACAGCAATTGAAAATTTAAACAACGCTAACACACTAGGTAGTTAAATGTTCCGTGAGTTAGCAACGAAAGCAACTACGAAGACAATACGCGCGTGAGCATATCACGCCACATTCCGTTTCAGAACGATAATTAATCAAATTATAAAGCAACCGCACTCGCTACATCCGTCGATGATCCGGTATAAGGAATTTACTTCATTCTTTTCTCAGATATATTCTTACTAGTGTGTTCTATAACTATCAACGTAAAATTATGTGTGGTAATCTGTGCTACAAATATAGATTAGCGAAGACCATGTCGGTTAAGTATTTTCCTAATTTTGTATGGGAACGTAAAACTTCCTACACTCGCCACTAGGGACGCTTTTATGTTCCCATACAATATTAGGGAAATACACAATTGATATAAGGCAACGTTAAAACTTGTTAAAACCTAAACTTGGGGTAGGATCGAATTAAATATTTAGCTCATATTGTATATCAAAGAAGGCTTGGCTCCTAAATATTAGGTAACGACTGTGATAAAGATAGGTATTATCTACCCACGTCTTTTAATATAATAACTCTAGCTTTTAATATACCCACGCCCATTGCAGTTAACTAGGCGAAAATGTATTTCGAAACTGAGATGAATATTGATTAATTTATATATAAAATTGGATAAGGAACTAAGTCACCAGGTTTATTGTCAGTATCACCTTATTTTATACCAATAACTATAACATAAAGTCTATATTTATAAATAATTGAATAGCTGGCATACACGTTACAAATAATAGCATTTTTACATGTACTTTATTATATTATCGAATGTAATCAATTGATAAGGCTTTCATAGATTCTGCGTGACACTGCCTCCGTTCTACAAACACGTATGCGAACATTTTATTCAAAATTCTTAGCAGGGCCCAAATCACATTACTTTAAAAGAAACGTGATAAATCCCTGACTTGAAAGTCTAAGACTCTACGAATTACTCGTATTTGTTTATGAAATGTTTGCGTCTGAAAGAAAAGAGATAATGAAACATTTTGTTAACCTACGTCATGAAAGGGCATCAACATCTTAATTGCAAGCTAGGAAGAAACAGGAAATACAGAAACTTAAAACAGCACTAAAAATATTAACTGTATAAACTTTTAGGTGAGCAAAAAATATTGTAATCATTAAGAATAGTAAAAACTATTTTTGAAAAAACTCGTTGATATTTATTGAGTTTCTTGCCAGGTTCTTTTCAGCAAAAGCAACCTTCCGAATCCAGTGGTAGCATTTATAATCCTGTACTGTGTAATTTTTTGTACAAGAAGTCTAATCATATAAATATTTTTTTGATTTTGATTTAATATTTTTTTAGATAAATGTTTTACTTTACATTTCTATGCATAGTTTCGAAATGACTTACATATTTAAAAATTCATTTTTATAATTTATTATAATATATACTCATATAATGAGTTTCTCACCAGGTTGTTCTCAGTAAAAGCAACCTTCAGAACCTGGCGGTAGCATGTATAATTGTATAATTATATAATCAGAATAAATTCTACTTAATCACATTTATATTAATTAACATTGAGTTGAGTACCTTTTTAAATAAATTATGATCATCACATCCTCTATTTATTTTTTGGTGCAAGGTCAGCTGTTATTATGTAGTCTGATTTGTAATATTGCCGGTAATAATTGACCTAAGTTATTTATATTACGTTGGTGCATTATATTATAATGCTGAGGTCACAATCGAGTGAGACTTCGAACACGTCGATTGCCGTCTCTATTAGCCATTAACCACTCACAAATATCACCACACAAGCCGTACCTCGCGGTTTTACTCACTATGTTACTATGAAACTATGTTAGTGATATTTTTTCCCTTTTTTGGTTCATTTTCCATTGACGCTTCGCTCATATTGGTCATAGCATGATGTTCTAGCCTAAATCCTTGATGAATGAACTAATCAACGCAAAAATACGTTTTCAATTCAAACCAAAAAACAAACAGCTTTATATTTATAATATTTGTAAAAATGTATACTACGATCTAATAATAAGTCTGCTGATGTTTTATTTACGTAGTCATCATTATAATGTTAACGATCTTGTTAACACCAAACAATAATAAATTCACAATAAAATGCCCGAAGTTTGGAAGCCGGCGCTGTTTCCACCCCCGTGTCTCGGAAAGCACGTTAAGCCTTTGGTCTTACGCCTGATCTCTCTCAGGTCGTGTAGGAATTTCATCCTACCGGACTATGAGAGTGAGGGAATAAAGAGTGCACTTGTTTGCGCACACAGTTTTGTATTATCTCCTGCGCTGATAGCTAATCCTTGTTGAGATTAGCCGCGTTGACCGACTTTCGGTAAGTTGATCATCATTACTGGATGGCGCTGTGTGATAGTGTCCAAACACTAATAATTTATTTTTTAAATTTAGCTTAAGTGTCATTTCAATATTATAAAGTTCAATAAATCAATTACTTACAGGCTACTAGATGAATTGAAATGTTGAGCAATTTTACCAATATTACGATATTTTGTGAGCTGACATTATAAGAGTAATTTTAACTCCCTAATGAAATTAATGTTTAAACTACAATCTAAGTACGTGTCAATATGTCAAAGAGATTTATGAAATTATTATTAATAACTATCGAGTGTCCTGATTACTTACTAAATTAATTGGATGTCCAGTCTATATGTAGTTTAATCGAAGAAAATATAATGAAGCTTTTATTTCACATCAATCACATTCTTTTCACGGTACTTACATAAAGAAATTACAATACTCTCAATTTCTTCCTCCTAGCGATAAGACCGCCTTTTGTACCCGTACGTTTTAAGATCTGTATGTTCTTATATGTTGTGTAATAAAGTATTATTGTATTGTACCTACTTTGAATTTTTCCCAAATAAATAGTAGTGGCTTATTTTATTTCGATTTATTAAATAGCTATTTGTCGTAAAAACATCAATTTTATAAAATTTTATTTAATTATCTTTTTGTATAATGTGTAATAAGATCTTGTGTTACTATTGTATAATTTTAATGTCAGATCATTAACATAAGTATAACTGTCATTTTGGCATAACTGCCATTTCGTAGTAAATGGCAGTTACCACAACAATAAGCTGTAATATGCAGTTAAAGTATATATCACGCTGTAATTAAAACGATATTGTGACGTCACAACGCAGTAAACCCACTTTAATATGGTCGTAATGTTCTCATAGGCACACTACTTGAGTAGCGAAATTATTACCGTACGTTACTAGAAAATGGACTCCGAAAATGGTTATTATGCTATCACCTTAACTTATATTATGCAAATTAAAAGTAAATATATAGAGCTGGGAAATGTGTAAGTAAAAAAGATATTGTACATACATTTTTAAATAAATTAAATATGGATCAAATTTTAAAACTATCTTCTCATATACTCAAACAAATGTTTGGGTTGGTAGCAATAAAAAATATTTTAACTCCTCACGCAAAGAAGGGTTATGTAAGATGAAGACACAACCTTAGTACATAGCTACTTCTAAAAAAAACACTGCGCCAGGCCATCAACCTTTGGCGGTCAACTAAAAAGTTTTTATTGCATTATAACTATGAGAACTTGGATCCTTAACATTTTCGCTATGACCACAAATTATGCCAACACTGTAAGTGAAAGTATATAATTCACCAGTATGAAGGGAAATAGTACCTTTATTAGAAAACTTACGAGGCTTTTCTATTTGACATGGTTATAGAAAGAATGCGACATCCGGCTTTTATGTAATTTTACGTCACATACTTTTTAATGGAAAATTATGTTTCTACTTTAGAAAAGCTAAATGTGGGTTACGGTCAATAAATCACGTTCGACTGAGTAAAACAAAACAAGCGAACTTAATATCGCAACATTTACTTGCAGAGAGAATCAGCGTTGCTCTTCAGCGAGGCAATGCTGGCAGCGCTGGCCAACTCTACGTATTTTTATGTAGATTTTACTACGTATTTTAGGCCTTTTCTGCTTCTAGCTTCAGTTCAAAATCTACGTATTATTTTAACATATTTGCATAATACCTTTCTTTAGGCTAAATGGGCTTAACTACCAATACGTAACTGCCTATACCTTCCCGCAAAAAAGTTGATAAACGTTCCGTTTCATAAGAAACGCACACGTAGTTCGCCTTTATATACTTATTTCTTTTAGGTACCCAACAAGATATTTTTTGCGAACAATCTGATAAAACCTAAACTAAAAATAGCAGCTTGATGAAAGTACGTAGATCTTACTAACTTTTCGTATCACTGCTGCCAGCCTTCCGGGCACAATCCCGATAGACACCAATTAGGGTCAGGTTTTCTACTTATTTCCACCACTGGGTGCCTAGGGTCTATTATCATCGTTATAACGGTGACGTCTAACTAACTTCTTGGCTTCGACATTTAATTTTAGTAACACAAAATGAAACGTATAAGCTCAATTCTTAATACGCTCTGTTTAAAGCGATGATAGGTCCAGGAACAGGTTCCTTGTATACATAATTAAGTTGTATTCAGTACAACAAGTTGTGCCCCGCCGTTTTACCCGCGTAAACTTCATTTCTTGGATGACTTTAATTTGCGGAATCATATTGTTTTTGGCTTGACTTGGCCTACTTATTCAAAAGACATTTGGATTCCGCGAAATATAAGGTGAAAATGCGGGCAAAGTTAGTAAATTCTTTATCATGATTATAGTAAACCTAGATAAGTCCTTATTTTACTTCCTTTTTCAACACGAAGGCCTAAAAACGGTTTTAATCTATCCACGGGCCGATTAATGACGTTACGTAGAACAAATGGGTTTGATTCATTCAGTGATAAATTGTACGCATTTATTTTCTGTACGGTTTTTGGTAAGCTCAGTTAAGCTTTGATTTTATACAGACTTCGTTTCACAGGAATTAAGCTCAGTTAAAAAAGCATGTAACTTAATTAATGAATGAATATGTATTCACGTTTTGAAAGAGCTTATACACACGTCATTATGTAACTCTGTTGGCGAATGCTCCAATCCGGCTTTTATATTCCTTTTGGTACAGAAAAATTTTACGTTAAAGCTAAGAAGTTCTAAATACGCACTGCTTAAACGATCATAGTTCGCCCCTAGGTGTCAAAAATAGAACCAAAATTTACACTTACGATTTTCTGCTGTCCATATCCATATTATGAATTGATTAAGTGTCATGTCGCCTGATGGGGAGAGCATTTGAAGTCTTATGAAAATGTAATCATAATGCGTAATGTTGTCTGTCTGTCTACTAAACTAAGAATAGATATAGCGATAGCCCTATGGACAGATATGACCGTAGGTATAAGCTAGAAATAAAAAATACGCTGTAGACACATACACAAAATCTACGGAATCTATTGAGTAAGAAGAAATAATTTCTTTCTCCCATGAGATGGCAGTAATCTCAAATAATCGTAAACTGTGTCACGTTATACAACGATTCTTGTAAGTTATAGGGTCGTTATAACAATAATGTGAACTTTTACCGAGGTCGCGGTGAGTGTTACAAACTGAGATTGTATTCGTTATCCCACATTCATTAACAAAACCGAAGGCCGTCGAACAATGCTCTACAAATCTACTTTTGACTTTTTCATATTCGGGCGAGACATCAGTTACCATGTTGCCCAAGGTCCGTAACATCACGTCTGACATTTCGAGTTATTCTTTTGTTTTGTTATCGATATCCGCCTGTTAAATATCGATTTAAGTTTATCGTTTTAAGTACGGTACTCATCGGGAGCATTCGTTTCGCAAATTAGCTTGCCCCGCTAGTATTCACTCGAGTCAAAAGTTTGCGAAACGAATGCTCGTGTGCAAAGCGAATGCTGCTCGTGTGCACAGTACTTTATAATTTCAATGAAGACAATGTTGAGTGACCAAACAATTTGCCGCAATCCTTGAATATTCTAACAGAAACTAGTCGGAATGTTCACTTGTTAAGATACACATTACAATCAAGACTAATTGGTATTTACGCGAAGATTTACTTTCTTCAATTAGCTAAATATTCTTCTTGATCACTTGGTGTATCACAATTTTCGTTGTTTGTTTTATTTTCTAGAAAAACAAGTTTAGCGTCCACTTTACAAATTGTTGTAAAACCGTTAGCAGAAATAGAGACATTAAGGGTGTTGATTTGTTAAGAGTTTAACAATGGCCATCGAGTCCCATGTGCATTATATTATGGGGGAATTATATCAATTTTACAAAATATTTTATTGCCAATAATTTTTGCTCCTCTAACGTTATTAAATCCTCATTTTTAATCGACTTTAAGAAAGTCTTTAAAGAGTATGTTTCAAGATGTTGCCCAATAATTATAATCTCTCTCCCAAGTAAGTATTATGTAGCTTTTGACACGATTCAAAGTTGATACAATTCGTTGCACGAACGTGGCACGAATTGTGCCAACACATCCTCACCTCCATCTTTGGAATTCAACCACAACCAACCACGGAAAAAAGTTCACAGTCACGTTTATACACAACGTAATTCGTCAACATTGAGACATTTTATAGCCTATATTTGGGCACAGATCGTTTTTGTTTTTAATAAGTACTTATATTCTAGGCTCTTCAGTTTTTTTTAGCATGTTTAATATTCCATATAATTTTAATGGAAAGTACACGCACCAAACGTGACCTCAGTGCCAACATATACTTATTAAGTAAGTAGACAGCGTATAATTTTCTTTCGGCACGCAGTCCTTAAACTATCAATAGCGTACACTTTCTCGCAATTGGAACCGTGGGGAAGAACTACTTCGTTGTCTCGGTTTAAAGTTGAATCATTATTTTTATAAGATAATTTACTTTTATACATACGAACTGAGGGCCAGTTATGATCGTTTAAGTAGCGGGTATTAAGGACTTCTTCGCTTTGACGTTTAATTTTCTTTAACAAAATTGAAATGGTCGGAAGTTCTTAAAACGCTCTGCTTGAACCGATGATGGTGGGCACTTTGATAATAGCAAGCGGTGACCATATACTAGATTACTTTGGTATGACTATCTTTTGTTCTCTCCGCCTTATAGCTTAGGGTATAAAAAATGCCAGCTAGTCTCACCACTTAGGAAATCAAACGGATAATATATCTTCATTATATATAAAAATGTATCTCCATTTCCCTTGGTCACGGCATAACGCCTAAACGGCTGGATGGATTTTAACGGGGCTTTCACAGGCAGATGGCTGTAATTTTATTTAAAAAAACATAAGGGCTGCGGCGCACCCTTGAAATTAGCTCTACGCGGTTGAAACCGCGGGGCACAGCTAGTCTTCTTCTTTTTTATATATAAAAATGAATCCCCATTTCCCTTGGTCACGGTATCACGCGTGAACAGCTGGATCGATTTCGATAATTCTTTTTTTGTTGTGTTCGTTATTGTCAGGAGATGGTTCTTATGAATGAATAAATTAAGATATTTGCGAGGAAAATTTGAAAATTTAAGACTACTAATCTAAACTTTGAACGATATAAACTTTTTTAATGTAACCTTATGACGTTTGACATATCATTGACAGAATGCCTGCTGCAAATATCGTTCATAAAATATTTATCCATAGCGTAGCAATAATACCGTCTCAATCAGATAGACTAAACCTGTGTGTGTTGGTATAGGGCATCACGCTCTCAAGTTAATTGTATATTTATTTAATTATATGTCCTTCAATTTCTTTGTCAGTTAACGAAACATTTCTATCCAAAAACGTAGTAAATATCTACCAACTTAGTAGGAATAACTCTACGTACCGTGATAGAGTATCGATTATAGGCAAACATAGCGGAGGATTTGTAAGCATTCAATCATGTTTCAGGGATTCGGAGCGTATACTGAAATAGCTTGGTCGTTTCACATGCCCATATTGACACAAGATACGAGACGAACATTATTAGATACACCTATAATATCGAGGATTACCTTTGACATTTGGATGTCTAATCTTTATGATACAATACGTGGCATTTCAATGTATGTCTTCCTTTGTCAAATATTATTATCTATATCTTTATCTATACAGATAAATAAAATTGAAGTGTCTGTTTGTGATTCCAAAATTACAGCTTTTCACTTGCTTGCTTCAATGCATATGAAAGTATACACGCTACTGACACTAAAAAAGCAAGTTTTAAATTTTTTCTCTGTCTGTCTGTTTGTTCCGGGTAATCTTTGAAATGGCTGGACGGATTTTAACGGGACTTTCACTGGTAGGTAGCTGATGTTTCAAGGAGTAACTTAGGCAACTTTTATTTATCAAAAATATTAGGGTTCCGCGACAATAAGGATGAAACTAAATCTACGCGGGTGAAACCGCGGGGCACAGCTAGAACGAAATATAATAAAATAACCTTTTGTTCTTATGTTATTTGATTCTTTATCTTCATTTGTAAGCGAATTTGGAATATTTGATATGAATTACTTTTTAGTTAAAATTACATTCCTTGGGAGTTTGATGATGAAATGATTTTCTTAATCATAAAAAGAGATAGTATTATGTTCCAACGTCTTATCAAATAATCAACGATCGTTAGCTTAGATGATGTGAACCATAATAGTGATATGCGTCAATTGTTCAACTTGTATCACCGGATGTCAGGTGTGGGGCCGTGGAATCGATTCCCATGCCGATAGGTATCACTATAATTAAATGCTTTGCCACCTATATAATTATACATACTTCATACTATTCTAGAGGACGTCCGCGAAAGATATTATACACTAAGTATCATAATCAGCATCATCATCCTCCTGCCCTTATCCCATGTTATTTGGGGTCGGCGCAATGTGTTCTTCTCTTCCATTTCTCTCTATCAGCCGTCATATCTGTATTCACTACGATTCTAGTCATATCATCTTTCACACAATCCATCCATCGTTCTTTCCCGTTGTTGCCATCCACATTCATAAACAAAACTTTTTTGGCAACATTATCCTCATCCCTCCGCATAACATGTCCATACCACGACAAATGTTTATTCTTCAACTTCTCAGTCACTGGTGCTACTTTCAGTATATATTATCTTTTCAGATTGTTGGGAAATTGTAGTAAGTGCATATAAGTAGAGTCTTTTTCTTAATTTTACTAAAATGATAAACATGAATACTCTAAGTATAGACTTAGAAATGTCAAAAATATTCTAACTGCCATCTTTGACTCATGATACACGATCGTCAGTCTGAAAACGGGACGAGCGTCAAGCGCGAGTTAGAGACGAAATAGTCCTGCTATGGCCTTCACCCCCCCTTGGGGTATAGGAGACCTTACTCCTAACACTATTTAGCATTTTAATGTAGCATTATATGGCTGCGAGCTTTTGCAAGGTGGAGGTACAGCCTCGTTATTCTGTAAGGTTTCTCAGCGTCTCAACTTTATCTTCTATGTTTTATGATTTGATTTTCAGCAGCTGAGAAACCTTACAGAATTACGCGGCTGACCTGTATCCTGTAGCAATTTGAAGTTCGAGATTCGATGTTAATGCTCTTAAAAGATACTTAGGCACTTCCTTACAAACGTATCAGTTGTAATTTCGCCACTTAATGTAAAATGCATATATATATTGGGTTCCATCGATAGACTTGTTGTTGGTAGGTACTATGTTTTATTCCCCTATACGTCCATCAAGCAAAGCCTTATATTACAAGCGAAGATAATCATAGTGGTAATGAACGGGACTCCTAGTAGTAATCCTAGACTTGCATTTCAACGACAGCTAAGCTCAATATCACGCAAGTTCATTATGTGTCTTACAAAGTCATCGGTAATTAGATCTCCCACGGTAAATATATACTATTTTATAAATCTAAAGTGTGTGTTTGTTTTCTTGGACGCACTTATCTCAAGAACGACTGGGGACCAAGTTTGATGGTAGAAAATCTTTATTTTGACATTTAGTTTTACAGTACCAAAATGAAACGTCAAAGCTCAGAGGGCCTAGTGCGAGTTTTTCACTGCCGCCGTCACAAGTCACCGCGTCGACGTAAACGCAGATTTGTATAGGATCGCAAAGCCTTTGTCGGCCTAAAGATTACACTATTGTGAGCCCATATAAATCTGCATTTACGTCGATGCGATGACTTGTGGCCGCGATTTTAAGAAAACTCGCACTAGGCACTCAGAAGTTCTTAATACTCTCTGCTTAAACTGATGATGGTAGGCACTCTGGTCCGATTTAATAAAAAAAAATCTGTGTTAGGTTATAGACTATTTCTATTTATTAGGGAAGGCTATAGACTATTTATGATCCCGCAACGTCGCGGGTTAAAGTTAGCGCTAGCCCAAAGTACCTATTCCACGCGGATGAAGTCGCGGGCAGAAGCAAGTACTAAATATCGGGAAATGCAAGAGCCACGTCGATAGGCAGTTAAGTAAATTGGCTGGCGGTCTTAAGTACTAGCTCGACTAGAACTTGTCTCGTTTAGACGTAATATCCTGTGTTTCTCGATCAGGACATACGCTGTGCTAATTGCTGCGTCCTGTCTGTCTGTAGTTATGTTAGAATTTGCTAAATTATGGGTACACTAGTTAATTAATGACTTGATATAGCAGTCATTTGAGAAATTGAGATTTGAACTGAAGGGTGTTGACGTTATTAAGAGTACTTGACTGAAGGTGGATTCATTTTTTTTTTTCATTTGTGAATGCTTTCTTAAATTAAGTACAATGTTAGTGAGGTAACAAAATATGTAATATCTTGTAGTTGCTAATTACAAGCATCTACTTACTTCATAAAGGTAGGTGTTTTACGAATTTGCAATAATATGATATTAGGCAGTGGTTAGTAGAGAAGTCAAACAATAAAAAAGTTAACACATTCACTGCTAACATCTCATCTTCTTCGTAAATGTGCTCACAGTTGGACGCGCAGATGCGTCGTTAGCAGTGAACGCGTACCACCGTTGAAGACTTAATTTAGAAGTTTATCTATACATACAGATACATAAAATTGAAATGCCTGTTTGTAATTTCAAATTGAAAGCTTTTCACTAAATGTATATGAAAGTACATACGTTGCTTACAAAAATAAACTATTTAAAAAAATCTATCTTGTTTATGTTTTTGTTCCGGCTAATCTCTGGAACGCCTACATCGACTTTAATAGGTCTTTCACTGACAGATAGGCGATGTGATTTTGATTATAAAAAAAGGGATTCGCGATATAAATAACGAATTATACGCGTGTGAAATCGCAGAGCAGAGCTACACTATACAAATTTTTGATGCGTAACTGGTGTTCGGGATTACGACGAGATAATATTAATCTCATTAGTAGCGGATACTGCAAATATATGACCAATAAATTAACCGTAATTGGGAAGCCAACAATCGCCCATGAATTGATTTCCACTAAATCATTAATTCTACTAACGATCACCTACAAATATGAGCATTAAATATGACATTTACATACCAATCGACCTTATTACAAAAGTAGTAAAGTTCAGTTTTAATTAAATTTAGTTGGAAAATGTAGAGATGAGCCAAGTTGCATGGAGTAACCGATTCTGTAGAGTACAGATATTTATAATCGGTTTATCAACTCTGATATTTTAATAAACCAAACTGTAGAGTGACTATTAAAATTGAATGCAATGGGATTGAACGAATTTACATAAAATTCTTCATAAAACATAGTAAAAAAAATACATTATATTTATTACTCACTAGCTGTGCCCCGCGGTTTCACCCGCGTAGATTTAGTTACATTTAGCTTTTTTTAAATAAAATTAGCTTAAATCACTCCTTGAAACTTCGGCTATCTGCTAGTAAAAGTCCCGGTAGAATCGGTCCAGCCATTCACGCGTGATGCCGTGACCAAGGGAAATGGGGATTCATTTTTATATATAAGATTAATACATTTATCCAAACTATTTAAACACTATAATTCAATATGACGTGTTTTAAGAGTCTACAGACTTTTCTGCAGACCTATTTGCCAAAATACGAAATTGAAACACAATATGCAGATATTTTTAATATGACTGACGAAATTTTGAATAGGTGCCGCATGCCGTCACGAGATATGAGTGATTTTGATTTTGCAGTAGTCATTTTTATAACTTGTATGGAGCGAGCGAGTACACATATCGTCATCATCCTCCTGCTCTTATCACATGTTACTTGGGGTCGGAGCCTATAGTGTTGATTTAATTACAAACAAACACGAAACACGTTATTAATTAATTTTATACGCCAAATTACCTACTTTAAATTAACATCGATTAAGTTCATCCACACACGAATAAAAAACCGTAAATATAGAATGCTATTAATACTCGGCGCATCACTATCATAAATAAGTACAGAAATATAATGCGATAGAGAATACAAGTTCTAAAACCAGTATTAGCGCTTATATTTCAAAGTTTCTCCGGAGATGCACACTAATGGTTACACTTGACCTAAGCCCTTAAGCTCAAAGAAAAGACTTGGGAATATCGTGGACGAGAGAATAAGATAAAGCGTTGTTTTAATAACAAGTAGAAAGGAACGTTTGCTTGGATAGAATGCTACGCCATTTAGCTATACACCTAATTCTCACGCCTATGTTCTCCGAAGGATAAGCAGAGATGTACTTATAGTACATACACTGTATAGCGGGTAAGCCTATTGCAATTAACAAGACGCTAAAGCAAGTTTTAAGGTTGCTACAAAAAAAGGTTGGTAAATTACAGATGGAAAAATCCAACATCACATTTCCCGACCCGTGGATCGGACCCATGATCTCGTGTTCCACAGTATTGCTTGCGAATCACTTGCGAGCGAGGCGTTTAGATTTGTCTGTCTGCTTTTTCCGCATAATTCCCGAAACGGCTGGACCGATTTTAGCGGGACTTTCACTGGCAAATAGCTAATATTACAAGGAATACCTTAATCTACTTTTTTTTCAAAAAATATTTCGCAGGTCACCCATGGAATCTACGCGGGTATTACCCAGCAAAGCGGGCACAGCTTGTTGTAATATAATTAGTATTGATAATTAATGTAGTACTTAGATATATCCGAATCAGATTTTGCGATCCAGGGTGGTTCATAGCTCATTCATAAATACTCACGATGTTTACACCCACATTTCACACGTTCACGCTCAAATCACATAATCTCGAAGCTCCATGCGCTTACGCAACTCAACAAAAGATCACTGATTTCAGTTCAATGTCACTAGTTGTGTATGTTACTGTGTCGTAATTAGTGCTAAAATGGAAGTTCTGTACATTCAACTTCCATTCATGGACACACATCGTGTGTATTAGGCAGTTATAAGAACTTGTTAAAGGCATTGTTTTATGTTAGTTCATTGAAGCTTTTGTCGTCCCTGTTCAAATAGCCTTCACATTTTTCTAATGATTCCATAGAATAATCAAATAAGTCCACCCAACAATAAGAGTATAATGTAGGTACACGCATTGGCCAAAAGGTACGCGCGTTGTAATACATGCTTTCTGCAATTCTAAGTTTTAAAATGCTCTAAAATAGATGCGGTAATTATACTAAGCTCATTTTGCCATGAAACTCATATTATGTGAAAGTTGTAGGTAGGTAGGTATACGTCACATATTGTGCGTCACACAGATGAACTATGGTCTGCACTTAATAGAACCTTTTCACCCAATGATATTTCATTTTGAAATATCCGTAGTAATATCCGGCGTACAAGAAGTCAAAATAAATAAAGCCTATAAATAAACAACGTAAATCTTTATGCTCACCATTATATTGGACGAATAACGTAAAAAAAAATAATGAAAATGATTTATTTAATTTGTCTCTGTTAAGGCATTCGTGAACGTCGAAAAACTACCAGCAGTTCGAAAACTAGCCTTCTGAGATGAACCGGCAAACTCAGCCAGGCGTGTTGTAGGTACATATCATCAAAACAAAAATATATTTTAATAGCAGACATCACGCGGTTTCATCCGCGTAGTTCCCGTTCCCGTGGGAGAACGGGGATAAATATAGCCTATGTTACACGCTGATGATGTAGCTATCCATTGCTGAATGTTTTTTTAAGATCGGTTAAGTATTTTCGGAGCCTATTCAATGCAAACAAACAAAAAAAACAATCAAATATTTCCTCTTTATAATATTAGCGTAGATGCAGGTATGTGTACCAATAGGTTATATTTACTTTAAAGATAAAACCCCATATTCTCAAGATACAAGGTCATTTTCGTTATAATCGGCTTGACCGTAAAAAAGCACTAAACTATTATTATTTTAAACCAAACAAACCATTAGGCATACAGCGTTCAATACAATTGATCTCCGCGGCTATAAACCTTGTGAGATACCTGTCGTTATAAAAACAGTACATTCTCAGCAATTGTGGTCCGAAGGCCCGCCGTGAGAACCGACAGCCGGAGCTAGATTGATATCTAATAATTGTTTTATTAACGCTTCTATTACGTACGTTTTGTTATTGCAATTACCATAACGGATCTTTTAACCTCTCCTTACTCCTACCTCAAACAAAATGTATTCTAACTGCCTTATAAAACACATTTTTAATGTAGGTTAATAATTTAATTTTCTCTTTAACTCTGAGTCTTAGGACCTCAAACATAATGTCACTGCCTCCAATGTGTCCTATGACAGGTAGATAGACTTTAAGTCAATACCGACTTTATATGTCCTGAATCAGAGACCATGTTAATACAACTTTACCTAGGACGTCTTTGAACTGACATCAGTCAAAATACTGATGATTGGTTAGCAAAAAATGTCATAAAATCTGATAAAAATATTATTATAAACTAAATCGTTGAAGAGGTAAATCCAAACTCTTAAGATTATTCAAGATAGGCGATACTTTGGATTCAAGTCATAAAACTACATTTAACTCTATTGTTTTACTGCTCTATAAATTAAGAAAAAGCTATCTGAATTTCAAATCAAATTGCCACTTCTAATATAATTTTAAAGCTTGTTTTGATAGAAAGTCATAATTCAAACAATAATAATGCCAGAATAAATTGAAGAGCTATCAGAAACTGCGAAAATGTAAAACTTATTAAAAAAAACTCCTTGACAGATTTGCGTGAAAATACAGTCGGTGTAAACTTTATATATGTGTCGGTATAAAGTATTAGTATTTCGGGAATTTAATGAGTATTTCATGAGTGTTATAACACTAGCTGCCCCGCGGTTTCACTCGCGTAGAGATAATTTCATGGGTATCCCGCGGAGCTCCTATGTTTTTTTAAATTAAAAGTAGCCTATTTTACTCCTTGTTACATTAGCTACCTGGCAGTGAAAGCCCGGTTAAAATCGGTCCAGCCGTTTCGGAGATTATCCGGAACAAACAGACAAACAGACAGACAGAAAAAAATATATTGGTTTTTTTACTATCAGTAACGTGTATGCTTTCATATGCATTTAGTGAAAAACTGTTATTTTGGAATTACAAACAGACACTTCAATTTTATTTATCTGTATAGATGTATAGATAAGAGTGAACCGATACCACTAAGTATAATGACTTAAATTAAGTACATATATGACGTAACCTAACAGGTGAAAATAGCAAATAAAAGAACTGGAACTAACTTTTCCCACGCATCAACAGAAAATATCCAAATTATTTTAATAAACTAATTTAAGTAAGGCCAAAGTATTGCATATAATTATATGACCTTTGCAAATAATTGGGTGTCTTCGCATATACGGATTATTTTAAAAGTCGTGCAATTAGCACTTACTTCAGTGGCACTATTACAAAATTTCGTATTAAATGTTTTAGTGATAGTCAGTTACAAAATAATTTACTGCATTAAGTAAAAGTTCTACTTAAAGTTTGCTTCGATTTTAGTCTGGTAATTAATGGTCATTCTCTGCCTGTCACGCCGTGGTTTAGGATTCGATCCCCCTACGTAAGAATATTTCAATTGAAAATATTGTTGTTTATTTAGTTTGGCTAACATACATGGGACAAGCTAAAGAGTGGTCAGTCATCTATACTAATATTATAATGAGGAAAGATTTGTTTGATTGTTTGTATTGAATACGCTCCGACACTACAAGACCGATCTTGAAAATTCTACCAGCAAAAGATAGCTACATCATCAGCGAGTAACATGGGCTATATTTTATCCCCGTGCTCCCACGGGAACGGGAACTACGCGGGTGAAACCGCGTGACGTCCGCTAGTGACGTATAAGGAGGTCAAAGAGATGGCACTGGACAGAGACAAATGGAAAGAGTTGCATCAGTTACACCGACAAGTCTCATTACTCTTAAATTCATGATGATGATGTTGGTTTAGCTTGTTTTACTTATTCTAATTCACAGTTAATTGTTTATGATACCTATGGATGGTTACTGTAGTGGGGATGAGAGTGCATGTTTAGATCCATCACAAAACGTTTGATTGTTAACATAAATACACACAGGGATGGTTTATAAAAGAAGCACTTTGAACACAAAAAGTGAATTGTAAACAAAATCTTAACGGTATGAATGTAAGTTATACTTTCGTATCAACAACAAAACAGTCGTGACAAATAATAATTCCCACCGAGAGAAATATTTAGATTTGGGACAGACCTCGAAACAAGCTTAGACAAAGGAAACGGGCAATTATTCGTTGCATACCAGGGCATTTTTGCGCATTAAAAACCCACCACGACTCTACCTAATACTTTACTTGGACCTACTTTGACTTAATGAGTAATGAAAGTGGAATGACAAAATTATTCTCCTAACTGGCGTGATTGACGCTCGAAAGTTTGTATGAAATTGTTAATGAGTTTCATTTGTTTTTGATGAACTGTTAGTTGTGCTTTAAAGGTATACTTATGTACGGTTTGTGATGAGGTCATCATTCAAGTGTCATAAGATTAAGATTGTTTGACAGAAGTTTGACAGTTCGTTTGATTACTTTCGTATTCAGCGGTAGAGGCGCCATAGAGTAGTAAAAGTCAAAAGAAGAACCGCTTATCTCAAATCAGCCCTATATATATTTTGTCTTTGACATTTACCATCGTATACTAAATCATAAAATTATTCATAATCTGTAAATTTTATGATATGTATAAATATTTGATGATAATAAAATCTTACGTGTAACCAGTACCCCGACTCACGTATAACAAACAATCAAAACATCGCTGTACAATTTTATTAGTCAATCGATCGAAATTCTTACTCAATATGGTACATATACGAATCCGAAATCCTAGTTCGATAGGATTCCAACTCAATAGGACGTTTTCGGGACGACGATTGAACTACTCCGGTTTTTCTTTGACATAATGAATACGAAAACATTGTCAACGACGCTTTACTAGTCACTATGACAACTTTTTGGTCTTCATTAAGTGAATCGGGCTTTTGTGTCCCTGTATCATACACACAAGTAGAAGTAAAAAAAGGCGACCGTTCCAAAAAGCATGGTGGACCTCAAAAAAGTAGAGCGCTTCGCGATAGAAGACAATGGAAGTCAGAAGGGGCCTTTTTCATGAAGCTAGCTAATTTGGAAGACATTGTTTAACAACACTCAAAACAGAAAAAATCAGGCATAGAAAGGCATTATTATTATTGTAAATGACTCTAATTAATAACTTTATCATTTACAGTTCAATAATTTATTGGGCGAATTCTAAAATCATTAATTTTATATTTCAAAAGAGTTCTTAAAGCACGAATCAGTAATAATGTATTGTAGTGTTTTGTTTGTATGTTTATCTAGTTCATCTGAATTGCTCAACCGTCTTTGGAGGGCCAGTTCAGTCTTATCGAGGTCCGTAGAAAGGTTTCGAGACAAAGGGCAAGAGTATGTAAGTATTACATGTACATCTATACAGATAAATAAAATTGTAGTGTCTGTTTGTAATTTAAAATTTACAGCTTTTCACTAAATTCATATGAAAGTACATATGGTACCCAAAAAAACAATTTTAACATTTTGTCTATCTGTCATAATATGTTCCGCGTTTGTACGTACTTGCACATATTGATACTTTACAGTGACCGGAGTTGGTTTATACTTTTAATAATGAAATGTAGAATAATTCTTCCATAATGCACCGACAGAATACTAATAAATTCTTCCTCAACCTCGAAAACTATTTTAAGGCATGGATTCTCTCAATAATGGTACTGTAGGCTGTTTTATGGGTATACGATTGAAGTAGGTAAATGAGAAACGACACATATTTGAATTTCTACCAATGTCTGCAGACAATGAAATGTTTATAAAGACAATAGCAACAGCGAGGTTAGACAGCCGACCAGGAGACCGCAGTTTCCCAGCAGAAGTCAACAATGACTTAATGATAAATTTCACATGCATAAAATTTGCGGATGCCTACACGCGTCGCGAAAACGCACGCACAAAGCGTGCGGAAAAACTGCGAGTCGAATGAAACACGCCACTCCATATCTTGTTCCCTATCACTTGAGAATTCCCGCTTAGAATAACATTCTTTTAATTAATCATCTCTGAATATAATTGCTTGCTAAATTTAATTACGACCGAATCTGTTTTTTATTAAAACATAATTAGAGCCTCATTTTCCTTCCCTCTTCAATAATACAATTAGGTTATTCTTAAAAAAAATACTTACCAAAGAAAATAAATATCTTCATTTTTCTAAAGTAACACTGGCACGGTTTCAAAGAGTATTTTTTATTGGGGCGGCGTTCGTCGCGCGTCAACGCCAATCCGCGTGTGGTGTCCATGCGCAGGCGGCGGTGGTCGAAGTGGTGGTACGTTCACTTTCTACGTGGTGGGGTCGTCCCTGGAGTCCACGGGAAGCCAAGGGTTTGTTGACACTGATGCATCGCTCGTATCGATTCAATCAATCTATCGATTGCACTAATACATGCGTAATGAGTACGATAGCTTGCGTGATACAGCCGTTTTGGTTTGGTTTCCGTCACTTTGCTTTGATAATGTTTATGTTGCTCCATAAAGGAAAGTATCTACGAGTAACACACATTACTATTGTGATATTTTCTCTGGTGGTAGATGAGATTCTGAAGAAAAGTTCCCTTGGGCAAAAAACATATTTTGTTGTTACGCACAGATTACTGATTTTCCTCTTAAAAGGGGTTTGCGAAGGTCAGATGACTGTCGCTTCGTATAAAAATCAGGTGATCAGCCACATCGGGTTGAATCAATTGGCGATCCCGATTTATGAGATAAGGCCAGGGAAATGATTAAAAACATTGTGATTATTACAATAATATAACTCTCGGTAAACCGTTACGTTTGTTTTAAAGACTTGCAAACTAACAAGACCATTAAAAGTAACATCTCGAAATGTTATTGTGGTTGATAGCTTAGCTCCTAACTGTTATTATTACTCGAAAGTTCATAAAATTATTCAAGTTTTTGAGAAAACTAGTGAAATTCACCCGTTATACGTCGTCCGGTTTTAGTTTTGCGGTTTGGTTATGTCATTTGCAAAAACAATGGAACTCTGGACGAATCTCTCATGCGAGCTATTGTCGGTTTTCAGCCTGGACATTCCACAAGAGCATTCCGTTGTATGTAGAAAATTATGTGTCGAAACCCCATGTACGGCGTGCTTTTCAAATGCTAGCCGCACACACACACACAATATTATCAATGTTAAATAAATTTTTGGCAATATTCACAATCATATTTAAAAATACCACAATACGAGCACCCACACAATATCATTGTCGATATGCTCTTTATTGTGGACTAGCTGTGCCCCGCGGTTCCACCCGCGTAGATATAGTTTCATGCTTAATTTCGCGGTACCTTAATATTTTTTATAAATAATTTATGCAAGCACAGTCTCAGCCCGATCGGTTTAAAATTGACAAAGTTTCATACAAACCTTCAGCCCCAATTTTGTGCCCTTGGGGGTAGAATTAATCAAAATCCTTTCTTAGCGGATGCCTACGTCATAACTACCTGCATGCCAAATTTCGGCCCGATCTGTCCAGTGGTTTGGGCTGTGCGTTGATAGATCACTGTGTCAGTCAGTCAGTCACTTTGAGTTATATATATTTAGATATTATTGAGTGTGCGGTATGATTCAACACAAAAAATCCTTTATTACCACTTGGTGTTAGCTAATTCGTGAATCGGAGTATTTGTAAAAATTTTAAACTTCAAATCCAATAAAGTAGCTCTGCCTGTGGATTCAGTCACGTTGATTACTAATGAAACTAATGCTAGTTATATTATTTCTCATTAATTCAGTCAGTAAAAAAATATATTTGTTATCCTCCAGGTAGTTCGAGATAAGCTTGATTAAACAAATGAACAAAAAAGGTCTTTAGCTTTATTATATTAGGATAGATGAAGTTTATTTAAATTGGATACTCGTAAATTTTGATAGGATATTATTATTTCCGCATTTTATAACAACGAAGTAACAAAAGGCCATACGATCCGAGGGTGAACGTTACCAAATCAGTGCTTAAGCCGAAGTCACGGGCACACTATACGTCACGGTTTATGAGCGGTCTGTGAAAATAATGAGGTTAACAGATGCCCTGCTACCCGCTGTTCTTATTCACGTCGCGCCAAACAGACATAAAATGAAACAGCGCATTTAAAGGTGAAGTAAAGTCAGGGCTGGTAACTCGCGCCGGCACCTTTACTACAACTTATTCTATATAACATACGTGTTTATACATAACTACTTAGCAGACGTCACGCGGTTTCACCCGCGTAGTTCCCGTTCTCGCGGGAGTATGGAGAAAAATAGAGCCTATGTTACTCGCTTGATGATGTAGCTATCCATTGCTGAAAGAATTTTCAAGATCGGTCAAGTGGTTTCGGAGCCAATTCAATGCAAACAAGAAACAAAAAAACAATAAATTATTATATTATTAGTGTAGACTACGTTGCAATTGAAATCCGTAACATTGCGCAAAACTGAATCAATCGAGTAATATATCCCACTTACTAAAATTACTTCACTTGCTTGGTGTTGTGGAAATCTTTCGGGTAACAAAATTACATTACATTAAATAAAAAAACACTACTAAAATATATTTGTTACAAAAATATATAAATAGCTCCCATCAGTGGCATAACATTAGAATGAAATATCCTGGCTCTCTTGCATAATCTATATCTATACAAACAGATAAATAAAATTGAAGTGATTGTTTGTAATTCCAAAAAAACAACAGATTTTCACTAAATGCATAAGAACGGTATTAAACCCATTTTATAAAAAGCAATACCTGTGTCTCTTAAAGGGCTGAATTGATTTTTACGGGACTTTGCTGGCAGATGTTGATGATGAAAAATTTGGGTTCCGCGACATAAAGCCATCTATGAAATTCAGTCTACGCGAGTAAAGTCGTGGGACACGGCTTTTATAAAAATTTTGGTATCGTTACAGCTTTGACTCTAAGACCATAGAGTACTTAAAATGTAATTACTAGCAAGAATGGTCAATAACTTAAATATATGTATTTGTGCGTGAATCCGATGACCGGAAAATTTTCATTTTCATTTCATTTAGTTAGTGTATGATGTATCTAACCAATACACTAGTTACCATGTAGGGAGTAAAGTGATCCCTAAGATTGGAGATCAGTCTCGATTACAATATAAAGACCCGATCATATCAAAATGCCCCGATCATATCAAAATGCCCCGATTATATCAAAATGGCCCGATCATATCGAATTTCAGCCCCGATCGTGCTCTCAAAAATGCCAACCTTGATCTCCGAAAGGAGCGGTTGTCAAAATGGAATCTCTTAACGACGCGCACAATCCAAATAACGCAACCGTTTATTTGATCAACATTATTGATTATTCAATTATTGTTGCAAACCATTAACATTAGTCACATCAAATGTTGTTGAAATAACTTTTATTATGAAACTTAAAGAGGCATTGTCACGACAAATACTTAATAGTACCGTTAAAAGTAAAACAAGCGGCAAAGATGCATTTATACCCCCTTATTACAAGGCATATTTCGGATATGTGTTTCGACATCAAAGATATCAACCTCTACCTACAGATATAAATTGTAATGGGCAAAGCTGCTGGCAAGTGTCACGTTCGCTGCAGAAATAAATCAGCGTGATGATTGTGGTCCTAGCTAAATAAAAAAGGTAATTAAACCTAACAGCGCCCTTTCATCCCACGATGGTTCGGTTCCGACTCCACAAACTTATAGGACGGTAAGCGGCTACTACAGCCTATCCTATTGATGCTTGTAACACCAGTACCTCTATCACGAGTCTTGCACCGTTTTCGTAAAGCAGGAAACCTCCTTTTGCTATCTCTAGATATATATGTGATATGATATTTTAGTTATTTACGTCACCGCTAGGAGGCGCTGCACAATTTCCCATACTCGGCAGACACGCTAAGAATATAAAGATTGCAAAATGTTTGGTTTCCAACATTGGGCAAGGATCGGCGCATATCTCGGATCATGTCGAGTTAATTCAACGTCACTTTGGAGCGAGACGTATAAGTAGGTAAGCGATTTTTTCTCTATATCTATGAGTAGGTATACCTCAAGTATATATAGGTTTTGACACGTTCACACGTTGTCGAATGACATTAACGTTTTAGAGTGGCTCAAAATGTGTTGATACTTTTTTGGAAGCGGGCTGTGGTTGAATGATAAACACACATTTTGGGGTACGCTAAAATGCAAGGCCGATATTTGGAGGAGCTAGAAGGGACGTCTATGTGTGTGCATGTTTCTACAAATGTATGAGAGCACTACAAAGTGAAAAGAATAAGGCCGCAGGGGTTGCTTAGGTAGTAAAATCACAATGTAGGATTGATAATGTTAATGGGAAAATGTAAAATATTCCCTGCTTTCCCCTATGGGGACTCGGTGGATCTTCATGTATGTAAATATGAAAAAAATACTTTTCAACATTGAATATTCACATCAAACGCGCGTATTTTTACAAAAGCATATTACATTGTTTATCCCAGTGAACAATTATAATCACATCTAGTACCTAACGATGCATTATGTCGAAATAATTAGTTATTGTTCTAGAATCCAAATGTGTCAGAAGAAATATGTATAACCATTAATTACATTCGACCTCCACGAAGTTTGACTCAAGTTTGCTCCATTCATTCAGTCATTACAGCGTAATAGATAGGAACTTGCACATTTATTACCTTAGCTAATGAAACCACAACTAAGATACAAAGTCGGTACTTCGGTCCCAAATGCGACGCGATCTTAGTTATTTTTCAATAGAAGATTTGAGTATGCTAGTAAAAATCTTACAAGGCACAAAATACGTGACAACCTGAGTATGCTAGTAAAAATCTTACAAGGCACAAAATACGTGACAACCTGAGTATGCTAGTAAAAATCTTACAAGGCACAAAATACATGACAACCTGAGTATGCTAGTAAAAATCTTACAAGGCACAAAATACATGACAACCTGAGTATGCTAGTAAAAATCTTACAAGGCACAAAATACATGACAACCTGAGTATGCTAGTAAAAATCTTACAAGGAACAAAATACGTGTAATCTAATAAAAATTGCATCCTACTAACCTAGTTCCTAAATACGAAAGTTTGTTAGAATGTATGTATCATCATCTCCCTGGCCTTATCTAATACATTGTTGGGGTCGGCACTTGATTCAACCCGATGTGGCTGATCACCTGATTTTTATACGAAGCGACTGCCATTTGCCAAGCGACGTTAGAATGTATGTATGTTAGTTATTATTTCACGCAAAAGCTACTAACTTACTAGCTAACTTTATACACATACTAGCTGTGCCCTGCGGTTTCACCCGCGTAGTATTAGTTTCATCCTTATTATCGCGGAACCCTAATATTTTTAATAAATAAAAGTAGCCTAAGTTACTCCTTGATACATCAGCTACCTGCCAGTGAAAGTCCCGTTAAAATCGGTCCAGCCGTTTCAGAGATTACCCGGAACAAACAGACAGACAGACAGAGAAAATTTTTAAATCTTGGTTTTTTAGTGTTAGTAGCGTGTATACTTTCATATGCATTTTGTGAAAAGCTGCTATTTTGGAATTACAAACAGACGCTTCAATTTTATTTATCTGTATGTATGTATGTAGTATGTATATAGATGTATAGATATAGATTATTGTAATGTTTCATCAAATTTCATCGCGCTTATACATCAGAATAACATAAGCTAAAACCGTAGACCTCAGCTAGTACTTAATTTTTTAAGCTGAAACATTCGGAAGATACCTTTGATAAAATTGAATAGTAAATTTACCGAATGAAATATTTGATTCAAAGCACAAGTATCACTCATTCAAAACCAATGTGCAGATACCTGAATGGAAGCAAATATCAAAATTATATATAAATTAATTGCTTTATTTTCTTTTCTATTAGTTAATTATAAATTTAAATATATTTAAATCCTTGCAGTGTTAACGATAGCATAAGCAGTCTAATAAATAGAAGTTCAAGACCAATTTTAAGTAGGTAGCAGTTTCCTGATGCGAACAATTTTATCAGAGACCGGTGTGGCCGAGTTGTTTGCGTAGTCGCCATAAAACAAAAGACAGTCAGCAAAAAAATGATCATAACATTCCTACTTTACATTCCGGGTATAATTTTTCGAGATATCGAATTGTGTTTCTATTCATTTAATTTATATTATATAATAAAGCAAAAGATTGTCTTAATCCACGTGTCCAACATATTTACGAAATGATTTGTGAATATTCTAACCATATTTTACAATGATATTAATATATTACTAAGAAATTAATATTTAAAATCCATCGATTATTTACACATATTAATCGAGACACTAATGCGAAATACATAAGCCGAAGTTAAGTAGTTGCATCTTGTCAATATAATAACATAATCGATTTTTGATTCCAGCACAGCGTATCTGTTTTGGACATACTTAAGTTAATTATAATAAATTAAATAAACATGGATTTATAGTTAAATTGGTTATTAGATAACAAGTAATAAAATAAGGATCGCGGTAAGAATGCATTATGTAAATTATTATCTATGACAGATTAGTTAATTGGGAAATAAAGTCTAGCCAGTTCTGTCACTTGCATTATAAAATATGAGACATTTATATATGAAGGTATTAAAATTTGGTTAGTTTTTAGAACATTTTAATCCATTTATGAAGAAATAGACTCATTTACAACTCATTAAATTATAAGCTGATGTTGAGAAATGCAGTTACCTACGCTTAAGTATATATGTTTTGTTATATTGGACTCATTTCGCATATGGAATAAACCATACAAATAATTTATTCATATCCGTACCCAAAAGTGTCACGACCACCCAATAGCCAGGGTCTAAAAAATTGGCTATGGCATCCCCTGCCTACTTTGCACAGCGAGGTCTCCAGGGGCGGCGATACAGCTGCCCCGGGGATGTGCCCTCGCAAAGTGTTGGGGGACACCGATGCGAACTAGCAGAGTACCCGGAGGCCCCCCTAAGCACGGAGGATGGCTACCGGGGGGGTTTTAGTGCTGGTAAAAATCCCACATACCCCGACCTGCCTCTTCATCCTAGTGCGGTCGGCCCTTTGAAGGTTTCAACCTCGTCAATAAAAAAAAATACCAAAGGTGTCGTCACGAGTTATCTATGAGTCTGTCTCTGTCTGTGTGTATGGCGTGAAACGAATAAAATATATGCGTACCTAGTTACCACCACTTTTGTCACTAAGCGCTTATTACAAGGCAGCACCTGAAAATCCGTGTCTCCCTAAAGATACAGACTCATCTCGGACATTTGCAGGCTTCCTAACAATACTTTCCTGCACAATAAAGCTGTGTATGACTTTTAAAAACTCTCTAGTGCTACTCTCTAGTACACAGACCGGTTAAATCGAAATGTCTATGCTGGCGGCTCTAACTATTTAGCAAGTGCCATTTCTTGATATTGTAGTCAAATACCACCTTCTCTAGATAACTATAGATCATAGCTTACCACAGATACTACTACGTGTCTCCGTGTTAACCCCTACTTACTTAATTTTGTTTTATAAATGCAACGCACTCTAATTTACATGCATTTTTTTATTCATCAATACTCTACTACTACAATCAGGGGCTTTATGCCATGATAGTTTCACTAATTTAAAAGACAGATGTATGTGACGTGCATACATCTGTCACTGTCGCACAACTGAATTAACATTGCAATAAGGGCTCATGGTTGGGCCCCAGTGCATTTGACTCGCATAGTCAAACGATATATTCAAATTTTTCTTCGCTATTCAAAATATTTCAGCAGCATACAGAAGACTCCATCTAGTGACAACGTTGTATACTACGGCGTAGCAATATTACATGATTTTGTGCTACGTCTACGTTTAAATTTGTTGTCAGCGTAGTAAGAAAATAGCGCGTATAGCTAAATCGCGTTCATAATGTTTTCAAACGTTGCCGATAGATGGCAGACATTCCTTTTTTTAGTTTCTCATATACTAGCCGGTCATGATATTCAAAATATATCCAACTGGGCTTCTCTTTAAATGTTATCCTTTTTTAACACGCTTTTATTAGCTTCACCTGTATGTATGTATGTATGTATGTATGTAACCGACCCCTTTGAGCTCGATTTTGTCCTACTTTGTACGATCAGATTTAATTCAAACTTTGCACACCTGTCAAAAGTCGATGACAATGCAATAATCCGATCGAAGCATCCGATTATCCTAATTAGATTCGCCAGGATTAATTAATTTCTTTCCGCATCCTTTGCATGCGAGTAAGAGAGATAGAGCTAGTGCGGGCGGTTTGTGGTATTGAGGGCGGTTGATAGTTAGCCAATCGAACTAAATAATATATAGTTTAAAAAATTTAACTAAAAAATGAAAAATAAATAATAGTTTAAAAAAACTAAAAAAACACGCTTTCATAAAAAATCCAACTAAAAATCAGAAAATAAAATTTAATAAATTTGGATAAAGAATATTGTAAATTAGAAATGAATGTACATTTTTGTAAAAAAGCGTGGGGTGTATTCAATGCGCTTTTTAAGATATTATATTATCAAAGTGATGATTCTTCTACTCATTATCTGTCAATAAAATGTTTATAATTATTAACACTATGCACCCCACGCTTTTTTACAAAAATGTACATTCATTTCTAATTTACAATATTCTTTACCCAAATTTATTAAATTTTATTTTCTGATTTTTAGTTGGATTTTTTATGAAAGCGTGTTTTTTTAGTTTTTTTAAACTATTATTTTTTATCATAGTTACGAACATCGTTGCGAATCTATATATATAAAAATTAATGCCTATTTCCCTTGGTCACGCCATCACGCGTGACGGCGACGACGACCGATTTGACTAGGACTTTCACTGGCTGACAGCTGATGTCTCAAGGAGTGTTTTGGCTAATTTATTTAAAAAAAACTTAAGAGCTGCGGGACACCCACGAAATTAACTCTACGCGGGTGAAACCGTGGGGCTCAGCTAGTTTAAAAATATAAATGTATCGTTAGGTAGGTAGTAGGTACTCGTATATTTATTTTTCATCACAACCAGGGCCTACACCATGAGATCTTATTGGAATGATACTTCAGCTGTGCGCAAGTGACAGATGTATGCACGTCACATACATCTGTCTCATAAATGAGTGAAACTATCATGGCAATAAGAGCTCGTGGTAAGGCCCCAGATCAAAATATATTCAATGTTGACGTGAGTATTAAATCTGTTTCCTTTATTTGGTTATTTTATATATTAACGCCATCCTAAAATGGATTATGTAAATATAAATAAACAATATTGATACAAAGAAGGAAATTAAACTGGAAGTTTTTCCATATTTGATCATTCCGGATCAGTCCGGTTTGCCATACCCATTCGTCCGGTCAATTTGTATTACATAATTGATATACGTATTACGTATTAAAGATTCATAAATATTAATCCTTCTTTATTAGAATTCTTACGTCTTACCTATGTTAATATTCAATATAATGATAGTTTTTATTTTTTCTAGAGACAAAGTCCTAAGATCTAAGCACAGCATTGCACTAATTACTTTGATTTGACTCTACCTTTTGATAACTAGAATAATATATATATATAAACTTATATCTATACAGATAAATAAAATTTAAGTGTCTGTTTCTAATTCCAAAATAACAGCTTTTCACTAAATGCATATGAAAGTATACACGCTACTGACACTAAAAAACCTAATTTTAATTATTTTCTCTGTCTGTCTGTTTGTTCCGGGTAATCTCTGAAAAGGCTAGACCGATTTTAACAGCACTTTCACTGGCAGGTAGCTGATGTTTCATGGAGTAACATAGACTACTTTTATTGATTAAAAATACTAGGGTTCCGCGACAATAAAATGAAACTAAATCTACGCGGGTGAAACCGCGGGGCACAGCTAGTTAAACATATACTGTCTTTATACTGAGAAAATGTCACATTGTTACTTACGAACAGGGGCCCAACCATGAGCTCTTATTGCAATGATAATTCAGTTGTGCGACAGTGACAGATGTATACACGTCACATACATCTGTCTCATAAATTAGTGAAACTATCATGGCAATAAGAGCTCATGGTAAGGCCCCTGCGCTGAAATAAGAAGGACAATAAAAAACAAGGTGGTATTATTTTAAATAAGTAACTTTATTCAGTTGACTAGTTCTACTGTAGATACAAAACGTATATTAACATAAAAATATAATTGTACCCCACCGCCTGCCATGAAGCTACCACAAATCCCATTATTTTGTGTATATAAAGTTTAGTTGACGAAGCAAAATAATTAGTATTGTGGCATCTAAGTGGAAGAATTCACATAGGTGCTTAAAACGAGCTCTCATATCTTTATAACTAAGTGTATCACTAATCACTAATTCAATATCCATTCCAAATAAACAACTATTAATTATAATTATTATCTATATATATAAAAGAAAGTCGTGTTAGTTACACTATTTATAACTCAAGAACGGCTGAATCGATTTGGCTAAAAATTGGTAGAGAAGTAGCTTAGAACCAGGAGAAGGACATAGGATATACCGTTCCACAATATATATAACACAATAAAGTCTACACGTGTGAAACCGCGCGGCACAGCTAGTATAATTATAAATATTTAAATGGACAAACAAAGACGAGAGCATTTGCTTTGCCCCAAATATAAGTTTTGATACGTTCGAACGTCATCACTTGACCTTGCATTTTGCGAATTTTAAGTATGGAGACGTAAAACTTCCTACACTCGCTGCTTGGGGCGCTTTTTTACGCTCCCATACAAAATGTCGTCAACGGTAACATGATAAAAGCTATACTTGGGTGGGGCACTGAATTTAAAGAAAACGTAGTAATTGTGTGTTTGAACTGACTTATGCCATCTTGAATAAAGACAATTTTTAGTACCCACAGATATACGTCTCGGCCGCTGTCATAATTTTATTTTTATCTTGCGTGAAACTAAAATTTCCATGAAATTGCCATTATAAGTAAATACCAAGCCTCTCGTGACAAGAGAGCTGGGGCTTTTCTCCCTCAGAGAATCAGCATTGCTATTCAACGTGGCAATGCTGCCAGCCTTCTTGGCACGATCCCGAGAGACACCGACTTGGGACAAGTTTTCTACCTTTAATTAGTTTTAAGTACTGTTCCTTGTATATATAATTAAGTTTTATCGAATAAATATCATATAAAGTAAATACCTTATTAATTATACTCGTACAAACATAAAATTTGCAATTAACGCTATAATGTATATCTTTGTAACAATTAACAATTTTATAGGCATAACAACATATTTATAATGATTCTTTGTGATATGATAGCCTCTGGATTAAAAACAGCCTCTTTCATAATGTAATATGCATCTTGAAACCAAATTAGTAGAATACTATAATATACTACTTTTCACCCGTGGTGGTTATATACTCTTTGCGTGGTACCTTTGACTGAGTGCCTAGTTTCTTAAAATCGCCGTCACAAGTCATCGCGTCGACGTAAACGCAAATTATGGGCTCACAATAGTGTCATCTTTAGGCCGATAGAGGCGCTGTTTCGATCCCATATAAATCTTAACTTTGACGCGGTGACTTGTGACGGCGGCAGTGAAAAACTCGCACTAGGCACTCAGTCTGTAAAATGTTTGTGTGGCCGTGATGTGATACTCTTTTAAACTTGAAACAAACAAGAAAACAAACTCAGAGTATTATTTAATTAGTAAGATTCTAACATTATTAACCAAAAACTATAATATTATTTATTTACACCAACTTTCTTTAAAGGTCTGCAAAAGGGTTAGACAGAAGGGAAACAGCTCGTCACATTTTTTTAACTAAGATCTAATTTAGTCGCTCAGGCACTTAAGTTTAAGAAAACTCATTGATACAGATAGACTGAGGTCTTAATCTACATATGAATAACAAATTATTTAACGATCAATAATGATTAAGGACTACATATTAGGTAACTGTATTTGCGCGCACTTTAAGCATTAACTATTAAATAAAAATTATTACATTGTACTTTTTAATGGTTAGTTTTTTAATGATATGTGGCGTATGATAAAATAATGGAATTAATTAAAAGCATATTAATTAACCATTTTATGATTATTTTGCATGAACAACATGCTGTGATTCTAAATTCTTCAAATGGTAACCAATTTTAAACTTCAACATTTTTTAAATAAAAAAAAAATTATTGAACTAAACTATGTATAACATTCATAGGTACTTAAACTATAAACTAAACATTACGGTAACTTTACACTATCATCACTTTACTTGATGTGGCTACTTTGTTCACAATTCACTTAATCATGTAATATTTTAAGATGTTGGTATTTAGGATAATGATTTTGATATCTACAAGAGTCGAATCAATTATATTTCATTTCAAACATTCAGTGATAATAACATTTTTCAACTTTACCTAGGATATTTGGTAACTAGAAGTTTTTATGACATTGTATATCCTAAACTACATGTGTTTAAAAGGCTAATTACATGCAGATACAGTATGTGGTGATGATAATGATGAAATTGATGACGCCAACACTTAAAATATTACATTAGAATTAAAAGTAATTTAAGCTAATTATAAAAGCTAAACCCTAATATACTTAGACATATTAATTACAATTATTATAATTATCGTTAGATAATGCACTCGATTGTGCTCCGCTATTTACATTGCACCACTCCCAATCCTTTTAATATTTATTCCAAATTCCAAAAAAAAATAAAAAAATAATAGAAAAAATTATGAATCTATATACTATTATATCTAAGAAAATAACTAACTAGCTTAACCCAAGGTGTATATAGGTCGCGCCATACTTCTAGTTAGTAGTATAAGAACTCTAGAAATTTGCCGCGACCTATACGTAAGTGTCAGCAACATGAGACTAACCTCCCACGAGCTACTAGTAGCTACTAACTAGCATCTCTAGAGATGTCTGACAACGTAGCGACATGACAGTATCGACTAAACAATTTAGATGAAAAAGATCGCATGATATCTTGTGACGTCATTCGACATCACCCTACGTCACTATTGCCTGTGACCCGATTCACGTAAAACAAACAATCGAAATAACGCTGAACGACTAAAGTCATCCCATCGGAGCCCTATGCAAATGTGATATTCACGTCTTATAAATGGTAGTACGATAGGAATTCAACTCAAAAGAATTGAATCTTAACGATTTCTTGACGACGTCAACGATTAGGTCGCTATGATATCCTTATGATTTTCATTAATTGGGCTACTAATACAGCCTGACGTCGTCACCAGAATTTGCCAAGCATCTCTAGGGACCGTCTCGACACATCCCTCAAATACCTCTAATGAATTTGTACAAGGTCAGAGCATCTAATTGCTTAGCTGTCGCTCGTCGCATCCTCTCCGCTTGCCGATCTGATGGCAAAGCAGTGGCGAGCCCACGATGTCTCCGAGGAACACGCTGAGTAGGTAGTACTCTTTGGCCTGGTCTGCCGATCGCTTGTACTGGCTGGAATTTTAAAAATATATTGTTAGAATGTCGGTCATTGCACTTATCAAGGTATTGCACATACCAAGGTTATAAGTTGGTGTATGTTTTAAACAGCACCTTATGGACTTTGAAATAAGTTCGGTTATGATTGAAAGCTTGCAACATATGAGATGTTCATCGTATGACGTACTCTTTTGTTTAGAGGCATCGTTGTGACAACAGCATTGCAGATGGACGGATCCTTCTAAGGCCAACATTGTGTGATCAAATCAGCTTTACAATGAAGAAATGTGTCTAAGCCACGTACAATAAAAATTTTTAGGAAATCAATATTTCAAAGTCATATTCCAATCCAATTTATTTTGGTAACTACAGCAAATATTTGCGGAGAAACATCTCAAAAGTAGGTAAGTACAGAACAAACTTTAAATCTTCCAGACAGAAGAAGTCGGGCACCGAAACAAAGTAAAGTTAATGTTTCTGGTGGAAATGTAGAATCGTACACATTAAGGTCTCTAAGATGGTATCATTACGGAACTGCATCTCAATAACAATCTTATAGTTAACTCATAGTGGGACAAGATTTTGCCATTGTGTCTAGCAATATCTATGAAAATTAAACCTTATATCCAGGCCAAGAGACTGTACTTCGCAACGAACACCTTAAATGCAATCTAAAGAGCTACATATTAGAGGTATAAGTAAAATGAGCTGAAACTGTTTGTGATTAGGTTTCATTTTGTTTGTAGAACGCTGGAGCAGTGAAAGTGCTTGCGGTATTGCATAATGCCGGCTCACCTCGGACGTCGAACACGACAACCAAACCTGATAATAGTCCACCATACACTGGTATAAAATGTTCATCAAAACAACATTAAATACATTTGGAGGATAAAAGATTTCTGTAATCACATTATCGAACCCTTATGTGGTTCTTATTGGTATACAAATTTTAATATCTATAATTGTAGCCTTTTTAAACAGGGGAAGTACCATGACCTCATATTGTCAAGATAGTTTAATTATTATTATGAGACATATGTATATGACGTGTATAAGTCTGTCACTGTCACACAGTGGAACTATGATGGCAATAAGAGCTTATGGTAAGGCTCCTGTTGTCTCGATTATAAAATATGGAATGAGATACCCATATATTAACAAAGGTCAAATTAGTGCAACCTACACTCTCTAGCACTATAATTATTATTCAAGGTGGAAGTATAATAATAAAAATTTTTAGGAGGTAAACGGCGACCTTCATTGTAATAAGTTAAAAAGCAGAAACGTGACTTTCTTTCACCCTTAAATGAAATGCGGAAAGTTATATTTCCTTGGCCTAAATACACTTAAAACTGTAGCGTGCGACGAAAATACAATACATTTTTGAGATACGAAACAATAAAAACCTGTTTATTACCGTCATGGAAATACTGTTCAATGCTGAAATTACCAACAGGCTTTTTAAATACCTTGAAGGGTAAGTGCGGCATAACATTTTATGTAATTGATTTAGTGGAACATTATTACAATTATTTTATTAGTAAGATTATTTTACAAGGGCGCAGAAAACTTTGTTAAGGACGATCTCTATTCCATCCTAGTAAAAAATTATAAAGTTGGCAATTTTATAATACTAACTAATTTATTTACTACTGTCTATGTCAGTTAACCCGTACAGGTTTAAAGATATAGAAAGCCCGACTTACTCAGCAAAAATATCGGTTCAAGTAGCTCTTGCGTTTATTCATCACATCAAAAACAAAAATACTAAAAATGGTAAAGGTAAAGACAAGATGATCAATATAATCACGGCAGAAGTGTTAATAATTTAAGGCCATAAAAGTTTGCATACTTTGCTATATGGATATTAAGACGCCAAGTTACTTCATAATAATAATATAAGTATCCTAAAAAAAACAGCATCATTCCAGTATAGAATTACAAATGTACTTCGTCGACATCAACAGTTTCCTCATACTGTCATTTGACATAATGATATCCTGACGCCACGGTAAGTGTAGTTTTACTTCAACAGTGTCAAAGCGTAACCTTTAACATATTCAACCGCAACATGGTTACACCATCGGTCGCGATATCTTATTGTAGTGGATGGGTGAGCTCACGATGACCTGTGTGATTGCGTGACTATTACATCAATGTCCCACTTCACAGTTCACTTGCAACAAATACTTTGCCGCATTCTTATAGGTACGAGACCACTGGCCTGGTTAAACAATTGGATGTGGCATTGAAACCGCTCATTCGAATAAATCATTGCAAAATACTCATAGAAACCTGTGCCGGATGGACGCGTGTCAAGGTCGCCCGTTGGGAAACTAGGGGCAATTTTAACACTCGCAATTACCTTTGACTACGTTTTGACAACCGTGTGGTGGTGATTAAGAAAGTCTTAAGGTAATGGTATATTTATTTACGAAAAAAATCAAGATAATTTTAAAATATTTCTAAGTATTCGATATTTCAATGCACCTTGTGTATGCATTATTAGAACATAGAAATAAACCTTTTTTTTCATACACTATACACTTTCATATAAAGATAGTTATCAGCAGACCCACAGTGGATATCCTGTTCAGATTTTGTCCCGATATTTTCAATTGGGGCAATGATCGTAATTAAACCACTGGGCGATTATGGCTGTTCTGTACCCCAAATATCGCCCTCCAGCTCGCTGCATTGACAACCTAAGGAAAACAGCGGAGGGAAGACCACGGGCTGGTAGGGGTAGCAGTTCAGTAATGGCACGGGCTGATAAGAAGATTATTGATTACAGAGATTAAGTATAATATTAACTGACCTGAAGACATCAGGCCAGTCCAGCTGCGGCCTGGGTTGTCTGCGAGCCCTGGTGGCGTAGTGAGCGCACACTCGCTCAAACACACACGCCTTGGCACCAAACTCTGCCACTATGTACTTCTCCACCTCGTTCACATCAAATGGTTCAGTTTCACCTGCGTAGGTCAGCTCACGGCGGTTACGCGAGCGATAAGTCGCTGGAAAGAACAATATGAAATTATTAATTGATGTTATACTAATGGTAGTTGGCGGATGTTTCTATAAAACTACATGACCGTTTATACTGCGGTTTCCACAATCATATAGATTACTAGCTTTTACCAGCGACTTCGTCCGCGTAAATTCTTCAAGTCTAAGCTATCGATATAATCCACAAGCTATCCCAAGCAAACTTCAGTCAAATCGGCTCAGCGGATTATTAAGTCATGAAAAGGTAGCATACAGACAAATCGACAAACAGACAGATACATTTTTGCATTAATTATATTAAGTATAGATTTTACGCGAATGGCTTTCTATAAATGTATTTATTGATATGCTTTGCAAATTGAGTGCACTATAATGATATTTTGTCGGTAGAAATGTCGCTTCCCAAGAAATTTATCCGCGAACAGCCAGGCGGGTCCACTAGTATATGAAAACACGGTGTTATGAATCCCAGCTCAGTATAAACTGACTCTAATAAAAGAAATAGCTAGCATTGTTCTTCCTTTAAAGCTCTCTCGTGACTTGGAACGGTCGTGAGCCAAAAGGTTAACAATAACAAAGGTGAGTTTGAAATATTTTACAAATGAAATAATCCTACGACCTTTTCTACGGATAAAAATACAGTTGACATTTGTATTGAGCTTTATACAAGCCGGTACCACACTACTCTAGTGCCTAATAACATTTTGCAAGTGGATAACAAATCGCTTTTAGCATAATCAAGATTTTAGCGACATCAGTGTCACCTTCAAGTAAAATATTACAGCAGTAAAGTTCAGATAACGTTGAACGGTCTTTCGAAAAGTTGGCTCTTCGCTATTCGTCTTTCGAAATTTTAACTAGATTTTTTACACATTTCTCGAAGATTTCTCTCCTGAGGCAGATATAAAGAATCTTACGTTCCACATTTCAGCGCTAAAATGCCCCTAGACACCTATGTTGGGAAGTTACACTTGTAATACTTTGCAGGTATTAAGAATTTCAATTTCGCAGATATTTTGATTTTTTAATAATTAATATCTTCACTTGATTGCAGTCGCTTCGCAATATCTACCCCTTTGTCTTTTTAGAGGCGAGCTGACTAAATATCGTACCAAAAATGCCATCCGATTAGGTTAAAATATGTCTAGTGCAAAGCAATGATTGTCTGCGACGATAACCCGTTAGTCAGAAATTCCTAGTTTATCTAAACTATTTCCCGTCGTAGAACCCCTATTATACGTGAAAATTATCTCGACAGATAATATTTCAACAAATTATATTCCATTTAAGGCCGCCCAGAATATAACAGGCAGATTGTTTGACCACGGGATCAATGTTAGGTTCTAAATTGACAAAAGTATTCGTGTAAGTTCTGTGGGTGTCTTATGCGTGTACCTCATACCCAAATCGGGTAGCATCCAGCCTTTATGATAATAAGCAGCGAATAATATGCTAAAATATGCTTCCAAGTAGTTTCGACAGTGGGATGGAGTTGACGATGACGATGTAAAAACGCCCGTACCGGCGACTGTTGTTTTACGTTCCCATACAAAATACGCACTCGATATCTTTAACGTTAAAACATGTTTAAACCTATAGTTCTTAATTATGATACAAAGCAAAAGAGGCGATCTAACAGATCCTCCCACTTTCTAAAGGACCTCGGAAATTGTATTCACAGCAGGAACTATAGACAGAAGAGTAGTCTGGGATAATCTATAAATGTAATGTATAAATGAGTTGGCGTTAGCTGTAACTTTATATGTTGTCTAAATAAATAAATAAAGTGGAAACTATTTTGAGCAATTTAGCAGACTTCTTATAAAAAAGGGCTTGTAATACATAAACCGATCATTATTCCCCTAATAAAATCAATCAATTATTTAGCCATACTCTCTCTCTCTCTCTCTATACAATTGAATAGTAATTTATTTTGGGTTAATTAGCACATTAGTGGCGTTCAATTAGATCTGCTTCGAACGGATCCAAAGCGGATTTACATCATATTAATTAGATAATAATTGCAGTCGACTCTCTCGTGCTAATGACGTTTAGAGTATTTATGACTGATAATGCTGCATTACGCAATATAGAAAGTTTTTATTTTCTACTAATTTAAATGTCTTCGATAACTTTTATTGAACCATAGTTTTGGCATTTTATTGATAAGATTATATAAGCTGTCCGATCATTAAAATTATTTGAAGTGAAAATGTCGTTTCGATATACTATACCCACGCCCATCAAATTCTGTATCAATGGCGATATTTTTCACAAAAATCTATTTAAGAACCCATTATTATGTGTTAGTGCACTGTTATAAAGTGTCACTAGTGGTCAAGAAACTTTACTATGGAACGAATGGTCCCGGGTATGATCCCAGGTCAGGTCCATCTGTGTCGTCTCAGCAGCAGCCCGAAGTCTAAATTAGTACTCGGTCAATGGAATACTCACCCCGTATTACATGAGATTTAGATATAACTGGCGAAATGTGGGTGCAATAAAAACACCTCTGCCTACCCGGGTAATACAGACATGAGTATGTACCAGGGGCGTGCATTGGATTTTCAGAGGGGTAGGCATAAACAAGAAGTAGGTAGGTAGGCAGGTTAAGTACATACCTATGTGACGCGGCGTAAGTAAATACGTCTTGGTAAAGATACACATACGAACATAAACACACACACGCACGACACGAGTGTATTCAGTGATCACAAATTGTAACTTCTGCTTTCCTGCTAATATGCAATGCACGCCACTGGTATGTACTGTCCATGTCCATTGTCACTAGACCATTATCATCCTAAATTAATTTACTCTTAATTTCATAATTATCATTATTCTAATAGAAATGGTAATTGTTAGTGAAAAGGCTGCAAATGTTAATTTCATGGCTGTGTGCACCAAACCGTCATCGTTCCAATATGCAATGGAAATTCATTCAACGTAATTCATTCATGGTTGGTTCCAGAATGGTGCCGTAAATCTGCCACCCGTCGCAGTCAACGCGCTAAAAACTTAAATCACCCGCTGTGTCCATTTCAAAACGAAAGCTGACATTCTATGATGCACTGACGCAATTTTTTGTTGCCGTTCACACTTCATAAATAAATGCTGTCATTATTGGACTAAATTCGAGGTTTAGTTTGTATGTAGAGTAATTTTCAAGCCTGCCTTGAAGAGTTGGGTACCCGAAAGGGTAGGCAGAAGTGCTACTATGCCAAATTCACCAAAGATAATTAAGTACCAACGTGACAGATGAGGAGTCCATCGCCATCTCAGGCACTATACATACATCTTTGTATTACTTCTCAGACATATGCAGGTTTCCTCACGATATTTTCCTTCACCGTAAATCACGTAGTGTGAAATCACTGCACTAACATTTTTAGAAAACCTCATTTGTCTAGCGAGATTTTATTCTGGCGTTTTAGTCTGGCGAGACTGAATCTTGTCTCGCTTATGTAACAAGTGTCTACTCAAACCACTCGGCTACACCGCTCTATTTCTATTGTCTAATATTATAGTGTTACTTTATCATATCAAAATGTCTCAAAAAAAAAACCACCCTTTACTTAAGTAGTAATTTTAAGTTGTGTTAGTTAATCAAGTTTACCTACGTAGTACAACTTTACTATGTGGTAATAATGCAGTTAAGATCATTTGACGTTAATTACAGATAATCACGTTACAACGTAATATCATTATTCTGCGGTAATTACTCACCTGGGCTCAGTGAATACGATAGTCGTTTCAAAAAGTTGGTTAATTTAACACTCGTAACTATGAAGGGAAATCCTACTAGCTGTACTGGCAACTCTAGTGAGTTCTCCTGACTTCTTACATGACACAGAGTTATGAATATAACTAGCAACAATATACACAAATGATTGCACTTCATTTTTTACAAAAAAAAAAACACTGCACTAATAATGTCCAATTTCAAGTAAATTTAACTTGACAGTATTTGCGTGTAATGACAGTAAAAAGACCTTGACCGATACGCAGCAAAAAACTGACGAATTCTATTTACGTACGATTTTTTTTGCTAAACTTAGCCCACTCTTATCCGCGTTTGGTGATCGCACTTTTCCCGCAAACGAAAGTTATGCTCTGCCAACCAGTCGAACGGTCAAAACTAAACTGCAAAATCTTCGGTGTGGATACCTGCTTACGTGATGGTGTTCGAGCCTTTCTCGTGATATTTTGACGTAATTATTTTATATTCATTTATACATTAAAAAGTTCTTGGGGGCCAACTATGATCGTTTGTAAATACCGTATAAGTATAAGCAATAATTTCTAAGCTTTGACTTTGATTTTATTTTACTAAAATTAAATGACAAAATTGTTTAAAACTACATTGTTGGTCCCATAAGTAGGAATTAATAAAATTATTATTTACCTGGACTGAAAACATACGAAAGCGTAGTAAATAATTTTGTTAATTTAACTGCCCCTAAGAGGAAGGGAACAAATATGAAGTCAAACGAAATATCTCTACCAGAACTCTCCAATACACTTTGGAAAATTACTACCAGCACTGTCAAAATATAACACAGTTTTGCGGGTTCCATTTTCAAAATAATTTATAAATTTTACTTTCTTAATGCTCGTCTTTTTTAATCTAATTTGTTGTTTTATTTTTTATTTTCTTTCACGGGCATCGCTGTAAAAAGTCTTATAATTTCGGTGTAATTTTGATAATAAAAAAAATCATCACATTACTATTGCATCACACTACTTATAAGATTATTTTTGAGCACAGGTAATACCTCTCTCCCAAAGTCTATGGGAAGTTTAATAAACGATAACTTTTTAAATTCATGATAACGTAATGAATATGTGTCAACCAGTTTGCGGCTTATATTAAATGGTTCACAAGGTAAAGATCGAAAGTGTCCTACAAGCATATCATATACACGTATATATATACGATTATAAAGCGAAATACAGATATCGGTCAGCCTATAAACATTGGTTCCAAGGTAGTCCAGAAATCCTATAATTTAAATGTATTTATTCAAAAGACTGGTAATTTTGCAAAAAAACGTCTTTTGACAATAGGTAAGCTATTTATAGCAAAGTCCATGTGCTTAATTTGTCTAACTTAACAATAGCAAAATTGACACAATTTTCTTTCAGTAAAATGTTAGTTTCCATTGAAATAAAATACGGCGTATTCTGTTCGGCGTAATCTGTCAGAAAGTGACCGGTAAATAACCTTGGATTTGTCACATGGTCACCCGTGTTTTGTAATTCCAAAACTGTTAAATATTATAAATACAAAATTACCCAACGATTGGATGTTTAGTCTAAATGAATTAAAAGTAAATTATCTTCTTAAAAATACTTTTTGTTTATGGTCGTCCTGTTTATTAGATAAGTTTCAAGCCTCAATGCTTAGGATAAGTATCAAGATATTAATATAAATGAAATTTTAATATTTACACATAAGCCCTATATAATTTAAATCTCGTTTGTAAAAAATTGTTGCAAAACAATCGATTCAAAGTAAAAGTTGCCACTTAAAATCCTTGAGACTGTACCTAATTATAGCACAGATTATAGATACGGATACTTAACATATTGAGTCACTTTTACTCATAAATATTTTTATTTACCATGTTACGACACAACGTTCCCAGCGAAATTATTTGGTTTTGTGCCAAACGCAATAAATGCAAAAGAGGTAATATTAGGTAGGTTGCTACTGTTTTGTACCTGTACTAATTTAATTAGCTATTTATTTAAGTAGTTGGTACTAAAACTAAGTAGACATATGTAAAAGTGTTCCATGCCTGTCATGCTAATATTGGATACGATACGAAGCATACCATAGGACGGTCATGCTTTGATAGTTTTGAAAACGAATCTATTTAATTAAAGTTTGCTTCGGTAACCCGAATGTAGGTTTTTACTTCTTTTCTTAAATTTGTATAGAAACGTAAAAGCGCCCTTAACGGCGATTGTAAGAAGTTTCACGTTCCCATAAAAATACGCGATAAAGGAATGCGCTTGGATATTGTTGGTAGGAGTCATACTTAGAGACAATTTGGTATAAGTATTTCATATGCAAGTGAAAATAAACCTTGATAAATCAAAGAGTACTACAAAGAGCCTACATTTGAAACTTGATGAAATTACACTGGATTTATATTTATAAATTTCTCCAATATCACGTATCATGCAGGCTATGAGGACATTAATCTAGCCCATATGATGTTTCTCTTTAGTACAACAACATTTTGCAATAAAATAAACGTTTTCATAGCGACTAAGTTCTCGACATCAGAGCCATAGGGTCGGGTGTCCCTTTGAGAACAATTGGATATCTCTGATAATGTTAATAAAAATCATCTATACATCTATACAGATAAATAAAATTTAAGTGTCTGTAATTCCAAAATAAACAGCTTTTCACTAAATGCATATGAAAGTATCGTGTAGATACTGACACCAAAAAACCAAGTTATAAAATTTTTCTCTGTCTGTCTGTCTGTCTGTTTGTTTCGGGTAATCTCTGAAACGGCTGGACGGATTTTAACGGGACTTTCACTGGTAGGTAGCTGATGTTTCAAGGAGTAACTTTGGCTACTTTTATTTATTACAAAATTTTAGGGTTCCGCGAAAATACGGGAGAAACTAAATCTACGCGGGTGAAACCGCGGGGCACAGCTAGTTTCTAATATAAACCACACATTGAAGAATCTTCGTTGACCTATCTGATGGAAAAGTTATGTATGCAGGGAAACAAACTCGTGACAAAGTAGTAAACAAAACATTAGATCGCGACGTGAAGAGGCTTGTTATTTCGAGATTACGAGATGTTTTACCTGCGAAAATAAAAACGTAACTTGCCCCCTCGAAACTTAGCCGAGACACACAGCTGTGACAATCTGCTTTTCATACGTACCTTAATAAAATAATGTTCTAAAAATGTCCTGCTATCAAAATTTAAGAGAAAGCTGACGCTGTAATTACTGACGATTTATTAATTAAGTACCCAGTTTGTTTCTAACTTGAGAAAAAAGAACAACAAATTATCCTTAACACTTTTACTTCAATCATTTTTTAAGTTGTAGGTATGTTTGCAACTGTACGAATACTTTTGTGATTTCAATACTTAAGATCGTAATTAATATAAAGTTCTACAATAAAACTATTAACGTTAACGTCGCAGTGATCGTGTATAAACTTGTGTCATTTCGACATTGACTTTCTGTATGGGTACCTACTGCTGACGAAATGTATCTACCAATACATTGCTTCATCATATGAGGCAAAACCTACTTCAACACTTTTTCTGTTCCGAACTTACTCAATACGATTCATTTATTTTTTTAATTTGAATACATAATTTAGAACTCTAACAGCAAATCGGAAACCAGCAGTGGTTAAGGGAGTGGATTGCCCACAAAATACAGACAAAGAGGGTGGAAGAACTTCTGAGCTTTGACGATTCATTTTTGTACCGTAAAATTAAACGTTTGTCGCTATGAAGTTATTTATATGCGATATCCTAAACGATCATAGTTGGCCCCAAGCCTCTCTCTACCAATATTATCACAGCAATTTGTAATTATCATTAAATCATTAGAAAAAAGTTAAAGAAAATATAAAATGCTACTAAGCTTAAACCCCTAATGGAAACAAGCAAATGACATAGTTATCTAACTAGTTTTTGAATTCTGCAATAAAGTACTTATATATAAGTTATTTGTTTGTAATTAAAAATATGCGCAATCACTTTTTTATTAATAAAAAGCTAGTAGCTCACCTGGGCTGAGTGAATAGGAAAATCGTTTCAATAGGTTGGTTAGTCTTACAGAAGTGATAAGGAGAGGAAATCCTACTAATTGTATAGGCAACTGTAGGCCACTTTCCTGACCTTTTACGTGGATGAGACATAATAGTAGCGACAAGATACACAGCTTCGCACAGTCCATTGTTCCACGTCCGATACAAGATAAACGACTAAACAATCCTAACGACGATGGGCATCAAATAGACTTACGTTTCACAACCCTGAGAATTTTCTATTGTTAACGTGTCAGTTTAAAGAATACTAATTTGACATCAAAATTAGGCAATAATGACGAGACATTGACCGATTTGAAAAAAGAAATTTGACCATTGACCGAAATTATTTCTTTTTTTTTATTATTTTAAAAGGCTCGTTTAAACTGTTGTTCACTATTTATTTTACTACTTTATTTTACTGCGTTCAATAAAATTTGCAGATGGCTGTTCCTCGCTGCGATTAACCGCTGGGACCGAAATTCGGTAAGGAGGTTTTATTTATATATATTAATTAATAAAATAAAAAGTAATTGCTGTACTGAATAAATAAGCTCATAAAACACGCATTTGATACTTACACGTACGAACACAATAATTGCACAAGTCATGAGTCTACATACTATTAACAAGTTATTTACCTGGACTTAATGCATAAGACAGCTTTTTAACAAAGTTGGTCAGACGGACTGCCATTATAATGAAAGGAAATCCGACTAATTGCACGGGGAGTTCAAACGAAGTTTCCTGGCTGGAGCCCTCCATGAGGCATTGGAACAGTAAAAACGTGAGCACTGACAAAACGTAACACACTTTTGTCAAATCCATTTTTGAAAATTGTTTTTTTTTTTTTCACTTTTTTATTGATTGTATTTGTTCTATCGTTCGTTATGTTAGCACTTCGACCTTACTTGAACATCCACGTATAACTAAGTGACCGCGTCCAGTTGCTCGCCGGGGTTAGGTGCGTTTCGTAATCTAGTAGTGCAATTATAAAATGATCGTCATAGCCCACATTACTAAATCACTGCGGTCACCTCCACGTTATGCGAACATTTCTATCACCTTGCAAATATTAATCAATGGATTTGCGTTCAATATTAGCACACTGTCCCTAATATTTACGCTCGAAGCATCTTATATTTTACTAGTAAGATAGTTATATAATTTCTTTCGCGATTTTCAAAATTCCTTTAATTGTTAGATCGTCTGCTTTACTATCCTAAGCGATGCAAATTAATATTTAAAAATAAAGCGTATATCTTCTGTGTCTGTCTGTGTTTTGCGTCGGCGTCGATATGTCTATCTGTTAACCGCTAAACCGATTTTTGGGATAGCTTTGACGCTAAAAACACTACGCGGAGGAAGTCACGGGGAAAGGCTAGTAAACTATAAAATTACGTGTAACTAAGTGCAACTAGAATCTTGCATCCAAAAGTAGTTTACTAGGTAGAGATCGAAAGTGACTGTCGGCGGCGTATACGCAACGCGATACGCAGCGAGTGCGAGACGTCATCGAGATTACTGTAATGTTCTAACGTTGCACTGCAATCTAAACCCCTCCAAACAGACACATTAACTATGACAACTAATCTATCTATCTAGTAATAGGGAAGCTAATTTATAGTCTAAAGAAGCTAGCAATGAACTTAATGTAAAGCTAGATTTATTTATTTATTTTATCAAGAAAAACTAACGGCGTTATTACAAAATATGAACTAGTCGTAAAACAGATTGATATTAAGGCAATAGGATTTCCACGAGTTAACAACATATAGTAGGTTACGAAACACGAACATGCATACATAAATAAGAGTTAGTTATATTATCCTAAGAATAAAAATCACAACTAATTATAATCTAGATCATGAATTGTTATGTTATTACAATACTGTTTCGATTATGATAGGTTTTTATTATTCACTTAATACTATAGACAAATAACAATCGTCAAAATCATTTGGATGCAGCTGCAAATGTGTTACATGACTGATTATAAGTGTTAGCGGACAATAGATGTTGATTATAATTAACTATTAATAATTTTTATAGATAAAATTTTTTTGAATTATTCTACTGCTCAATGAGCAGGTTTGGTTTATGGACAGATATACATTTAGTGATAAGCGCTTTTCACATACATAATTTAGTTTTTTTTATTTCTTCTCAAGAAACCAAGAGCAAGCCCTTAGCGTCTGTGAGTATTTCAATATTGAAAGTAAACTTTGTTTAAGTTCACAAACAAATATCTTCACCAAGTATGCGTACATATTCATCTTGTTTTAAGAGCGCTGAAGTATTCTTGTTAGAATTTCTTTTCACGTGAGTCATAAGAATAGCTCAGGTTTTTCCTTATTACATATTTGGTAAACATTGTTGTATTTTTCAGAAAAGTCAAATTGGGAGCACTCCTAACCGCAGAAAATGTATGAAGAGATGCATGAATTCCAAACAAGTATGTAAGGATCGTAGCTTGTGGCAAACGGTGGTCTCTGCCTACCCCCATAGGATACAAGCGTGAGCAAATGTATGTATGTAAACATTGTTGGGTTCCGCCGTAGGTGCTTATTTTATTCTTCCATTCGCTATCCTAACTCGATAACCAGCCGGAACCAGTATCCAAGGTTTTAACATACTTTTATGTTGACGATATAATGCACTTAAGTATGTATGCATATACGTACATTTTGCATGGGAATGTACGTATAGCGCTTAGTCCCAAGCGGCATGTGTAGGAAGTTTTCTCCATACAAAAAAGCGCAAAAGAGATGGTCAAGCGATAACGTTCGAACGTCTCAAATCCTATACTTGGGTCACTGAAACGACTGCCGCGAATTTCACAAACCATTTACTAGCAATGGTAACAAATCAAGTGGCATACACCAGTATATTATATGAAGTGAATAAACTGCCTAACATGATTTTGAACTTAGAACCATTATTACACTACCCAGTTATATGGGTCTGAGTGAAAATCTATTTTTCAATACTGTCAATTTGTTTATCGAGGTCAATATGACAATAGCACTTTGCTGCCTTTACCTACTTCGATTTATTCCTAGATACTGACTGCAATTTGTAAATACATAGATATTTAATGAAATCGCATATTATATAGATACCAACTAAATAAATTGATAGGGACCAACTCTTCTAGCATTTTTAATATAATTATTATTTATAGTAGATGGAAGCTTTACTCTTAAATTCTATCTACATAACTATGTACGTATATCGCATTCTGTTCCCTTAGTAAAAACTTTGCATTGCAAGTCAATTTGTTTCATATTACTTAAATTTAGAATATATGCAATGACATTCACTTAAACTAGATAAATAACAATACAAATCGTAAATAGCTGAGACAACTAGACAAAGTGTTGAATTAAAGTACCTTCAAATGATGACACTGCCAAACACCAACAGGACAGTATAAAGACGAACACACATAATTTCACATTAGTATCGAACATTTTGCAGACTAAAAATATATTAAAATATTATACATTTATTTTCTAACCGCTTTGTTAATCGTTTTGAGTCTTGGACACGAATGGCAAATTTTACGGCTCTGCTGCCACGAAATAAGTTTAAATGAAATTACGAAAGTTTGCGACCAATGGACCATTATATTTAATTTAAAATCTTACATTATTTTATTGTTGCATTGAATAAAGTAATAGACCTGGGAACTACTTGTATCAGCGTTTTACTTTTGGTCTTGTAAAATCACTTAACATTAAAAATACATTTAAAAAATGCGCATCTCATCTCATCTTAAAAACATGTTTTAATTGGTTATAACTTTGATGAAAATGTTTGAATAATACACACTTTTAAACGTTGACAGACTTGTTCTATGCTTAATTCTTGATCAAAGATCAAAAAAAAAAAAAAAAATTGTGGAAGTTTAAATAATATTGAAATGTATGTATGTAACGTAATATATTTACAAGGATCAACCATTACACGAATTACTGTCCAGTATCGAAACATATTCCCCGTTTACGTGTAAATTGTCCCTGACATTTTCCAATTCGTTGGGTGCGCATGATACCCGATGGGAAATCATTTGATAGAGAGGTTTGATTTTGATTTATGTTGGTAGAGAGGCACAACGTAATCTCCCGGTGAATTGAAGCTTCTCTTTTGGTCTAGTTTCATAGCTATCTACCATACTACTACCTTTATCTATTACCTTCTTCGACATTCCACCTGAAAATATTGGAAATGATACAAAATGTATTGGTATGACATATATCACGTGCCTTGTTTATGTCATTTCCAAAGATATTCTATAGCTTGTAATAGCGCAAGTGCGAGAGATTGTTACCAACTTTGTTTAGGCGTATTGTTGTGTCAATCGTGTCAAGTCAAACATTGTTTTTTTTTAAAGAAATAAAAAAATAAGAACAGTTAATAAGTAGTCTAATTACTTCTTATAACATCAGCTATCTGCCAGCAAAGTCCCGTCAAATTGCTCCAGCCATTCTGGCCATTTGCCGGGCAGACAACGTTATGAAAAATGAGTTATATATATCGTAATCACTTTCAATATAATGTCATTTCATAAGCTGTTATTTTGTCATTACAAACAGATCCTTCCATATTATTTATCTGTTGTATGTACGTATATGAATATAAAATCATGTCGATCTGCTATGGTGTGACGGACGTAAAAGAATTCAATTCGAGCCAACTTAAAGCTCACCTACTATGTATAATTTATACAGCCCTATTCTAAATAATATCTTGAAAACGGGATCTAAACTCCGCGATGACTCTCTCATACAAAATCATATGGCTGGCATTCCTGTAAAACATGTGAACAGGTGCTGCTTGCGAGGGCTGGTCTTCTTAAGCTACGAATTTATACATAAGTAGAACTTTACACTTATTTGAGCTAATATCGACAGTGTGTCCATGGACTTATATATATTATTTATAATCTATCAATCGAATCAAATAAAAATATTTTTGAGTTTTGAGTTTAGTTAGCACAGCGTTATAATCAATAAAATAAAGATATTTTTGAGTTTAGTAATCACAGCAAACGCATTTGTGAATAACCCGTGAGTATTACCTCACTACACCACCTTAACGACTCCATCTTAGCGATTAACACTGCTGCTCACGACTGTACACAACAATTACGTACGTGTCTATGTAACTCCATAGACAAGTAAAGTATAGCATAAAAATCAGGTCGCTCGCTACGGCCCACGACTTTTCGGTACACTTAAGTGCACAGGTTGTGCAATTCAATGTTTACTTTTGGAATGCGTGTGTCGTGTTATATAAAGACAATGCTGGCATTCTGCTCTATTTATGCTATGACATAATTTTCATTGACAGCTGCTATTTATTGCACCTGTAGTACTAGCCGTAACTAATGTTATGTCCACGAAACAAGGAAAATACCTCTTTTCCCTTGTTTATTTATTTAAAACTTTATGCACAAAGTACACAGGTGGACTTAATTCTTAAGCATTTTCTGCCAGTCAACATTACTAGTTAACTTGTTTAATTAACTTGTAATGAGAATGATACCCGATACATATATTTAACCAACCCAATATACAAATAAAAATATATTGAAATCGGTTAAGCTGTTTGTTATATAAAAAAAAATATTCATCAATTCGCCAGGAAACTGTATCTAGTAGATAATAATATTATGTTTATTTCAAGAAGAAGTAGGGTAATATTTAAAAAGTTCATTCGACTCAATTATGGCTGAATGAACGTCTGTAATTATTCAGGGAAGGGAAATTAATTTAAGAAAAAAAGTATCTTTATTTTCTGGGTTCATACTTCATTTTTTATTAATAGAGCCGAAGTGTACTTTAAATATCGAACTCAGCTCTTTTTTACATAAAATGCTCCAATAGAGTTACCAGCATTAATAATATTCTTAATATTTCCTCTCGCCACACAGAAACTGGAAACTGTAGGTTTACCTCTTTATTACACATTATTTAATGTCAGAAACAAATGCCCGTGCGTAGAATTGTATAGCACAATTTTATAACAGTTTTTTTGTTCATTTTTTTGTATGGCAGAAGTGATAAACAAACATACTGTGTGCATTTACTTTTTGAAACATATAAATGCTTGCAAAGCGTGACACTCTCGCGCGAAAATAATATTTGTGCTGATTTTGAGTGAAATATTTGTGCTAACCGCACACCCACCACACAACAATTAGTATTCAATAACACGCATGTTGCCGAGAAGATGAAAATGTTTGCACTTGCTTTCAGATTCGCCTAGTTCTGCATAAATACATAAATATGCTCACGCCTGTATTCCCCGAGGAGGTAGGCAGAAGTGTTGTAAAAGCCACACCCAATTATCACCGAAAACGATTAAGTGCCAACTTGATAGATAGTGAGTCCATCGCTGTTTCAGACACTATACATACGTCTTTGCATTACTTCTCAGACAGGTATCCTCACGATGTTCCACCTTAAAGCACGTGGTGTGAAATCACTGCACATAAACTTTTAGACAAACTCATTGGTGTACGTATAAGAATCGCTCTAAAAAAAATAAAGTTTTGTAATCAAAAGTGACAGTTGCACAACCCTACATTGCACATTGAGGTCAAGAAACTTTAATACTTTTATGATATCTCAACGAACAAAACCAATGTTTGCCTCCTGCCCGTAACTTTATTAAAACATTATTCCACTTGCACTGAATATGGAACAGTCAAGAAGTGACAACTCACTGAATATCAGCAGTGAAGAGAATAAACTTCTGTACAGTCGCGCACAGACGTGCTCGAAACTTTACTACGTGATTGTACAGTTTCTCTAAGTTTTATCAGTCAGCTCGTTGTATTGTTAACAGATTGTAATATTTATATGGAGACAAGTAAAATTATTTATGTGAGTAACAAAGTAAAATAAATCCCGGGTGATGAAAATATTTCCTTAATCAGAGTAGCCCGTAGTTAGTTTTTTTGAGTTTCGAGTATTTCCAAATAGCGTAGTTTATATTTCTTGATACTGAATAAACTTTACGTTAATAACACCCAAGCTACAGTTACTATAATAAAGGCGACGGTGGCCAATTAGTTTTATAATATTTTCAAAGTAATTTCAACGCACCAATGCTGCCAAGGAATAAGGCTATTGGGAACTGAATAATACGACAGTATAATGCATTTCAACGAAAATTACTTCATCTGTCTTGAATGCCGCCTTATAGACCAAAAGTATGTTTTCCTAATACCTCAAAGGTTACAAAATTTGGATGTTACAATGGTACAATAATAATACATGAACAGAGAAGTAACTTTATCAATTGTCTGCCAAAATATGTCGTATCCATTCCATGTTACTTGCAACATCGACGTACACCGTCAAACATGCCTTATGCTCTAGGACGTCAATGCAGCTTGCTGATATCACACCGACCAATACCTGTCTTGATATTAAGGCACCCCCTGAATCTCCATCAGACGCCCTACTGTGAGAACCTCAACGAGCATAGAAGCTTTGGCCCAAATATGTTCTCATCACAGTACTTTCCGATTTCAACAGTACCTTCACTTGGTGAAGAACTAACCTCGGTCATACCATACCCAGCGATGATTCCTTTGTCGTAGGAGTATGGAGATCTGTTTGATAGAGCGATAGGTTGTATGTAGTCACTGAAGCCAAGTTTTGAAGTCTTCAATAAGGCCAAGTCCTTCTCAATGTTGTTCGGTGTGTGATCAAACAAGTTGTATTCAGGATATCTGAATATTTTCCGCGACTGTACATTAGCAATGACGTCCATGTCTTTGTTTTCAGGATTAAAGTGCAGTACCCGTACTGAGGATGTACTGGCTGGGAAGCAATGGTTAGCTGATATGATCCAACTGTTGGTTATAATAGAACCGCTACAGAGACCCACCTTCTCAACCAATCCTGTACTTAGCGATTGTATCTTGAACACATCTAAGCGCACCAAATACTTATGCTGTCCATATCGAAGGGACTCACCACCATACACACGGATTTTCCAGCTAACAACTGATGTGACACATTGAAGAATAAACAAAGCCAGTGCATGACGAACAATCATTGTTTACTGCGTTACATGAAATACTAGGTTTTCAGTTGTATTTATTCTACCTACCTACAACATACTACGTACTTTTGGAATGTTTGTTAATTATGTAGATAACATACATTGCGTGTTTGTGACGGTAATTTATAGTGACATATATGTTTGAACAGTTTATATGACATGGTAACAAGTTAAGCACATGTTAAAAAAGTCTTGCCCAGATCGACCAAGGGGCCTACTATCATCGATATAGCAGTAATGTGTTACTGACTTCTTAGCTTTGAAGTTTCAAATTATACCGTAAAATTAAAGGTCGAAGCTAAGAAGGTTTTAATACACGCTGCTTAAACGATCACAGTTGTTCCCCAGTGCCTGTAGACAAAGTATCATTATCCTCACGCTTTGCTAATAGAAACGATACAATATGTACTGGAATGCACATGTCACGTTACTGAATTATGTAATTTCCATACTTTTTGTATCGTTTCGAACGAAGTGAAACGCAAGCACTAAGCGTATGCTCTATTCTACAAAATGTAACGCCTTATAGTTTTTAACAAGCAAACATCGGTAGCTCTCACAATATGCTTTTACGTAAGCATTATGGTAATAGATCGTATTTTCCAAGTTTGCTGGCGTTATCGAATTTATTGTAAGTACTTAAGGGTCGGTGGGCGGGTCTCAGATTTCACGATAGCTAATATGACCCACGTAACTACAAAGAAGCATCTTGTTTCAGATCTTTTCATGCTTCTGACAGGCGTTAGAATTGTAAAAATTAAACCTTATTTTCTCTCTACCGACTCAAGAGGACTCGGTGTGAGTGACACATAGCATAAACCTTCATATTATAAATGCAATATCTTTGACTTGAACCAATAACCAACCAACACTGAGAAAAGATATCAAACGAAGTGGCAGGAGTCCCTGAGTAATATGTTTATTGTACCTATTGATGAAAAACAAGACTGAGTTTCTTGCTTGTTTTTCTCAGCAGCTAGTTTCCGAACCGGTGATCTTTTGTCGTTCGCAAGTGCCTTACTAGGGCTCAAACTAAATAAATAATTATCATTTTATTTTTGAGATTAAAATGTATTGTATAAAATGGCAAAAGGAAGTCAAACATGCCGCCGACCGGGATTCGGTGAAGAAGAGGGTCCCTTATCTTAACGCATACATACAGTTAACTTAACTACAGGAGATTAATATCAACAATCGATACACGGAAGCAGAGGCCGCTCTACTGTCTGGACACACTAATGTACATGACAATACAGCGAGGATATAGTCCGGCCCCTCGCCATAGCCGGTCTTCACGACGGCATCGGACTTCCCACGACACAAACATACGTCCTACCTTTTAAACAAACTTCGAAGAAAACTTCACAAGCGCGTTCTAAATCCCGTCTTCTGATTGGTGGAGCTCGAGTCAAATTGGTTTCGTGCCGTTCCAGTCAGTAAACTCTTGCAGCAAAAAATGCACTGGTAATGGTCGTATAGCGGTACTCTCGCTCGAGCCAGAGTAATGTTAGTGTGGCCGGCAACCTCGTCGGTTATTGTCTGTAGATTGCCTCTGCAGTAACAACTTGTAATTTAGAACTAGCTTTTAGCACACATACCTTTTTAATAGCTTTAAATACCAACTTACTTTTGATTTTTATCTCAATGTTTTAGAAAGTATCCTAGGTTTTATTTATACATTACCTTAATCAAATGCTACCTTCAAATAGTGTCGTGTTCCCTCGGTAAGGTCGCTAGTTCTCCATAGGAGGAAGGAATAGGATTGGCATCACTGTGCTTAAAATAGTTGTCATTATGTAAGCACAGGGATTTCCTTCTTTATAAGGTAGACAACGCGTGCGTGGCACTTGGTGTTACAAGCATTTATAGGCATTGGTAGTTAATAGTCGTATAAGGGCTGAAGTAGCCGCTTACCTTTATTTGTCGTCTTAGTGGTGAGTAAAAAAAAAACAATATTATTGCTTAGAGTATGCTGTCTACGACTCTACATCATCAGACGTGCCTTGCCAATGCCATAATAAATAACCATCAACGTGATCAAGACCCACCCAAATACCAAGAACAATAAATTAAAACCAAAACTTAACCATCTTCATTATTACACACATGCAATAACCAAGTAGAGGCAAGCAAAGCGATCGATATACGCAATAACAACCGTGCCATCATCCCGTCCATAACACTTAGCAAAGCTTCATTGAGCATGGTTTCTTAGTAATTAAACCTGTTTGACACCCTCCTACACAATACAAATTATTCCGAGACGAGGGATAGCCCCGTGTTACAGTAACTATACATTAGTTAATGAAGAGTCCCTTACACTATGAAATCTAGCACATACATAATATATGCTCACGCCTGTATTTACCTGAAGGGGCACTAATCCAAACCTGACTGCTACTATATAAAAAGCTGCCCGATCCTATGCCGATAATTATAATAAACTTTTAACTTAAATAATTTTTTTTAGGATTTAATTTTTTATATTTTATTCCTTAAAAAACTGTTACTTGGTCACCAACAAACCAATTAACGTACAATTCTGCATGAAACGAAAAACCAAAATAAAAATATATATTTGTTATATATCTGGTAAGTTTGTAATCTAATTAAAAACGATATAAAAAATCACACTTTTATTTTAGGTTTATAGCTAACTACTTCATTCACAACAGTTTACATATTACATGATAATCGCTTAAAAATATAGTACTAACACTAAAAACCATAAAATTAAAAATATTATTAAAGGGAGTCCTTGTAGGTAAAATCATACTTATATTAAATACATAGAAGAAATATGCCTGTCTATACCCTTTAGTTCTGATCTATGTAATACGCAAATTCTAACCTATTTCAGGGAATAAGGCAAAGGTATGAATTAACCATGAGCTGTGTACGATACAATTTCACCTGAAGCGTCTCACTCAAATGAAGCGGGAGTTAAACAGACGTGGCCAAATGTGCCATAGGCACTGCCTTTGTACAATTCCCTTTAATAAATGGGCCTTTGTTGACGTCACCTAGTATTTGCACTAATATATTAATATTATAAAAGCGAAACTCTGTATGTATGTTTTCTTTTCAACCGACTTAAAAAAATGACTTAGTAGAGGAATTCTTAACGAATAACATCTTAGTAACTTAAAAACGGGTAATCTGATTGTTACTTCCATAATAATTATCAGTGTAAAGTGGGTGTTTTAAAACTGCCTGTGAAGGGCTTACGTTATTTAAATTATATATGTAACTTCAATCGATTCGGGTGCTTTGACACACGCGGGCAGTAGTTTGTATTTTTATTACATTGTATGCTATGACAAAAGTATGAAATAATTTAAATACTACGTCAAATTCTAAGAATGGATAATCTAATCTCTTTGACCAGAGCCTATCATCATCGGTTGACGTTTAATTCTACGGTACCAAAATGAAACTTCAAAGCTTAGAAGTTCTTAATACGCTCTGCACCCTGTTCTTCCCCATACGCTATCAAGGGACTTTAGTACTATCATCATAAAGAGATGCATGAATCTAGATGAAGCGAAAGAAGTATGTAATGATCGTAGCATATGGCGAACGGTGGTCTCTGCCTACCCCCATGGGATATAAGCGTGAGCATGTGTATTTCATTAACTTAAGTAATATGAGAAACATTGCCTTTTAAAAAAGATACCGAGATAGATATAAAAGCTCAATTCAATTACTGTTTCAGTAAATGAAAAAAATGTATGTGTAAGCTCGACTATGGGCGGGCGGCGGGCGGCGCAGCTCGTAGGGCGGCAAATATTCATTCGACTAAAAGCTTCAGATATCATCAGCTGCGCTACTTAATTACCATATTAATTGAATTCACCGGTAAAATATTTTTTCAGCGACTTTAAAATGTGTATCATGCAAATGTTGATATTGTTGATTTGGAGCGTAAAGTGAAAATGAAAATGAAAATGAATAATATTTATTCAGTTTAGGCCCTGGCAAGGCACTTAAGAAAGTCGAGAATTTACCACCGGTTCGGAAACTAGCCTTCTGAGAAGAACTGGCATGAAACTCAGCCAGGCATCATGTACATATCATCGAAACAATATAAATCATATGAACTAATCATACAAAATCAAATTTGATAAGAGGTATTCACAACAAAGTATACCTACTAACGGTTTGAAATGTTGACTTACATCAGAATATGGTATAATTTTTCTATGCAAACATTTGAATATCTCGGAATATAAAATGTCTTGATACGTTTATGAAATATAAACTACCTGTCAATGAAATTCGTATCAATAAACAATAATTTAATTTAGGCAAAGGAAATCAAAATCACGAAAAAGACATCAAATAAAGCTTGTAATCTCTATGAGAATCACTAATATACATACATACATATGCTCACCCCGAAGGGGTAGGCAGAGGTGTTATAATAACAACACCCACCGAAGAATATTAAGTGCCAACGTGACAGAGGGTGAGTCTATCGCTGTCAGAGGCACTATACATACGTCTTTGAATTACTTCTCAGATATATGCGGGTTTCCTCGCGATGTTTCCTTCACCGTAAAGCACGTGGTGTGAAATCACTGTACATAAGTTTTTTTACTTAATAATATTTATCTAATTTTCATACACATTTAATATTTCTCATTTTCCTTTGACACAAAATATGTGTAAAAATAGCAATGCTACATTCAGTAAATCCGACGTACAAACAATAAAAACAGCTAAATGTGCAATACAATTACCGGATAACATTCCATTCTATTTATTTAGGACCTCGCTTACACAGATACGACTATTAAAGAAAAAACAACTTTAGCTGAATTAAAATAACCAAACATTTCGTTTAAACAAAAAGAAAACGAAAAGTGTTATGTAGGTCTGCAATATTCGTTTATACCCTTATCGATTACTAGACTTTTCCGCGACTTAGTCCGCGTAGTAATTTTTTTTAACTTTGTGCGTCCTTGGGGTCCCAGGTCCCCATTATTATTGTTTATTTCAGTCAAATTGTTACAGCGATTTAACAAATAAAACACTAGCAGACAGGGACACAAAATTTACCATTATCAATATATGTAGATTTCTATCCGGGTCTTTTCTTGCGGTGATATAAAATAATTTATTCAAAGAATGACTGAATAATCAATAACGAATTTTTTTAACTGATGCAACACTAAGTTTTTTTGCCAGAAATGCAATAATAATGATTAAGGATTTAAAAAACTGCCTTTATTTCATCCGTATATGTATAAAAACATAGCATTAGCTTTTAATGTTATAACTTATATTAAAATAACCTACCTACATCATGCTCGCTTGGGCTTGAATATATTCTTAAACTTTTCAATAACCAATGTTTCTAAAGCACATAGGAGCAAGTTTAAGCAAACTAATTAATTCATCGGCGCCAGCCTTACTATGTAAGAAGTTCCACATATTGCATTATAAAATCTGATTAAATTTTCACACACACAACTACATTACACCCCAAAGGTGTTATAAATGGCCATGATCTTTAATGCTTTAACCGTAAGGCTAATAACCGCAAAGCTTCTTTCAGGCGCTAAACCCTGCGGAATGCCGTTTCAGTTTTCAGGAGAGCCTTCAGTTGCGGCAGTCACTCGGCGTGTTGACAATGGACGCACGCCATTTGCGTCCTATCGCGATCCACACTTAAAACTACGTAACTTTGTTAAAAATAGAACACCGTATATACACAATGATAGTGATAAAAATTTAATTATAATACACTTGTGTGGAATGTTTCGAAATATATAATGTTTCAAAATGTTGGTGAGTGATAATATGTGATTTTATTGAATGCTTGGGACAACTTGGAGGAGTGGCGCAATTTAAAGTTAGCAGGTAAGTTTCGTTTTCATTTAAGTTAACCGGTCAAGCTATGACCCTTTAACTTAACCGGGGCTTGAATAATTATGTTGGTTTTAAAGCGTTCTTAAGGTTTCTCGAGCAACTTTTAACTCGATTTTTACTCGTGATTAATTTATTCATAGTTCAAAGAATATGTCGAGTTTTAGGATCCCAATAATTAGCTGCAAGGCATAGTTTGTCTCGATTATTTTTTTATGGCTTCTTTTTTAATTTTGTCCTTGGAAAACAATATATTACATTTTTTTTAATATTCATTCGGGTGTGTATAATAATATATTAAACAATAATTGACCAGTAGTTTTTCATCTTTTCCAGGAAATGTTATTTACTCCCCTTTCACCTCACCTTATTATATAAGATTATTTCAAAGTTTTTTTTTTTTTAAATATACATCCTTTATTCAATAAAACTTAATTATATATACAAGGAACAGTACTTAAAACTAATTAAAGGTAGAAAACTTGTCCCAAGTCGGTGTCTCTCGGGATCGTGCCAAGAAGGCTGGCAGCATTGCCACGTTGAATAGCAATGCTGATTCTCTGGGCGAGAAAAGCCCCAGCTCTCTTGTCACGAGAGGCTTCTACCAGACGACGTGCAAGCTCTTTGAAAAGCTGATGAGTATCCGGACCCCAAGGCCCCAGAGTTTCAACCGCAAACGCAGAAAATATGTATCCTTGACCAATGCAAGATACATTCAAAAATTTTCAAAGAAAATAGTCCCTGACAGAGCCGTGGTGGCCGTGGGGTTTAAGAAGTTCAAATCCCAGCAGGGCCTGTACAAATGAATTGTTTATCTAACAAAATATGTGCAGTGATTTCACACTACGTGCTTTACGGTGAAGCAAAACATCGTGAGGAAACTGTTTATGTCTGAGACGTATGTATAGTGCCAGAGACGGCGATAGACGCACCACCATAGAAATGTGGGTGTTGTTATAACAACACATCTGCCTACCCCGGGGAATTCAGGCGTTTATGCTTATGTAGTCCCTTAAAATGAATGTTATAAATCCCTATACTAACGAAATATCAATAAGTATGGCTGAAAAAGCAACTCCATTGCTCCGACGCTATATCGTATATGGAGCACGTGGCGACTTTACTCACAGGGGCCTAACCATGAGCTCTTATTGCAATGCTAGTCTCACTGACAGTGACGTATACACGTCACATACATATCTCTCATTATAAGAGTAAAGCTATCATGGCAATAAGTTCATGGTAGGACCACATTATCCATATATGTTGGTACAAAAGGTGTTATTTATTAATCAATAGAAATACAAGGTGTATTTCATTGACAGAGCAATATGTTCGGAAATGCCAAATGTTGCCATGTAGCCAGAAGTTGTTGGAACGAGCTCATAATTTTGGTACGTGACCCTGTTGTTTTTCTATTTACCTTTTTCGTAATGAACACGTCGGGTTATATATTGCTTACACTTTATTTCGTACGTTCTTGACGTCGTGTTTGATATCAACCGTTACATACCTCAGTACCTTATGCATAGGGTTTGACACGTTCAAACGTCGACGAATGACCTTGCGTTATAGCGTAGCTCAAATGTTTTGATACTCTTTCGGAGGCGGATTGTGATTTGTCCAGAGATGGTGGATAAACTTATTTCTAACCACACTAATTTCGTTAGATACGCAATCGAATTTTGACAACGGTTACTTAACGTGTATATAATAACAATAATATATTAATTATACGTAAATATTTTTAATTTATCATAATTTTAAATTGACAAGAATATTCTGTAAAAAATCGTGATACTATGCAACAAATTTAATATTCAATGGATGCCGTGAAACTTTTCATAGAGCAAACTTTTTGCTGGCATAAAATATTATACCGCTTCGAGTTAAAATCAGTTATTTAAATTCACAAAATTATGCAAGATAACAGTCACAAACCCGCACTGCTTCTCACAATTTCACGGTTTGAAATGATTTTAAGCAGTAAGTAAGTAGATAAAGTATTAAGATTGACTTTTAAAAGCTCCTGAATATTTTTCACGGCCTTTGAGTTCATGATTATTTTAGGAGTTTATATGTCACCAGAACCCTGTTTTCAGAAAATTACTTTTTCTGTTGAGACGTGGTGGTCGAGTTGTAGTCGCTTCGTAAGCGACGCTAGTTTTAATATGTCCAAACTGTTCAAATTACTGGTCTTTGATACACAAATACTCAAGCCTGTATTCCCCGATGGCAAAAGTGTACTTATAGTGTGGTAAATTCTCGACGTTCATAAGTGCCTTACCAGGGCCTAAGCTAAATAAATATTTTTCATTTTCATTTTCAGTATACCCACCACAATCAGTCAGATAAGTTCAAGTCCCATGTAAATGGGAACGAGCATACTGTTATTCATCGAGCCTCCATGCTGTTACTGGGAAATTGTATTATAGATGGAAAATCCAATAAAACTGAACAAACCCAGGATCCTCGTGTTCCTCAGTAGCGATTACGAACACTAGACCAATGAGGCTGGTATTTGATAAACTTAACCTTATACTATTCTAACCCTATAAGTACTTATATAATTACTAATAGTATAGTTCGGTTAGGGGTGTTACAATTTAAGACAGGGTTCAAAGAGATCTTCCAATAAACAATAGCCTCAAATCTATGATTCCATCTCACTTGTCTCTTTTGGTATAAAAGGCCTGACATGTTAAGCTTTAGCTTTCTTGAAACCCTGAAAAAGCAACTGTGCTATGAAATTAAAGATAAATAAAGTCTATACTAATACATATTATTTAGATGTCACGTTTGTAAGTCTCATGTAGAAAGTAATTTTCGAAAAATATTTCATTGATATTTAAAAGTGACTCCCCTAATGAACATGGGCTATAAAGTACCTATATACCATGAACTTAGCCGCGGGACAAAGCTAGTATCAGATAAAGTCACGGTTGAAACTCTTACTTATCATGTAATTGTTCCAGATGGGCCACTTAAAACTTAATAACAGTATTAACTCTAGCGTGTTTTACAATAACAATGTTTAAAAGCCAACAAAGTTCGTTTATCGTGCCACGAGAATAGGTATGAACTATCGACCGGTACCACAACGTAGAAAAGTCACAGAAGGACTGACTGCAGATAATCGACAATCGATGCACACACTCAGAAATCTACGCCCAAAGCGTAAACATCAATAACTACATGCTACATACTTACATCGAGTCGTAGGGCATTTGGGAGCGGAACTATAGTGCCCAAAATCACCTTGCTTTTAAAAATTATTTTCGAAGAGGAAAATTAGACCGTATGCGTTGTCCCTAAAGGCTTTTTGAAATTCATAATTGTTTTTAATTGTAAAATTTGCTGTCTGATTCAAGCATAAATACGTAGTAAAAGTTGGCTACAAAAAAATTATTTATCTCCGAAATTATATATCTTTATTTTCATTAAAAACTTAATTATATATACAAGGAACAGTACTTAAAACTAATTAAAGGTAGAAAACTTGTCCCAAGTCGGTGTCTCTCGGGATCGTGCCAAGAAGGCTGGCAGCATTGCCACGTTGAATAGCAATGCTGATTCTCCGAGCGAGAAAAGCCCCAGCTCTCTCGAAATTATATTATTCCGAAAACGTGATAGTTGTCAGCTTAAATCTGCTTGTGAAATTTATATTTATTTCAAGAGAACAACCTTTTTGTCACTTAATTCGTGATTCTGAGAAGTTCGGATGAAAGTGCATTCATTGCAGGAGTAACTTCGGAGTAAGACGCTAGAAAAGACTAATAATAATATAGTAATAGTTACTACTAGCATCATACACATCACACGTGCTCTTACTAACGCCAACGTATGTGAGCTGGCCTTTCGTATATTTTTATTAAATGTCGGTACCATGCCACTCGGTCACTCGCCGCCCGACTTATCGATCTTTGCAACTCCATTGTACCGATATTTGGTTAATGATAGCGGGGAATTGATTTCCACGACCCCATACATAAAGTCTTTATTGATTTCATATTGTAAACAAGCGTAGAATATGGAAGCGGAACTTACTGAGTACTTACGGTCCCCCAAATAGTATAGGTGTTATCATGTTTTCGTTGGCGTACTTTCCTCATATTGTATGAGAACGTTAAAGGCGACTCAGGCGGTGAGTGTCGGAAGTTTTACGTCTCCATAGAAAAACGCAAGGTCAAGCGACGACGTTCAATCGTGTCGAAACTATATGGGGTACAGTGAGAATGGCATAGCATTCTGCATTATTATTATTATTAAGACATTAGAGATGTATGTCGAGATGAATAAAAATTCGATTTTATATTTATATCGAAAAACCATAGTACGGTTGTAGGAGTGTACTTAACTTCAAGGGTTTTCATAACTATATTAGATATAGGGAGGCAAGAAACTTCTCAGCGTAGAAAAAGTTCCGTAGGCTTTATATTAAAAATAACGATGGAAACAGCGCTGCCCCAGGAGGACTGTCAATCCTGGGATATGGCAGGCTTTTTATATTTATTGGCATTATGTTACAGTATTTGGTGTATATTTTGTTTCAAGTTACAAGGACTTCGTGTAGGCGTCTTCATCACTGAATCTATATAAAATCTGAGCCTACTCACTCCTTTACCACCGATCTGTGCCACGAGTATATGTTTCGATACGTTCGAACTTCGTCGCTCGACCTTGCGTTTTCTGCTTTTTTCTTTATGGAGACTACACTTTCCGCTTGGGGCGCTTTTGAACGCTCCCATACAAAATGAAGAAAATACTCAGGCGTTATTATCAACGTAAAATCATGTTGAAACAAATGTTGGGGCACTGGTTGAATAATAAATTATTTTTGCTCTTGGTGGGTATTGATTACAATTCTAGTTTTGAAATTTATGTTTTCGTATATTAGTTGCTATTACAAGTATATACAAACTTTCAAGCCTATTAAACCCTTAGGGATTTCGGTAAACCGACAGTAGGTATATACCGTAAACATACCCTGCAAATTTCATGTCCCTATATAGCTACGATGTATCTTATTAATTACTCTATATTGGTGTGTATTATATGTTGATATATACTACAGTCAGCCAATTAACACTGAATTTTATATAGTACCTATATCATGAATGTATTTCGAGACAACACCATCATGAAATCTCATGAACCCTTCTCAATATAGCTCTAATTCTTCAAAGCATTCGAACCACGAACGTACATTTAAATTTAGAGGGCGAATATCTAGCACTCCTGTGGTCTACCTAGTCCTACTGAATGCTAATACCGCATACCAAAATTCGTCGAAGGTCTAAATAGGTACTCCATCTAAATTAGTACACACCCTGCCCTAAAATAAGGAAAGGCCCTTTGAAACACCCTCACAAACAAACGAACGTATCTGCGCTAGTCGCAACTACACGGTAACTTAATTGATCGTGCTAAGTGGGAAATAACTTTGTTTCATTTATTTACTTATAATAGTATCGCGGTAGAAAGAGACAAATACAAATGGCTAGAACACGCGATTCATCATTTAAGGTTACCCGGAACAAAGCACAGTTGATTTATTCAGTCAGATTACAAGAAATATCAACACGGGCAAAAGTTATTAATCAAGGGTTCGTGCTGACTTTTGCTCGGGAATCCCTTGCAATTGTTCCTTGTGTGTCTGGCGACTGGTGAGATGAAGAAATGGCAACTATGCGTATTAAGTACTTCTAAGCTTTGACGTTTAATTTTACGGTATCAAAATAAAAGATCAAAGGTCTGAAGTTCTTAATACACTCTGATTAAATTCGTAAATAGGAGAAAACTACATAACTGACTACCACACTGGTTTTCAATACGTTTTAGTAACCAAAGGTATTTCAAACTCTCAATCACTTTTAAACAGACTTCAAAGAAAGGAGGCGGTTCTATGTTCGCCGCGAAATTTTCATTTATTTCATCTACAGAATATTCAAAAACACCTGAGGCTATTTAAACAAAAAATATATTGTGTAAAAAAGGTCTAAAGATGATGGGTATTTTTTAACCAACCTAAAAATGACTGTTTTTCAAGAAATTGAAAAACACACCAAAATATACGTTGCCTACGTGTGTTACATCATTACACGTGTGTCCATCATTATAGTAAACGTATATGAAAATCGTTACTCAAATTACACATGGCATATTGCAGAATTTACCTTCAATCTTAGATGCTGGTGAACTTAGCAGAGCAAATCCCGGCAGATCAAAAATAAATGTGAGTTCTATTAGCATGCAGAAGAGTTCTATAGTTCCTGATACTTTTTAGAGATAGTTCTGGCTCGGAAGCCTGGAAAAAAAATTCATAATGCTCTGCTAACTTCCCGTAGCAGATCATTTTCGAGCAAATCAAAAATGTTTATGATTTCTGGGTGCATACAGATGAATAAAGGAGTTCCTGATAGTTTTGAGGCATAGTTGTATGTATTTGCCAGAAATAGACGACTGTTAAAAAAAACATCGAGGTATAAAAAAAATCGAATCTTAGTTTATCCTTTTTGAAAATTAAATCATTGTGACAACGTTAAGCCACATCACAAATCAACTGTTACTTCAGCCTGAGAGCTTTATGGACAATCATAAAGATAATGTTACGTAAAGCTTTAATGTCCATTATTACCGGTCACCAGTATGAAACTCCCATTACAGTGAAAAGTGTCAGTAACCAGGAGATATAAAGCTGGCCACTTAAACCTTACGATACGCGAGGTGAGGAAATGATCCCTCCCTTTATGAAGGTCCTCAATATTTTATGGTCTATCTGTTGGATCCAATCGGAATATTTTAAGTCTTGTTAATATCATGCATGGATAAAAAGGCTTTCATAAAAATCGGTCATGTGTAAGACGGAAAATACATGAAGCGTTATCTCATATTTTTTTTATGAACTACATGCATTGATTCCAAATCCTTGGTTCTTCAACACGCTGCATAGAAGAAAGAAAAATTCTACACACTAGTTTTTTGGCAGTAATTTTATTAGCAGAGTAAATTCACAATATGCGGTCGTGGGTTCTATCTAATATCGCCTTGACAACCTCCTGGTTTTTTAAATATATTTTTCACTAGTCGATAGTTTACACCTAGACCTTCATCAGTGGTGGTTAGCTCTTCGACATAGTTAAGTGCCTTACCAGGCACTAAATTAGAATAATCATTTTCATTTTGAAAATACGTTTCAAATAATACATTCAATAAAAAAAGCTCTTTGTATAACAAATCATATAATTTTAATAGGTGATATAATGTACTTTGTTTAAATTAATTCAATGTGCAATCAAACTCACTCAATATGCTAGTTACTAGATATAATATTTACTAAAAACGGCCATTCGACCTCCGATCAATCAATCAACCTAAATTAGCCTCCACTGCTGGTCCTATTGGCGTCCAACCTTACTAAAAGGCAAATCGGTCTACAGGGTTCAGCCATTAGTCTGACTATGCATAAAATAATTAAAATGTCATAACAAACACGCGGCACAAAGATATATTTTGCAGTAAAACCTTCTTGCACTGAAAGTGTGCTTATTCAAAATTCACACTTTATACATTAGTGCGCTGAACTTTAGCGTTATAAACAACAACACTGCTTATTAATTTATAATTTCTCAATTGCTGCCGACGAAAATACAACATCTAAAGTTGTTTTATTTACTGACTTGACTTCGTATTGAATATGTATGAAGTTTTAATTCAATATCTTTGATTGCACTGTTTGTACTTTACTTTACTATTTTGGTGATAATGGATAGCAGTTAGTACCAACACATTGTCGGAAGGAATATAGACTATACTAATGGGTATTATAAATGACAAAGTGTCTCCGTCTGTCTGTTACCTTTTGTCGTCTAAACAAATATTAAAAGTATAGAAACTTTATGAATTCAAAATACGAACGAAAAAAATTTGTGTACGGAGTGTTTTTCACTTGCACAGGAATTGTTCAACTTTCACGCTCCCTTATTTAAAAAATTTGACCTAGTTACCAAAGTGCTTGATAAGTTTACATTTATACTGTGACAGTTGCTACACTTAAGCCTAAGTTTTCGTACGATAGTGACATATCTACTTCTTTTTAGGAAAGTCTAATATCATTGTAGCTAATTAGCTAAATCGATATAGTTGAAATTTGATTTAGTGATGGCTGTTATCCTAATATGAAAAAACCGCACCGCAAACAAATACTTTCCAAGTTACAATATAACGTAGTACTACGTTACTTATAGATGAGCTCTTCATAAAACATTGTTTTCATATGGAAGTCACTGTTCTTAGTTTTAAACTCGGACATAATATATGAATGTAAATAAAAGTAAAACCAACCCAGTTTTTATAAGGTCGGACCCACGCTGGTTCTCCCCGATACGGAGTTAAAACGCGCGTCCAAGTGGCCACTTGGATATTTTTAACACACTTTGCAAACAAACTCTGTAGGTATTTCCAGTTGAAATTAATTTAACTTCAGAATGAAGTGTGTTGGATATCCCTAATAAAGTTTGTGTGTCCGTAATTATAACTTTTGGGATGCCGGAGGGAACGATGTATAAACTCTCTAGACACCTGCTACGATATTTATATTATGTTATTGAATTAGGCAATTGCTTATTATTTCAGTTCCACAAATTGTATAAACCAAGATTAGACTTAGCTTGGACTAAACTATTTCCATCCCTTGTCAAATACGAATTACATAAACAGATTGTAACTTCTTTAAAACCAAGGACTATATTAGTCTATGCTTTGTAATAAGAAGGTAATGATTTGCTTTGATGTCGCATCGTGAAGGTGAATCGAATTTTTCATAAAATACATGGTTTAATATGAAATGGTAATCATTACGTCAGGTTTATATAACTTACTCAATTATTCTACTTTTTCTGTTAAAAGTGTTTTTAGGGGTTATTTTCTGTCATTGAAAATTCATGTATGAAGTTTATATTATTTATTTATTTTAGACAACATATAAACTTACAGCTAACGCCAACACATTTATACATTTAGATAACAATTCAATAGTGATAATAAGTAGGATGAAATACAATAGTTACGACATGTATAGTCTAATTCTTTGAATTAGACTTGGCATGGTGTCTTTCAATACGTCAGCATCTTGGCAATCTGAAAGAAAGTTGTTTAGTAAACACATGGCCCGGGCTGTAAATTATAAGTAACTAGCTTAGTGCCCGCGGCTCCGTTTGTACAGGATTTCACTTATCGTGTTATTTTGATGTATAATCTGTATTGTTTCATTAAAATCCATTCAGTAGTTTTTGCGCGAGAGTCACAACAAATACATCCATACTCACAAACTTTCACATTTATAATGTAAGCGTTTATTTCTATTCTACACACAACAGCTCGTATGGTATAAAAGAAACCATCTTCACATTAAATTAATATTTAAGCAAAATAAAACACCATATTCCTCGTGGACTTCTGTTGGATTCCATCGCTATTCATATATACGACTCTGTTGGTTAAAACATATATCTAAATGCATCGCTCCTGGCTTATGTCTTCTGTCACGACGGAATAAAACCTTTTCCTCGTAAAGCCGCCTGAAGATAAGCGATAAATGATGCTTATGAATGCGTGCAACACCTGAGAAGCGTGTGCTAAGCGGAAGCGTGTATCGCCAATGAAAAGACCAACAAATCCCTTCAGCCTAATTTAAGCCAATGTTTTTGTTTTTACTTTGTTCTCCTACGCTATAAATAAAACTGTTACCTTACGTGATTGAATAATTTAATTGAACCAACGAATTCGAGAGAATTGCACCATTCTGAAAACGAAACCAAGAAAGTACCCTATAAGTAAACCCTTTGATTTGATGCCTATGACACAGGATAAAATAATATAATTAAATAATGGACTAAAGACAACGCGACAGGCCTCGGAAAAGGTGGAGGGATGAGCTAGATGATTTCAAGAGTTATTGCCAGAGGACTGCTGCTGAGGACTGGGACAGTTGGAAATGTGGAAGAGAGGCCTTTGCTCAGCAGTGGGACACGACTGGCTCATAATAAAAAAAAGAGTAAATAGGTAGTCTATAAAATATTACTAAGCAGGCTTTACAGTGTTGCCGCACCTGTGTAAAAGAAATATAAACTGCAAATAATATTTTACCGAACATATATTACTTACATAAGAAGGACCGCGTTAAAGCGTTGCAACTGGCAAGAAAAAGGTTGTAGAATATAATCACTTTTTAATTAACTCCCGTTTATTCTTCCTGTGTTTACTTACCGTTATTAATGACTAGCTTAATGCCTTTGTCCTGTTTCCCGAAGTATCAATAGCAAACCTACCTAAAACTAATTATGGAAAACATGATTTAGTTATTTAAAAAAAACTTTATTTTTGTATCTATAATAAAAAAATAAAATATTAAAAAAATAAGAGAAAAACACAAACATACACAGACAAAAGAGGACCATAAAGTTTTATATATAAAAGAGAAACCGCAGGACACAGCTATTTACCATTCAAATATAAGATTGCAGTATTACACTGCAACCTATACAATCAATCATAATGCGTAACCAAGTAGAAACATTTGTCAATGTCACATTTGCCCCGACAAAATCCAGGCTCGGTGTGTACACCATCAAATATTGTAATACGTAACATTTCCGCATTCCTTTAAAGGATATTACAGGCGGAAAGAGTAAGGATTTTTTCTTATGTTACACAATTCAAAGTAAGCAAATATATTCATTGTTTTCTTCTGTGATATATGCTTGAATGCGTCTATTATACAGCCTTTGCAGTAAGCGTTTACCTAGACTGCTTAATAGTTGTATATTATTTTGACTTCATGCATGATATAATATATTACGAGAAGTTTTAAAATAACTTTATATTAAATCTTAACACACTGAGTGATGGGTAGATAAGATTTTGTTTTCTTTCGTAACTTAATTAAAATCTTTTAAGGTAGTTTTGCTTATTATACAGACGCTTTCTATTATTTGTTTTCTTATTCAAAGCTTACTTGCTATCAGTGAGAAATTGTCCTTGTACTAGATTGATTGATGCTTATGTGGACGCCGTAACGTTATGTTCCTAATAGTTATAAAAAAGTATAACATGAGAAAGCTAGCGAAGCGTACCTAACTTACCATCTCATATTATTGGTGTTAGGTTTATAAACGAAATTTAATATGTCAAAACTGTGTCAGTCGTTTGACGTATATGTCAGCAGATATTGTTGTCTCTCTCGCTCGTATGATCTCGCTCTCTCCACTGTCTGTTATAATGGCTCCGTGTTCTTTCTAAATATACTTTTAAATATCTACACCATCTTTAAGTTTCTCGCCCATTTTCCAATAGGTTATGGGCCCAGAACGCTAGGCGCGTCTACGGAAATAATATTTTGTACGTAATAGGAGGATTTCGTGAAAAAAAACGTTTATTTGTGTTAGCCGTACAAAATGGCTACCTCTGCGACGCCGATTCCCAACAGCCCCATAGAGAAACTGAAAGGTATGGACGATTACAATAATTGGAAATTTACCATGAAAATGCTTTTAATGCATGAAGATATGGACGAATGCATTACCTCGGCAGATGGTTGTAAGGATGCAAGAAAACTTCAAAAGGCTTTGGCTAAAATTTGCCTCTCAGTACATAGTACTGCTTATCCTCATGTGCGGAATGCTAAAACGCCATTCGAAGCTTGGACTAACTTGCAAAAAGCTTACGAAGATAAGGGGCTTACCAGGCGATTATGCTTACTAAGATCACTGTTTTCTTCCAAATTAAATGAGAGTGTTGACATGGAAAGCTACTTGTTGCGCATTACTGACTTAGCACAGCAGCTTGAAGACATCGGAGCACCTTTGGAGAAGGATTTTATTGCTATTTTAATGCTTAATGGATTGACATCAGATTATGATCCACTAATTATGGCATTGGAGAACTCCAGCACCACCCTTAGTGTTGACACCGTAAAAACCAAGTTGTTACAGGAGTATCACAGGCGAGATGACAAAGTTGAAAATGGCACTGCGTTGGCAGCTAGGTTTTTCAAGTGCTACAGATGCAAAAAGCCGGGACATTTAAAAAGGAATTGCCCGCTGTTGAACCATAAGGCAGATGGGTCAGATTCTACAGGCAATGCTTTGCTGTGTGCTCTTTCGGCCAACTTAAATAGTGAGCTCTGGCATGTGGACTCTGGTGCGACCAATCACATGTGTAGGAGAAAGGAAATTTTTTGCAATTTCATTGCAAGTGAACCGAAGGTTGTGAACCTAGCAAATGGTGAAACTATTTCTACCATGGGAAGTGGCGAGGTACCTATCAGGTTGAAGAATGGTGTAAAGACTGTTAAGAATGTTTATTATATACCAGGATTATCAGCAAACTTATTGTCGGTCAGTGAAATGACAAACAAAGGTTATAGTGTTATCTTTAACTCTAAAGGATGCATGGTGCTTAATAACAAGGAAGTTATAGCAACTGCAACTTGTGTTAACGGTGTATTTGTGTTGGACACTGTTAGTTCGAATTTTAGCTGTAATGTGGCATCAGAGAGTGTCATGGAGTCTCAGGGTGTGGATTCTGATAATGGTTTACAATCTGAGGATAAATGTTCAGATGGCAGAACATCACAGGAGGTGTGGCACAGGCGGCTGGGTCACCTCAATGCAAGGAGTATGCATGTAATGCAAGCAGGTATGGTTAATGGTATTTGTTTTGATAATGCTGATTTCAAATCTTGTATTTCATGTATTGAAGGAAAACAAACTAAATTACCTTTTCCAAAGAAATCCTTGAGTAGGTCTACAGAGATATTAGGACTTGTGCATACTGACATATGTGGCCCCATGCATGTGAAGTCATTGAATGGTGCTCGTTATTTTCTCACATTTATCGACGATGCCACAAGAAAAACATTTGTTTATTTTTTGAAAGCAAAGAGTGAAACTTTTGAAAAATTTAAACAGTTTAAAAGCTTAGTGGAAAATGAAACAAATAAAAAAAATCAAAGTACTAAGAAGTGACAATGGCGGTGAATATATGTCTTCTGAATTCCAGGGTTACTTGCGCACCAACGGAATCCGGCATCAAACTACAATTCCACATTGTAGTCAGCAGAATGGGGTAGCGGAAAGAGCAAACAGAACCATCATGGACAAGGCTCGCTGCATGCTGCAGGACTCCGGGTTAGACAAACATTTTTGGGCAGAAGCTGCAAACACGGCGGTCTATCTGAAGAATAGGTCACCTACAAAGGCTGTCATGGGTGTCACTCCGGAAGAAAAATGGACCAACACAAAGGTAAATGTAAGCCATTTACGTATATTTGGTTGTGTGGCCTATGCACTGACACCAAATCAGAAGAAGCTAGATTCAAGATCAAAAGCATATATATTTGTGGGATACTGTGAGGATAGCAAAGGGTATCGCCTCATAGATCCATCACGTCCAAGTCAATGTGTGAAATCTAGGCATGTAAGTTTCTTAGAGGATAGATTTTGGAAACGCGCAACATCATGTGATGAGACCGAGTATGTAATCTCTATATCAGAGGATGTCACGGCCAATCCTACAACAACTAATGTGCAGGAGGAATCCGATGATGAACGTCATGCATACCCGTCTGATGATGTCAGGGCACGGAGACAAACTATCTTCTCATTAAATGAAACTGAAAGCAGTTCTAGCACAGATGACTCGTCGGACTTAACTTACATTCCAGAACCTTCAAGTTCCAATTCTGAAAATTCATCACTACTTGAATATGAAGATGCAGATGAGAGTAACCTTGCCATGATGGGGATGATAGCTACCTGCAGAGATGGAGACATAGGAGACCCAGAGACTGTCCATGAAGCCCTATCTGGAAGAGAGGCCTCGGAATGGAGAGCCGCTATGAAAGATGAGTACCAATCTTTTATCATTAATAAGTGCTGGGACCTTGTTGACTTGCCAGAGGAACAGAAACCTGTAAAATGCAAATGGGTATTCAAACGAAAAGGAGGATTAGATGGTCAACCACAGAAATATAAGGCCCGTCTTGTAGCTAAAGGTTTTACACAAAAATATGGAATAGATTACTATGAAACTTTTTCTCCCGTGGTAAGGTACTCCACTATTCGATTACTACTGGCATTAGCAGCAGAATACAACATGCAAATTGATCATTTAGATGTTAAAACTGCATTTTTAAATAGTGATCTGCAAGAAACTGTTCTAATGGAACAACCAGAAGAATTTGTGATTAAGGGCCAGGAGAATAAGGTGTACAAACTAAATAAAGCTATATATGGCCTAAAGCAAGCAGCAAAGTCTTGGTATGAAAAGATAAACGGAGTTTTGATAGGTAAGCTTCACTTCAAGAAGATGTCATCCGAACCATGTGTTTTTTATAAAGGACAAGGGGTAGAAATGGTAATAATTGCCCTTTATGTTGATGATATAATGTTATTTTACCCCCCCAACACTACAGAGAAAGCTAGAATCAAGAAAAAGCTAATGGATGAGTTTGATATGAACGATTTAGGTCCTGCACATCATATATTAGGTATGAACATTTCTCAAAGTAATAACAGAATAACTTTGGATCAGTCAAATTACATAGATAGAGTATTGCAGAAGTACAACATGTCAGAGTGTAAGCCGGCGCCTACCCCAATGGAGCCCGGGCTGAAGCTTCAGAAGGGTGAAGGTAGATGTGCTAGTCTTGATTATAGGAATCTCATTGGCTGTCTTATGTACATTTGTGTATGCTCAAGACCTGACATAGCTCATGCCACGAGTTATTTGAGTCAGTTCAATGAATGCTATACTGAAGAGCATTGGAAAGCAGCAAAAAGGGTTCTAAGGTACTTGAAAGGTACAACTCATTATTGTTTAGTGTATCAGAAAGGGGGCTTACACATCAGTGGGTTCACTGATGCTGACTGGGCAGGTAACGGTATAGATCGGCGTTCATACACAGGTTATCTCTTTAAGTTAGGTAGCTCTGTCATATCTTGGGAAAGTCGTAAACAAAAGACAGTTGCCTTGTCCAGCACTGAGGCTGAATACATGGCACTTTCTGATGCTTGTAAAGAGGCTATTTTCTTACGTAATTTTCTTTTGGAATGTTTAAGTATCAGTGTTAAAATTGATTTGTATAATGACAACCAATCTGCACAGAAATTGTGTTCGAACTCCATGTACCATGCGCGCACGAAACATATTGACATTAGACACCACTTTATTCGTGACATTGTGAATAATAAGTTGATTAACGTTATTTACATGTGTACTGAAGATATGTTAGCAGATTGTTTAACAAAAGCTTTAACTAGAGAGAAATTTGTCAAATGTATTTCATACATCTTTTAAACTCTAAATTAAATAAATATTTAAGTATTTAATTTGTTACAAATATGTGTTTGAAGAAAAAGTGAAAGTAAAGCTATTTGAATGTAATATAATAATAATAACTGTTACTCATTATGTTTAACATTGTTTTTGTAAGTAAACTTAACTATAACTAGCTTTATTCTTGTACATGTTTAGACTGTATGATTTATGAATACTTATAATAATTTAGTTTAAGGGCCAGTGTTAGGTTTATAAACGAAATTTAATATGTCAAAACTGTGTCAGTCGTTTGACGTATATGTCAGCAGATATTGTTGTCTCTCTCGCTCGTATGATCTCGCTCTCTCCACTGTCTGTTATAATGGCTCCGTGTTCTTTCTAAATATACTTTTAAATATCTACACCATCTTTAAGTTTCTCGCCCATTTTCCAATAATTGGACACAAAAGAGTAAATAATTTAAGCTCCCCAACAGTCAAAGTCAAAATCAAAAATATCTTTAATCGATTAGACTTTTTACAAAGCACTTTCAAATCGACAGGTTTGTGGGGAGAGCGAGTGATCATACTCATCCCCAGCAAAGGGAAGATCTTCCAGCCAGGCGGGTGTCATGCCTGGGGAACCGCGGCTCCAACTGTTCTAGTTGGAAACTTGTATATATACTGCAATGCGCTTGAAAACTCTTCTGGCGCGATTTAGGTTCTCGTGTATTTGTATCTAAACTTCGCATTTGTTAGCGAGTAGCGCCATCTATGAGCGATTGGAGAAACGCTGCTACATCACTCCCCTCCAAGACCGAAGGTCGATCCATTTTCTTTGTGTGCGTGCAGTGCGTGCTTGAGATAGCTTGCAAGGGCCAGGGTGCTTCGAAGTCTGCGGTGAGTCGAGACTGAGCGGAGATGCCGACCGAGTCCAGCAGACTAAGCGCAGGCGTGCCACGTGGAGCGATGAGCAGGCGTCCGGCGTGGGCTGCGTGAGATGGACGTGCGGGGTCGGTGGAGAGATGAGTGCCAGGACCAGTAGCGCGGTGCGTCGGCTGTAATGGACCTGTAGATACTCGATGCTGGCTTGCTGTGTGACTGCTGCTGCTGCTGATGGTTGTGAGGAGAATGATGCGAAGGTTGTTGATGTTCAGGTTCAACGGGGTCACAACTGTGGGGAGAGCGAGTGATCATGCTCATCCCCAGCAAAGGGAAGATCTTCCAGCCAGGCGGGTGTCATGCCTGGGGAACCGCGGCTCCAACTGTTCTAGTTGGAAACTTGTATATATACTGCAATGCGCTTGAAAACTCTTCTGGCGCGATTTAGGTTCTCGTGTATTTGTATCTAAACTTCGCATTTGTTAGCGAGTAGCGCCATCTATGAGCGATTGGAGAAACGCTGCTACAGGTTCGTAAGGTTGCTTTTACTGAGAGGAACCTGGCAAGAAACTCAGTAATCCTACTCTTTTCAAAAATATTATACAAATATTAAAGAAATAATGTTAATCCAAATGTATAGTAAACTTAACAAATGCGAAAGCATTTGAGAGATGAGCTAATACAGACCTGTATAACTATGTACTTCAAATACAGCGCTCTTTTTAACACGCTTTTATTAGCTTCACCTGTATGTATGTATGTATGTAACCGACCCCTTTGAGCTCGATTTTGTCCTACTTTGAACGATCAGATTTAATTCAAACTTTGCACACCTGTCAAAAGTCGATGACAATGCAATAATCCGATCGAAGCATCCGATTATCCTAATTAGATTCGCCAGGATTAATTAATTTCTTTCCGCATCCTTTGCATGCGAGTAAGAGAGATAGAGCTAGTGCGGGCGGTTTGTGGTATTGAGGGCGGTTGATAGTTAGCCAATCGAACTAAATAATATATAGTTTAAAAAAATTAACTAAAAAATGAAAAATAAATAATAGTTTAAAAAAACTAAAAAAACACGCTTTCATAAAAAATCCAACTAAAAATCAGAAAATAAAATTTAATAAATTTGGATAAAGAATATTGTAAATTAGAAATGAATGTACATTTTTGTAAAAAAGCGTGGGGTGTATTCAATGCGCTTTTTAAGATATTATATTATCAAAGTGATGATTCTTCTACTCATTATCTGTCAATAAAATGTTTATAATTATTAACACTATGCACCCCACGCTTTTTTACAAAAATGTACATTCATTTCTAATTTACAATATTCTTTATCCAAATTTATTAAATTTTATTTTCTGATTTTTAGTTGGATTTTTTATGAAAGCGTGTTTTTTTAGTTTTTTTAAACTATTATTTATTACAATTAGTTTGTTACGATGTTTACAATACGCGAGGTCCGTGGTACGTAATCCATTCTAAAAGAACAAATGCAAACTTAAATCCCTTCAAACACAAATTCAATCAAATAAAACCCTTCGAAATAGAATACCTCCACGGAACACCGGCTTGGAAACTGAAGCACTCAAATTAGAAGGTGACCCGGTTCCTACACAACTAAAATAAAGTTAGATATCATGAGACTGGGTCGCTGGTTTGACCTTTTAAAACTACGTTAACCCGAAATAGGCTAGTGTTTGACTGGCTCTATATAGTACTGCAAGGGGTTAGTTTACAAAATTATAAAACTTATCGCTTCATTTGCATTAAAGGGTAATCTGTAGCTACATTAACGGTTTAGGCCAACTGTCAAACTTTTTATTGTTAACCGACTTCGCAAAAAGGAGGAGGTTCTCAATTCGACTGTATGTTTTTAATTTTTTACTGTGTTTATATAAATAAAATTGCATGCCAAAATAATAGCTTTTTAGTAAATGCATATGAAAGTAAGTAAGTATTTACGATACTTAAATAAAAAAAATTAATTATTAAAAAAAAAAAATATATTTTAAAGTGCTTTTAATTATAATTCTATCCACTCTCATAAGTTAATTCTTTTACTAATGCCTTATAAAAAAATATCATACGGCCGTAGTGTAAGTTATCTAATAATAATCATTTGAATGCAGTAAAAATATTAAGTAATAAATTCATGAGTAATTCACAAATTAGTTAGCATATTCTGCAGTAGAGTTTAATAAGATATTTTAACTATCTCCTTTGGCATTCGCTCAACTTACTCCTCGCCAACTTAATTCCCTTTAAATCGTACAGACATACATTCCAGAGTCCATAAATACGGCTAAACCATTCGTCAATCAAGTCATAGACACGGGTCGATTCCCGCTAGAAAGAAATATGTTTAGGCTGGAAATATATTGACTTCTAGTGTTCTTACATTAGTTAGCCATTGTATAGTTTAGAAAAAACTATACTTACTTAGGATATTGTAATTTTTAACTTACAAGATTTTCTTATAAGTGCCTATCAAATCAGAGTATCTGATTATCTAATACCATGAACAGAATTTCATATTCCAAACCTAATAGCTTACAGGACACAAAATAAAACTAAGTTGACTGCAGTGGAAGAATCTCTAGAATATATAGAAATATTATACGACTGAGAAAAGTCTAGAAAAACATTTCAACTTGCACCTACAAAACTGTATACTTACATTTTGTTTAAATTACTTAGAATTCCACACCTTTCTTAGTTAGTCCTTGCATTTCTTGAAAAATATTTTCATGCAAATTCCACTCGTATGCTTGGCATATTTTGTGTACCATTCGCTTATAAATCCAACACGAACGATATAATCTGTATTGTAAAGGAAATTGTTTTTATTTCGTTACCCTGTTTTCAATCGCACCGCAAAAGGGATTTTTCTGTTCAGTAATCCCCACAAATCTTGGAGTGAGAGGGCAGATTTCACCGCGGGAGAGGAAAAATAAAGAAATGCGATTAAAAACCTCGTATTTGGGACGAAATAATCCGATCATTGTGCTTTCTTAGATATTGCACTGTTATAAAAAGAGCCTAAAGGAATTTTATACCAAGGTGTAAATCCGATGAACTGTTTGAATTCACGGTAAATATTATTGTTAGATATAAATTTGATGTGCGAAATTTTTTGATCGTGAGTTTTATTATGTTCGCTGTCTTGAAATATAGGGACTAAACTTATACACTTAATTACATTATACAAACAAATACATATAGCACCATCTAAGGTCATTCTCCAGAATTGGCATAGAGTGATTGAATAACTGTGTACAAACCGAAAGATTTTTCATAATAGAATCTATTTTGGCGTACAATTCATGGTGCATGTACAGTTAATAATTAAAACCAAGCAAATCGCTAACACTCAATAATATTATTATATACTAGCTGTGCCCTGCGGTTTCACCGGCGAAGATTTAGTTTTAGTCCCGCGGAACCCTAAATGTTATTTTTAAATAAAAGTAGCCTAAGTTACTCCTTGGAACATCAGCTACCTGTCAGAGAAAGTCCCGTTAAAATCGGTTCAGCCGTTTCAGACATTACCCGGAACAAACAGACAGAGAAAAATTCTAAAACTTGGTTTTTTAGTGTCAGTTGTATACTTTCCTATGCATTTAGTGAAAAGCTGTTATTTTGGAATTACAAACAGACACTCAAATTTTATTTATCTGTATGGATTCGACGGCACCAAAACAATATACGTATTTTGCAATAGAAATATCAAATAAAACAATATGGTTTCAACAGTTCACGAACAGAGAGAAAAAACAATTGACAATCTTAAATTATTCTTAATTCAAATAGCTCTTAGTTATTGATGGCCAGCAGGTAGTGCGCTGGTACTGGCCTTCTTGCAAATAATGAATTGAACAAAGAACAGAACCATATCAGAATGCCTCAATTAATTTAAAAATACAGCAGGTTCATATTGAATTTCAAAATACATATCTACTACGAGAGCACAAATAGGTACTCCTCGAAATGAATTCCCATTGAATGGATCCGCAATATTTCCGATTGCACCACATCCGTGGAAACCCACCGACATTTGTGGTTGAACTACACATGCTGTTTGAAGTACCGAATCATTGTGTTCCAAATAATATGATTTTATTTTCCTTTAAATAAATATGTATAGAATACTGTTGAATGACCTTTGGCCATTTATAGTGGATTTTACATAGCTTGCAGCTGAGCATGGAAACGATTTGGGTGTCGATTTAAATGCGGAGCTATCAAGAAAGTTGCCAAGCAATAATACATATATAAATTATGAGAAGGGGTAGACAGAGGTATTGTAATAACACCTTTCATTTCAAATGATTAAGTGCGAACGTGACAGATGGTGAGTCTATCGCCGTCTCAGGCACTATACATACATCTTTTGAATTACTTCTCAGGCATATGCAGGTTTCCTCACGATGTTTCTCTTTACCGTAAAGCACGGGGTGTGAAATCAGTGCATATAAGTTTTTAGAAAATTCATTGGATTAGGACGTCGTCGCTTGCGTAGTAGGCGACTACTCAAACTCCACGACTACCACGGCTTTTAAGCTATAATTTACCAACAAGTAAATAACAAATGTGGTGTTGTCAACAGTTAGCGTAACAATGTTAACGATTAGTACGATAGCATTGGAAGTATCCCGTAACGTAATTCAGACTACTACATAAACACAAAATGTACTCAATAAGTGCTCTGTATAGTAAAGCGTAATTATTGTCGGTGAGTTCATCTGTATAGCATCGCGACACCCCGTTCACCCCTAATACCATCACCTCGCGAACACCAACAAAGGCGCGCCCGAGCTCAATTTACGCATCAATGTCACCTACCTGCACAGGTATCTATACGATTTATTGAATAGCTAACGGTTATTGCACGGTGAAGGTTATTTGCATACGAAATATCCATTATCTGACGCCAAAAATTGCTTATGAAGGAACTGAAGATCCAAAAATACAAGATAATATTAAGCGTGTAACAAAACTAGGTAAGGCTAAATAATTTATGACTGAAAATGTAGGTAGCACTAAATTAATGTCATTATAGTTAGAAACATTAGTTTTATTATTGACTAGCTGTGCCCCGCGGTTTCACCCGCGTAGATTCAGTTTCATCTTTATTGTCGCGGAACCATAATATTTTTAATACATAAAAGTAAGCCTATGTTACTCCTTGAAACATCAGCTACCTGCCAGTGAAAGTGCCGTTAAAATCGGTCCAGCCGCAGAGATTACCCGGAACAAAAAGGCAGACAGAGAATTTTTTTAAAACTTGGTTTTTAAGTGTCAGTAGCGTGTATACTTTCATATGCATTTAGTGAAAAGCTGTTATTTTGGAATTACAAACAGACACTTTAATTTTATTTATCTGTATAGATATAGATGTATAGATAAACTGTGGGTCTACTACATCATGGATTTAAGCAGAGCGTATTAAGAAATTCTCAGCTTTGACGTTTCATTTTGTGCTATTAAATGTTTAGCCGTCACTGCCGACGTAGTAAGACGTCACTGCTATAACGATGATAGTAGGCCCCTTGTATCTTATTGATTATGATGCAATAAACTTCTCTATGGATGTGGCCTCATATTCTATCCGGACAAAAGCGGTTCAAATCTCGTAGACCAACACACTAACAAAGCGTATATACTAAGGTGGCGATCAATTGTTCACCTCAGCAACAAAGCCAACTGCTTCTTGATTTAATCTGAAAACTTTCAACCTTTGTTTCCAGTGAGTTCACTCATAATTTATGAAATAAGCTCCCTTGATGAATGAAGCCTTGAAGTGTTCAGTTATTACCACTTGGAATAATGGATATTTGTAAAGTTTCATTAATATTGCTGCGGAGTTTTGAATAGCTTTTGTAAGTATTAAGGATCACATCAACTAGGATATCAAAATGTTTCAGATACAGAATTAAGACGTACTATGTCAAATATATATTTTTTTATAGTTTGTGTAAAAACACTCTTGTTTCAGAAATTAATATAATATAATTACTCGAAAAACTTATATTTATGCACCTAAAGAAGTCAATTTTGTTCTAATTTCTTTGCAAAAAAACGAAGTCAAAAATGTTGTGATTTAGCTTAATGAAATTACTATTAGTAAAGCACAGAGCTACAGCTAGTTGGGAGTCGGTTCGCACAGCTAATGATGCTATAAACCTGACCACGTAATTAATAACTCTACATAATTAAAACTTCCACTAACTAACCCAATTGCTGCATCAAACCAGGCATTTAGTTTACCTACTGACCGTATAACCCACGATAATATAAATAAGCAAAGAGATAAAGAGATATTGCAACATTAAATAAGATATTGGTATCTCAAAAAATCGTTCTACCTTCCAAACGAGGATTTTTATAGCCCCCGCAACGTAAGTAGAACATTACTCTGCGAGAGCTCTTGCTGTCGAACTCAGTTCAACCCTAAAAAGTCACCGGGAAAAGTACCATTTTTCGCGGTCGCAGCGGGCGTCACGATTTCGAAGTTGGAAGGCGGTTTTCACAACGACGTAATTTCCTGCGTGCTCCAAACGACCTGCCTCAACGAGATACCACTTTCATAAAGCCTCGTATCACGCTCTCGAGAGGGTTAAAGGAGCCTTTATTCGACAATTTGCCTGTAATTATATCAAACAGCGCAATATGCGCGGCGATGTTGATTACTATTCAGACCAACGCTACAACAGAATTTAGCAAACTTACCTAAATGTGTTTTTAAAATAGGTACCTAGGTATATTGTGGATACATAATGATTCGATTATTTAATATCTTCAATTCTTTGGAACTTTTCTTTTTTAAACAGTGCCAGCCCCATTGTGTCAGGCCGAAGAAGCTTACCAGCCACATCAGAACAGAGTACCTAACACGCCCTACCGCATTATTCACTAAGGTTTGAGGTTAATGATACGAAATTGAAGCTTATCTTGTATGTATTATGTATCAATTTCTTATGATTAAAACCAACGCTTGTCGGGTTCGACACTGAGAAACCCTAGTGAATAACGCGGCTGAAACCAGCCCATATCGCACTGACCCACACCCGTATTACTAACCATGGTTGAAACGAAGACTAGACCAAACTCGGACTAAAACTATCTCCATCCCTTATTAAATCCGTGTCACAGAAAGAGATAGAGCTACCTTTAAACCAAGAACTATCTTAGCCTTTGTTGTGTAATAAGAGAATGAGTAATAAGACTTTAAACATTTGATCTCGATAAATAGTGTAATCAATATGATTATTATCTATTTACACGACAATTTAATCAAAATAACATTTTTGATTGCATACCTACATTATCGAGTGATTGATTGATGCGATCGATAGCTTTGTTAAGTAATCAGTAACATGCATTACTTTGAACACTGGAATACCTTTCTAGAATAAATTACTTCTGAGTACCTTTAAAGAGTAGTAGAATACTTTGAAGCGGATTTTTGTACACGAGAACTATATTTCCAACGGTACAAGCCATAAACTCGTTCTTTTACTGCAAACTCCATGCACTAAACGTCGGACAAATGCCCACTTTGTATTTCGCAAGCATCACGCCACATCGGCAGAGGTAACCTTACATGTGCGATCGTATTTTTTCACAAATAAACCTTACGATAGTGGAAATAAGGTATTCTATTCGCGTGCTCATGAGTATTCCGCAGACATGCGAGCTTGTATCTATTTTACCACAAAGGAATCAATAACCTGGATTAGCTATAAAAATGTTAGTGGTCCCTCCATATGTTCAGTAGGGGCGGCCATTACTCAGCAGCGCGTGGCCCCACGTTGGGTTCCCACGCGACCTATTACTGCACGAGCTGCCCTATTTACTTTTCTCTTCACAAATTATTCATTACTACGAACATACGCACAGAAAATAAATTATGTTCTGCGATATTTGGATAGACATTCAATTTCAAATGTAATAACTGCAGTAATTTTTAACATAACTATACATCTAGTATTAGGATTTAGGCCACAGTGAAGCAGCAATACAGTGAAGAATCTCACCAATACCCTGCTTTTTAACATTATATTAGATTGTTATAGTAATATTAAGGAAGAACTATTATGTCGATATTAATAATATTTTTCAGAAAGGTCTAAATCGGAGCGTTCGTAACCGAAGGAAGTGTATGAAGAAATGAATGTGGATGAAGCGAAAGAAGTATTTAAGGATCGTAGCATGTGGCAAATGGTGGACTCTGCCTACCCCCATGGGTTACAGGCGTGAGCATATGTATGTATGTATGTATATACATTCATACATATGCTCACGCCCTTCAACAAATTTAAAGAAACAATTAAATCAGTTTTGCTTGAAAAAGGATATTATACTGTAAGTGATTATATTTGTGATAAGGGAGCCTGGGATGTACCTGATAATGTTTGTAAATAATCCCATTGGCACTGTACTTTTGCTACAATTAATTAATCTTAATTTTGCTTTGACTGGCTGGAATTTGCCATGCTCACATATATTTGTACTATATTTTTAGTTTTTATTTTTGACAATTGAGCATTAGAACTGTGTCCATGGGCTTATAGTTGCTTGAACAATTTATTTTGTATTTTTAAAACTGTATAATATTCTTTAAAAGAGTAATTACTGAGTTTCTTGCCAGGTTCTTCTCAGTAAAATCAACCTTCCGAACCTGGCGGTAGCATGTATAATCCTGTGTAATTGTGTCATTCTGACGATTTGAAAGTACTTTGTATGAAGTCTAATCGAATAAAGATATATTTGATTTTGATTTTTGATTTTGATTTTATATGAAGAATTAAAAATAATTATAAAGCTTATTCAATTATAACATGTATTTATTATTAGGTAACGTATTGTATTTATATTCATTAAAAAGATAATACATGTTCAGTAATTGTCAAATAAATTATATTTATAATATTAAATAATAATTCATAATAATATTTCGTATTATTCACAGAAGTTCAAAGCGGCATTTTAATTAAATGGTGACATTTGAAGATTATTTCTGGGAACCGTCTGTGTAAAAGCTATTATAATAATTGTCTTATTTGTTCCGTAGCTTTAAGGGTTATTTTGCGTTTCATTATAATTCTGAAATAATTTGAATTTATTTCCAAACGAAGGTTTGATTGGTCGCCTCCTACGCAAGTTCAAGTTACGACCCCACCCGTCTGTAACAATTAGATTATAAATAACTTTATGATGTACAAAGATTTTCTTACCACGAGCTTTACTCACCATCTATACTTGACCATTTTCAATGAATTTCAATGTGGGTGTTGTAAAACCTCTGCTTACCCCTTCGGGGACCCTTCTGGGATGGCGAGAGTGTAAAAGGAATTCATGTCCCTGAGTATGTTTAGTTACCGGTTAATTAAGTTACGATCAGAAAGTTTATTTTTATCCTAACATATTATCTTTAAACTTATATGCAGATATCTGTATATAGATAAATAAAATTGGAGATTCTGTTTGTTATTCCAAATTAACAGCTGTAAAATCGCTACAATGATTTTAGCGGGACTTTAACTGGCAGATAGCTGATGATTTAAAAAATATCTAAGAAACATAGTTTTTATTTATAAATACCCTACGCGGGCAAAACGGCGACGTACTACTATTTAATTAAAAGTATTAATGATGATCATTTAAACGCGGCCGCTCCACGCCAGACTCGCATTAATACTGAAGTAATTGTCAGATTTCCAGATTTAGCGTCCAATTAAAGGTGAAACCGCGAGAGTTCACGCCAAATTAATATTTAACGAAAAGTCATGACTTCCACACGAAACATGGGCACTGGAGAATGGAATTTTATTATAATGAATTTGGGATGATTTTATAAAGAAAAGAAAAATGTTTTTGCTATCAGTCTTACATGCCTATGTAAATGATAACTACAAATGAATAAAATTTTAAGTGTCTGTTTGCAATGCCAAATTAAGAGCTTGTTCCTAAAAATCATATGAATATACGGTATACGGTGTACGGTATTTATCTAAAGTACATAAAAAAACTATTTTTATAATATGTCTCTTTGTCAGTTGATTAATAGCTGATGAAGTGGAATGGCAGTGCATATAGATTGGTCACGGTGAGATGATGTTTTGTCAGCATGCTTATGCTAATGCTATCCAAAGCTTTCCTCTAAATGACATAATTCAGGACGTAATATATTTCACAAGTATTACAAACTCAACAAAAAATCAATAATATCTTTATTAACTTTTAACAAAGTAACTACTTTCATATCTTCAGAATGACACGATTATACCGAACTATACATTTTACGGCCGGATTCCTTATAATATTTAATTTTTACTTCGTTATCATAATGTTCGATGTCGGATATTGTTTCAGTTTTATTTATTCAAGGTACATGCTTTTGACTTTTAATAACACAGTAAAATCGATAGCTATAACATTTTATACCGCTCATTGGAGTTACGCGTTTACGAAAATACAGTCCTCCAAATTTCCATCGGTGAGTGTCTCATAAAATGCCAGCTTTTTCCATAATCATTCGGGTACTTTATATCCTTGGCAGCCACAACGCACTCCTGAATAATGTCTACCATTCAGAAGCGCGTCCAATCTCATTGCTTTACTCTTGTAGTCGTTTAATCCGACTTTATTTTACCAACATTATTTTGTTGCACACCAACGTCTAACGTCGAAGTTTTGGTCGAAACTATGGTCTAGTCTTCGTTTATACTCTGACTGACATTATCTCCACACCTTATGTGATCCATATCTTAAAAAGATATGGAGCTAATTTGATAGCAAGGACAATCTTAGTCTTTGTTTTTGTTTGACTATAATAGCAGGGGAGCTACCATCGGTTTAAGCAGAGCGTATTAAAAGCTTCTTAGCAAAAAATAAAGGACCATAGTTGGCCCCCTGTTCCAATTCAAGAACTTCTGGTGTATTATACTTGCAACCATATTACTGAATGTCTTTGAAGTTAATATAAGTATTTATCAGGGGTTGCATTCAATTAATTATCTTACAAACTAAATGTTATATCATTTCATATGTGTATTCATAACAGTAATCCACAGCTATATATTAATGTAGGTACTTACAAGCTTTAGCAATCATCATACCGACTCCTATTCTCCATGTTTGCTCTCCTCCGTTGAAAAATGTAACGTCGAATAAAATGATGTACCTACCTATCTCATACGTCGCCACAACTCGTTCGTTCATAAAATATGAACGGAGTGATGGATTAATCCATTTACTGGTTGCTTGACGTGTTTGATGATTTTAGCAAACGACACTGCGGCTTCGGCACAACTGTATGCAAATCAGATTGGGTCTTGTACGTAGCTGAGTTGCGTACGTGTGAGTTTGGCTCCGGATATTGTGTGCTGCAGACTCCATTCGCTTCTACCCTTTGAATGATGGCCACTGAAGCGAGCGACAGTTTAGATATGATATTGCTCCCTCTTTTCGGGATAGGTTCATATTGCAATATCTATAGGAACAGCTTAGGTCTTCAAAGCTGTAGTTCATCAACTTATGTTAGTCTTATATATAACGTTCAATGAGTGTTTCAAGTTTCGAGATCCTAAAATTTATGCGTGATTTTGGTGCCTAGAGAATTATTAACATCATTTTCCGAAACTGGAGGTATGTTGCTGATAGAATTGGCATCAACTCAGTATTGGTATTCAATTCAATAAATCTATAAAAATAAATAAATATCTATACGGATACATAAAATTGAAGTGTCTATTCGTTTTTCCAAAATAACAGCTTTTCACTAAATGCATGTATGAAAATATATACGATACTGGCATGAAAAAACCAATATATAAAAAAAAATCTTTGTCTGTATGTCTGTCTGTTTGTTCCGGCTAATCTGCAATTTTATTTAAAAAAAAACTCCGCGGTCACCAATGAAATTAATTCTACGCGGGCAAAACCGCGGGGCACAGCTGGTATGATACATATGAACTACAAAATACTTCCCGTTTAAATATTTGCATACACTTACATGACACCCAGGTTTCATACAAGTAAGACCAGACTTACTTTAGTGGTGTTCTAAGTCCTTTGCCATTAGTGAGTAAAGGACCGCGTCGCAGAGCAAGTAACCTAGTTACACAGCTTGGCCAACCGTGCGCTAATTATCTGCCATGACGCCGTGTTCAAACTTAATTAAACTATCGCTTTCTCCCTCCAATACATACACATGAGCTCACTATCAATATACTTCATCAACTTGAAACAACAGCAGTGGGTTATGAATCTAACGAGACAGGATGAAAACAAAACACGGTAGCAAGGATGCACCTGGAGCATTTTGCTGTGTTTAGTTTTTATCCTTTTGACCTTATAGCACATAGGTGCTATAAGGTCAAAAAAAACAATAATAATTACGTTTTTTTTGTCGTTCGTAAAGCTGTAACCACATAGCAAGCATAACTTAAATATGAAGCGTTAGAATTTTAGATATATTTTCTTTAGGATTTTTTTGTCTACGTTCATTTAATTTAACATGAAAAAATATGCCTGAGTAAGTTAGGTACACTGAACTGTAATTCCGATCTTGCACCTTATCTAAGTAGGTATCTAATGAGGCGACTTAAAACGTTTTGCATTTAGGTAAATCATCATAATTTATTTAGAGCTACACTCTTGTCGGTGAAGCAATCGCCAACCCTCTCTATTGTCCGCTAACACTTTGACTTCCTTGTACGACATGACGCTGACTGTTCCTTCTATCTTTCCTTCTATGATTTTTTTAATGAAAGCGTCTTGTTGTAATAGGTGGCAATTCTTACCCCTCCTGTTTTCTATTGTCCGGATTATAATTTTTCTTTTATTTAGGTAAATAATTATTTAAAAATTAAAGTGGTAATTATCAACTTCAGGTCTATAAAGTGTATAATTTGCAGTGTACTTCAAAATATAACCTTCATTATATGCATGAATTATGCAGCTTTAGAAACGCGACATTCATTAAACCCCTCGAAGTTTCAAAGTAGAGATGCGTTGCTGTTAATATTTGATCATCGTCGGCCAGGGACTGAACGTAAAAGAACATGATGGCTCCAAATTTGCAAAGTCACAGGACAATAAACATTAATGAATGCAGGTCAACCGTCTGACCTACATTGCACCTTGATGCTTACACCTCATTATAACACAGGCATATCATATTGTATTGTGCGCAGTTGTGTGTGTAAGTTTGTGAATAAATAGGGTGTTGTTCCAAAGAGTTTTAATTTTAGAAATTAATACTGCTTAAAAATATGAAAAGTTTTGGGCAAAAGCATTGTTTTATTTTTTCAGTAACATATTATAAATTTTGAATTTCTAAAAGTTATGATAAATACCTCAAATCGTATTTATATTATCTTACCAAACTCGGTGCGCCAAATATATCGATGGCAATTTTCATTTCCAAATAAATAACCTGTAAAGAACCCTGTATAATGAAACATTTTGTCTAGGCAGCGGCAATAAGCTAATGGATGCATTCAAGGGGTGTGTAGCGGTGTGTCCGCTCATGATCAAACAAAGACTGAGCTACTTACGACATCAGTAAATAGACTGCAAAATATCATTACGAAAAGAAATACGTTATGAAAAAATGCTTTGTCTAAAAATCGACTCTGTGGCTCTTATTACAAATAGGGGAGACGGGCGCTAAAGTCCTCGCCCCTTCAGATTAATTATCATTCGAACATCATAAGCTGATTAGGTCTAATGTCGTTTGTGTATGTTTGTAATGACGTTCAGTAAATAGTAGAAAATGTATCTACGTCATAGATTTAAACCAAAGCTAAGCACCTATTGTGCTTAGCTTTGGTTTAAATCAGTATGTATAAGCTTGTGTTAAGCTTATATTCATTTCTTTGGCCGTAGTGTGATTCTTATTAATTAGTTTTTGGCATAAGTCCTAATACTTAATGTTCCTTGTTGATAAACTTTACCTCTGCCATAGGAAATACATAAATAGGTAATAGCCAGCCCAGCCCATACATATCTACCTAAATATTATATATCACTGAATAGGTAAGTAGATATCAAACAGGCTGAACTTCCACATTGACTGACTCCCCCCTGGGATACAATCAGCCTAAATAGTGAATGCCTATCGAACGATATTATTCCACATCGATGGACCTAGTGTTCCGTGCAGTTAAATTTAAATCTATTGGCAAAAGGATTTGAGTTGAGTTTTCATTGAATTTTTATCAGTATTCAAGTCAAGCAGGTACAAAGAAACGTCTTTAAAATAGTGAGAAATTTCGCCAATGTGACACCCAGAGTATATACTTATATGTAACGTAAGCTCATAATTATTCAGCATTCCAATGTGGTGACATTATGCCTCACAGAACACTGTACGCAGCTGAAAACATTAAACAGTTTACAGAAAGTAAATGTTATTCAAACACTTTACAGCGACACGATGCTTTTACAGGTAAACAGATAGAACCTTCATATTATATGTACTAACCCCTTGAATTACTAATTGTTGGCACACATGGTTAAAAATCATACAGCGAGGGAGCTTTTTTCTGCCAGCTCGGGTTAAATCATCTTCCTAGGTTGTTTTTTTTTGTACCGAAACTATGATGAATAGCTAAAAAACTAAAACGAATCTCGGGGTCGATTTTAAAAGTAAAACAGCATCTTTATGATTTGGATAAATCAATATTCCTTGCCAAGGATCGAACCGTAGAGTATAATATAATGGTTGAGGAGTTCAATGGCTGACATTCCAGTCATACTTGAAACTGTGTTCATGGGCTCATACCTATTTTTTTTTTCGTTATAAAAAAAATATAATATCTTTTGTGAAGAGTAATTACTGAGCCTTTGCCAGGTTCTTCTCTGTAAAGGCAACCTTCAGAACATGGCGGTAGCACGATTTGATAATACTATGTTAAACACCTAATCAAATGAAGATATCTTTGAGTTTGAGTGTGAGAAAAAAAACACGCGCTATGGTATTATTGCACCATTCGATCCGATAGTGTCGCAACTGAAGATCAAATTCTGGGAAGTAATGAGATGCAAACATATTACGCTGGCATAATGATTCACTTAGCTCAACATACGTCATCAACGTCGGCAGTGCACGAGTGTCTGTACCTCTACAGAGGGTGTTACTCAAGCACACTCACCATCAGGCCTCGCTGTATGTTGTTTGCCACTTTTCGTAATTAAATAAATATTTATGAGATTTAATTAAGAATGATTTATCATCCAAACCAAAAACGGAACAATATATACGTACATTAACAATAATAAAAGAAATAATCATCGTAAACGTATAGCCTCATGCATGTCCAGAAGCCATGTGCCAGAAGGGTCCACGATGTTATTAACACCCACTTTTCCACACACATATCCATCCATTGCAGAAGTACACTTATAACTTTTAAGCTATCATATTTATTAATTATCTACTTTTTTGTAGCCTCTTGTGACTTTCAGCAGCTTGTCACCCTTAGAAAATTAGCATTGCTATTCAAATAGTAACTGCTGCCAGCCTTCTTGGTACAACCCTGAGAGACACCGAATAGTGTCAAGTTTTGGGTGGTTCCCCGTGGCCAAGCTGAGTCGATTTCTTGTATAATATAATACTCATAAGGAAGATTTTTGTGATTAATTACATCCATCTTTTAATTTATATTCAACTTCTGGAAAATAATACACATGTTAAAGTACAAGCAGACAGTCTAACCTCCGTGGGACTGCGGTAGAAGGACCATCAATAATTCACGACACAATCCTGTCTGCGCTCTGATATTATTTTAATAAAACATTTTCTAGTAAGAGACACTTTGCTCGCATGCCTCGCTTGGACTGAAAACGTTTCACAGTAATAATTAAGTAAGGAAAGCTTAGTTCTTCTCTATTTGTTCGGTGCCAGACGAAAGGGTATTTGAGCAAGCTTTGTACAAGTGGAATTAAGGCGGTCATTAAGACAATACATGCTACCTAATATTTGCTCATGGCTTCCCAGAAGGGTTCCGGAAGGGGTAGGGAGAGCTCATCACCCGCTTTTCATCAAAGAAGTCCATCGTTGTCTCAGTCACTATATGTTGAGACATACCACCTATAAAATTGCAGAATTACATGTTTGAGGATGGGCCAATTGTCGAGTGGACGTCCCATAGTGCGGACAATAAACGCATATTAAGTTTATGTGACTATTATTTCATCCCCAAACTAATCATCTGTCTGATGACTCGTGGAAACATTATTCAGTTACTTGTGTAAACAGTTATCCACACTATAAAAACGTATTTGGTCTCATTGATACAGACCACTTAGATATCTACTCACATCACTGGGCTACAAACACAAACATAATGAAATAGGTACGATTTAAGACGTCATTGACGATAACGACTTCATTTCCAATTTTGAATTAGACCTACTCGACTGCGACATGACATCCAACTTAGGGGAGATCAATGTCATGAATTACTGAATTGAAGGTAGAGTTGTTTACTTGCAGTTAGTCCACTTTTCCGCAGCATCGTTGTATGGAGGTGACAGTTGAGGTAGATGTTGGGTCTCATTAATCTTGAACTACTCTATTGTAGAAATGTTTTGCAGTTAAAAAGGTTTTCAGGGCAGCATGATTGTGTTGTGTCACTTCAGCATGTTTTTGTAATTTGATGATCGTGACATAGTATTTAATGATGCGCGAAATTATCACAGATCCAAAACAGGTCCCGCCTTAATGTCAATGTTGGGGTATTCATATCTATATTTGTAGTGACCGTTAATTATATAAGTAAATTAAAAAATACAATATGCATTATCGTAATGGATGATGCAACATTGCATGGGTACAAGTAAGCATGCTTTATAAACATTGTCTTCTGACGATATGCAATTCGAACACTATTCCAAAGATTTTTAGGATTCAAATTCCTTTAACCGATACCGACTTCATCAAGGCCAAGATGATTAATGACTAGGTAATTCATTTGTCTAGCAAACATATACTAACATACATGATGCCAGCTGAGTTTCTTGCCGGTTCTTCTCAGAAGGCTAGTTTCCGAACCGGTGGTAGATTCCTCGACGTTCATAAGTGCCTTACCAGGGCCTAAACTGAATAAATCATTTTCATTTTCATTTTCATTTTCAACATAGTTGGTAACCTGCTTCGTTCCAGGATATTAACCTCTTTAAACGCTAAGTGCATTAAAAGTTTCACGGTCTGACAGTAAAAGTTCAGCCATTTGCGTTCTATCGATTCTCTGAAGAAAATTCACATCATTTGTAAGGAAGATAATGGTTTGTTGGATAGTAGTTTGTTATCAACAGCAGCCACTTTACTTAATAACACATATTTAATAATATCCAAAAATAAAACCCGGATATTCATGGATCTGTGAAGACAACAAAAATCAAGGACGCAACAATGCTTTTGAAATTCATTCTAAATAGGTATCCAACATTAATTTAATTTGAAGTCGATCCAAAGATTGAATTCGACGGGGATCTTTATGAATGTTTTGTATGACCTGCAGTAACGTGGCAAGCATGCACGATTCCACGGTATGGAGGTGAAGAAGCAAGACAAGTCCGGCAGCTTGTCGCCTGTGAAGCCGGCCCTGAGGCGAGACGGCGACGACCGGACCAGATCCACCAGCAAATCGGACAAGGAGCTGAGACTGCCTGAGAAGTCACCCAGCGAAGACGCCGGGACGAGGAGGGAGCGAAGACTGTCCCGGGCCAGTGAGAGCTCCAAGGATACTTTTGAAAGGTAATCCAACTTAAGTTGCCTGCTACATTAATAGCGTTCTGGAAATCATTTGGAACATTCGGCTGCCTTATGATGATGATAATGACGGATAATACGTATCAAATATTTCAAGCCCATAAACTGAATGTAAACATAATCCTTCTTATTACAGAACATAACAAACTCCGACTAAAACTATATCCGTCCCTTTTGAATTCCGTTTCACAAAGAGTACATTTAAACCATGGCTTAACATAGGACATATTTTGTAATAAGTCCAATGGTTTAATCTGTGAGCCCTTTAATATGATTTCAAACATAAATGGGACGTTGACGTGTCTTGAACTAGCACAATAAAACAATTTAAACATGTTAAATATAACATAATTGTGATGGCCCAAAACTGGAGGTCGAGACTTCAATTATTCACAAACTCAACTAACAACTTAATAGCTACAGTGACGTTGCTGAAACGGGCGTAATTACGAAACAGCCCGTAATCGATAGTAATACATCATGTACCTAGCACGGGTGATCGAGTGCCTGGTGGATGTATAAAGATCGTTAATTTGTCCAAAACTGTACACATCCCTTACCTACATCTTCAAGGCGTTTTATTTGAAGTAGAAGTCGGTCGGTAAAGAGACCTACAATTCTGTTGGTCTCATGTGGACCAACTTAAAAAGTGATAGAATAAAGGGTATAATGGGTTTTATCATTCAACATTGCAGCCTGTCTACTGGAACTGTAACTTATAGAAGATCACACTACCCTTTGTTCCTTCGGTGTAAGGTTTCCGCTGTTCTTAAAGGCTGCGTTTCATATTAGAAGTCCTCTCTGTCTCTTACTCTGGGCCCTCAGTAAATGACATATATGACACAGCGAATTCCTCTTAACACATACTATTGACCTCGTGCATTTGTGTTTTCATACGCTTCTAAAATGCCTTCTTCAGATCCTCGTTATAATTTCATATCGCAATGAGCAGAACGGCTGGTGGAACTTCGTGATTTATTACTGAATGTTCGGCGACCCAGCCTGTCTATAGCCAATAATGCAGACTACCAACATTCCACACAACAATACAATGTAATCGAAGTGGAATAGGGAACATATCTACTCTCCCTCGCTCAAACTATGAACTCCAGAACTTTATTACCGAACTAGCGTAATTGAGCTGCCTTTCTATCCAAAGTGCTGATTCTATGATACGATGCCAGTTTCATAACTCGAGTTCTGTTTCCTTTCATTACACAGCGGGCATAATTTTATCTATACAGATAAATAAAATTGAAGTGTCTGTTTGTAATTCTAAAATTACAGCTTTTCACTAAATGCATATGAAAGTATACACGCTACTGAGACTAAAAAACCAGGTTTTAAAATTTGTATCTGTCTGTCTGTCTGTTTGTTCCGGGTAATCTCTGAAATGGCTGGATGGATTTCAACGGGACTTTCACTGGTAGGTAGCTGATGTTTCAAGGACTAACTTAGGCTACTTTTATTCATCAAAAATATTAGGGTTCCGCGACAATAAGGATGAAACTAAATCTACGCGGGTGAAACCGCGGGGCACAGCTAGTTATTAATATTATTAGTGTTATGAAAAGGAATTGTTATAGGAAAGGGTTTCTTTCAAAGAAGTGAATTGAGTTACGTAAATCCTACTGACTTTTTCGAAAAAAAAGCTACATAGATTCAGTTGTTGATGCGAGGCAAACTCGCTGATGCATACTTGTCCAGTATTCCATTCAAAAAGGGCACTGCGGGGATTTCGCACTTCAATAAATTTCAATGCCGGATATACTATTGGTACGCTGCAGTAAATACGGTGGGACAAACAGACATCAACTCTGTATTGTACGTTCAAATCAATATGAAATGAGATCAGATGGAGTATATTGGTCGATAAAATATTGTTCCCTGATATTAAGTAACTATCCTACTCGCATATGTATAGTCTATCCAGTTACAATTCTGAAGTGGAGTTATTCCGAGTTATTGAACTGAGTAAAAAAATACCTTGGGGTGTTATTTTTAAATGCATGAAGCCACAAGAGTAAACATGTTTGCGTTTATTACTTAATAACGCTTGATAATTTCAGAACCATATAATTAGTATTTTTTTATATTTATTTAATGCAACCAGATGAAGAGCTACTCGATGACTTCTATGAAATTGAACTATTTTTCTTTCTCGAAATGTCTAAGACAATCATCTTTCTCCACAAGTATTCTAAAACCCTCCTTCTCACCAACAGGCAAGACTCAAAATCGACATCACTAACAAGTCCAAAGGTATCTCGTAAATACTTCACCAACTGGAAGCAGGCATGTGACAAGACAAAGGACAAGACGAAGGAGCTGTTGAAGCGCTGGCGCACCTTACCTGAAGGGGACACGCCGGAGGGATCCATGCAGACCCCGGGCCATAGCGAGGATGAGAAGCAACATGGGTGGAGTGTGCATGTTTGGAGTGAGTATAATTCTTAAATTATACTTTTTATTCATAGGCCATATGACTAGGAAGGAGAATGCAGTGTAGTTTCTCCTGATGCGAGAGCCCGCGACTCCTTGTGAAGCAGTCAGGTATACTAACCACGAGACCAACGGTGTCGCCGATAATAATATAAAAAGATCCTCTTGAGCTACTTTGGTCATTGCAGGGAACTCAAAAAATATCAGTCCCACAGTATTTGAGAAAATCTCGCCCAGAGAATAGACTGGTAAATAAGGACATTTTTTTAAATTGAGTAAGGAGAACGGTTGGCTGAAATATGTTTTTAATATTATTTACATACACGTGTCACGATAAGAGTTCCATTTGTTTTATTGGCGTCGCTATGAAATGATAAAGGGCTTCGGTTCCGTGACGCTTCATCAACATTCATGTCGCGATCCATACAAATATATCAACCGCTTCAACCCGACATGTTCCGATGCGGGCAAAATACTTGTACATGTTGATTATTTTTATGATTTCTTAAGAAACACACTGTCATGAATTTTCTCACGCGATGTAAATACGTTGGGGTAAGTTCGACAATGGTTTAAGATCGATTGATAGAAATTTTGGGAAGCCGAAGATTTCTGCATCTAATTATATGACTCACTAGCTGTGCCCCGCAGTAGTAGAATAGAGGTAATTTCATTCAGAACCGTAATGTTTTTTTTAAATAAAAGGCAGACATAAAGTCCTGTTAAATCGGTCCAGCCGTTTCGGAGATTAGCCGGAACAAACAGACAAAATTAAAAAAATGCTGTTTTAATATCAGTTCCTATATACTTTCATACACATTTAGTGAAAAGCTGTTAATTTGGTATTACAAACAGACACTGCAATTCAATTTATCTGTATAGATGTATACATATAGATGTTTAGATAACTAAATAAATAAATAACATACCAAATATTTATTTGTGATACTTAAGTGAAATTTTAGATGGAATAATTTATAAGACACATAAACCGCTAAATTTGAATATCAAAGAAATAAAAGTAGTATGTACCTTATCCCAAATCGGTGTCTCGAGGGAGGTTGCCAAGAAGGCTGACAGCGCACTTATACACTTTACTTACACTTTAGTAATAAAGCTGTCTACTTGCTAAATATACAAACATTTACTGAACGAAAATTTTAACTCACTAATAGTATAATAGTAGAAGTATGTATTTGGGACACAATTTACACATCATAAACACCGTACATACTTTGCGGGAAGAAATATCCGGAATATTTCCCTTTATTACAGGAATGACCGCTATAAGGCCTGCTCCGTCAACTTCCGTCCGAAAATAAACCCCACTAATGAAAAGGGCTTTCATTAAACATCTGCCGTGATGGTATCGTTAAATATCGTGTCTTAATGAAAATGTGGCTGTTTAGTACTTGTACCACGTTTTTATTTAATTAATTCGCACTAGTGCTAAGAAATGTACATTTTCGATGAGACATCTACGCAATAGCCGTGGTGGCCTCGGGGTTAGAGCAGTCGCCTACTACGCAAGCGAAGCAAGTTCGAATCCCAGCGGGGCCTGTAACTATGAGTTTTTCTAAAAACTTATGTACAGTGATTTCACACCACTTGTTTTACGGTGAAGGAAAACATCGTGAGGAAACCTGCATATGTCTGAGAAATAATTTAAAGACGTATGTATAGTGTCTGAGACGGCGATGGACTCACCCTCTGTCACGTTGGCACTTAATCATATTCGGTGAAATGTGGGGGTTGAAAATTACAACACCTCTGCCTACCTATTCGGGAAATACAGGCGTGACCATATGTATGTATGTATATGTACGCCAGTCTTGTATAACACAGCTGCTGCTTGAAAAGTAACAGAACTACAGCGAAATCTATACTAATATTATAAAGCTGCAGAGTTTGTTTGTTTGTTTGTTTATTTGAACGCTCTAATCTCAGGAACTACTGGTCCGATTTCAAAAATTCTTTCAGTGTTGGATAGTCCATTCATCGAGGAAGGCTATAGGCTATATTTTATTCTCATAAAAATTAGGGGTCCGTAAGTAAATTGCAATTTTCTAACTTAAGGTGTAAAATCGAAAACCTATTTATGCGTACGCTGCAAAAACTATTGACAATAGAACAAAATGATGTACTACGGGTTTGTAGGTCTTATTAAGATCTACAATAAAGTCCGCGAAAGCATATATCTAACTCTCATAGTTTAGTCACAATAACATCATAATATTAATTCTTATCCGAATCAAGCATTATGCTATCAAGGGCATTCATGTAGAAGTAAAATACTGTTTGTTTTATTCCAATCGGACATTGCGTTTAGAAATTATCACGAGTATAACAACGCAAAGAATTGGTACCTAATAATGAGTTATTTGCCAAAGAGTAATCTCTGAAACGGCTAGACGATTTTAACGGGACTTTCACTAGCAGATAGCTAATGTTACAGGAGTACCATGGGCTTTTTATTTATAAAGAAAATTTAGGGTTCCGCGGTAATCAAATTAAATCTACGCGGGTGAAACCACAGGGCACAGCTAGTAACTGAATAAATAGACCGGTGACTTGAACCGGAGAAAATTTTATTTTATACAACTTTGAGTATCACGACGTTGCTAGTTGTATATTATATTGTTTTATATAAAACTATGTAATTTATACAAACAGCTTTATTCACGTGATATACTAGATTTACCGATAATTTTGTTGTAATCCAACGCGCTGTTCTGAATATAATTATATTGAATTAAAGATACCGTATCAAAATAAATGTTGGTATTCCGGAAGCTATTTACCATATTAACTGCCTTCCAGTAAGGTCTGTTCCTTAAATATGAACACAAAATAAAATAATATTCGCCCGTCGGAAATCTATATTAATATTATAAAGAGGAAAAGTATCTATATATGTTTGTAACAAATTGGCTCGAAAACTACCAGACCGGCTTTAAAAATTCTTTCACCATTTGAATGCTACATTATTATTGATTAATATCTATACATCTATACAGATAAATAAAATTGAAGTATCTGTTCGTAATTCCAAAATAACAGCTTTTTACTTAATGCATATGAAAGTATAGGTGCACGCTACTGACACAAAAAAATCAAGTTTTAATATTTTTCTCTGTCTGCCTGTCCGGCTGTCTGTCTGTTTATTCCGGGTAATCTCTGAAACGGCTGGACCGATTTTAGCGGGACTTTCACTAGCAGGTAGCTGATGTTTCAAGGAGTAACTTAGGCTACATTTATTTATTAAAAATATTAGGGTTCCGCGACAATAAGGATGAAACTAAATCTATGCGGGTGAAACCGCGGGGCACAGCTAGTAGGCTATATTTTATCTCCATACTCCCACGGCAACGGGAACTACGCGGGTGAAACCGCGTGACGTCTGCTAGTGATTAATAAGAACTATTTCTAAGCCGGTTCATCATAACTTTGCTTCTCATCATCATCTGTGATAACTTACCCAACTTGTCACGGGGACTGCTGTTTAGTAGTTGACATTGTAACAAGACGTTTCTTTTCCACTTCACCCTATTATGAGAGTTTTATTCTGTGAGCCCACACTATCATATCTTTCTTGACACCACTCGGAAAAGCTTTCCTCTCCATACGAACCTTCTGCGGAACCAATTAAGAAAATAAATATATGGACGCTGATTAACAAATTTAAATGCAAAAGGAATAAACCGACTGATTCCTTACCCTTGGAAAAATATTGGCAAATGTAAGGGATTCCATTAAAATAACGGCATTGGATGGAATGGTGATGGAGAGTTCAATGTACTGCAAAAAGGCTTTCACGCAGCAAAAAGGTAATGAAATCATCGTTACAGTTCCTTCGATTAAGTAGAACGTTTTTTCAAAGTTGTTGAAAGTTAATTAACAAAGCGTCAAGAAGTTAGCCTATTGGAGCGTTCGCCCTTAAAAGGAAAGTTTCAATTTCTACTCAATCAAAAACAGTGAAAAGAAAAAATAAACAAAAAAAATTGTACTAGCTAGAGACCTTGCTTTATAAGGCTCATCTAAGCCATCCAATTCGGTCCAATCGTTTTCGAGTAACGTTAAACATAAAAAACATATGAAACGAACCTAACCTCCTCCTCATTTTGTCGGTTAAAAAACTAGACGGTAAGTACTTATATTGTTAAAGAGAAGTCTAGACATAATTCTGTTGAAAACGTTCAATTATATTCCTTAAAAGCCTACAAGCACGCTACATTACATAAGTATGCCGCTGTAAGTTAAATTATAGCCTATTCGCGACTCAATTCATGAACTCGAGGGAAATTATTCACATTATGAGAGCCTAAGCGGAGTAGATTACAAACATCTGATATTCTCCATTCACAAAGGCTACAATAGCAATAACAAACAGCATTTGTTCCGTCCCCATGTATTATTCAACACTTTAGCCGTGATTAGAGGGAATCAGTGCCATAGTACAACATCGGTTTCAGGTTATCTGTGCGGTAAATAGACCTTTTGTTTGTGTCCTATTTCATGACTCTGAGAAAGATATAAGCTTAGATAACAGATCACTATCATACACGCACCTAACTACTAAACCTAGAGCTACTAAATAGGATAATTTTAAACGTTAAAAGCCATATATTTTTGATTGAAACATGAATTGTTAAAGATATTTACCAATGTTAGCAATTGCAGAATAAAAATATGTTAATAGCAAGATCAGGGGGTCAATTATGATCGTTTGAACAGTGCGAATAGGGAACTTCTTAGCTTTGACGTTTAATTTCACGGTTTAAACCGATGATGATAGGCCCCCAGTTTTGACATACTACCGATCCAAGTCAAGATTTGGATTTCAGCGAAATTCTTCGTAAAACCAAATATTTCTTAGGAATTCAAAGCGAAATCTGAAACTACGTTTGATGTTTTGAATTGGCTTATCCTTCGGTAAAAATAGCCGTTAAAATAGCGACTGAGTAATCCAAATATGGAAAGCGGTGGGCTACTTCTATTCAGGTGCGCTGACAAGAAATGTAATGAGATTTATATTACCATAATAATTCTGGTAAGGGGATGTGTGATAAGGGTCAATTTTCGATACCTTTTCAAGAGCCCTTTAGAGAAGGCCTGCTTTTGAACATCACTACTTATTACTTAGAAAATGTATTCTTACTGCAATGAAGTTTTACTACCACCGAGATATCTTGACCTCTTTGAACTGTAAACAATGTTGTTATTCATTTACTTAAATAAGATATCTACATAATTCGTTTATCAGTTATTAACCTCCCCTGCGAATGATAACGACTGCTATCAAATAATTAATTGCTATTTTATCTCTTATGCAAAATACGTAATCGTAAGTCTTTTTTGTTGTTCAAATAAGTATTATTATACACGTGATAAACAAACTATCTTTATACTTTGATAACCTATTATGCTTCATAATTAACGCTTCCACCTTTTTCACGAACATTCAGGCTTATCTTTGATAAATATAATACTCTTAATCATTTACACTAACGTATCCAAGCCGTCTTGCACGCGGCTGCATTAGGGGAGAGGCAATTTATTTATAAGTCTATCGCTGTTTGAACAAGACTATCCTTGCGAGCTAGGCCAGTCTGTGTCCATAGGGAACATCTTAAATCGGTATACCCATCAGACAGAGAAAAGTGACAAACGGTGTGTCCATCGCCGTCTCAGGCACTATACATACGTCATTGAATCACTTCTCAGACATATGCAGGTGTCCTTACGATGTTTTCTTCCACCGTAAAGCACGTAGTGAGACATTACTGCACTTAAGTTATTAGACAAACTCATTGGTACAATCCTGCTGGTACTCGAACTTGCGTCGCTTGCGTAGCAGGCGATTGCTCAAACCCCGGCTACCACGGCTTGACATGTACACTTTCTTCAAAACGACAATCGTACCACCACCCACAACAAAGTCGCGCCAACATAATTAAAGAATCAAAGACGAAGATCAGCTATTTTTCAAAGAATCAACGTGACGGACATAGATTTTGATGAGTTTTTATTAGAGATTATTTTGAGAGATGTCTCAAAAAAGAACAGGAATAATTATAGATGGCGCCAGATGTAAATGTCGCGAGATCGATACCCTGAGTACCTTGTTTACTATAACATTCGTATATAAAATCTACAAAATTATATCAGCCAACCTGCACGCGTGTGATAATAATTTGAACTCATCATATTATTCTTTAATTTGACCTCCACAATCTGACCAACATGGATTGAACTATGGGCGTACAAAGATAACACGAAACCGGGGCTAAAATTAGCCTGTTATGTAAAACGTGCTACTAACTGCACTCTTCTTAAAATGTTTATTATATTATACATTTTGTATCAGTGTCACGTGTACAGGTGCCGTCTGAATTCAATTCAATCCAAAATATCTTTGTTTGATTAAACTTTTAACAATGTACTTTCGGTAGGTTGCTTTTACAGAGAAGAACCTGGCAAGTAACACAGTAATTATGTTTTCAAAAAATTTTTTTACATATTTGAGTAATACAATAAGCCCATGGACACAGTTCCAGTGCACAAAAGTCTATATAAAAAATATAAAAATTAAAGGCCTATAATAGGTATAATTGTGTACCTTATGAGATGACCATTTTATTTAGGTAATAATCTTATAGTGGGGATACTGCGCCTCGCGTCATACATATAGATAGAGATTAACTCATAAAATGACTATTGCAAATTCATGGTACGCGCTCGTAACTCGTGACGGGACCTGCATCAAAACATAGCAAATTAAAATTATAATTATAATAAAACATTTAAATATTTAAACAATGAAACATATATTTTTATTTGTGTTTTTTACACAAAACATACACATTACCCACTCCTCTTACATCTATACTGATCTGAAACATATTTATTTCATCTCAATGGTGTAACTTGTAAGTAAGTCCATGGCAACTAAAGGTAAGTTACTTGCTCAAACAAATGTATTTTCTTTCTTTTTAATAACGCTGTGTGCCATATTAAAAATTACCTATCACAATTGAAAAAAAAGAGCAATATAAGTAATCTGAGTTTGCACTGCATACAATATAAATTGAAGTACTTTTACATAATATCGCAGACGTTATACTTACAGCTTTATGATACTTAATTATGATGTTATGGTTTGTTCCACATGCTATAGCTACGAGCTACAAACACACATCCGATCGATATTGTCCATATACATTTTCTTTCGTCTTTATGGCAAGTATGCATGCATTCAGTAACCGATTTCATGAGACGCTTTAAGATACTAAAAGTATAAGTTGTAAGTTCATGCATTCCCTGAAGCGAGGGGTAGCAGAAGTCACTATTCACCAAAGTTTACTTACCAACGTGAAAGATTGAGTGAGTGAGTCCTTCACCGTCTGAGTCGCTATTCATACTGAGTAATCATAATGTCCATAAATTTATTCTCAGGCAGGTTTCCTCACTATATTTTCCTTCACCGTAAAGCGGGGTGCGACATCACTGGACTTAATGTTTTAAAAAAGTCATAATGCATTCCAGTGAGATTGGAACTTGCTTTGCTTCTAATCACTCGGTCACCACCACTCTTATAAGTCTTTTAGCATTCTGAGTTTTATATATCGAAGTCTACAATGATAATGCTTTGTAACATTACGTATACCTTTTTTATACTTATAACCCTGCCATGCATGATTTTACAGACTTATAGAAAAGGTTTCTCCAATAAAGTATCACTCTTAATAACCTGCGTAGGTACTTCACAAATATCCATTGAAAATCATTTGAGTTCAATGCAAATGTAATCTCATTGAAAAAATCTACTTGGTGTAAATCTACATTACGAAATATGGTTAGGTAAATTGGTACGCGCGCTACCTCAATTCGTAAAACCTCTTCACCTTTAATAGGATCTCCTCATCAGTGCGAGCATTTATGGTCAACTAGATTATGAAATTTATATTCAGATACCGATAAAGAAACGTCACGAAACGTAACTTTGACAACTGGAAATCTCGTAGGTTGGATCAAGTTTGAAGTATTATCCATGAATTCTTGATCGTAGTATTACAATAACGTAGGTAGAAGTTGTAATTATGAGTAAGGCAAGTAAAGGGAAAAGCAAAGATAAATTAAAAGAGAATCAGGAGAGTACCTCCAAGGTGATTGAGGAAACTACGTCGTCTGTGATTGAGGAAAGCGACCGACGGACCCGTGGGACCAACCACAAGGAAGTAGGGTTCTATAAGTTCAAGAATATGATGATCAGGTTAGCACAGTCCCAAGCGACTCCCAAGCTGGAGAAGGTGACTAAACGCAAGGTACGCGTGAAAAGCAGACGACCGCAAAAGTAATCTCCATCCGTCTAGCAAAATTTTCAAACAAAATGGACCTGCGGCGATGCTTTCGGTGAATACTAACAAGATACGTTTGTGAATTTATTAGACATGTAACAGTGTTTGAATAAATACGTTCAAGGGGCTTCCATATGAGGAAACTCCTCCCGGTATAAATCTGTGTCTTTTTACACCCCACCTTTTGGTTACATGACGCGTTTTCGTGCTTATATAATGAAAGGAACGGTTTAATAAGGGCCTAATTACACTGCCATATGAATAGCGAACGCTTGTAACTGTATAGTTAAGTAAATATGTTTGAAATAGAGGGTAAATGCGCTTCAGTTGATATATAACATAATCCGACAACAGCCTCGGCTCGCAGAGGCATGGAGCAAACGGCTGAGAATGCTTTATTCTTTTTACCTTTCATCCGAATGAATAAAGGAATATCGGCGCCGAACTAACGCTTGATTCGTTTGTGTTCCATTCATGAAATATTAATCGATATATCTTTCTTCGCCAGACAACATAAATGATATTTGAAGCATAGCAAATTTATTTTATGTTCTTTTAGGGTTTGAAGTTGAATGCAATTGCATCGTTTTTCAATGTATGAATGCATGACATTTAATCGAATTTTTTTTTTTAATTTTGATTACTTTAATGAGTGTAGTAGATATAATATAAGAAATTATACTATGAAACAAAATCCTACATTTAAAATTGGTATGAAGTAGCTGGAAAAAATGCAACACACATGCGGTTAAAGAATATACGTTTACTTTTATTATAGAAAGTCATAAAAATAAAAGCGTACATTCCGCCTGAGCCCAAGAGCCGTAATGGGCGTAGGACTTGAGCCGTCCTGCTACGCAACCGACGCAAGTTCGAATCCCAGCGTGGCCTGTACCAATAAGTTTTTTAATACCTTGTGCTGTGATTTCAAACCACGTGCTATACGGTGAAGGAAAACACCGCGAAGGAATCTGCATATATCTGCGTAGTAATTCAAAGACGTATGTATAGTGCCTGACACGACGATGGACTCACCCTTTGTCACGTTGGAACTTAATCATCTTCGGTGAAATGTGGGTGTTATTATTACAACACCTCTGCCTACCCCTTCGGGGAATACAGGCATGAGCATGTATGTATGCATTCCGCCTGATGATAGGCAGTTACTACAGCCTAGGAACGTGACCAAAACCAAGAGCATCGCATAACATAGAACATTCACGTATCGCTACTACACTGTACCATGAAATATTAAAACAATATATCAAACAAGTCAACTCACCCACACGCAAGATCCTTATTGAAAACCCCTGTCCAGGTGGAGGAATTTACGACCCTGTATATTCTAGGTCAACAGTACTTCAGAGTACTTTATTTAGAAGTAGATTAACTCGCCGGAATTTACGACAGACATATTGTACATTCATGTATAATGACGGCATATTTTTCCTATCTCAGGTACTCATTAAAACAGTTGTTTATCATTGTGGGTTATTCTCTGTCCTACAGATCCTGTGTTGTATAAGGAATTGCCATTTGTTCAGACCTTTCCAGATTTGACCAGATTTGATCTAGACTGCAATATTCTCGATCGTTACCTCTCTTTATTAATGACTAGCTGTGCCCTCCGGTTTCACCCGCGTAGATTTAGTTTCATCCTTATTGTCGCGGAAACCTAATATTTTTAATAAATAAAAGCTACCTATGTTACTCCTTGAAACATCAGCTACCTACCAGTGAAAGTCCCGTTAAAATCCGTCTAGCCGTTTCCGAGATTAACCGGAACAAACAGACAGACAGACAGACAGACGGACAGACAGACAGAGAAAAATTTTAAAACTTGGTTTTCTTCTTTTAGTAGCTTGTATACTTTCATGTGCATTTAGTGAAAAGATGTTATTTTGTAATTACAAACAGACACTTCAATTTTATTTATCTGTATAGATGTATAGATAAACGAATTTTCTCAGGTCTATCAAAACGTCTGGTTGGTTGGTGGTGGTTTCTTTAGCCAATTTGTCAACTTCTCCTTACAGAAGAACGCAGCCAAATAGCAGCTCCATTTTAGATCGTAGGATCTACGATATAAAAAGCTCCAACTACATACATACAGTATACATATGCTCACGCCTGTATAGCAGCACTACGACCACTAGATCAACGAGGCAGTCTCAGGGGCCTTACCATGAGCTCTTATTGCCATGATAGTTTCATTCACTTATGAGACAGATGTATGTAACGTGCATACATCTATCACTTTCGCACAGCTAAAGTATCATTGCAATAAGACCTCATGGTTTGGGCCCAGGACGCCAACTATTTACGAGTATAATATAACGATTAGGCTATATTCAAAGCAGTATAGATAAAAGATAATTTAAGTCATCTAAGCGCAAGAAATATAAATGACTAATGACCCGCCCTCGCTTTACTTCGGGTAACGATTCTTAAGGACTATTTATTTTACAAAAGATTGACTTTCCCTACTGTTTTTTAATATAATATGAATATTTGTTTTAAGCAGTAAACCCATAGGGGTTCTACTCCCACATGTTAGTAAAAACCATGTCAGAATCGAAACGTAGTTTAAAAGAACGGTGCGTTTAAAACGGACAAAATAATTTTGTATGGCAATTACGACTACAATCTATACAAGCTATTTAAAGATATTACTACCATGTTGGGGATTACATCATATCCAATCTTCTAATTAGGCTTTGGTAAATTTGAGTTGATAGCGGACAATGTACTTGACAAGCAAGCAAGTATTTTCACATTGTCACTGCATATTTTATACATTTGCGATTAGAACCGGTGCTGATAAACGTTTAAATTCCTTACATTATTCATTAGATAAGGAAGTATTCTTGCAATTCGCGAGTTGGTTACTTACTTTCTACGTAAAACTTCGCAATTATTACATACAAACCAGAGCGTAGAAAAACATTGTGAAAAAAATCTCAAGACGTGACAATACTTGCTGAGAAATATTGACGAGAATTTTATTAGAAAGCTATCGTTACCAGAAATAACTAAGACTACTTCAGATCATTAGATTTTTATCAAAATACATTAAATTCAACGCAGGTGAAACAACGGAGCTTGTATTTCAGGATCAGCGCCTTTTATGAGGTAAATTAATAACAACCCTATGTGATGTTTATTAACGTGTACAATAGTGTTAATATGGAGTCACAGTTTCTAACTTATAACACGGGGCTAAACAGACAACACACATAAACACGTCGTATTATGTTGTGTGTGTATCATTTACAGCATTACTTTGTCATTAAACTGAAGTATAAACATATTCGTGCTGTATAAACCTGGCTTATGATAATCCTAAGATTGGAGTAGTTCCATCTCTTTTCGTGATATTGACTTAAATGGGGAAAGACATAATTTCATACCAGGCATAAGCTGTTATATACTTCAGAATTCTAGAAATAAAGTTAGAAAATAGTTAGGTACCTACAATATAATACGACCTATCCGCACTGCTGTAATCCAGTAGAAAGCAAGGTATTTTTGAATCGATCCTGACTTTAGTCGTATATTTTGTAGGTAGGTGCACGTAGGTGCAACTATTGGGCACTTACAGTCCCCAGACGGTCAGCCCGAAAATTAGAAGTCATGAGATCTATAAATATAAAAATGAATCCCTATTTCCCTTGGCCACGCCATCACTGTGAACGGCTGCATCGATTTTACCGGGACTTTCACTGGCAGATAGCTGATGGTTCAAGGAAAGCTAAGTTTTGTTTTTAAACAAACATAGGAGCTGCGAGATACCCATGAATTTAACTCTACGCGGGTGAAACCGCGGGTTAATAATAATTTGATAGTTGATAATAAATTACATTATATCGTTGCATGAATATTGCACAACATTCCAAAAGCGATTTAAAAGAATATCAGCTATCAAAAATATCAACCAATCAGAGCCTGTTTTCGCAACACACCGCCGGGTTTTTCACCTCATTACAACATCTAGAATAGCCAAATATCAATCAACACTTAAATCCTCTAAGCTGATAGTCACACAAACACTGTGACGTGACAATGATAACAATTCTTACGTTTTCATTATGGATAAGGCAAATATTGATCTGAGTAGGTATGTCTGTTTATTTGTGATATATATGTGAACACGATGAAGATTATATTTGCCAAACTCATTAGTATGTGGGCGTCTGAAAGTCATGATAACATGCAAATAACAAGATGGAGCCACATTATAAATATTTCGCCGAATGATAACGCAATCATTAGCGCATCAGACTCGGTACGAAATGGTTAAACTAGAAGAACCAGCGATTATCCGTGAGTACTTCAAAAATATTAAAGAAAAAGTACTTAAGTATTTATTATAACTGCATAAAATTCATACGATAATAAATAATAAGTAAAATGTGAGATGCTACTACAAGAAGCGTTTAGCAATTATTTTATGAGTTCGAAAACAGTGCTGCGTAAAAGTGTTTAAATTTTAGTTTTACAGAGTCCACTAATCCCCATTGAAAATCTTTCAATGGGTGTTTTAAATATTATAATTAATTACATAGTTTCCAAGTTTTAAGAAATCTGTACTTTTATATCAAAACTATAATGGGATGAAACAGTGTCTGTTGGGTTGTATCTACTTATTAGTTTATCGATAAAGGTGCCAAACAGTATATTTTTTTTAAATAAAATCTTATCAGTACAAACATCACGTGAGAACTTTTACAATTGTGAAAGACTACCGGGTCATCATTTAAGATAGTATTTTGTTAACACGTGTTTTGACATTTTCAAAATCATTTCCTTTGTGAGAAAGAACATCAACACATTGCGAATTCCACCAGATGAAGTTGCCGGCAGAAGTTAGAATGATTGAAACATCACGTATACTTTCCAAAATTTGTTCAAATTTGTTCTAATTCGTCAGAATTCGACATCACAAATACTGAAAAGAAGGAAATACTGTTATAATAACAGTATCTAGATATGTAGGCACGTATTTATCTTCCCAAGAGCAAATGGCAGAGCAAACAGAAAGCAAGCTCGGTGCCAAAAGAGCAGGGCATGTACCGAGCAATCGGAGATTTTGTCAAAACAATGGGTTCCGCAGTGCGGTAATTCGCCCCCTTGATATAAACTGATGCCCTTTAATAAGTAATCTAATCCGCCCCTTCCGCGTATGTCTCACGTCGGACATTCGTCTTGATTGAAAAGGAAACTTAGCATTTCAAATTGAATTTATGTTTTAAGTTGATTAAACTCTTAACTTAACCACACTACAGCCAAATGTAGGCCTGGCTTTTAATTCAAGATGCATAGACGTATTTAAATTTTTGATAATATTTATTCTACAACTAGGTAGAAGTAATTACTTTACTCGACTTTTAACTGGAGTTTTTAAAAGGTAAAGGTCAGTATTATAAAATACCTTTCTTTAAAAATAAATTTTAAAGTTTAGCCATGATATTTTTAATAATCTTATTTTTTTTAACAAACAATTTTAGCTGTCTCTTATTTCAATATTACGTTACACTAGTGTAACGTTCAGTTCAGTTAGCAATATTGAAAAGAGTGTCAAATATATTTTAGAGAATATTTGCAAGTGCACGGCGAGGAACGAGGCGGAAATGTCTCGCATGGGCTGGCTTCAACTGAATTTCAAACTCTAAACTACAAACCTACTTATTGACTAGTTTCTATAGATAGCTCATTGATAGGGAAATTCTTCCTTGGGTAGCTCGAATTCCTTTCAGCGGTTTCAACTCAATATGGCACGTATCACACAGAAATGTTGTATACTATGGGCATTCAGAATATAAATAAATATGTGCACCACTATTTCTTTCATACACAATGATTTAAAGAAAGTGATTAATACTACATTGATTAAATTGAAAAGCATTCTGTTTGACTTAACGAGGAACGGATATTATACACAAACTCTGCATGTTAAAAAATATCAACTATTCTTCAATGGCTTCAATTAGCTATGTATATTTTGAGTGAATTATGCATAAGAAGTATTTTTGTAGGCATACTATACAGGCTGTTAATACTCGCACACGTCAAATATAAGTTCATTAATAACGTTTGGCTAATGGCATGAATGGCATTCGGCAATTTGGCTATGCGTTTCACATTCCTTTAAGTAACAAACATTCTAGGTAGAGTTGGACCCTCGTGGAAGGACGCTCAACATTTTTGTACAATTTGTTAATTAAATAGGAGGTCCTGTTACTAACATAGCTCCCGGGCACGGCTGGAGGATCAAAGTCGTCCTGACTTTGATCCCTGTTTATGGGAATTACATTTTGTATAATTACTAAAATGTACAAGGAAATCGCGGTATAAAACATTTTTTGTTTTTTTTTTTCATTAAACCATTGTTAAGAGTAGCTTTCGTTGTTTTACATAACGACAAATAAGTAACTTTGTGTAACACAATGCTTTGAATTGTAGAGTCAACGCGTTTGCTAATGCAATTATAATGATAGTGTCATTCAGAATTAATCCAAAAAGTGAAAGCATTTGTCACCCCAACACAATGTTCCAATATTTTGTGGTATTTGGAGTATGTACAAACGTGGTATTTTAACTCAACTCAACTACTACTATCGATATGTATTCCGGTTATAATAACAGAACAAAATAAACGCCTCTCCGTGTTCTCTGGTTGAAATGGTGACCAAAAACAAGGCAATTCAAAAGACCCAACGTTTAAAAAATCTACATTATTAAATATAATATTCCTGCAACCAACAGCAACATGGGTGAACCGTTGCAGCGAAGACTTGGAGTGCCTAGACCTAGAAGACGAACAGCCTCTGGCCCAGCTCAGCTCGGTGCAGACGGAGAAGCTGACGCTGTTCTTCACCGAGCTGCTGGACCACGACCGAGATGACGTCATCGGCGACCAGGATTTCGATCAGTTCTTCGAGGTATGAAGGTATCAACATTCTATTTGATCTTTGTATGAGACCGTGCAGATATATCTACGGAGACCAACTAGGTATTATCGTTTTATGTAGCGAGTACTTAATAATAACAGACAAACGTCAAAGCTAAGAATTGTACTAAGAATAATATGCGCTGCTTAAAACGATCATAGCTGCCCCCTGTAGTACATCTCACTATAACTCAGAATGCAGACTTGAATCCGTGAATTTAAATATGGACTTATTCACATGCATGCGAAAGTCACACCTTGACTGTATGTATGTATGTATGTATGGACATCAAATCTATTTGGGGTGTGTCATTTGTAAACTCTTTAACCCTGATAATGGCTATAAAATGTATTCCAAAAAAAAAAACTATTTTACAGCGATCAAGCATGAATTATTGGAAAAAAAGCATTAAAGCTTCAGCCTGGCAAAAAAACTTCTATAGATTTTCATGGGAAAAAGTTCAATCTAACATATAAGATTCTCAAGGTTAAATAGTTTGGCAATGACCTTGGATGCGCCCCTATTCGATTTGATCCATTCTTCGAGTGACACTGTATTATCGAGTATTGTGCGTATGATATATGAGTTTTTTATCATGATATCTACTTCCTGCTTCAAGTCAGATTTCAATCTTTTAGAGGTTACCTATTTGAAGAACGCATATAGTATGCTATCGGTACATTTTAGTTGATATTTCTAGAAAGTGAAAGTATTTTCATATCACTAATTTGCTACTTATCTAAGCTCTTATCATGAATAATTTAAATACCTTAAATATTATCTGAACTATTGAAAAAAATAACATGGGATTATACGATATTTAGAGATAAAAAATACAGATTAGATCGAATACGTAATAGATATAACTTTGCAGCTGTTTGGGGGATATCGCATCCCCAAAAGTACAATTAAAACCTAATTTAAACTTTTTTATGCAAAATTAAGGAGCTCTCAAAAAAATTGTTGTGAACAGTAATAATAAATTAAGCCTCGGATATTATTTACAATTTTAACACCAAATCCCGATCTCTTCAAAAAAAAAGTAGAAGCCTTTTGTGAAATTAGGGCTGGAGCATTTCTTGCTTGGGGAATCTGTATTGCTATTCAGCGTGACAATGCTGCCAGCCTTCTTGGCACAATTCCGAAGGATACCGCTTTGGGCGCAGACATAGATAGCTAAGTATTTCTGTGGGTATTGGTATATATTTGTTATTGGATATATTCCTAACTAACTAGGTATTCCTTTGTAATAGACAGAATCTCCTAATTTATTCATTTTGTTCCAGCGATTGGCCCATTTTGCTGATTGGTCAATAAATTCGTCCGAATACCACATCCTATTAGAAGTAAAGAGCGAGTTCCTTGAACACTTTATCAACCCGCTACCAGCCAAGTGAGTGCTACCTCTTTATTACACCATTTTGCATGTTTTATTGCGTGTCAGGAGTCAACTTTAGGTTCAAAACTAATATTAGAAAATTTGAATGCCAACAAAAACTTATGCTAATATAACTTCTATACGATTTAGATCAAAGAAAATTGGAAAGTCGAGAAATATCAGTATGATAAGAATCTGAAGAAATGCAAAAAAAATACTGAGATCTTTATAAAAAGATTTTAGAACGCCCCCGCATCTAAACAATTACGAATAATTGTTTAGCTTAGATTAAGGCGAATTAAGATAAGATAATTAGGGACGAGACTTAAAACGTACCTACTTACTAATGACAATGATGGGTTTATTAAGTAAGTATTCTTACTGTCGGGAAGTATGCATCTTTATATAGTATTTGTTTTCCGAATCGATTCGGAACTAAGTACTTACTAAGCACTCCAACAGGCCCTTCTAGCGTAGATAAGCCAATAATTTCATGTCGAAAATAAAATTTCGTTTTGTCTTCGTAAACAGTAATTATCTACATAATTGTAGCCCAGAAAACTTTGAGTTCGAAACAACAAAGTTATTCAATAGGTATGCCTCTATGAATCATAAAATTGAAAGAAATTACAGGTCAGGTGGGTAATTTGTCCTTAGTTGTAAAATCAATAGTGAGCGAGAATTTTATGATTAATCTTTGACAATTAGTCTTTGACTCCGGACGATTAACATTGATTCTATACTGGCTCCGAAGAAATATTGGAAAAAACTGTTTAATCTCATTCTAAGTGCGTAACTATTGATACATAACAATAATTAGTGTACCAGTGCACAAACTGAACATACAAAATCAGCATTTCCGTTAGTAAACAACAAATAATACATAATAAACTGCCAGATACTTTCTACCTTGATATCTACGTGTACCCTGCCAAACGATTGTCAAGCGACTCAGTTCGAGGGATTTTCACGGTTACGGACACTACTTAACCGTGAGAATCGCCTGCAGTCCGCTCAGCTGCGATATCGCCCATTGATATTTGAAGATTAGAGAACCGCAGATCGGTCAATCGCATTAGTTGTCACTGAGAGGATTTTTATTCATAAAACAAATAATGTCTGTCTCTTTGCCAATTTGGGGATGCTGCAAACCGGAAGCAGATGATAGTAATGAGTACGTTTTGTGTGCTAAATGCGATAAAGCATTTCACTTCGTTTGTATTTCTTACACTACCTCTGAAAACAGCATTACGTCCGAGAAATGGAAATGTCAACTTTGCAGTAAGAAGAAGAAGGGAGACTACGACAGCACTCCAGTCCGAACCGATGGCAATTCTACCTCAAGGCCCAACAAAAGAATGGCACTTGCCTCCCCAGCCACGAGTACTTTATCCACAATGACGATAGAAGATATGAAGAATGTAATCCAGGAAGTTTTAAAGCTGGAAATGGAGAACCTACACCTGCGTTTTGCTGATAAAATCAAAACAATTGTATCAACTGAGCTTGCGCCACTCAAGCAAGAAATCCAGTCTATACAAAATTCTATAAATTTTATCAGCGACCAATACGAAGATGTAAAAAAGGTACAAAAAAGTACATCCGATGCCGTCGCGAGTATAAAAGCCGAGAATCAGGAATTACGCTCTCAGAATTTGGATCTCACCACAAGATTGACTCAGTTAGAGCAGCAGGCTCGCGCGTGTAACGTTGAGATCCAATGTGTCACCGAAAAGAAAAACGAAAACGTCATTAGCATTGTGAAACATATAAGCAAAGTAATAGGAGTTGATATAACTGAATCGAATATCCTGAGTTGCAGCCGTACAGCTAAAATAAATCGTGAAAGCTTACGTCCACGATCAATCGTGGTACAATTTAGTTCACCCATAATTCGAGATACATTCTTGGCTGCATCTTTAAAATTCAATAAAGCCAACTCAAGAAATAAGCTGAATAGTTCTCACATCGGACTAAATGCAGAGAAGTCACCTATTTTTATCGCCGAGCATCTATCACCCACAAACAAAGCTCTTCACGCAGCAGCTCGAATCAAGGCAAGAGAAAAGGGATATAAATACGTATGGGTAAGAGGGGGGCGGATATTCATGCGTAAAGACGATACGTCAGAATATAAGCTCATAAAAAACCTAGACTCATTATCTCTATTGCAATAACTCAGTCCAAACCTACGTGAATTGGACATAATATCTTATACAATTCGGAGCTATTAATATGTACTATCAGAATACGCGTGGATTAAGAACCAAAACACATGATTTCTATCGTAACCTATGCTGTTGTAATTATGATATTGTTGTATTAACTGAGACATGGCTAACACAAAGTATTTCTAACAACGAACTGTTTGATGATAGATATGTGGTTTATCGGAGAGACCGTGAAACATCAGGTTTTCATAGTGGGAAGGAGGGCGGAGGTACATTAATAGCAGTATCTAAGAAAATTAATTCCAAAAGAATGGTTAGTTGGGAAAGTGATTGCGAGGATATTTGGGTTTCGCTCGATCTTCCCATGATGGATACTTGTCGTGGTGTCGCCTTGTGTGCTACATATCTACCACCTCCAGTTAGCAAAGTAATGTTGGAACACTTTATAAATAACTGTAACTCGGTTTTGGAAAAATGTGATGTACCAATCTGTGTCCTCGGTGATTTTAACTTGAGCAATATAAACTGGGCATCTGTCAATGACCCATTATTTGCATATAGCTCATCGAATTCGGGACAATCTCTGATAGATTTTAGTAACATGAATAATCTCAAACAATATAATCACACTCTGAATAATTGCGGTAAGATTCTAGACCTAGTACTTACTGATATTCCTTCGTGCACGGTCACAGCGGCTTCCGACGTTCTCAGTAATGTCGACCCACTGCACCCGCCAATAAATATTCAATTACTTACAAAGATTAAAGATAACCTACTTGATAGCTCAAATAATCTCATCCCAAACTTTCGTAAAGCCGATTACCAGAATATTAATAAAAAACTCAGTGAACTGAATTGGCACGATCTCTTCGCGAGCTGTGAAGATGTAAATGAAATGCTCACATTATTTTATGAGGTTATCAAAGAGACCATACTGCAATTCGTTCCGCTGACTAAAAGTAAGAAACGAAAATATCCCATTTGGTTCAATAGTAATTTGATTGGACTGCTTAGAGAAAAAAACAAGTTAAGGCTACGTTATAAAAAATATAAAAACCCAATGGATGAATTATCATTCAAGTTACTAAAAAAGAGATGTGAGTTATTAGCATCTTCGTGTTACTATAAATATATTGAAACTGTTGAAAATTCTATGGGTGTTAATATTAAATCATTCTGGTCTTATATTAAGGCAAAGAGGGGCGGACGAGGATCCTACCCTGCTTCTATCACTGAAGGAACAGTCACAGCATCGGAGGGCACAGAGGTATGCAACTTATTCGCCACATATTTCTCATCAGTTTATTGCAAAGATAACACCAACACCACATTTGGTATTGTCAAGGGCTCTGGAAGTCAATGTCTAAGCGCCATTTCAATCGATCAAAAGACAATATTAGAAAAACTAAAAAGCTTGGATGTTAACAAAGGCGCAGGGCCTGACGGTTTACCTGCTTATTACATCAGAGAGTGTGCAACAAGTCTAGCCCTTCCCCTATATTTAATTTTTAATAAGTCGTTATCATCCGGAATATTTCCAAATGAATGGAAACTAGCAAAGGTGGTTCCTATATATAAAGATGGTGACAATTCGCTTGCAAGTAATTATCGGCCGATTTCTATCCTTTGTTGCCTTGCAAAGGTCCTCGAGTCGTTGGTTTGTCCACACATACAGTACTTTTTCCGGCAGTCAGTCTCTGTTCACCAACATGGTTTTATTCCAGCTCGCTCCACGGTTACTAACCTGGCATCATTCACTGAGGAACTAATGGAAGCCATCGATACTCGAAAAGAAGTGGACGTAATATACACAGACTTCGTTAAGGCCTTCGATCGCATATCGCATTCTATCCTTTCTCATAAGTTATCAGCTTATGGCATTGCTGGCAACTTGCTGAAATGGTTGCAATCCTATTTGTGTAATCGTGCCTTTCATGTGGTCGTCAATGGGTATTGCTCATCTCAATTTGAAATAACATCAGGTGTTCCACAAGGGTCACACTTAGGTCCTATACTCTTTAACTTTTTCATTAATGATATCTCACACTGTTTTAGAAATTCTACTCCGTTCCTTTATGCAGACGACCTAAAATTCTCCAGACGCGTTGAAACCCTTACGGACATGCACTTACTCCAAGATGACCTTGATAGGCTGGTTGAATGGTGCCGAGTTAATAACATGTCTCTCAACCCTAAAAAATGCTCTTTTATAAAATTTTCAAGGAACCTAATCGTTCGGCCCTCCTCATACAATATGTTTGGCGAATGTATACCTGAAATGGATTGCATAAAGGACTTGGGTGTCTTATTTGACAAAAAACTCACCTTTAAGCCACATATGGAGTCTATAATCCAAAAGGCCTCCAAAATGCTCGGTTTTATAATAAGAAATGGCAAAGTATTTCGCAAATTAAAAACTAAAAACCTCCTATATAACACTCTGGTACGCAGCAACCTAGAGTATTGCAGTGTTGTGTGGAGGCCGCACTTTGCCACACATAATCTTAGGCTGGAAAGAGTACAAAAACGATACCTGTGGCATTTGGCACGATCGTCGGGACAGGATGTTAAGAATATTCCTTATACTGAAAGACTCCAGCAATTTCATATGCAATCACTCTCCAAGCGCAGAGACCTCATAGATCTTTTATTCTTATACAAGTTATTTAACAACAAAATTGACTGCCCTCAACTACTTCAAAAATTTAATATTAAAGTTCCCGCGAGACACCCACGAAGTAAGATTAAGCTGCTGAATCCACCATTTCGGAAGACAAAGCTGGGTGCTAACTCACCAATAGCACGATTAAGCAGATTGTTGAACGGCAACAGCGGCCTGGACATTGGCTTGCAGTCTTTGGCTGCTTTCCGGAAGTGTATTTTAGAGTCTGACACTATACTATAATTGTTTTGCGATGCTTAGGTACTTAGAAATAATCATTAAAATAGCCATAACCCAATATTTCCTCAATGTACATTTACGTGTAACAAGTATGTTATTGTAAAGAATCATATACATGATGTGTTTACTTATAATTAGTTGTGCATTAAGATAATTATGAACAAAATGTATAACATAAGCATGTAAAGATGTAACAACTGTTAGTAGACCTATTAAATAAATAAATAAATAAATAAATAAATGATTTAAGCTTGTGTGTGAACACAAAGAATGCCTACAAACTAACATGATTCATGGTTTTATTATGTAAGTACACTGTTTATTATGTAGGTGTATTGGGAACTTATTGCCTGAATAATTACGAGACCGCAAAACAGAATATATATATATATATATATTCTGTACTCACAAGTACCTAAGATATAAACACTTTACTGCTGGTATTCGTAGCTGTGCCTGATAAAGAAGAATATTATGGTTCCTTACGACACGAGACCCTAGAAAAAACATTAACTGCTGTAAATTCAATCACAATATTTAAAGAAAACTTTACACCACATCAGATCTGTGGACTCAACACGTGGATGCGCGGATACCTTTATTTACTCTTAAATCTACTATTAAGGGGATATGTTAATAAACATACTGACTTCTTATTCTCTTTTAAGATATGGCGACCTCCCGTACTACCGAAGGGTATGCGGCCCAGAAGCTAGCGGCATCAACCTCCCAGGTCGCACCACTATAGAAGGATGGGTGGCGCGCTGGGCTCTGCACCTCAGCCAGATGAAAAGGTTCACAGACCTGCCACTCTACTTGCAGTATCTTTGCAAAATACTCTTCCACGTTGTTGACCGGGATGGTAAGTACACCTTACAGCTAATACAGGCACGAGCTATGAGCGCTCAGCAATGAAAGTGGGGGTAACTGCGCAAGCATTTTATTCGCGTCATACAGACAGAGACAGACTCATGAAATGACTACTGTGCATTCAAGATCAGCGCTCAAAATGCATGACGGCACTTACATCTTAAATTGGGTGATACTTAGATTAATTAAAAAAATACACATACAAGTTCAGCATGTGTCGTATTCACATACATTTTTTATACAACCAGTGTAGGTACAGTTAATTTGATGACATGCAGCTACTGCAAACTATAAACGGTGTAAACTCCAATTTTGTTACTCCTGGTTTATGATCCAGAACAGCCGTGGTGGCCGAATGATTTGAGTCGCTTACATGTTTCAAGCCCATTTGGGGAAGCCTCGATATTAAGTACAATACATTGAATCAACCAAATTTATATGACCTACAATTACGCTTGAAATAGTATTTTCAAATTTGATATGATACAGTCTTGGATAAGTACTTAATTCCTTTTCAAATAATTACTTGGCAAAACCAATATGAATCTATTCAAAATGCAAAAGAGTATAGATTTATTTCAAGTTCCTAATAAGATTCATCCTAATTGTTAAGATGGAACATCTAAGGTACCTAGGTACGTGCAGCGAGACTTTAATTGGTAATTGGAGCTGAAACTTGTAATTCCAAGGAAATTCTATGTTAACGATTTCCCAAGGCGGTGAAACCGCAAATACTTGAATGTGGTTACTTTAAATTAACGGAATACTTAAGTACTACTTCTGAATCTCAAGTAATGATCAGGCAATATTGACTTGATCACGATTTTATTCATGGTTTAGGTATTTCGGTCTTACGAGTATTTTCTACTAGCATTACTTATAAACGCGAAAGTTTGTAAGTGTGGATGTTTATCGTTGGATTTTTATTACTCTTTCACGCAAAATCTACTGATTGGATATTAATTAAACTTTTCAAAAATATATAGCTTTATACATCAGAATACAAGTCACGCGACTCCAGCTAGTTTTTAATAAACGCATTTTTGATAAGTTTTCCGAACTCCTTTTTGGATTAAAATATATAACAATAAGTAGGATACTTATCTCCAATAGGCTTCTTCCCTATTAGCTCAGCTTAAAACATATTACTTTTGGTCTTACTCCAAATGTCGTAAGATTTGGCTCAGAGCACAACATTTTCAGCCAGAAGCTGTGAAAACACATCCGCTTGAAATCACCGAGCTAGCCTTTTTGTTCCATGTGTCGTTATATATTCAGCTTTTTTGTATTAACTCACTGTGCCTCTTCGAAACATACATAGCTACAGTTACAAATTGTTAGGTTATCGGAAGGAATAGGAAACCATATATCGAACGGTACGAAACACGAGAATTCCATTTTTGCAACATGTTACCAATTCATCTGATATTTAACTTTGCCTTAACACTCAAGTGTGTCATATCATACATAGACTACATCGACGGATAACTTATACTAAATGGTAGCCTGAATAACCCCACGCTATAAGACAGGACAGGCTGGTTGTATTGGGATTTCTCCTATAGTTAGATATTTTTTTTAAATAACTGTAATTTTCACAGGTACTGGAGCCATCACAAAACCCGCCTTAGCAGCATTCTACCGTTCGGTTATCGGCCTCACTGCGACACGGGTGGATGAGATCATCGACACCGCTTACGACCGCATGACAAGCGTAAGTAGAAATGATGATCCAAGCTTTCAGTAACTTTCAACGCTTTGTAATCGGACGGCGGTAGGCTAGGAAATAAATTTACACCTATTTTCCATTCTAACTAAGGATTCCATGAATCGTAATGGGCTTCGCAAAGTAGGTAGTAAGGTGGATTCAGATTTTTTTGGCCTTACCTCGAATGACTTAGCAGTTTAATTTGCCTGATTATAGCTATTGAAAATAATGCCTTATATTTAATTTCAGAATGGCTACCTTATCCTAGATTACGGAACCTACGTCCATTGCTTCACGAACTGGTTGATGGGCAAGAACCCTAACGGACCCGGCCAATGGGTGCTGGTTCCACCGAAGGACTCCCTACCTCAGCCACCATTCCCAGTCGACTACAGCGCATTGAATACCGAGCCAGCGAAATTAGAACCTTATGCTCCAGACAAGAAGTCCAACAGACATTCGGTTATAGTCTGAACATCGACGGCAAAGATTGTTGGTGCTGCCTGACTGAAATATTTATTTGGATCAATTCGACGATACGACGACGGTTTAATATCGATAATGAATGCACACTTCACTGTAATGTGTTCAGTATCTTCTTAGGTATTTCTATTTTCAGCGTGCCTAGACTTATTCTGAGCTCACTGAAATTATGTGTGAAATAGAACCTTAGATTAATGACGTCACCTCGTTCCTAATAGCAGTCATTTAATTACTTACAAAAGAACAAATCGTGCGTAACTTATACCTTATATGCACAGTAAAACTTGAGCCCTGAGCACGAAGTTACCTGAACTAATAGAACTTTAAAACACACGTAAACTACCTAATAAGACAATACATTTCCTTTACCGAGATGAGAGCAGGATCGGAACACTACTATTTGCTCTTTCTTTCTTGCTTCTATGACCAAGAGAGAATACAAAATAGCATTACCTAAATTCCATTTTGGAACAATTTCGCTTGTAACAATTAAACGCTTTACTAAAATGTAAATCTAGTGCAATTCGACCAAGATTTTACCTAACCTCTTATTCTAGAAGTATTCTTAGTACGTTTAAGTTGTAAATAGTAGACGATAATGTTGCACAAGTGGTAAGCAAGAACTGCCTTAAAGTAAGCATATTCACGTTTCACGATATAGCCTTATTTTGTACCTTAAATTTAAAGTAGGTAGTTAGATGTAACTAAGCTATGGGAGATCACTTTAAATCACTGAATAAAATAAAATAAATTCGTTCATTTTGCTCGTTTTATTATAAAATTTTATACAAACGTAAAAATCCAGTTTGGTTTACACAAGCATGTACTTTTTCAGAGTGTGATTTTTACAGTATACCTACGCAACATTTTATTTGGAGGCGTGCAACCTTTGAAACTACACTTGAACACGTATAAAACTATATCAAATATATGAATATAGTTACTAAATTTAAAATATATTCAAGGACTAGCTTCCATCCGCTGCTTCACTTGTGTGGCAGTAAGATTTCATATCCAAATGTACAACCCTCATGACCTTACTAAGAATGCAGCCTCCAAATGTCATGACTAATGTTGAATGAATGCATGAATTCTAGTACCGACAATTTAGCATATGCGTAGATTTCAGTCCATGAGGTCTTCGAATATTATTATGTAAAGATAAATTTAGGTCCATTGAAGACTGTCCATATTTATGTCCGCAATCAAATTCAAATATCTGTTTACAAAACATATCGAACGAAACAGAATTAGAAGTAGGTAGCGATCTTTTAAAAGGCATTCATGATTGATGGGCGGGGTAAAAAGATTGTTGTAACGAGCTCACTGTGGCGTTCTCTCCGCGATATTTTTCACTGACATCATTAATCATCCTGCAAACTCTGACAAATTTTATCTGTATTCGAAGCATCCATTCAGAAACCCCGAATGCTTAATTCTGTTACTATTTTACTAAAGGAAACAAATAATCTTGGATCCGTAAATACTTCACTAAATAGAGAGGTCTAGGAGGCCGGCCAAAAGATTTCAGGACTGGATAAGTAGGTTTAAGAACGAAAGCATCAGAGTGAACTGAAAAATTAGATAAGTACTTAAGTACCTACCTATCATATCCATGTAAAGTATAAAGTAATAGTTATTTGTTATACAAGAGTGCAAAGTTGATTTTTAACCGCGTGTTCAATTTTGATGACCGAGCAAGCGAAGGATTCCAAAATTGAATCACGATGGTGGGATGAAAAATATATTTTTCAACCTTCTTGGTGTTCTTTTTTCAATTTGCTTTTTTTTGCATTTAGTTATTTCCTCGCTGAGGTGGAATGAAAAGTTACGTGTTGCACTCGAGTGCAAAGATTTTTCACCTCGTGCTCTTTTGATTCCCTCGCTAACGCTCAGGATTCTAATTTTTAAATTTTAGAATCCTTCGCTTGCTCGGTCATCAAAATTGAACACGCGGTTAAAAAGCAACTTTGCACTCTTGTATAACAAATAACTATTGCTCAGCGTAGTTCAGTCAGGAAATATGGAACTATCGTGTAGCATAATATCTTCATCTAAACACTCATAAATGTTAGGAGCATCCTTTAAATAGAAGTGAAACAAAAAACACTGCATAGTGCAACTTAAAAACCATAGGTAACTAGTTTGTAAAGGATGTTTCTTAAAATTATCTTATATCTGTACTTTCATCTAAAAATGTGAAAAAATCAGTAGACTTTATTTAATATACTGAAAGCGGTCATCTCAATATCGGACAGTCATTCACCATCATCAACCCGATATTGTTTCGCGCGTTAAGTAATGGGATCATTAAACGGGCTCGGGTAGTCATTTTTCCCGGCGGCCGGCGGGTAGAATATGCCGTCATGATAAATTGGCTGTTATATTTATTGATGTTTTGAACAAACAACTGCCACGAAACGAAAGCCGAACAGATTGTGGTTAGGAATCAAATTTCTTCCATACAAACTTTACTGGTTTAATAAAAATTATACCCCCTTATTACAAAACATGGTTTTGAACCAAGGCTTGACCAAATTTTGGACTAAATTTAAATTCATTCCTTTTTTAATGGGTATCAAGAACAGAGACAGAGCTACTTCTAAACCAAAAAAAACTAAGGCCTCGTTTTGTAATCAGAGATAGTTTCGAGAATAAACATATTTTGAAAATAATAGGCACATAGAATATATATAAAATAGATCACACCATGGTATTCCTTGTTCTAAATAAAAAGAGCGACGAAGGATTGCTTCAGTCACAAAAGTCTAACCACGCGGACCGCCAACCGCCAACCTCTGCTTAGAAATGAGGGTAAATTAAATAAAAATGTATGAACGCGTTCCATTCCATATATTTAATTTAAATAACGCGAGTTATAGCGGCTAATTAGACGTCTGTTTCGGTTCTACAAAGGCCTATAGAATTGCATTTGTTCTAATCATGGTTTTCATCTCTTTAACGACATATTCATCAGTTACGTAAATAAATTCACTGTCATTACTTCCCATAGCTAATTGACTATCGACTTTCGGCAAATATTTGGTTACTTTACACGAACTATGAACTATTTTACATCCTAAATCAATAAATGTTCTTACATTCTTCACATTGACACCAGCTCCTGGCATTATCTGTATTTTGTCTTCTGCTTTGAGTAGTTCCTTGATCAGATCAACAGCCTCTTCATCAGCTGCAGATGTTCTTTGGCCGCTCGTCAATACACGAGTGAAACCTAATCTTATTACCTTTTCTAAGGCACCAATGGGATCTTTACAAATATCAAATGCCCTATGAAAAGTGACTGGTATCGGCGAAGCTCGCGTAAGTACTTTGGCGCAATTCTCTTCATCTATGTCTTGATTGTGTTTAAGAGCACCGAAAACAAAACGATCCACTCTGAAGCCTTTAAACACATCTATATCAGCTAGCATTGTTTCCATTTCTTGTGCGGAGTAACAGAAATCCGAACCCGTACGACATCGTATCATTACATTAACCTTCGTTGGCTGTAAGAAACAATACGTCGAGTGTAAATTTATAAACACTAATTAAGGAAGGAATCGTTTCGTATATTAGCAAGTAAGTGTACCTGTGGCATTTTGCTAACCTGGAAAAAAAATTACGCTAATTAGTTTAATAGATATCCATCTAGTAGATACCTACAACATTGCTAGCAAGCTATAACAGAATGTACTTTCTATATAATTATTGATTGCACTAAATTCTTAAATCAGCTATATTTAAGCTAAGATTAGCCCAAACTCGGACCAACACTATATCTATCCCCTTTGCAATTCTAATCACAAAAATGGGTGGAAGTAAGTTAAAAAAAAAGTATTATCTTAGGCGATGTTTCGTAATAAGAGAGTCTCAGACCAAAGACGTTCAATCTGCAACGACTGATGTAACGTACTTCCTTTCCAAGTAGGCTATCATAGTAGATACCAGTTCTCGGTATGACAAGAGCGGTCCCCATTTCACTACCTACTGTCTATAACTATCGAGGTTAAACTTAGCTGATTGATCGATATCCACAAATAGCAACTGTGTCAGTAATGCTACTGAAAATTAGAGGAACAAATAATTAATAACCATCGCCAACACGGTCTTCACAAGCCCTGCAGAAGGTGTGAGGCCCCCTTCTGTCAATGAGCTGCATAGCTCCAGCTCATCAGCTCCGCCGCGAATCGCGTTCACCGCAGATTCCAAACTGTCCACGCAGACTTCTAACATTTTCTAAAACAATAAATTCGTGCTTGGTACACTTTTCAATAACACTTCATTCTGAGGCTAGGCTGAATCAACATTCAATCCAACAAATTATATACACCTAAATAAATCCAAGTACTTATGTAGCTTATTATAAATGTAGGCAAAAGTACTCCTTACGCATATAATAATGTCTAAAATATACAATGACATATCCATCGGCTCTGGAAACATAGACCTTTTCAATAACAGTTTGAGAGATTTTAAAAATGGTATTATTGCGAAACTGTCAAGTTGAACCACAGAATGTAAAATAAAATAAAATAAATAAAAAATTTATTTTATTTTATTTTATTTTTAATGTAGATTTTGATAAATGTAGTAAACAATATCGTTATGTTAAGTAGTAATATATTAATGCATGCTGTGATTTCCTTTAATTGAGGAAACATACATATTGAGACCTTTTTGTATAATTAGCTTTGAGCTTGTAATTATGTATTCCTTGTTGGAAGTCCAAATTTAATAAATAAATAAATAAATAAATATAATGTGTATACAATAGTAGATTTAATAAATACAATAAAATTGTGCAAATACCAAATGCCATCGAACAAAAAGATAAGAAAAATTCGTCAAATATCTACAGCTAGCGCCATCTCTTAATGATGTTGGTAAGTGTTTGGTAATTTCATAAGGAGGCATACTTACTTTACAATAGTCTCTAAAAATACCTTTAATAAATATTTTGTATGTTTACTAGGTACTTACTTGACTTGTAATAACGACAGCAGTTAGAAAACCTCCTTGCCTATTAAAAGATTTCAAGTTTTACTAAGTTTTATCCACCTCTGCTCAACAGCTGACTCAAAACGTAGAGGTTAGGTACCACCAAACGTAAAGCACAGGCCACACCGCGAGCTAAGAGTTAAGCTACGCAAAACGCTCGTGTAGTTTCACTTAACCCTCGGTAAGTTTATATCTGCCGTCAATAATGTTGATGCATCATAGTTACTAGCTATTCATAAATCGGGAGTAGCTGGAGGTTGGCCAGTTCATGAATGGCCACCTTGCTTGTTTTTGGCCATAGAAAGAAAATTTTGTCAGAAGGAAATTTTTCCTTATCTGTGGCTACGTACCTTTCGTACGTGATTTCCCACGCAAAGAAAAAGGTACTAACTGAAATGATTCTGCTATAATAACTCGGTAGGTAAGCTTATAAGTGGTATAAGCTATTTTTAATATTGTAAATTTTTTTAAAAATCAGCCAGGAGGAGAATTTCATTTAGAAATTTTGAATCATCAATTGGAAGCAGAAACTTATCTAATTTGTTCTCTTTTCCATTACAATTGTGTTGATGGCCGTTGAAATATTTAACTGAATTTATTATTCTTGTGTTCTATTTATTATAATTGCCATTGACTGAATACGAAAATATTTCCCGACCATACATTTAATTTTATTAATTTTGCCATTGTTGTTGGACGATTTATCAAATGCCACTCAGTAATGCTAAAATGCCAAATTTGATTCAATCCTTTGACATTTCGAAGTAAAAGGACACGCGAACGTAGGCAAAGTAACGCCAACGTTCGCTTTCTTTTATCAGGTATATTGCCTTTTTTCAATCATTTACAAGTTACTGAATCATAATAAAGTGATACAACATTGATTTCCTTTCACATCTGGACTAACAATAATTCAACATACGGTAAACATTGAGGTTATATTCATCGTCCGTGCCACATAAGTATCAGATGAAAGTTGATGAATATTTTCTCCAGGTAGATAATAGAGTGAAATTTTGTTTGTGTAATTTGTATATATTTTATCTCTAGTTATGTCACGAAATAAACAACATGAGGAGACTGATAAACTCACCCGTATCGCAATTGTGAATGCGGATCGCTGCAAGCCCAAGAGATGTAGGCAGGAGTGTAAGAAGAGCTGCCCTGTGGTGCGGATGGGCAAGCTCTGTATCGAGGTCACTCCCAACGACAAGATCGCCACCATCTCTGAGGAGCTGTGCATTGGATGTGGTATCTGTGTCAAGGTAACTATCATTATCACGACAACACCGTTGGTCTAGTGGTTAGTATACCTAACTGCTACACCAGATGTCGCGAGCTGGATTTCCGCATCAGGGAAAACATCTTATAAGTGATGAGCATTTGTGTTTGCCTTGTACCTTGTAAAAATTGTTTTTACTATCATATCCACCCACTGTCTGGCACCCATAATACAAGCTAAGCAAGTTTGGCCCTGTGTGATAATGTAGATTATGTAAATTTTATTTTATTTATTATCTTTTTATCTGGTGATAATTGTTATTATGGAATAAATAACTGCCACTAACTTCCTTCTCACAAGTATAATATCATATTCAACTAGTTGAAACTAATTTTAAGCAGTTTTCTTAGTGCTTTCAGTGATATTTTAAAAATAAGACTTAAAGGAAGGAAAGGAACTTGTTAACATGTTAAAATATTACTGTAACAGATCTTAGTTTAGATCTTATTAGCCATTATATAAATGTGTTGATTTCACATTTGATTCCACATAAAGAAATTTAATTTGTATATTTTATAGAAATGCCCATTCGATGCAATCACCATCATCAATGTTCCGTCAAACTTAGAGAAGCATACTACTCATCGTTACTCCAAGAACTCGTTCAAGCTCCATCGACTACCAATCCCTCGGCCTGGTGAGGTTCTAGGACTTGTTGGCCAGAACGGTATTGGCAAGTCCACCGCACTGAAGATCCTTGCAGGCAAACAGAAGCCTAATCTGGGACGTTTTGCTGTAAGATGTAATGTTTTACTTGTACATGAAACTCAACATAATCTACCTTACATAATAACCTGATTAGATTATGGTTATTACAGACTCAAATAAAAAAATTTTCATCTTAGATTCAAATTGTTTTAAAAAATTTTTTCATAAAATTTAAAGAAAGGAACTAAGTACTTTACAGAATGTTGACTGTATGTGTGACATTAATAAAATTGACTATCTTTTAAGAATTTGAAATCAAAGTTTACTCACCTTTACACACATCACACTCTTTTTCTGTTTGCAAATTAATATTCCATTGAATTTAAAATTGGGAAGAAAAATTGCTTGTCTTGTTTTAAGTAGTATTTTTATTTAAAACTTTTAAAACATTTTAGGATCCTCCAGACTGGCAAGAGATTCTGTCCCATTTCCGTGGGTCTGAGCTCCAGAACTACTTTACCAAAATCCTAGAAGATGACCTAAAGGCGCTCATCAAACCACAGTATGTGGATCAAATCCCCAAGGCTGTGAAGGGTACCGTGGGCCAGCTGCTGGATAAGAAAGATGAACTCAAAAACCAGACGCAGATATGTAAAATGCTTGGTGAGTTACCTATGACTATGACAGAGCTCAAATAAATATCATGGATGTTATTTTAAAATGACAAATAGCAATAAAATTTGCATCTTGTTTTGAAAAACATTTTTAGTCCACATATCAGACTAAGGTGGCAAAAAGTTACATTAAACTCTTTCAAAGACTTGTAAAAATCTATTTCTATGACTGGTAATTATTAATTTGTCCAGATTTGTCCCATATCCGCGACCGCGAGATCGCGGCGCTGTCTGGTGGAGAGTTACAGCGCTTCGCCTGCGCCATGGTGTGCATTCAGGATGGAGACATCTTCATGTTTGACGAACCCTCCTCATACTTGGACGTAAAGCAGCGTCTTAATGCTGCTCGCACAATTAGATCACTGATTCATCCTGACAAGTAAGTGCAAATTATCAATAAATATATTTAAGAACTAAAACCATTTAAATCCCACATAACTGGGACTAAGCTTAAATATTTGGCATTACCAATTTTTTGGGATTCATTTTTACATTATTATAAGCTAATGTAACATCTAGTCTGTCTGTTAATGAACTTGATGTGATTAAATATGTATGGGGCTGACATTTTAATCCCAGAACCTTCACTCATTTTAATTTTACAATTAACAATGTATTATTTGTCTAGGTTCATCATTGTAGTAGAGCATGACTTGTCAGTACTGGACTACCTCTCTGATTTCATCTGCTGCCTGTATGGTGTTCCTGGTGCTTATGGTGTTGTGACTATGCCCTTCTCTGTTAGGGAAGGTATGAATAAACTACTTATTTTGCTTCTTTATACTCTACATAATAATGCTACCTATTATATCATATTGTCTTTGTTCATAGGTATTAATATATTCCTTGATGGTTTTGTACCCACTGAGAATATGAGATTCAGAACTGAGTCTCTAGTCTTCAAAGTAGCTGAATCTGCAACCGAAGAAGAGGTAAGATCTAATAATAATTTATGCATAATAATGTGGTGTCTAAATCCTTAATATATTCTTTCTATGCAGATCAAAAGAATGAATCACTATGAATATCCTGAAATGACAAAGAATATGGGTGATTTTGGTTTACGTGTGATGCCTGGTGAATTCTCTGATTCCGAAATATTAGTACTACTTGGTGAGAATGGTACTGGTAAAACGACATTCATTAGAATGTTGGCTGGAAACTTGGAACCTGATGATGGTAAATATGACATAAATTTCAATAAAATGATTCCTTTCAGCGTCGTAGGGATTTGATCGATCGAAAATATTGTTTAATTTTTTTATTCGTGTAAAAATGTTTGATGACGAGAATGTAATCTGCTGACAATATATCCAAACGTTATTTTTAAAATTTTACATCGGGCAACACTGATGTGAAACGTCAGTTTCGTGAAAGTTGTCAAAAACGCTACGATTTCGTTGGAATGAATTTTCATCAATTTTCAGCTTATTCACTGTTCAAAATACATTAGTTAATTTATCAATTGTTATTAAATAAAACATTATGTTGTATTTTTTATGAAAGTAGTTGCGTAACAGTGTAAAAATGATTTGAAGAGTGAGGTTATTGATGTATAGTTTTAACTGTGTAATTTAATGTAGTTATTGCTCAATTAAGTTGTTATTATGGCTAGGACTGAGTTGTTCGATTTATTTTTCCATCCTGTGTTTCAAAAATGTTTAAAACACGCAGAATCCACGGCGACTGTAGAAGGTATGACAATCACTTTGTGACACACACACTTTAATAAATCAACATCCTTAATATTTAACATCAGAACTGAGGTGTACATGAAATTACCAGCTGTTACTTTCTTTCTTCAATATCTAAATTTGTTTAAGAAAACTGGAACTACAGGTATATCCCTCACTAAAAAGCTTTATAACCAACACAATATTTGAAGATCAAATCGATTCTAATTAAATTCAGTGTTATTGAAAGGTCAATGACCTACTTTATTTGAGCATTGATCATATTATACATAGATCTGTTTGTCCTGATTACTGTCACAATACATTTCCTCTTAGTCGATGTTTCTATGATGTTCGGAAATTATGGTTTTTACAAATTGTATATATTTCAAGTATCTTCTGTTGATATGTCTGCTATCTTTACTCGGCAAACCCACTGAAGAGAATTCATTTGTATTTAACAGAGACAGTGTTAAGAGCCAATGAATAATTTTTTTATGGAGCTTTTAGGAGATTTTTTGTCGCCTTAAATGTATAAGACAATAATTTTCTTAATTGAGAATAACAGTATTACACAATATTGTTAATAGATCTTGAATAACAATTTTTGATAACTGCCAACATAGCTCTTTGTGTGAAAGTATAATAGTAATATTTTGTGTTGCCAGGCTCGGGTCATCTGCCACAACTCCATATTAGTTATAAGCCACAGAAGATATCCCCTAAGTCACAGGGGCTTGTGCGCAGCTTACTGCACGACAAAATAAGAGATGCCTACATACATCCGCAGGTAATAATTTATTATTATACAATTTAACTCATTTGCTGTAGAATAACTCTCCATGTGTTCATTTAAATATAATGTGAATTCCAGCACTATGAAATGATGACGACAAGAGATACTTATTGCACATAGTAATTGCATAATGGACACTGCATTTGGTTAAACAAATGTTTTGCTCTGCAGTCAACATGTTAAATTAAGAGCCCAAATATATATAACTGCTAAAAAACGCAATTGCCCACGCGAAGTGCAATTACTGTACTTAGGCGCTAACTATTGCTAAGCACAACTTTACAGAATCTCAACACTTGTGTTATTTTGCTTCAAGGTGAACATACAGACTCCAGTCAGTTATCTCCAAATTCAAATGGGAAATCCTATAATACCTGGCTGCCTTGTAGAATTAGGAATGTTTAATCAACTAAAGACACACTTGGAACCCTTCTATACCTACTAACCTCCCATCTCCCTGACCTTATCCAATGTATCATATTATTACTAGCTGCGCCCGCAAACATTGTATTGCCATTTTTTTTTGTTGATCATCCTTTATTATTCAGGTATGAAATAAAGATGTTGGCCGAATCTCAGACTTACCCAATATACATAGAAAATTTAATACAAATTGGTCCATCTGTTTTGAAGGAGTTTGGCAACAAATAAATACCACAACATGAGAATTTTATTTCATAAATATTGTTGGGCATAGCATTTGATTCGGCATAATGCAACTGATCACCAGATTTTTATACAAAGTCCCTGCTATGTATCCTTCGTAACCCTTTTTAGGAGGAAAATCCCTACTTTGACACCATTTTGAAAAGTTATACTACATATAAGGCGCAAGTTGAAGACTTGAATTTTTATTTGTTCCTCTTTCTCTTCAGTTCATAACTGATGTGATGAAGCCAATGAAGATCGAGGAGATCATGGACCAGGAGGTGCAGAATCTCTCTGGTGGTGAGTTGCAGAGAGTGGCCCTTGTCCTCTGCCTCGGCAAGCCTGCAGATGTCTACCTTATTGACGAGCCCTCTGCCTACCTCGACTCTGAACAGCGTCTAGTGGCTGCTAAAGTTATTAAAAGGTATAGTTTCTAACACCTTCTATATAATAAGTTTGCCTTCATACCTCTTTCACATACATATTTAAAAACTACAGAAACACTTAACTGTTTCTCACAATCAAAAGCAGTAAGTTCCCAAGAAAAGACATAATAGACCATAATACTCGAAGCTCGAGTCCAATAAACTAGAATACTCCGCATTCCTATGTATAGGTGCGGTCACTAGCTCACATGAGCGCAGACTTTGAATGTGCAGTAGTAAGTTTTTGGGTCTTGTTTGTAGCAAGCGCGAACAAATACATGGGCAGTTATCGGTAACAATTTCGATGAGCGCTCAATACTGGTGTCGACACACGTTTAAGTATGTTTATTATATCCGCAGGTTCATCTTGCACGCAAAGCGAACAGGCTTCGTGGTGGAGCACGATTTCATAATGGCGACGTACCTGGCGGACCGCGTCATAGTGTTCGAAGGGACGCCGTCGTCGCACGCCACGGCTCACGCGCCGCAGTCTCTCCTCAACGGCATGAACAAATTCTTAGAATTGCTTGGAATCACCTTCCGCAGGGATCCCAACAACTTCCGACCGAGGATCAATAAACACTCCTCTGTTAAGGTCATTGTCACCATTATTTAAACATATTTTTAAATTAGTAAATGGTAATGTAATATAAAGGAATACCAACATACTGGCAGCCTGGTCGTAAGCTTGGTGAGATTATTTACGCCTATGTGTGCTTGTAAATAGCCTACTTATACTTCCACAGTTCTGGAAAACGTATCTGGCTAGTGGCTAGTACATATGTTACTTGAGTTAGACACTACACTCGCCACCCGACCAATCCCTATAATCTAATCCTAAAATAAGCTTTATGGTATTGCGATATTAATGCACACTTACAAAACTAGCGGACAGTCCTGTGTTGACGGGTAGTAAAATGTTTTTTGGTGGCGTAATACACTTGCACAAAAAATTCAAACAATTTTAGTAAGTTCTTAGATGTTTTAACTGAACTGTGTTGAATGTTGTGCTTGTTTATTTGTTACAGGACATAGAACAAAAGAGGGCGGGCCAATACTTCTTCCTGGAGGACTAAGCCCTGGGCTTGTTATATATATACCGCAGTTGTACGTCACAATGGTGGCCGGCCATCCATGTATTTCCAATAATTAAATGTATTACATAATAAATCATGTTTTATACAACCACTGCCTCTACGCTGTTATTTCAATTACAAAGCAATATGGATAATTGGTTAGGACAAATAGTTTGATACTAGAAGCATTTAAAAATAAATATAATTACATTATACTTACCTGAGTTTTATAGAAAACCCTAAATTAAAATGAAACATGTATTGTAGAATGTTAACAGCCAACATAAGTCGGATAAATTACATTATCACGATTCCCCTGGGAAACAGGGCAATACCATCTAAACCTTATTAAAAGGCCTTTGTTCCTATTGAAAAAAAAAATAGTTCAATAAACAAAACATCGATAAAGATAAACTCTAAATTCAAAATTTCAGATGTCGTCGTTGAGATGACGCACTAATCTAGTCAACTGTCTTATCATACAGTGAGTAAGATGTAAATATGAATCACCTAAACGCTCGTTCCTTACAAACTGACTTCCTGAGAGATAATTAAGAAATACTTCTGTAACATGCCTGTTTTATCAAACATTAAAATATGCAACAGTTTGCGAACGAGCAATGAACTTAAAATAGATATCACGTATTATCTATCGACATGTTTACAACATCATCCGATCGAAATGAATCATACATCTTACATACGAGATGATCTAACAGTCATGATATGAAGGAAATGACGAAACACGTATTATTAGTGACGTTTCTAGGTATACGGGGGTACTCGGAAACTGAGTATGTTATTATTTTTTAATAATGATTTATGATTTTTAATCTGGATCCCGGTGATATAAGAATACGTGACCCTGGCTAGTTATCTAACCTATGGTAGTTACTGTTGACTCTTAATTTTATTCTGTTGTATATTATACCTCTGTAGCCATTGTTGAACAAACTATGAAATGTTAATAATTAAATTTATAAAAATATCTGGTAGGCTTACTTACTTGTATACATTGTTACCCATTTTAGTAACACGCAGGTTGGGGTATCTAATAATTAAGGAACAAAAGTTAGAAGTATTTCAGGAGGAAAGTTCACCTTGTTTACGTGAATATGGAACTAAGTATATGTAAATATTAAGTACTAGCGGACGTCACGCGGTTTCACCCGCGTAGTTCCCGATCCCGTGGGAATACGGGGATAAAATATTTCAGTGTTTAATCAGTGATAATGTAGCATTCAAATGGTAAAAGAATTTTTTAAATCGGTATAGTACCTACCAACTTTTGATCCAATACATTTTACCAATTCTTTAAAAACATACATACAAATCTTTACTCTTTATAATATAAGTATAGACAGATTGGATGAAATAAATCAGGGTTGTATAGTGGAGTAAAATGCGGTATTGTGGCTGCCTGCGGTGCGGTGCGGCGGCGCGGTAGACGAAACCTGCATCACGCGATGACATCATCGCATCGCTGGCGAATAACCTACACGGCAGAGGTTCTCAACAATTCTAATCAAGGTTAAACTGCTTTTGCGATAAGACTGCCTTTAGGTTTGGGTAGGTTAGGTAACTAGGTAAATACCTAATTTTTTCTCTTAAGAACTGGATTACCTATCATTTACCTATTTTGTAAGGAGATAGTTATCCTATGATTTTGTGCAGGAAAAAAAAAAGGTAGGTACAGGTACAATCACTAGGACTAGTAGGATAGAATAGTGCTCAGCGAAAATATAATATTTACTCTCGTTCGTGTATGTAATTACGCTCGCTCGTGCTAAACAAACTTATAAATTATGACTGTGTATTCAAGGCCAGCCATCAAAACTTGTGATGCCAGATATAAGCAGGCAGGTACCTAAAAGGCCCTGTACTTATACTTAAGCTAGGTAGTATAAAGACGGGAAACAATATAGTAGTCATGATAGCTAAATATGCAGATTTTTTTAAACAGTAGGTACTGTAACAGTATCTACATTTGGTTGTACACTTCTGTTTTTATATTTACAGATTACAAATAAGAAACCCATAGACTAATTATAACAGGTGGACAAAAAAATATGAAATCACCAAATGTTGACAACTCCCGAAGAGCGAGATAGGCGAACAAAAACGCTCCGAGTTCGACCGACCTCAGTTCCAATCGAGTCGTGTATATTTCGGAATTCACTCCGAAGTGGTTAGTTAGTTTGGGTGTGTCGTGTCGTCGAATATAATAAACAAGTATGTATTTTCTTGTTATTTTCCGTTAAATATAATAAACTTTTTGATTTATAAAGCTTAATGATTCATTATTAAGAGAAATAAACGGTATTTATCAAGTGTTTTTGCCATATTAGCCGGTATTGTACACGTCAAGTGTTTGTTAACCAACGCTAAAAGCCGAAAGCCGGTCTGCGGTTGATAGCAATGTATTTTTAGATTGCCTAAAAACTAAATTGTTATTTTCCTGCAGGAATCTCAACATGAGTGGCCAACAGTACTACCCCTACAAGGTAAGTTTTCCACCCACTTTTATAGAATATTATTATGCAGTTAACTGCCTACGATCTTTTACGTGATGATGTCATCCTTTGGGGCGAAGTTAGTTTTGCACGAAAAGGTAGGTAGAGTTAATACAAGTTGCTATGGGTAATAATTTTACTATACCGATTTAATTATTGGATACCTAACTGAGTAGGTATATCTCTCGTTCTAATTATTTCATGTATTAAGGAAGGTTAAAAGTTGTCACTTAACCTAATCCGGCGTCCGGTTCTAATTAATTGCCCATAAGTGGGTTAGGTAGGTAAGTAGCTACCTACATACCTTGACCTTATTATTTTTCCGGATCTGCACATTCGGGGGTATTAAAGAACGATAATTTATTAATTCAGAAGTAGTCACCTACATTGTTGATTATTATTCTGCGAAGTGACCATTTTGACCTTAGTAACTAAAATACAGGGAAAATCGGTTCGGTAGATATCTATATGGATTTACGCTTGAATGCGTCAGAGATTTAACTAATATAATATTGTAAATTATGGCGTTACTTGCTTTATAACAGATTAGGCCCTGGTAGGGTACTTATAAACGTCGAAAAACTGACCACCGGTCTCCAATTCCATTCCAACTAAGTACTGGCCTTGTTCACGATTGCGATCTTCACTGTACGGGGTTTTAAGTTACCTACCTAGGTACCTGCAACACTTTCCCCAAATCTTGGCCTTTTTTTTTTTTTTTTTTTTTTACCGTGGGAAATCCTTCATGGATACGCCAACCGCTGCGGGGGCAGCGGAAGGGTTATGCCGGACTCATACCGGCTAAAACCCACGGGTGTTCCTCCTCGTCGCTTTTACAGGGGGGGCGTGCGATCGCGGTTGCAAGCTTGCATTGCCCCCCCTAACGATTGGCCGTCGGGCCTCTCCTTCTTTCCGGGCTATACCCGGCTTACTCCCTGGGAGGGCGCTTCGGAACACGAACGCGCCCTTCAACCGCGAGGGCTTTGCGTTAGCGTCGAGACCCCCGTCCCAACGCCCGCGGCCCTCTTAAGGAGGCATCTGCCGCACCTCGGCACGCCTCCTGCGACCGGTCCTCCGGCGGCGGATTGGGTCTGCCAGGGGGTCATTCTCCCGGCCCCGCTCCGCTGCCTCTTTCTGCGACATGACATCGTCACAGAAGGACACGGCCGCCTCCCACGTCCGGGGACTGCTGACCATGGCCTGAACCAGCGTCGGCAGTGAAATGTCCCGTCCAGTATGTGCAACGAGGACACCGCGTTGCACCGTCCAAGCCGGACAGTGTTCCAGCGTGTGCTGGGCGGTGTCCACGTCGCAGCCGCACTCGTGGCACCTTGGGGTCGCCTCCCTCTGCGCCACCCCGTGAAGGTACTTGCCGAAACAACCGTGTCCGGAAAGTACCTGCACGAGGCGATAGGTTAGCGACCCGTGCTGGCGACTTGTCCACTCCTTGAGGACCGGGCGAATGGCCTCAATGGTCAAACGCCCGGCCTCCGGCTCCGCGAGCCGCTCCTGCCACTTGGACAGTGCATGTTCTTGCGCACTTTGCCGCACACGCCTCAACTCTTCGGGCGCGGCGACTCCGCCGTCTTGTCGGGCCTCAGCGCCCCGCCGATAAACGGCCGCGAGCACCTCGGCCTCAAGGTCCCAGGGTAGGGTCCCCGCCAATACGCAGGCTGCGCCGTGTGAAATTGTGCGGTATCCGCGGATCACCCTGGTCGCCATGACCCGCTGCGGTCTACGCAGAAGGGTCTTATTGCGGACGCCCAGGGCTTCCACCCACACAGGCGCGCCGTACAGGGCCATTGACCGCACCACCCCGGTGTACAGACGGCGGCAACACGCACTCGGTCCTCCCTTGTTGGGCAGGAGCTGGCTAAGCCCACCAGCCGCAGCGACGAGTTTGGGGGCTAGGCGCTTAAAATGCGCGTGGAAGTTCCACCTGCCGTCGAGGACTAGACCGAGATATTTCATCTCAGTCCCTATCTTGACGGCAGCGCCCCCTACGTCAAGCTGCGCCCCCGCTGGTGGCTTCCTTCGAGGCCCGTGGAAGCACAGAGCTTCGGTCTTGCTGAGGGCAACCTTCAGGCCCAACTGTCGGATCCGGCCGACGACAACCGCCACGCCGGCTTCCGACAGAGGGACCGCCGCGGCGAAATTCGCAGCCCTCGCTGTGACAAGGGTGTCGTCCGCGTAACAGACCACGTTGACTCCGGGCGGGAGAGCACCGCGCAGAACCCAGTCATATCCGATGTTCCACAGGAGCGGGCCTAGTACCGATCCCTGTGGAACACCGCACAGAACACGCTGACGCAGTAGCTCCCCGTCCCCATCGACGCAGACGACACTCCTGTCCAGCAGGTAGTCCTCAAGGACCCGTCGTAGGTACGCTGGTACCCGATGGTACCGTAGCGCCTCAGCCACACAGCTGAAGGGGAGAGTGTTGAAGGCGTTGGAAATATCCAACGATACTGCCAACATCACTCCGCCCCCCGCGACGGCTGCTTCGGAGAGGGACTTTACGCACAGAATTGCGTCCACTGTGGACCGTCCCTCCCGGAAGCCGTATTGACTGGTGGCTAGATCCGGGCCCATGGTGCGGAGATGGTTTCTGATGCGGGCAGCAATTATACGCTCAAAGAGCTTGCCCGCCTCATCCAATAGCACAATGGGCCGGAGCCCCGACGAGTCCAGAGGACGACCCTCCTTCCTCAGCAAGACGAGTAAGCCCTGCTTCCATACTGAGGGGAACCGCCCGCATGCTAGGCACGCATTTAGCAGTCCCCTAAAACGGGCCTCGAGCGCTCCTAGGGCCAACACCAGCACGCGGCCAGGAACCCCGTCGGGCCCTGGAGCGGTCTTCTTGGCGCGGAGCCGTAGTATCGCCGCCCCCATTTCGCCATCTGTTATGGGGGGAACGGGGGCAGTGTCTGCGTCATGTCCGGTAATTCGCGGCGCCATCTCCGGTGGCTGAAAATCGGCACTCTCGGGGAATAGCGTCGCGACAACTTCTTTGAGGAGGCGGGGCTGGAGTGATTCCGTTAGTGGAGCGGCCTGCCTGCGCATCTGCTTGCGCGCATACCGGTATGGCCGGCCCCACGGATCGCGGTTAAGCGCCTCCAGCATCTCTTCTCGGCCTCTGGTCTTGGCTTCTGTGATGGTCAGCTGCAGAGTCTTCTTACATGTTCTGTAAGCATCGTACAGCTGACCCTCAGTTGCCTCGTCGCGCACGCGCTGCCTTCGGCACCATTGGTAGGCTCGGCGCGCAGTGACGCAGTCCCAGCGGAGGCTAGCGATTTCTGCCGACCACCAATACACCTGTCTCCTCGGCGGTCGGCGAGTGGCGCGTGGCATTGCCACGTCGCACACTTCAGTCATCGCCTCCCGGAACCACGTGGCTTCCTCCTCCACGTCAATACGCGACTGAGGCTGTGTAAACCAAGACCGTACTATCGCCGCCTCCTCAAGAAGGTCTACGTCCAGCTTCGTCAACGCCCATCTGGGAAACGGTGTCCGTCGACCTCTGCGACCTCTCGGAGTCCCCGCCGTTGGGGAGACGCTGAACCGGATATACCGGTGATCCGACAGCGTCTCAACCCCTTCAAGGACCCGCCAACCCTGTACTTGCGCCGCGACAGCAGGAGATGCGAACGAGATGTCCACTATAGATTCTCCCTGCTGCCGGACGCAGGTGCTGACAGACCCCTGATTCAGGATGGAGACTCCGACTAGGACTGCCCATTCTTCCAGGGTTTCGCCACGAGCGTCTGTAGCCCGACAGCCCCACGCCGTCGACTTTGCATTGAAATCCCCGAGAACGAGTACCGGCAGCGGTGACGCCCGTCTCACCGCCGCCCCAACCTCGTCCAAGAAGATCTCAAATTCGGCAAGGGGTCTGTTGGGGGAATAGTACACCCCAATAAGAGCGAACTCCCCCCAGGCTACGACAACGAAACCCTGTCCTCTCTCCCTGACGACTAGGTCTCCTGCGCCTGCTATGACCACGGTTCCCGTTACATCGCCCGCCCAGTTTGATCTGTTTGGAACGAAGTAGGGTTCCGCGGCCACTGCAACGTCAACTGACCACTCCAGCATTGACTGCAGGAAAAGGTCCTGAGCCCTAGCGCAGTGATTCAGGTTACACTGCAGGACCTTGGTTGGTACACTAATTTTCGGAGGATACCGTTCCTTCCCTTTGGCTAGTCAGCTCACCCGCTACGGGGGTTTTCTCCCCCGTGGGCGCTGGCTGCCGACGACTGCCCGGTTTGACCGGCGCCGCCTTACAGTTCTTATTGCCAGCCACATGGTTGGCTGGCTTTTTAGATTCGGCACATAGGGCACAGTGTGGCTCTGCCTTGCAATCACGCGCCCTGTGTCCAGGCTTACTGCAACGGTAGCAAGCGTCACTGCGGTCCACTGCAGAGGTGCACTGCGACATCATGTGGCCGGTCCTGAGGCATTTGAAACAGCGCGCTGGCTTAGCCTGCAGCAGCGTCACGCGTGCACTGACCCATCCTACGACCAGCCGTCCTTTTTCGGCTAGCGTTTTCGCCGTTGCTACAGGGCAGCGCGCCCATACCGCGTAGAGGCCTCCTGGAGCAGGGCGGACCTCCCCTATTTTAACGGCCGCCTCCGCGCAGCCGGTCTCGCGAGCAATGGCCGTAGTCACCTCTGCTGCAGTCGCCGAGTCGTCCAGCCCGGATATGCGAATTTCTGCACACTTCACGGGTCTGGATACCCTTACGATATCGGCACTCAGCGACTGTCTCAAACGCTCAGCTAAGGCTTCCGCCTTATCGTTGCTGGACTCTCCAGACACCTCCAAGATTCGAGCCCCCGTGGCAGCCACCTTCAGTCGCACGGATGGTATGCCCTGAGCCTGGAAGTCCTGTGAGTCCAGCTTCGTCTTGGCTTCGGTCATCACTGTAGCATAGGTGACCCCTCTGGCTACTGCGTCAGGCTGTAGAGTAAGCACCACCACAGCCGTGCGTGGGGGGCGTATTTTCGGGGCCGGTGGGGACAATCGCTCCTTGGTTTGTTTTGGGGTAATGCCCTTGACCTTCGCACCCTTATCACCCAAATTTACGGGCCCGGATGCTGGCGGACCGACACTCTTTTTTCCAGTCTTCTTGCGACCAACGACCTTGGCCCACGTCGCGGTTGTTGTCGGTACGTTTGGAACCAACTGCACTTCAGGACCGCCACTGGTGACTGCCGGCAGATCACGTACAGGAGCAGCCCGGCTGGATCTCTGCCGGTTTCTCCCAGGTCCCTTTTTAGCCAGCACGGTTTTTGGCAGCAACGGACCCTCAGATACCTTGACCTGACTAGCTTCCCGGGGTGCAGGGGCCACGCGCTTCTTCCATTCTTCGAACCGTTGTTCCATTGCCGCCATAACAACAGCAGCCACATCCTGCGTCGCAGGTGCCGTTGCTGCGGCAGCTGGGGTCGTCGGCAGCGGTTGCGACCTGGATCTCTCCATCTCAGTTCTCAGTGCCGCTAACTCCTTTCTGAGTTCATCCAGCTCTTCTCGCAGACGAACGTTGTCAGCTCGGTCACGTGCGGCCTCCGCCACCTCAGCCCGCAAGCGTTCAACCTCAGCCTGGAGCTTTTTATTTTCAAGAGAGGCTGAACTTTCGTAAAGTTTCTCCCCCGATACTTGCATGGAAGCTGCGACATCCTTCAGAGCTTTAACAAAAGTGCCCTTCAGGCGACCCGATTTGGCAGCCACATCGAGGACAATATTGGCGTCGGCAATTATCCTCTCCCTATAATCTGCCGCCGTCGGGTCGTGCAGCCTCATTTCCTCCTCCATACCGAGGCTTTTCCGGGCCTCATTGGCCTCGCAAGCGGTTTCCGCTTTGGCTGATTTAACAGCCGCCTTCTTTTTGGAGCGGGAACGACCATTCTTCTCGCGCCCTGATAAGGCGGAGGCTTGCGAGCAGTCGCTTTCACTCTGCACCTCCTGGACTTCGGGGTTCACTGGCACGCGTACGTAGCTGGCCGTCTTGTCCTGCGCCTGAGATAAGGACGACAATACCCTACGGCTTCGCACTGCTGCCGCTGGCCCCGTCATTGGCGCTGGCATTTCTTCCTCTGACGGTGGACTGGCCGAGCGATCACCTGACGCCCAAAAACGCCCTTTGGCATCTAGCTCCTTCGCTTCAACTACGAGCGGAGTATGCCCTAAATCGCCGAGCAACTCCTTCTCCTCTTCTCCTACACCTCCTCCCTTGGGTTTTATTAGGGTGTCCATAGGCCCAAATCATCTATATTCATCCCGACGGCTCCCCACCCTCCTCGGAGCCCGCACACTTGGGGATGCCACATTTGCACCAGGGCTACCGCCAGGATATAGAGCCCCGAGGCTAGCTGCCCACGAGACGGACGACGCTCGCTGCCACCACCACTTTAGTGACCGCTTACACCGCCGGCTGCGGACCTCTTGACCCCAGGACTCTAGCCCCCCCCCGCCTAAGGGCGGGTTTGCAGCCGATTGACCAGTATGCGGCTACATACTGGCCTCCCGTGTTAGAGGAGCTAGGGACCAAAGAGGCGTGTTGTCGGCGACGGACATCTTACCCGGCCCGCCGCGGACTCAACCACCAGGACTCCTTCGCCCCCCATTACGGGTCCCCGCGCACGGCAAACACGCGGGAGGTTAGTCCCCCCTCCCACCATCTACGTTCATAGAGAAGGCAGGACCACGATGCCTAACCCCGGCACACCGCAGCGGAATTTCGGGAAGGAAATGGGATAAGGACAGGAAAGGGATGGGGATAATGTGTTTTGAGTTTTTGAGTGTATGTGGTTTTTGCATGTATATGTGTAAGTGTTGTGTGCTGTATGTATATGTGCAAGGAATTGTGTGTGTGTGATTTGTGAGTGTAGAGTGTGTATGCATGTATGTTAATACCCTGTAGAGTGTACCCCCCCTTGGCTAGCTATTTGCCACCGATCTTTGGCCGGTGCCCAGGGTGCACCACGTGGAGAAGCTAAGCCCTGGTTTAGCATATTGTTCAAAAATTCGTGTTCGTTTGAATCAAAAAGTGACTGACAGTTAGGATTTAGTACTGGTTTACTTTAGTCTTGGTTTCAACCTGTTTCAATAATTTTTTTCGCAAATATTCAGCAAGGTCTATTTCAGGTCAATAGTAGGACAGGGCCGATAATTCCCCACGCGACATGGAGGCGCCATAGCCTGAGGGGATGTAGGGTGCGCCCGTGTATCCATTATGCGGATCCATAAAACCAACGTTAAACTAGTTTATACATCTACCTACCGGGTAAATATGACGTAAGGCAAATTGCATGTCGTTTTACCCAAACATGCAAGTCGGTGGTTACAATCATGAAAAAAAGTTACCGAATCAACGCGACATAATTTGCACTTTCAACATACAACATAGGCACATACCTACTTCATGCCAGTACGATACTATCTATACACATAGGTATCTACTTTCACAAACTCTATCTACTCGTACCTACTAGGAGCAGACCCAAGCTACTTGAATGTTTTGTCTGCATTTCAAGTAATGTAATTGAAAACCTGCTAATACTTACCTTACTCAATCAAGTATTCAGCAATCAGCATATCGCCCCTTAGTTTTGAGGTGTCCCATTACTCCTCAAGCCACAGACATGTTGTCTGTACCTAACTTGCCCGTTAGGAAAAGCTTGTTGTCTCTGGATTCTGTTCACATGTAGTAGAAAATGAAAATGATTTAAGTATTTATTCTGGTAAAGCACTTATGAACGTCGAAGTCCTGCTCATACCTTCGTATTCGTATGAAGTCTCGAGAAGACTTGGACGGGCATCAATTTGCTTTAAATGATAAATAATTCATGAACTCTAAAATATGTATCTTCAATTGATTACACTTTTAACAAAGTACTTAGAGAGCAACTTCCTAATCGTCAGAATGACATGGTAAGGCAGGTTTTTAAATGTAACCATTTGACCTACGTACAGTGCACGCCGACGGTGTACCCAGCGGAGCCCTTCGACCCCGCTGGCGATGCGGAGACTCTCCGCAAGGCTATGAAGGGTTTCGGCACCGACGAGAAGGCGATCATTGACGTCCTCTGCCGCCGCGGCATCGTGCAGCGCCTCGAGATCGCTGAGACCTTCAAGACTAACTATGGAAAGGTATGTTCATTGTATCTTACTTATCAGCGAATCAAATTGACTACATTACTGGACTGGCTATAGCGTCTATTTGAATCCTCTATTCTACGGATATTCTATTCCTACCTACCGTTATAGAATGCTAGTGAACAAACTATCCGGAGCAGCCTTGCCTGTAATGATTGTAGCATTCAAAATATTGTAGGTATCTTATGCCTTTGTTTTTAATCTGCATTGAATGTCAAAAAAAACCAGTGACATAATTCACAGCAAGAACAATAGTGTAGCTATTTCTTTGAATGAATTAAATAAGTTGAGCCGTATTCTGTACTTCACATTATAATATTGTTTTTATCAGTTTATTTATTTAATTCAGTTTTTCTATATATACTTGTAGGTAGTACCTACAGATACAGAATGTTTTAATGAGAGTCGATAACATTTTACTTGGGTGTTGATTTATGAAACGTTATCGCTAACATATTATTAAGACTTAATTGGTGCGGATTTTATCTGAATACAATTTAACACTATGTAGGCATACTCGGTAGAATATGTAGGTAAGTAGGTTGGTAATAGGTACAAAGTACCATACCATACCATACCTAAGTACTATTGGGTACCTACCTGCTTAACTTAAATCGATAAATTTGCTTTTTTCTATTAATACTAAGTACCTCTTTTCCTTTTTTTTTAGTAACTTTTTCTTATTCAAATAAACATATTATTTTACAACACATTTTCGATAATACATTCATACCTTAAAATACAAAAATAAAACCGCAAAGTTAATCATTTTCATAATGTTATTTGCGCTGATTTGCGCCTAGAACTCTTGGGAACTCCACTGAACAAACAAAAAATACTTAAAACCTTTGCGCCTAAAAACGAGTTACCCTGAATGCTTTAACCATGACGCAACACGTAGGTAATTACCACAATTATGGTTACGGAAACACTTTCATTGAATTTTAGATCTTACGGTTCAACAAATTACAGCCAAGAGTTGGGTCAAACATTGGTAGTCGTGATAACATCAGCGAATGTTTGGCCTCTAAAGTGTTAACCTTCGTTGTTTATTAGTCATTCATAGCTGAATCATTCTTCACAATGAATTCTGTTGTGATTTTTTCCTCCTGGCTTTAAATTGATGATGATGATGTGGGCTTCGAGAACTGTTTCGTTAAAAATGACCGGCTGACAGATTTACTCCACGTTTGGTCATTCTATGTGGGTAGGTTATTATCGCATTGATGAAAACAAGCCTGGCTGAGTTTCTTGCCGGTTCACAGGACGCTCTTCGAAGACTGCTACTCACAAAGTAGGAATTCTGTCTTAGAGTTGTAGAGACGCCGTGTGCTTGTACGATCATAGGTCAACCGTTCATTATGTAAGCACAACAATTATCTTTCATCATTCACCATTAGTGTTGCACCCGTGCAGAAGCGTGGTAGGTTTGGGCAAAAAAAATAATCATTTGTCATAAAATCTCAAAAACTATAAATTCTTATGTAGATCGATATTTCCTTAGTCATTTAACGGTATTATTTTTTGACGGACTAGCTAGCCAACCTACACCTACCTATACAGTTATAGCCTAGGCTATAATCTAGCCAAGTGATCTGAGAAAGTACTCAAGGCGAACTGTTTGCTACTACGTATCATGAAATTCACAGAAAGATGAAATCTGACAAGATAACAAATCTTGTTGACAACTTAATTATATTTTATGGCATCTCCTCACAACAAAATGCTATTTTGGCCTGTGCATGTACCTACTAACAACATTGTTTCCTTGTTTTTGATACAATCCATTCGTAATTTGATTTAAGCGTTTTATCTTCTTAGAATGTGGGTACCGGATAATATTTAGTTTATGGAACAATATCTACATAATGGGTAGGTAAGTAGACATAATATAAATACGTAGGTACCGAGTTCATTAGTTCAATCAATGTTCCTCCAAAATTCCCATTTTCATAATCTTTTTCCTACAAATAACAAACTGTTAAATTTTTAACGACCATTTAGTTCATGGTTGACAATACTGATGACGAGACTATGAACACTTATTTTCTGATATGACCGATTCTGTTCCGTGGGACTGATGGAAGCAAGTACTTACACAGGATATATTTATAAAAACTGAGTCAATACAACACATCTAGTTCATTATGTTAATGAATACAATCATCAGTTAGCTATTAGTCATTGATATTGTTACAACACGTACCTACCAGCTACCTATCAATACGTAGGTACCTATACCTGTACATTTGTAACTCGGATTGTTCACAATATGATGGCTCATTAAGTGTGCATTGCACTCGACATGCCTACGTGTCTGTTTTCTTATTTGGCAAAGCGTTTAAAGCCGAAGTAACTAGGTAGGTACCTAGATATCAGAGTGCCTAGTGCGAGTTTTCTTAAAATCGCCGTCACAAGTCATCGCGTCGACGTAAACGCAGATGTGTATGGGCTCACAATAGTGTCATCTTTAGGCCGATAGAGACGCTGTTCCGATCCTATACAAATCTGCCTTTTCGTCGCAGTGACTTGTGACGGCGGCACTTAAAAATCGCACTTGACCCTCTGGGGCGTGCACTGGATTTTCAGAGGAGTAAACATAAACAATAAGTAGATACATAGGTAGGTTTTGTACTACATAAGTTTTGGTATAGATACACACACACACACACACACACACGAGTGTATTCAGTCATCACAAATGGTAAGCACCGCTTATTTGCTTAGTTATATGGAATGCACGCCCCTGCTAGATATGTTAGTGGAAAAATCTTTAGTTTTCTTTGTCATGCACGCGGCGATAAGAACTGCATCTATTGTTCGGTTGAATGTTTCATTGGCACCGTTTAGAAAACTGCTGGAGCTACACAAGTTATTATTGCATGCTTCGCTGACCGTCACTTTTACTTTCAGCACAGTTCTTGAAAATAGGTAGGCTGAGGTACTTAAATATCCCGAGAAAGCGAAACTGTAATTTTCTGTTATATAAATATTTTGTAAAGCGCACGTTTTTTATTGTTTCGTTAATGATTTTATTACAATCACTTGATAGTTTTCCAAATAAATTTGTAGCAGTAAACGTTCTTAGGCAGTACCTACCTTAGATATTTCGTTACAAACAACTAGGTAGGTATCCATTATGATCCATGGTAAACTGAATTTATGAATACGTGTGTATAGTGCTAATATTTTATAGTTCCTTATGTACGTGGAAGTAAAGTATGAAGAAGTAGGTATGAAAATGAACCATGTAAATTATATCCGAAAAACGAATACAGCTTGAGTTCGAAAGACCTTTGACAGATTGCAAAAAATCTGTAAGTACACTAATGACCATACAATTATGATGGAAACATAAAAAAATATTATGTCATCATATTGAATCCCCGAATTTAAAATGCAAGATGACAGCTTCATAATGTCGTTTGAAATATACCAATTAAGATGAAACTAGCTTCTGCCCGCGACTTCGTACGCGTGGAATTCATAGTTACTTTGGGCTAACGCAAAGTTTAACCCGCGATATACTTACAGCCTAACCTTCTTCGATAAATGGGCTATTTAACACTGAAATAATATGTATAACCAGACCATTATTCATGAGCTTAGCGCGTTCAAGCAAACAAACAAACTCTTCAACTTCATAATATTAATATAGATTGACGATAGGTTAGGTTTATCTGTGGCGCAACGATATATCTATAGAGAAGAAATATGTTAGAAAAATCAAGTACCTATGAGCACCCTAGGTACTAGAATAACGAACATACTCTTTAAGGGATAATAAATCACTCAAGCTAAAACAATCTTAATTGCCATTAACAAAAGATTTTATTTCCAGGACCTGATCAGCGAACTGAAGAGTGAGTTGACCGGTAACTTGGAGAACGTAATCATTGCGTTGATGACTCCACTACCCCACTTCTACGCCAAGGAACTGCATGATGCTGTCGCGGGGATGGGCACTGATGAGGAAGCAATCATTGAGATCCTGTGCACCCTCTCCAACTATGGCATCAGGACCATCTCTGCCTTCTATGAACAACGTATGTGATGCTTTTATTTATATCTGCCTATGTTATATTCCCAGTTAACAAGTTACGTAGGTACGATTTTTATATATAAAGCAAACGCTTTGTTTCTAAACTCTAAAGATGGGTTGAAAAAAGTGAATAATCAGAGCAACTGCAACCGTTTGCAGAACCAATTCCACTTTCTGTTCTTACGTATCTGACAATTTAAGAAGTTAAATCTCAAATTGGTAGGTACACTAACATGATCATACATTTAAATTCACTTGCAAAGTAGAGGTTCGTCGTCGCTTGACCTTGCGTTTTGGGCTTTTTTTGTATGAAGATTTAAAACTTCCTACACTCGCCGCTTGGGGCGCTTTTTAACGTTCCCATACAAGATGAGGAAAATACGCAGGTGATATGGTTAAATTAAAAAGCCCTGAAAACAAATAAGTAATTGCTTTAAGATGCACTAAGAAGAAGACTCTTGCCAATAGAATGTACGAACTGAAATGTAATTCGCAAATGGGTATCTAATCATTTTAGTATCGGTCCTTGACTTCGTCGTAGGTACCTTATCATTCTTATCGTCAGATATTAACGCATCTAACAAAGGTAATGTAAACATGGCGCGATAGATTTGAAAAGTAAATACTGTAGTAATTTTGTCGAAATCATGTGACGGTGTAAAGTTGTACGTTCGTAATAAAGAGGATTTGTCAGGCAGAACACCTACAGTTATCGCTATCTTATACCTAGTGAGTAACATTAATTGTTCAAATCTTCCGCCGGCGTAAGGCAATTGCACAAACCACAGAATAGTCCAGCAAAATGTATTATAGATAGGTATACTACCTCCTTACTAGGTATTTAAAAATTTCTAGAAATCACAATCATTAAGTCAATTGTCATAAAATAGCAAGCCACTTAATAACTGCCAAAGAGTAACATATTCGTCTCGCCAGACGGTCACATTTTAATTTCAATTATGTAGGTATATTTTCCATCAAGGCATGGGCATGATGAGATGCAGTGTGCAAGGACAGTTGACGCATATTTGCATTGATATGACGTCACCACTCGCGATGAGCTGCCACTGGCATACAATAGCAATGTGGGTCAAACCATCAAGCTGTCATAAACTAACTTCCTTACATCTTACATGAATTACCTACACATTTTGCTTGTACATACAGGTTAAGGTAAATAGGTATAATTTTGTCCGAGTTACGTTCCTAAAGACATGCAGAGAATAACATAATATAGAAATATTATATACATTATACAGAACAGAGATAATATTAGCTTTAAAAATATTCTGATAAAATCAAAGGATTTCGGTAACCTGGATAAGTCGTCACAGAGAATGCTTATTTTAATACAGTCATTTGCAAAATTTTACCTAACAACTTTTCAAACCTATCTTATCTTATCTTGTTATCATTATTGGGTCCGGTTGCCCGGAAGCACGTCGACCCTTGGGATATTTTGTGGCCGCCCTTGCCCTTATGCTCTACGTACCTAACTCCTCAAATACTCCCTGAACAAGCCGGCAGATCTTGTCCATGGGGAAGTTATAGTCCTCTGGTTTCAAACCTATACTCTTAAGACCACAGATATAGATATTTATATCTGTGCTCTAGACGGTCTGATAGTAATTAATTAGCCATAAATCTTCACAGAGTAAGTATAAATTGTTTTCTTTTTTCGTAGTATACAGCAAAAGCCTAGAATCGGACTTGAAGGGCGACACATCGGGCCACTTCAAGCGTCTGTGCGTGTCTCTGTGCATGGCCAACCGCGATGAGAACCAGGGAGTGGACGAAGGAGCCGCACGTGCTGACGCCGAGGCTCTGGCCGGCGCCGGGGAGGGCCAGTGGGGCACTGACGAGTCCGTCTTCAACTCTATACTCATCACACGCTCTTATCAACAACTCAGACAGGTCAGTCATGTTATAGGAATCATTCACCTATTAACGACACCGTTAGTGTAGCATTCCCGCGTCAGAGCAAACATTTTATTTGATGAGCATTTGTGTTTGTCTTGTGTCTGGGTGTTTGGTATGTAATTATGAATATGGTTTCAAATAAAAGTTTAGTATATATCCGTTGTTTGGTAAGCTGTGCTTAGTTTGGGACTAGATGGCGTGTGTGATAATGTCCGAACTTTATTCTTAATTGTAATAATGTCGACCGGCATAGCGTAAGTGCTCAGTCGTGCCGTGCTGGATTTCGGCTCCAGTTAAAATGCTCATGAATATGAGTGAATCAGAATGAGAGTAACAGCGAATCCACGCTGAAACTATGTATTTATAATTTTTTTCATATTTATGTGAATATTAAATATTAAAATTTTGTTTGAAAGACAGCAACAGATTACCTATCCGTCATATTGGAATAATTTATCTTAAGTGACAAGTAGATGTTGTAATGCGTGTCTTTTCTATACGGATTCTGTCTATTACTTTGTAAGACGGTGAGCCAAATAAGCTACTCCGACTAGTACTTACTAATTGGCTCACCGTTCCTCACCTCCATGAATGACAAAAATCACAAAAAACTAAGATACGAAATATGTCCGTCCAAGTTGTGTCATAAAGTAACTGAATGATGATGGGCTAATGATAGGAAATTATTAACAATGACTCACTCTAGCTTGACTAGCGTTATCTGTTATTTATCTCCATGGAAGTAACGTTATTGGCTATTATTCTCCTTAGTTTGTTTACCTTCAATTATCTACGTTATACTGCAATCTGCAATATGTAGGTAGAATGGGTAGGTATGCTGAGCGTAACTAATCGTTTTAGAAGGAAATATTTTACGTAATTTCATGTTCATAATTTTTATTGCTACCTTGAGCATTTATAGTCTTCTAAAGTGGTATTGGCAGCCAAAAGTATCATTGGCATTTGCATCAATGGTGCAAAGAAAAATTTACCTCATTTTGCGACCTTGCCCATTGACTATAAGATTTCTTTGACGTACCTAGTTACTGCATTTAGACTCTTGAAATATCGTTTTATTGAACTACATTTCAAGCTGACCTGAATATAGGTAGGTAGGCCCCGCGTTTTCACCCGCGTAGATTTCGTTTCATCCTTATGGTCGCGGAAACCTAATATTCTTAATAAATAAAAGGTAGCCTATGTCCTTTCTCAGGGTCTAAAGATTGTCTGTGCCAAATTTCATCAAAATCGGTTGAGAGGTTTAAGCGGGAAAGCGTAACAGACAGACAGAGTTACTTTCTCATTTATAATATTAGTAGGGATAAGTAGGACATATATTGTAGTTTAACCACAGAATAAATACTTAGTACAAAACGAGTACATACCATAGTTAAATATTCATACTGCTTGGTTAAAGCATGACTCATTCATAAGTAGGGCTTAATATAGCCGTGAATGGTATCAATTGTGTGACGTCACAGATCAATTGATTCCAGATCTTCGCTGAGTTCGAAGCGTTGACCGGCAAGGACATCGAGGAGTCCATCAAGAAGGAATTCTCTGGAAGTATCGAGAAGGGCATGCTTGCTATTGGTGAGTACTTAATGTTATAATAACTAAATATAAAGTACTTGGATCCATGCTCAAAATGTCGACTTACCTACTAAAGCTAAGACAAGTCTAGGACTTCTTATAATTTGCAAGATTTTAACCTTCCCATTGCTTACATATAAATATTTCCTTCTAATAACACCTCGTAAAGTTATATAAGCAAAATAATCGTACCTTCTAGTTACACATTAGTATTTTAGTCATCACTAGTATTGAGTTACAAGGTTTTCTAACAGGAAATTAGCAACAAGTGACCTTGCTCGAGCGTTCAACTTTTTGTGCATACATTCATATTTGCTAGAGGCTTCTTTGGTTTCAAAGCTAAGTAAGTGTCTAACTCTAGCCTTTTTATAAAGCACACAGTGGTTTAATAAGAATAAACCTAAGCTAAGGCTATATCCATTACTGTAAAATTACATTCCACAAAAAGAGGAATTTGTAGAACTTTTTTAAGAACGTTTCGAAAACTATCAGATCTAGATTTAAAGACTTACGGGAAGATTCCAAACCACCGTCTTCATAAAAATAACAAGCTCTTGCTCGTTAATTCGTCCACGTGAATAGATTAATATCCCGTTTTTGCCACATCTTCATTGAAAATTCGCTCGTATTGGTCGCAGCGTGATGTAAAGCTTTCCCCGAAAAGAACAATTCGAACATAGTTCCTGAGATTAGCGTGATCAACCATACACAACAAACAAACTCTTCAGCTTTTTATTACTAGCAGGGATAGATTAGGAAACTAAACTTTAACATTTCAAAATTCTAGTAAAATGCGTCAAGAGCAAAGTGGGATTCTTCGCTGAGAGACTGTACTATTCCATGAAAGGGTTGGGAACCAACGACAAGACCCTCATTAGGATCGTGGTGAGCCGCTCTGAGATCGACCTGGGAGACATCAAGCAAGCATTCCAGGAGAAATACGGGAAGCCCCTCGAGACCTGGATTGCTGTGAGTTTACTTGTCTTTTACACTTTCTCTATTTTAATTGGTGTTACTTGATTTTTAGGTGCAGTCACGATTTATAAGAGTAATTGACATTGCACGAACATTGTAGTAATTTTAGGATAAATACATACCTCTAATATTAGGTACTTGTATTTTTGAGCGCTTATATCTCGTGACTATACTTGTAACAACTGATTTTATTACGTATAACTGTTTCCTCATAACATAATATGTTAATTATATGCTTGCTCCATCCTGTTGTTACTCAAAATAGTATCTTTGTTTTGCGAACAACATATACGACTTTCCTTTACTTTACTGTTTGATTATTTGTTGATTTTAATCAATGCACGTTTATGGAAACAAGTCTAATTAAAGCTAATTAACGTACTGATTAAAAGTTATACGTAATAAGTCCTTTGTTAATTTAATGACTATATTAATACAGCTTTTTATCACTTCCCATTATTTATCAATTAATAACACTTAAAATTAACTAACTAACTGCCTTCACTAGAAAACACCCCCTTTTTACAAAACGTTGTTAAAACCGAGACTAGAAAACCTTGTGTCCATCCTTATTGAAAACCGTATGACAAAACGAGATGGAACTAGTTTTAAACCAAGTTGTTTCCGAGGCGATGTTTTGTTATAAGGAGGGTAAGAGTTTGCTATCGTTTGTGAAATATTCACCGCACAATATTCGTTATGAGGGTTTGGCGACCTTCCCTGAATATATCTCAATGTCTTCGTACAAAAACATATTGTGCGTGGAAATGTCTAGTATAGCTGCATTATTTTGTATAGTATTGCGTCGAACTCGACGCCGAGTGTCGGCTACGCCTGTATTACCCAAAAGGGGTAAGCAGAGGTGTTCTAATAACAACACACTTTTCACCGAAGATGATCATAGCGACCACGTGACAGGTGGTGAGTCCATCGCCGTCTCAGGCACTATACATACGTCTTTGAATTACTACTCAGACATATGCAGGTTTCCTGACGAGCTTTTTCTTCACCGTAAAGCACGTGATGTGAAATCACTGCAATAGTTTTTGAAAAACTCACTAGTATAGGCCTACCGCTGGGATTCGAACTTGTGTCGCTGGCTATTCAAACATAAATTGAACAATATCGATTAAAACCGACACTCGACTAGTTCGTCGCTAAAATACTTTACAGAATAACGCAGCACATTCCGAAATTGATTGCAACTTGATATAGACGTACGTTCTTATATTATAATTCAGTAAATCATAGTTAGTTACTAACAATGCCTTAACTTTTATCATTTTGATACTAACAGCATGTAAATAATATCACATGGGGTGTCTTAGTAGGATTCTTCAAGAAACTGACCCATATATTTCAGTCTGTTAGTCACGACAATAAAATGTGCTTTAATAATGAGCATGTAAACCGCGTTACCAAACCGTGCGTACACACACACGCACATAATAATCATACCTTTTATCATTATCATCTAAAACCGGGTGAATAGCTTAATATAATACAGATCTATTTATTTATATCAATCGATAGCAATTAAAAAGAGAAATATTGTCTATAATAATGTCCACGTTTTGTGTTCGGCAATTTTTGTAAACTATTACGTGTATTATGCTAACATCGTGTTCTTTTGTGTTGGAATTTTAAAACGGCGAGACTAATATCAGAGAGTGGATTTGAAAACATAAATAAACACAGAAGGTCAGTTCGCCTACATTGGCGGTAATAAGCGCACGCTCACATAAATACATACCTGCTGACGAGTATTTCGCACTGATGTGCTTACATGGACATCGGAGTGAAAAACTCGACCTAGGCAAGTGCGAGTTTTTCACTGCCGCCGCTCACAATAGTGTCATCTTTAGGCCGACCGAGGCGCTGTTCCAATCTTATACAAATCTGCGTTAACGTCGACGCGGTGACTTGTGACGGAAGCAGTGAAAAACTCGCATTAGACCCTCGGGTGATTTTTTGTAAGAATCATCCCTCACAACACTTGCGTGAGAAAACCGATCGAATTCAGTTTCTCGTGGCATGCCGGCCGGCTGGTAGATAATTAATTTCTCGTCCGCGCGCGTCTTTATTCCTCGCCAATGTAGGAAGCGGCCCTTCTGTTACTTTCCAATTTTGCGGTGAGGAGTTGAGAACTGGCCGTTTTGTTTGCAGGATGACACCTCCGGGGCTTACAAGAAGGCATTGTTGACTCTTATCGAATAGATCGGCGTCGGGACTGCGTTTACTTATCACATTTCATATTTAAGTTCTGTCAATTTGTTAGGCTTTTAAGATATCTTATAGGGTATGGCTTCACTGTCGCCGTCGCCACTCGAATATTGAACCTGATCTAAACTCACAGCGGCGGGCAGTGTGCCATACCTTTAGGCTAAAACCGGGTGTATATTTACGTTAAAAGATCTGTATATTTTGCTAGATATTCATGTAACTTTCAGAGCACCGTAGCTAACACTCTGCATGGGAATGGTGTAGTGGCACTCCCGCGTGTTTTACAACTAGTTGCCTTTTTTCAGGACGAAGTAGGAGGTTCCCTCGGCCACCTTCTCTCCACCATGAGTTACTAAGCCAACCGCTATGTTGCTATAACCATGAGAAAAAGCACCTTATACTGTGCTCTTTAAAACATATTATTGTATACCATTCACACTTAACGTTGCATTTCAAAGACACATTGTCATTAGTATAAGCTACATGTAAGATTACAGTGTGTTACGATAGGCGATAGCTACCTCGGATGCACGTTGTGAACTAATCAAGGAATCGATGGGCCAGTTTCTATGTAATTTGTGACTTGTTGAGCAACTAGTTCGATTGTTTGCAGGACGACCTATCCGGTGACCTCGGGAAAGTGCTAGTCACACTGTGTGCTTAGTCCTGCGAATATAACTATAATATTATTTTTATACAAGTATTGTTTTAAGCTTTGCATGCAATCGATATGAATGCAGCTAGGTACTAAGTTGACAAGTACAATATATACGTTGCAGGATGATACCAAGGGCGACTACAAACGCGTGTTACTCACTCTCGTGTCATAGAGTACAAGTGAAACTCGTTCCGTGAAACTGCCTTTACATAATAAATGTTTAACTGTTGACCGTTGTAGGCATTAAAGCTTGATATTTTTGTGAAAATGAGATATTTATTGGTGCTGTAGTTGTGTTTACAATCTACATATTTACATTAATTATTAATTAAACGACATTATGTATGTTCCGATTGGCTTGTTTCATCTACATCCCTTATTCCTTCCCTTGTTATCTGGAAATAGATTTTAAGTATATATATAAAAACTGCTAAAAATTGAAAAAAAAAATAAAAAATATTTTATTTCGTTTGTGCCCTGGTAGGTAAGGCACTTATGAATGTCTACAATTGATCACCGGTTCTGAAACTAGCCTTCTAAGAAGAACCGGCAAGAAACTCAGCCAGGTATCATATGTATACGAGTATTTAAATGCAAGACGAAAATAGGTAGGTACACTGAATTATCCCACGTATAGGTTTGCAAATGTTCAAACATCATCGATTGATCTTGCCTTTAAACGTGGCTCAAAATGTATTGATCCGTCTTCTTTGGCATTCAACTATAACCCGTCTCCGAAAAAGTACCAACACATTTTGACCACGCTAAAACGCAAGGTCAAGCGACGACGTTTGAACGTATCAAAATCTGCCGCGTATTCACTAAGGTTTCTCAACATCGAAATCGACGACAAGCGTTGGTTTCAATCACAGGAAATTGATGCATAGCACCTAGAGGATAAGGTTCAATTAGTATCTTTAAAAGCGAAAAGGTAATGGCGACGCTGGGAAATCTTAGTGAATAACGCGGCTGTACTTAGGGCACAGGCTACAATAAGCGCTTACTATAAGCATTAAATGTGTGTATGCTAATTTGCCACCTACAAACATGTGCTAAAAAATTCAAGGCTTCAAGATCTTTATCATGAACTTATCGAGTACGTGGCTTTGGTAAATATTTGGCAAGCTGTCAGTTTGAATCACGATTACTAGGAAAGCCCCTGTTTACATTGGCCGGGTTCCAACTTGTCAGTCACTACGTAACTGGCGTGCCGCAGTGATATGACTTTCGCCATCATTAAAATTATTTTCTCGGAATCAATAGGATTGATAGTCATATAACGATAGTGGCTTCTACCCGCGACTTCGTCCGCGTGGAATGGTTACTTTAGGCTAATGCTAACTTCAACACGCCATTGGTCTTAGAGTGATGATATAACTTAGCCCAAATAAATAAATTAGCCTATAACTTTCATTGATAAATGGACTATCAAGAAAAAGTCTTTTTTCAAATCGGTCCTGAAATTCCTACGATTATTCATCTATATATAATAATAGTAGATTATAGGTAAGTATAACATAGAATACCTATATAATATTTAGTATAGTAGTTAGGTATAGCATACTGAGTTTAAGATGAGATAGTATAGACGCCGTCAAGAGTTATGAGAGCTGATATTGAATGCGCTGTAATCACTTTCTGTCTCTGTCTGTCTGTATGGCGCGACGCTAATAACATGTAGTTGGCTGCACTATTTTCGCTGAGCGAACTTCTGAACTTGTGAGGTATAGTATTAGTAGAGACTATAGTATTTTAGTACCTGAAACCTTCTGACATTGTTTGGCGAATCGTTAGACTTCATAAGCAGCGCCAGTCTCCGGCCGCAGCGGTCCGCGGACAGCAGTAGCCGTTTGTTGCAGCGATGGGCCCACGCGTCCCCCAGAGCACCCACTATGGACCCCGACGATAGACCCACTCGAGTACTCATCTCATTTGTAACCACTACCTGTTAAGTTTAATAATACTATTCAGGCTGCAGAAAAACACAGACGCAGCTTATTACAAAACGTAACCTAAATGTAAATGGAAGTTTGTTTAATACTGATTCACGCGAAAACTACCTAACCGATCATCACGAAACTTTGTACAAATATTTTCGGAGATACAAGAAATGGCATAGGAAACTTTTTATTAACAAAAATTTTATGCCAGCGAAACCACGGGTAAAAGCTTATAAACTTGGATTAAAAACAGTTCTTTCTGTTATAATGATTTAAAAGGGATGTAAGTATATAGCTTTAGTCAGAGTTTGATCTAGTCTTTGTTTAAACCATGTTTTGTAATAAGAGGGCATGTGTATCTACCAAAACTGTGGGCACCCGGTCCCCGCGCGGGGACTCCCACATACGTTGCGTTTGCATAAATTCCTTTCTTACAAAACATTGTTTAAACGAAGACTAGACTAAACTCGGACTATATCATTTCACAAAAAGAGAAGGAACTATTTTTAAACCAAGGACTATCTTAGTCTATATGTAATAAATAGGTATGTGCATGTGTGCAGCAAAACACAAACACTACATTTAATTGCATGGTACCAAAATCAGTCCATCTAAGGAAGGCCTAATACTCACAGCAATCTGCCTCTCCACTGCAAGCCTCTGTAAATCTGCCATCTGTCTGAACAGCAGACCAGTCCGCTCCTTCGTCGATATACCCACTTTGAAGGGGAACACTATTGAATCTATTACTATCAACTTGATCTGAAATGATACGAACAATTTAATGGGTATTTTTATGCATTAACATGCATAAATATAATAACATAAATTGTTACACAAAATTCATACACATTCAAACAATTTGAACCCGACAATTTTCTGCAACCTAGTTGGTCTGTCAAATTGAGCCCCTAAATTGATTTTGTTCAAATTTTGGGGCCAGCTTCTCATAGATTGTTTGGAATAGTGAAAGTAATTTACCTTTTATACATTTACATACAGATAAATTAAATTGAAGTGTCTGTTTATAGTTCCAAATAAACAAATTTTCACTAAATGTTCAATATGAATGAATGTACATACTAAAGAGACTTTCAGATAGGGCTCCGTAACTTTTTTTTTATCAGCTTTTTCGCGCTATAAAACTACCCTTGTCTACGTCGGTGAAACCTCGAGGCAAATGTAGCGTGAGTTTATAATTTTGCTTTGCTATTTTTGATGTAACTATAACTACTTGTGACTACAAAAGTTAATAAGATTTAGTTACATGGGGATGGTCATCCACAACCTTGGGCAGTGTTTGCATCAAGGCACAGAATCTCTCCAACCCAAAAGCATTCACATAATGTACCTTCTTCAGTGCATCATCTTCATTTACACAGAGTGGTAAGTCTAACAGCCTCTGACATTTCAGTAAACTAGCTATCAGGATCTCTGAAATATTATTTAAGTTTTTTTGTAAGCAAAGTTAAATTTTGCACACAATAAAGGGCTTAACTAATTTTGCTCAAATTTTGCATTACATTTTGCATTTATTTATTACAAAGAATCAACAGCATTTAGTAAATTAATACAAGATTATACAGTCTTTTCTTAGTGCCAATTACAGATTCATTCTTTACTAATAGATAATATTATTTTAGTTGCTAAACAGAAAACAGCAGAATAAGTATAATATTGTTTACAATATGCTTATACAACCAAATAAACTTTGTAATCTGATTTATCTGAGCCAGAGTGTGTATGTGTTTGTGTTTATGTGCAATTTTATGTGTATGTGTGTGTGTGTGTGTGTGTGTGTGGTGTGTGTGTGTGCGCATTAAACATACTTAACCCTGAAAAAGATAAAGTTGATTGGTTATTTATTATTAAAAATATTTTATTTACCTCTAAACCTAGAGATAGTAAAATTTGTATTTGTATCAATATATAGGGCTTCTGCGCTCAGCCCTCCAAGGACTTTTGGTATTTGTACAGAAGCACATAGTTGTAAACTGGAAATAATAATAAGTAGGTATCAGGTACTTCCTGCTAATAAGTAAATTTCTATACTTATCTCATGAACAGATCTCTTCACAAGTTAAGAATGTGCAGTAGTCATTTTAGGAGGCTGTGTCCTTATTTATGTATGGAGTTTGGCGAATGAAAAAATATGGACCATTTATCACATATTCTTTATATGTCTTTTCTTCAAATCTGATAACATTTTACCAAAGAAATTGAAATGAATGTCTATTGATCTTAGGATCTACCTTAACAGTAGTTTACCTAATTACCTAAATCATGCCAACAAACATATAGTTCTTAGAAACTGATTTATAGTTAAGCTTATAAACATAAGTGTTCCTCAAACCATAACTGTGTCTTCCCGGATCCAGGCAATCCTAGGAGCTCCGTCAACGAACCCAACTGAAGCCCTTCATTACCCAACATCCTATCCAGCCCCTGACTAAACGTGGGTATAGATGGTAAACTTGTTTCTTTCTACAAAAACAACAATATTTCTGGATAAGCACCACACTAAAATGAATATCTTATTGATAAACTTGCATACTCACTTGCCACAGCTCCGTTGCATTATATATTTGGAACTTCTTCATCATGAAGTCATTTTACGTGAGTTTAAAGGTAAAATAAAACTTAAATTTGAATACAACAACTTTCAAATTACCCACTCAACTCAACACAGATAGATGACAGATCAACTGTTGATCATCAACAGAGAGCAAATTATTATTTGATGAATGAAATTGAAATTGAAATATTTAAAAACTGGCAATGACGTTGAATATCCATAGACAAAATTAAGTTCATTTTATAAAATACTTCCGCTTCACTTGTACCAACCAAACAGAAACATTAAAATAAACTTACTACCCGACGCTAGATAGCGCTAACAGAGTTGCCATTAACAAATAATACAGCACACTATTGGCTCAAAATCAAAGACGTCATTGAAAAGTTATTAGTAAAAAAAAAAAACAGATTTCAACTAATAATATTTTTTGAATTTCTATTTCTGAACGTAAACTTGACGTACAAGTTTAACCATCGGTATTTATTTCATTTTTTGGTCTTAAGCTTCAGATTGAACTTAAACTATAGAAAAAAAAATTCTTATGGCTGTTTACTACAAACTACATAGCAAAAACTACAAATGAAAAAAATATCCAACCGACTGACACACAGTTTGAGTGACAGATGACAGCCGAGTCTGTTGACGGAACTGAAATGAAAGAAATAGGGATGGCGATTCTTTCCAAAAAAGATCGATTTTTAAATCGATTCGAATCGTAACTTGAAGAATCGATTCATAAAAAAATCGATGTCAAAAAGATCGATTTCTAAAAAATCGATTTTTTCTCGATTCTGCATTTACAATGTAAATATAAATCCATTTTATGAAAAATAAGATACCATAATAAGCGATCACTTAGTATTAAAATCAGGGATTTTTTTTAGTTCAAGAAATTCGATGATCACAATCAATTTTATAACAATATGAAAGTATCAGGTAAAAAAGAAGACATAATTTTACATTCTAAATGTATTTGTTATATTAAGTAATAATTTTAACAACAAAATACTGATTTCAAATTTTTATTCTAAAACTACTGAATAGATGAAAATCGTGTCGTGAATAGAAAAAATCGAGTTTCGATTCTCTAGGGTGAAATATCGATTCACTGAATCGATTCAGTGTTACATATCGATTTAAAAAATCGATTTATTTGGCTCGAGAAATCGATTCTTCGATTAATCGATCTCAGATCGCCATCCCTAGAAAGAAAACAATCTCATATGTGGTAGGTTGTATGGTAGATGCCCTTGTTTTCTTCTTGCCGATAATCTTGAACTCCTTAAAAACTTTTTGTTGGACTCCACTTGTATAGAAAAATGAATCACAATCAAATAAACATGCACTTGAACATGCCTATGAATCAAGTGGGAGCGGCTCCTAATGTGGGAATGCAGCTGCCGGTCCCAGGACCCATAATGCAACAGCAGTCTCCCCAACAAATGCAACCTGCAATGCCCCAACAAGCACCACAGGACAAAATGGACAATATATCTAAAGTTAAGACATTAATGGGATCTCTTCGTGAATCAATACCTGTAAGGTTCAGCAAAACTATAAAATAACTATGAAATATCATTTTGTGTCTATACAATCAACAACTTCTTGAATTTCTATTTTTCAGATGACGCTAAAATCAGCTGCACAGATTTTACATCAAAACCATAATGTGGATTCCGTTTCCCAGTAAGTACCACAATTTGTAATAAGTATGCGGCAGATTTTTGACTCATTTCAATCAATTCTGAATCAAATCAGAAGTTAATTAAGTATAAATTTAATATAAGTTGTTGACGCTGTGAACATCTAGTTCAACAAAATAAAACTTACAAACTTACTTTTTTTTTACTTACAGTTTTGACATCCAACTGCAAAGCTAAGAAATATTTTTCTCATGTTACAGAAAAGGCATAGACAGTACAGTAGCGAGATTTGACAAGAATTTAGAAGAGTTCTTTTCTATTTGTGATCAAATGGAGTTGCATTTGGTAAGTGTGGTCAATCACATAACTATGTATAAACTCTAATGCAGCATAATACATAGTCTTACTTATCTATAGACAAAGTAGTCCTATCTTACTATGTACATAGAAACTGGGAGTGTTCATTAACTCAATGACCCGGCAACTATAATCTATACATTTATCTGCCGCATATTTACATGACTACATATCAGCTGTAATCAGGTTTAACTAGTTATAATCTTCTGATGTCACTTGATATTAAATCCTATTGCTTTATGATGAGAGAGATTGTTTACGCCTATAGCATTGTTACATTCTTCAATTTCATCAGTGACCTTTAGTAGTTACTAACGCGTCTGCAGTCTGTATCTATGAGCTTTTCAAGGTAACCATAAAATCCATCTGAAAATATGAAATGAAACCGGTCAGATCATGTGATGTCAAACTCTAATCACATTTGCACTTAAACATATATTCAGTGAAAAGTTATGTGTTGATAGGTGTTTATTTTATAACATATTGTCAAATCATAACATTAGTTTATTGAAATGTGATGACTAGATAGCACTACTTATTTGTACAAACTTTAGTGGTTTTTTAGTGCAATGTGCAACTGGTAAATGGTAAATAAATTAGAATAAAAATCAAATCAATTTCGCCTAAGCTAAGCAAAGCTTGTACTATGGGGTATGGGAAAATTGATATAACATGAAAAGTTATTATAACCAATAACAGTGTATGTATTCAAATGGCTATTATAATATTGCGCAGAGGACAGCAACCACGTGTATTCAACAGGCTCAATCTGCCGCGCACTACCTGCCGCTCTCCGTGATACCTTCACGACTAGACTCCGGACAGGCCACACAGGTCAGCCAACATTGCAATGCATATTCTTTTGTGATAATAAATTTTATCATTATAGTAGCCATCTAAATTTCAGTATCAGCAATATTAGGATTCATCTAATACACCACTGGTATTACAGCCTCAAGCATTGATAATAAAAAATTAAATTATTCCTCACATGCGTTTCACTGGATACCAATGTGTAGAACTTAAATATTTTGTTTTTTGATACAATACTTGTTTCAGTACATCCCACAAAAATTTGTGATTTATTTGTAGTCAATTTTTTTTGAAAAAAATAATTACTGAGTTGTAACAATTGTTATGTTCTTTTTTGTATTTTCTTGCCAAGCTCTTCTAAGCAAAAGCAACCTTCTGAACCAGGTAATATTTAAAATCCTATATGTCATTCTGACAATTTGAAAGTTCTTTGTTAGAAGTGTAATCAAATAAACATATTTTCAATTTTGAACTATTCATATCAATTCAATGAAAACTATTGGTAAGTAGGAGTGTGCCAGTTAAAATTCCAAATAGTGAAATAAACTACCCGCCTGTACCCTGCACTACACCAGCGTCGAAAGTACACTATAAATATGTATTAAGGTGTTATATATAGGTATGGCTATGAATCTTATAAGTATATGTATGTGGCGCTCGGCAATATTTAATCAAGCATAACAAGACCCCTGTTACAAAAGATTAACAAAGATAATCATTGATTCAAAAGCACTTCCATGTTTTTTCTGATACGGATATCAAAAGGGATGAGCATCTTTTAGACCGTGTTTAGTCGTCTTGGTTTAAACCATTTTTGTAATAAGTATACATTACTTTCATTAAATGAATGTATTTTCATATGTTTTAGGAGACTACCCTCAGTTACCTCCAGTACCTGAACACGGTGCGGCTGCAGATATCTTACGCCAAGGATATACACGACACACTGGTAGCGGCTGCACAGAACATACCGCCCAACGAATGACCGGACCACAATCACTCAATCATTATATTTAGCTTTAATTTATAAATAGGAAATAAATTATTATTAAGGAATATGCTCTAGTGCTTTTATTTTAGTTAATTATGGACCCTTACGTCTGAAACCAATATCTCGATTTGAAATGGATAATTATGGAAGTTTTTTTTAAATATAAATTTAAACTGTACTTTCAGACTTACATTTTATAATAAGGATTTCAATAATTTATTGCTAGTATTAAGTAGGGATGGCGTTATGTGAATAACAATAATTTAAGAGTGTGTGGACGTCAATCAGTCATTGATATCACATTCAAAATTAATATATTGTGGTTGAACGTAGTTCTACATTACAAAGTGTAAGAATTTTGTATGAATGAATGACTGAGGTATAGTATTACAATCCAAATTACTGTATTTATAAGCCCCGCGTTAGCAGAGCATCAAAAAATTCCTAAGACTCATTTGAGTGTCCCCCTCCACGGAAATCTTTAGTAAAAGGCGAAAGATTTATACGTTTTGAAGGGAAACCAGAGTTACTATCAATGACGAGTCTTCTCACAACCCCTGTAGGGGGGCTGGGGAATCCGCTTCGGGGCTTGTGGCCCCCTGGCGGAGATTTTCTTCGCCGCGCGGTGATCCGCGCGGGGCGTTGGAGTGGTGTGCTTGCACCCGGAGGAGTGCTGGCCGATGGTATCGCCTTGACACTGGGCAACCAGTGAGTGTGGCACGCGTGAGAGATCCTTTTCACGCCGCCCTCAGCGCGGTACAAGCCAGCCGGGTGAGACCCCGTGGGGGGAGGCCCGGCTAACGACCAGCGAGCAGGCGGCGACTAGGTGTTCTCACGGTGTCGCATGGAAGTCGTCGTTTCAGGAGTCACGCGCGCGAATGAGCTCGCGCGCGTAGGGCCGGCCTTCCGGTGGTCGCGCGTGCAGAGGCGCAAGGTCCCGCAGATGCGGGTGCTGCGACCGGTCTGCCCGCGCGAACATGTTGGAGGCCAGGCGGCAGATGAAGTCATCCAGGCTCTCGACCTTGAGGTCCCGTGCGATCGTCGCGTTCCTCACGTACCGAGGCGCGCCCACGATGGTACGCAGGGTGGCGGACTGCTGCTGCTGCAGCCTGTTCTTCATTGCAGTGCTCGCCAGGGCGTACCAGGCGGGCGCTGCGTACGTGAGGCGAGACCGCACGTAGGCCTTGTAGACCCCCAGTTTGGTCCTGAGGGGGAGGCGGGACGAGAGCACTGGACGAAGAAGCGCCCTTGTGACGCGTACGTTGGCGACGACTCCCTTCACGTGGTTGCTCATGGTCAGGCGACGGTCGATGGTTACCCCGAGGTACTTCGCGGTCTTCGACCATTCGATCTCCTGTCCTTGCATCTTCAGCTTCGGCGGGTGGATCCGTGCGGGACCGACGAGCAACGCTTGCGTTTTCGTCACGTTCACCGACAACCTCCACTTGGCCAGCCATTCTGGCAGACCATTCAGGTTGCGCTGCATCTTGGACGCGGCGTGGTTCTTGTTAATCGAGGATGTGTAGTACGCCGCGTCGTCAGCGTACAGGGCCAGTTGGCAGTTCTCCGCCACTGGGATGTCGTCGGTGTAACGCGCGTAACACACAGGGGAGAGACAACTCCCCTGCGGTACTCCCGCTTCTATGCGTCGCTCGTCGGAGTGCTCTCCCTCTACCGACACGAAGAATCTCCGGTCTAGCAGGAAGGATGCAAGGACTTTGACAACTCGGCGAGGAATGGTCGACGTCGATAGCTTGAACAGCAGACCGTTATGCCATACGCGATCAAACGCCTTCTCCATGTCGAGGAATACTGCAACCGCGGTCTCGCGCTTATTGCGTGATGCGGTGAGCGAGTGCAGTACCCTCGACAGCTGGAGCGTCGTGGAGTGTTCGGCCCGAAACCCATGTTGCTCCGGGCGAGGTGGTATGTGGGGCACGATGTGTTGCAGCAGGAGCTTTTCGAACACCTTCGAGAGCGTCAGCAGCAACGAGATCGGCCGGTAGCTAGTAGACAACAGGAGATTCTTCCCGGGCTTGGGCAGCATTATCACCTTTCCCACCTTCCAGGGTGTTGGGAAATGGCCCAGACGCAGGATTCCATTGAACAGGCGCGTCACCGCCGCCAGAGCTCGCGGCGGGAGGTGACGCAGCGCTGTATTTGTGATGCCGTCTGCGCCTGGGGCTTTCTTCAGGGGGCTGCGAAGGAGGGTCTTGCGTATCAGCCCGGGAGAGAAGACTACTGGGTTCTCTCCGTTAGCTACCGGCTGTGCGAAGTACTCTCGGAGGTGTTGCTCGACTGCTGCAATGTGGTCCAACTGGTCGGTGGGGTTGGGCCGGAACTGACGCTCCAGGCTTTGGGCAAAGATGTTGGCACGGTCTGCTGCGCGACATCTCGGGGTTCCATCTTCGGCCAGCAATGGTCGCACCGGTTCGGGAACGCCGGCAATCCTGCGGCACAGGCGGTGCACGCTACTCCAGCCTTCCTCACTCACAGACTGGATGTGACGTTCCCAACTCTCGGCGGCCTGGGCGGAGAGCGCCTCCTTGACCCTCTCCGAGGTTTTATTTAGTTGGCCCTTGAGTGTGGGGCAGCGTGTTTGCTGCCACTGCTTACGAAGGCGCCTTTTAGTTGCTAATAGTTCCTTGACACCGCCCGGTAATGGCTCACGCCGTGTCCGGGTCGGTGTGGTGTGCGATGATGACTCTAAGGCGCCTTGCATTCTCTCCATCACTTCAAGGGCCAGGCGATCGATGTCTTCAGAGTTGCATATTGGGAACGTCGACCAGAGGTCCGCCTGTAGGTGTTCCGCAAACCTCCTCCAGTCTGTGCATCGACGTGGTGCAGGTGGTGAAATAGTGTCGGGATTTGCCGTCAGGAGCAAAAGCACCGGCATGTGGTCCGAGCCTAGGTCGTCCAAGAGAACTTCCTGGGCAAGCTGGCAGTTCAGGTCCGAATGGACTGCGATGTCCAGAACGTCAGGAAGCTGACTGGCTGTGGGCGGGTAATGGGTAGGGAGCTCAGGTCCACTGACCACATAGCCCGCCCTCTCCGCGTCGTTAAACAGCTTCCTGCCGTTCGGGCAGATGCGTGACGAGTTCCACCCTGTGTGTTTGCAGTTGAAGTCTCCCGCGATGAGAGTCGGCACGCGGCCGTCCATGAGACCTCGGACGTCCTCCACGTGCAGACTCCCCATCGGTGGGCGGTACGCGGCGTAGATGTGCAATGGGTTTGAACCACCCATGTACACCTCCACGCCGAGCACGTACATCGACTGCAAACGCACAGGTGGAAGCGGCTGGTGCAGGACTCTTCGTCGGACCAGAACTGCCAGCCCCCTATAGGCCCGGCCTTCGTCCGAGATTTCGTCCTGACGGTAAATCACGTAATTTGGAATTTTGAATTTGGAATTTGGCCGCAATAAGGTCTCTGAAATTAGCACCACGTCGGGAGCCTGTTCCACGAGGAAGGCTTTGAGGAGGCCGGTCTTCGGTGTTACGCCGCCGGCGTTCCAGTGGACCGCCCGGAACGGCCTACTCCCCGTCGCCAGCTCTTTTAGATGTTAATAAGAGTCTGGTGAGACCGCTCAGGACGGCCGGAAGCGGGTCGGAACCGGTGCGAATAGCGACCAGCACCTCTTGCAGGACTTCCAGGGCGATGTCTATCGCGCCCGTCCTGTCTGCGCCTGTTGACGCCTTGCCCCTTCTGGCGGAAGGTCGGGGGCCGGCGTCTGTACCAAGAGGTGCTGCCGCTCCTCCGGGTGCAGGTTTCCTCTTTGGTGGTGGTGGTTTTGCGGCTGGTGCAGGAGGCGCGGCGGTAGCCGCCTCCGCGGTTTTCACCGCCGCCTTCTTCTTGCGGCGCCGCCTCCGCTTCTTCTCGCCTTGGCGGGAAGTCGGTGCGTTCGCCGGGGCCATCAGCGTGGTGGTGGTGTTGATCGCCACCTGCGCCTTTTGGCTCGCGCCGTCTGTTGGGCCCGTCGTGCGAGAGTTACTATCAAATTGTTAGGTTGGAGTAGACATGAAGCGATGGAGACTCTCAACAGCGCGATGTAGATTAGCCATGTTATTGCACAGCGCCATCTAGTGAGAAATATAAACAACAATAATTTTTATTTAAAAATATATTTTTATATTTTGGTTAAATCTCAATATACATACGTTTTAGATTTAAGTTTTAAACAGATCTAGGTAATTGAAAATCAGAAATACAATAATACATAACCTATACAATTACACTTATCAGAATATACTTATATCGAGATCACGGAACTCCTCACATTACATTTTGGTCACAATTAAATTTTTATATCATCACTTTTATAATGAAGCTTGATTTTTAAGTTTTGTGGAAACCAGGCCAGCCCTTTGAATATGCTTTACGCCTTACATAATGAACACAATCATACCTTAATCTAGAACTATCACAATACAATTCTATCAGTCTTTACAATAAGCGATATTGCAGCAACATCAACGTTTAATTTATTAATCCCGCGTTGAGTGTATTACCTGCAAATATAAATGACAGATAATAAATGAGCAGGTTGAGGTACATGAATCAACTAATAGTATGTTAGTAAAGTATTAGCAGCTGTAGTCCTAAATAGGTTATGACCAAATAAATTGTTTCTTAGAATTAATTTAATGTAAAGATAACATTACGGGTCTGGTATAGTATAAGAATATGTACTCATCGGATAGCAATTTCAACAGTTCAAAATAACTATTTATAAAGATAGGTCATCTACAATCTACAAGTTGGCGTAACTAATAGCGGCCTACCTAGATCGGTGTGTGTACCTACGTGATAAACAACAGTCGTAAGAGGAAAACTTAATTATACAATTAAGACTACCAATATTTGTAAATTATAGATAAGTGGTCATAATAACTGGTACCTAAAGTATGTTTGTGTATACTAAGGAGCGTGGTATCTATCCGCAACGTTAGTTGATTGAGTTATTTGCCTGCCAAGTGGCAGACCGGTTGACAACAGGCCCTGGGGGGCAGCAAACATTGTGGAAAGGACATCAATCTACACTATCAATGTACAGAAGTACAGTACGCTGGATGTTTGCTCTGCCTGACCTCCGATAAACTTATTATGATGACATAAATAATGTAGCCCGTTGACGGATCACTATGGAATAATACAGGTTCGTTTCAATTATCCGCAGCTGTTGACAGTATTGTATTAAATGGAACATATACAAACGCGGGTAAAGAATATTCTAGGTGTGACTTGTATTTTATTAGACGCCATATGTGCGTTATTATTCTTGACCTGGTCAATATCTTAACACTAACATTCAAGTGCTTTAGATTTAGAGGCTTTGGGGAGACCTATTCGGAATATAATAAAAGGATGCCAGATCCTAAGTATAGATTTTTACGCTGAATATATCGATTGCGTATTGAAGAAATGTAAAAGCAACATGAGGAAAATACGCTATCAATAACATCAACGTCAAAAGATGTTAAAACCTTTACTACCTATACTGATTGTATTTCTGGCCTAAACTAATAAAAACGCATTGGACGTCGTAGCAGCACTCGCGGATGGAACTTTATCACTGGGTGAAGCAAGATTCTACATTCATTATCACAGCTAGCAACCAGCGGTCGTTCACACCACATTTCACACAGCCGGCCAGACACACCTACACACATAAAAAGCAACTCGATACAGGGTGATATAACTGACAATAACATGCCATTTTTTTGCAATACGATATCAATAACTTATCGCGACATCCCGTAAACATGTGCCCACTGTTTTGGTTGCCATGGCCTGGTGAGATAATGGGCAAATAAATAAAGTTTGGTCTTCCTGACCGTATTTTTATATTGTTATCACGAAGTTTATCACGGTCAGCCGACACACGGGGGTAAGGTGTGCTCGTGTTATATGAACAGGGGCCTTACCATGAGCTCTTATTGCCATGATAGTTTCACTGATTTTTGAAACAGATATATGTGACGTGTATACATCTGTCACTTTCGCACAACTGAATTATCATTGTAGCTGTTATTTCAGTGGTATAATTATTGTACTACGAGATATTATATCTACTACCGAAGAATCATAGCATACAATTAAGTAATTAATAGTTTGTAGTATTCATGTATTATTATAATGCTCATGTACTTATGAATGTAGCTGTAGTAGAATGTTGAATTAAAACCCTTATCGTGTCTAAGTGTCACATTCAATTATAACAATTAGTAGCTTCTGTCAGCGATTTCGTCCGCGTGGAAAAGTTACTACTTTAGGCTAACGCTAACTTTTACTCACGACTTCGTTTTCGTAGCGTGATTATATTATAGCTTTCTCGATAAATTGGCTATCTAACTCTGAAATCATTTTTCAAAATCGGATTTATATATTATAATAGTTTTAACTACCTACCTATAACTATTTCAGAAATAATACATTAATTTCTCCACACACTCCACAGTGAACTATAATAACGCACGCACTATTTAATAATTACTATAAATAAACAGAGTGGCAAATGTTACAGAAAAAAATTAAGTAGGTACGTGTATACTAAATGTAAAATGACCCCGATTCCGTTGATAGATATTTTATAATAAACAGATAATTAAGAGTGTGATTGTGCCAAGTCGGCCTTTATCATTAAATACAAAACATAAACAGGGTATTTTTCCTTCCCAAAATAAAAAATGGAGTATGTCATTGGAATGGAAAGTTAATAAAATTTTGTAGATATGCGTGAGTTTACCAGATCTTTTATGTTCTGTGGAAAATTTGTGATTAGGTTTACAATGTTTACACTCTTCACCCGTATATTGACGGATAACAAGTTTAATACCTTTAACAAAAGATCGCGTACAATATTTCGACTGAGATCTTCTAGCTTTCAACAGTAAAATTAATTTAAACTATGTAATTCAAATGTCAACCGAACTAAGTCATTTCGGCTCAATTCAAATACTTTAAAAGAGTAATTGTTGAGTTTCTTCTTAACTAAAGCAACCTTCCGAACCCGGTAGTAACGTAACATTTTTAATTCTGTATAATGTAGTTTTGTGTCCTTCTGACGATTTGAAAGTACTTTTGTAAGAAGTGTAATCAAATAAAGATATTTTGAATTTTGAATTTAGCTTTCAAACAGAATATTGTACATTATTTGTAAATTATTCACTACTTACCTAAGTATGTGTGTACCTGAATCTGTATCTGAACTTTATTTATGTACTTATTTATTTATTTTAAGTCATAAAAAGTAAATTATTGCCTGTTTTATTACCTACAATAATATTTTCTCAACGTAATAGATTGATAATAGCCAGTGCGATACCCTATCTCGCAACAATGTTGGTACTTCAATAACAAACTTATAAATCATGGATTTACGATAATGTCTGACACTCGTGACACCAACGGTATCTGTCTCTTTACCCCCATATAATATATAATATACAATATGTAGGAACAACCCAGTACCTATATCTACTTAATATAAAACGTAAAACGTAAAATGTTTCTAGTCCAAGCTAGCACCTTATACCTAATTGTAACTCCTCATGGCTCTATGTGGGTCTAGGCAATCAGTTAGAATATGGAATGCACTATTCATAGGACCATAAGAAATGCCGAAGAATTCCACTTAAAATATCTGCCCAAAACTGTTTTTCTTTCTGCTAACATCGTCAAAATGGAAATTAAAAAAAATTTAAATCAGTTAGAGTTCCTTAACTCACTTATGAACATCGAAAAATTACCACCGGTTCGAAACTAGCAACATTTCAATGATAAAAAAAAGTATATGTTGGAATCTCTATTATTACTATTCCTAATTTGAACTCAAGTATATATTTTAAACTAGCTGTGCCCCGCGGTTTCACCCACGTAGATTTAGTTTCATCCTCATTGTGGCGGAACCGTGATATTTTTAATAAATAAAAGTAGCCTAAGTTACTCCTTGAAACACTAACTTGAAACACAAACTACCTGCCAGTGAAAGTCCCGTTAAAATCTGTCCAGTGGTTTCAGAGAATACCCGGAACAAACAGACAGACAGACATAAAGACAGAGAAAAAATGTATAACTTGGTTTTTTGTGTCAGTAGCGTGTATACTCTCATATGTATTTTGTGAAAGGCTGTTTTTTTGGAATTACAAACAGACACTTCAGTTTTATTTATCAGTTTTATTGACAAATACTAAGGTCTATGGTATTTCTATCCAGATAAAGTTTATTCATATTACCGGGTTATTTACGCTATGAAGGTTGAACAATAAAAATATTTCTCGACCGCGACTTCAAGGTATTGATATCAGCAGAAAATTCACTCTAGGGTGTCAAGGCGAAGCTTTTGGCGACTGTACCTTGATACGCGATAACCCTCTCAAGTATGTCCTTCTTCCAGCGGAATCTTTTAGTTATCAACAATATTTTTCTTATTTGAATGTTTTCCAGAATCCAATGTAAATGAACTGCGTTAATGAACTGCAACAGCGAAGTGATAAAACAATATCACTTGCTTACTAACTAAACATCATACTTATGTATTAATTGTGGAGTAGATAAAGAAATCATTTTATATTAATAAATATGGGGTTGGTGTCCGCAATTTCTCTACATAGATTGCATAGATTCTTATTCGTAGTTACAGAGGCATGATAGAGTTTGACTAGGTAATTCAATGAAGTAAGTAACTGTAGCTTAAGTATTGACGTTACTGTATTATAACGTCACATACCACCCTTCTTCTATTCGACCAAAGTTCTGAGTACCTTAATACCTACACCGGCATTTGGAAAATCGTATGTTCATGAGAGAGGGCGCTCATCTATGCTATCATTAATTCTGTTTTGGCATTCAGGAGGCCCTAAGTAACATTATCCTCACGCTTCGCTAATAGAAACGACACAAAATGTATGGGAATGACATATTTCACGTGACTGATTATTTCATTTCCACACATTTTGTATCGTTTCTATTAGCGCAAGCGCGAGAGAATTTTAAACTTTATCTAGACCTACTAGAGGCAGGGACCTCTAATTGGGAAGATGTGAATGGAAATGATAAACTAAGTAGGTAGGTAGGTACCTTAACTCAGCCAAAAACCTGCTGTGCAGCGTAAGTAATGTGAAGGTAACCGTCGTCGGAGCGAAATTGTTCGTACGCCTGTGCCATCGTCATGCTGTGGCTCACCAGCACCTTGTCGTTCACTAGCAGGTACAAAGCCTGCGGACAAGTTTTGTATATTATCACTTTGTATTTGTATAATAAAGTTTAATGAGTTACGAGATAGATGGAAAGTACCGAATCTTTGGAACAGAAACTACTATTTTATTCCGAGATATGTTTTATTGTCTCCACTCGGACCACGAGATTAATAGCTTAGATCAATTTGTTTTTTACGAATATTTCGTATTACATACCTACCTAGTATAAATTATGTATGACGTAGTGTAAGTAAATGAATGTACATACTTACCTAATTGTTATTTACTATATGATTCAAACGGCATCGTCAATATACCTATCTACTTACGACTTCAAACGAAAGTCTGATGACTTGGGGAAAACCTCATGAGGTGGGTAGCTAGTCATACTAACCCACACAGTTTGGCTTATCAATACATTACGTTGTAATAATATAATACTCCTCAAGGTAATGAATTCCCGAGCTAAAACATATTGTACGACCTCTGCCAGTAGTGGAAAGAAAGTACCTAGGTAGTAACTAGTAGGTAGGTACCTACTTTCACGCGCTATATTTGTCAGACACGATTTTCCACCACATCTAACCAGTGATGTGACTTATCTTAGATAAAAGTATCTGAAATAAAGATACAAGATACAAAATGCGTATTTACTTGTATTTGAAATACTTTTTAATTTTTTTATCTGATGTCTAAAATACTTTTTTTAAGTATCTTGCATCTAGTATTTCAGATACTTTGTATAGGATATCTTATACATCACTGGATGTAACTGTACTTCACGCACGGTCTTATAGAATAGGGCAGGTACTCACTTGAGAGTCTCGAAGTTTCATTTTCGTTCTTATAATATAAAGGAACTGGGACATGGTGAGCTCCTGAGGGACGAGGAACTTAGTCCTCCCGAGTGCAGGAACTTCCCGTTCTCTCGCGAAGCGCTGCACAAACAACTGCCAAAGATAATACGCCTTTATTTTTTAATTTTCTTTTCTGTGATATATTCCTACTGGTTGATATACGTCAAATATGGATCTGATGGTACCATAATAATATGATAATGAACTTACGGGTACTTTATTCGGGAACCGGTGCCGAATAGCCTGTACTTCTTGATCTTTCCCGGTCATGTCTGCAACAAGAACATGTAATTAAGTACCTACCTTTGTGTCATTCTACGTAATCGATATCGCGTAGGAGATAATGAGTGAACGATAACCTGGTCAGACTTAGAAGACCTATAATCAGTCAGACGAATTAATTACGTATAATGTATAAGCTGATAAAATTCCTGTGGCATAGGTCGAGAAAAATTGGAAAGATCTCTTTTCAGTAGATAATTCATTGACGTCTCCTATATATATAAAATTATACACATTTCGCCCAATAATCTTTTACAGAATGAGAACCGTCGCGTCGTGGGATTGGAGGCTTAATTACTTAATTACCCACCTTTTTTTTGTTTAGCTCGTAGGTAACCGAATAGTTCGTCTGTACCATTTGGATTTCTTTATCGTTATTTGTATTTGAGTCATTAACTCTATATAACGGTAATAAACCAACCCAGGAATGGCTTACAACGTGGAGATAGAAACTTAAGTCCACTTTTTGCTTTCGACGGTCCTCATTCTGGACAAATTCTAACAACTTGAGAATAGAAAATAATATGAAATGAAACTACAAATACTTAAACAATATATATATCTCCATTCCAATGCCTAGAAGGCTGGCATTAGTTGGAAGTTGACAATGTTTAGAATCTGAGGCAGATTTCGACCAAAACGTATAAAGAAATGCGGTTTCTAAGTGTTAAATTCTTTATAATTATCATATACAGGTATTACAGGTGCCGACACGAGTTATAAGCGCCCAGCGAAAATAGTGGGGATGACTGGGCATGTGTTTGATCGCGTCGCACCGTATAGACAGACAGAGATAGACTCATAAAATGAGTACTGCGCATTCAAGGTATATATTTATACAACTCTATTACTCTTTGTGGATCAAAAAGTTAAGAATCCCCTTACCATCTTGATAGCCAAACACTTCCTGTGAGGCATATGTGATGTAAAGGAAGCCGTCTTCGTCTCCGTAACTTTCGTATGCCTGAGACATTGTGAGGCTCATACTCAGCATTGATCTGTTATTGATGATCAGATACAAGGCCTGTAAGAAAATGATTTATTATAATAACAATTCAATTTTATAATAACGGTGCATGTTATTTTGAGAGTAAACCATCACCTCTGGCGGTATGCTATTGGTAGTTTAAGTTATTGTTTTGTTTCTATTCATAAAATAAATGTGTAGCCGTCAGCCGTAGGTAGCCGTTGGTGAAGGTACCTACTTAAACTTTTTTAAATATGCAAAGACATGTCCGGTAAGAATCAAACTCAACGATGTACACTACAGCTGTGCCTGTCGGTTTTACCCGCGTATGTTAAGCAATAAAAAATATTTTACTTAGAGACATTTTTCTCATTTTTGTAGGAATGCCCATTGATGATTCGGTACCTACTATTATATTGCTCGCAGCGTGATGTTATAAGCCGGAAACCTTCGTCGATGGGTGAACTATCCGACACAAACATATTTTTCAAACCTGTTCCTGACATTCAACCAAACAAATAAAGATACTTAGTTGTGCCTCAGAAAGCGACAACTCCAATCTATTACGCTAAGTATCTTTGGTGAAATGTAATGTGTATAACCTACTGGCATGGGAGACATGTAATCTGACAAAATTTGTGCTAAGGAGGTACTTACTATTTAAATTACTTATTAAGTAAAATACCTATTGAACATACATAGGTACCTACTTACTTGGTTTGGTTTGATTCTAATCCTGTTCCGTATAATAACTAGGAACTGTGACATGGTGATATCTTCTGGGACTAAAAACTTAGATTTGTCCAGCACTGGCAGGTTGCGTTCTTTGTGGTACCTCTCCACTATTAGCTGTAAAAAGACAACATAGGATAGGAATGTGATAATGGGAGCCGCAATCGAGAAACGGATGAACGGATTTCGATTTTTTTTGTTAGAAAAAAAAAACATGATGGCCGCCTGCTACGCAAGCGACGCTATGCGTATCTCTAAAAACTTATGTACAGTGATGTCACACCACTAGCTTTACGGTGAAAACATCGTGACGGAGACGACGATGGTTTCTGTCACTTTAAACTTTCACATTCATCTTCGGTGAAAAGTAAGTGTTGAAAAATTAAAACCGCTTCGATGGCATAGACATGATTTTTTCATTTGTTTGAAACGTGTCTTGGTCCAAAGTGTTCAATAGCTATGTCGGAGTTTATAAAATTTCTTAATTTCAGCATAACTCATTTAATTACGTATCTCTTAAATTATATTAACAATAAAGTAATTTGGCGGCTGTTTATATGTATAGATAGGTAGGTAAGCTACGTAAGCTACCTCGATAGTTAAAGTACGTATAATGTATAAAAACTCACCGGTATCTTCGTGGGAAATTTATTCTTAATCGCCATTACTTCCTCTTTTCTACAAACTGTAACAAAGGAGAAGAAAATCATTTAATTATTCTCACGGACTTAGCTATTTTAGTACCTCCCTTAAACTTTATTTGTAACGGTAGAAGGACCCTGGTAAATGTAACTGGTTTTAATCAAACAAAAACATTGGGAATGTGAGACTGACTGGCAGCAATCACTAAAATAGGTATCTTCGGTATCTACTTATTAGGTATGGTTATAAATAAAATGATTTGATTTGAATACATGTGTTGAGTAACTTAGTGTGCCCAAATAATGTATGTCATTACGTACCGTAATAACATAATAATATAATTGCTCATTAAAATATAAGAGTTTAATGTTGGAAAACCGTTACCTATTGCGTACCTACCCATTATAAGATTTATATTCTACACTCAGCCAATATTTAAGTGGCAGTTTATTGAGACAGCTATAGCTTGGTGTTCGTTTTTAAGAATTTGGTAACGCTACTGCCACCTACCTGTTATTTAATAATAGTCACGGGTTGAAAAGAATGCGTTGAATAGGACCTGAGGAATGACATTAAACCTTCGTCAATTGAAGAGGGTGTGACAGCGGTCACGTATCCACAAGTTGTTAAATTAGATCAAGTAACTACTACTAATACGCAATTTTGACCGACTGATAACAAACGTGCATACAAAGACGTTATCAACTAGTTAACACAAAATCTGGGGTTCGATGAACCAACAATTTGTAGGATGCATACATTTTGTTACATAATTACGTAGGTACTGATTATATTACTGTATTTATAGACTAGCTGTGCCCCGCGGTTTCACCCGCGTAGATTTAGTTTCTTCCTTTTTGTCGCGGAACCCTAATATTTTTAATAAATAAAAGTAGCCTAAGCTACTCCTCGATATATCAGCTACCTGCCAGTGAAAGTCCCGTTAAAATCCGTCAAGCCGTTTCAGAGATTACCCGGAACAAACAGACAGACAGACAGACAGCCAGAGAAAAATTTTAAAACTTGGTTTTTTAGTGTCAGTATCGTGTATACTTTCAAATTACAAACAGACACTTCAATTTTATTTATCTGTATAGATCACAAGTAGACAAGTATCAGTAATAATTTAATAACTTGATGATTACTTGAATAAAAAACAGTAATTAAGTACCTAAAGGTGTAGGTTTCTTTATCTTAAATACTTATAGGAAACTGTTTTTTAATGGGTCGAAGCACTTGAATATGATAAGTAATCATCATAAAAAGGTTGCAACTAATATATATCTATCCACACAATTAATATATATCTCTCTAAACAATGAACTATCATAAGAGGCCTTCTTCAAACCTGGGGCCTTAGCACGAGCTCTTATTGCCATGATAGTTTCACACATTTATGAGACTGATGTATGTGACGTGTATACATCTGTCATTGTCGCTCAACTGAATTAACATTACAATGAGAGCTCATGGTTGGGCCCCTGAAATTAACTACCCAACTACATTGGTACTTATTGGTAATACTCTTGGTAAGTACCCTATTATTTACATGAATCGCTTCCGTCCCACATATTTAAACTACCCACGTTTTGTAATTTTTGATAAAAATACTGATTATATATTATTACGTATAAACAAAAAGTAATTAAAACATTATTACTGTGCGGTAATTTAGAGTATTATTCTTGCGGTAGTTTTGTCCGCTAATGGACGTTAATAAATGAGTATTTGCCGTTTTAATTAACAAATGCATCCATCTTGCTGGGTACCTTAAAGTATTGTTAAAATACGAGTAATGTTTTGTATAATTTGGGCTCGTTGCTTTCGTGTGTTTATTAAAAGGCTCTTATGTTTCAACTCAGATATTATAATATTAGTTTCCTAATGAAGTACTTATAAAATTATGAATACCTACATAAGTATCAATATTCATTTATTTATTGCAAGTATGTTTAATCCAAGTAGGTTGTAGGTAGCTGTAAATCCGGGCGTTGAAGGTTTATAATTATATACAAGTCTAACTAGTTCCATATGAGAATAAAATAAGAAACCATTTCGATATTTCCACCGTAATCTTACAATGGAAAAAAATAAAAAGCTTTGTAAATACTTACTAAATGGTTTTTTTGTCTTGAAGCACTGCCTAACATTGTGATTCACGTCGTGTTTAATTAAAGTCGTTATGAAGTTTAACTCCATTTTCTTCCGCACAAAATGATCACTTGGTACAATTAACTCGGTAAGTAAGCGCACGCGCACTCAGTACGGCGGATGGATCTCGACTGGTCTGGCAAAATAAATAACATTTGTGTTATCAGCCGGCAAGGGTTGACAGTGGTAAACAACATCCGCTGATAATCACATTCCCTTTTCATTTCTTCCATATACTGGTCACGCACGCATCAACATCGATTTTGTTTTTACTGTTGGGGTAGGTTTGTAACAGAAATAATGCAATAATAAATTTGGGAGTGTGGGTAGCTTTTTTTTTTAAATACCAGTTAGGTACCGACCCACATAGATAACTTTGTACCTTTATACCACAGTACTTGTCGGCGCCTCACCGGAGTTCGCCCCAGGATCCATTATAATCGTCAAGAAAAATAAGGAACACAGCAGGATAAATAATTATATTTCTTTAACAACCTTACTCTTCAACGATCAGCGAAAGAATGCCACCTACTGCAACCTCGACTAACCAAGTTATTTAATTATTAATTACAAGACCACGTGTTTCACATTATTACAAAACTATTTAATATTAAGGTTTTATAATTCTAAAAACAATAAAACATTATTTTTATGTCAACTAAAGTCGAAATACATCTTAATTAGCTTAATTAGGTATTTTAAATAACAATATAAAATGAACCGGAAACACCCTATAAAGTTTACAGTTTTGTTACAAAAGTAAATCATAATTGTATTTTAAAATAAATTATTCAATAATTACAACAATATTAGATAATAATGAAACATTAATTAAACTTCTAATTTTACATAATTAACTTAACTCGTTTCTTAAAATAATACATACGGAAGTCATACAGTAGTGTAAACACAACAAAAACATTAGTGACCCACTTAATTCATATTACATTACAAAATTATATAAATAGGAAATTCTACTTCGTTAGTACTTTTAATTAATTCTAGAATCTGAATTACAATTTATTATCCTAAATTTAAGAATTACATTATTACGAAAAGTAGCTAGTGTTGTTTCCTGTCTCAATTTTAAATTGAGACTTGTTTCCTACAATTGAAACTAGATGGCAGCTCGGTTGAGCGCGCCCATACGGCCATACTGACTCAAGCGCGTTCTCTGCGCTTACAAATTTAGAAAATCATTGACAGAATTGAAAATCATATAAGATTGCATGTACACACAATTACATAATCAAATCAAACCAATCTCATATTTCCTTATAACAAGGTTCTCTTTTGTTTTAAGGATAAACACTTAACTTGTAAATGATAACTTAACAAATAATATGGTAACTTTACAGCCTTGATTAATTAGTAAACATTTCGTCAAAAACAATACTTTGACACTCATAAACATAAATCATTCTTGAGACTAGCAATCTCATTCTAGGATCTACCCACACCAAAACAGGCAATCACCCATCCTGGGATCTAGCCATCAACAAAACAGGCAATCACCCTTCCCGGGATCTAGCCATCATCAAAACAGGCAATCACCCATCCTGGGGTCTAGCCATCATCAAAATAGGCAATCACCCTTCTTGGGCTATAGCCTCTAAGACCGGTATAAAGGATGCGCATGGTGGCCAGCCAGCGCGAAAGGAAGGATTTTGGATAGGAACCAACAATAAAATAAAGCAGGGGCTAATTATTGGAAGTGGATGCCCCCAAATTAACTGGTATGTTCCCACAGTTATTAGCGGATGCAGTGGCGGAAGATAGTGATTCAACAGGTACTCCAGAATTATCGTTATTCGCCCATACGGCCGACTGCTCAGAGTCAGAGTCACTTTCAAAAGGGTCATATTGTGCAAGGGGAGCAGCTCGCAAGGAATCATGACTAGCAATTTTTTCTGAACAACCGCGGAGATTGACATGTTTTAGTCTGTATCTGTCATTGGGCAAGATTTCTAAAACTTCCATAGGCCCTTCAAATTTGGGACCGAGTTTAGTGGTGTGGCGTTCATGGCGCCGAAGTAGAACAAAGTCGCCAACTTTATAAGGTTTGACTTTAGCTTTACCTTTATCGAAACGAGACTTATCCTGAAGGGATCGCTCGTCCATCCTATCCTTGCAAGCCGCTCGCATTGATTCTAGATCATCAGTTAGTACATCGTCATCAACTTGTAATAACTTAATACTCGGTGGTGAACATTTCTTTCCCAGTAAAATTTCCAGTGGACTTTTGCCGGTACTTTTGGATACACTACAATTTATAGCTAATTGTAAATCCTGAATAGCCGAGTGCCAAGGCATATCAAGTTCTACAACCGACATATTGTCTTTAATTACTTTCATAAGGCGCTCTACCTGTCCATTCGCCCTACTAGCGCCTTTTGCCACCACATGATGCTGAATACCATAACGTTCGCAAAAACTTTTGAACTCTGTGGATGTCATGCTTTTATCTTGATCAGTAATAAATAACGTAGGGGTGCCAAAAATAGATATAAAATTTTGAAAGCACTTAATTGCGGTTTCCGTAGTGCGGTCATTTGTATAGATCATGTGAACGTATTTGCTGTAACCATCTATATAAACAAAAGCATATTCCGCTACGTTTCGCTGGCCATTCATTCGTCCAGTAATATCGCCGTGGACAGTGTGGAAAGGAATTGGGACTTTGTCGATTGGATGTAGCGTAACCTGTCGAGCACCCGAAACACCTTTCCGAACTCTACAACTAACACAGTTCTCTACAAATTTTCTGACCAGCCGCGACATATTTGGGAACCAGTATTGTTCACGTAATTTAGCAAGAACTTTCTCCCAACTAAAATGTTGAAGAGAATTATGATGGTGACTGATAAGATTCCATCTGTATCTAGCAGGGACAATAATGAGCTTATGAGTTTTATTATCAATTTGGACTTTACGCCTCAATAATTTATCTTGGGTAATGATGTAAGTATCGGCAATAGATTTGGGAATAGAGTCTCCTTTTAATTGATCAACAATTTTACTTAAGATAGGATCGCGTTTCTGCTCAATGAGCAGCCAATTGTGGTCAAGCGAGTTGACTAGGAATTTTAAGGCCTGAGTAGGCGATTTTGGTGGTAGAGCGACACTGACAGTTCGAACGGATTTTTCAGTATCTACGTGGTTGCGACTGAAATAGTCTGCATGAGCAAGGCGGTCTCCCTTACGGTATTCAATTTGAAAATCAAAATTCTGTAAATAAGCCCACCATCGATGTACCCTGGGAGTCAACTCTTTCTTATGACTGGAAGCTTTTAAAGAGTTGCAGTCCGTCACGACTTTAAAAGCCCTCCCGTGTAGAAAATGGCGAAAATGTTTAATTGCTTTTACAACTGCGAGGGTTTCCAATTCATACGAATGATATTTACTCTCGCAATCAGTCGTCCGCATACTAAAATAAGCAATTACCAATGGATTTTTATCCTGTCTTTGAATTAACACGGCGCCATACCCCAGAGAGCTGGCATCGGTGTGAAGCTCTGTGGGTAAACAGGGATCGAAAATAGTCAGAAGGGGAGAAGATATAAGCCGATTAATGACCTCGCGTCTTGCAAGTTCATGACGATCTGTCCAACGCCAAGGAACGTTCGCCTTTGTTAACTCGTACAGGGGAGCCATTATCGAGGAGAAGTTAGGCACAAATTTCCGGAAATATCCAGCTAATCCATTAAACTGACGGACTTCTTTGGGACTCTTAGGAATGGGTGAATTGACCAAGGCTTGGATCTTCCGTGGGCTAGGTTTAACGGTTCCGTTTTCTATAAGGTTTCCTAAATATTCTACTTGCGTTTTAAGAAAAGAGCATTTGGCAACGTTCAAGGAAAAACCAGCTTGCGTTAGTCGATCTAGTACTAATTTTAGATTATGCAAACCTTCGTCAATTGTTTCGGATATTACCAGAATGTCATCAACATAAACTAACGCGATATTATCTTTAAGTTCTCCTAATGCCGAATTGATAGCACGTTGATAAACCGACGGCGCGTTACAGAGACCAAAAGGCATACGCAAGTATTCAAATTGACCATCGGGGGTCACAAAAGCGGTCTTTTCGATCGAATCGGGTGAAATTGGAATACCATGAAAACCTGCAGCCATATCTAAACAGGTAAAATAGCGTGCTTTTCCTAACTTATCGATCTGATCTGCTATAAGCGGTAAAGGAAAGTGATCTCTGAGAGTATTGGCATTAAGCTCGCGAAAATCGACACAGAGCCTGTCAGTACCATCCTTTTTTTTGACTAGTAAAATAGGGCTACTGTAAGGAGATGAACTATCTCGTATGATGCCATTACTCTTCAAATCCTGAACTATTTCTTTAACTTTTTCACGTTCCACAGGTGACAGTCTATATGGTCGTCGCTGTACTATTTTGTCCGGATTCTTTAATCTAATTTGTAAAGATCCAGTTTTCACTTGTGAAACGCGATTCCCACTTGTAAAATTATCTTTATATTTAGTAAGTATTTCCCGTAATATTTTAAGTTGTTGGGGATCGCTTATATCAGTATCAAGACTCAAAGTCGGGTCAACATCAAGCAAAACGTTGTTAATAAAAAGCTCACGCTTTAGAGAAATACTGTCTTTCTTCAGTGTCACGCTAAGACCTGGCACATTCAAAAGGTCGAATCCGATAAGGATATCAAATTTCATGCGAGTATCACCAACTACATAAAATTCTAGCTCTACATAAATACCGTCTACTTTCACTACAGAGGTGATGCTTCTATTTGACTTTATTGGTGAACCACCAATGCCCGAAAAGGTAACGTCTACACATTTACGTTTGCCGGGTACAGAAAGAGAAACGCTTTCTTTAATTAATGAACAGTCGGCACCAGTATCAAAAAGACACGAATAACCCTTATCACCTATTTCTACAGTAATCAGACTGCGTTCTAAGGATTGACAATAGTTTACAGACTTGTTTATTGATTTGAGGCGCTCATCATTCTGCCGACGAAAACAATTCCTTTCAACGTGACCTGGACGATGACAATACCTGCACTCAATATTTTTAGCCATATTCGAGTTACTAGAAGGACCTGGTTTATTGGGTTGATTATTATTATTTTGCATCGGCACTGGGTTGGCCTTAGGGACCACCCTTATTTCCTTACAATCACGAGACACATGACCCACCTTATTACAGTTATAGCATTTAACAACATGATCCCTTTTAGAAACACTGTATTCAGCAAAACGTGGTTTTTTGCAGTCATGATGATCGATACTTGGTTTTATGGACGGTTCTAGCTTGCGTTTGCGATAAGTTTTCAAAACAGAAATTAATTTGGGCAATGATTCTGGCGTAATACGTAATAAATCTGAGCGAATAAATTCTGGAAAAATACCTGTCACCACAGCATCAAGCACCTCCGCATCCGAAGCCTCAGGTCGGACTCGCTTGAACAGCGTCCAGGCCTTTGTAGCGTATTCAGCGTAACTCGACGCGTGATCAGAAGTGAAGGCTCTCCACTTCTGAACGTCGTCCGCGTACCGGAATTCCCTGCCAAACGTTTGGATTAGTTCACATTTAACTTGGTCCCACGTGGTAGAACTCAGCGACCACGTGTCAGCCCATGTTTTTGCTCTTCCTCTTAGTTGTAAAATAGCTTTCATGCGGGCCTCGTATGAAGGTATGTTGAATTTTGATATCGTTTCGTCCACGTGAGCACACCAATCCCTAATATCATGAGATCTTTCATCGGGGTCGAAAGGCGGCAAGTAAAAATCGTGATGGTGACGCGATGGCAATGAACCAGATGAGAGGGCAGCGGTCACAGCACTAGCTGCCGATTGTTTCGTAATAGAATTAACAAGACTCATGACCTGTTCCATGGTGAAAGTTGGCTCCAGTTGACGTGGTGGTCCGGGATCACCGGGCTGCGATCCCACCGCTGCTGTCGGCGCCTCACCGGAGTTCGCCCCAGGATCCATTATAATCGTCAAGAAAAATAAGGAACACAGCAGGATAAATAATTATATTTCTTTAACAACCTTACTCTTCAACGATCAGCGAAAGAATGCCACCTACTGCAACCTCGACTAACCAAGTTATTTAATTATTAATTACAAGACCACGTGTTTCACATTATTACAAAACTATTTAATATTAAGGTTTTATAATTCTAAAAACAATAAAACATTATTTTTATGTCAACTAAAGTCGAAATACATCTTAATTAGCTTAATTAGGTATTTTAAATAACAATATAAAATGAACCGGAAACACCCTATAAAGTTTACAGTTTTGTTACAAAAGTAAATCATAATTGTATTTTAAAATAAATTATTCAATAATTACAACAATATTAGATAATAATGAAACATTAATTAAACTTCTAATTTTACATAATTAACTTAACTCGTTTCTTAAAATAATACATACGGAAGTCATACAGTAGTGTAAACACAACAAAAACATTAGTGACCCACTTAATTCATATTACATTACAAAATTATATAAATAGGAAATTCTACTTCGTTAGTACTTTTAATTAATTCTAGAATCTGAATTACAATTTATTATCCTAAATTTAAGAATTACATTATTACGAAAAGTAGCTAGTGTTGTTTCCTGTCTCAATTTTAAATTGAGACTTGTTTCCTACAATTGAAACTAGATGGCAGCTCGGTTGAGCGCGCCCATATACTCATATGGGCTTACTACAAGCTAATACTTATTAGGAAATGAATAACTATCTACTTACCTAGATAGGAATTTCATAATTTACTACTCGTATGTATAGTGAAATTGTATTATGATTGGTATCTTTAAAATTGGGGTTGGGTCAACCCAGTGGTCAGACAGGGATCCTGTCTGCGAAGCCTAGTATCGCTGTCATGGCGCGGGTTCGATCCCCACCTAGAGCGGATAATTGAACTTAGAATAAGAATAATTAATTAACATGAAATATGGTATATTATATTAGTATAAGAATGACCACTATTATAAAAGTAGATAGAGGTAATTAGCTGTGCCTCGCGGTTTCTTGGGTGGCTTTATTTCACGAAACCCATTTCCATTTTATAAAAGTCTACGTTACTCCTTGTAACATCAGCTATATGCCAGTGAAATTCCCGTTGAAATCGGTCCAGTCGTTTCGAGCTTAGCCGGAAGTCCGAAGAAACAGAGATATTTTTTTTTCTCGCGTACATAAATACCTACCATACTTACTAATGACCCATATACTTATTATACTTTTATATGCATTTAGTGAAAAGCTGTTAATTTTGAATTACAAACAGACACTTTTTTATGTTATTATTTGTAGTTATTTGTGCCTTACTCTTGGATGGTTTTTGTGCCTGAAGATCTTTGGAAAATACTTGATTAACAAAGATAATAAATAAAGAAAGATATTTCTCTATAGACTTTTTTTATCTTTTTCCCTAACTAGTCTAGCGTACTTGCATAGTAGAGGTCGGTAGTGCCTTGCTTATTCGTTGTAAGCAAGTCAAGTAACTGTCATTGTACTTTCAGTCGGCAATGTCAGACCGATGACAGATAATTTGTTATACGAAAAAAAAAACTCAGTCGAAATACAAAATTCGTTCATTCTTCACTTCTACGATACACTAATTTAAATTATTTTATTACGTGTTTAAATAAATAGGTTGGGTATTTTATTGATCTCATCAATTACGAAAAAATTGGCTTTAGAAATATTATTTTGATATCGTGTTATCCATCCGACTTAACATCTCATCATTATACTTCGATGGCTCAGAATCGATAACCCAATTTCGCTACAATTTTTAATTTAACCGCCTATATTATCAGTTAATGATGATATAGAACATCCTTACTGGTGTGACAGCGTGTTTGTGAGTGTATTGCAATCGGTGACTATGCTGTTCACGCCGATCTATATCGCCATGACTTTCATCAAAACTTGGCGCATTCGCTCGTTCAGGGCGCGACTTTTGGAGTTTCTCAGCGGTAACACGAGTGTCGCGTTTTGCAAAGTTCCTGAAAATGCTGCAGGTAATTTTCTTTTATATTAAGTAATAAGCTACATAGAAGTAGATCTTTTCCCAGAACAATTCTTACACCCCCAGTTACACAATTCAATTAGTTACCGAAACAAGCTTTTATCAATTAATCAATCCAATCCAGAGTCCACTGATGGATATAGAACACACATAGATGATATCAATGCTGATTGTACAAAATTATTTAAAAAAATATTTAATCAGTAAATTTTAATAATCAACTGTAGTCTATTTCCTATCACCTAGCCAATATTTATCAAAAAAAAATTTAAACATTAAATGTATAATCTTCCCTACCATTTCATTCTATATTTGACCTAATATTAAAGGCACACAAATTTAATATTTTCAGAGACTCCAACATTAAGCTCAAAGCTGTGTATGAATCCTAAGAATGCATATCTATGTGACTTGTTAGACTATACAAACACCACAAGGGTGTGTAGTATGAAGCCTACACAATGTATAGAGATAACCGACTGGGTGTCTTGTGGGGGTGGCTTGCCCCTGGGCTCGGGAGAGACTTCACCAGTGACCAACCTTGATGTGGAGGTGTTGTTTGAGTGTGAGATGGAACCACATGAATCAGCTCAGGATGTTATTTGTGTAAGGTTTTTTTCCATCTATATTTAATTTGTGCTTTAAACAGGTCTTCATGTGTAATCTAAACATATTATACCCCCTTATTACTAATCATGGTTTGAACCAAGATGAGACCAATCATGGACTAAAACTAGGTCCATCCCTTTTGGAATTCATATGACAAAAAGATGTGGAACTACCATTAAGTCAAGGAATGTCTTAGGTGATGTTTTTTTCAGGACTCTACAAGAACAGTATCAGAACAGACTACTTAGTTGTGAAACCAGTGGTAGTCTGTAATTTTTTTGAAAATAATAGGAGCTAGGCAGAACTTGTCAAACTGATAGTTATTTAGTTTTTTCTTTCCATGTTCATAAGTGGTCTAAAAATTACCTTTTAGTTTAAAGCATAATACTTTAAAAAAAATATTCATTGATGTAAAATAATGTTTTTTGTCTAGTTGGAGTCCATGGGACAGCCAGTGGCGTGGAAGGCAGGCTCTCACCTCGCTATAGTGCTGAAGACAAACATTGAACACCTCAGTGTGATTGGGTTCCAGTTCATTGGGGGTGAATTTGTCATAGACCACCATCTGCCCGTTGTGAGGATACAAAGTCAGTACATATTTTTTTATTTGCACTGCAATCTAATTAAGTTTAGATGATAAGGGTTAAATTCTAACTAATTACTGTATTTTTAATATAGTATAATATTTTTGAATAGAATAATTACTGAGTTTCTTGCCAGGTTCTTCTCAGTAAAAGCAACCTATCAAACCTGGTGGTAGCATGTATAATTCTGTATAATTATGTCATTCTGACGATTTGAAAGTACTTTGTTAAAAGTCTAATTGAATAAAGATATTTTCGACTTTGAGTTTGAGTTTGTTAACAAAACTATAATACTCACTATGGTTAAGTTAGTAGGTATGGGTGTATTACAAAAGGATCTTGAAACATTTTTACAGCTGTCCAACTATCTGGTGAACCAAATAAAGCCACTGATCCAAGTATGCGAAGCTTACGTAGTGACATCCAGCACAGTCTTAAGAACACATTTGATGATTTCCAATGGCCTATCCATGCTGCATTGCTCAGGAAACTATCCAAAGTTGTAGACATCAAATCTGATACAAGAAACACTGTTCATATGAATGGTAGCAGTGACATGGTTTTGGACACAACATTGGTTCCCAGGAAAAATGTCACATTGGCTGATGTCAGTGTGAACACAACTAAATCACTAAATACATCGGCTGAGGAAGATGATGGAATCCCAGATGGAAGTAAAAATGCACAAGAGTGTGTAAAAACTGCTCAAAAATCACAAGAAAAGACATTAGAATTGCGAAAGCCTGATGAGAATGAATTAATTGTTGAAAATGTTACTGTTGAAATACAACATAATATCACACCAAAGAAATCTAGTTTGAAATTGGATTTGAAAACGGGCACGGGCCAGCTTTCGTCTTCATTATTGAACATATCAAGCCAAATAAAGTCTGTGACAACTCACAAGAGGATAGTGAGCACGACGGCCCCGAAGAGGCCTCATTCGCAGACAGAGTCGTACCCACCCGTGAAGGAGGAGCCAGCCAAAGGTTCCTCTTCACAAAACGCGCCCAAGTTGGCGCGCAACTGCCGTCCATTAGTTAATACTAAGTCACCAAATGTGTTGATATACTCTGATAGTGAGGCTGCTAGAGATAGTTTAGAAGCATCACTCAGGAAAGTGTTGGATTGTGATAGGTGAGTGTGAGTACCCTGAGACTTTATGTGTACCGCAAATCATTAATTTTGTTGTTATTCCTGAATCCTATTTCCTTTTTGTTGATTGCTTAATTTGCGCTTGTTTCTTTCGGAAAAATCTTCTTCACTCCTCTGGTTTCATTTAAAATATGTGTTGAATATTCTACTTAATCACTGGAAAATGTTTTCTAGAATTTCAGTTACATAATTCACCTTAGTAGTATAAAAAAGTTATGTTACTTCTGTTTTTTGTTTGCGGAAAAACGAGACGATTTCTCGCACATAAATTTGAAGGGCCTCTATAGACTGGGTGCAATTTTTTTAATGTTAAGTATCTGAAAGAAATTAAAGTAAAACGTATGACACTTAAAGCATCAACTATGTTAGTTTTATACTAAAATAGCAATCTATTCGGATTCTTCTTGTGTTCTGGCAAGACACTTGCTGTCATGATCGTCGACTACATTTGCTTTCAGCTGCGAAGTAATTAGATATGCACAACCCATGCCTTCACGTTTTGTGGCATCACGAGCTTATCCAAGGTAGTAGTGAAGTAGACGTGTATGATCGTGGTGCGTGTGTCGTCAGGTACACGTTGTACAGCATATCGCGGGGCGCGCTGGAGGGCGGCGCGTGGCGCGGGCGGGCGGCGCTGGTGGCGGTGGCGGGCTGCGTGGGGCGCGCCTCGCCGCTGCTGCTGGCGCACCTGCTGGATGGCGGCCGGCTGCTCGCGCTCTGCTCCGACCTCCTGCACGCCGTGCTACCCTACTACAAGACAGCCGAGGTCAGTGCACGTTGTACATATACTATCTTCCTGCCTGATTTTACGAGTTCCAAGTACATTTGATGTTGTGTAAACATTATTTAGACAAAAATCTAAGGAGACCGCGTGATCATGCTCATCCCCAGCAAAGGGAAGACCTTCCAGCCAGGCGGATGTCATGCCTGGGGAACTGCGGGTCCAGCTGTTTTAGTCGCAACTTGTAGCAGTACATATGCAAGTTTCCGAATGCTCTGAATAACTCTTATAAAATATGTATATAATACGATTTAAGTTCCCAAGTTCCCAAACGTTGCAATTGCTAGATATCATCTGTATAGTGAGCGGAGAAAAGCTGCTTGTATGTATGCTACTCTTCGAAAGTTGGCATAGAGGAACTGTATCCAAAAATGAAACTATTATTTACGTAATAAACTACGTGGCCACAATTGAATCCTGCTATAACAAAAATACTTTATTTCTAGGTTCGCGAAAACGAAGTGGTACAATTTAGTTACGACAAATGGAAGTCAGTTAAGATGAAACACCACATATTTTGTTACCAAGCGTCACCGGCCAAAAAACAGTTCTCTACAGAAAGCGACCGCCAGTAAGTACTTGATTACTTAATTTTTGGCTTAATAATTAACTTTATGTATTTTATTATAATGATTTACGTAAAATTTTGCAGAGCAAGTCAAGAAAATAATATTTATCGGTATGCATATTTCAACTCCAGAATAATTATTCTTTCACTGAATTATACACAATTTATATCTAATCTTTGTACATATTTAGTAATTTGGATAGTAACATTGTAACTCATTAGTTCCATTTAGTAGGTAATTTGTTTAATTGCACGGTCGATTGTAAGTTTATTTATCATTGATGCTAATTTTTATTCATTTATAAAGATGATTATATATCAGTGTTCCGTATCAAGAAACACATAATCTTTCATATAATAATTGAATCTTCATGTACACACACTTATACACGCAAACCTACCAAACAAAACTTAAAATAGAGACTTAAAATGCCACAATACATCATTGATATTTACATTGATGCGGAACATTTGTATTAAAATTATTATGCTTCGGGTTTATTTCGACCGGCCTTGACATGCAACCTTAAGATATTTTTTTAGAATCGTAGACTAATAATTACTATTTCTAGAACGATATAAATTATGGATATAGGTATGTAGAGTATGAAGCTTTTAGCCCGTGCACGAAATAAGGAATAGTACCTGCGCTGCGCCCGTGTTCTATACACCACGTCTAGGTTTTGTAGATACATTTTCAACAATTTTCCAGCCTAAGAAATTCGTCAACTTTGAAATATGTGTTTCGAAACCCCTACTGGGGGGTCTTTCTGAAGTCATCACGTCAGTGGCAATGTTAGGTACTTCACACATCAGTCAGGTGTTTATTATTAAAAGATTTCACGGTTTTGTAGATGCCAACTAATTAGTTGCAGTAGAGCAAGTATAATAAAAACAAATTCTCCAATATATCATGATTACTAGCTAACTCAGATTTACACTTTCGGCAATATTATACCTAATGATAACAAGACCACTGTAAAAATATTAAGTAGTTGAACAATAGCAAGCTAAAACCGTCTTTATGATATATGTAGTAAGGTATAAAGTATTTAGAGATTCGTATTTAAATTGTAGGCCATCAAAGTACACGGGCCACCCGGGCCACGAGCTGGACATCCAAGTGCTGGCCTCGGAGGAGACTTGGCGAACACCGTCCTTACTACAAGCCACCGACCTCACTAATAGTGGAATCGCTATTTTCTCACAGGTATTACGAACTTACATTGTAAATGAAAATGATTTAAGAAATTTGGGTCCTGGTAACGTTTTTCCATAGATCGAAACTCGAAGTAAGACAAGGGCGGGTCTCTAGTAATGAAATTAAACAAAACATTTACCGAGACACTATGCAACTCTCATGCAAAAGTGGTATGTAAGTGTTGATGGGAGGTGCGATCTTTGCTTGTTTGGTGTGATGATGCGGATATATGTTATAGTTTAGCTTTTATATGCGATTCTTCTATTTCTAATTCCGTGAGCGGCCCTAATGCAAAAAATAGCATTCAGTATTATATGTAACGCACAGATATCTTATTTAGTCCAAGATGGTGCTACCCGTCAATTATATCTATACAGATAAATAAAATTGGAGTGTCTGTTTGTCATTTCAAAATAACAGCTTTTCAGTAAATGCATATGATATATAATTTATTTAGTTAATTAATTATATATTAGAAAAAAATTATGTTTTATTGCTTTCATTTCCAGATTCATTTGGAAGCAGACCCTAGTGATTACCTAGGCGATGAGGGCAGCAAGAGTAACGAAGCGCGTCTGGGAATAATACATAAGATCTTAGGCGATATACTGGGCTTGCACGTCAAAGATCCTTGCGAAATCACTCAGGTCGAGTACACAAAGGGATTCTTCCTGGGAAACCATGTGGTGAGTGCATGTCGCGTATCAACATCATTAGAATCGACGCATCCCCATTACTGTAGACATTGCTGAATAAAGACGCGTATGGAGCGAAAATAATTTGAGTAGTTTTCCATCAGAAGTGTGATCGACGTCAGGGTGGCGAGAGTTCGTAAAGTCAAATTAAAAAGGTCCAAACTTGTTTTCTGTTTAATCTAATATTGATTTTGTCTCTTATGACGTAAGGTTCAATATCAAACGTTGCTTAATTTTAATAAATGAAATACGATATGATAGACATGACGTGATGTCTATCATGCTTCTGATGGAAATTTATCAGTGAATGGGTAATATTAATAATAGGTATATTAGATAATAATTCTAAAGCTTGACATTGATTGTCTTGGTACAGGGGGCCAACTATGATCGTTTATGCAGCGCGTATCAAGACCTTCTTAGCTTTGATGGTACAAAAATGAAATATCAATGCTCAGAACTTCTTAATAATATACTCTGCTTAAGCTGTTGATGGTAAGCCCCCAGTTCACCATAAAGTAACATAACTAAGCACAAATGGTCAGTGTAAAGCATTAGAACAAAATAATGACTTGAGTAGTGATAATGTAACTCCTATATCTATTGAGTATTATATGTATCTATTCTATAGATATATTGTGGTCGTGGTTTCAAATTAGATTGCAATTATAAATAAGGAAAATTTAAGTATTCACATATTGTTAAAGCTTTTAGAAACACCGTCATTTATTGCACTAAGCTGTCATAATTGAAGTATAGAACATTGAACTGTTAAAGCACTGTATAGTAATTCCATAGTGAGATATCCATCGGATGAATATTCTTCTTGCAAATCCGATCTTATATCAATGGGAATAAGTCTCAATTTTTAACTTAATTCTTTAGGTTCGCCATTTCGTCATTTGATTAATGGATAGGCCAAAATGATTGTTCATGAACCAAATGGATGTCACATATGATTTTAGGGTTTGGTACATTTCATCGTCATGATTAAATGTGGTTCACGTAATAGTGAGCTTAACAATATTATAATTAATTCGCCGCATCTGTTCCCCTACATATATAGCGCCATGAGTGCTATGATTGCCTATATACCGATCCTGGGTTCGATCCCCGGGTCGGGTAACGCTTTATTGGGTTTTCCCACCTATCATTTCCCAGTAGCAGCACGGAGTTTGTATTAGTGCCCGGTTAATGGCAATAGACTTACCCCCTATTACATGAGACTTAACATAACTGACGAAATGTGAGTGTACTGTTAGTACACCTCTGCTTATCCCTTCGGGGAATACAGGCGTGAGAATATGTACATAGTGCTATGAGGGTAGGTAGGTGTTGGTATAGTAATTTGAGCCGTAAGTTGTGTGCAATAAGAGTGACGTCCAGTTGTCCGTTAGGGGCCGTGGCCGCCGGCGGGCCGGGGTCACGTGACGGTGTGATGGCCGGTGAGATCACCACGCTTCACACATTATAGTTCTTGCAACTCACGAGTACGCGCTCTCGTTCTTCCTTGAAAGTACAAGTCTTGTAACATACAGTGCTTCAAATCCTTCTGTTCTTCCATTTCTTAATTTAAATTTGGATTAGAAATTTTCAACCGTTTGTCTTTAATATTATTTTGTTTTATTACGTATAATTAATTGTATTACTGATTTCATTTTTGTTTTATTATGTACCCGTATACGAGTTTTGTATCGTTTTCCTAATGTATACTCGCTAGAGTCACCGAATAATAACTATAATTATCTTTTTCGAATATTGTGCAGTGACGCTAGCGAGTATAGATTAGGAAAACTCCAAATCTCGTAAACGGGACCATAATGTTACGTAATAAAGTTCACATATACTTTTAATATTTGAATGAACAAAATTAACCATGCTATAACGACGCCAGATTCATTTTGGTAATAAATTCCTTATCGCCACAAGGGTTATTTTAGACGGAACATTTATAAACGTTACCATGGTTTTATACTTGTGTTACAAGACTTACCATAGACAAGAGAAACGCGCACTTGTCAGTTTAAGCTACTATGTACTATTATGTAACGCTTTGTGCTTTATGAGGAAGTCTAGCACAGTTACGTCCATAATAATTAGAAATCGTATAAATATAACTCCCTCTCTGTCGCACGTATTGAAGGTCGATTAGAGTGTGGCGATAGCATTATATTTATTTGGAATAATCACGGAGCTAGGCTATCCTCTGAAGCCAGAAATTTTAAATGCGATTTTTTTTTCTTAATTTTTAATATCAAGTTAGTCTTTATGTCAATCTTTAACATCCAAAAAAGAACAAATACGGTCAGAATATTAAGAGGCAATTTAAAAATATTAATTCCTTAAAAATTCTGGCTAGTAACTAACTACGCTTACTAAGCCGCTTTTGTGGATAGCACAAATGGAACTTTATTTTTGCTTAAAAGACTTGAATATTTAATAGATTTTTTTATATAACTTTATTAGTATCTAGTGGTTTCAGGAACACTATAGTTTTCTATTTAAGCAATCAATTACTTACACTTTGAGGCCTAACGTGTTTTCTTCGATATAAGGTGCTGCTGTAAAATAATTAACGAATAATCAGCAAATACATAATTCTTGTGATGTGATACTTATGTATATTATGATATTTATAATTTATTTGTATTTTTGATCTCGATGTTGCACGTGTTTGTTACTCGGGGAATTATTTCACTAAACCAATGGAGCTTTTAAGCTTATTACAAAACTTATTTGCAATTACAAGACTAAATAATTATTTTTTATACAACGTTACGTTTATGCAAATTTAGCCTTTACCATCGTTCCTGAAATCAGAACAATCTCTATTCCAAATTTCAGCCAAATAAGTTTAGCAGATGAAAAAGTAACAGACATACGGACAAAGTCACTTCCGTTTATAATATTAGTATTTAGTAGTAGCGTATATTATTCATGCAAGATAGCAAGCGGTCTGTAGACTCTTGCAACCACGTATGCATTAGCCAATCCTTTTAAAGTAGTTTCTCTTAGATTTTTCTGATTCGTATGCTTGTCCAAACTACCCAACTAAATTGAATATACTAGTTGAGTATTTGTGTTTGCTAATAATGTATAGGTTGGTGATAGAAGTTCCCCAAACAATGAAATTTAGTCGATTAAACAAAACTGCTCGCTCCTCCACTCACTTGTTTTATCACGTTTGTCCGTAGAATACGTTGGAGGGGCACGCATTTTTAGTTTAGACTATAATAATACTTTCGTTTCAATGACATTTTCAAACAGTATCTCCAGGATTCATACAATTTGTAACACGCGCTCTGTTGTCCAATTCCAGTAGAACCAACAATTGAAATATCTTTGAACTATTAAATTCGTTCGATCGAAATCATATTCAAATGGCATTCAGGTGTTCTAAAATCGTAAAAGGTTGTGGTGTGAACTCATCACTGCACATGAGTTTTTAGAAAATCTCATTGGTATACCTTTGGGATAGGAGGCGAGTGGCAACCCCACGGCCACCAAGTCCATAAAGTTTGAGTTGTCAAACATAATAAAAAAGCTTTTAAAACCTAAATAATATACGAAACGAAATCAAATACCTATTTGTACTAGAGTTAAATAAACACAAATTGTATAATCGAATCGGTACGACATATAACAACACTTGATGGCTCCTTAAACCAATTTAAGTCTATGATTATTATATTGAATACGAAAACAGTTTTGCTTGCGTGAATCGGGCTACAAATTCGGGATATTGTTTGGCGATGTTGTAGTCCATTAACGGATACGTTTATTCACTCAACTATGTGTTGTATCCATCAAAAGATGAGTTAGTTAGAGTGTAATATGTTGTGTCAGCACAAGCTGTCGCTAGTGGAGCGATGGTGCGGCAGTGAGCGCGTGCAGTCGGTGGGCGCGCTCACGGTGCAGTGGTGCCTGCGAGGCGAGCCGCCGCGCCACCCGCCCTCGCCTACATTCCTGCCGTGCTACGTCTACGAGTGCCCGGACAACTTCTCCACACTACAATACTTTGATGTCGGTTTGCATTTTGATTGATTACTAACTACCCCTGATTACCCTCACGAAATTTCTAGGATAAAAAGAATGCCTGTAATGTTACTTTTCAATAATTTTATTAGATGAAATTTCGTTTATTTGGAGTTAGCTTCTTTCTTTGTTTTGTCATACACTGGTGGTAACAAAGCATAAATCCCACCTGATGTTCAGTTGGCTACCGCAGTCTATGGATGCCGCAACACCAAGGGCGTGATGTGACAACTCTAGCCTCGCGGCTGCGTGTATAAACAATACCGTGATCGCTCTTTACTGTGTCTATAGAACTTGTCAAGCAAGAAGCTGGGTCGTCTAGTTGTGTACGCGGATGTGATGTCGTCGACAATGGATGTGACGGAGGCGGCTTTGGCACACGGTGTAGCGGCTGTGGCGCGCAGGCAGCTGGCGGGCCGCGGCCGAGGCGGCAACCGGTGGATCACGCCCTACGGACAGGCCGCCATGTCGCTGCAGGTACCATTATACATACTACTCTGGCGGCCGCGGCCGAGGCGGCAACCGGTGGATCACGCCCTACGGACAGGCCGCCATGTCGCTGCAGGTACCATTATACATACTACTCTGGCGGCCGCGGCCGAGGCGGCAACCGGTGGATCACGCCCTACGGACAGGCCGCCATGTCGCTGCAGGTACCATTATACATACTACTCTGGCGGCCGCGGCCGAGGCGGCAACCGGTGGATCACGCCCTACGGACAGGCCGCCATGTCGTTGCAGGTACCATTATATATACTACTCTGGCGGCCGTAGCGCGCAGGCAGCTGCTTATTCTTCGTCTTCTACGTATTTTAAAGAGGAAAGATTTGATTCAGATTCAGAGAGTATTTATTGTAAAATAACAGGTAATAAGGATACTGATTGATTGTTTTTTGTTTGTTTGTTTGCATTGTATAGGCTCCGAAACTACTTGACCGATCTTGAAAATGCAATGGATAGCTTCATCACCAGTGAGTAACATAGGCTATATTTTTTCCCCGTACTCCCACGGGAACGGGATCCACTAGTTAATAAAAATATTTCATGAAATATTCAGGTGTGGCAGAAGATGTCCCCGTGGGTGCCTCTAATTCAGCACGCGGCTGCTTTAGCCGCCGTGAAGGCCGTGCGAGGACTGCCGGACTACAGCGCTCTGGATCTCAGGTGACTTTTCTCACACAATAATAATATAAGGCGATATGCCTAGGCGATAAGGAACGAAGCTTTGTTTCAGAAAAAGTGTATAATTTATCAAAATGTATTAACTGTTTTATTTTGAGTTTTATATATTTATGCAATTAATAAACAACTTTGATCATCATTATCGTTTACAGAATAAAATGGCCTAACGACATCTACTACGGGCGCGAGGTCAAGATCGGGGGCACTATCACCACGGCGAACTGTATGGGGGATGACGTCATCATCAATATTGGTGCGTACAGTTACCTCTATTTTTTTATTGAGATAAATTGTTACAGATATTCTCATATACAAATTATGATAAAAGAAGGAAAGACTGAGATAGTTTTGAATCATTGAGCTATTATTACTACGTTGAGGTATGTAGGGCTACTTCGAACAAAAGATACGTACGTGACGTGCCTACTCGATGTATCGCCATTATTTTCAATCACAGTCGATTGTAGCGAGTTCTACTCGCGTGTAATTGCCACTCTTATACGTCGGCCGACGATCGGTTTTATTCGGCTAAATTCGGCGCGACTCGGACCAAAGAAGCTTTAAAACAATCGAATTTTTTTTCTATTGTTTCATCGCCTGGGTGAGTCGATGGTAAATCTTACCGAATCCGATTGCTTTGATTGTTGAAACATCTCACATTCTCGTATCGCTAGTGCATCGTATACTTACATAATATGTCAATGCAAATGCTTAATAAACTTTTCTGCTTGTGTAGCTAATTCACGATATTGTTCAAACAGGTACCGGAATGAATATATCCAACTCAGTGCCGACGACGTGCTTAGACGACATTATCAAGGCGTATAACGTGCAGAAAGGCAAGTCTTTAGCGCCGATATCAATCGAACGGTTCCTGGCGCGGTACTGCTCCGAGCTCGAGGTAGTGCTGGACGGACTCGCCACCGACGGCGGGGTGACCGCTTTCCTTGACGATTACTACCAATATTGGCTGCATCAGTGAGTACATTTATTTTAACGTACTAAGTCTACGTACGTAGGATAAAAGAGGAGGTTTTAAATTCGACGGGTATGTAAATTAATCAGCCCCTAGAAATAACAAGTCATCCGCAAGAGTTTTCAAAGGGTTGGGCAGAAGTGCAACAGCACCCGTGGAATAGTTACTTAGGGCTAACGCTAACTACGCAGTATTGGTTAGCCTTGGCAAAAGATAGATGTGAGTCAGTCACTATTTCCGTGCTACGAATTATTAAATTTCTTATGAAGCGCATGTAGGGCTACTTACCGATATCGCATAGGTGTAGTAAAATCCCAAACAATTACCATTCACTATTTATTTGTGTTTACTTTGCTGCCCTTGGCCTGTAAACAAAGTAACATTATGCTCACGCTTCGCTTATAGAAACGATACAAATTGTATGCGAATAACATATGTCACGTGCCAGATTTAGTTCATCTCCATACATTTTGGATCGCTTCTATTAGCACAAGCACGAGAGAATGTTACTTTGTCTAGGCCTACTGGTGTGATACGAATGAAGGAATCCTTAAACAATTGAATCAATATAGTGTCATTGTGACTTCGCAGGGATGAAGAAGTGACAGTTCAAAGTGGCGACGGCAGTAGTCCAGTGTCGGGCTTCGTGTCACGGTTGGATGAAGCTGGTTGGCTTGTGGTGAGGGTGGGAGAGGACGAGCGCAGAGTAGCACCCGATGGGAACACATTCGACATGCTCAAAGGACTCATTGCGCCCAAGGTATAACTTACAACTATAGCTGTAGACCATGTCATATGAATAAGCGATGCGCGATGACGAGAGGTTAATCCTGATTGTTTCGATTGTTCAAACATCTCGAGCCATCCTGTCGATGGTACTGCATAAAAGAATACTCGCGTGTAGCAACTCATCGAACACGGCGCGTTGCATCGCGTCGGCCGATGATTGATTCCATTCGGCTAGATTCGGCGCAACACTGACCAATCGCTAGCATCAAAACAATCGAATAACTTCTCGATAGTTTCATCGATAGGGCGAGAAGATTGACTCCGATTGTTTCGATTGTTAAAAGATCTCGTAATTGCGCATCGCTAATGAATTGGATTGCAAGGTTAACAAAATTTACACATATTGTTGACACTAGGATAAGTCACGCTAGACCGTACCGGGCCCGAGCCGAGCTCCGGCCGTAGTCGTCTTTACTCGGCCGTCACTCGGTGTAACGTGAATGTGTCCATACAACGTAGTTGTAATACAAGGCTTTGCCTACGCTCGATTCGTAGGTACTCGAGTCGGTCTAGCGCGAGTTATCCTGAGAAATGGGGAGGATCTTTTTCTGCACATGTTATAAATTTCAAATTTAAAGTGCCATGTTAACATCGTTACCTTTTGTGGAAATTCGTTTGAAAAGGTTAAGCTATTATACAACTTTGATGTGTGATACAACATGTGTGTCAACTATCACACGCAAAATCATGAACAATCAAGAAACTGAATTGTGGTGTTCGACATTTGTCTCGAAGTGATTTATTTGCACTTTAGACACTGACTGTACCTCGACATAGCTGTTTTGAATTGTATCTCAAACATATGACAAAGAAAATAAACGTGTCCATGATGTAGTTACTAAGTTAATATATAAACTATAGCTACATAGACTATAGACATTAGAAAGTAAGTACAATAACCTACCGACTTATGTTAAGTATAAAGGAATTGGTTAGTGATATGAGCAGAATAACGAAATAAAAAACATCACTATTTTAAAAGCAATTAGCGGCACAACGCGCACCAATCTTTATATTAAAGTGAGTAATATACTATGAACAAATAGTGACCGTAGAATAATACCACGAAAAAATTTTCTAGTTGTTAAATTATTTTGTACATTTACAATATTTTTTGTTTTTGTTTATTGGTGATATATTGGAGCTGTGTTTATTTATAATCTGTAGTGTTTAACTAGGTTTAATATTTATTCCATTAGTTTCTAGATTATTTGTTTATACAGTGTTATCGATGTTGGAGCTATTAATGTTATACAATGTGATGTATTTCAACGACATAACGACCATCATATATACCGATAGCTGTAGTTTCACGTACTTATCACGATTATATTGTGAGTATTCAATAATATACGTACTAACTTATTAACACACTCAAAATTCGTAAAATTGGTTAAGCCGTTTTTGGTAGGAGTTTTAAAAAATGAAAATGAAAATGAAAAAATGAAATGAAAATGAAAATGAACGTAAACGCTCTATGTAACGTTAAGTTTCAGTCGAAAGACTTAAGAATGTTTTTTTGTTATACCACTTAGATCGCAAAGCATATATATTCAGTTCATAAGCGTTAGTCATAGCTTATTTGTAATCGAATATAGCGAAGGCTTTTATTATGTATTTATACATACAACAAAATATAATAATATAAAGTAAATCCTGTCTGTTGAACGTGAATCGACATATTTACTCAAAATATACAATTATACCACAAATACGTCATAATGTATCGTAAGTAATAAATAGTTACATATATACATTATATCACTACATTTAGTGAATTAGGTGGAAGCAATTTATCACTACAGCTATTAAGGCACGAATAGCGCCATAGGTATAGAAGTGCAAAGCGAATTATTGTAGCTGACCTATGTAATAACGAGTGTTAAGGTGCGTTTCAACTAGAGATGTGTCAGGGCGTAACCGGAGTTTGTTAAGAATCAATAGAATCGCTTCACTAACCTAGCCTCGCTCAGCGCAGAGATCCTATTGACTCTTAACAGACTCATTCCTCGCACAACTCTGGTGGAAATGCAGCCTTAAGCTAGCATTTACTCGAATCCAGGGTTGGAAGTAGACATTACAAACTGTGAAATCTTTCAAGCATTACTTATCTCTTTACCGCCTCGGCAGTTGAGTGGTTAGTAGTAGTTCGCCTGCCGATCACGAGGTCCCGGGATCGATTCCCGGATCTAGTCAAAAATAGATATTGGGGTTTTCTGTCAAGACATTCACAACAAAAGCCCGGAGTTTGGAATTTGGCGGTGTTTACACCCCCGTGCCTCGGAAAGTACGTTAAGCCGTTGGTCCTACGCCTGATCTCTCCGGTCGTGTTGGATTGCCTCCCATCGGACTATGAGTGAGGGAATAAAGAGTGCACCTGTGTTTGCACATACACTTCTGCACTATAATATTTCCTGCGCAGATGGCTAATCCTCGTTGAGATTAGTCGCCGTAACCGAAACTAGACTACTTCCAGCCCCGTTTTCCCAATGGGTAGTTTGATGCACACATAGGTATTAAAGTATTGTATGAACTATATAGAATGCTACATGTACCTTTATGTATGCGAACAACGGAATGTTGTGTATATGACAGCTCATCACTGCCAGTACCGTTGTGGTATTTAGTAGTGTATTGTAGACGGATAGAATTAACTAACTTTTGGTTGGTTTGAATATTACTCGACAGTGCCCGATCTTGTCCAATGCAGTCCCGGGCCATATAAACTGAACGGTTTCCCATTATTACATAACATGGTTTAAACCAAGACTAGACCAATCTCGGACTAAAATATGTCCGTCCCTTTTTAAAATGTGTACCACGGAAACGAGATGGAACTGCTTTTATACCATGAATTATCTTTGGCGATGTTTTGTAATAATTGGATATGATTTGATCTTTAGCACGTTAGTTGCTGTGTCACAAGTCGGTGTCTGACGATGATATTTATTCACATGTATGACATGTTTATATCTATGAATTATCTATATCTATACAGATAAATAAAATTGAAGTGTCTGTTTGTAATTCCAAAATTACAGCTTTTCACTAAATGCATATGAAAGTAGACACGCTACTGACACTAAAAAACCAAGTCTTAAATTTTTTCTCTGTCTGTCTGTCTATTTGTTCCGGGTAAACTCTGAAACGGCTGGACGGATTTTAACGGGACTTTCACTGGTGGGTAGCTGATGTTTCAAGGAGTAACTTAGGCTACTTTTATTTATTAAAAATATTAGGGTTCCGCGACAAATAGGAAGAAACTAAATATACGCGGGTGAAGCCGCGGGGCACAGCTAGTTTATAATATAAAGAGGGGATATGTAGGTTTAAGTAGACAAAACAAAACACTGCGAAGACGCGAGTATCGCTAACAATAAGCATGTGTTTCTCTGATCGCGTTCGATATATTTAGAGTTACTCGATGGACGCTTTCACATTGGACGATAACGGTAACGACACGATATCGTCGGACTAGTAGTTTGATACAATTACCACTGAACGCTTTCACACTGTGTCGTTGTAGTCAAGTATCGGCGGACGATATCGTGGCAGTGAGAAAGCGCCCAATGCTGTATATGTAAGTGAATTCCGTTCCTAGATGCTCATATATTTGTTAGAAATTATTATGAGCTCATCTGACTTTAGTGTCAATTAACGTTTATTGGTTAGCGTACTTTGGGGTCGGGATCTCGGGAATTGTAATCTCATATTAAAAGACCTTCAGACATTTGTTGTTTGTTACCGCTGCGGGTAAATATTGCGCAGTATTCGTCCGGGTTTAGTATAAAGTTCCGCGGATGAAGCGTAATTTTGCAGTACGTGAGCGGTAGCAAATAATGCTCTGGGCCTGTAGACAAAGTATCCTCACGTATCGCTACTTGAAACGATACAAAATGTAGGGGATTGACATATGTCACGTGACGGAGTTATTTCATTCGCATACATTTTTTATCGCTTTTATTAGCGCAAGCGCGAGAGGCGTTATGGTTTGATTCCAAGTGCTATACTAGGCTGGCAAGGAACGGGGGTGGAGCTGCGCGACTATGTCTGTTTCTTTCCCTCGTGAGCAATCGTGTTATCGCTTTCTCCCTCAGTCCGGTTTAGCGCTTGCGTCAAACTATAGTTCTATGAAATGTTATACTATGATTTAAATTATTGCTTGTTGGTATGTTTTTATTATGAATCGCGTATTTTATATTATACAAAAAATATATATGTTATATGTATTTAAAAAGTATCTAATTGTCGTTGGTTACGGCTTTTTATCATCTTAATGTGTATATTTCGTGTTGTATCGGAAAAATGTGCCTAAACAATGTTATTGTGACATACAATCTATTGTAATTGTCGATAAGTTTATTACCTCGTCACAATACAATGTTCTTTGAATAAAGTGTAATTTTGATAATTTGAAATGTTAGAAAATCATGAAAATTTAGCACTGTTATATGTCTCGCTCTTAAATATTATTATATTGTAATCTATTTAAAATTAAACTCTATATATGGACGCTAAGTCGCATAATTGGAATCACTATTATTCTAGTCACCGTCGTTGTTGTCACGTGATGTTTTGTTATATAGGTGTTATTTATCAAATAGTCTAACTTGTTGGTATTCTCTTGTTACACTCTGGTTGTATTCATGTCCTCTAATAAATTATTTCGTATGAATTAAACAATTATTTTATTTCAAAATTCTTTGCTGTTGAAATTTAATGAAAGTCGTGAATACGTAATGGTACCTACACAACACAGGATTTAAACCTAACAGGTTTGAAAAGGGTATGAAGTTTTTTAGGCTGCTGTCACACTTATCAATCACTTCATACATTGGATACTTTTCGATTTAAAAATAATTCTACTTTTTTGCAATTATTATATTAGAGATATCGACTAAATTAGCTGATAAGTACCCCCTTGTACGAGCTTTGGATCACTTTGCTATCTTCACTCGCTACAGAACTGTAACTTTACATAACAGTGCTTCCACATTGTTGTTAAACATGTTTACATAAACTTTCTTACAATTAAAATATTCATTTACATTACAAGAAATAATTTGTGAATAATACTTATAATTTAGAAAATTAAACACATGAAATATTTGTGTTATAAATAGTTCCGCGGAACACGCTAAGCAATAAAACCAAATATGTTTACTAGCGGTAGTGCCGTGGAAGCAGTTCTCCCCAAAGAACAACTAAAATTAATTTGATTGATAAGATTTTATATAAACATTAGGGGTACTTACTTACCAATACCTACCTAATAAGTATCAGCATTGGGAAAAACAAACTTATGGTCGGGCACTCCAGCTGTGCCAGTGGCTAGTAGGATGAATATGGAGCCGGAGAGCGGTTCTCTCGCGATGGCATCAACGTCCATGTTCCTCCGTGAAGTGGTGACCACGAGGTGAGCGAGCCCCGGGCCGGCCCACGCTACTGATGTCGTACGCGACACTGGCAGGTTGTACTTCTCTACGATACGACGCGCGTCAGGGTCTATGCGGATTATCTACAATACATCATGGATAATTTATACATTCATTTTGTAACTGAAGGTAGAGTGTATATTCAAGAAATTACTAGAAATATTTCAAAATACATACATACATTTGCTCACGCTTGTATCCCATGGGGGTAGGCAGAGACCACCGTTTGCCACAAGCTACGATCCTTACATACTTCGTTCCCTTCATCCACATTCATGCATCTCTTCATACGCTACGGTTACGAAATATATCAAATAGAAGATTATAATGTTTTTGTGAGTGAAACAGCATCTAAGTTTTAATATAACAGGGTCGGCAACGCGCAAGTGATGGCCTTAGGTAAAAAATGGGACCATGCAATTTATGCTTATTATAATTGATGGTAAACATAACCAACTAACCGCTCCGTGGAACATGAGAGCAACCCACAACATGCCGTCCTTGTCAATCGTCATGCCGTCTGCTATCGTCGCTCCGTACCCATATTCCCTGATGTCTACGATTGTGCGACGATTTTCTGGAGGCAAAAATCGGGTTAATTTCTATTCTAATTTCTAACAACCTAATAATAAATCTCCAATTCGATATTTGGAGCTGGCTGATTGTACAAACCTTACAGAAGAAACAATGCTTTGAATAGTTTGTTGTGTTCCTGTAGTGCTCCATAGACGGGAAGAGTGTAGCAATAGTTAGCTAGAAATTTGGTGAAAGAACGCGCAGTTTTACTTTAAATGACATGATTAAGCAGTTACTTACTTATATATCCCCTGTCTAGATAGAAGTCAAAGGCTTCAATCAGCCTGGTCTCGGAGTCGATGTAGTACATGACGGTGTTGTTAAGCGACCACGTGAGTCCGTTGGATATGGTGACCGGCTTCAGTCTGATGCGAGGCGCGAACCACGGCTGCTCCATGCTGTATAAAGCAGCTTTGTCGTGCTCAACCGTGTCTCCTTGTTGCGGCCCTTTTGTACCTAAGCCGGCCAAAGTTACCACAATATAATGGCGTACGTAATCAACTTGATGGATTGGAATAAAACAATCATGGACATAAAATGACATAAATAATGATGTTGGTGAAGTAGGAAAACGCCTAGTTTTGTACAAGAGAGCCGTGTAAGCGCAAGTTCCAATCTCATCGGGGCCTGTACCAATGAGTTTTTCTAAAATTTCACTTCACGTGCTTTATGGTATAGGAAAACATTGTGAGGAAACCCGCATATGTCTGATAAGTAGTTCAAAGACGTATGTATAATGCCTGAGACGGCGATAGATTCACCATCTGTCCGTTTGGCATCATCTGTGAAAAATAGGTGTTTGAATCACAAAAACTGCCTACCCTTTCGGGGAATAAAGGCGTGAGCATATGTTCTGAACAAGTCAATAGTTTTGTACTCACCGCCCCAGAACCGGCCATAAGCGTCCACCTTCCCCTCATTAAGCACGTTATCCGGCTTGCCAGGATCGAGGGCCGCGACCAGTCTTAGCGCGGAGTCCATCGGCTTGGTCCAGTCCAGCAGGAACACTTCTGACCTCACACCGACTAGCAAACGGGAGCTGTTTGCTATCGGTAGCACTATGTTCACTTCGCCGTATTCTGAGTATACAAAAACTTCAGTATACAAAATGGCAATACATATAAAAAGGAGACCAAAACCCAAGAAAACATGCAAGATGACCCCTAAAACGATAGAAGACTCAAAACACCCGTATTATCAACATTCTTTTATAAGGTGTAGTGATAAGGGCAAGAACTCAAGCACATGAGGTAGACACGGTTTCACCTGTATGCGTATAATATAATTACAACGAAAAACCCTTTAAATTCTTTAGTTAATATATCAGACACACACCAATAAAGAGGCTTTAATTTCGTAAAAGGATTTGTAAAATCCGTTCAGTGAATCCAGAGATTACCCATATACAAACATTACTTCTTTATAATACCTATATACTAGTATAGAAGTATATATAGACTCTGTAAGATAAGATAAAAAAAAAATATTCACAAATTTTCAAAAAGAAATTATACTCAAAACTCTGTTGAAAATTCAAAAAAAAGAAGAGTAATTCAGCTTATCCCTTACCAATATGCTTGGAGGTATGTTTCATGGTAGCATATTCCAAAGCGTGAACGTTTTGATTTGACACATCGACCCAGTAGAGGGTCTGTGTCTCTGGGACCCACACCGGGCTCTCCGCATGAGTGGAGGGGAGGCTGGTGTACTCCAATAAATTGTATTGATCCCCGGTCAGATATATCTCTCTTACTATGCCGTTTACCTGAAATATCACAGTTCCAGTAGGTTGTATTCACTTGTAAATTGGACATAAAAAATTTAAAAATGGGAGAACGGGGTTATCGAACGGAGCAAAGAGCACGAGAATGCAACCGTCTCCGCCGAAAATTTGTATGAGAAATTGTGCAGCGCCTCCAAGCGATGACGTGAAGAACTAAAATATGTCATACAAATATTGTCGTAGACGCTAGCGAGTGTAGATTAGGAAAACGGTTGCAAACTCGTGATAGGAGTACAGGTTTTGAAAAGATCTCGACGAAACACAAAAATAAATATTTGCTTAGGTACTTACTTTTGTTTCCGATACAATCGGAGTAATTTTAAAAACTATTATAATTAGTAAAAATTTTAACATATTACTGGCCGTACTCCTAATACTCCTATAATGCCAAACAATCTGTGGATATAATTATTGATTTTCGTGAGCAATTAAAGTTCTAATTTAAAATGCAAAATATTATCCACGCTAAGATCGACATAGTGAATTAGGATGCAAATATTAGTTCCAATTAAGAAAATAAAATTAATTTCCAAGAAGTGCGGAAACAAAAATAATTGGTTTAATATTATTACTTAACTACTATTTCGGTAATATTTCTTACATCACGGACTCACTAATTATAACTATTTCCACGAAGGTGGCATGAAACAAAAACTTAGCATCATGAACCAACTATACTTAGATATTGTTCAAAACGCCACAAAAGCAGATTAGTATCACGACGTCTTTGCTCGTTGAGAGTTTCAGTTGAACTGTTTTACTACCCTCTTTTCAAAAGTATTTAATACTAAACTTATTACGAAACTAACATCGAAAATTGACAATAGTAAATGCTGCCATAGTCAAAAAATAAATAAGAAAAGAAGTTCGTTGATGGTATTACCATACATATATTTTGAAATTGGTAAAATAAGTTTACTACGCTGAAGGACCCCAAAATTCCTCGGGATTCTTTGTTTTCTGACGATCTATAAATTTTATAATAAAAATACAATAATCAATAATAACAGTCAGATAGCTTTATTAACATTGTTCAATAATCATCGGCATTTTCGTAGCGGAAGTAGTGAGGCAGTACGCCCTTGCTGCCTGTGTCTCTGATGGTGAATATGGCGCCTCCCAGAGGCTCCAGCTTGGAGTCCAGTTGGTCTCTGCCCGTCGTTACGAACAGCTCGTCTAGGTTAGGCCCGCCCCAAGCCACTGATGTCACTCGGGACACTGGCAGCTTGTACCCGTGTACTAGTTGACGCGTGTCGGGGTCTATGTGGAGAACCTATAAATAACACTTAATTTAATTACAAAAATTGAATAAAATTTCTCATAAATATATAAGAGCTTATCTATAACTACTGTGCCCATAATAATGTTCGTAAATAATCCTATTGGAACATTCATTTAAACTTGAGAAAGGTGTAAAGGGGTGTCCGTGTCATGAGGGTTTTAATTTATATTTCGAGAAACGCTATCTAATGATCTACTAGTTTCCAGAAGCCTCCGAAGATTAGGTGTTCTGATTGTGGTGACACAATGCGTCAGTGACACTCATAGCGTACCGCGTGTCTTTATACAAAAATACATCTTTAAACATAGTCAAAATCTAACTATGGCTGTTTCCGAGATCTACAAAATAGATATTTTATATAAGTGGTTAAGGGCAAGGTAAACTCACCGCCCCTCCGAACATGAGTGCAACCCACAGGTGCCCGTTGTTGTCGATGGTCATCCCGTCGGGGATAGCATCCTCATACCCGTAGTGACTGACGTCCACTATCGTACGACGTCCAGCTAAGAACATAACAAAATATACATGAAAATCACATTATAATTATCCCTACACTGTACCTAACCCTAGTATAGGTTTGTAAATGTTCAAATGTCGTATCTTGGCCTCGCATAGCTCAAAATGTATCATCACATAACTACAACGCGCCTACGAAAAAGTATCAACACCAACACCGAGCCACGCTAAAACGGAAAATCAAACGATGACGTTTGAACGTGTCAAAAGGGTATGAATAAAAATAAATAACTAACTCACTTTATAAATTGCAAAATCAGTAGGTACTTAGATAGCGAAAAACAAATACACATAGCATACATATATCTCCCTTCATCAAGTCAAAGTCGAAAGCCTCGACTTTCTGCGTGGTGGAGTCGATGTAGTAAAGCACGGTGTTGTTGAGAGACCACACCAGGCCGTTTGAGATGGTCACTGGCCGCAGCTGGACGGTGGGGTGGGTGACTGCACTCTGTTCTATGCTGTACAATGAGCCTTTGTCGAGGACCACTTCGTCACCTGTTTGTGGGCCTTTTGTACCTAAGAGTTTTTATCAAGTTAGTAAGTTATAAAAAGCATTTTCACTCTTTTATTGGTAGGAAAGTACTTAAGTAATAAAATTTTAATCGATCCAGAGATTACTCTTTTAATATTAGTATAGATAAGCGATTGGGAGAGGACTGCTGAGGACAGAGAAAGTTGGAAAAGTGAAAGGGAGGCCTTTGCCCAGCAGTGGGACACTACAGGCTAATAATAATAATAATAATAATATAGATAAGTACAGATACAGTCACGACTTATGAACGTAGGTACCTTGAATGCGCAGTAGTAACGTGTTCAGTATCCCTATTGTCGCTACGCGCTCATAAATCCAGATTAGGTATTAGAGCAGATTCTCACCAGCCCAAAACCGTCCGTCGGCGTCAGACTTCCCCTCATTGATGACGTTGTCAGGCATTCCCCGGTCTAATGTAGTGAGCAGCCGCAGAGCGCTGTCTCCAGGCACGCTCATATCCAACAGGTATAACTCAGCGCGCACTGCTACTAGCAGGCGATGTGAGTGCGCTACCAATGATACTACATTTACCGGACCGTATCCTAAAAATAACAAAACAAACAGGTAACTAATAAGTAAAAAGGCACCACCATACTAATAACACAACAGCTCCATACGCCTTAAAAGTCCCAAACAGACGCTATTTAACCTTTGAGAATAATAAACGTATTGGAATATTACATCCCTTGAAGCGTTATGATACTAGCTTTATTTTACTGGCTGCGCGTTATTTCATAATATACTAGCTCTGCCCTGCGGTTTCACCCGCGTAGACCTCATTTTATGTCGCTTTCCATGGGAACAGGTTAAAAAGTCCTATGTCCTTCTCCTGGTTCTAAAATACCTCCACACCAATTTTCATCCAAATTGGTTCAGCCGTTCTTGAGTTATAAGTAGTGTAACTAACACGACTTTCTTTTATATATTTACCTAGCTTTCAATGTAGGCATCTGCTTTTTAACCCACATTGCATGACTATCATAAGACTGCAATAAGTAGAGTAGCGCTTAATTTAAAAATCATATTTTGTAGTTTCGCTGGATAAACATGTGTATTTTGTGACTCACATTTTGTGTGTCATGACTTTTTGCTCACACACACCACAACATTGTACCTCCTTTATATACAAACATATGCTCACGCCTACGCATGTATTCCCAGATAGGGCAAACAGAGGTGTTGTAATAACAACACCTACATTTCACATAACATGATTAAGTGCCAACGTGACAGATGGTGAGTCTATCGCCGTCTGAGGCACTATACATCTCAGACATATGCAGGTTTCCTCACGATGTTTCCATTCACTATAAACCACATGGTGTGAAATCACTACACATAAGATTTAAGAAAAAGTCATTGGTATAGACGCCCGCTAGGATTCAAACTTGCATCGCCTGCGAAACCACACGGCCACCACGGCTCCTTTATCATATGACCAATACCTAGTCTACCTACTAGGGATGCTCTGTGAATGAGTCCTTCCTAAATACGACATAGTAAAAGCTTTAAGTATAATGGAAGTAGATAACAAACCAATATGCTTGGTGATAATTTTGCCGCTGTTGTATTCGAGCTTGTGCACGTTTTGTTTGTGCACGTCCACGAAGTAGAGGCTCTGTGTCTCCGCGTCCCACACGGGACTCTCCCCGTGGAGGAACAACGCCGGAGACCCAGGGCTGTCTTGAGACGACACCTATGCACGCATTTCATATACAAACATTCCCAATGACGAATAATTTTATGTGTATGTATGTATATACTGTTGTACTTTTAAATTGTGCATAAATATTAAATAAATGAACTGACGTACAATAAGAACTATCGGCGTCGTCACGTGCTATGAGAGCTGACCTTAAATGCGCAATAGTAATTTTATGAGTGAAGGTATCTGTATGTCTGTATGACGTGACGTGACTAAAATACATGCACAGGTTCTAATGCTATACTATACATACCATGGAAATCCTATACGATTTGCCGGAAACACTAACTATATTCAAAAACATATTTAATATGAACAAAAACAATAATAGGCAATGCTTCATCTTATTGCAGAATTATTTTGGCGCTTCGCGAATGTTTTAAATATTTAATGTTAGATAAATCCAAGCACTAGTGCAGCGGTGCAACCGCGATTAACTGCCATTATTTCCCTTTTATTTTACAAAACAACAGTCGAAAAGACCATTAAACTGAGTTTCCATACAATCGCTATGTACTTCCTTTTTTCTAACATATCGCCATTTGAAAAACAAACGCCCTGCAAAATAGGCGGCTGATGATAGAGCTCAAATAATATAATTATTTAAAACCATACAATACCAACTACATATATTTAAAACTAGCTGTGCCGGTTTATTTTATATTAATCTACGCGGTTTCACCCGCGTAGATTTAGTTTCTTCCTTATTGTCGCGGAACCCTAATATTTTTAATAAATAAAGGTAGCCTAAATTAAAGTCCCGTTAAAATCGGTCCAGCCGTTTCAAAGATTTCAAAGAACAAACAGACAGACAGAGAAAAAAAATTAAATGCATTTAGTGAAAAGCTGTTTATTTTGGAATCACAAACAGACACTTCAATTTTATTTATCTGTATGTATGTATGTATAGATAAAAATTAAATGAAAAAACACTAATAGTGTTACATAACACTTAAATAACTCAAAGCAAGGGCAGATCGCTAACCAAGATAAATAAAAACAGTTCATTTTCACATTGTTTTATTTAAAATTCTATTTACGAATTAAATTCTGCTCCTATTACTAGAAACTTACAAATAAATTAACCTATATTATTAAAATAGCTTCATTCATCTTTCACACTTCCATCTGACAGATCTTCGCAGTAACGAACATAACTTTCCCCTAACACACACTAATACATAACTGTATACACAACACATACATTACAATACTATGAATATTTTCCCCCGTCATTTCATATCCACTCAACTACATTCTTATATTTAAAGTCAATCACTAAGGATTCATTTTCTCTGTCCAAAAACAGTAAAAAATCGTCAATTTTAACAATGCTCATACAAGTTACTCTGACATAAATACATCATCATCTCCCTGGCCTTAATCACATGTATTTGGGGTCGGCACTTGATTCAACCCGATGTGGCCGATCACCTGATTTTTATACGAAGCGACTGCCTTCTGACCTTCGCAACCCCTTTTTCTAGGAAAATTGGCAATCTGGGTTAAACCAGTTGTCAGACTCTCTTAGGCCTCTGACTGATCTGTAACGATTGCCAAAGATGTTAAATTGGCAACCTGACATAAATACAATAAAGTACAATATAGCATGAACTTAGGACATCATAAAGATATACTTGTTTAAACTTGTGGAAATATCACCATCATACCAACTGCAAAAAGCTATAAGATATTCCTTGACAATGCAAGTTACAGACACTAGACCCAGCCAGAGGTTACAAGAGGTCTTGCTTTATCCGGTGAATCCATCCACCTGTTTCGCTGAGAATACTTATTTTTGTAAGAATATTTTTACTTCTGATGGCAAAGGCATATTATATGGCTTGCTCCTGATAATTGATTACCGATACACTGAACAGGTGTTGAATATAATCTTGAGGTTGTTTGTTTAAAAATTTAATCTTTTTGGAAATTATAAATGATCGTCAAGTACGTGTTTGAATGTTATACAATTTTTAAAATCAATCGGTCCATATATTTTGAAACCTATACAAGCGGCGCGGTTCAAGTGAATTCACACATGCACTGCAACGTCGACCTGTGTACTCGCGTGCCAAAGTTTGTACTTTATCGTAACGTGCGTAAACTTTATGAGAACCTATGTGTGGGTGTACTAGCCGCTTGTAAGAAGCTTAGTCTCGGATGGGATATTTACTTCTGTGCTGTATACAATACAATAAGGTATAGTAGGTATGTAGTGTTATATCTATGCGTGATGCGCTTGGGGCGCTGGCTCGGGCGCTGGTTGTTCGGGCGCAGCGACTACTGGAGGCACGCCTCCGCCTTCCGCTTGCAACCTGAATACATACATAAACCGAATCGTACAATAATATACTACACTAATGTGCCCAAATTCAATGCCCCCAAAGTGGTCCCCAAAGGGGTAATCAGAGGTGTTGTAAGAACAACACCCACTTTTCACCGGAGACGATTAGGTAACAGCGTGACAGATGGTAAAGCCATCAACGTCTCAAGGACTAGCCATGTATCTTTGAATTTCTCCTGCAATATAATAATATGCAGGATTCATCACGATTACCTATCACTACCGTTAGCAAGTTTTTAGAAGTTGAAAATGATTTATTCAGCTCAGGCGCTTGGAAGGCACTCAAGAATGTCGAAGTACTGACTATAGGCTCGCAAGTTAGCCTTCTAAGAAATATTACCATGACTCTTGACGACGTTCTAAATAAGAATACCTATATATTATTGGGAAAATGTGTTATGCTTATGTTCCCGGATAAGCTGATGTTATATTGAAGATCCCATAGTTATTTAATTTAAAGAAATATAGATGCCCAATGCTATTCTATAGAAGATAAAATATGCTGACCTCTGGTGTGCTTGGTGTCTTGCACGGAATTCCGCTGCCTTGAGCTGCTCGAGGTGGAACTGCTGCCGCTCCTGGATCAACTGCTGACGCTGGTACTCCAGACCTGACGTAAATAAACCATCGATAGAAATCGTCTCTCTTATGGTAAAATGCTGCAAGCATTGTCCTTAAATTTAAGAGAGAGTTATTTCGATACACCAGACATATCATCATCTCCCTGGCCTTATCCCATACATTGATGGGGTCGGCACTTGATTCAACCCGATGTGGCGGATCACCTGATTTTTATACGAAGCGACTGCCATCTGACCTTCGCAACCCCATTTAGGAGCAAAATCCGTGATCTGGGTTAAACCAGTTGTCAGATTATTTTTAGGCCTCCGACTGACCTGTAACGATTGCCAAAGATGTTAAATTGGCAACCGGGACCGACGGCTTAACGTGCTCTCCGAGGCACGGAGGGAGCTCGGGCGGTCACCCATCCAACTACTGGCTAGGCGTATGGTTGCTTAACTTCGCTGATCGAATGATATGCGCAATAGCAACTGTGCCACGAGCTCCTCCAGCTCCACGAGCTCCTACACCAGACATATATCCCTTTACAAATGCCGCCCGCTAGTGTTGATATGAACTAGGAGATAGATAGAATTTCGTTCACGTACCAAAATGTTCTAACTACGGTACGATTGTTACAAACATTTCATCAAATGCAATAGAGTTGCAAACAAACCTTCCCTCTCCCGCTCCATGGTAGCTTCAAGCTCTTCGAAGTGCCGTAGTTTGATCTCTAACTTCTTCATCTGTGTCTCAACGAGTAGAGCTACCAGTGACTTGATCTTCCGTTCCTCGACGCCGGCGAGATGTTTGGCTTTCACTGCGGCCGCTGCGAGTGACGCAGCTGCCGCTGACTGTAGCTTCGCGTCCACTGTGCCTGCCCCTTCTGTGTTAAATACAATAACCTCCTTATTATATAACGTGGTATAAAATTTAAAACAAGATTTGATAAAAAAAAACTGAGCAAAGCTATGTCCATCCCTTTTGAAATTCGTATCATAAAGAGAAATGGAACTACTTTTAGACCAAGGATTATCTTGGCTATGTTTTGTAACGAGGCTGTGTTCAATCATGTCAGATTTTCAATCTCCCTCCTTTTTTTTATACTAATTCCCAACCCGTTGCATACTATTACAATAACTGCCTTAACTCTTTATAGAAAAAAGAATATATAAAATTCTCGTGTCACAATATTTATAACATAACCAAACCATAACAAAACGGACTGATTTTTTTGTAATATTTCGTGTTAATACTGTAGGTCTGAAAATAGTACGGAGACAATTTTTCTTACCCTTAAGTATATTTTTTTTATATGCCTTTATGGCAAAACATAGTTTCAAAATGTTGTTGAATAATCCCGGTTTAATACAGATTATAATAGACTATATTATAAAGATAGTTACCGGGCGGCGCATCAGGTTCTTCCTTGGGTTCCTTTTCTTCTTGTGGCGCGTCGGCCGGTTCGTCCTTGACCTTGGCCTCGCCTTCTTCCACCTCCATGGCTTCAGTCTTCACATCCGCACCACCTTCTTTCTTCTCACCTTCACATATTAAAGATAAGTATTTGTACAACTTTTCTTCTTCTACGGGTTTTTAAAACGATTGTTCCTTATCAGATACAAAAGGGTCGAGGTTACATACGCGGGCGAAGGGAATTTCCCAGTAGCAGTTCGGAGTCTAAATTAGCGCTGGTTGTGTAAGTTATATCAATGGTAAGGTCAATGGTATCTTTAAAGTTTCCTCGACATCCGAGCGTGAGCAATGTAAGCGGCTCGTGGCTTTAAATTCCTATAGCGTAAGGGTTCTATTCAGCAGTGTTTCAGACTTGAGAACGCTCCAATGGACCAAACATTCTCATTTCAAAATTAGGCGTACATTCCACACTGCTTGATAAGCTCATATGTATACTGTGACCGAAGCCTGTGAGCGTAGTTTTGAAATAAATAAAGATAAAGTAAGTTCGTTACCAGTGGGCGAGAGTTCTGGGGCAGTCCCCGCAATGCCAGTAGCGGCCAGTGCGGCGGCGGCGCCGTGAGCCCCGGCTGCCTTCACGTGGGCTTCCATCATCGCGGCTGGCACCTCATCCTGACAATTTTATTGTAATAAATTAATCTAATACAGTACCCCTATCACGAGTTTTGCACAGTTTTCGTAATCTATACTCGCTAGTGTCAGCGAAAATATTTATTCGGCGAGGACGCTAGCGAGTGTAGATTAGGAAACGATTAGCAAACTCGTGATAGGGATTGAGTACTCAACGAAAATATTGGGGGCGCCTGTATTTTGTAAGAAATGACGGAACTCAGCACCTCACCTAGTAGAGCAGTCAAAACTGCATGCATAATTATTTATACAACAAATAAACTTACAACTAAAGCCAACGCATATGCGGACTGTATTCGGAATATAGGTCAAGGCGTGGATAATCAATCTTTTTTCTTCGATTTATCGACGGATCCTAAACTGCAATTTTACAGTGTAGGCTGCATAAACTGCTGAAATATGGTGCCACAGTGATAGAGTACGAAATTCTGCTAATAGTGTGATGACAAAGAACAAGAATACATTTACAGTGTGTTACCTTAATCGCAGCGAATTCGTCCATAGCGGCACGGGTAGCCTTGGAGGCGATGCGCGGGTCGACTACAGAGGCCAGGAATGCCACCGTACTCATCACAGGGTTGCCGCTCTTGCTGAATGGAATCGGCTGGTACGCTAGCGGGCCTAGCACACCACCTAAACAACGAGAGTAATATTGTATTTTATATTCCAATATAATGCATAATTTTTTTTAAGTCCTTATTCAACTGACCACAGATCATATTCATAAGACATTACGATTTTATAATATCAATACTTTTTATTGTATTTGTCTAATTGGTGTCTATTGTTGTGAGCATATGCCGCATACTAAGGGGGTAAGTTCCTGCTTATTGAATGTCTATCTAAGCATGCGACAAAGTATGCGTAATTGGTGAAGTACATACCGGAGGCGAGGTCAGTGAGGTAGGGCTCCTCGATGGGCAGCCGCAGGAAGTGCAGGATGCACTCGTCGTGTGTCCGCGAGCCGACGTGCGCCGCCACGCGGTTCCAGTCGTCGCGGTGCAGCTCCAGCGCCTCCAGCAGCAGCAGCGTCTCCTGCTCCGTCCACTCGCGCCCGCGCGCCCCGCCGCGGTACTGGCCACACACACACCACATACTGCATCACACCTCCCTCTACACACTACGGCGTCTCCTGCTCCGTCCACTCGCGCCCGCGCGCCCCGCCGCGGTACTGGCCACACACACACCACATACTGCATCACACCTCCCTCTACACACTACGGCGTCTCCTGCTCCGTCCACTCGCGCCCGCGCGCCCCGCCGCGGTACTGGCCACACACACACCACATACTGCATCACACCTCCCTCTACACACTACGGCGTCTCCTGCTCCGTCCACTCGCGCCCGCGCGCCCCGCCGCGGTACTGGCCACACACACACACACACATACACACTACATACTTCATCACAGCTCCCTCTACACACTACAGCATACATCATAGCCTCCTCGTAGTTGTACGGAAACAAAACAGGAAATCAAAGATACAGTATGTCCTTCATGCTCATAGGGGGTTCGAACCCGCGAGCTCCATCTTTACAAAGCGATGTATCAGTAGTATACCTGGTCGAGCTTGAGGCCGGGCTCGGCGGGCATCTCGAGCGGCGGCTCGGCCTTGACGGGCGCCAGCGGCCCGACGCCCAGCGGAGGCACGCCGCCCTCGGCTCCGTTCGGCAACCCTGGCTCCAGCTTCGGCACGTTCTCCGCTGAAAACATACCACGCATTGTCATTGACATTTGTATTGGTCACCTAGTTTTCCGCCCGCATGGTATTCCACTTAAGAGTACAAAATTTCAAGGATAAATCTTCCCTTCACAAAAACACCAAGAGGGTATGTTTGTGCAGTGTTCACTTTCATGTCTCTAGAACTAGCGGTAGGCTATGCGTTGATCTAGATAATCAGGCATTTTATAAAAAAAAAAATGTCCTTTAAAACTCACGCTAGATTGCAGTCCAACTTCAACTTTCTACCTACTAATAATCCATAACCCTTGGGATATTATCTCGTATAAGTGGAGTATTGTCAGTATCCACGTATAGTTTTATTTACCTGGTCTGGGTTGCGTGGGTCTAGCCACGAGCGGCTGCAGACCAGACGGAGTATCGGAGAGCACGTGGAAGTGGGATGTGGGCGGTGGACCCATTGCTGTTGGACGTGCTTCGGCTTCCACCTGTTAGCAAAACGTTGTTCAAGTTACATAACACCGAACGAAACACATTTAGATTATATTGTTTTCATGTCATGTTTCGAATTTTTCCATCCCTTATTTGAGTGTTCAGGAGCCGCTTTGCATCTTCTGGGATGTCTAGAGCATATTAATACCTGATAATTGATGAGTCCCCACTGCTCGAGGAAGCCATGCACTCTCATGATGGCGCATACATCTCCCGCGAGGTTGCGGCGACTGGCCGTGCTCGTTAAATACTCCGTTGGGTTCAGACGATACGTGTCGATCATGAAGTTTCTACGGAAAACAACACTCATTTTCATCAGCATTAGTGAAAACTTGTATTCTTGCTAAAGGAATTTTCTGGCCACGACATTTGTTCACTTCGATTCACTATAACATCACACAAGAGTTAGGAATCATGTAGATTCCTATTAGTTACATAATGTTTAAATTCAAATGTATTTGGTAGGTTTCTGAGTAAAGCCCCCGAAGAAACAACCAAATAAATCAAAATTACCTCTTAATAATATTTGCGTTGACACCTGGCTTTACACTAAAATCTTAAAAAAATAAACAGTGTGAAAAAAGGTATTATTTATCTTATTTCTTAATTCAATTTAAATAATAATAATAATAATGAAGTCTAATGGGAATCAAGTAGGAGTTCTTGGCTTCAATCAAATTGAAGTAAACACCTCCCCTCTAATCACAAAACACCGCCTACGTTAATGCTTGGTTTGAAAGTTGTTCCATCTCTTTATGCGATACGGAATTCAAAAGGGATGGAGATAGCTGTAGTACGAACTAGGTTTCCGAATTCAATTATAATTATGTAAATGATTATACCTGTATGCAAGATATATTTCGGGAGTCTTGGACTTATTCTTGCCGTTGAAGAACTCAGGTAATGCTCGCTTCTCGATGGTATGTATGGAGTTGTAGTCGAACCAGGCGGAGTAGGAGGGCACTACGATGTGATGCGTTTGGTCCGTCACGTTGTCTTCCAACTCTTCCTTTGTCAACATCTCCTACAAACCACATATTGATTAAATAACAAACAAATGTTATGTTCTTGTTCATACTCTATGTAGGAATTAAATAGATCATATTATGAACATCTAGCAAATGATGTATCAAACACAATGTTTAAGAGTTAATTAAAGTAGCTTCGCGAGTCCTTCAATTGTTTTCGGTATCCTACGCCCTTCCTTGGTGTCAAAGCTATCCCTATACCAAATTCAGGAAAAATCGGTTATACCGTAAAAAGAAAACAGACCGACGGAGACAATTTCGCATTTATAACATTAGTAATAGTTCTGTATCTACAGGTACTCTGGTCTCTATCTTGCAACGAGCAATTTTTAAAGCCGTGAACAAGAAATACGTATGAATTAATTACTGAACTAGAGAAAACAAGCGTTTATTTTGATGAGACTGTCTCAATGTTTTACCTATTAACAGCTGTATATTATAGCCTTTTTGAAAAGCAACAACCTGGCCTGAAAACAACACGCCTACAATGGTTATTTCAGTAAATCTCTTACAGCAAGCAAAGGCTGATTTCTTCAATGGATTATGGAAATATTGCGTAAAAACCATAGATTTACTTAACACATTCGCTGCTGAAATTTCGTCTTCTTCGTAAATTCTCTAACAGTTGGACGCGTAGGTGCGTCGTTAGCAGCGAATGCGTTAACTCAATTTCGAATTAAATTAATTTTACATTCTTGACAGTATTTCAATAAATATTAAAGTAGATGTAAATTTTATTCAGATGACATTTACTTTTTATTAAAAATGTGCATTTTCATGTCTCTGTTCCACACAGAACTTATGGACAGGCTAGGTATATTGGAAATAAGAGCGAGTCATGCATACGAATTGATGAACATCTTTACAAACTAATTAGCTACAATTTGTCACGCAAATGGAGATTATTCTGTCAAAACACTTTTAATGCACAGTAAGTCATTCAAGTGGGCAAACAAACGTCATACCGAATTAGTTAAGGGTGAAATAAGGTTCATTTTAAATCATTACACGTGTTTTTATTTCAACGTGTCTCAATATTTTTCTGCCTGCAACTAATATCCATATTCCAATACAATACATTTTATCAAGTCCCACATATTTTTTTTTGCAAATCATATGTATTTGGGATACTTAATTTATCATCTGGATTTATAAATACTTTGCTTACAATATTATGGTAAGTCCTATAATGATAAGTCCAGCAAGAAAATATTTTTGTATACTAATTTCAAACCAAAAAAGTATAAATTATAATCTCCAATGTTTGTCTATAGTATCAATCATCCAATGACTTTTATAAAGATGGCACCAAAGTAAATGCACATCCTGTGTAAAAATTCAATAAAATCGGTTCAGCAGTTTAGTCGTGAAAAAGTGACAGACAAAGACTTTAGGATAGAATTTTGGAAAACTCTTTCTTAGTGTGTATACCTTCACAACAACATGAACACACCCAACAAATTTTATAATTCTTGGACCAGCGATATAGGCTGTGTGTTGATTTGAAGTCAGGCTTTGAATGTAATATGTATAGATACCTGTGTGTTAGAATCACTATGTTTTCCTTGTGAATCATCATGGGTGTCCATTGGAGGGGCGGGAGTGGCCGGAGCTTCACTTGTGGTTGCCGGCGGTTCAGGTACTGGGGTCGCTACAAACAAGAGGTTATACCATACACAACCTATTCATACCATAGAAGTCATGAAAAAACGTAAAGTAATCAATAGAGGATGGAAAACTGAGCATTTCTCGAATGTATTAGAAGTTCTTAAGCCTAGAGCGCAAAGAAGTTTGTTTATTCTTTGGACCCCGTAGGGGATTATTTATTTCTGATTTCAAAGCCAGTGATTGGGCGCATTCCCACTGCCACGATATCGTTGACTACACACGACACAGTGTGAAAGCGTTCAGTAGTAATTGTATCTACTAGTCCGACGATATCGTGTCGTTACCGTTATCGTCCAATGTAAAAGCGCCCATTGAAAAGTTTTACGGGGAAAGAAAATATTGCGGATCGAAAAATTATTTTCAATGACATATTATGCGAAGTGATAGTCATAATGTGTAGCTATGAATGAGGTTTGATCGTTAGTTGAATAGTGACGTACGTTCCGGCACCCGTTCAGCTTCAGGCGTGGGAGCAACGTCAGTGTTGTCCCGCGAGGCGTTGTCGTCCTCATCGTCACCGTCGTTGTCGCGACGCTTCGTGATGCGGCTGTCAATAATATTTACACCATATAGGTATACAGTGCCATCACGAGTAATGAGCGCTGACCTCAAATGCGCAGTACTCATTTTATGACTGACTCTGTGTGTGTGTGAATTTTAACAGGGCCACTACTACTAGGAATTTTAACATAGCTTGTGACGACACAATGACTACAACCAGGAGAACTACGCATGTGGTTTGCTTACTCGCGCTCTTGCCAAGCAAACTGAAAAACGATACTACGCACTCAAGCCCAGACACGCCATGGTCGAGTAAAGTAGCAGCAGATGTAACGTCACCTACTTCGTTAACGCGTTCACTTCAATCGAGCATATGCGTCGTTAGCAGTGAATGCGTTTATGGCAATAGGAAATGTGGTTATATGTATAATACTTAACGGTAAGTTATTCCTTGTAATATCAGCTATCTAGCAGTGAGTCCTGTCAAAATGGGTCCAGCCATTTCAGAGATTAGCCGGTAAAACGGGCAGACAGGTCGACGGACAATTTTTATTATTATTATAGTACTTACCATGTATAAAATGTGTAATTTCCTCGACATTCATAAGTGCCTTACCAGGGCCTAAACTGAATAAATCATTTTCATATACTTTCATATGCTTTGGTGAAAAACTGTAAATATGAAATTACCTTTTACATTCCAATTTTATTTGTTTCATGCCGGTTCTTCTCAAAAGGCTAGTTTCCGAACCGGTGGTTAAATCCTCGACGTTCATAAGCCTTACCAGGGCTTAAACTGAATAATTCATTTTCATTTATTTGTAGATATGAAGACATACCTATATAGATATTATGTAGAGTATCAAAGTACCTCTTGCGCTTGGCGTGCTTGAGAGGCGGCGGGGATGGCGAACGCTTCCTCTTGCCTTTCTTGCTCTTGCCGGGGGGATCCGCGCCTGGGAGCAACTCGTCCACCGACAGACGTAATTTGTGTACCTACATGACCACAACATAACATTATGACGACTAGTTTACACAATACTATGATCGTTTAAGCAGCGCGTATTAAGATATTCTTAGCTTTTACGCTTAATTTTACGGTACCAAAATGAAACGTTAAAAACCAAAGACGGCGATGGACTCACCATCTGTCACGTTTGCACTTAATCATCTTCGGTGAAAAGTGGGTGTTGTTATTACAACACCTCTGCCTACCCCTTCGGGGAATACAGGCGTGAGCATATGTATGCAAAATGAAACGTCAATGCTCAGAATTTCTTAATACATTGTGCTTAAACCGACATGTAAATACCTTTTTCTTGCCATTAGAGTCGACCTCGTAGTCTTCCTCGTTCATCCACTCGTTGTACTGCGGTAGGTCGAGCACCCACGTGGCACTCACACGCCACGGCTCCGAACGAGTCAACTCCCAGTTCACTGTCTCTGGTACATCCACCTTAACACAAAAACATAATATATCTACTTCAAAAGCGGCAATAGAGTTTATTGCCTGCCTGATAGACAATAACAACAGCACGTGTCAAACGCGTTATTGGCTCTTTAATCATGTAAATACGACTTAACCGTAAATATAGGCTTGAACAAGTTTAGCCGAAATTTCGTATAAGGATAGCTTCTTTCACGTAAAACTGCTGAATGGATTTTGATACTTTACAATAATATAGCTTACACATCAGAATATCACATAGGGTATAAGAAATTAATTTTCGGGGTAGTTAAATTATACGCGGCTGTAACCCCGGGGCTCAGCTAGTAGGGTACTAAAAGTCATATTGAAGAGTCGAGTCAAATAGAATACTTAATACGTGTGCCTGCTTCATACGGTAAGTATAGGTAAGTTCAATGCACAAACATCTAGCTTGGTTGATGTCGTGAGTCTATCATTGGGTTACATGAAAACGCAGCTCCGCTAGATTTGACTAATCCCAGTTTGGTCTGTGGATATTTATTTATAACAAAATTCACAGCTCTTAAATAATACAATTACAATCTTACGCATATCTCTCAGAACCGACAAGGGATTTATCTATATGTATAACTGTTATATTTAAGTTAGAGAAAGTGTTATGGTGGAGTTGTTTTTTGACGGCAACACCCGATGTACTAGTGTAACCACCTTGCACCAGTAACAACCAGTTTGCTTAGTTTATTTGTGTTGTTCGGATTGATTCTAGTCAATAAATTTTCGCCGATTGGGGCGAGACCACGGTTTGCAGAAGTTGTGAGTTCGAGTCTCGTACTTTTAATAACCATTTTAAAGAAAAAAAATGTTGTATTATATTGTGTTAATAAGATTCTGACCGGCAGATCCGCCTGGGCCCACGTGTCATGGCTGTCGGGCAAGTAGTACCAGTGGACCAGCACGTTGCCTCCGCGACGGAACACGGGCCGAGCGTATTCTTCTTCGAGCGGATCAACCGCCGGGTATATAATGTGTGTTGCTTCCTCTTCATCCTCTACAATAAAACAGATATCCATGAGACATGACTGCAAAGTATGAGAAATTCCGTCTGTACCAGTTAAAAAAGTTAGCTATAGAGATTTATCACACCACTCCGCGAGGTAACAGTAGGTCTCTAGAAATCCAACGATATAAGTATGTAACGTTGTCTGATGAAAGGTGAGGGTCCGACTTCTATGACGTGGCCTCTCGCCACGTATTTATTATCTTCGGCGTCAAGATATCCCTTCAAAAATGAAAGTATATACGATACATACATGAAAAACAACTTTCTATTTGTTGTTCCGGCTCTGATGAGCCGGATTAAACGGCTGGACAGATTTTAACGATACTTGTGCAGTCAGATAGTCCACGGGGGGTAGAACCACAGGGCACTGATAGTTTGCCCTGTTGCCGCGAGATTATGTTAATCTGCCCACTTTTTAAAGAGTTACTTATACCTCGTAGTTTACTTAACCTTATTAAAGGGATATCGCGCGGACGGCTGGGAAACTGTGGTGGAGACTAACTCGGGACCGAGAGCAGTGGCGTGTCGCAGGGGAGGCCTATACCCAGCAGTGGGTGCATGTGGGCTGAATATGATGATGATGATGATATTAAAGGGGGTAGATTTCTTTACAGAGATTAATGTGTACCATACCGCAAACCTCTCCCTGGTGATTGCTGACAATGTCCTTAATCTTGTTAGCAGTAGCCTTGTCGAGCTCCGGTCGTATGTAGACGCACGGCGAGCGGATTATCTCGGCGTTCTGCAGGGATGTCTCGATGTCCATCATCATCTGGACATTCAGGTCCTTGCGAGAGGGGTTCTGCAAATGGAGGATGGGGGGAGGGACCAGAGAGAATCGTTATGTTAGTAACTACCCGAGATTACAAATTGGTAAAATATTTAAATTACAAAAAATGTATAATTGTCAATTTAACTGGTCTTCAATCAAAATAACTAGGTACTTTTTATAAATTATAGACATTATCAAAATACAGTTATTTTCTGCTTTGCTGTTGAAAACGTAACTATGATTGGGGCAATTAATATACTAGAAAGTATTCACTTCCATCTGTGATATAATTGAACTCTTGCTTATCGGATAAATGTTCAGCAAAAAAATAACATATTATAGTTACAAGACCTACATTACCGTTAATCTACTTTTACTCTGGATTGGAAAACTATGAGAGAATTACGAAAAATGGACCCGGAAAGTGCATGCACAAGAGAAAAGAACGCAATCGTTCCCCGGTAGATTAGTGACAATACATCCAAAAATCGTGTTATTTTCACACACACAATGCTTTGTTATTGGTAACACCCACATTTATGTACAAACATACAGTCACCCACATTGAATCGCTGTGCCACACAATGACTTGCATGAAATGGTACATAGGGAGTAGGGACATTGAAGCACAGTCGAAACCATCGTTATATTACAGAAGAACCGGTGTCTTTATTCCTATATCATGACAGTTGACACTGCATTAGGATATTAATTTCAAGTGTGTGTGACAATTTATAGTGAACTATATTTTTGTGTTAAAAATTAGTTTGAGCACTGAAATATAAATCGTGTGAACATTGATTGTAATAATTTAAACATTTGCAATTGTGATATTTACAATAAACAGAATGGTCTTCATATTGTTTATGTGATTCCAAATATTTTCTTTAAATGTGCTCTAGACAGTGTAAATGTATACCTTTGGTTAATAGATCATACCCTGGACGTGCAATAAATAGCAACAACACGCGTGTGAACGGAAAAAGTATTGAAAATTCATTACATATTTTACATTGTCATTTGTATAAAGAAGTCGAATTTCTTTTAATGTCAAATTAGAATATCTCTCGGAATTTTCGTCATATCCTAGGCCTTGGTCTCCGAAGGGTATCAACCTCGTAAATTAACTGAGTAACCATCGTAATACTATTCATAGATAATGAGTTAGTTTAACAAGTAAAACCTTAAATACGACACACTTTAGAGGTAAAGGACCCTGATCTAAATATTTATAGCCTAGACTTCTACGAAAGGTTAATCAACAATTAACCCTTAATCTAGATAAAATACGACCTTTACGGCCTAAGGCTCATAAATAATTACAGTCTATAATTTTGTATCTGGACTATTCCTGAGAATTACAATTTTTATAGCCATTAACTGTTGTATTATATCTATACATAATAGAAGTACGTGTGCGGACTAACTGATATTAAGCAAAGTTTAAACTCTGTTAAAGCGCTGGTACTTTGAAGAATGTATTTGTATTGATGATTAGCGCAAGAATCTAAGCTAATGTCATAAGAGGAAAGATTTTTTGTTTGTTACGAATGGACTCTGAAACTAATACAATACTAACATCACGGAGTAATATATTCTAAGATTACATTGTTAACCGAGTTAAATTAGGGATCCCTAATAAAACACGGGCGACGCCGCGGACTGAGACTATTATGGGAATGAAATGTGTGCATCACACGCGTGTTGCATAGGTATATGTATGCGTTGTTATTATAAGAGAGCCGCGTGTGGTGTTGCTGGCTATGGCTGAGACGGCGGGGTCTGGCGGCGGGCGGCGGGCGGTGAGCGAGGCAGCGTGCGCGCGGGTGCATACCTTACCGACCTGGAAGTCGAACTTGCGCCACCGCTGCTCCGACTTGAAGCGGAACATGGTGGCGAGCACCGTGCACAGGGCGCCGCCCGGCTTCATGTCCATGAACACTTTCATCTGCAAAATAATTATAATCGTCGTGTCATCAGCGCATACATGTCAACGCGACGGTTCTCAGCAGTCTCAACAGTCTCAACACTTTCTGAGTGCTCAGAAAGAGACCAGCCGCGTCTATAAAGTGAACTTACGTTACGATTTTTACATTACAATCTATCTCTGTTTTCTGGGTTGGTTAATTTGTCATCGGCACTTAAATTGGTAATAAAAACAAATCGTGAGCTAAAAAAACAACCGTACAAAGTCATGAGACTAAAATGTGATGTCACGACGATTTCTTGCCTAAAAAGGGTAGTAAATAAAAATACGAAGACGACGGCTGATAGAAGGGCATTCTCTCTCATAAGTTTGCATAGCTGTTTACTTTTAATACCCGGTAGTTTAAATCCACAATCATCAATCATTATTGATTCGCTATTGTTCCAAATTTGCACTTACTTTGCATTGGCTAACTATGGGACTTTATATTGCCAATTGTTATCGCACAAATTGGCCACCACTTGCTAATAATGAGTAATGTTAGTATCAAGTCCTAATATAAAACTCTTGCTTATAGTCCCGCGGCTTCGCAGGCAATGTTTTCAAATATTACTACAGTAGTCTAACATTTTTCCAGGATAAATAGTATTCTATTCAATTCAAGTCTTTAACTACGTTTGAGCATTATAAACTCCATCAATATTCATGATATTGTCTGTTCATCTAGATTTTAGACGGAAAGTCGAAGTTGTTTCTGACAATGAGTGACAGAATGACGCCTTCGGTCATCCTGTGTTTAACAGTAGACCATATTCGGCTGAAAATGTTACGATAATAATGATGAATATAATTTTCTCTTATAGTACCTAGTCTATACTAATATTATTAAGAGGAAAGATTTGTTTGTATTGAATAGGCTCCGAAACTACTGGATCGATCTTAAAAATTCTTTCAGTAATGGATAGCTACATCATCAGCGAGTAACATAGGCTATATGTTATCCCCGTATTCCCACGTTAACGGGAACTACGCAGGTAAAACCGCCGTCCGCTAGTCTTCTATATCTATACAGATAAATAAAATTGAAGTGTCTGTTTGTAATTCCAAAATAACAGCTTTTAACTAAATGCATCATATGAATGTATACACGCTACATACAGAAAAAAACAATTTTTAAAAAAAATCTCTGTCTGTCTGTCTATTTGTTCCGGGTAATCTCCGAAACGGCTGGACGGATTTTAACGGGACTTTCACTGGTAGGTAGCTGATGTTTCAAGGAGTAACTTAAGCTACTGTTATTTATTACAAATATATGGGTTCCGCGACAAAAAGGATGAAACTAAATCTACGCGGGTGAAACCGCGGGGCACAGCTAGTTTTAAATAAGTTAATATGTTTCACCTACTTACATGGGTAGTTAATGTCGAGTGGTCAAGGTAAGTAGGTTAATATTAATAACTAGGTAGTCTAGGTACCTAAGAAAATGTATTCAGGTAGATAGCTACGCAAATTAATAGTATACCATTGTAGATTATGTTCGTATAAGGCTATTAATTATATGATATTGATAATGAAATCCTTAAAGTCATGTCCCCTATGCGACAGGAAATAATTAATATAGAATACATAATAACAGCCAACAGCACAGTTGCTGCAGGATTATGACATCCGTGGTGCATAAGTAAATAGTTAGCTCATTTAAATATTTTAATTAATATCTTAAAAGAAAATAAAAAAACTCGGAATATATTAGACTGATAAAGTAACTAAACTCTAAGTGTTTTTTGTTCCTTATTTACGAACAGATACATATCCTACGATGACAAGTGGAATGGCCGTCCCTTCTATCTGCAGAAAATAAATAAAGTTAGCTATAATATTGCATTTAAAAATAAAGAAAATAATAACCGCATCGTCATGAATTCTACAACTTAATTTGGCTAACATAAAAATAAACAAAAAAATACATGTGACTAATAAATACATTATATTTATATAAATACATTACTACACCCACATAACTTCTTTGATATCTCTTAAAAACAAGTTCCTGTATGCAATATAAATGAACTGTAACATAATGAAAGTCCTTGGAGAAGGCTACATTTCCGCAAACCGGTAACTTTCGAACCGTGACCGACAGACCGGAGATGTTCCGGTGCGACCTTCCCGTGGTACTTAAAAACAAGCGATGACTTACGTTAAATCATAAGTATATCTTATACTAGTATCTGCCCGTGACTTTGTTCGCTAGGAATACATTTTCGTGCCGAAAAGTATTCCTGGGTTCCCATGCCAACAGAACTTTCTCTGATACAATAAAATAATGTATTTTCACTATTCTATGTATCGAATTCGCAATATCAGTTCCGCGTATAAAAGTGAAAGGGTAACTTGCTGATACTCACGCATTTTAGTTTTAGAATGAATTGAACATTATTTATGTACAATCATCAAAATATACTTATACAACAGAATAAAATAAAATTTCTCATCATTCCTTGAAAATTAAAATGTCGAAAGCTTAATTTCGGCAGTAGTCATTTTGTGTCTTTAATAAAATACATACGCAGTTACCCCCACTATTTTCGCTGAGCGCTCATAACTGGCGACGGCATCTGTACTATAATTAATATACCAACTTCCCAAGTTAAGGTATTCTAATCATACACAGTTATTTAAAATATTTCTAATGCATACCATGGATTATGATGGTATAATTAGGCTGATCGGTGCTTTAAATAACTTCTGAACAACAAAGGAATGATTGAGCAAAGTGTACTACTATCTGAGTGACGAAACATCAACGTGGGGCCTTACTATCAAATCTTATTGTAACATAAGTACGACTCTATAAGGGACAGATACATTTGACGTGTATACATCTGTCACTATCACACAGTCGAGTAACCATCGTACAATTAAGGCTCCATATGCAAACTAGTACCAAAACTACAGTCACTCAGGCGGGCAAAAAACTTGACGCAGGCTGTAATAGTTAGCGGACGACCGCGAGCGACGAACGTTTGAAACGCTACCACTATGTTACTGCGAATATTTTTCTCGGCTATATTATTCGTAAATACTCTCGCCTACAGATCAAGTGCGCCGCTTATTAAAAATGTAAGTATTTTTATATCTCAATAAGTATAGATACGAGAACAGTTTAAACAAATAGAAATACAATTAATGAGGTTTTGAATTGCAAAGAGCAATTGAATTATTATTTAATGAAAAAAAGCTGAATTGAAGTCTAATTTCGCTCGTCTTCTATGTTTTTATATTTGCTTACCGTTCTTAGCATTACCAGAAATTTGTTTAGGTGCCTATGGTTTTGTCGTTTGTTCAACCTTGGTTTTATATATAGTTGCAATATATAATATTGTATACTTATCAATAAAAGTTAGAGCTTAATCAATTACTCGTGTTCAGTTCAAAGTGTAAAGCTTATTTACTTAGGTCAAGTAGTAATGCAATCTGTCTGTCGAGGCGTGCACAGTGAAATAATAATTCAAAAATTATTCAATGATACCATATCTTAAATTCAGTTTGTATTACTATCAAGTTCCTCTCTCGAGTGTAATGTATTTTAAACCGGCATCATAACAAGCCTATCGAACAGACCCCTTTGATGAAGTTTGACAACCGGTAAAAGGTTCTACCTAAGGGCTTGCGAAGGTTAGATTGTATTCGTTTTATACTAACTTAGATTGGACTCGGTACCAAAACTGCTTGTGATATTTTATACATTACATGTATAATTATAAAATATGTAACGAGAGTAATGCTACATGCATTACTCTCGTTTTACAGTCGGCTTATTAAGAACTGGCGACATTCTAATTCCCTACAAAGACCAATCCAACCTTAGGGTTGGTAAAATTATATCTATACGAACGTCAACTTTGCCCAATCCCCTCACGTGAACTCGTGTTGACGTAACCTTCAATCAATTTGGTAGCTGACAATATCGTGAGATTCATCTCGTGTGTATTATTATCTGAAGATGCATCTAAACTTCAAACTGCGTTGTGCTATATCAATTTGTTTACTTGATAAATGCCGCACTTATCGAAAGTACGTAGCTGCCATAGTTTAGCGGAAACGGCTTAGATGGCCAAGGTCAATCGAGAATCAGATTGAACTCATATTTGTTGCTTTAGTGCAGAAGAAATGGAGGAGCCGCGTTCTATGTGTAACAGAAAGTTATTGTTTTTCACTTTGTACTTTTTTGATTTAAATTATAAGTTTTTAATTGGTCCTCGATTGTTGAGGGAGTAATGCCCCAAAAGATCAACACGAGTTCTAGTTGTTTGTTAATAGGTCCATTTCCCACATTTTTTTACGCAAATAATTTGCAAGTCATGTTTGACCTATACTCAAAATAAGATTTTAAACATAGGTATTTCGCGGTGGTATGCACTTCGAAGGTCCGCACTGGTGCGGTCCAGAAAACGCCTTGTACTGGGTCGACATCCACGGACAGAAAATTCATCGATTAGACGTTGACGCGGGGAACATCACTACCAGGGAGATAGGTAAGGCCACTTTCGGCGATAATTGTGCCTGCGTCTTATAAGAGTTTTCCCAATATAAATCAAGTACCTAGTATGGATAACAACGAGTCTGTTAATTTGTCATTTTTCACGCAGCAATGGTTTGATGTGGTCATAGATGTGACCCAGAATGTGACTTAATACGTTTGCACACTGCACAAATGTTTGTTCGCTACAACATCGCCTCACGTTTAACCTGTCTGTGTGTTTAACATTCGCCTATCAAATTTAATTTTTTGAATAGTACCAGCTGCCACGTTTTTTGCTAATTTCAATAAATCATATAAAATACATGTAGTTACCATAAATAGTAGTCATAAAATAATAAGTATATGATAAAGTTTAGTACAAAACTTAATTTCAGTCAAAATTCTTAAGTCAACAATGAAAAAATTTAAGAAAAATTAGAGATAAAGTAATGAGTTTATTTTCAGGCTATGGTCCAGTATCGCTAGTGTTGACAGTAAAGGATAATCCTAAGTTAGTTTTGGTGACGTCACGGTCGGAGGTTTACATCATGAATTGGAACTCCACGTTTAGAGGAGACAGCGATCTCCGACTGCTCACCGTGCTCGACTTGGGCCTGCCTGACAACCGGTGCAATGACGGGAAAGTAGACGCTAAAGGAAGACTATGGATTGGTACGACAATGCATTTTTTGCAACTAAATTATTTTTGCCAGTGGCAAAAAAGATACGGTTTGTCTGATGCCCATACGATGTGTTAATTAAATTGTATGCTTCTAGCCACTAAAATAAAATTCTAAGTAGGTACTAAAGTAGACGTGATAAAGTCACCACCAACTCTGAAGATAATATATATGGTGACTGACGACATCGACAGATGGTTAGCATTCTGACGTATTTCAGGTGCCTACAACATCACTAAAACACATAGAAGTTCTTGAATCTATACTTAGATACAGTTATCTAGGTGATCTGCCGATATATACTCGTATTTTTTTAAGTAATTTTACTAATTAGTGCAAACACTTGTTCCATGCGACTACTCAAACTAGACTTGATCTGACATCAGGTACAATGGGCAATGAGGTGGCAGGCGAAGTGGACCCGGACCAGGCGACATTATACATGATAGACCAGCACAACTACCAACACCCCGTGGACAAGGTGCGACCGGTGACCGTCTCCAACGGAATAGCCTGGACAGCCGACAACAAGTACATGTTCTACATTGACACGCCAACCAAGCAAATTGATGTATTCGATTATGATCTTGACACGGGGACTATCAGTGAGTTACTTTTATTCTTATCTTTTAACAGAACATGACTGACTGACAGAAATGCACAGGCCAAGCATTTGGCTGGCTATCTATCTAGATCTAATCTAACTAGATTATGGTAAAAATTATAGAATATCTTGCGGCATAAATCTGCCGATTAATAAATTCTAAAAAAAAAGAGGCTTCTATGAACTAGTCCCTTAAAACTGGCCATTTATAAGAGCAAAATAACTCACATAATTACTAAACTATATCTGTATCTTGTTTACCCATTCTACATTTTACCTAATAAGCAGAAGGATCTCAATTCGTCAGCCTCTAAACAAGTTCTAAAATTATTTCAGAAAACAGGAGAACGCTGTTCAGTTTTGAGAGGAACAATGTGACTGGCTTGCCTGATGGAATGACCATAGATAGTGATGGAAACCTTTGGGTGGCATGCTTCAATGGTGGCAAGGTAAGCAGCGGTAATATTCTATGATGGAGCCGACATTATCTGTTAAAAAAATACCATTTATAATGTGTATGTGTGGAAGCATTTGTTATGGATACATCAACTGTCACAGGAGCAATGGAAAGGTTATGTCAGACTGTGCGGTTTAGTTGAAGCAACTAAACTGCACTACATTCCTCCTGGTTGCCTTGTGGTGGGGTGCACCTCTTTCTTCACATGCTATGGCTGGCCCCTCCTTATGATGGAAATAGCCTAGCCAAGCTACCATCATTTAACATACTTTAACTACTATTTTAGGTAATCAAAATTGATTCACGAGCTGGCAAACTGCTGGAGCAACACACAATCCCTGCCAGTAAAGTTACATCAGTGATGTGGGGTGGCCGAGATTTGTCTACCCTATTTGTTACCACCAGCCGGGTTGAACTGACCCCTGCGGAGCTGGCTCGAGAGCCCGAAGCTGGTTCACTGTTTGCAATTGAAGGAACTGGATCCAGGGGATTGCCAGAGAATCAATTTGTTTTCCCAGATGCAGCCTATTATTAAGTGTTGTAGTGTTTTGACTGTGATGTTGTTTATTTTTATTATTAAAGTGGTAATGTGTTTATTTAATTATAGGTAATTTGTATAATAAAGGTTTGTAATAAAGGTTTAGGTAATTATACACATTTCAACTTGCAGTTGAGTTATGGCTTCCCATTGTGTGGAAAGCCAATGAGAGATTATATACTTAAATGTATGTATGCATTTAAATGAATTAATGTGAAACCTGACAAATAATTTATGTACATTAAATTACATAAGTAATGCAAGCTTAGTGTTATCCTGAACTAAGTTTAAAGTGTACTTTTAAAAGATATATTTTTTCTGTAAGTATAAAAGTGCAGGAAAAATTCTATAAATGTGAGCTACATATTTGTATATTATTATTATAATGATTCAGCCATATTATTAAATGTTTTGTCATGTATTTCAAGTCAATTTGGAAAATTATTGATATTCTAATATACATCAATGCATTTTATTTTCTTCTTCTTGTAGTGCTTCTCCAATCATTGAAGGTTTCAGCTCTGAACATTTTTTTCTATCTTAACAAGGTTCCATAGATATTGGTATTTTTATTTTGAGATCCAATAATAATCTTGAGTTGTAAAATATAGCAGGCGGTCAATAGGTTTTAATGGAATGTCAGAATACAAATGTGTAACATCAGGAATTAAGAATGAGTACCTTTAAACATGCAGCATTTTGTATATCTGTCTCTGTCATTACGTATTGTGGGACACAAATAAAAACATGACCAGTACCCCTCTATTTTTTCCCATGTTTTCTTAACTTATGACTGTGTGTAACATAAATTAACTAAAAGTTTTCTTACTCTTAAAGATTTACTTGTAATTAGTGGTGTGGGGTGCATTAGAACCTTGTTACAAATTTAAGATATTGATATGCCATTAGACATGTATAAAGTTATGAGGCATGCTCTCGACATAGTGAGTGATTGCATATAAGGAGATAAGCAGAAGTTACAATTTGTTATCACTGAATACACTTGTATGGTGTGTGTTTATGTTTGTGTATGTATCTTTACCAAAACATATGTACTTCTACTTATGCCACATCTTATTGGTATGTACTTAACCTGCCTACCTACCTACTTATTTTTTATGCATACCTCCTTTGAGAATCCAATGCACGCCTGCTTGTACACTACACTAAGTTACTTGTAAACCATAAATATGACATGTAATTCAAGAACCAAACAAGCTAAAACTCACCGGAAGCCTCAAGAATGGTGGATCCGATGCATTCTTTCCCAGTTTGTTCTCTTGATACTGGATGAACTGAATTACAAGCTGCGCTAATCCTTCCTTTGTGGGTGGGTCTGTTTGCACCAGCTGCAAATAAGAATTCAAACAATATGTAATAGGTAATTTTAATAATGAATTTGGTAATTGTAATTTACCAATAATCCATTTAAACATATTTTGAAAGATAAGGGCACCAGAAATTTCACTTCTCTTTCTTTTCATTAGAACCTTGTTACAAATTTAAGATATTGATATGCCATTAGACATGTATAAAGTTATGAGGCATGCTCTCGACATAGTGAGTGATTGGGTGTGATTGTTTTTATGAAATAGGGATTAAACCGACCCCTGGGAGACTAAAGCTGATTTTTTGCACATCTAAAAAGCATTCAGTCGAAATGTTTGATAAAGAATAAGGTAAGGCAAGATTCCAAAACTGTAGCTCATGATCTATTACTAAGTAGAAGAACCTCAAAAGCACACGAGAACTCGAACTGTAGCTATGCTGACCTCTAATCCATGAAAAACTAGGATTTCTAATATGAAAATTGTACATTTGTTTACTAACCTTCTTACATGTTTTTTGTAACCAAACACGAATTTGGTCAAATTGAGCAAGTGATTCCGGCGACTGAAAATACTCCATGTTGGGTCCGCCATCCTTTTTAGGACCTATTGTGGTCATTTTGATTCACTAGTGTTGATTAATTCCCTCTCAAATCTGCTAAAATCAATACGCCTTTGCAAATATTTAAGTTTTCTTTCTCAGAAGATAGGAAAACTAGAAAAAGAATACGGTATTGACAGCACAGCGGCGTCGGTAGAAACACTTTTGACGTTTCTAACTGACATTTGTTTTCAGTGCTGCCATACTTTAAAAATAAGCAAGCACGTAACGCATATAAAACGTTTTCTATAAAAACATAGTGCTAGTTCTATGCTTCTTATCGTTGTTTTTAGGTCTGTGGTGGGTGCACCCAGAAACCCAGATAGATGCATTCCTAATTTTCATAAAATATACAACAATAAAATTTCTGTTAAACTTGGTTCTCTTTCTCCTGCATATCATGGTTGTGGGATAATGTACAGTAATCACAAAAACTGTAGAAATTTTAGTGCTTTGATAAAGTGGAGTGGCTTTGATACTTCGCTATGGTCAACTTGGACTATCTGGTAACTTGATTACTTAAAAGTAAAACTTTTTTGTTCCCGCCTTCATGCATGAGTTAGCTGCCCAGAAAACGCAGGTGGCGATTCACAATCTAGGTTTATAACAATAAAAACACAGTTCTGGGGAAAATTGTTTATTCTACTTCAATTTTAATTGTGGTTTTAATGTCTACACTAAGATCGCAATGTTACGAGCGCTTGAAGATATTAGGTAGATACGAAACCTACATTTATTCTGATGAGACTCAGCTAGTCAAACCGAAGCACTCGTGTTAGCGACCCGCACAGCAAGCATTCTACAATTTTAAATAGCCGAAGGTTCAATCCATTTCGATACAACATTTAGTAAATTGAACACTCAGATAATTGCTATAACATTGAATTATAATATCAATAACGGTCCATACATCCACACGACTAGAATTCTATGTTATAAGAGCTTCTAGCTCTTTATTATTACAGTATACATATTGACACAGTATTGCAACTTTCGCAAAAAATAATTGATTGATTCACTTACTGCAATATCTAGACCAATATTTGATCTAATATTGCTTAGAAGTCTCGTAAGCTTGGTTATACTGTTAGATGTGTATACTGTAATATTGATACTTTAATTGACATTACGTCAAACAGTTAACTTTTAACCAACGCACATAATATGTTTAACGATTATGTTAATTATATAATTTATTGTCTCAACGTATTACTAACATACAAGGATATTATAGGTTTAGGGCATAAATACTATATATAGACATCCACATGCCTTTACGAATGGGTGGGTAGAGGTTTAACAGCAACCACCTGCCCTGAACTCTCATGTTTTGTAATAATTGGAACCTTAATGCCTCGAATAAACCTAGACCTTAATCACAGAATAAATATAAGCTTACTACAAGCAGTACGGAATTTAGTTACAAATCATTCGAGATAATAATTTTTCAAACTGTCTAAAAGTCATCTTTTAAACTTCAAATCGACAAATCGGTATTATATCGGCAGTAATTAAAGTAGTATTTTAAAACTGTAACGAGTGACAAACGTTCCTATTTTAAAAAGTTGGCATAGATTCCATAATGCTTGGTGAGCTTATTTAAACTGTGCATTGACGCCCGAAACCTGGCAATACAGAAAAAAAAACAGAATTGATTTCATGCACACCTCTCTCATATTAATTTCAAGATAAATTAAATAAGCGGCATTCTTTCCAAATAATATTTTCACACTCCGAAGATATATTTGAGTGTGAATATTGCCTTATGAAAATTTCCAGTCCCAAGCTTGCAGCTATTGTATTTGTATAATGTATAGAAGTGTTACCACATATGTGCTCCGACTGGAAATAGAATAAATATCTTACGTCAAGTCAAGTCGCTTTAGCAAGACACATTTGAATACAGGAAGCAACTAACTTTAATAATACATAGTGCTTGCATTGAATAAAGGGAATGTACATGTTATAAAAAAATAAATTATTGATTAACAATTACATAAATCGATGAAACAATTTTTGACCGATTATGTGTATCTATTTTAATCCATTCGATTACATAGTTCAAAGTCATGTATTCAATTGACATTATTAATAGCATTTAAATTTTAAATACACATCCAATTGGCATTTATTGTCATTACGTTAATAATTGCATTGAATTGAGAAGCATCCTTCGTTTATATTCTAAGCACAGCAATATTTTTAGAACTATCTACTTAATACATCAAAATAATTCCGAAAGCCCTCGTCACATACGGACCTACCGATCGATTTGTGAAGTTAAGCTATAAATTCCGCGATCAGTAGTTGGATTAGTAACCTTCTTAACCATTATAGACCACGATATGTCTTGAAGCCCGTGCCCAGATTATTGGGGAAACTTTCAATAAAAAATTCAAGCTATGTAGTCTGAGCCTAAATTATAATCCACTAAAATTGCCACCGAATCGCAGTCCCATTTTGTGTTAATCAATCGTAATCATAAATAGATTGTAATTGTATTCCATCAACCCTATTTATATAAAGGGAACACATATAAAAAAAACGGGGAGTTTTCTTCGCCGTTTCTTCTCCTATCAGGCTTTAATTTGGAGACGGTAGTACATTAGCATGTTAGTCTTATATATTATTTTATTATGTTCAGTGAGTGTTCCAAGAGTCCCTTATAAAGAATAAAATTATTGAATTGAATAACCAAACAATTGGAATCTTAATTCGACTGCAAAAATAAATTAGCCATCACATACTGCGATTTCATTAATCACAGTAGCAAACCTTCACATAATTTATTAGTTAGTTTTTTATTTATTAGTTAGGACTACGGCAACAACAATACTAGTATCAAAATAAATAATAACAATTAATAATATCACTCGCAATATGTACTAGCAACAATAAAATTGTAAAAATAATTGAGCTATTATCTATAAATTGCTTAAATATTTGTCAGGTAATGGAAATGTATACAAATGTCTAAATAACTAAACGATAAAGCGATGTTGTCTTTAAATAAACAAGTTATTCAGAATAACAAATAATACATTCAATATATTTGAGGAATAACGAAACGAAGCACCGATGACAAGACAGTGCATTTTCTTGTACTGATAGAAAATTTAAATTAATACTTTTAAAAAACAAAAAAATATTTCAAGTGTTGTCCAACTAAAAAAAAAAAAAATCGCTCAAGTTTTAAATGAAAAATACATTTACACGGAACTTTTAAGGTATTTAAAAATCCATTTTATATTCGTTAAATAATATCACATTCCGTCATGTACTTGTAAACCAAAACATACTTTGTAAAAAATTGTGCTGTAAAATAATAAAAAGTTAAAACAGTTAATACATATAAGCCAAACCTGCGCGCGCGCCTCTCGCGTTCAAAGCTAATATGATCCAGCATCTAAACAGCAAAATTCTATTGATGACGCGCCATTTTGGCTAAATTAGGAAGAACCCGATATCAGGAAGCCTGAGATAAATTCCTTTCTAAACACTTCATATCTTGATTCAGTTATGCTTAAAAAATAAATACAATTCTAGTTCATGTTGACCTGTGATAAGGTTCCATTTGGCGTGTCTGTTTATTTCCTTCCGAGAAGGTATTCGGCGATGCCAATGAAGTAGACAGCTTGTGCGATACCGAACAGTGGTGCGATCACCATCATACGGCAAGCGCCGCCTTTGAAGAACGCTGTGGGACCTTCGTGTTTCATTGTTTGTCTGGAAATACACAAATAATCATTCACTAATGTCGTAATCGTCTTCACAATAGTTCCCGGATTATGCTTGTCAATAGAGTTGGTTATAGTTTCTCAGGCGATTCACATACGTCGACGAATTTATTTTCAGACATATACAGGTTCCCCATAGTTCTTTCTTCGGCTTAACATTCGTCGTATAATAATTTATTACTTACATAATTATTCAGGTTAATATAAACTCACTAATTCAGACTGGTGCGTTAGGTGGTGACTCTGTCTCCACCTTAAATGCGATGGCGAATATATCAGTAAGATAGTAAGTCTGCAGTCTCTATTAGTACTTCCACTCCGCTATTACACAAAATATTCACTTACATTCACAAATTAATAATTGTAAAGAATTATTCGTGAATGTTGAATACTTTATAAACATTTTCTAACAAAAGTCTGGCAGCACGATAAAGCAAGATGACAAGTTTTCATACGTTTCCCACCTAAAAATGTTGTATATATTTTGTAACTAAAATGCTCACGTTAAAAAAATTGTGTGTATACATTTTGTAAGTAAAATACTCACGTGATACAATCCATGATGGAGGAGTACTGCCTCTCGCCAGATCCCTTGGTGATGGTCTGCATGCGTGTTTTGACAACATCCATGGGGTTCACGGCGAGGGCGCTCATTGAACCCGCCGCGCAACCGGACACGAATGACCACCTGATAATATTACTTATTTTCATAATACTCAGGTTGCAAACAGTATATAGTACTGTTGAAAGGTCGGTATGTTATTCCTTAAGTTGATATTGCGATATGCGATATTAAATCTTATACCAACACTTTAAAGTTGTATTTATCATATACTTAAAGATTCGTGATACCGGTGCTGTGTGTTGCAATTTCCTAATCGTTTGCCATGGGTTTCGTAACCTATAGTCGCTAGCGTCACCTACGAATATTTGTATGAGAAATTGTTCAGCGCCTCCAAGCGGTGACGTGAAGAACTAAAATATGACATACAGATATTGCCGGTGACGCTAGCGAGTATAGATTACGAAAACGGTGGCAAACTCGTGATAGGGGTGCAGTATAGTTATATTAAAAGGGTTGTAATTACCAGAATGGTGCCTCCCCGTTGGCGTTGACTGGGCCAGCGTCCTTGAGCGTGGCGAACAGTGGGAAGTAGAATATACTGAAGGAGACATCTCTCGCCGCCGTGGCTGTGATTCCCTTGTACAGACCGAATATCCCTCTCTGACGCAGCAACTCCCTTGTTATCTGCATCGCTGTAGTTCGCTTCACTGTTTTACCCTCTAAGAAATTGAATATATATTGAATATATAGTCATTCAATTAAAAGCATGATTGGTAAGAGCTTCTATTATTATATTATTAAACTTCGCTTCGCGTCGGATGAAGAATATAGCCTTTATTACTCAGTGATAATGTAGTATTCCATTATAGACAGAAAATAAGTCCAGAACTTTTCGAGTTCATTCATCAAAAAAAAACAAAAACATTAATATTTTCTCTTTCTAACAAGACTAGCCCGCAAAATGGTTAAAAGATTTCTTGCAACTTTCAAACCATTTTGCGCCCGTTTTGGGTTGGAATTCGGAAAACCCTTAAAAAAAACAAACCCTGCAGATTTCTGTAGGATTACTTGTGAAGGCTGTACTTTGATATAATTATAAGTCAGTCAGGACTTTGAATTTTTAATGTACAAGTATATAAATTTGTGTTATTTATATGTTAAACTGGGAAGGAATTATGTTGATGGCGAATAACTAACGGAGAGAAGCAAAAAATTGAAAGAAGGACGTTGTTCTGTAGGAGTAGCTCTTTATGATAATAACATTTGTTCACCTCCTAGATTAATTGACCAAGTTTCATAAGAAGGATCTGTCTATGATGATAATTTTACCAGCTTTAGCCTGTGCGGCGATGCGTCCAGCGTCCTGCATCTGTATCTTCAGCAGCTCCATGGGCGTGGTGATCACTATTTGACACGCGCCCGCCATACCACCCGCCATCATCTGACGCACTATCGGAAGACTCCTACCAAGAAAAACATACTCAATTACTTACAGAATAGTCCTGTGGGGAGAGCGAGTGATCATGCTCATCCCCAGCAAAGCGGGTGTCATGCCTGGGGAATCGCGGCTCCAACTATTCTAGTTGGGAACTTGTTTATATACTGCGATGCGCTTGAAAACTCATATGGCGCGATTTAGGTTTTCCTGTATTTGCATTCAAACTTCGCATTTGTTAGCGAGTAGCGCCATCTATGTAGCGAGTGGAGAAATGCTGCTACTTTCATATTATATTTTTTAAACTACAGAGGTTCCAAACAAGCGTGCAGTCCGAATTATCATAAGCGGCTACAGCAGCCTACGCTCGTGACCAGCATCAGAGTCACCAGTGTCAAAAAAATCATTGTGCCAACATAATTAAAAACGAAATAGGGTCCCCAAAGCAGAGGTGTTGTAACAATAGTACCCACTTTTTATCGAAGATAATTAAGAACAGAAGGTGAGTCCGTCGCGGTCTTAGGCACTATACATGTCTTTAAATTACTTCGGAGACATATGCAGGTTTCCTTTCGATGTTTTCCTTCACCGTAAAGCACGAGGGATGAAATTACTGTGCTTAACTTAAATTAACTTTTTAGAAAAACTCATTAGTAGAACTGGGATTCGAATTTGCGTCGCGTGCGTAATAGGCTCGAAGCCCACGGCCAACACAGCTTATCTATACAGATAAATAAAATTGAAGTGTCTGTTTGTTATTCCAAAATAACAGCTTTTCACTAAATGCATATGAAAGTATACACGATACTGACCCTAAAAAACCAAGTTTATAATTTTTCTGTCTGTCTATCTGTCTGTTTGTTCCGGGTAATCTCTGAAACGACTGGATGGATTTTAACGGGACTTTCACTGGTAGGTAGCTGATGTTTCAAGGAGTAACTTTGGCTACTTTTATTTATTAAAAATATTAGGGTTCCGCGACCATAAGGAAGAAACTAAATCTACGCGGGTGAAACCGCGGGGCACAGCTAGTTATAATATATAGTGGAGGTATGGTCTGGTAACTCCGAATTTCAAACGGGAGATTATGCCCTTCCTCTCTTCAGACTACAAGAGAATATGTTATATACCATACATCATACCGACCCATCAGCGCGCGTGAGGTAGTATCGAAACATGTCATTGGCTGCGAGTTTGATGGCCTTCTCAGGGGTGATGAGGAGGATGTTCACAGCTGAACCGCGGTACATGCCAAAGTAGCCCTCCGCGGCGTATGTCTTTTTGAAGCAATCCAACCTGGAAATTTAAAGGCACATAAGGTTTAGAATGTCTTGGCCTTTGATTGCTACACATCAAAACAAAGCCAAGGAATCTGAAGTTATTATGGTTCAATATACATTTCACCAGTCTCATGTAAGTAATGGGGGGGAGCCTATTGCCATTAACCAGGCACTAATCCAGACTCAGGGCTGTTACTGGGAAATTACAAATGGAATAACCTAATATAAATTTTCCCGGCATGTTCCACAGTAGCACTTTGCCACAGACAAACGTGGCAGTCATATAGTACCTACTACTAAATATGTAAACTATTATTATTTTATTTACTCGCATACCTATAAGTAAATGTATAAAGGTGCTTGATTCTACTTGAATATAGGACGGACTTCGTTAAACCAATAATCTAAAACAATGATCTGTTGGTCATCGTTTCGGAATATTAGTTAGCACGCCCTCCAAACAGACGCACAACGACGTAAAATATGCGTACGTTCTTACGCCTACAATTTATTTTTACGTCAAGCTATTTATGTCAATTGTCTTCACGACACCGTGTTATTAGTGTTTTAATAATAGCAGTTGAGAATAGAGTTGCCTTTTGCCAAAATAATTGAGGCCGCAATCAATTTTGCGAGCAGAAAGGTAGCGAGCACCTCTTCACACGCTGGACATTCCTAGAACTAGATATAAAAATCTGCGTAGTTTCTCTCTACTGTAGAGTAACGTACAGTAGGCACGGTATAAAGGATTTCCTTTAATAATTTTCATCGTTTTATAAGTGACCTATTAAATGTCAGAAAGAAGCCTCAAAATATATTTATTTCTCTCACATTAAAATCATGTTTGTATTAAACTAAATTAAAAAAATACCATACCTTTCTTAACATTATAAAATCTTCGAACGTGTTATTATTAACAGGTATCTGAAATCAAAATTTTGGTTCGAAGCTTAGTACTTACATACTCTTATATTGTTTCTCGCCTTTCGGGCCAACCGTCTGGTTCTGTAGGCGGGTCTTGACGAGGTCCAGCGGGAACACCACCGACACGCCGACGATACCTGCGATGCCGCCATTGATGATTTTCGGCAGGAGACTGCAGAAAAACAAATAGATACGACTTATTATATCATACTCACTTAGCGACCAGGGGGAACACCGTGAAGTTTAGTCGGTGCGAGTTCGACATAACTTGTTGGTGCATCCTTAATGGATTCTTATTATTATCCTTAACGGATTATTTTCAAAAATATTCTATATTATGTCTTCAAAACTTAATCTGAAACCTTTCATTCAATGATTAATGATGATGACAAAAGCATTTGGTCCGCCAAACCGATAAAAAGCAACGTTTCGTGGATATTCGATAAAAATAGCATAGACATGAATACGGCTATTCGAATTTTATTTGGATATAGGACAAGTTTTTGTAATGAAAGGCAGAATTTACATGACGGCGGGAGAAAAAAAACAGTTTGCAAGGATGTCTACTGGAACTACTACTAGATGCTATATGCTTCGGAAAGTCTGGTATTCATTCTGGATGTCATTCGCGTCTCATCTATACACACTATGTGATTTAAAAGTTTCAAGCGAAATGGAGCCCAAAGGCATCTTTAGTACATCATTATAGCTATTGATATGATAAACATTGCGTTTCTTAAATGATGGTCTAAAGTTTCTCCTTATCAATGTACCTATAGCTCTGAAGAGACAAAAAATGGGGTGCGTGCGTGTTGTTGATTCTACATGGGGCATGTAAATACATATTATAATATTTATAGTATTCAAGTAGGTTCGTTGCCTCACATATGCGTGATATGTTGTAATATCCCCATGGATGATGTTTTATCATCATTATTGATAACTTGTTTCATTCGGAGCACATGCGTTATTCCAGTGGTGAAGATAAGTTATGATACGATATGTGTTACCGAGCAATGGTGAACATTATAAACAAATTAGTGTATCTCCATGCTTTGATGACGTCAAAACAACACGTCTTGTAACTGATAAAATAGATCTTCAAAATGAATGATGTTCTAAAGAGCTCCGTTGCGAAGATCTTGATCTAAATTTGGAATGACGAATGTTTTCATATTTACGTAAAATGTGGTGAGGAGGTGTGTCGTTATTGTTTACGCTTCTTTGTGGCAAGCGTTTGGCTAGTAGCGCTGTAATATGTATAACAATGGGACACTAATTAGGTAGCTAACTACTTACGTACGGTTGTTAAAAGCGACATAGCAACGTCATAGGCGGTGGCCAACTCAAACAACTGAATTCGGTTGCTGGCATTTGTCTAGTTGTCTGTGTAAACAAATTACTGTAGAAAATTTAATGTGAAAAAAAAAGTTTTTTTGAACTGAGAATAATCCATATTTAAGGCTATTTGAATATCTCTTCTCTCTGTTTATTACATTGTTAAATGTCATTTAATAAGCGATGAAGAAGATCATAAGCGTATGAAGTGTGAACTATGGCTATAGATACATAAAAGTCCATACAGCCGAAGTCAGAGGCTAGTGTATTATCATACAATTTGCCGAAACATTCTTTGTAGGTAAATTATTACACAAAAAATATAATCGACACTGTTCTCAAACAATGAGTTACGTGACCGTGGTTAATGATATAAATAAATGGCCACTTATGTAGCTCACGCACGGCATTTCGTGATTTCAATTAATCTTTGTTACTAGGCATCGCGCGAGCGAACAAGTGTCCCCTCAGGCAGTAGGGTATCGTTCGTACTAAAGAAAGAGTGAATAAGAACGACTTAGGTACTTGGTATTTCAATATGATTGCGATTTGCGATGTGCATAGTAGCAGCTTTGTGTGTTTAAAAGATAAGGGATCTAGGTACCAAGTGGGTACTATAAATAAATGCAATATATCTTGATCCATCGAGATTTATTGTTATCTGAAATTTCATCACTGGAGACGAGCAAGCATTATGTAATAAAGAGCTGTAATGCAACTAGCGTAGCGACTATATTTCTTTGACTGTCTCCGCCTAGCTGGTGGTATCAATATGCTGATATTGAAATAGGTACCTATGTGTTATAGATTATTGAAGTACAATTTATCTAACCTATCTATACTATTACCTATAAGGTTGAAGTGTCAGTGATTGAAGGCGTTTATTACAGGGACTACCAATGAAATTTACAGGGTGATCTAAAATGTATATCCTACCTAGAGGGTTCATATGAATAGATACAAAATCTTTAGCATGTTCTTTTAACCATCCTTAAAAACAATAATTCTTCAAGGAACTTTATTTCATTGTCACCTGTTCTTTTCTAGCACTTACGATATTTACGATCGTCTGAGTTGACACAGTGAAATTCAAGGAAAAAATTGTGCATAAATATTGAATGGTACACAGTAGGTATGTATGCACAATGACAACGCCCCCGCGGGCCGCGCCTCCAGAGCGCAATCGCCGTCGGGACATTCCAAAGCTGCCAATTCGAATATTTTTATGGAAGTGAGATACCGAGATTACTGCATAGATCCAGCAGATAAATAAAATGGAAGTGTCTGTTTGTTTGCAATACCAAATTAACAGCTATTCACTAAATGCATATATGAAAATATACATAATTGTACAAACATTAAAAAACTATTTTATTTATTTATTTATTTATTAAAACTTCATATACACAAAGTATATAGGCGGACTTAATGCCATGGGCATTGTCTCCCAGTCTACCTTAGAGTGGTGCAGAGAGAAAATAAGTAGGTGCATTGTATAATGGAACAAGAGATGAAAACAAAATAATATAACAATACATAAATATTTTATATTAAACTCATATTATACATAGAATATATATAAATTATATTATATTTATATTTTATCAAAATATGGTTATGATAAAATTGTCGGTTCAGCCAACAAGCGCTCTTTAATCCTTGCCTTGAATTTAAATTTTGTTTTGCACATCCTGATCTCAAGAGGGAGGGCATTCCATAGAAGAATAGATTGAACAGTAAACGAAGAGTGAGTAAACGAAGAGCTATGAGAGGGAACTGTAAGAAGACAATTATTGGAGGAGCGTAGGTTTAGATTGTGATTAGAACATATGTATTGGAAGAGGCAGGTCAAATACTTGGGAGAATTAGGAGCAAACTACGGCGCTGACGAATAGGAAGCCACTTCAATTGGGAACAATAAGTAGATACATGATCATACTTGCGAAGATTGAATATGAATCGAATGCAGTTATTTAGAAGACGATCAAGTTTATTGAGATGTTCTGCATTCAGGTCAAAGTAACATACATCACCATAGTCGATCAGGGGGGAAATTAAAGTCTGTAAAGTAAAGTTTTAGTCTTGGGAGGTAGAAAATTCTTAAGTTGGTAGAGTGCACGTAGGGTACCGGTTACTTTCTGGCTCACTTGAGTCATTTTCTTTTAATATAGATTTTAACGGGCCGTTCATATGCACTGGCATTACAAGGAGTAGCTAAGGCTACATTTATTTAAAAAAAAAATAAAGCCTCAGGGCACAACTAGTTTGAATATATTATGTGATTCAAATTTCCTTCCGCAAAAGAGCCGCGAATCTAATACTGGTGCAGAACAAATGTTTGCAAATGAGCATCAAACAAGTAATAGTAAAAAACAGGTATATTCAGCTGACATCAAATAACCAGTATTTAGTTCATGGTCAATGGAGTGTGGTAGTTAATATGCTGTCATTTAAAAAGTAAATGCTACTAATGGGACATGAAGGTTGCTCCATAGTTACACTATTTTCAAGAACTAATTATTACAGCTGTGGGTAAATGCACTGGCTATAGAATAGATCTTTGTTATGAATGAAGGTTTTATGTAAATTCACTTGATGGGTATTTATGTAAATAATTTGGACTAAAGCTATGATTCTTGCATAAATACCAAGCTTATTATAAATATGTTATGTATATGTTTCTAATTTAGATTATTATATTTTAAGAGATTTATTTTCGACACAATTATTACAATAGTTTTAGTTCTTTAGGGATATATAGGGTCTAGACTTTTTCTAGGTGAACATTTTCACAGAGTATTGTTTATTAGCACATTGCTATTTAAAAATGTATTTGGAGCCTATTAAGTCATACATTTGACTATTATAAATTATCTTTAATATTTGTTTAATAAGAAATACATATTATATTGCAAACTTAATACTTAATATAGGTATACTATTAATATTGTTAGTAGGTAAATGCAATTCTTACTCAAACTGCTGTTTGGGTTTGCTGGGTGGTGCACTCATTTTGGGCAGGGGTTATGTGGCTGTAAAATATTTAAGAATATAATAGATAATGTTAAAACAACATAACATTCCTCACAGAAAAACGACGAAAGACTAAGCTTTATTACTTTACTTATTATGTCATCTACTCTAAAAATCAATAAAACGTCGACCACACTAGCTGTGGAAAACTCGCAAATTCTTTGAAACTTTTTGACATAAAAAATATTATTTGAATGTAATTCTGAATTGAACTTTGGTTACTGTAGAACATAGCAAAGTATTAATTAAAGGATACAATTTTAACGTTTCGAGCTTACAACTTAAGGTGGCGTGAGCTTTATCCTTGGAATATTACACTGAATTCTTACCTTGTTTCTGATAACTTTATAAACAAATCGATGGCTTAGCACACGGACATATCGGTAATTTATTAAATGTATATTAACTCATAAACCGAATAAAGAATGGTCGGTTCGGTGAAATTTGGCCTGGCTGGCTATCGGATTGGTTTGGTTTCGAATGTTTCGATTCGAGGACGGACAGATTTTTTTGTTGTCAGAGTGACATATCTATGACAGTTCACAGCTGACACCTAATAATGCTGCCATTGCAATTTTTTCTTTATGCCAATCAATTATGGTTATTTTTTTCAATGGCATCTCAGTTCTCGCCATATTAGTCGGCGCCAGTATAGAATATTTAGTGTTATAAAGTTTTAATCTATGCTTTTTAAGAAGGATCATACACGACTATGAACTAGTATGATAAAATTAAGAAACATTTTAACCCTGTGGTGTTGTGTGTGTCCATTCACTCGCATGTCTCACCCAATAATGTAGCATTTTACATGTAAGCTGATTGCTCATTTATTATCGTACATACTAAGTACTTACTTACATAACAGAACCAAAGTACAGTATAATTTTTAAAAAACAGCGCCATCTATTCCTTAACTAAGTTTGTACTTGAGAGCAGACATAGGATTTAATATCAGCTAATTTAACTCTTTTTTGTAAATAAATACTTAGGTATTATGCATAACAAACACATAAGGCACGCATTGTTTGCCCCGACACGGGAATCGAACCCGCGACACCAGGAATAGCAGTGGTACCAATAACGACTAAACCAACGTATCTTCCAGTATTAGGTTAATATTCCTATTTACCTATCAGTTGTAATGGAACGCCTCTCGGAGCTCACGCTACGGAGACACCTGCCTACCTAATTATGGGTACCTATAGTAAAATGTTTAATTTGGTACTTACTTAATATAGGTAAGCAAGTAGGTCACCCAATAGCCAGGGTCTAAGAATTTGGCTATGGTATCCCCTGCCTGTCGTAAGAGGCGACTAAAAGGGGGCCGGAGGGCCTGCTGGCGGTGGTCGGGGTGGGAGCTTTGACCACCGAGCCGCGGGCCCGGGAAGGTGGCAGCGCGACGTGGCTCGCGCTGCCTTGCACAGCGAGGTCTCCAGGGGCGGCGACACAGCTGCCCCGGGGATGTGCCCCGGCAAAGTGTGGGGGGACACCGGTGCGATCTATCAGAGTACCCGGAGTCCCCCCTGAGCACTGAGGATGGCCACCGGGGGGGTTTTAGTGCGGTAAAAATCCCACATACCCCGATCTGCCTCTCCCAGGGCGGTCGGGGACCTTTTGAAGGTTTCCCCCTCGTCAATAAAAAAAAAAAAAAAAAAAAAGCTAAGCAAGTAGGTACTACCTTTGCAAGCAAGTAGCTATCTACTCCAGGTAGTACTCTACCCAGGTACTTACGATCAAATCCACTCGGTATTAAACGGTTACCGTAACATTTGTCGGTAAGTACTTATCTAGTGATAATCAACACGCTTACCTATTTACTATTATACGAGTAGATATTCTCACATGTCAGTGGATCTCACTATCTAACTAGATCCATTGTATGGAATAATTTATATGAATTTATTGAGAACCTAATTAATTATTCTTAATTTTGTAATGTAATGTATTTGCCAGTTGAGTTCAGAGGGCTAGCTTCCGAACCGGTGTCAGTTCAATTAACGACGTTAATAAGTGCATTCAAGGTCAGCGCTCATAGCCTGACGGCACCTGTAGGTACCTTCTTCCTAATTACGTTTGTAAGACTTACCTAATAATGTTTAGATTGTAAAAGGCACCTACCGCCCCTCCGAGACACTTGGTGCACTTATCTATCTACACTCCCTGTGTGATTAGACCTATCCCTTTCTCTGATATTTTCCGTATCCAAACATATAAAATGTCGATCGCCCGTCACTCAAACATCACTCTATCAGCTGTTATCATCTAGTAAAGTGCGCTAGAAATTCATCCGAGATGGTGTTCAAAGTTTTGGTAAGTTTTGGTGGAATTGTGGTCAAAATTCTAGCTGGCTACAAACAATCAAGGTTGATAAGAAATGTATAGATACTTTATTTTTTAGACTTAATTATTTTGAATATTTTTTTCTAGATTTTAGCTACCGCAATGGTAAGCATCTCAGCCACCAATAAAAATCTGAAACGTTCAGTGGCGTGGGATCATGTTGGATGGCCGAACGCACCTTGGACGCCAGTGCCGACTCATGGTAAGTTAATTTTACAAAAAGTAGGTATACCAGGTCAATATAGTCAGTATGGATAGGTTTAAAAGTAGGTACGAGATAAAAATTACGGTATGACACGTCTGTATCTATTACCTACATGCTTGATCTCGATTCTCATTAGAACAGCCTATCATCATCACATTACAGTTTTAAAAGTATACACAGCTATCGTTGGGATATCATTCTAATAAGTACATTTTATAAAGGTTGGCCCACAGACGTAAACTCAGAGGTGGCTGGAGCAGTAGCGGCTGCTAAAGCGGCCGCCGCGGCGGTGATGGCAGCTCAGCATGAAGTGGCTTCGGCCAAGCACGTAGCCCTCGAACAACAGAGTGTTGCCAGTGCCAAGGAAGCTGCCAGTGCTTTGGCGGCACATAAGAGGTCAGCTTTCTAACCAACCTTTTACATTTATAGATATAACATTTTAACAAACTTACCTAGGTAAGTGAATGGATAGGTACCTACATAGGAACTCATTAAATTGGTGTACTATCTTCATCATCTCCCTAGCCTTATCTAATTTTGGGATCGACACTTGATTCCTGAACCGATGTGATGTGGCTTATCACCAGATTTTTTTACGAAGCCATTTGCCCTTCGTAACTGTTGCGTACTATGAATACCTTTAATCTCCTAGGGCCTAGGACCTAGGTGAATATTAGGCGCGGCGTGCATTCAAAGCGTTTTAAAGCTAAGTTTTCGTACCTACTCGATAGAACACAAGATATCTACGACTTAACGAGTCACGGAATTTCACGGAGGCGAAACCTATACTGTAGAAAGGTGTTTTTATATGTAGTGAGGAAGCCGCTCGCCACGCCCGCGCCCATGCCCTCGAGGCCGCTCAAGCAGCTGTCCATGCCCAAGCGTCCCTGGCCGCAGCTAAGGCACGGGCCGCTGTTGCTCAGAAGATCGCAGCTGCTAGAGAAGCCGCTGCTGCTAAAGCTATCCAACGTGCTGCTAACAACCAAGCTGCCAGACTCCAGAACGCTGGTAAGAACATTCGACGATTTAAAATGCTTAAGATATTTAAGGAAAGAGATATTTGGTTATAAAGTTTATTTTTTGAATATTTAACCATATGCTGGTTGGGTCTTTCTAAAAATCGCCATTAAATAAAAATGGTGTGAAGACGTTCTATTGATTTATTTTGCAAAAAATGTGATACCAACTTAGATGAACCGATACATGAAAGATAAACTTAGTTAAATCCCTTTGATATTTAGGTACGTCCAATTGATTTATTTTCAATATATTTTCCGTACTTACAGATATAGAAGCACTGAAGCTGTCGGTGTTGCAAAGTACAGGCGCGGCAGGAGCGGCGGGCGCGGCCCATCATGCTGCTACAGCGGCTGCAGCTGCTCTTACACCACCTGTGCCGTCCTGGCCGAATAAACCATGGGCTTCAGGATGGAACCCTGCACCATCTCCTTGGAACTGGTCCTGAATGGCTGCAGAATTAGGCTGATACCTTCGATTGTAGATATTTTTCTAATCGAAGACTAACGACCTATTGCATAAATTGTAACAATGTTTATCTCGAATACGTACTTAATACATTTAAGGGAAAATGTTTGTTAAGTTTTTTTTTTTATATAGCGTAGTTAGTTATTTTGAGTGCTAGTTTTAAAGGCAATAAAATTCGGTTGTTGTCTACAAAAATATGAAGAAGGGTTTTATAATTGTTTAAATTACGTAATAAACTAGGTATATGTACCTAATACATAGTTTAATTATATTTTACTAAACTTATATAATACAGCAGCCTAAATAAGATTGGGAAGTGTTTAATCCCGTACATAGCTTTAATTTACTTGCGTAATTGTTACCTAGGTAGGTACTCATATTTTAATTAAATAAAATGTTTACACACATATTAATGTTTTTGTTAGTTTCAAAATTCTTTCAGCAATGGATAGCTCTTTTAGGTTTTATCTCGGTACCACCACGGAAACGGGAACTACACGGGTGAAACCGCGTGATGTCCGCTAGTCTGAAATAAAAATTTAACTATAATGTATCGTAATAGTTAACTGTACTTATATATCTACTAAACTCTAAATTTTCTTGCCGATCATTTTTATAATACTTAGGTACTTAGTAGGTTTATGCCTATATCAAAGTAACTTACTAAGCTATTATATAACTGTATCATACCTGGATTGCAACCTGGGTAAAGGTACTGACCTAGATCCTCAAAATAAATATAGGTAGATGAAAGATTAATGATCGATTGCAGTACGCGTGCGCGGTTGCCTTAGTGACCGGAGAGGAGGCTCCATCTTCGCAGCGCAGCCTCACTCATCTGTTTGTTACGTAAAAAAATGTGAGATCCGACTTAAAAATGTAAGACATGGGGATAATTAACGTAGCTGCCTACTAAACGACTCCAGGTGAGATAATTAACTCATTTTCAGTGTTAGTTAATAAGCCTGTAGAGATTTATCCAATTTGTGGCGTATAAGGGTGTGCGTAAAAAATTCATGTGCAATCTAAAGTTGGGATAGCGTCATTATCTGAAGGGTACTTTAATAGTGTTAGTGCCTGAGTGAGTAATTATTAATTGGCCTTTTAACCAGAATACCTAAATTCGGTACCTACGTATAAGCATAAGGTTCTAGTATAGGTGTATCGGTGGAAACGCCCCAAAATGGTGGGCAGAGTGAAAAGTGCGCCATTTCGGTATCAGTAAGATTAACGTAGATATTTTATTTCTCCTTGATTGATGGCGCCATTCCTCAAGATTTTCGGACCTGTTGCGCTTCGTGCACATACTTTTATCAGGTGCAAAACTTACCTTTGTTAAACCTAACAGGGGAAACTCGGAAATATATATCGTACTTAGGTGCCATTTTGTTTCTTCCTAGGTAACATACAATATGGAAGAAGTTTTAATTATTGCTTTAATTAACTAAAAATATATTTAATATCTTTTAATTTATATTAACTTTCAACATTTCTATGCTGATTACTGAAGGATTATGAACTGTCGATACGTTTACAGCCATTATGTATAAATCTTAGTTTAGGTATTCTTATACTTTTTTTTTAATAGAGAATGGATTCCGGATTTAAGACGCGTCTTAAGGCGATATAGGAAATCACTTGTTGTTCTGACTGTACAGACAAATATCTTGCTCAATTAGACAAATGGAAAACATTTTATTGGAATATAAATAGTTTTAGCACGATAAATGTACTTGATAGAAACGCAAATACTTACTTACATATTAAGGGATGACAAAATCATTTCTCAAAAAATCACGCCCCAGAAGTGTCTATCCGAATCGGGTGATCTTATCATGATATTTAAACATGTTATTTATTTGAAAACCTCATCTGTCCGGGTAGCGAGTCAAAATGTGGTCTCATCGCTTCGTATTGCTTGTGGTGGCAATAAGCGCCAATCTGGTGGCGGCGGAAATCGACAGGCGTCGCTTTTCCAATCCAACCTACTACAATGTCGGCGGAGTGCTATCCAGCAATGAGTCCATTGCTTTCTTTAAGTTCACGATATCGGTAAGAGCTTAGATTTACTTTTAAAAAATAGCTTAGAATATGGTCCAGTTACTGTTGCCTTGCCTATATTTATTGATATGACGTGCGCAGTTTTCGGGATTTTAAGCGATTATCCCCAACTGATTGCAAAGATAGCTATGCTTATTGATTTTGTACATCATCGCAGGCTAATTATAGGTTTCCGTTACTTATTTGATAAGGATAACTATTTAGTCAATCTGATTAAAATTGTAGAATCCGAAAGCTTCTGAGCAGAAGTAGGCACAACATATAGTACGAATATGATTACTTAGGAACCTACATCTCTTCAATATACCGTTTTTTTAGAATTTGAACTTCAAAGACCAATACGTGCCCCGCGGCGTCACTTACCACGATTATTCCATCCTCATGGATCCAAATCCTATCAAAACAGCGCTCAATGTCTGCAAGGATCTCATTGCACATCGTGTAAGTTTTGAATACCTTTGTAATATAGAAGTTTATCTTAGTCTAATAGTACCTTAATTTCAAAAAACACCTATAATTTTCAGGTGTATGCAGTGGTAGTGTCTCACCCAGTAACTGGCGACTTATCCCCAGCAGCCGTATCTTATACCAGTGGCTTCTACCACATCCCAGTTATAGGTATATCGTCAAGGGATTCAGCTTTTTCGGATAAAAACATCCACGTGTCGTTTTTGCGCACAGTCCCACCGTATTCTCACCAGGCTGACGTTTGGGTGGATGTTCTCAAGCACTTTAACTATATGAAAGTCATTGTGATCCATAGCTCGGATACTGATGGTAGAGCTATCCTAGGACGGTAAGAAAAATTCTAGAATTGTTGTCTTTAAAAGATACACTAGTTTCCTGGTACCATTTTAAAAACGCTGGAATATTATTTGACAGTTTCCAAACTACATCCCAAAGTGGAGATGAAGACGTAGACCGTAAGGTAGTGGTCGAACAAGTTATTGAATTTGAACCTGGACTAGATTCCTTTAATGATAAACTGATGGATGTCAAGGGCGCTCAAGCACGGGTATTTCTCATGTACGCTAGGTAAGTAGTAGCCAAGAATACAAATTTGGTTTTAAATGTGTACAGATTCAAACAGCAATTATGATATTATTTGTAGCAAAACTGATGCTGAAATAATATTCCGGGATGCGACGTACCTCAATATGACGACAGCTGGCTATGTGTGGATGGTGACAGAACAGGCTTTGGATGCAGCTAATGCGCCGGAAGGATTACTCGGATTGCGATTGGTTAATGCAACCAATGAACACGCTCATATTCAGGATTCTATGTAAGACCGTTTGAAATGATCACTTTTCTAAATGTCAGTAAGTACTTGATACTTCCAATGTCTTTCTTTTTTCTTCTTAGTTATGTCCTCGCATCAGCAATTCGAGATATGAACACATCCGAAGAAATTTACGCACCACCGTCAGACTGTGACAACTCGGGGTCGATATGGACAACTGGACGTCTACTCTTTGATTACATCAGGAGACAGAAGTTGGAAAATGGCGCGACAGGTCATGTAGCCTTCGACGACCATGGTGACAGAGTCAACGCAGAGTACGATATGGTTAACGTGAGAGCACAGGGTGAACATGTTGCTGTCGGAAAGTACTTCTATTCAAAGGTAAGACATCTAACTTTACTATATGATGATATGGCAGCAAGCAGCACAGGCACAGTACTTACCTACTAAACATTTTTTAATATTTACAGGAGACTCACAAGATGCGTCTAGAACTGAAAGAGCAGGAGATAATTTGGATGGGACGAAGTCCTTCTAAGCCAGAAGGATTTATGATACCAACACATCTAAAAGTAAGACGATATAACAAATGTAACAAGCAAATTACACGTTCAATCATATATTATACAGATTGATTGAGTTAATGATGTAAAAATATTGCTCTAGGTGTTAACAATTGAAGAGAAACCATTTGTATATGCTCGGCGTATAGACGATGGCAGTGAATGCATTTCACCCGAAGAGATCCCCTGTCCACATTACAATGTCAGCGACGATACGGGTATGAAACTACCACTTGCAAATGAAAAAGGATTAAATTCAAGATAATTCAATAGCAACGTAATTTCCAGATCAACTTTATTGCTGCAAAGGCTTCTGTATGGATCTCCTGAAATATCTTTCGAAAGCCATCAACTTCACATATTCCTTAGCCCTGTCCCCTGATGGTCAGTTTGGAAATTACATCATTCGAAATTTTTCGGCGCCAGGGGCTAAAAAGGAATGGACTGGACTTATAGGTAAGTAAAAAAATGTCCTATAGCCCACTATTATAATGAAATATCTTCCATCTCTTTTTTTAGGAGAACTAGTGTATGAGCGTGCCGATATGATCGTAGCCCCGCTAACTATCAATCCAGAAAGAGCCGAATTTATTGAGTTCAGCAAGCCATTTAAATACCAGGGTATCACTATACTGGAGAAGAAGGTACGTTTTTCTTTGGTTCCATACATTTAAATTTAACTCTATGAACTACATATTAACCATTAAAATTTATGTTTACAGCCTTCGCGCTCATCAACTTTGGTATCGTTCTTGCAACCATTTTCAAACACGCTTTGGATTTTGGTTATGGTTTCCGTACATGTTGTAGCACTGGTACTTTATCTGCTGGATAGGTTTTCGCCATTCGGTAGGTTCAAGCTAGCAAACATAGACGGAACTGAAGAAGATGCTCTAAATCTTTCCAGCGCTATATGGTTTGCGTGGGGTGTACTATTGAACAGCGGAATTGGGGAAGGTAAGACACATTTCATACTCTTTCTAAAGAGTAATTCTTGATCCCAATCTAAACGGAGGTTGTTCTTTCAGGAACTCCACGCAGTTTCTCAGCTCGCGTCCTCGGTATGGTTTGGGCAGGCTTTGCAATGATTATCGTTGCTTCATACACTGCCAACTTGGCTGCTTTCCTCGTCTTAGAGCGACCGAAAACCAAACTCACTGGAATTAACGATGCGAGGGTATGCATCAACACTTAAATAAAGAAAATAAACGCAACGCCGCATTTCAAATTAGATGTACGGAAGTAAGTTTCATTCTCTTTATATTCTAGCTACGAAACACAATGGAAAATCTCACATGCGCCACTGTCAAGGGTTCTGCAGTGGATATGTACTTCAGACGTCAAGTGGAACTGTCCAACATGTATCGAACCATGGAAGCAAACAACTATGACAATGCCGAACAAGCTATCGAGGATGTTAAGAACGGGAAACTTATGGCTTTTATCTGGGATTCCTCTCGCCTCGAATTTGAAGCGGCTCAGGATTGTGAACTGGTAACAGCTGGAGAACTCTTTGGTCGGTCGGGTTATGGGGTCGGATTGCAGAAAGGATCACCATGGGCTGATTTGGTAACACTTGCTATATTGGACTTTCATGAAAGTAGGTATTTATTTTATATATACTATGTAAAATATATTTGTAGCATGTGCATAATATTTGATATTTATCCTGAGGTGGTGTGATGGAATCGTTGGACAATCAATGGATTCTCAGGAACAACATGCTGAACTGCGAGGAGAACGAAAAGACTCCGAACACGCTGGGGCTAAAGAATATGGCTGGGGTTTTTATCCTAGTGCTGGCGGGTATCATCGGGGGTATAGTGCTGATAGTGATCGAGGTGGTGTACAAGCGACATCAAATCAAGAAGCAGAAGAGAATGGAGATCGCGCGCCACGCGGCTGATAGATGGCGCGGCGCCGTTGAGGTAAACAGGGCTAAAGCAGAAACCCTGTATATCGACGGCATCAAAATACCAATAGAGCAAATATAAGCAATCGCTTCGTAATTGACCACATATGCTTTACGCTACGATCACAGGGGTTCACGTTCCGTTCTGTTTCCTTGATCAGGAATCGCGAGCTGTTACTCAAAAGCACAGCATGTATCTAGATTTTGAATTATGTAACTGCGTTTTTTTAATTAAGTATATCGATTTTTATATAGATTTCGAACAATAATAATATTCAATTCAATTAAAGCATCAATCATCTATAGAAATATTTACATTAGCGATATTTCGCCGACCTGGATTCAAGTATAACATTCTAATCTCTCTCCTATTAATTCGTTTAGTATGATTCAATTTAGTAGGAAAGTACTTTGTTGCTGCAACGAGCTGCACTGTTTTGTAAAGCAAGAAATCATAACATTGTAGGCTATAATAAAGGCAATTAGATTACTACTTAGGTACATCCAAAAATCAATTGACTTAAGATGCTAACTGTACTTTTCTACTTCTGAACCAGTGGGGGAACGTGGGTTATTTATATAGCTGTTTTATCCATGTAATAAAACCCAAACACGATGCAAACAGCGGACGTGTCTCTCCCTAAACCTGTGCCTACTTCCGCTGAGTTTCATATATTTATATCGTAATAAAAACTAGTTCATGCAATTCGTTTGCTTTTTATACCATTGTTTCTGCGAGGCAAACAAGTATACAGCCAAGCTTTATTGAAATGAACACACTTAAAATTGTTCTAATGAAATCAGAAGTGCGACAAAGATGACGACCACCTTAATTACGGGCATAATTTTAAAAGTTCCTTAGAACTATAATGTAGCACACACAAACTCATAGTCTCACCTCACCTCAAAGGCTTGACAATTTGTATTTCAACAGTGCTATTCTGTGCTATACTCGGAACTCAGTTCCGATTTCGAGACCTCTTACAGAATAACACTGCAGACACGTATAATATGCAGCTTTCTTCTAGTGTAGAACGACGGATGAGTTTCACAGCCAGCTTTGGTAATTCTTTTTTTCTTACTTATCTTTACGTTGTTCTTGTCCCGACAGTCAAAACCTCGTATCTGTGTACCATACTCTTGGAGCTCGGTAACCAGTTCCAGTTGACACAGATGCGCGGTTTTGCGCACTGACCGACAGTAATAGTTAAGGTAGTAGGTGGTGTACGCCATCTTAGTTCGGTATTAAACATTGGGTTTTATATTTTACTGAGCAAGTTGTTTCGTTTGCAGAAGAGGAAGTCTATGCGTATTTCCATGATGCCATCCCAGCGAAGACCCAAATCGAATGGGGTCAAGGAGGCTGGCAGTATCAGCCTCAGTGTGGATAGAGGCGTGAGGCGACGCGACGAGCCGCGGGTACCGCGCTACTCAGCTGCTTACACACCCGACGTCTCACACTTGGTAGTATAAATTTTTGATCTGTGTTTATCAAGTAAACAATGTAATTTGTCTCAATATTACACTATACTTATGTGTGTCAAAGATAAATGTTAGATGTATTTACAATATTCATTAAATGTGCTTAATTATGGCGTCCTTACAATTCTTAAATGTGTATTGACTTCTCCGGAAGTAAAAAATATGAATGTTCTCTGTGTGTAGTTTAGTAACAAAAAGGTAAACATTGTAAGTTTTGTCAACATTAATGAGGAAAATGGAATTATAGGTGTAAGTACTTAAGATCTTCTTAAATGTGATTTTATCACATGAGTAACTAATCCACGAGACCAAGCTTTATAGCTTTTGTGTGAGTGTAGGTACTGCAGAACGCCGCCGCTTCTATGAAACTTGATTTCTGGTGGAATATTTACTAATGTGCTTTTATGTCTAGTTAATTAAGCAATCACAAATTATCGATGTGTGTACTTAGGGTAACCGAATGAGGAGTATATGTACTTATTGGTAATTATCATATATTGTAGTAATTGAAGACCATGATTCAAATGGCACTAAAACATTAACCCCTGCTCATCTCATAATGGTCATAATCACTCAGATATCACACAGATAGGTAAGATTTTAAATGTTCAAATGCGGTAATAAGTGTCTATCTTAAATTAATGGTATAAGAACTATTTAATAATACAAAGCCAAGGTGAATTGGTATTTAAAAAATCTAAATGTATGTTGTAATTGATGTTGGTAGGTTACGTGGCCCATCTCTATCAATAGGAATTGAATCGGTCTAATAAATTGTTAATGAAAAATATATTGGTTTTACTTCCTCCTCCTATTTTATTTATAAGTTACATGCGTGCTTAGTGCGTAAAACGGAAAGATGATGTTGATTGTAGAAACAATTTATAGCTATTAATTGCCAATTTTTATGTTATTGTATGCCCGTGTTGCATAAATGTATTGATAATTTATTTGGCGGTCGTACCTCTGACGTCTCACATCGTGTCTCGACCACCAACGTGCCAACGGGTTGTCGCAGTGCGGCGTGTGGCGACGTGCAGCGGGCGCTTCGTGATTCGTCATTTTGCCTAACATAATAAGCATTTTATAAAAAAAGGAAATATTGTTAATATCTTCGCCAACCCGTGTATTACACTTGACTCATGTAGGTATAACAGGTAATCGTTTAAATTCATGCATCATATGTGATGCATGGGACGGCGAACGCGTTTTATTTCTTGTCAGTGGTTTTGAAGCTCAGCGAAGTAATGTAACATAATTTTGTATGCCCAGCGAATTGTGTTGTGATTAGTCCTTCATGTTTTTACTGTGTACCTACCATCTGTGTGATATGTTCTATAATACCTAGGTATTTAAGGTATTTAATCAACTTATTGTTATTGAACTAAACTGTACCTATAATGTAATAAACAATTATGTACTAATAACAAAAGAGACTTTAATAATCATCCTGCTGCATTGACCAACACACGCCGAAGTTTTGGTCCTTCGAGCTCTCATGCTGGTAGGTATTGTGGGTTTCAAGAACAATATCTTAGAAAATTGTGTTTGCCTCGATGACACTGCACTGAATTGATTCGGTTCGAAGGACCAAAAATCTTAAAACTACTTAAAATACGAGATTATCAATTCAACTGTTTTTTTTTTTACTTTTATTTTTTTTTAAGTCGAAAAACTAAATTGGGGAGGGTATTCGAAATGAAACACGATTTAACACATCTATATATTTACATAAGAATTTTAACAGTGCAATACGGGAATTATACATTGTACCTTATTGTATACGAGCTATGGTGCTCTGTTTATCTGCGGGAAGCAAGATAGATTACATTGCCAGGAAACAACAAACAGTAGGGATGTCTTGTACAGGTGCAAGGTTGGGGTGCGGCTCCACACTGCAGCCAGCTAAATCCGGAGATTTGGGTGACGATAGCATGGGGTGCTGCGCCGCACACCGACCTTACACCTACCGACACCGATTTAGGCAGGGTACATACAATATAAGCCGAAACAACATCCAATATAGAAAGTTACATCGATTATTCACTTAACATTCCATAAAACGTAGCCCTACAAAGCTGGAACTTGCTATAATACTGGACATACATGATGGTAAAAGTACCGACTATTTATTGTACAGGCTATTATTTTATATGGTAACATCTTAATAAACTGTTTCCAAACCCTACACACTACCTCATCTACAATACATATAATAGCATACTCGAATGAATTGTAATAATAAAATATTTCACTTCGGAATATATTACGTTAGGAGGCGAAACTAATGTACATCGTCGACACGAGGTATTATTGTTATTTGCCAGGAATCATAAAGTTGCATGACCACACACATTGCACTAGTAACATTTTCTGGCGACTTGCGGGTTCATTCATCTGTAAATATTCTAGACAGCGATAAAATTGTACGCATTATACGATATAATTAATTAGGCAAAGGAAAACACTTAATATAATATTATTATTTAGTTCTACATAATAAGAATATTTTAAATAAAATGTTAGTAACAATTTTATGTGGGTAACCGTAATGCTTAATCGGTGAATTTACGGTTAGGGTTGCGTCCAAAGAGCGCGGTACGGATCTCAGGCAGCAGCTGCTGAGCGATCAGCTCCAGGCGGGACTCTAGGGTGTTGCTGATCTGGAAACACACACACACACACACACATACACTTTCAAGTAATAATATGAATACATCATTACAATATAATAATTCTACTACTAATAGTAGTAAATTTATATACTAACCAATTAGACAGGATTATATTGTCACAATCCACAAATAATCATGAAAATACCCCCAGATTTACGCTACGTGGATCTAGCTAATACTACTCATATTTTATTCACCTCATTTAAAATGTGATCTAAACTTAATCAACACCAGTTCTTTTTTATGAGTAGGTGTTTTTTGTGAATTTAACTTATAAGAGATTTGAAAATGTTAAAATATTTATCACTTTTTCCCTTTAGTTTATGCATGGAAAAGTTATTTGATGCTGCCCCTTAAACAGAAAAGGCCAATATATGTTACCTTGATGCGTCCCTTAGCAGCGATGAGTTCTATTCCACCGCAGGTGTCCGGGGACAGGTAAGACTCGGTGTCGATGGTGAGCTGCACATCCTTCTTGATCTTCGCCTTGTAGTCCTGTTGGGACTTACCCAGGACAGTTTCCACCAGTCCCTTGTCGGGCTGTCGCACGCGGATTGTCACTGACGGCTCCATCAACTACATAAAAGGATACAATAAGTATGTATAACTGTGTGTGTATTTTGAAAAAAGTGCAGAGTATCTTGTCGGATTCTTCTCAGCAAAATCAACCTTCCAAACCTAGTGTAAATGTAATTTTTTTGTGCCGTTCTGGCAAAGTACTTTGTAAGCAGTCTAATCAAATAAACATATTTTTGAGTTGAATAGTATAGAATACTCAGCTATAAAAGTCAGTAAAAGTTTCAAAGCACATACATGCAAATAATTCCTTGATGCTATGATGGTGTGATAAAAACTCAGATCACCAAAGAGTTGTGATAATGAAATAAAGTTGCCATTATATTCATTCATTATTCTAAGTAATACCTGTTAGTTGTAAATACAAAACAATGATGTATGAACAGGTGCAGTGGCAGCACCATTCAATAATTGTATATTGTGAAAAAACTTAATGCAATATAGTAAGCAATGGAAATGCCAACATACCTGGAAGAGAGCCTGTACTATGAGAGTGACAAGCAGTTCTGAGTACAGCTTGGTGTCCTTGGGAACCTCAGCCAGGCGCTTGCGGGCCTCGTCCAGTACATTACGTACGTGATCCTCACGCACTTTAAGCACCTTCAGACGAGCTTGGTTCAGCATGTTCGAGGATTGACTGCACAAAAACATTAGTGGTGAATAAATCAGTGGTGAGTAAATACTTTTGTAATTATAAAATATTATTGGTGTTTTCAAAATTTACTTCATATGAGGGTGTTTGTTAAAGAAACAGTGTATTTTGTATGTGAGGGAATGTAATGTGTGTGTGTGTGTTTTATTTACACATATACCAATGCTCATGTGTATATTCCCTTAGCTGTGAACTGATATTGGGAAATCAGAGCTGGAAAAACCCAATAACACATTGTTAGAAACAAGAATCGAACCAAGGATTTTGTGTTCCATAGTAGTGTTTGCAACCACAAGACCATTGAAGCATGTGTTTGTTTTCTAAAGTATTTATTACAGGACACAATATGTGTGTGTGTGAATACCAAATGGGTTTTATATTTATAGTCTTTATTGTATGTTTGAAGTGCAGACTTTTAAGTATTAAATCCAAAGCATTCAAAATATTTGCAATAAGTATACCTAACTCATTTGGAAGTAAGTCAAACTATAAAACCTCCTGATTTTAGCTGTTATCTGCTGATAATGTTTATGCAATCATTGTTATCAGTTAGTTCAATGATGTGCTAGAAGGTAGAACAGACATGAGAAGATTTTTAAAACACATATTCTCTATTTTATTTTTAAAAGTTGATGATGATTCTTAGTTAATGTTATCATTATTGTTCATAAAACCGGTGGTAAATTCTCGACATTCAGAAGTCCCTTACCAGGGCCTAAACTGAATAAATAATTTTCATTTAAATTATCATAACATCTTCATAATTTTATCATAACTAATCAACACATCTCAAGTTTGAACTACCTAGATTACAAGTTCTGTTATAGCCAACTGTATGTCATCCATTGTTTGGTACCTAGTAGATTAAAAATATCTTAAAGACTGCAAACAAACTATACATCATTATTTCACTAAATTATTGAAAGATATATTAAGGGAAATTCTGTAAATAGAATTACAGGTATTCAAATGAATGTGTTTTATAAATTAACATGTGCACCATAGAGCATTCATCCTTGAGCTCAAGTCACATGACTTTATTCACTTGACATGACTTGTAAATGAAAATATAATTTATGATGCATGAATTTTGAACTCCACACCTAGTAGAGTACTATGAAATATTGTAAACCATAAGTATGCCATAATAATTAATATGTACATAGCTTTTGATGAACATTTCGTAGTCATAAAATTGAATAAGGAGATATAATATCAATGATTTCTATTGTTCTAAACCAGAGTATGGGTGTAAAGAAAAATATTAGTATGATAATGGACACCTGAAATAGCAAAAATGGTGTCAGGTGGACTTCTGTAGGCTAAAATTGGTCAGTTTTTTTGTAATTATGTCACTATGGTAGTCTTCGCTGTGAATGTGTTTTATGTGAATTCTATCCTAAGGTGTGTTAGATGGAGTTTAAAGTTAAACCTACATCTTTTTCTGGAGTTCCACCTGCTTCTCTTTCTTCTCATAGTACTCCATGATCTTGAGCCGCTGCTGCTGGACCAAGCGGCCCTTCTCGATGTTGAACTCCTCCTCGGCCTTAGCATCGATTTCTTCAGCCTTTTCGTTGGCCTCTTGTTCGATGAAGGCCATCATATGCTTGATCTGGTAAAAATAAATGCATCATTTGATCATTACGTAAAAATCTATCAAACAACTCAATACCATCTTAATTTCAAGTCAAAATGATCAATTGGAATACTCCAGCAAGTGCCTCATTTCGGATCAATTATTCTGACAAGACCATGTCGATGGAAGTACGTGTAGCTTTAACTAAATCGAAGTATTCCCATTTCATACCTGTTTTTGAACATCTGCGTCGCTGAGCGCCATGGCTGATGGTTAATATTTAGCACCACTAACACGAAAAACAACCGATATAGAGCCAGAAAATTAAAAACTGGTCCGAAGAAGTTAGTCGACGCCTATCAGACGTGCTTCTTCATTGAACAATCATATGATCCCGGTATTGCCACAAGCAATAAAAATTAAAAGCCAACTAACCATAAACAAACATCCCATTTAATACAATATTTTTTTTACTATAAAGTCGATTACACGTAACTCTAATAATACTATGCGAGTACAATATCTATCAATTTCAATATGTAGCCATTATTGCGTCAATGGTGCGGATATTTTTTAATTATTTCCATTATTTACATACATATTCCATTATTTATATACATTGATACATGGTGCGGTTCCCTACCCACTCACGGATCAAAAAAAAGGTGATATTAAGTTTTTCTGGGCAATTCCAGAAGAACTTAAATAACGATGCTAAATTAAGATTGTTTATTATTTATTGTAGGTACCAGATTATTATTTTTTTATTCGTTTATGCTAATTACTTTCCACATGATGTCGCCGAAAAGAGCCGCTTTTTTAAGTTACAAGACGGCACCGCTTTCTCTAAAATTGCAGAGCAGAAAGATCCCTCAATCACCTTGTGTCCGCATTGTAACAAAAAAGACTAAAATATTTGGATAAACAAAGTGTGTACTGGTTATGTAATTATAACTTTCATTTTTATTTAATTAGGGGCACTTTTTAAACCATTTTTATATCTCGTTTGATATTTTTGTCATTTTAACTCTATACCTAAAAAACTCAAAAAAATCGACACTTTCTAATCTTCTTGCCACAGATTCTTCTTTCTTTGTGCTATAGCTAATCAAATATTTTTTTATCACAAGTATAAACATAAAAACCCAGCATCGCAGTAAATTAATAGGTCTTCTATAATATTCATGGTATTTTATAATTGCTCGTGCAAATTGCTCAGTTATTATTCGTTGTTACCTCAGTAAAAAAGTTTCGAATTAGAAAATATTGTATATTTCCGTCCGCTTTCAACAATATGGCCGCCAGTTGTTTAGGGTAATGTGGCGTTCGACAAAACTGAGTGAAATTGATAACATAATAGTGACGCAAAGATGTATAAAGTTTTCAGCGTTTTATAGCATTGTTCCATGCAGAGACGTTCTTACGAACCCTTCTAGTTGGTGAATAAATTTATGAATGCATGAAAATCGTTGTCAAAATTGGACAGTCAACAAACTTTTGTTTATTTCATTGGAGTGGATTTATTTGTTCCTGAGGAGAATACTCGATTATGAACCATCCATACTGGTATTAAAATAGTGGAACTAGTACTGAAGTCGACACATTAGGTAAATATTCCCTTTTTTTTTACGAAAAGTGCACTGAATCTCCAGGGTCGCCATTGTTTGACAGGGGACAAATTTGTAAAGTTGATATACCTACCTACGTTTTATTTTATATCTGTCTCATTTGTTGATAATAACAACGTTATCTTGCAAATTAACATTATTGCTTCAAATGAATCCAAATTGAATGAGTCTTGTTCTTGTCCTTTAAAGCATAAATTTCACTAAATATTGAATGTGTAGATTCTACCAGATTTATCTTGTGTATACTTAATTTTTGTTATACCTTCTATCTACTTCGTTTATTCGGTCTCTCCTTCGGTGATCTAGTAACATTCATTGCACTGTACTCTATAGATACTTTATCAGGGCCTGAGAATGGTTGGTTATAAATCTACAAGTGATATCTCTGAATGTGACTTGAGCCAGTAACTATTTATCAATAGGACTTGTTTACTAGAAGTAAATGACTTGCAAAAGTAAATACAATACACCCATGTCCAGTCAAGATACTGAAAGGTTGACAAATTGTGAAGTTGGAAGAGCCTTGCAAAAATATTATTTTAACTGGCTGCATGAAATGTTAGTATTCCTACTTCGTAAGTTTATCATGAGTAATCATTGAGATGTTTTGTTATTATTCTGCCAAAATTTACAACTGTTTTTGTACTGTTTTCGAATATAATAATTTTGTAGTCACTTGCTTTTTTATTTAATCATAAGAATAAAATTAAGTCTTCATAATAGCAATAGTGCATTCTGATAATGTAGGTTTTAGTGAAGTAAGACTTCTAGCAAGAAGTATACTTTAGTGAAGTAGGCACCATCATTGTATCTATTGAAGTAAAATAAACACCATTATATTTTTCATTGGTGTAAGTATGTCTGATCCATGTACTAAAGTAATATACCTGTCAACTATTTCAGGTTATGGCAAACTTGAATTTCCAACAAGCACCAAGAAGCCTAGCGAGTGGCGGTGTTCGCGTGAGCTCTGGTCTGGTGGGCGCGGTGTCGGGGCATGTGACGCCGACGTTCGGCGGCGCGCTGTCGCCGGGCCGCAGCACGGTAATGCCCGGTGGCGCGCCGCCCTCAATGGCCTCGCGCTCCACGCTCTTTGGACAGCGAGCCTTCGCTGACCGCAGGGTGCCCATGCCCACCACCTTGCCACAATCCAATTCTAATTCCATGGTGAGACATAATTCCAGCATTTTGATGTATTTGATAATGATAGAATTCTAGATGATAGATAAAGATACAGGAGAATGAATTAATGATTGCCACCAATAATGCATTTTAGTAGCCAATAATATGAATATGAATAGGAATACAAATATTTTGATCATTTTACTTAGTTAGCCATGAAGTGTGTTTACAAAGTAGTAATAATATTAACTCCATTGCAATACTTTAGTAGTTAATTCTTAGTGTAAGTATTTCTAATTCTGAAAAAAAATGGAACTATATTTGATAACAAAACAATAAGGATAAAGTTGCCTTAAGACCTTTTAAGATATATCTTTTGTGAGTATACCACATACCACTGTGATTATCAAACTGCAATTGAGCATTTCTTTTAAATTTTATAAAAACAATCTTTATTTAATGCATGCAAACATTAGTATGACTGCAGCATTTTTTTGAATTTCAATGAGCTACATGTAATGTAGGTCAATGATGAATTGACAACAGAGGACTTTTCTTTGTCCAGATAGATTTTATTTTGCCAACAGCAGTTATACGGAAATATCTTGTGTGTTAAGTTTGTGATTTTAGTGCTGTGTTCATAAATTTTTAATACATATTACATACATATTATAGGATATTTTTTATCAGATCATACTTTTTGTGATGCACAAATACATTTTTACAACTGAAACTTATGGACACAGATTAAGGTTCGAATCATAGTAGTGACAATAAATGCACTTTTAAACAATATAAAATCTTGCCTATTGCTGTTTCCAACTGAAATGAACTGGGTAAGGATATTTTAAACTCTCCCAAATGTTGTTTGAATGAATTCCGGTAAGGTGTGTGCAGTGGGGTAAACAATCCTATTAAGCCTAACCCTATTTAGCCAGATTGACTAGTGAGTCAAAAAAGATAGTAGGGACACTGAGTGATCATGCCTGGCCTACAATTACTCTAATGCACAGAAAACTCCAAAAGCATAGCATAGGTTGTTGTCTAGTTGTTTACAAACTTGCGACTGCAACTAAAACTTACGACGAAAAGTGTTGTTACTAGATAACAAATCACGAAATTATTTTAAAACTGTTCCTATAAGCATATTGGTATATTTTCAGTCTAGTATGGGAAACTTGGGTTCGCGGTTTAACGCGGGCAACAACTACCACTCGGTGTTCGGTGAGGGCGGCGACACGTCGACGCCTCCGCTGCTGGACCTCAGCGAGTTCCCCTCGCTCACCGCACGGGGCGCCGGCGACCAGGCTCCGGCCGCCGCGCCCGCGCCGCCCGGCTCTAAACCTTACGGTAACCATTCATACATACTTTATCTATATCTATATATATAAATAAATATTGAAGTGTCTATTTGTAATTCCAAATTAACAGCTTTTCACGAAATGCATATGAATAATGCAGTACTGACATATCAAAACCAATTTAAAAATAACTGTCTGCCTGTCCGTTTGTTTGTTGAGAATAGCTGGACTAATCTGTGAAGTGGATGTACTGATTTTAACAGGGTAACTTAGGCTACTTTGGCATTATGATGACTGAGGTAGAATCTAGTATTCCCACAACTCGACCTAGCAGGACTAGACTGAAAGAAAAATATGTACAAAACCCAATTTTCATAGCAGATACTAAACCGCGCAGCGAACATAGTGGGGAAACTCCGTATGTTTTTATTCGCCTCGAGCCATACATTTAGACAGAGACAGACTCATTTAATGGGTATTCAAGGTACGCGCTCATAACTAGTGACGGGACCTGTAATTAGGTTCCAACAGAATTGTATGAGTCTGTTGCAAAACATTTTATCAGTTGTAATGGAAACTCTAGGCGCGTATTTTTCTTACCCGCAAGGCCACCTGTGCCATTGCCTTGCTTACAAAGGCAATGACCCGACTTTGAATACAATTATCAAAAAAAACATTGGACACAAGTGAATTAAAAATGTATTGTATGCATAATAGCTTTATAGCAAGTCAAGTTTGACACATTTAATTTCTAACAAAAGTGATATATTTTGTTCGGAAAACGCTTTACTTTGCTATGAATTGCATGGTTGATGTTGATCTTAATTGTAAGTATTATAACATTGTATAAAATGTTTGTTAATTAAGCATGGTTCGCGACGAATCGCCACGCTTCGCTGAAACTTAGTTTTTCAACAACAAGTCACTTGTTAACTGTAAAACAGCTATTAAACCTATTTTAAGTAGCTTGTGAATCTATTGGATTCGGAACAAATTTTGTATTATGGAGTTTTTGTGTCTTTTTACTTTGATCAGGGATGTATTTCAATGATAAACTTTATTTTTTGATCCATTGTTTTTTTGCTCCATTTTATTGTAAGATTATGAGAACCTTCACAATAAGCTTGACACTGACTTGAATTTTGATATATATCACTTCCTCAGACCGGTAAAACGTAAGTAGGCCGGTTAACAAGAAAAAAAATAGCATCAAGAAATGCTATTCCAATTTCTTTCATTCAATTAAGTAATAAGGACTGACATGCAGTACCACGAGCCGACGTCAAAACAGGTCATAATAGGAATCAAAATAATATTGTTTGTATTTTAATAAGATTTTTTTAAAATAATTTATGAAAAATAGATTTTATTTTACTTTATTTTTTTCTTTATTATTATTTTACTAAGTACCTGTGCCCTGCGGTTTTACCCGCGTAGATTTAGTTTCATGCTTTATTTCGCTGAACCCTAATATTATTTCTAAATAAAATTAGCCTAAGTCATTCCTTGAAACATCAGCTATCGGTTTAGCCGTACACGCGTGATGTCGTGACCAAGGGAAATAGGGATTCATTTTTATATATATAGATGAGACATCGTCTAGTGGGACATACTAAAATACTGTTTTTTTTTTATCTTATTGCCTTTTTTTTTTATCCAATTCGTTTTATAAAATGGGATGGTAACAATAAATAAATAATATAAATAATAATAATAAATTTTATATATGTGCGTATACATTAGTTGAGTGTAATAAATGTTGTTGCAGTGGGTATGGTGAAGCAGCCGACGTCGGAGCAGTCGGAGTTCACGATGTCGTCGGAGGACTTCCCCGCGCTGCCCGGCACCTCCGGGGGCGCGGCGCCCGCGCCGCCGCCCGACTACCCCGCCCTCGACAAACCGCGCAAGGGCATACACACCGAGCCCGACGGTATGCACTTATTTTATATACTTACTTACTAGCTGTGCCCCGCGGTTTCACCCGTGTTGATTTAGTTTCATGCTTAATTTCGCGGCGACCTAATATTTTTTAAAAATTAATTATGCATGCAAAGTCTCAGCCCAATTGGTTTAAAATTAACAAACTTTAATCCCCTTGGGGGTAGAATTAATCAAAATCCTTTCTTAGCGGACGCCTACGTCATAACAGCTACCTGCATGCCAAATTTTAGCCCAATCCTTCCAGTGGTTTGGGCTATGCGTTGATAGATCACTATGTCAGTCCACCTTTGAGTTATCTGTATAGATGTAGATCTAAATATATATAAATAAAATTGAAGTGTTTGTAATTCCAAAATAACAGCTTTTAACTAAATATATATGAAAGAATACACAATACTGAATATAATTTTTTATTTTTATTTCTCTGTCTGTCTGTCTGTTTGTTCCGGCTACGGATTTTCACTGCCAGGTAGCTGATGTTTCAAGGAGTAACTTAGGCTGTTGTGTACCTTGTAAAGAATGAAATTCTATTGCGAGAGCACTGGCGACTTTACAGCAGGTATAAAAAACTACTCAAAGGTTATTAGGGTTATTTGGCTGCGATATTCTGTATGGTGGAGGTACAAATCCCCAGTCGGACAACTCTTTAATTTCGAAAGGGAAGCCCTGTTTTTCTTCGTTACTCGGTATAGCGTGAGGGTGAACAAAATATGTGCGATAATACTAGTTGACTGTGCTAAGGCCTACGCTCGGCTCGGGCCCGGCCCGGTCTAGGCAAGCGTGAGGCATCTTTACATTCCCCATTCCTTATACCACAATATACGTTCTTTTGATTTGCTTGATCACCATATAAGATATGCCAATGTTGATTTGAAAACTTGCACCCTAATCTTTATGGTGAAATTTTAGGATTAGGCTAGAATATTATAATTAGGCACCTGTTTACAGAATGTTGTAGTCTTGTGTTGAAGGTGTGTAACCAAGGTAATGCTTGTTATCTATGGATGATGGTTGCCATAGCAACTCAAGTGCCTTCATCCAGTTTCATTCAAATTATGTTTATTTATTTGCAACCCATGCAATGAAAGGCCTTAATTCTTAATAGTACTTTCCCATTTAGCAATCAAATGCCATTGTAAGTTTGAGGTTGCAATAAACTAATATTGCTTCTGACATCAACATGTTTTTTTTGTCCCTAAAGTGGTCAATGAAGCTGCACATACGGAACACAATGGTGTGTATTGCTTCATTAGGTTGGAAGGTATATTGATGTTGGATGTGTTTGACCTAGGCCGCATTGATGTACTGTAAGTCTAAAAAGGCCACTTTGGAAGAATCATAATGTGATCCGAATATTATTCATAATCGAAATGACAAAATTGTCACTTAGGTGCAATTCATATTATGATTCACGAATTATTCATATTTCGCTATTCACCTGTTTTACACTTTCCTATGAAGATTCCTAAAATGGTCCACAAAATATGAATTGCTTTTGTGACAAGAAGAATTATAAAAAGTTAGTTAGGGACTAAAATCGACAATTATTGTTATCATTCGTAATTAAATAAATGAATTGCACCTAAGTGACCATTTTGTCATTTCTATTATGAATCATATTCGGATCACATTATGATTCTCCCCAAGTGGCCTTTTTAGACCTAGTGACCACTGTTTGCGATACTGTGCCAGCGAACTTGAACTTAGTTGTGGTAATGTTGCAGGCAAAGTGACGAACATACCAGAGACAATGATACCCAACCAGTTCGGCATAGTGGGGTTGTTGACGTTCATCCGGGCGGCGGAGTCGGACCCCAGTCTAGTCTCACTGGCGCTAGGGCAAGACTTAACGGCGCTTGGACTCAATTTAAATTCGCCCGACAACCTCTATCTCACATTCGCCGGTCCCTGGGCGGATACACCTTGCAGGTAATGTCATCTCATTTTACACATTCATACGGCAAATTTAAATTACCTTGATATATGATTGGTGTTTTGATAATCATAAGTAAATCATTGTAACAGGATAATATATTTTAAAGGCTAAATAAAACCCTTGATCAAAAATATGTATATAGTGTAATCCCCTCATGGGTTTGCCAGTTTCCTTAATCTGTATTGACATACACGGACAATATTTGTATGAGAAATTGAACAGCGGTTTCTAGCGGTGACGTGACGTGTAGAACTAAATATCTCATACAAATATTTTCGGTGACGCCAGCGAGTGTTAGATTACTAAACGGTGCAAAACTCGTGAGAAATATTCTGAAATCAATGTTTGAATAGTTGGATGAATATGGATGAACCAAAAGTGGTGGGACATTTTATAATGGCTCTCTACTCTCTATCTCTGCCAAACTCTGTATGCTGCGTCTAATAAAAATATTTGAAAAAAATCTTCTTCAATTTCAGACCACAGGATATGGACTACCACGTACCACCCGAGTATCTGATAAATGGTTCCATCAGAGAAAAGTTGGCGCCCCTACGACTGAGTCGATATAAGGAAGACCTATTATTTTATTTGTTCTACTGTTTCGTCGGCGACGTGCTACAGATAGCAGCTGCGGCGGAGCTGTGAGTTATTTTTTCTTTGCTTATTCAAATTCAGAATATCTTTATTTGATTAGACTTTTAACAAAGTACTCTCAAATAGTCAAAACAACATGATTGTGCAGGACTAAAAAGGGGTGGATAGTGTCTGTCTGTTTCGTGCGTATATAAGTGTTGTATGTGTACAGGTACAATCGCGAATGGCGGTATCATATGGAGGAGAAGGTGTGGATCTCGCAAGCGCCGGGCATGCCCATGGTGGAGAAAACCTCCACGTACGAGCGCGGCACCTACTACTTCTTTGACGCACACAATTGGCGCAAGGTACCATCATTTATTTATCGATTAATATACTAATTTATTTATTTTACAATAAGAATCCCGCCCTCGTTTCATAAAGGAATTTTTATGACTTAAAAAACGTTGGCTTTTCTCTACTATAAATCAATTTAATAGATTTTGGCTATAATGCCGTCGGAGTTCAACTCCTAAATGTTAGTGGAAATGTTACCAAGATCTACTTGTATTATCTCTATTTGAAGAATAATTCGTTCAAATAGAGATAACTTTGCATGGAATTGACTACTTCTACAAAATGTAATATGTAAATGAAAGTGCCTGCTACATTTACACAGCTAACCTTATGGACTGATTTGATAGACTATTTTCTGGCATGGTAACAAAGCTCATAATTTTATTACAAACTAGCTGTGCCCTGCGTAGATTTTAATTTCATGATTGCCCGCGGATCTCTAATGTTTTTTAAAAATCTAAGTAGCCTAAGTTACCCCTTGTAACATTAGCTATCCGTCAGTGAAAGTCCCGTCAAAATCCGTCCATCCGTTTCGGAGATTACCCGGAACAAACAGACAGACAGACCGACAGATAGAGAATTTTTTTTAAAATTGGTTTTACTTTGTCAGTACCGTGTGTACTTTATTATGTATATATGCATTGAGTGAAAAACTGTTATTTTGCAGTTACAAACAGACACTTCAATTTTATTTATCTGTATAGATATAGATGGAGATACCTATGAACGGTTGCCTATAGGTTCTATGCTTGCCCCATGATGCCAGCATGTCAAAATAGCACATAAAAGTATAATAATGAAGTTCTACATACCTCATTAGGGTTGTATTCATACTCATCGAAGCATGGTGTCAGTGTCAATATCCAGTGTGATATCAACAATATTGTTTTGTTCGCAGGTGGCGAAAGAATTCCACCTAGACTACAGCAAGCTGGAGGGTCGACCGCAACTGCCGCCGCACGTGCTCACGTAGCGTCCCCGCCGAGCCCTCTCTCACACACCTATTGTAGTTTTGTTATATAAAAAGTACAAGTTTAAAAAAAAACTATATTTTCATTTCTACCTGCAGTTTACATTTTTCTCATTCAAACCCCCCGATTCTTCTTTTAAATATTATTTCGCGATATTTGATCGAGTTGATCTGAAATAAAACTAAATGATATATTTTATTGAAACATTTATTTTAAAATCTCGGTTATGCAGACTTTTTGATTTTATAATTTGCGTTTGAGACGTAAATGTCGAGTTTTGCAACAAACCTAACTTATCAATGTTGATTTATACTACTCGACTATAAGTTTAGTTAAAATAAATCCAGGTTCCTAAAAAGAGAACCTTAACAATGAAATCAAAATAGTTAAATTATAACGAATATTTGCTTAGCTATTACATTACTATAGAAAAAAACATTATGCTGTCATAGATAATAATAATGAATGTTGGGAAATACATTACTTTGACAGGAAGAGAAAAATAATACTAATATAACCCTTAATTTAGTTAGTTTTGATGCAGTGATGTGTGGGTGCTTTAGGTGACTTGTCCTTAGCCCTAACATCGTAAATGCACGTGGTATCCAGTCTCAGTCTAAGTCATCAGTAGTAGAAGGGGCAGCAGACGGGGCACTAGTGTTCTCCTTCATGGTAGGTTCCTCATCATTCTTGCCCGGCACCCACAAACCCGCGTCAATGCATCTCTTCATGTAGTAAATGGCTTCCTGTTCTGGCATTTTAGCAATGGTGGCTTGTAGCATTGGCACATCTTGGGAATCAAAGCATTTTTTCAGTTCCTGAAACATGTTTTACAAAATATTAATAAAAGTTGTATTTATTTTTAAACAAATTTTCTTCAGGTATAACTCTTTTTTTTTAATAATATAATAAATTTATTAGATTTTGTTTGACTGTGACAACATATCTATGTCTGTGGTGACAATACTTTGGCCAGAATTATGTGGATCAATGTTCAAAATAATGCGCACATCATGATTTAGTGTTTTAAACTAAGTACCTAGCCTCAGTACAAACACATGCAGCAATACTTATTTTGCATGAGAATGGAACACTTGACTATCACAGAACACTTGGTTACCTTACTACCTATGTTTTAAGGTGCATAGTGCCAACATTACTTACATCAGGTAACTCTTCATAGACTTCCACTGGGTCCAGGCCTCCGGGGCCCAGCCTCGCCTTTCTCTCTTCCTCCTCCTGTTCTCTAAGAGCCTCTTGTATCTTCTCAGCAGCACGCTTCTTGATCCTAGCCTTGAACTGCTCCAATTCATCATCAAAGGAGTCTTTGTATGTTTTCTCTGCTACTTGAATTCTACAAACAAAATATATGCATTTAATGGTATTTGAGAATTGGTGATTATTATTATTGGTGAATATTGGTGATTGAGAAAATTTAGCAAACAGTAGTAGATAAATAATGAAAGTAAGTGAGTATTAATAATAATATAAGTACATACTTTGAGAAGAATGAGCTGACACAAGCTCTCGGGTCTACATCCAATTGCTTCGACAATTCCAGGATATACTGCATACAAATGGTCTGGTGTGCAACATGGGCCATCAGTTCATGTTTCTGGAAACAAATCACTTCCTATAAGATTTATGGAATATACTTAAATAAACAAGAGCCATGCTAGTTATGGGGTTTGAAATTTCGCATCCTAGCAGTCTGTACAAAGGAGTTTTAAAAAAAATAGAGTACAGTAATTTCACCTAATGTGCTTTACAGTAAAGGAAAAAATTGTAAGGAAACCTGACTATGTCTAAGAAGTAATTCAGAGACATTTATAATACCTATTCTGTTGCTAAATCTGAAAGCATTGCTAAAAATGTTAAAATGATCAAATAATGGTTATAAGGGTCAACACAATACAACACTAATCATAGGTCTGCTAAGGAACAATGGTTGGATTGTGTGAAGATGATATGGCTAGAATTAGAGTGAATACAGATATGATGGCTGATAGAGGGATATAGAAGAGAAGAGCACATACAACACCAAATATCATAAGATAAGGGTAGGATGATGATGATAAAGTAGCCTACCTCTTCCATTTCTAAATTGATGCACCAGATGACAAGATAGTTAGCGGTCTCCTCACACGCAAGCTGACTGTGTTGCGTCAAAAACTGCTTTGAGTCGTCATATTTCCGCAGCATACCAAACTGTTTCAAAAGTTTTTCATTCTCTTTGATAAACTTCTTCATTTTCGCTTCCTTCTCCTCTTCCGTCAAGTTTTCATCCTTAGGTCTCGGTGGTTTACTGTTAATGACAGTCTTTGTGAAGCCAGGCTCACTGATTGTGTCCACATTCCAAGGTGTTGTCTTTTCCTTCTTTTTCAAATCGTCTTCTTTCTTCTTTATCATTCTCTCTTCCAGTTCGAGTTCAGCTAAAGCTTTTTTCAATCCATCTAATTCGGGGCTAGTCGGTTCGACTTCGGCGATCTTTTTCCTTGTTTCGGCTAGTCTTCGGGAGTTTTCACGTTTCTTTTGATCGTGTTCCTCCTTCTCGCGGCGGCGCTCCTCCATGCGCTCCACGCGCGCTTGGTGTCGCCACCGGAACAACGAAGGGGTGTCGATGTTTGGATGGGTCTCATCTTCGTCATCTGATATCTACAAATATTCACGGATTAATGTAACTAGGCAACCGCTTTGTTAGACACAAAACTACTTTTAAATACCTACACAATCTATTTAAAGACCTCTGTTATGAGTTCTACAAGTCGCATAGAAAGTTTCAAGTTCGATTTTCTTTACTTACTTCAATATCCTTCCATTTACTGTAATCCACCATTTTTAGTTGATACACTCAAAAAGCCGGTTCCGATATGTTTAACGGGAGTTACCACTAAACAGGTATGCTAAAGAATATCTAGAATCACTTAGAAATCTGAAGAATTCGAGAATTCTCTGTCCTCTCAATAAATAAAATTTGTCACTCAAACGCAGATAATAACGTATTTTTTTTATTTCGATCTCAACCTAAGCAAGTGAGGCAAAGGCAACGACAAACATACGACCAAAATATTATTGTTTATTTGTATTTTTCAACGCTTACTATTAAACCTCAGACGGATTATATCTTCAAACTAGCTGTGTCTCGTGGTTTCACCCTTGTAAGAATAATAACTGTGTTAATTAGTGATATTTCCTTATTACATTACTTATTTCGAATTGAAAAAATACTACATTTTGGCGTGTTCAGCTAAATAAAAAAAAAGTCTTCAGCTTTGTACTTTTATATTATAATCTCCAGCTTGCAAAAATAATACATATTTTAATATACAAAACCTACCTTAATAGCCTATACTCACTTATGAGCAAAGAAAAAAATCTACTTATATTAAAACTGAAACGGAGGAAATAAAATGGCACTAAAAATGCTGACCTAGGTTTGATAAAACATTTATAAACTATTATTAACGTATTAATATATTGCACGCGGTAGAAGTGCCTGGGCAGAAACAAGTTACTAAAATGTTTGCAGAATAGCTTTACACACTTACTTCTGTGATTTGAATTTAAGAAAATATAATGCTTATGAATACACGAGCTTTTACTGATAACATATTTACGTGTACTAAGTAATTAATATTTCTTTTTCTTTTTTGCTAAAGTTGTGAGAATAGTGGTCAACTGTGTGGTGGTAGTGAAGGCTTCAGTTGTAGAGTCTGTGACGTTGTACATTGCGTCATCTATGACGTCATCGGTCTTCAAACGGTTCTGGTTTTCATCAGGAATACTTATTTGGAATTGCAGCAACACCACCAAGTATGTTACCATCGTTGCTAGTAACTGGAAACAGATTATTTTTTTAGTCATGAAGACAGGTAAACATACGTACAAAGAGTTTACTAAAGAACCAGTCGCTAGGCTGGTCTTGGTACGGGAGGGTCACGGCGAAGCATGTGAAAACATATCACGTGCACCCCCCACCTAGCGACCTGGAGGAACACCGTGGAGTTTAGTCGGTGCGAGTCCGACATAACCCTTCCGCTGCCCCCGCGGCGGTTGGTGTATCCATAACGGATTCTCCACGATGTAAAAAAAAAAAAAAAAAAAAGGCTGTTCTCGGTAGCATCCGAATATGAGGTCCCACGCTCCCCCCTCAAACAGGCGATGTGAAGAGGAAAATTGTGGATGCTTAGAAAAAAAGGTACCTACGTTCCTACATAATAGAAAGATTACCAAATAGGTAAGTAACGTTTGGATTTTTTTTTGTAGCTAAAGTGGACAACTCTCAAATGCCATAGTAAGACCACGGGGCATGTAGGCAAAGTAACATTCCACGCGCTTCTATTATATATATGTCACGTGCCTGATTTAAGTAATTTCCACACATTTCATATCGCTTTTTAACACGCTTTTATTAGCTTCACCTGTATGTATGTATGTATGTAACCGACCCCTTTGAGCTCGATTTTGTCCTACTTTGTACGATCAGATTTAATTCAAACTTTGCACACCTGTCAAAAGTCGATGACAATGCAATAATCCGATCGAAGCATCCGATTATCCTAATTAGATTCGCCAGGATTAATTAATTTCTTTCCGCATCCTTTGCATGCGAGTAAGAGAGATAGAGCTAGTGCGGGCGGTTTGTGGTATTGAGGGCGGTTGATAGTTAGCCAATCGAACTAAATAATATATAGTTTAAAAAATTTAACTAAAAAATGAAAAATAAATAATAGTTTAAAAAAACTAAAAAAACACGCTTTCATAAAAAATCCAACTAAAAATCAGAAAATAAAATTTAATAAATTTGGATAAAGAATATTGTAAATTAGAAATGAATGTACATTTTTGTAAAAAAGCGTGGGGTGTATTCAATGCGCTTTTTAAGATATTATATTATCAAAGTGATGATTCTTCTACTCATTATCTGTCAATAAAATGTTTATAATTATTAACACTATGCACCCCACGCTTTTTTACAAAAATGTACATTCATTTCTAATTTACAATATTCTTTATCCAAATTTATTAAATTTTATTTTCTGATTTTTAGTTGGATTTTTTATGAAAGCGTGTTTTTTTAGTTTTTTGATATTAGCGCAAGCGCAAGAGAATGTTACATTGTCTAGGACTCGGATAACTTTTGGCGAATTGTCGTTGAGAAGTGACATCGCGCTTCCTGATTATGCCTGCAGGAAAATATTCCTAGGTCCACCAGGAGCGGCACTTGCCCTTGTTTCTGACTTACCTTCGTCAGCTAGAGTGAAGCGTGACGTATATAATGTGAAGGGCGGGTTAAAGTGTGCTTTACCACCGATATCAAGCAATCATTTAATAACGTTAAGATATTTAGCCCTTTTATACATCCATATGTATACGCGAAAGTAGGTAGAAGAGTTCAAAATGCGTAATTATGTCTGCAGTGTTGCAAGTTCTTTTAAATAATTTGAGATTCTGATCAACATACAGAATTGAATAAAGTTCTATTGACGACGAAGAACCCTCCGAGGCTAATCTGCGAGGGGTTCATCTCAGTGGCTCGCAGGAACATGTTTACTTCAGTTTGCGCGTTGGTGTTCATCCAAGACAGCTCCACCATCAGCAACTTCTTCTGGAAATGGGTTCGAACCTGGATACATAGGAAATACATAAATTAAGTACGGTGTCATTAATCTGTCTAGCGGTGCCATCCTGGAGGATTTTCGAATAGGAAATCTATAGTGCGCTGGTGTAATGAGCTTATCCGAAATCGGTTAGAATCAATTGTAGTTGTGTAAAAAAAAGGTTGGTAAAATGATTCCTATGACCGCTATTATTGTCAGCCGGTGTCTGAATTGAGAATTTTAACAAAACTTAAGTTTTGTACGTTTCGAAGGTTTGATATTTAGTCATACTGCCACGAGTAAAGTATTAAAAAAAACTAATTAATTAAAAAAATAAATTAACTAGGTTTTTATTAAAAAAAATGAGCAGCTAAAATTCAAGCACGGTCAAATTAAGCATGAACTTGTTATTAGAATCCTAAAGAAACTAATAGAAATGGCTTTTAAGTGAATACAGAATGAGACGTTCTTAAAGTGAAAATCTCAATTCAGAAACCGACCCGTGACTTAGAGTAAGTATAAAATGAACTACGTAGACTTGACTTACATTTTGCGAGGCATAATGAGCCTCATCACAAATAAAGAACAGCAGGAAAATACTGCAAAGTGCTGTCAGTGCCAAGCCAATATCCTTCACTCCGAATCCCTCAGATATCTGACTGAGCAGGCCGTAGATGGATAATGTTATGATTAAAAACAGATAAAGGCATAGGAAAGTGAATGTATAGCAATTGGCGTTGCCTGTATCCCGAGCTAGTTTACTGAGACGAAGCCATAGAGCGCGGTATTCGGCCACCTTGCCTGCGGGACCGATGTGACGAAGAGCCTGAAAATTGCAATAACATTTAGATCTACTACTGAGTCAGTCCTCTGTTTAATTATCACAGGTAGATAGATATTGTAAATTTAGGTATATTACGTTCATTTCGATAAATAAGTTCCCTATGGCTGTATAATCATCTCCCTGGCCTTATTCCATGTATGTGGGGTCGGCACTTGATTCAACCCGATGTGTCTGATCACCTGATTTTTATACGAAGCGACTGCCATCTGACTTTCGTAAAACCTTTTTCGAGGAAAATCGGCAATCTGGGTTAAACCAGTTGTCAGACTTTCTTAAACCTCTGACTGACCTGTAACGATTGCGAAAGTTGTTAAATTGGCAACCGGGACTGACGGCTTAACGTACTGTCCGAGGCATGGAGGGAACTCGGGCGGTCACCCATCTAACTACTGGCTAGGCGTATGGTTGCTTAACTTCGCTGATCGAATCATGTACGCAATAGCAACTGTGCCACGAGCTCCTCCTATGGCCACTGTATGAAAATTCCAAAATTATAATGAATTGGAAACTCACCTGTTGGAAGTCCTCGGCCAAAACATTAGCACACACACTCAAAGTCTCACAAAGAAGATACCAGTACCCTCCTAGTATGTAGGTCAGTATTTCCAAAAACACATATGGAATTATTTGTGTCGCTTTGAAGTGCACCATCGTCAAATGCGTTACACATACTGATGTTGTGGACAGGATTGGTATGATTATTGCAATCATTAATGCCTTTTTGTACAATATCACTGGCAGAGCTCGTCCCGATAGTTGCTTATAAGATATCTGAAAAGGTCCATTATTATTAATCGTTACTTACTCAGCTATTAAAAAGGAAAACAGTTAAATTACAATATGTATTATCTACCTCGAAATCAACCCAACCATTGAGAACTCCAGCGATCTTTCGTGTCTCATACCACATCACGGGAATGACAGATGCAGGAAACAAGTAAACTGTGAATAGATATTCAATGACAGCCTCTTCGAATTTCCCCTCGGATGTTTTCAGAATTTGTACCGTGTGCAGAGACAGGTACAACATATAACTAACGAGAGATATGAAAAGCATCACGGAATACAACATGGGTGGAGACGCCAGCAGAAACTGGCTCGTCCCGTCGGACGACCTCGTTATGGGTAGTATCCCCATTACCCGCAATAAAGTGAACACTGGTTTGATGTTTTCGTAGATGATATCCTTGTAAATATGGGAATCTATTAGATTGTTTCTCATCGGCATGACGGCGTTAGGGGAGATTGGCTTTACGCGCGGAGTGCGAGCCGGCGTGACGTCAAGAAAAACCATTTTACTTTTCGGCTTATCCTCCATTTGGATTGGGACGCCATTCACTTTAGTTGTCGGGAACAGATTGCTATGGTAGAAGGACATTTTAGGCTTTATCAGTGGAATGTGCCGTTATAATGCTGAAGCTCGAAGTCGACTGAAAGGAGTTTTTCGAGACGAGGAAGCTAATGAGTCGGGGTGGCTCGTCATCATATTTCAAAGGCTGACAAGTTGATTGCAGCCACGTAAGCGGTTCGCCGTCCTTGCGTTAAACTTTCATTGCGCACTTCACCTTGCCGAGACCTTGGTATTTTACCTATTACTTGGCTGACGCGCTATACATCATATTGTGTACACTGTTACTTAACATACAAAATAATGCTTATTTGCGCTATGAGATTCTGTAGAATGAAATGTGAAATAGGCATGAACTGCATGTAGTCTCGCAGATGCGGTGCGAAAGCATTTTCGGCAAGATATTTTATATATGAAAAAAATTGTGATTATTTTATTAATAACTAGTGCCTCGATTAAGTGGATATTTAGAAAGCTATATCTCTTAATTACTATACGTCACGGAACAATTATATGTAATGTAATTTTAGAAAGTGTAGAGGGTTCACTACTATTATACTTAGCTACTAATGTCATTCATTTCTAATCGACACTTTATTTTAATTGAAGCCACATACAAGTACCTATTCATATGTAGGTACTTCTACGCGACATGTGATGATTGGGCCCAGGGTCTTGGCTTCCCTATCAGATTTTAAGCCCTTCAAATAAGCGAAGGTGCTGTAAGCTCAACAAATGAATGTCAGGAGATCCATCTTTATGGTGTATAAAGCTTTAGGCGATAAATAAAAGTGAACAGCGGCTCATACTGGACAGAACGGCAGTAAAGACGCACTTACCTGTGGAACATCCAATTGGACGGAGTGAATGTTCCGATTTACGGTGTCGTTCGACATCCTCGTAAACATGCATTTTAACAGGACAATGTATCCACAACATCTTCCGGGGGCAAGGTCGGGGACAATTCTGGTTTTAATTTAACAATGTAACCTTAGATCGATACTAGAACTTGAAGATCGATTGATTGCCACAAGTCAGCTTTTACCGTTTCCTAATGGACATTTTTATTTTTATAAACGAGAAAAGGATATTCAAATAGAAAACGATAGTAACACTTTTATATCCTCACTCGTGTCGACAAACCCACTTTTTGTCCACGTCATTTTGAACGTGATCTTTGAAATTGAAGTAATAAACAACCCCTTCAAATGAGAATTGGATCCAAGATATAAGAAATTAATTAATAAAGGTATCATCATAATTACCCTGCAACCTGATATTGGATAACCCGTACCTCACCTGCGGCTACTATTTTCTTCTACTTTTCCATTACATTAATTTTATATTAAGGTATGCAAGGCGTAGTACCTATATTAAAAAATGAAAACGTACGCTAATGACGAAAAAAAACTACAAAAAGTATTAGTATGTATTATGTTCTTATTATTAAATCATTATTATATGATAACAAGATAGAGTCCAGAGAGTAAACTTATATATGGAATCTATACAGATAAATAAAATTGAAGTGTCTGTTTGTAACTGCAAAATAACAGTTTTTCACTCAATCCATATGAAAGTATACACGGTACTGAAACAGAAAAATCAATTTTAAAAATTTTTCTCTTTCTGTCTGTCTGTTTGTTCCGGGTAATCTCCGAAACGGCTGGACGGATTTTGACGGGACTTTCACTGATGGATAGCTAATTTTACAAGGAGCTACTTAGGCTACTTAGATTTTTTTAAAACATTAGGGATCCGCGGGTAACCATGAAATTAAAATATACGCGGGTGAAACCGCGGGGCACAGCTAGTACGAAATAAAATAAAAGACGTAAGTTTGCACTAACTGGGTTGTAACTCTTTGTAAAAACGACAGAGATGGTGCCAGAGTGAATACTTACGCCAAACAAATTAACGAACTCAGTAAGTTTCCCACGACAGCCGAAATGAAACACGGATTAACGGGACCTTCGGAATCCTACTTCCGGTCTCTGTCTAATTTTTCAAGTTGGCTCCCTTACTTACATGGACGTGACGAGCTTATTTGATACAATTTCTTGAGGAAAAGCTAACGCCAACAATTCCTTGCTAACCTTTCGGCCGTAAGTTCACTCTTTTTAGGATGACGGCGACAATTTTGTTTTTGTATCCTTACCACGTAATATTGTGAACATAAACTTTGCTGATTTTATCACGAGAATACTTATCTATTAACAAGACTTAAGGCCTAGAAAGTTTCAAATTAATTTAGTATTACTTACTGATCAAGAACACATAACTGTATTTTCTATTGAAATGGGAACTACTTTTTTGGGTTAGCCTGACTGTGCCGATCTCAAATTGTTTACGATACAAGTCAGAAACCTAAGAATCGTTATACAAATACTAATCTCGTCATCAGCAATGAGGTTACGGCAACTAAAAGCAATTGTAACACTTACTTAGACAGGTATGAAACTAAACAAATAGTTTAATTTATCTTTATCTATCTTACACTATTACTTACTTTCCTAACGAGTTTGTAAGTGGATCTAGGGCGAGGTGGTCCCTTGTTACCTCAAGCGGTTACACCACTTCTATCGGTGTCGGTATAAGGGCCAATTTCCCTAATCCTCGATTAACTCCGTCGCGGTGCAGCTAAATTTGATTGTGAGACGATCAAGAAACCCCTGCGGGCCTGCGGCTAACCTTTCTTCCTGATTGCTCCCCGGGCATCGCTCTCCTTCGACGGTGTTAATGGCTGTAAACATTACCAGATAATCAGAATCGCTGAGTTGTATTGTGATCCTTTTTGGTCAGCTATGGTTTTATTTTATAACTAGCTTCTGAATTGTTACTTTCATCTTTTAAAATTGATACGTTGGGCTAACGTTAACATTAAACGGCGACTTCATTTACGTAGCGTGATTATATATAGCCTACCACAATATATGGGCTATCTTACACTGAAATATTATCTCAATTCGGGCCTGCGTTATTATCATCGTTATGGCAGCGACGTCTTACTAACCTTAGTTATGACGCTTAATTTTTGTACACAAAATGTAACGTCAAAGCGGAGAAATTCTTAATACGCTCTGCTTAAGCCGATGGTGGAAGACCCTTAGTACGTAGTGCGATTAGCGCGTTCAAGCTAACAGGCTAACAAACAAACTCTTCAGGTTTAGGTATAGGTTCAAAAAAAAAATCATGATCACGTGTTACTGGAAATCAGTTTTATACTGAAATGAAACCAATGTGCGTTTCTTAAAGTGTACCTAAAGTAAAAAGTACAATAAAAGTACCCAAAATAAAACTTAGGTGTTGTTGCGTGCGTGTGTTTCCGTAGGTATAGGTTCCTAGCTGGCGTAATGTACTTGTAGATGGATCGCTGCATAATATAGCTAAATCTAGATTATGCAGCGGTAGATTTAAGTCTTGATCCGATGGCGTATTGAAGTCCCGCCGAGCTCTCTGGTCGAGTGGCGTCACTCACACTCCCACTCAGAGCCTGATTCCCTACCGATTGCAGATCGCTGATAAAATATTTCTCACTGTGATTTATGCCGCGCGATATTACTTCCCTTATCGACCATTGAATAACTTACGACAACCCCCAATTTCGGGTCGTGACTAATATAAAATGTTCTCAGATTGGATTTCAACATGGTTTAAAATGTTGAAAACATTATTTACTTTTGCAATGTTTGTGCATAGAGATAGCTTTGAATTCGAAGATAGACTATGGATTGGATTGGATTGGACTCTAAAGAAAACTTCTGAAGGGATTGAATTAGAGATTAAAAGTTTAATATTAGCTAACACGCTGAAGTCGTTGGGCTGATTTCGATAATACATATCATAGACAAAACTGTTCAATTGAAATAGTTTCATAACATTAAGTTTCTTATTAAACTAAAAAAAAACACACTTGAAAAGTTTTTAGTTATTTATACTTAAAATAAGTTTTTTTATGTATTCACTGCATTCAATTTGCGTACCTTTCTGCTCACCACGCACTACCGAGTTGGCTTCGTTGAGGCCTTGGTAATAAAAAGGTACGGAGTTTAGAAATGCGAGGTAAGTGTAGAAGACTTTTATGGAGAAAGTTATGTATTAAAAATGATGACGGCCAAGTTTTGTTTGCAAGCTTTTTGCGCGAAAGCACATTTTGACACAACCACTGACACCGTATGAAATATGAATAATGACGTTATCTTTCTAATGAAGTTTGCTACTTAAAAGTTGGTAACCGCAGCGTCAGACTTGCAAAACTTGCAATGTCTTCGCCAACTACTAACTTTGCGTACAAGCTGTAGGTACTCCTTTACAATGGGGTGACGGACAGGATGGGACGCGTACGTCACTCAACTTTATCATTTAACTTGTCCAGTCTGGGTTTATGAATAAAAACACCAGAGAGAGGAAGTTTTAGAAGCAATCTTTCAATATGTCAGAGATGGTACGATAACTTCAGCGGCTGAACGGAGAGGTTAGATTAAATCTATACAGATAAATAAAATTGAAGTGTCTGTTTGTAATTCCAAAATAACAGCTTTTCACTAAATGCATATGAAAGTATACACGATACTGACACTAAAAAACCAAGTTTTAAAAATTTTCTCTGTCTGTCTGTCTGTCTGTTTGTTCCGGGTAATCTCTGAAACGGCGGGACTTTCACTGGTAGGTAGCTAAAGTTTCAAGGAGTGAATTAGGCTACTTTTATTTATCAAAAATATTAGGGTTCCGCGACATGAAGCACGTGAAACCGCGAGGCACAGCTAGTTCCTGCATAAAGTTAAAGAGGCACGTGATGATGAAAAATTTGTCTGTACTGATTTAATGGATTTAGTTTCAACGAAGATAATTTTGGTCCCATCTAAATGGTAATTCGGCTAGTTTTCGTAACTAATTTCAAGGTAGGTCCAACATTTATTAAAATATATTATACTTGGTAATTCTACAGGTGCAGGAGGGTTGATTTTTTGTTCGGCAGAAATAGTTTATTCAATGAGGGTCGTAATCTTCTATCGCAGGGCAAAGGACGGCCGTCGCCGGATCATTATCTAAGAGAGGTAGGGATATCGGGATCTCTCGTATGGAATTATACGAAATACGGCTGCCTGGCTGGGAACTGTACTTCCACCTTTTATTAGATCGCAGTCAAATAATGCTTCCTTAAGTATTGTGTAGGCTATGCTAGCTTTAGTGAGACTCTATCGACTTTCATTGTCTTGGTGTAAAGATAACGAACGACAGTGATAAAAAAATATATGGAAAAAAAAGGTTGACAATTTTCTACTTCCTTTAAAATGAATATGTTTTAAACTCTAAGCCCATTGGTACAAAACCGTATCAGTCCGTAACTCTGTTCAAAAAAGCGATGTGTTCAAGTTCAAACAGACGAAATAATTTTATGTGGAAATGGCGACTTCAATTTATACTATTTGAAGATATACTACTTATACTTATCTAGATTAGCGTCACTATTCGAGTTTGGTTTTTCGGGTGACCAGGAAACTTTTAGGGCGGAGAGAAAATATAGGTGCCCTGTCTGGTTGCGGTCACTGTTTCGTTAATTCCAGTTCCTTTGATGTGCCTCGCGGCTATTCATGTTGTCGTGATGCGATGGACTCGGGCTTCTACTTATTTAAAGTAATTTTAATTAACACCCGCAACTCGAATCATCTGTCGTATAATCTGGTGCGTTCACTAAAAGGGTTAAAATAGAGCAGCTATTATGGCCAAGTACTTTGACATTATTAATTATTTCTCCGGAATTTATTTACGAAATGTGTATATCCCATGAATTTATTTACGAAAGCCATATCCCATGTCTAATTAGCATGATCGAGACGTTGAGTTTTCATTCCAATGAACCACCTTTTCGCACAACAAATTCTTCAAAACTCTTTTGAAAGGGACGTGAAGGGTTTCCATAATATCGGGAGCATCCCAATACTCACGCGTACACACATTTTCCGTGAAAAAGCCTTTCACGCAGGATGGAGGAGAAACATGATGAATAGGTTCCGACCGATACATATCCGTTATAATTCAAGCAGTGACACACGATGCTACGATTTGTTGTTTTCTTTTAGAAATCTGACATCCGTAGGGCAGAAAGGTTGATTTTTATTTAAACCTAAAAATGTATGAACTATTTGTCTGCATCTTACTTTCACTGCTAACTGAATTAACAATTATATGCTACAGATAGAGATATCAGGAATATTAAGAAATACCTAATTTACTACTTGGTGCTTTACTTTACTAGCTGGTGCCCGGGACTCCGATTGCGCAGGATTTAACTTTATCTTTATTATCTTTATATTTTGGACTATTCACACGACATATTTATAAATGACAGCCTATGTGCTATTTTGTGGATAAGCTAAGTTGTAATGGATAAGCTTTATTATTGCAAAGTTTCATTAAAATGCAATTAGTAATTTTTGAGAGTACGAGTAACAAACATTAAGCGATAAATTCATACATTCACAAACTGTGTTTAATCAGTTATTATTAATTACAAAATTAAAATACGACCATTTGGGAAGCATCACCGTTCAAATAAAAAAAGAATCATCGATATCGGTTCACCCAGTCAAAAGTTCTGAGGTAACAATCATACATTTGGTAGAATTCGACATAGCATGCATCTCCAGAAAGAAGCGTAGGTACGTCGTTTCATCGTGAAAACTTCGACGCGGGCGATATCTCAGCCAAGAAGCTATCCGATAAAAGCAATTACTTATAAGAAAATGAATAAAGCGATCTATCTTGCTTGAACGAACGTCGTCTGGTATCAATGCAAATCGTAGATAAGCAGTGCAAGTCCACCACAAGACTAATCGTTGTGTTACGTCGAGTAACAGGAAAAGTGGAAAAGTCTTATCTCGGCGTCCTCTCTTGTCTAGAGTGCGATTTGCCCGAGGGGTTACATAAACAACGAACGTACCTACTTGTTCTAACACACATTTATCTACTATCCAGCTGACCGTGACCTTTGAACAAAGAATACATGAAAATATTTTTTACTGTAGGTACTTCCAGAGATGGCAAACAAGAGAGGTAGGCCACAACTGGATCTACCGTTCAAAATTTGCAACGTTGTAGTTTTGTGTTGGGTACCTGATAGAGGATCGCAGTCGGTGCTACCTTAGAGTGTTGTGTTCCTTTAGTGAGTAAGGTCACCAGTGCTCCATAGAAGGAAGGAATGGAGGTGCTGTGCTAGTTATGGTGGGACCCTTTCGTATGTGAGGTACTATGGCATAATGATTCCATTCTTTATTGATGCGCCAGTGGCACTCTGGTCTTGATTATAGGCAGTAGCCGCTTGCCACGTGGACTTCACTTTCAGTAAACACACAAATTTAGGATTTATAAGATCACATTTTAAAGGTTAATGTTTTTTGATTCTATAAATACCTTGGCATACATGACGCTAGTAGGTACTTTTAGTTTCGGACATTTCAACACGACAGAATAAATTAACAATTCTAGGGTACTTTGGTATTTCAAACAAATTGGTCTGTCAGTCAGGATTCATAGTTGATGACTGCAGCACCCCACCACTTGTTTAACCAATTTGTTTGCATTAAGTATGTCTGGGACGGAGGGATGTCAATGTTCCGTCGCAAAATAAGCTAAATAATAATTTTAAGACCGATTGCAATCTCGCTATAAAGCACAGAGCTCGTCTTCATCTCTCGACGTTTTGTCTTATTTATTAAGTAGGTATATACTCGAGCAATGACCTTAGAAACCAGAGAGTATCATAACCCATTTAAGCCTCGCTACAGTCGGGTAATAGGGGGTTTTAAAACAAATACATACGGGTAGCATTGTAGCGAGCTTGACAAATAAATGGAACAGGTACCTACGTGTGGAAAATCAGTTTACTTTTCAATTTCTGTTGCCGTTGGGACCGTCCCAGAGTCTATATTGCTATATCGTAAGCTGTCGGCTTTATTTTTGTTTGCAATGTCCGCATAATATGTAGAGTGCAAAAACGTGTCTGAAAGGAATGTTTCAAATTGATTTAACATTAAACTATTAAAACAGCTTCTATCTTTAGGTACTTACATAAGTGTCATTCTACTATTTATTGATTTTGAAGAGCAAATTAACGAGCTGTATGAGTTTTATGTTTGAAATATAGTTTTTATTCATTATGGCTATAGGGCATAAAATACATACCTTGTATAATAAATAAACATTTATACTGGACTGAGTTTAACGGAATTTTCACCATGTTACAAGTTACATTTTAAAACAATGTGATGTTGTAAAAACCATGAAATAAACAATGAAATTAAATGTACGCGGGAATTCGCATGGCATAGGTAGTAAGTGAATAAGAACTTATGAATGTATTCCAGATTGGAAAGACAAACTGGGACCAGTATATTTCCATAGTCGGGAAACGTGTACTGGCGGCGATATAATCTACTGTATTGTAAGAGAAAAATCCTTGGAAAATTTCATTTGCGCAATGGGAGTCGCAGTTCCATAAATATTCATAAGTGAGTGCATGCGAGAGCCGCGGCGGCGTCGCAACCGCTGGTATTTTGTGTCTTTTTAATGATAACTGAGCTAACTGATTTATATTTTTTATTACAGCTTTCAAACGTTATCACTTCATATTGAAACAACCAAAGATAAATAATGTAATGAGTAAGCGAAATTTACATACTGATAAATAAAATTTAAGTGTCTGTTTGTAATTCCAAAATAACAGATTTTCACTAAATGCATAAAGAAAAGAGAGCATACACGCAACTGACACTGAAAAACCAAGTTATAAAATTTTTCTCAGTCTGTCTGTCTGTTTGTTTGTTCCGGGTAATCTCTGAAACGGCTGGACAGATTTTAACGGGACTTTCACTGGTAGGTAACTGATGTTTTAAGGAGTAACTTAGGCTACTAGTAAGCTTAGACTTTAGACTACTTAGGCTAATTAAAAAAAACATAAATTAACTCTACGCGGGTAAAACCGAGGGGCGCAGCTAGTAAATAAATATTTTGATATGATACAGGAGCGCTCAGTGGAAATTGTGAGGGTAATCGCATTTATTTTATTCGCGTTGCGCCATACAGACAGGGACAGACTAATAAAATCACTACTGCGTATTCATAGTCAGCGCTCATATCTCGTGACGGCACCTATAGATACCTCAAACACAAAAGAAATTATATAATGCCATTCTATGCTTCATCCTAACAGCTCCAGATAACTAAAAATAATTGATATTATACACTAGCTTCTGCCCGCGACTTTGTCCACGTGGAATAGTGACTTCGGTCTAACGCTAGCCCGATTGATCTCAGCGTGATGATAGATAAATGGGCTATCTAACACTGAATTTTTTTTCAAATCAAACCAGTCGTACCTGAGATTAGCACGTACGTAGCTTGCAAGTAAAACTATAATAATCCTTGGCTAGTTCACTCGACTAATAGAGTGTTTACGAACAAAGATCCCAAGATTTTCTCTATTACGTAGGTAGAGTGAATAACGAGTAATAACAAGATTTGTAAGGGAGTCCCTCGGGACACTAACGAACGCTCTTGGCTCGATATTACCTAGCTACATGAAAGTATTCAACAGTTCATAATGAGACTCGCCAAAACTACCTACTGGAGGTTATAGGTTATCTCACATTGGTATAACATATTGTCTTATCTTCGTACTTCACTGTAACAAATGTGAAAGTGTGATGTTATGATGTTTATTGGGTACCTTTCTTTCTCTCAAAAACATCTGAATGATTTTTAATAAAACTTGCGTATACATTAGCTAGCAATATTACCCTACTAATATTATAAATGCGAATGTAAGTTTGTTTGTTACGCTTTCACGCGAAAACTACTAAGCGGATCATCATGAAACTTGATTTACATATTATAGGAAACTTATTATTTTTTAAAAAATCCCAATGTGAGCGATGCCCCGACAATTATGTAGGTATATGAGTTAAAGCTAGTATATATGTCTTTTTGAAATGTCCTCATTTCAATTATAATGATTGTCTATAACTGGCCGAAAATCTGACGCATTCAATGATACCTTATTTGCCAAATTATGATAAATAGTTTTGGCGTTCTTAGGAAACAGATGAACGTACATACATAAGTACATACATACCGGTCAAAATCATAACGCCGTAGACGGGTAAAATAGATCTACATAACATCGGCTTTAATTTATGGACCAAGGCTACTTTTTATCAACAAAGCGGAAATTAAAACCTTCTTTCATATTTTTTGGGCACCTCCGTTTCTGATTATCACGTTGTTATCCATAATCGCTAGTAGAAACAGAACAAGAAAGCCAATTGGAAGACGCTGAGACAATCATATTTTCAGAATGCATATTTTCATTTGTAAAGTTTTATCCGTCAGTCTGCATTCTGGGAGCGACGCAAGAAAACCCTGTCGCTAGCGCAGGGAATTTATTATAACTTCAATATTTGTTTTTAGTTAAGCTGAGAGGTGCGGCCAGAAATTAATTCGTACACTTTTTGCAGATAGAGATATTATGAAAGTTTTTAACTAGGTAAGTTTTTAACGTATGAAAATGCGATCGTTTGAAAATGGCATTTTGACAGTTGTATTAAAAATCGATTTTTTTTTACGTTTTCACACTAGAGATTGAGATCGCGGGCACGGGCAGTGAGAAAATTATTTTTCACTGCCCATACAAGTAGGTACTTACATAAAGATGCCAGTCAAAACTTATTTAGGTCTTAACTTAGTATTAAGGAATAGGGACTTAACCCATAAATCGGGTTAAGTCCCTATTGAGTAACCTATTTCACTGGGCGGAGTCAACAAACCTCTTTGATTGGGTCAGTACATTGTACCACAGTATACTTAAGCTTTATAAGCAGTAAGGAATATCAGAGAAATCAAAGTAAAATTTATTCGCATATTATCTGTCAAAAAAAGATTTGTCGTTTTGAAGTTTAAAATACGCGCGTATACGCGATCGGATACAATGTGCCACCCCTTTTGACGCTACTCTTAATCTGCTTATAATCTCGTAGATTGTCGCGTGTGAGTGTGTAATTTTGTACGATTTAATCCTAGATTCTTTACTGTCTGTAAAGCCTATATTTATATTGTGACTGTGCAGAAGATCACAGCTATTCCAAATTGACATTGCCATTGTATTGTTGTACTGTGTGCCTGCGATTGGTATTGTTTCAGTCCTTCATAAAACACCGTTTAACGAATTGTTTGCTAACAAACCACACTGTCTGTGACACTGCAGTTGATCCATAGATAAACGAATAGTGGCGACTAGTAATTTATTTTTGACTTGATCCCCGGGTATTGGGATTTTTCCATTTGTATTTTCCCAGTAGGAGCCCGGAGTATGGATATGGTTAAGTGCCCGGTTAGTTGCAATAAATTCGCCCCTCATAACGTGAGACTTCAACTTAGCTTGTGAAATGTTGGTATGCTATAAGCACACCACTGCTTATCCCTTCATATATGTACCTGCCTACATATGATCACGACTATATTACCCTTTTTTTATTTTTTTATTGCGATATAACACATGTTTCCCATTTAAGTACGGCACAGAAGTGTCTATTCAAAACGGCCAGTATCATAAAATATAATGACGTGGTATTTGAATTAAGAACACTTTCAGGTGTTCCCATTGAATATCAAGACCAGTGAGTCCCATAAAAATGATCTCAATATATGAAAGCTTAGCTTCGGTTCAGCGAATAACGTGAACGCGAACAAATGAGCTCAATTCTTTCATAAGCTTTATAGATTCGAATGGGTTCATTCGTTTGATTCCTTTCAGATACTGTATTCTGGCTTGCACCAGCTGAGTATTGTCTACTTTGCAGAACTTTGCATTTTCTATCTACTTATTGAGTTCATTGAATTCTTATGATGTCTCATGGAAACATAATCTTAGATATTGTATCAAATAATATAAAGTAAGATAGCTGTGTCCCGCGGTTTCTCCCGCATAGATTTAGTTTCATTAAGTTACTCCTTGAAACATCAGCTACCTGCCTGTGAAAGTCCCGTTAAAATCGGTCCAGCCGTTTCAGGGATTATTCAGAACAAACAGACAGACAACATATTTAAAACTTGGTTTTTTAGTGTCAGGTGTATACTTTCAAATGCATTCACAGACACTTCAATTTTATTTATCTGTACCTATAGATGTATAGATTAAATGAAAATGCAGGTGCCATCACGAGTTATGAGCGCGTACCTTCAATGCGCAATAGTCATTTGTCTGCCTCAAAGTCAAAGTCAAAGTCAAAGTCAAAAATATCTTTATTCGATTAGACTTTATACAAAGCACTTTCAAATCGTCAGAATGACACAATTTACAGGATTATACATGCTACCGCCAGGTTCGGACCTCTGTCTATATGTAGGTATGGCATTTCGCAGTATCCCCAGTATTTTCGCTGCGTGGTCATAATTTGTGACGTAATGTAAGTAGACATCAAAATAAGGAAACGGTGTCTACCAACTCAATTCATCGCTTTGCATACAATTAAAATCTTAGGGCCATAACCCTTCTGGGTAATCTTCATTAATATTTGAGAGGCTTAGCATATTTAGACACGAATGGCCGTTTCTGTACGTATATCTAGCTAGCTTTATCTAGCTTCAAACTGACCCTAACAATTTACTCGTTCGCTGCAGATTAGTTAATTCTTGGAGATTTGGGTGTGTGTTTGTTATTACTAAGGCCTAAATGGTTATTACTTAAAGATTTAAGATAACATCATAAAACCGAACTGGTTACTCTGCATACGTATGAGCAAGCTTATATCACCTATACTCGTGTACGTATATATACGTAGGTACCTATATACCTACCTACCTATTGTCCCGAATTGCCAAATATCAAACAGCATATTGTGTTGAAATTGCTATGAATTTTGTGCTTGCTGTTTGTTTTACCTAAGCAGGTACGTTGGTTGGTACCTAGTGTATCGTGTTTTGTTATTGTTCGACTAAACTGATTTGAATCAAATTTGACCGACGGCTATTTTACTACCTGGATTAACTTACAGGGGTGTTTATTTCTAAAGTCAATGCGGGCGAAGTTGCGGGTAGAAGTTAGTGTAGTAGCACATAACTATCAAATAAATTATTCGGGAGGTAGATCTTGGTGACATCACCCCAATTTCCTGACGGAAATTTATGGCCTCAGACTTTCAGCAATTCACATAGATCAAATATCTTGGCACTGGTTTGGATTATTCCCAAAAACCATGAAAGTGTATTAGAGTAAAGCCATAATACATAAAACAATTTAACCAACGTAGAAAGGACTCAACAACTTGACACTTGTGTCATGTTCCCTTTGCCTTTTTCTAAGATAAAAATTAAAATCACCTAACGTCAATGTCAGTTGTCTGTCACCTTTGATAGAATGTAAATAAAGTTTGTTTTTGTACTTTGGTTTACTTTATTTGATTGCAAATAAAACTGCAATAGTTTTGAATTTATGTTAAACTGTGATTTCCTGAATTCGAATAATGTCCTCGGCTGTAGACAATAATTTAACGGCAGTGATGAATGAAATTGCTTGTTTAACGGACTTGGAAGACTGGAATTATACGCAACGAAACTTCGAAAGTATAGCCCAAAATTACTTTGGTATCATTATTCCTGTTAGATTGACCGGTAAAAAGAACGGAACAGAAGTAAACTTAGACTTGTTATTAAAGCTAGCTCCTACCGATGAACGATTTCGAGTAAGTGGGGCTATAACACTGATGTTTGCCCGCGAAATTTATGTTTACTCCACAGTGCTGAAGCACTATAACAAAATCCAAATAAATTTCTCTACAGATCTGAAGTATCTTATCCCAAATTGCTATTACGTCAATAAAGAATATTGCAAGGAGGTTATAGCAATGCATGACATGCATGCACTTAGCTTCAAACCATATGAAAATGGTATGTTTTTGGATTTAGATCATATTATTATTTCCTTGAAATCTCTGGCAAAATTTCATGCATTGTCATTTATAACTAAAGTGAGAGACCCTACATTATACAATGAGTTTACTAAAGTTTGTATACCATTGAACCTAAGTACAAATCAAAGGTTTTTTGAAATTATGTCTGATAGGCTGACAAAAGCACTGCAGAAATTTGACAGTACCAGCTATGTTTCTTTGTTTGAGAATTTAAAACAAAATTGTAGTAGATTCTTCATAGCTGCAGTGGACAAAGTGCAGGCCACATGTATATGCCACGGTGATATTTGGAAAGAGAATATACTCTTCAAATATGTGGTGAGTATATTTGATTTTGTTACATATTATCATTCACCTTCCTTATAAAATAATTATAAAATATTAATTACTCTATTGTAAACAGTATATAAAAAAATATTTTTATTTTCCCTTCATTTCAGATAGCATTATAAATTCTAAAATAAGGTATTTTAGAATTTATAATAATATTTGCAGTTTCATCCACATGTATTGACTTAACATTATTATGATTATAAAAATGTAAAAATAAAATTATGATATTAAATTATAATTCTACAATACAACTTTATAAAGATGTTCAGCTTTATAATAGCTGTATAGATGACAATGATCTGTGTTTTTCTTGCAGAACAGTAAACCGGTATCAGCTTGCCTCATAGACTATCAAACCACTCGCATCATAAGTCCTGCATTTGACACTCTCTACCTCATCATAAGCAGTACAAACACGGAGCTCAGACAGAAACACTTCAACGATATGTTGGATACATATTGCCAAATGTTTGAACAAGTGTTGGTTGAAGCAGGTGTAGATTGTAATGTGTATTCCAGGCAAACATTTGAGAATGACTTGAAAGTAGTTGGCCCAGCATGTCTTATTACTGCCAATACTGCCCTTTGGCTACTAAATGGTTTACAAGAGGAAGGACATGTAAGAAGTAAACATATTTGTACTACAAAGGAAGATAAGGAACGGGCTGTTGATAGATATAGGGCTATTATTAAAGGTATAATAGATGACTTAACAAAATATGGCTACCTATGTACCTGTCAGTGAAAAAAATAATGCATTATGTAAATATGTAGTATTATATATGTATACTATAAGTAAAGTTATGGGATGTTATAAGATAATACATTTATATTTCATGGCATAAAATAATAATTTTAATATATTCAATAATATTTTAAGTAACAAGATTTTGAATAATAGAAGTATCTTACTTCTTAATAATTAAATTTTGTATGTACTAGGTTTAATTTTATCACATTTTGGGCAATTATATATGATGTTAATAAATATGATATTTTTATTTCAGCCTATCTACACTCCAGTTATCAATAACTGGGCCCTTACCATGAGCTCTTATTACCATGATAGTTTCACTTATTTATGAGACAGATGTATGTGACGTGCATACATCTGTCACTGTCGCACAACTGAATTAACATAACAATAAGAGCTCATGGTTGGGCCCCTGAATAGAAGTGTAAAGTTCATTGATTATTATATTGTATGACTAGCTGTGCCCCGCGGTCTCACCCGCGTAGATTCAGTTTCATCCTTATTGTTGCGGACCCCTAATATTTTTGATAAATAAAAGTAGCCTAAGTTACTCCTTGAAACATCAGCTACCTACCAGTGAAAGTCCCGTTAAAATCGGTCCAGCCGTTTCAAAGATTACGCGGAACAAACAGACAGACAGACAGACGGACAGACAGAGAAAAATTTTTAAACTTGTTTTTTTAGTGTCAGTAGCGTGTATACTTTCATATGCATTTAGTGAAAAGCTGTTATTTTGGAATTACAAACAGACACTTCAATTTTATTTATCTGTATAGATGTATAGATATAGATTCCCTGACCTTTTTGATAAAATGTACATTACGTCAGAAAAGTTTCTTACGGGTTCTCAGACGGCTAGTTTCCGAACCGTTGGTAATTTTCTTGACGTTTATAAGTGCCAGGGCCCAAGACTGAATAAATTTTCAATCTATTGATATTTTTACACAGTATTGTCATCGCGAGGAAAAAAAGCCTAAGTAACGAAAGTACTGAATATAATGTCCAAATTTTAGCACCTCTAGCTCAAATATTGTTAAGTAGGCGTTACGAGGTCACATCGGATGCCTGTTCCAAAGGCTTCTTCTGTTGATCGCCAACTTTACTATCTATAAAGATTCTTTCAATATTTCACGCGGCCTCTTTATTATAGGCTTACGAGGGATTTGCGCTCTCTAAACGGAATTGAGATGGGTCGGGAATAATCGCCCGGGATTCCGTTCTAAATTTTTGATAGCGAAATACATTAATAAAGTATGGAGATAAATTAATTTACACCTAACGTGAAATGATAGTATTCGAACTCTTAAGATAGGTAAGTAGGGAAGACAGTGAAATAAATAGGTAAGCTTTATGCTTTGTGGATTCCATTATAAATAGAGTAATATTATTAATTACTAGCGGACGTCACGCGGTTTCATTCGAGTAGTACCCGTTCCCGTGGGTGTATAGAGATAAAATATAGCCTATGTTACTCGCTGATGATGCTATCTATTGCTGAAAGAATTTTCAAGATCAGTCTAGTGTCGGAGCCTATTCAATACAAACAAACAAATCTTTCCTCTTTATAATATTATTAATAGTATAGATGAAGTATTGGTACCTAATAGACATAGTTGTAGCTCTTGGATACCTAAGTCTACATTGGTAATTTTAGATCGATGTTACAGGTTGCGGTTCTCTTCACAAGTTGTGAGCGCTCAGCGAAAATAGTGGGGATAGCTGCGCATTTCTTTTTCACGCTCGCATTCAAGACCCAAAAAAATAGTACTTTAAAACAAGGTGATTCAGCTATACACCAAGGATTGCGTTTATATCTGTCTCTGTGTTCACACATTACCGTGTCAACTTAACTGATGATCTACCAACAATGAGGTGCATACAAGGTGAATGATAAGTAGATCTTCCTACGTTCATTCAGTAGTAAAACTATCTAGAAGGTCTGAGTGCACCGCCGTGTTCCAGTAAAATACTGCATATTCAGATGAGGGATTCGAGTTTCAAATATACTCAGCGCTTTGCAGCAATTATTTGCAGACGTTAAAGGTAGTTCAGAATAAAAATTAGTTCTTTATTTAATGACTAACCAAATTGAAAATGTAGACTTTATGTCGAGGGAACTAGTGAATGGTTGAATTCTAGTTGAAATTTATATATTTTTTCCGTGGCTTTGAAGGCAATTACTTATATTGGTATTGAATGAAAATGAGGGTAGAAATGTTTAATAATTGCTTCATTATATCCAATTACCTTCAGTTTCCGTGATCATGGCCGTTGTAATACTGCTGAAATATTGGACACTCGTCACTAAATATTAACCGCGGGAAGTACGCATACAAAATGTTATATACTTGTCCAATTTATTTGTGTAGTGTTTGGCAATATTTTGAAAAAAAATAATCACAATGAATATCTTTAAGTGGAGTACCTACATCATACGAAGTGAAGGTATAACCAGGTAAGAGTAAATTTCTCCAAGCGATTTTGATTGTATTCAAATTATTTTGTTGTTACTTCTTACTTTTATATTATCTGTTTCATTATCAATAATCAAGTCAATACATGCCTAGGTCGACACTGGTAATGAAGTAGAATATTTAAAGTGTCTTAAAAATTAAAGCTTTTCTTTAAACTAAAAAACGCGTATTCAGCTTTTAAATTTGGCTCAGTCAGTGGTAATAAAGTAGACACCAGACTGACAGGGCGTCAGACTAAAAATCTTCTGTCAAAATTGAAGGCCAACTATAATGGTTTAAGCTCTGCGTATAAGAACTTTTGGTCCTGAAGTTCTTAATTCGCTCTACGTGGGCCCCAGATCTTCAGTAAAAACTCGATGTATGCTTGCTTACCTACCCTTACTCTACTTATTCCGCGATAATATAAGACAACGTCATCGTTAATTTAATGCGAGCTCTGACATTTGGGTGATAAGATAAAAACATAATGAGATAACCTTATTGTTTACACCCGTTATTTACAACGGAGTAACTCACAAAGTTATGTTGCTATCATAAATTGTGTAACGGATAAAGGTAAAGTTACCGTCGGCTTTGTTATCCCATAACTGCGTAACTAAACCCATTAAAATAATAAAAGCGTCAAACTAAAGTGTAACAGTTTCCTTCCGCCGAGTTAATGCTATTCTGAAGTTTACAAATAGTAAATTAATTCTCTCATGACGTCGCTGGTTGTATCGACGTAACACCGCTGGCTAGTCTTTGCAATATTAGGTAGGTATACCAAAAGAAGGGAAAAATACAAAAGTTAAATAGAAAACTTGGGGTTGTCATTTTACAAGTTTTTAATTTTAAATTCCATAGATTAAAAAAATTGCCAAAAATGTACAAACTAAAAGTACCTAGCTAAGTATCTGTTTATTCAGTATTTATAGTGTATTCCTAAATTTAATTTATTTTTTCGCGGGACTGAACTTTTGAAACTAGAATGTTACACATGTGTCGAGTTTAAGATTAAAAAAGTTTATTGTAAGTTGTTGGGTAGGGGTTGCCATATCTCTACCTACCCACTATCAATTTCGCGACGCTATTATACAGAATGAAAACATACTGAAGGGCGGCTACCTGTGTAATTTTTCGAAAAACGAAAAAGACCGCCTTTGCATACGCTCTTCTCATAACTTTTCCTCATATATTTTGTCTCTGTGTGGTGTACAATAAGAGGGTTTGATTTAATTATTATTATCGACCTAGAATAAAGTATTGTTTAATATGAAGAGGAGCTTTCGTATGCGTTTATCTCTTACCACATGAGTAAATGACAAGCCAATAAATGGAAAGTTAACTTGATACAAGCGCTCTGCAATATACCCCAATATACCCCCATGTACTCACTCGCCATAGTTGGTACTCTGTCGAAGCGCATGTGAGTGTACTACATCGCGACGCTTGTGATCTCTGGTAAAATAATTACTTATGTACAAATATATGGAAGTTTGCCTTCTGTATGTCTTTATTTTGTACTATAACAGTGTATAATGACATCGTATGTAGTTAGTATTGAGTTTAGACCGCAGATTGCATCTGCATTTTAGATTGCTCGCCGTGCCCTGGACCGGAATCGCAGGCTTAACACTTTCACCGTTTGTTTTATTTCCATTTATTCTTATAATTCGCTTGGGACAATATTTTATTCCTGAAACCTTTAGAGGCACAGAATGAATTATGAAAGGCTGACAAAAACGAGAAGCAAAGTGTCTTGAAAAAGATGCCGAGGATGAATACGTATGGATATGGACAGAATGGAGTGAACGTGTTAACTGTAAAGTAGTGTGATCTTAGAGTGAGCTGGCCCTCATTTCTATGCTATCATGATCTACTACCTGGCATACTTTAGGATGAACTCTAACAACTCATGGCTATTAATTATTTTGAGTATTCAGATATCAGTTATTAATAATTGATAAGATTTTATTACAAGAAGATTTTGTGATAACTTCAATAAATTACAGTCTCTATTGCGTTATTAATATTTGCTGTCAGAGCTCATCCTATAATAACTTTAGTATACAAGCGTGATTTGCATTGAGAATATTGCAATAAGAGCTTATTTAAAGCTGCTTGAAAACTTGTAGGTACTTATTACGGAAATATTTTAAGCTGCAAGCGCCAAGCCGTTGCAACGACTGCCTCAATATATCGCTCCATAATTTTGCCTGCGAGCAGACTGAACTCACAATACAATTTCAAATTTAAGAAACAGAAAAATAAAATAAAACTCTTGGGTCGCCAGTTGTAGTACTGTGAGAGTTGGAAAAACTACAAGCTGGCTTTTCCTGATTTGTATATAATTGGCCTACCTTCTTTGATTGCAATATTTATCTTTAAATAGAGTAATAGTAGATAAAAAAAAATACATTATCATATGGGTAACATCCCTACATATATTATAAATGCGAAAGTAACTCTGTCTGTCTGTCTGTTACGCTTTCCCGCTTAAACCTCTCAACCGATTTTAAACCCTGAGAAAGGACATAGGCTACCTTTTATTTATTAAAAATATTAGGTTTCCGCGACCATAAGGATGAAACTAAATCTACGCGGGTGAAACCGCGGGGCACAGCTAGTAGACTATATGTTAATCTAGTTAAATTAGAAATCTATATCTAAACTAATATTATAAAGAGGAAAAGTTTGTATGTATGTTTGTAACGAATTGGCTCAAAAAGACTTTGAGACTTTGGGACCATGGGGTCCAAATGCGAAAATCCTTTTTAAGGATCTTGCAAAACGCCTGGTTGACGTCTCCGGTGACCGCCGAGCTGGTTCCTGCCTCGGTCAGAGGATCAGTTTAGCGATCCAGCGAGGTAACGCAGCCAGCTTACTGGGCACCATTCCCGCAGACACTAATTTTAATTCTGTTTTTTACTTATAATTTTTATTTTTATTGTAGTTTACATTTAAGTTTAGTTTTAATTTAAATGTAATCTAATTATAAATAAACGAGATTTAAATATAACAAACTCAAAAAGTACTGGACCGATTTTAAAAATTCTTTCACCATTTGATTATTTTGCTACATTATCAAATATAGGCTATATTTATTCTCCGTATTCCCACGGGAACGGAAACGACGCGGGTGAAACCGCGTGACGTCCCCTTATCCCTCATAAAACGCGGATATATAAAACCTAAAAACCAACCTTTCTATATTTGTCTGAAATGCACTAACCTAACCCTCCATAAGTCTACACCCTCCATAAATCTGTTCCAGGCTACGGCTAAATCGTTCAATCGATGTTTATTCAAACTCCTCTGAGCTTTTGTTGGTTGAGGAAAATCAACATTGGCAAATTTTTTCGTATTTCCAACTTGAATTCGTGATCAAGAAGCTAGTGATGTAACTTAGGTTCCTGTTTAACCATTAACCTGAGCAGTCGCGTGAAATCAAATAACGATTTTATCTTTGAATCGAGTACTAAGCTACCTGATATCTCACGTGATACTTTATTGGCAGAGGGTTCTATTTGGTAAACCGATCTTGGTGGCTTGAGCTCTAGTAATCTGTCAGTTCCAACAAAGAGCACGTTCTCCAACTCGGGGAAGTGATTTGGAACTAGTTTCATTGAATTAAATTCACTTAATAAATTATGTATCCGTCAAATTGGGACCCCATTATCTTGATTGTTCAGCTCTACTTACTCAGAACCTTTCTGGATTCGTGATAAAATAAGCGTAGTAGGCAGTAACGACCTCATATGTTATATGTTTCTACTACAGTGTGAAGAAAATATCTTCGCAACATTATCCGCGTCACTTCTTTGGTTGCGTAAATCACCTTTGCCATTAGGAATTTGTCACTACCGTGAAAATGGATGGCAACCTCATGTTACTTTTAGTAAAAGATAGCGTTGTGCCGTTTGAAGCCAACTACACATTGTCACGCGCAGTTAGACGAAAGCTGGTCGTAAAATGCGTACAGAATATACGTGCCCACAATAGGAGGGTAACAAAAGCGCAGCTTCCTACAATGGTCGACAATCGCACGCATATAGACTCGTGTGAGGATCTCAGGCAGAAATAGCAGCGATAAAACAAGACGATTATTTCCACCAGAAAAGTGCCAGGTAGCCGAGCGGTGCGAGAGGCATGCGTATCGATGCTGTAAAACTATCTCTACTACACACATACGGAACTGTAATAAACCCTGTCTAGTGACTGCTTGTAGTTTTTGTTCGCGTCCGTTCCTAGCACACATCCAGGCTTAGCGAAGCTAGGTTAAATGAGGCGGTTCTATTATTTGTTTCTTAGCAAACTCTACGCATTCTCACACATCTCTGATGAAAACGCAGCCGGAGTCATCATAACTATGTGTCCGTGTGTGCGTGTATGTGTTTCCGCTAAAGTTACCTACACTACATAGGAGGCACGCATGTGAGTTGGCCTTCTGTAGTTGTAAATTTTGGTATTGTGGTTCTCGTCAGTATCACAAACGGAAGAGATAAGGGCTTGTGGATCTTTCGGCGTACGGTGGTGACACAGCTTTGTGACACGATGATATGTTGGTATGGAATCAGGTAACAAAGTAACTAGGACTTGTTCATAGATGTTGATCTTTTGGGAATTAAAGGTCAAACGTTCTATCGTGTTACAAATATATTCTATATATGTTACGATCAAGACACATTTCTTAGTAAGATACGGTGATATCATTATACTGTTGGTAACATAGTAGTCCCTTTTCTTATTCTTTAATACAAACTTACTTTTTAATACGACATGTAACAAGGAAACAAAAAAAAATGTACTCCAGAGGAAGGGACCGCCTGTGCGGAATGTTGAAGTAATGGGTTTGGCTCCAATTCAAATAATTCTAAGAATAGATAATGTACATAATTGAAAATACGATTGGAAACGATATTTTAACCAAGAGTGTATTGTAATTACACGCCTGTCTACCCCTTGGTTCGTGAATGAGCCTGATCTGACCCGATACAGGATGTATTATTAAGTGGTGCTCGCGACTTCGTCTGCGCAGGATTACAACTATCTTTACATTTTGTACAAATCTCACAATATATTTATAAATTCTAAGCCTATGCGTTATTCTGATTGTAGATTTTAGGGGCAGGTTAAATGAGAGAGATCAAAACTAAAGAGGCAAAATTATTTATACACGTAAAACAAAACTATTCGAACATATTACTAAACTTTTTAAAAACTGTGAGGACAGACGCGCGGGCACGTGACCATTTTTTCAAAACCATAATCCGCCATCTTCTCAAAATTCGCGCCCTTGCGCGTTAATATTCAAATTCTTATACGTCAACGTCAAATGTCACGCTGACCGCGACCGTCCCACAAACAAAAAATACACATATAACAAATAATCCACAGACTAAATATGACCGTGGACAAGGATAGCTGTGCTACCATACTGTTCACACTGATGTATAAGTTAATTATTGTAAAGTTTCATCAAAATCCATTCAGAATTCAAAAATGCATACAAACTTTTGCGTTTATAATTATTATATATTCTGATCTTACGAGACGATACGATCTGCGATAGTAAGCTTAGAATAGAAACCTTAAGGCCGAATTATTCACGTAAAATGACGATCCCAAACCAAAGCACCATGATTAATAACGGTCTAATTTTTAACAGACGCAGATGGTAAGGCATTCTTCTTTTAACCAATTGTATTAAAACAATGGATTCCATAACTTTGATTTACTAAAAAACTTTTTCTTCTATTAGGCAGGTACCTACTAGCTTATGCCCGCGGATTTGCCCGCATGTTATTATGATTGCCTAATAAACATTTTTTTAGAATATAGCCTATGTAACTCACTGAAGATGTAGCTTTCTAATGGTAAAAAATATTTTATTATCGATCGAGTATTTTTGAGTTAAATTGAGACAAATAAACAAACACATATTTCCTCTTCATAATATTAGTGATGTTAATTGTTTGGTGAGGAAAGGTGAGATATTACAGAATCTGATTTCGGTTAGAACTTACGAAGGTTTGCTGTTAAGAGAAGATTGCGTGTAAAATCAAAGGAACCCGCAGGCTATATTAGGACTATGTAAGAATGAGCACAGGAATAGGTAATATTTTCCTCCAATATACATTCGATATCCCTGCCTTTGACTTTTGCGTTTGTGTAGAAATTTCGAGGTCAGATGGTTATGGAAAATAGATATGAGCGTGGGCAAAGGCGGGATTCAATCCTTAAGTCGTCAAGTCAAGAAGAAAATTATATTTTTGGCGCTTATGCAGTGAAAAGTTGAACATCTTAATTCTATGTTTGAAATTCTAGTTGGGTACATCAATAATGAAATTTTTGAATCCACATTATATGCACCTACCGCGTATAGCAATTATATATTATAATAATTTATAACTTAGTAAGTAGGTGCTTGAGCCCTTAATAAATTCACCTCTCATAGCAAATATTTATTAGATGTATTATTTTAACACGGTCAGAATATATTGGTTATTGTTCTTTATTATTCCGGTGCGGTCGTGTCATATCAATACGCGATCTATTGGGTTTATTTCGTGGGTGTTTTATTGTATATCCCTATCCTTCATGGTGAGTCGTCACGCGCGATCCTACAAACGTCTAGACGTGACGAGAATTTACCGGCATAGTGCTTGTTCATGCGCGGAGGCGGGTGCGGACAAGGTGCGGCGGTGCAAGAAGTGTTCATGTACAGAACGCAAGTGCAGTGGAAGTAACGGGCAAGATGGCGAGTCGCACTTGCGGGGTGCTTGCAGCAGTGTTAAACGTGCGATGTTGTTTGTGAGTGTTCACTTCGTAATGTGGCCCATATAGGTATAGGTTTTCACACTTTCAAACGTCGTCGCTTGATTTTGTGTTTTAACGCTGCTCAAAATGTAATGAGACTTTTCGGAGATGGGTTGAGGTTGCCAAATATCAAGCGACGACGTACCAACATTTATAAACCTATAGTGGTAGTGAACTAGTGCGGCCAGTTGCGACATTAGGTAAGTTCAAACCGTTTGAACTTGTCGTTGCGAACGATCTCGCACAAACGAAACAAAGAGCTCGCCACGTCTATCGCGCCCGCACCCGCACCCGCCCGCAACAAGCACTTAGTGTGATGCTGACATGAGTCGTAGCTTCAGTGAGGACTGGCGAGTTTCATTGTCACCACCTCATTGCTATTTATGTTTCAGATTATAGATTTGGGCATTATATTATTTTTGTTGAACATACATAAAATATGCTCACGTCATCCCAGAAATGTCCCCGAATTGTGTTAAAAAACATAAATGTGGGTAAAACACCCACATTAAAGTTTTTAGAAAAACCCCCGGGTGCATACCGCTAGGATTTGAAATCGCCTCGTTGGCTTGAAAGGCGAATGCTCGAATCACTAGGCAATCACGGCATTTAACTCACACTCGTTCCAATCATCATCGATACAGATAAATAAAATTGAAGTGTCTGTTTGTAATTCCGAAATAACAGATTTCACTAAATGCATATGCATAAGTATACACGCTACTGACACTAAAAAACCAAGTTTTAAAATTTTTCTCTGTCTGTCTGTCTGTCTGTTTGTTCCGGGTAATCTCCGAAATGGCTGGGCTGATCTAAACGGGAATTTCAATGGCAGATAGCTACTGCAAGGAGTAACTTAGGCTACTTTTATTTAAAAAAAAACATTAGGGTTCCGTGGGACAATGTAATTTTACGCGGGTGAAACCGCAGGGCACAGCTAGTACCGAATAAGATTTTCTTAAAAAAAGTAGGTAAGTCAGAAAATGGTTTTTATTTAACTTTTGCGAGAGACGTGCATGCAAAACTAGATATCTGGAGCGTCGCCACATTTTCAATTTCACGCGCTGTGGCGCTGCATGTTCACTGAAAGAGGTCGGCCGTTAGCAGCGTCTTATGTTCCAAATACCTCCTTAATCATTCTATAACATTACAAAGGTATATAAAAAAAGCAGTTGTTAGGATATTACCGGTTAATAAACACTAAGAGAGCCCGTGGTGCCAGTGGGATTTGAGCATGCAGTCGCCTGCTACGCAAGCGACGCAGGTTTGAATCCGGTTGGTGTGCAGTGATTTCACTTTAATTTAAGGTGAAGGAAAACATCGTGAGGAAACCTGCATATGTCTATGAAGTAATTCAAAGATGTTGCCAAATATATTGCCTGAGACGGCGATAGACTCAGCATCTATCGCGTTGGCACCTAATCATTTGTTTGAATAGTGGGTGTTCTTAATACTCGTACAACACCTCTGCCTTCCCCTTCGGAGATACAGGCGTGAGCGTTATATTTATGTAAGTATGTAACGAGCATTAAGTACCTAGAGGTATAACATATTTATAGAGATCAAATATTGTAACCACTGAATTCTAAGCATATTTTTTTCTAATCAGCAAATTACATATTGCTTCACATTAATAGTTGACTGTCATAAGAATTTATTTTATAAAACTTCCGATTTTTTAGAACAAATTTAATCACTAATTAGAAATTATTAACGGCGTTGGAGTTGAGTGGAAAGTCAATGAAGCACCATGACCAATCATTAAATGCGATCTCTTCATTGTACTAACAGCTTGTTGATTAAAAGTTTTTCCTAAGCTTAAAGGGGAAGGTCAGATGGGATCGAACCCAACCATTGGGAGAGAACACGATGCTTATACAGGATGACCAAATTCAACAAAATACTGGAATTAAGATGAAGCCTTACATGCAAAAAACCTTCTTATTTTCGTACGTACATTTTACAAGGCTACCTGCCTTGTAAAATGTATAAGAAATGCAACATTGGTGAATTTTTTTCTTTAATGTTAACATTTATAAAAAGAAATTTAGTTATTTCTGGTGGTAGGTACTCGAAGAAACCAAAACACAACCGCTTAGAATATAAATGATCACCGAATACCTAATATTAGGTGTGAAATTACATAAAATTTTACAATGTTATTTTTTTCCGGTGTAAATGAGACATTTCCCTGTGGTAAAATGTAATGCATGATCCAAGTACTTACTCAATTCTTCTCATTACAATACAAAACTCATTCATGTTGAAAAAATATAAAAATAAATCTTATAACAAAACGTAGACTTTCTTATATTACTCGTTAACGTAAGACAATATATCGTAGAATTTCGAGGCATCCCGTATAACTGTACCCTTAATCAATGAGGAGAATGAAGGTTCAACCATCATCCATAGATCTCTCATTTAACTTACGCAATTAGAAACAACTCAGAGTACTCAGTTCCGTGAAATGGTACACTTGGTGGCAATCGGCACGAGTGCTTCCGGCGTGAACGGTGGCTGATGCGATAATTGGCCCACTTCTACGTCTTACAGGTAATCCACCCGTTACCGGCAGCGGTTAATCGAAATGTCTACGGTTCGGTGCCGTTAATCGGTGTTTAACTCAGGCTTTTCTATTGAAGTAAAGGTTTCATTCAATGATTGAGATTGAATACGTATATTAGGCACAGAATAAAAGGAAGAAACGTCTTTCTGTTTTCTGTGCCGTAGTACATGTTATGCCCAACCCTAGATCTATAATGATAAGAGATAGTTGTGGTGTCTGTAAAATTAGAAATACATGGTTTGTAAAGTCTTGTCATGATGAGATAAATGGGTGCCCTGGCTCTGTAGCAAATAATATTCCAAAACAACGATATTGGTCAGGACAGATGGGTATACTTGACTCGGCCAGTGCTCCTATTTTGTCTCAAAATTAACCATTGAGGAGGTCAGAAAGAACTGTAAGACCTCCGGCATATCTTAACGACTATTGTTAAATAAAATATTGTTTTTGTTTGAATTAAGCATTTTGGTGTGGGAGATGTAATGTAATGTCTATGCCATAGTCTATAGTATGAGTGTGGATGGCGGGAAGTACACAGAAGATGGAGGCCACCACCTAATTATGTAGTAGTGAATAACTTGTTTGATTAATAATAAATAAAAACTATAATAAAAGAAACCGAATGTTAATTAGCTCTGGAGAGCATCACATGGCTCCATCTTCTGTGTACTTCCCGCCATCCACACTCATACCATAGACTATGGCATAGACATTACATTACAATAGGAAGTATTGTGTACGACTATCTTTTTACATAGGTGACAAACTAGTGTACAGACCGCCGCATGGTAGGCTGTGAGGAGTTTATTAAGACTAGAGTATCACTCACTATTGCCAACGTTATAAATTATGGAATCATTCACCGCAAAACTACTCTAAGGAACCATTATTTGGCTGCAATCTTATGTGATGTGGAAGTTACCGTCATGTACCCAGCTGGCAGCTCTTACCTCTCTTTGAATAACCTATCATGTATAAAATAATGTTAAGATAATTTAGCACATACATCTCATAATCTAATTTTTGATCTTTTAGAACAATTCCTCGCAAACCAGTCAAAATTAAAATCATCACATTTTATAAATTTGTTTCAATTAAGACGAGTAATAAACGTCGGTGGGTATTCTAAAAAGTGCCTTTATCCGCCTCTGCATTAAATAAGGCTTAACGGCTCAGTCCGCGTGGGACCCGGCTTGTTAGGGGCAATTGGAGCCGGCATGATTTTTCCCCTCGGAAATTGGCCACATGCGCGCCTTGTATAAACGTTACATTTAAATTAAACCCGGTACGTGTATTAGAACACTTGGCTCACTTCGAGTGGAACTAAGAGTCAGGGCTATTTACCGTATTGTTGGAAACTTATTATCTTCTAGATTCCTGCGAACGATTTCTGAATTTATCATTACAGAAATGAAGCAGACACGAGCACGATCATAAATAAATCAGATAAATAAAATGAAGTGTCTGTTTGTAATTTCAAAATAACAGCTTTTCACTAAATGAATATGGAAGTATACACGCCACTGACACTAAAATACCAAGTTTAAAAAAATTTATCTGTCTGTCTGTTCCCTGTCTGTCTGTCTGTTTGTTCTGGGTAATCTCTGAAACGGCTGGACGGATTTTAACGGGTCTTTCACTGGTAGGTAGCTGATGTTTCAAGGAGTAACTTAGGCTGCTTTTATTTATTAAAAATATTAGGGTTCCGCGACAATAAATATGAAACTAAATCTACGCGGGTGAAACCGCGGGAAAATAAAATATAATAAAAGCGATAGTGTATCTGTCTGTCTATTACCTTTTCACGGATAAACAATAATCCAATTTTGCTGAAACTTAGCATCCGATGGCTTTAACGACGGATAATGGTATTAGAAAATCATTAAAATGCGTGAAAGGTAGTCAATTGTAGTTTATGAATAATTTGTTTCGTTTCAAGCTTTTATACAATTAATGAAATAATATTGAAACGTAATTCAAAACTAAGTCCATATCAGTATAAGCTATTTTCATTTATTGAGGTTTCAAAACTGATCCTTTCAATTCAGCTTACGATTAATTAGTTTTAGTACAATTCTATGAAATACAAAATAGTTAATTAACAACATTACTCAGGCGATTGATAAAATAACGTAATACGGTGGTCTCTGACAGACGCAGCGTATGTATATAAATATATGAAAGGGAATAAAAATATGAGTACTTCGTCTAGGTTAATATCTAGACAGTAAATATTTGCAATTGTAAATAACGTATTTACAGAGGTTTATTCAAGCGCAGAGAGCTACGCCTATCATTCCAATGTATTTTATATCATTGTACACCTCTGTTTATTCGCTGTTAAAATTCTTCCGCGTGTCTCTGAATCTCGAATCTCCATTTTACTAAGGCAGAATACAAATTGGTGTTTCTTGGTATTATTAAAATTTCATAACGTTTACGGTCGTTGTTTTGCGGAAGTTTTTATGTTGATTGAGTTAATTTACTTAACAAACAACCAAATGAGAGTACCTACTTCCGTTTTGTTATAGTGTTTATCTATACAGCCTTTATGGTAAGCGGATATAGCATATAAACCTTGTATAACGGCCAGCTCTTATAAACAGCTAGTTTTTTGCAGAGTAACCATACAATTTATAGTGGTTCAGAAACATTGGGTGGCACACAACAACTCAACATTGAGTCATTGCAACCGGATTAACGATGTGTGAACTCATAGAAACTGTCAAACAAATATAGCAAAATGGATAGCTAAAATATAGAAAATCCTATTTTTAGAACCTATTAATTGTTGCATTAAAAATGGAGTTGCATCGTACATGCATACGCCCACGCCTTTATTCATATAAGTGTTAAACAGAGGTGTACTTATAGGGCACCCACATTTCGCCATTTATGTTAAAATCCACGTAATAGGGGGCAAGCCTATTGTCATTAACCGGGCACTAATCTAGACTACTGCTACTGGGAAATTACAGATAGAAAATCCTAATAAAACTTTCCCCATCGGTCAAACCCAGTAGTGTTCTGCAGTAGCGTTTGCGACCACTGCAACAGAGAGGCAGTTTTCCTATACATGTAGACAAGTAACATTATCCTTACGCTTCACTTATAGAAACGATGTATGGGCATGACATATGTCACGTGCCTGATTTATGGCATTTTCATACATTTTGTATCGCTTTATTGGCGCAAGCGCAAGAGAATGTTACTTTGTCTAGGGGACCAACTACGATCGTTAAAGCAGTGCATATTAAGAATTTCTTAGCTTTGACGTTTAATTTTACGTTACAACAATGAAACGTCAAAACTCAGAAGTTCTTAATACGTTCTGCTAGAACCGATGATGGTACGCCCCCTGATGGAACCATCATAATTTGACAAATGGTGCGAGTACTTTTAGAATACTAAACAAACGCTTATTTTAATAAATGTTATAGTTCTTTTATTGCACCTCTCTATAATACCGATAATAACATATTCTATCTAAAATAAATTACTTGAAAACTTTGTCATGACCTGGCGATTATAAATCTCCCTTTATCCAACATTTAACATTTCTATGAGGAAAGTTCAGACTCCAATAAAGTAAAAACTAAAACTACCGAGTTTATTCTCGACAGCATATTTGTGCTGTGTACGTGTGGGCGGCGTGTCTGTGTGTAATTGTAGCTAGTCGTCGCAAGTTCCGGCTGACGAGGAATTCCCATTTCCTATGTTAACGTCTTCTATAATTTACTTGACTTGTTTATGTATGTACTTATGTCAATGTTGTCGATGCATCACTTATTTATTTTTCTAAAATGTAGTATTCAATTCAGAAATCAACTTTTATTACTTTACTAAAGCAGACGGATGTGCCCTGCGGTTTCACCCACGTAGACTTAATTTCTTGGGTGGATGCTTTTCACGGAACTCTAATATAAAAAAGTAGCCTATATTATTCTTTGTAACAACAGCTGCCAGTACAAGTCCCAGACAGACAGACGGACTAAGAGACAGGCAAAGAACAAACAATTTTTTTTTATTGTGATTTACTTTCATATGCATTTAGTGAAAAGCTATTAATTTGGAATTTCAAACAGACACTTCAATTGTATTTATCGATATCAATACATAGATTTGTAGAGTAAAAATGAATGAAAATTGATTATTTCTTTTCACGAATAAAATAAGCTATAAGTAGCATAGGTACTACGGAAGAATTACGATTCATAGCGTCGGTGTTACGGATGAACTTCTAGTCGTAGTAAATGCTACGTAGTAGTTTCGTAGACATTGAATATTGAGCGTGAACGAGGCGTCGAGCTGTCTGTTCAAGTATAACGGCTTGTATTATTTGACAAGTTTAGATATGCTCTATGGTACAGACAGTTTTAAATTCGCGCCACACTATACAATGGCTCTTTAATAATAGACCCTTTGAGGACTTGGGGGATCTGTTTTATAAAGTCAATTCAATTTATTGCTCAACCATAATCGTTATTCCATTACTGGGGAAAGTAATACTTATATTAGATTAATACTATGCACTCTGTCAATTGCACACAGTGGAACTATGACGGCTATAAGAGCTTGTGGTAAGGCCCAGTATAGTGTTTTGCCAAGGACCGCGATAAATTCACTACCTGGTACGTTGGCACCCAATTACCTTGGGTGAAAAATGGATATTGTAACCTACAATTCTACTTACACCTTTGGTCACTCTTTTGGAAAAGCGTGAATATTGCAATATACACAATATTTAGACTGAAATATTTGATTGCTATTATCAATAAAGCTAACGTAGGTGAACAATTATTTCCAACAGGGACAGTAAGCTGCATGCAAGCTGCATATCGTATAAATCACACGGTATTCAACAGTTAGCGTGTAAAGTGCGATTTATTGCCCGCGTGACGTAGATTCTATCACACCTCGCCATGTTATAAAAGGCAGTTGGTACATAGCTGTATCAGACGCGTTTTGCTTCAGGGCATGCAAAAACTAGTGCTCCTACAAAAAATCAAAATAATACTTACATATATAAATGCTCAAGCCTATTTTCCCAGACAGAGTAGGCAGATATGTTCTTATAGTACACCCAGATTTCGCCAATGATGTTTATGTCTCATGTTAAAGGGTGCTTGCTCTATGTGGCATAATTTGACAAAACGAAAAATGTTGTCTTAGAGAAATTTTGCATGGCACAACTTAGAAATTGTTGTTTACTATTAAAATTGTATTGTGTCTAGTATTGTATATCCGCGTAGATTTTTTGAGCTTTAGTTACTCCTTGTATTGTCAGCTATCTTTCAGTGAAATTTCCGCTAAAATCAGTCCAGTCGTTTCAGAGATTACCCGGGACATACAGACAGACCGACAGACAGACAGAGAAGATTTTGACAGTGGCCTCACAGTATATTTTAGCTAACTTATTATTTGTGCATCAAAACATTGGATCGTTTCAAAGGAAATGTGATGTGCATAACGTAAACACAAGACACAAACATAAAATTGTAGTGCCTGCGCATCGCCTACAAAAAGTGCATGGCTCATTTTTAGGACAGAGCACACGCTTCTATAATAAATTACCAACAAAAATTGTAAACTTGCCCTTCAACAAATTTAAAGAAACAATTAAATCAGTTTTGCTTGAAAAAGGATATTATACTGTAAGTGATTATATTTGTGATAAGGGAGCCTGGGATGTACCTGATAATGTTTGTAAATAATCCCATTGGCACTGTACTTTTGCTACAATTAATTAATCTTAATTTTGCTTTGACTGGCTGGAATTTGCCATGCTCACATATATTTGTACTATATTTTTAGTTTTTATTTTTGACAATTGAGCATTAGAACTGTGTCCATGGGCTTATGGTTGCTTGAATAATTTGTTTTGTATTTTTAAAACTGTATAATATTCTTTAAAAGAGTAATTACTGAGTTTCTTGCCAGGTTCTTCTCAGTAAAATCAACCTTCCGAACCTGGCGGTAGCATGTATAATCCTGTGTAATTGTGTCATTCTGACGATTTGAAAGTACTTTGTATGAAGTCTAATCGAATAAAGATATATTTGATTTTGATTTTGATTTTGAAGACAATTGCTTTTTTAAGTCAGTACCGTATATACTTTCATATGTATTTAGTGAAATGCTGTTGTTTTGGAATTACAAACAGACACTTTAATTTTATTTATCTGTATATATATAGATTTATAGATATAGATGATAGATCAGGAATAGATGTTCTCTTCCAGCGCCATTCAAATCGTCGTGGCAATCGAGCGTCAAATTTGCCCCTTGATTTTGAATTGTTTTGTTATGATTGCAGTTAGTTAATCAAGCTGTTCGTCGTCGATTTTCACGCTCCATTAAATTGGGAGGCGGGAGACAATCAGCGGGAAAAGCGCTATCGTTATTATTCGCGAAGGAAAAGTATTTATATCCCGCGGTTATTAACTTTGTTTTCATCACTGTCGCTCTTTATACGATCTTGTTCTTATTCATATTCATCTATAGTTTTATACTATTATAATTTTGATGCGAAAATATATCTGTCATTCCGATACGTTTGGCGGCTTACTATTTTGCTGAAATTTTGAGATAAAAAACAGAGTTTTCTAATAAAAAACAAGTCGAACGAAATCCAGGTAAAATGCAAATTAAAAAAACCAATAATTTTTTTGTATCTGTAACAACGGTTCAAATGTAATAGTTAAATTATTTTTATTATGGTATATTTATTGCACTTGTGAACATTTTAGAATAATAGTTCAGAATAACAACTACCCCGCCAGCTAGACGAAACTTTGAAACTATATGTATATTAGCGGACTTCACGCGGTTTCTCCCACCTAGTTCCCGTTTTCGTGGGAGTACGGGTATAAAATATATCCTATGCTACTCGCTGATGTTGTAGCTATCCATTGCTGAAAGAATTTTCGGAGCCTATTCAATGCAAACAAACAATCAAATTATTCCTCTTTATAATATTGGTATAGATAGGTATGATATATGTACATTAAAATATGTTCATATGTACTGGTTTCTCTTTTACATATATTTTCAGAAAGGTTCGAGCGCTTTACAACCGAGTAAGTAGACTAAAAATCAATAAGTAATATCCATTCAATGGAATTACATGTTACTCGATTTGTCGATTGGCTGCACGATTGTAGTGCTTGCGATGTTCCCGCAGCAAATGCAATCAGGGGTAAAGGCATCAGTCTTGCTTTGTGTCCGGCTGCGCTAACGAACGTTTATAGCTTTTGTTGGACTTGATCTTTGCGCAAACTATGTCGGTAGCATGATATAATTGATAAAAGTAATCTATACAGATAAATAAAATTAAAATGTATGTTTGTATTTCAAATTAACAGCTTTTCACGAAATGCATATGAAAGTATACTCTTTCACACAAAAACTACGGAATGGATTTTGATGAAACTGTACAACAAATATAGCTAACACATCAGAATAACACATTATAAAGAGGAAATATTTGATTGTTTGTTTGTTTGTTTGCATTGAATAGGCTCCGAAACTACCTGACCGATCTTGAAAATTCTTTCAGTAATGGGTAGCTATATCATCAGCGAGTAACATAGACTATATTTTATCCCCGTACTCCCAGGAGAACGGGAACTAAGCGGGTGAAACCGCGTGACGTCCGCTAGTCCAAAATATAAAGATAAGTCAAATCCTGCGCAGACGCAGTCGTGGGCACCATCTAGTATATATATATATATATATATATAAATTAATAATAAAACATACATACACAAACTGATGCATGTGTGTATAGTAAAAGAGGTATGTAAGCCTATAGTGAGTGTATCTATGTAATATTAGAGATCCTAAATCCGGTCTCCTATTCCTAGTAACTATAAACGCTGGGTATGCATGTAGAGATTTATGAGAGGGATTCGGCGCAAAGCTTTAATAGCCATTTAGGGAGTTAGGGATTACGTATTTTATATGAGTAGTCATTTATAAATGACTTTATTAATGTGACTGATTTTCCATAATGCTATCGTGAGATTAACGGTGAAGGAAAATTTAATTGAAACTAAATTATCATTTAACTTATAGTGATGAATGAGATGGTGAGCCCTTAGTCACGTTTATATATAACTCAAACTCAAACTCAAAACTAATTCATTTGATTAGACTTTTAATAAAGTACTTTCAAATCGTCCGAATCACATGATATGGGATTATACTTGCTATCGCTATACAGGGAAAGCGAGTATTGTATTACATCTGCCTGCCCCTTCCGGGAATCAAATAGTCACTTTAATTTGAATTTTTTGTCAGCCAAAATGAGTTGTGAGCGCTAACCTTGCGTACTTAGTATACATTTTATGTGTATCTCTGTATGACGCGACGCGGATAAAATACATGCAGTTAGTAAAAGTTATTACTAGTACGTAAAAATTGGTAAGTGATTGTTTTGACCACAGATTTGGCCATAAGCACATGCCTATGGCCAAACTTAGATGAATAGTAAGAACGTATTTTTATAGAAATATAAATTGATTACTTCCGAAGTTGAACGAAGAATTGATTAATGATACGGAGTTCCAAAAAGGGTTAATTCTAAGTCTTCAACAATATGTAGACGAAACAGATTTTTTTCATAATCTGCTTCCTAAATGACTGAAGTAAACCATTTTATATGTAAACTCAGGGGTTTCTTGAGTGTATTGATCTTAGCTCGGAGACGGCTAAGTCGAAGGAAAAACGTAATAAACGTGAAAATAATGTTAATCTCAGCAGATCAGGTCGGTAACACAAATATCTCCTCGTCGATATGGCACGAACGCTTTATTACTAAAGCTTTCGATATTAGATAAATATTGCTTTCCATCGGTGTTATTATAATGCGATGTTTATCTGGTGCAGTGGTGGTTTTAATTATTGGGGGATTGGAAATATTAAGAGTAGTTGTGGGTTGAGAATTAATCCCCAAATTCAATCAATAACTATTTATAATAAACAATCTAGATGGTAGGTCGACTTGTTGGGCAAATAAAATGGGAGTCAATCAATTTACTTAGATTTTTTATTATAATAATCGTTGTACGAAATTCAGCTAAATCTGGTGACTCACCGCAAATAATCCAACACCGCCAAGGGTCCCAAGGGCTAGGCGTCGGTCCGGTGGGCGGTCGGCACATAACACTACACTGATGGTTTTTCAGCTGATGTACCGAACATTAGTCCATAGGTCTCAGGTTCATCGATTCTCCAGGGAGAAAGAGATCTTAGGATATTTAGATCAAAGGACACGTAATTAGATGCTCACGCGGTGACGGAGGTGGCAGAGAGATATTTGCAAAGTTCGAGTCGCCGGTAGATGACGGCTCAACTTACTTCATGGCGCTAGTTGTTGCCATCCAGCCCAGTGAAACCATCGCCAAAAGGATAATGGCGCGCCATGGTGGTAATAGAAAATCTTAGCGAAAATATAAAAACCACGAATGTGCTGTTTCGTATGTGTAATGTTGTTAGTAGGTTGATAATACTTAAATACATATATAGTTCCACTACGGAACAATCATATCACAGTAAGATTTTACGATAGCTAATTTCGTAACAACTTAAAACAGAAGGTTCCTTAGTTCGTAGTTGGCAAACAAAATGGGAGTCAATCAATTTGCTTAGATTTTTTTAAATATTAATATTATAGTCACTGTATGACGTTACGATAGCTAATTACGTAATAACTTAAAACACAAGGTTCTTTAAGTTGGAACTTAAAAAAATTACCGATTTGGCATTACATACAACATTTTAGGTTCGATTAACTGAGTTGCTTGTACTCAAACTAGTCGCCATTAAGTAATAGAAGAAGAAAATTAAACGTCAAGGCTAAGAAGTTCTTAATACGCGCTGCTTAAATGATCATAGTTGGCCCCAAGGTCGTTCTCTAAAGGAATATATGATCGGTGTTGATGTAAACAAACCTTTCATACAAAAAACCTACTCGATATACTAAATCCTACATTTACATCAGTTCCATTCCTCTTATCCGACGTTAAGGATTAATGTCAAGCGAATAGTGTAACGGGCTGATTTATTTGTTTACATTCCTCTACATAGAAATAATAATTTATCTATTATTTATGACTATATTTTAACATTACGTTTTGGGGGAAGTCGGGATTCATTGCGTTTTGCTGTAAATTGGTGCCCCGCCATCTTCCCTTTTCGCATTCTATTTCCTTTTGCATCCTAAATGGTATCGAGCTGACGTGATATATTATACCAAACTTATTTTTTAATATACATATTTGTCATAGTAGATAATTGTTTTATAGATAGACAAAAAAAACATAATAAAAATAAACCGCTTCATAGAATTTTTTTTTTTTTTTTGAAATAACTTAGGTAGTAGGTAGTTCTCATAAAAGTGTAAGTAAACACTTTTATGAGAAATTGCTCATCCTTTCTCATCTATACAGATAAATAAAATTGAAGTGTCTGTTTGTAATTCCAAAATTACAGCATTTCACTAAATGGATATGACAGTAATGACACTAAAAAACTAAGATTTAAAAATTTTCTCTGTCTGTCTGTCTGTCTGTTTGTTCCGGGTAATCTCTGAAACGGCTGGACGGATTTTAACGGGACTTTCACTGGTAGGTAGCTGTTGTTTCAAGGAGTAACTAAGGCTACTTTTATTTATCAAAAATATTAGGGTTCCGCAACAATAAGGATGAAACTAAATCTACGCGGGTGAAACCGCGGGGCACAGCTAGTATAAAATAAAAGGAATTCGCCAGCTATGTAGTCGATGTTAAAACAGTAATGTTAAAATCTAATAAGCCTGTAAGCAGTTCTAAGTTTGGTACCAAAATGAAACGTCAAAGCTCAGAAGTTCTGCTTGAACCGATGGTGGTCCCCTGATCGAAATACATTTAGTTAAAATTCTACTTTGGAAATATCTCAGACAGAATGTTTTCCCCATAACTCAAAGATCAATATTTTCAGCCAAAATTGCGTCGTATCCCAACATAAAGTCCTGCGTCTTATTATTCATGTTTTACAAAAGTTGTTTCATTATAAAACCTACCTGTTTCGTGATGAAATTAACTTTATCGAGTTTACGCCGAGTCACTCCTCGGTAATATTTGAAATTGTTCCCTAGGTGTAATATAGGCTTTAATTCTCTTTATTATGAAGAGCCTGTAAAACGTTTAACAACAGGGAATCAGGCTGAGTTTGTGGTTGCTTGCGCTGTAATGATATTAAATTGTAACTACATGGAGGTATATGAAGACTGACTGTCCCGTGGTTATAGAAATAAGCTAGTTGAGAGGTGCGTGTTTCTTCGTGTAGCTTATTACTTCTGCTTTTCTTCTAAAACCTGTCTATCATCTACAATAGAAATACTTTCGCCTGGCTCCAGAGGTTTGCGAAATAAATTGGGTACCAAGTAAAAATAATAGTAATTTGCATTTTATTTTTAAAAGTGAAAAGGCGTTAAGATTTAAAAAAAACAAAATTATGTTTGACTCAACAAAATCCTTCTTTTCTATAACGGGTTAAAAATTGTAATTTGTTTATCCTTGCAACAGCGACGCATTGCAAAGTTCTAATATTATGAGACTACGTACGAATCAACTCAAATGGAGGAAAATATGTGAAGGCTATGCGTGCACACATACATAGGATTATACTCTTAGCATTTACCATGTGAACCTCTTTTGACCAATGCACTTTAAATTTCAAATGGACGTTGGTTCAAGAACCGGTCGTTTAACTGAACAATGTTGAGGTCAGTACCCGATGCTAGCCGATAAGGTTGGTTACATTGCACAAGAAATGATCGTCTGCTGACTTCAGACACTTGAAACTTAAAGGTGCAGATAGACTTGAACCGAGTCACTTGTAATGAGCATTCTAGCGAATGTAAAGCTTACAGCGAGATAGAAAACAGTGTTTTAGCGCTGGCAAATTTGGTATTCTAACGAAGTGACAGTAAATTTCTTTTTGCAACTGTTTTCTATCTAGTTTTTTATAATATAGCCTATAAATGCAGCAAATGCAGTTTGACAGCTTCGTAAACAGAATAAAGAATAGAAAAGTTTTTTTTAATTTATTAAACCGTAAAGTTTGTACAAAATTCCCTTAAGTGTAGATTATAAAAAAGTGCCGTAGAAGGTGATGGTGAAAATACTCGTAGCGATGTTTGGTTCTAAGCTTGGCTCTGTTATTCTACATCTCCTGTCAAAATAAATATAATCTGATTATTATCATTTTAAATAATTTCTAAACCTATTTTAGATTTCATTTAAAATTAAAACAATTTATACATTAACTTACATCTAGTTCAGTAGAACCAAAGAGAAATAAAAAATAATTATAAATAGAATACAGAATTTTATCTTGTTGACTCTTCTACATCTCTCTGTTGTTCAAATTTAAATACGATGAATGTTCGATGTTGTGCTCAAGTGAATGCCCAAGTCTGTCTACGGCTTAATAAATAAGTCGAATTGGGAGGATTATCCTAGTTTACCATTCATTTGAAAGGAAAAAGATTAAGCGAGGAATATCTTTAGGTTTCAAAGTGGTACGTAACTCTTTTTTCATTCATCAGGTTCAAAGTGAGTTACGTACCGTTATCTATCAAATAGGATTCATCTAAACTTTCCGATTGTTTCGATTTAGTGTACATGATGCCTGGCTGAGTTTCTTGCCGGTTCTTCTCAGAAGGCTAGCTTCCGAAAATGTGGTAAATTTTCGGCATTCATATCTGCTTTACCAGGGCATAACATGAATAAATATTCAATTATCATTTTCTTTTTCAAAAACTTAACCAGAGTGGCATCAGATGTATTTTTTTGCAAGTTTACACAATTTTGTACTGCAGCTAAGTATTAAATCCTAAGTATCGCAATTAATTATAAGGAAGTATTATTCGTATTTTGCCCGCACCTAATTAAGCACTGGTACGTGTACGTAAAGTACCCGAAATTATTTCCCTGAGTTGACTGGTATAATCAGGTTAGCCGAGCCCCGGGGGTGAAATCAGCGCTTCTCCTACTTGTCTCCAGAGATTCAAATATAAAGCTTCCCCACATCGTAGGAGCTCAAAATACGCTGACGCGACTTAGTGGCAGTACCTACCTGCATGTCTCCTACGTCGCACCGTCGTGTTTTTGACGCGAACCGCTGTAATATTTTTATACGTGAAAATTAAATTGATTTATTTCGTTTCGGCTCTGGTAAGACATTTACGAATGTCGAAGATATGACCACCGGTTTGGAAACTAGCCTCCTGAGAAGAACCGTCAAGAAACTTAGCTTGCGTTACGTACATTTAATCATATAGTAAATTATGATTAAGGACAATAAAATTCTATAACATTTTCGTGTAATTTTTACTGAACGAAAACTTAATTAGTTATACAAAAAACCTTTAAAATGATACGTAAATCGCTGACACGGGATTATGCCAAGAATTAGCTGATTGATTGAAATGCTGATTCTTCTAAGCAAAAAAAGCCCTAGCCCGCATGTCACTAAAAGTTAGAAACTTTTAGATGTGCAAATCATCTACATAACGTCCGTTTTAAGTATTTATTATGAGTTTTTTAAAGTAATTTGATTTTTACCGACTTTCTGTAAGAATTATTTGCAACACTAATATGACGCTGAGTCATCTATACATACAGATAAATAAAATTGAAGTTTCTGTTTGTAATTCCAAAATAACAGATTGTCAATAAATGCATATGAAAGTATACACGGTACTGACACTGAAAAACCAAGATTTAATTTTTTTCTCTGTCTGTCTGTCTGTTTGTTCCGGGTAATCTCTGAAACGACTGGACGGATTTTAACGGAACTTTCACTGGTAGGTAGCTGATTTTTTAAGGAGTAACTTAGGCTACTTTTATTTATCAAAAATATTAGGGTTCCGCGACAATAAGGATGAAACTAAATCTACGCGGGTGAAACCGCAGGGCACAGCTAGTTAATAGTATATTTCAGAAAAGTCAAATTCGGAGCACTCGTAACCGAAGGAATTGTATGAAGAGATGCATGAATGTGGATGAAGCGAAAGAAGTATTTTAGGATCGTAGCATGTGGCAATCGGTGGTCTCTGCCTATCCCCATGGGATACAGCATCTGAATGTATGTATGTATGTACAAATTCACGCTGCGTCAGAGTGTTTTGGCAGTGGTGTGGGAAACCTGTATACTAGTGTGTATACAACTCAATAAGTAGCATGACATCAAAAATGTCACGTACCTGTGTTGCTCACGTAGTGTGGGTATAACGAGTTTTGTTTGTTTTCCACACTCCATAGCCGAGTAAGTTTAACTAATATTTGTCTCTTTGTTTACAGAGTATCAAACGATAATTGGTAACTCTAAAGTATTATAAAATAAAGAATAAGGGTCCCAGAATGGATAAGCAGAGGTTGTAACAACAACACCCACATTTCATCGAATATAATAAAGTGCCAACGTGACAGAGGGTGAGTCATTTGCCGTCTCTGGCACGATAAATACGTTTTTCAATTACTTGAATAGTAATTCAAAAACGTATTAGACTTTGCAGGTTTCCTCGTGATGTTTTTCTTCACCGTAAAGCACGTGGGGTGAAATTACTGCACCTATGTTCTTAGAAAAAATCATCCGTGCAGCCCGGTAGGGATTCGAACTTACGTCGCATGCGGAGGCAAACCAACCTCCAACCTCAAACCTCTCCACTACACGACTCTAAAGTTTAAGTCTTAGGTAAAGTACTGAGGTATTCATAATTCTGAGGTATTATCTGTATTGATTTTAGCTGTTAGATATCTAGACTTGCATAAATACCTTAGAATCGGAATTCAGGGCAAACACTGTGCAATGTAGTTACTAAGCCGAATTGTAGATAATGTACCGCCTTAATTAATCAATTGTACATAATGTATGTAAGACGTAGATAATGCTTTCATGTTTAAAGGCAGGTGAGTGTTCGGAACAAATGAGCATCCTTTCATCTTCCGCTCTAATCCTTGCACGTACCTTCATGATATAGACAACTTATTATTACGGAACGTTGAATCAACGCGGCGCTCACGTAATGGATTATAATTATCCGTTCAACATCATTTCCTTTTTATGATTTTTGCACGTGGCTTGCAAGCTTTCATGGGCGGTTACAACTTATCTCAAAAAGTACTGGGCCAATTTTAAAAAATATTTCACCTTTGGAATGTGTTATATCTGGGTTAGATAGGAGTTCAATAATATACACCGGTACGTACAAGCTCCTTTATTCGACTGACGTAGCGGCCGGCAAAAGATACATCTACCCTATAGTGGGTTTATAATAATAATCTACAAATTACCCTACAACATCCCTCCACCTTATTCTAAAAAAACTTCTTATAGTCTACTTTCGTTCTCTTCCTTTGCGTCCGAGAATTAACCTCTTTATTGAGAGTGTCCATTTCAACTGTCGAAGTGGGTGCCCCCCTTCCTATGGAGTCCAATCCGGCACTTGGATCACAGCCGTCCGCGGCCGCAATCCCTGTCTCAATCGGCTCCAGTACTTCCCGACTTGATAGAGCTGGGCACTCCTCATTCGTGCACGGAGGAGATGCAGTCTGCTGTGTGGCCGCAGGAGTGTTGTTGTGGGGCATTATGTACGCTGGAACTAGCTGTTCACCCTGCACCTCTTCTCTCCCTTTATATTTGAGCAGTTGATTGGCATGTCTTCTGACAGTTTGATTTGAGCTGTAAAGTTGTATGACATATATGGCATTGCCCTCTTTATCAACTATCACACCGCGTGTCCTGTTATGTTTTTGTTGACCGTACAGTCTTACTAATACTTCATCGTTAACACAGAATTTTACTTTACGATTACCGCGATAGATGTCACTCTGCAAGCACTGTTTATCTTTAACAATTTTATCGAGTACTGGGTCGAGCGGATGGGTGCTGACTGGCTTCAAAAAATCTAATCTGCATCTTAAGTTGCGGCCGAACAGAACCTGTGCGGGTGATCTGTTTGTGGTTGAATGTTTTGAATTCCTATAACGTAATAAGAATTCTTGTAATTTAATATTCAAATTACGTAAGCTAGTACCGGTCGATAAAATAGATTTAATAGCTCTTTTAACAATTTTGACATAACTTTCCGCTTGCCCATTGCTTGCGGGGTTATAAGCTGGAGAAGTTAATAGTTGTATACTATTTTGTGCACAAAATCGTTTAAATTCGTATGAAACAAAAGCAGTACTACATTATTACTGATTAATATAGGCTGTATTTTATCTCCGTAGTCCCACGGGAACGGGAACTACGCGGATGAGTCTCGCTAAAATCGGTCCAACAGATAGAAAGACCTTGTTTACTTTCAAAAGCAATTAGTGAAAATCAGTTAATTTTAAATTACAAACAGACATTTAAATTTTATTTATCTGTATAGATCACGATGATTTTATGTTGTTGATATATATCGTTAGTTTTCTATGTAAGGTACATATATGACGGTGTGTTAAAACATATGTCTATTTTTATTATGATTCATTTTACTTAGCACCTAAACCTTTGTTCTATATCATTGTAAGCAAAACAAATGGAATAGAAAAAAAAAAGTGTTGTGTCAGGGTCGATTACTCACGACACAATGCAGGTATAATAATACCTATTTAATAACATTGTGTCTATAAAGTTAATCGATCCAGATTCTAGCTTGGGTACCGGCACTGAATGTCTGTAGTTTGAAATTTCCTCAAACAATTTGACAAATTGTTAAGTGACCTATTTCCCAAAATTTAAAGGTAGTAAAATGTCAGCTTCCTTCATTGCTAGAGAATCTTCGAAGGCACAAAAACGTGCGCCAACTATGTATGATCATTTTAAGCAGCGCGTATTTAAGCTTTGACGTTTCATAATAATTATCATCCTTATGCCCTTATCCCAATTTATTTGGGGTTTGCGCAATGTGTTCTTCTCTTAAATTTCTCTCTTTCAGCTGTCATATCTGTATTCATTCCCATTCTATCTGCACACAATCCATCCATCGTTTCTTTAAAAGGTACCAAAAGGAAACGTCAAAATGTCTAAGTTCAATGTTTTAACTTTGAGTTATTATCGCCCTAGATCATCATAATTATTCGTTTGAGTGCGACCGCCTGCTATCACCTGTATGGGAGCTAACCTTTTCTGTCTATTAATTTTGTGCCTGTATCCTTATACCTATCGAACTGAATGGTAGTTAATAAGTTCCAATATTGTTGGTCTTTAGCGTTTGTTATATTGCCATGAGTAAATAGGCTAGCAAGCACTGAAATATTTTTTCAAACCAGACCAGTAGCTCTTGAGCGTTCAAGCAAACAAACAAACTCCTCAGCTTTATAAGTAAGAAGTTGTTAGATATTGATCGTAAATAAACCTGTGATTCAGCATTTTTTTACATAATAATTCCTCTTATAAACAACACGTCAACACATAGGAATTCAACGCAGACGAAACGCGAGTAAAGTCAGTACTTACAAATAATTAAAGAGCAAAGATGGTTGTTAACCAAACTTTTGTATATTTGTAATTTCGGTTTAGAAGATTTACGGTTCAGAGCAAATAGCTGTTAGTGGGCCTGTCGCTTGTGTCAAATAAATCGTGTCTTTTTCGGGAAGTTGGGCCTCGAGATCCCCTCAATAATTAAATTTACGAAGCGATTTAACGCCTAAACAATCTATAAGAGGGTCTACTTTACTATTTAAACGTTGAGTTTGCTCACGTGAGGTAGGTAAATGTAAAACATAACTTTTTTCGTGCCTCTTCAATTTATGATTACACGAATAAATTGGATACAAAAGGAAATACTCAGACTGTTCTCCGAACAATGTTCTCCTGTCAGTATTCGAATGAAGAGTGTATCCATTAACATTTTTACGAAAACTCTTTAATTAAACTTTACACTTTTTAATTTGTATGGCCTACCTGACGTGTGATGCATTCTGGTGAAAAAAGTATTTATGAAAATTTTTCGCGTTTAAACTACTTTGTTTATGAATGTGGATGGTTAAAAGGGGAAAGGAAGACCTAAGAAACGATGGATGGATTGTGTGAAAGATGATATGACTAGAATGGGAGTGAATACAGATATGACGGCTGATAGAGAGAAATGGAAGAGAAGAACACATTGCGCCGACCACAAATAACATGGGATAAGGGCAGGAAGATGATGATGATGATGAAACTACTAAACCAATTTTTCCAAAATTTGGTAGTTACGGGATAGCTTTGATCAGGAGTTCACGACGGACATGTTCAAGGCGGCCCTTTAAGGGCGGTTTTAAACCGCAAAAAAAAGGGAAGGAAAAATTCAACGCATGAAGTGGCTCAGTTGGCAGAGTAACTCCACGGTTGGCAGAGGTTGTGGGTTCGAGTCCCGCCTCGTGTTCGTATTTTTCCTAACCATTTTTAAGAAAATATAATGTTTAGTTCTTATAAACACCACCATCACACGCCTCGCCAGTCGCCGTTCACTTGGCCCTAATCCGTGGCGGATTTAGACAAAAGGCGATCTACAGTACAATTCACAAGAGACTTTCTTCGTTAGAAATTTGTGTTTTATTTATTTATTTATTTATAATTTGAATATATAAACTTACAGCTATTGCCAAAGCGCTTATATATAAAACGAAAAGAGAATTATAATAAATACAATTTACAAAAATAGATTCTCAAGCTCTGTATGAGCGACGGCAGCGAATCTGCGAATACGTCAGCATCCTGGATCATGGCAACAAAGTCGTTGAGAAAACTTAGGTAACTCAAGGTAAATTCCGGAATTATAAATCTTGATTTGTTCCAGACTTCGCTTACTACTGTTTTATCTACGTTCTCTGGGCGAAGGAGTTCAACACAAAGTTCTAAATCCTTCCCTAAAATAGGTTGTTTCCTAAATAAAACATGTCAGGCGACGATTTATTGTGTCCATTTCTTGTAAATTTGGGGGTTAGCCGTCTGGCTGGGAGCCAACTACAGTAAAGTGGTGAACCGGGATAAACCGCTATCAAAAGTGAATTTGCTCATATTCGAGACAAATATTTACGAATTTCTCTTTGAATGAGGTGTGTTAAGAATACCATCCAACTTATTACACGACACCGTTGGTCTAGTGGTTATATCTGACTGCTATACTCGGTATCGTAGGTTCGATTCCCGTGTCAAGGCCCTGTGTTTGGTAGGTATTACAAGTAAATATATCCGATGTCTGGTACCCATAGTACAACCTTTGCTTAGTTTCTGACTAGATGGCGCTGTGTTATAAATGTTAGAAAAATATTATTCTTATTACAAAAACATATCTTTTTGTCCGATTTAGCCCGAATATTGTGTAGTCTTCGAATAAACCATGTTTTGTAATAATGGGGCATATGTTTTTAAGAACTGTCATCGTAGGAGGATCGTAGCATATAGTATGCAGTTGTCTAGTTCTACTATAGTCATAGGTTCTCTACGTTTAAGCTAATTAAATTTACCCGTTGCTTACATATGGATTCTTTGGAGATTGATATCATGAAGTTAGTATATAATTTTTAAATATATTTTTGCAAATTAGCGAAACTCCTAAGAAACTTACTCATGCGTTGCTGGCCGAGTTCACTAATAATTTATTAAATAAGTAAATCTAGTTAAAACAAGTTTAACAACTTTTGTTGATCATAATCAACAAAGAGGCAGACATTTTGGAATGTTTAATAAACTTGTCCCATTGAGAAACTTTGGCTTCTTAAAAAATAAACGGCACTAAAAAAGTGTTTTCCTACACCCATTACATGTAAAAGGAAAAAAAACACTTAAGACTTTTTACTACCTTTCTATGTAAGTTTTAGAAATACACTACTTAATTATGTTGTCTGATGGTTTAATAAACATTTCTTGAGTAATTTATGATTTCGTGTTACAAGTTTAGACATTAATGGACTATTTTGTGTACCGTTAATTATACTGCGATAGCGAGAACTTAGGTATAAAGTTTTATAATCACTTGTAAAGTTTGAAGGAACCCTTGTTGCCGTGGTGGCCGTGGGGTTAGAGCAGTCGTGTGCTACGCAGCGACGCAAATTCGAATCCCAGCGGCCTGATCTAATAAGTTTTTCTAAAAACTTAAGTACAGTAATTTCAGCCCATGTGCTTTACAGTGAAGAAAAACATCGTGAGGAAACCTGCATATGTCCGAGAAGTACTTCAAAGACATATGGATACTGCCTGACATGGCGATTGACTCACCCGTTGTGACGCTGGCACATAATCATTTTCGGTGAAAAGTGAGTGTTGTAAAACTTCTGCTTACCCCTTCTGGGTTGTTCTACGCTGGTGATACCTCGGGCACAACTAATACACTATAAAGTTCAATTTCGTATGATTGGAATCGACAATTTGACACCGAGCTTGTTCTTGAAAATTATAACGCAGCTGTCCCAAACGGGCAGCTCCAATTCTTGACGGGAGAAAAAATATTACCCATCGTACTTTCTTGTAAAGTGGAGAATCTACTAATTATGCACCTACAAAGTTTTCTGTGCCGGTCGCGGAGGAAACAACTTGTTAATGAGTCTTGTTTCTATTAATTAATAACGCTAACGACGTTTTTGACACTTTGGCAACACCGCAGTGTAGTGAAGCCATCAGACACACTTAAGCACTATAACTATCTGTCTGTGACGCGTCGACATCAAGTTTTGTATATAAGAAGGCAGCGATGTCAAGTTATATTTCTTTTTTTAAAACAAGCATACAGTGAGCTTGATAGTAAACGGCTACTGCAATCTATGAACATGACCGACAGCAGAGTGTCACCGCACCGCGCATGGCTTACCTTATCATCATTCTCCTGCCCCTATACCATATTACCGGCGCAATGTGTTCTTCCCTTACATTTCTCTCTATCAGTCATATATGAATTCACTCCCATTCTTCCATTTATGGCCTACCTTATAAAGTTTTAAATCACTTTGCCATCATAGGAGACTAAAGGGTCTTACCAAGGAGCAATATTATATCTTTTGTAGCGTATATAACTCCAAGGCAATTTTAATAAAATTCACCTATTATAACAGGTATTGAAATTCATTTCTTTAAAAAATTGTTTAAGCAAATAGAATTTAAAAAACTACCTATAGTTAATCAACTTTGTATTTAGTAGCTATTTTATTATCATTAAATGAAGTCTCATTTATCAAAGGGCACAATTTATTGTACTCGTATCTAGTTAGAGGCTAGTAGAAAGAAACGAAGTTGTTTCGAATCTTTTTATCTTAATGTGTGGACCTAGCTCAAAAAGGCTTAGATAACTAGCCACTTGGGGATTCCTTAAGGATATACGTTTTTACATAGAACATGGTATTGCCAATTCGCCGCTCCTACTACTGTATTGAAACTAGCTAAGAAAAATAACTAAAAGAGTCTTCATCGGCAATGCTTCACTTCTTGGAATGGAGGTTTGTGTTGAATTTGAACTTCCCATTAGTCAAAGAAAAATGTTACCTCAATTTTTTTAGGAGGCGAAAGTGTATTCTTTTATCCTGAATTCTTTTTTCATGAGCTGTTATTGATAGTTTGACTCAGACTATGCTATAATGACGTGTCATACATATGATCTGCCACTGTCACACAGTTGAACTATCATTGCAAGAGCTCTTGGTTGGAGCCCTGGTCGTCGACATCCCAAACATATAAACTATCCCAGATCATAAATCTGCATACATTTGCATAAAAATAAACATGAGTAAGTGTGCAATGTATTATATTTCGCAACTGTAGCTTTTGCATTTTCTTCTATATACATTTGAAGTGTCTTGACCCGGCGTGGAGTAGTCGTGACCTCGAGTGGGTATCAAGGACTGGCAAATGGAGTCAGGTAGACGGATTTAAAACATCAAGAGGTACTTATAGTCTGGCTGTTATGAAAATGACATAAATTGCGATAATGACCACCTTTTAATATTCGAACGTTCAGTGAAGCAAGGATTCTGAATATGAATTTGTCTGGGAGCTGTCAAATTATAGTAACAAGCTGTTTAAAGTGGCAATATAGCAGGTGTGTGGATATTATGTGTATGATATCTCATCGTGGGTAGTGTTAGATATTATTTTTTAAATGGCTATAACAAAGATGTAGATCCTTAATTTGACTGTGTTTTTGTATGTGTGTTCGCGATTTATTCAGAACGGCTTAACTAATTCGGAGGGTTTAAACTGTTAATGTATTCACGAAAAGTAATCATCTGCAAAAAATCAGTCACCAAAAAGTTAAAAATATTTTATTAAACTGATACAAACAGCAATAAAAATAGTGCATACATGTACATACATACATAGGCAAAATAAATGAAGAAAGCTTCCGATGAAATAAAACAAAAAAAATAACTTCTTAAGCTGTAATAAATATAGCTTAAGAATTTAGGCTAATGAAGTTGTATACTTTAATGTTTATTCTACTTTACGTCATCAGTCAAAATATTTTGACCCTTCTTCAAGTAAATTTTAACTTTTCAACCCGTATCTTTTACAATAGTTACGAACAAGAAATCAAAGAGAATCTCAAAATCTTCTTACTGTCTTGAACTTGATGAAAATCGCATCATCCTCTTATTCTGTTAATCTAACACTAATGCATTATCAGGACTAGAATCCCTTAAATGGATACATGTTGCCATGAGACAAGTATCAAAACGGATTTGCCGATGAGATGAGTGCTTCCCTACTACATCCACAAATTATTCATCGAGTCCCGGCTAAGGATCTCTCCGGGATTTGAGCTTACGAGATATTTGCCTTTGTTTTGTATTTATATCAAGTAAATTAACCAAATTAATTCGATTCTACCTTTTGATTCCTTCTTCTGCCTCTCCAAATAGTGAACGTTGGCTTTCAGGCAACGGCTTTTGAAAGAAATATTGAATGAAAGAATATGAATTTTTAAATTGAAAACAAATATAGAAGGTTTACTGTTAGGCAATGGCTTTTAATTACTGATGTTTTTTTAATTAAAAAGAAATCTAATTCCTATTGCATTTAAAAAAGAGTAATATCCTTGGTGCAAGCATTTAAAAAGCTACAAGTAACTGGTAAAAATAAATGTTCCACCATATTTTTTTGTTACTTTTTTCGTTTTAATTTCAATTCATCATCTCCCTGACCTTATCCCGTACATTGTCGGCACTTGATTAAACTCGATGTGGCTGATCACCTGATGGTTATACGAAGCGACTGCCATCTGACGTTCGTACCCCTTTTATGAGGAATCAGTAATCTGGTTTAAGCCAGCTGTCAGAATTTTGATTAAGAAACGTACGTTCTGACATATATAGCTTTACGGGTGTTTTCTGACTGAAATAAGTATGATTTATAGTGAATCGCAAAACTTTATACAGTACAATAAAATGAACGGAAACCTCACATTTAAGCTAATGGCTAGTTAAACGGTAAAACCGAGGAAACTTTTTGTTTCCACCTAGTTCAGTTAAATTTATAGCGTATTTGGTTTTAGAGCAATGGGAAAGTTTTAATTTTAATGGCCGTGCTTAAATGTGTTGACTTAGGTTTATACACCGAAATATTTGTGATCTAAGTATAAAATGGTCGACATTGCTATAGAATAAATCAAATTAGTTTAAATACCACCGTTTGCGTTAATATGATTAATTTGTGAATTTTAAATGCGTGTTTGTGTATGTGTGTGATAGTTCATTACGCATACAGAATCAAACCGCTAGACAGATTTAGATGATATTTGGAAAGGAGATAGCGAATACCCAAATAACTTTTTTGTCCCAGTAGACCTGGACATACATACATACAAATGCTCACGCCGGTATTCCCCAAAGGGGTAGGCAGAGGTGTTGAAATTTTCAACACCCACATTTCACCGAATATGATTAAGTGCTAACGTGACAGAGGGTGAGTCCATCGCCGTCTCAGGCACTACACATACGTCTTTGAATTATTTCTCAGGTATATGCAGGTTTCCTCACGATGTTTTCCGTAAAGCACGCGGTGTGAAATCACTGTACAAAAGTTTTCTGAAAGAAAAACTCATAGGTACAGGCCCCGCTAGACCTAGACAAAGTAACATTCTCTCGATATCTAATAGAAGCGATACAAAATATATGGCAATGAATTTTGTATAAGCTAAGTGTGCTGCTAGTTAAATTAAATGATTCACTTGCGGTTATAATTAATATTTTTGTTATTATGATAATAATTAGGATATTTTGTAAATCAAGAAAGAAAATTTACAGAGGTAATCCTGTGAATGCCCACAAAGACGGAGTTTGGTTATTGCACCGGCGGAGATGTCGCTCCTCGTAAACGTTTGTTTGAACGTTGTTTGGCAAAGCTTGCCTTTCCCGCCCCGTGTGCCCGGCGTCAAGCAAATAGAGGATTGCTAGCTAAATAACTACGCTTCAAAAAGTAAGGGGGCACCAACGTCAGGTTTAGATGAATGGGCAGGAATCAAATTGCCCGAACGAACGAATCACCCGATGTTGGTTACTCTAGCGATGTTGAACTTAACTAGTGAATACATAGTGCTATTTCTTAATTGAATGATCCGCTAATCAGTCAAGATTAAACTTCATAATTATACACCCACTTTTCATTAAAGATGATTAAATGCTAATGTGACATATGGTAAGCTCATCGCCATCTCAAGCACTATATATTTGAATTTCTTCTCAAACATATCCATGGTCGTGATAATGTTTGCCTTAACATTAAGCTGCGGTGAAAAATCACTGCACTTACTCTTTAGAAAAAACTTATTGGTGATAACTGCTGGGATTCGAAATTGCGTCGCCTAGATTACCTACTAGACTAGTGACTACTCAAACCACTCGGCTATATAGACTCTTAAGTACTAAGTTATTCTTAGATCAAAGATTTTGTAAGCGTTTTCAAATTAATCTCCGCAGAAACTTGACTCATCTGAACACTGTATTAAGACCCTCTTGGCCTTGTCTTTCAGGAATTAAACATCCAGACTCCATAGTTGATATGGAAACAATAATCGAATCTAAGGGTACTCTTTTTTTATTCATTCAGTGTGCCTATATCTTATTAGATTATCTGTTGAAAATACTAGCAATTGTTAATTCTAGACTGTGTGGAGCCTTCTTCCTTATATTAATATATGTGCCTACATATATTTGTGTCCGGAAAGTTGATATTGCCTAAGAAAACTCATTGAATCTTATTAGACGTTATTTTCGTGATTCTTACCAGTCGAAGCCTTCTAACAATCGAGTATAAAGGGAACAATGTCAAAGATATCTCTAGTTTATCTTAGACACTTAACGAATTGTTCATTATATACATTACGGTATTTTATATTACCTAAAAATATTTTACTACCTAAAGATATTTACCTACCACTTATACCATCAAATAAAAGTATAAAATAAATTATATTACACCACGTTATTACACAAAAATTATATCTATACTAATATATAAAGCTGAAGAGTTTGCGTTGTGTTAGAAATCTCAGGAACTAATGGTACGATTTGAAAAATTATTTCAAGGCTACCCATATATCGAGGAAGGCTATAGGGTATATATCTCAAACTGAAAAAGATAAAGTAATATCAGTTTAATACCATTAGGTGTACCAAATCCTGGAAAGGATGACACACAATCAGAAGTCGGTGTCCTAGAAATAACAAAGCGTTTCTATTTACCGTATTCCGGGACAAGATCTCCGATAAAATGGACATGCAACAAAGGCGACTAAACATCTTTATGGGGCCGGTCCTCATAAAATCCGTAGTGTTTCATTTCATTTGATTGGGCACTTATATATCCTAAGGCTTAGTACTCCATCCATAAAATCTGAAAGCCTAAATAGACATCAAGTTATATGACCTGTAATATAAGGTCTTAAGTCCGTTTTCTTACAAAACTTTCTAACTAACTTGCTAACGACCTATATTTATCCAAGTGCCTCAGAACAAAGTATTTATCTTAGGAGCTAAGTATTCTTTACATTTCTTATGAACTTTCTATAAGTTAAGTGGATCTAAAAGCTTTAATATGTATTTTACTATATCTGCCCGCGTTGACTATTCACAAAAGATCTATATTTAAAAAAAAATATCAAAATGTTTCTTTCGGAAGAAACTTCTCCTGACAAACACGTTAAGCTGAAATTACTTCACCAAGGGAAATTGAGAGTCGCTTATGCATTATAATTTCTGGGTATATTTATACACACATACGTACATATGCTCACGCCTGTATTCCCCGAAGGGGTAGGCAGAGGTGTTGTAATAACAACACTCACTTTGCACCGAAGATGATCAACTGCCAACGTGACAGATGTATACAGCATAAAGACATGCAGATACACAATAAATAACTTTTCACATATTAAAAATAACAATGACTGCTTATTTTGTGAGTTAAAAATAAAGTCGAGCAAAACTTGTATATTTTATATATGTATGTTGGAAAGTATTTTGTTATATTTATGTTTTTTTATTTTTAGTCTTTTTTATCTTTCACTTGTTAGTCAGTAAGTTGTCAAATAAATTCAGTAATGTCAGCTGCTTTTTTCACTGCTCTCTCTATCTCTAAATTCTAATATTTGCTATCGTTTACAATGTATGTATATATGTTAATTGAACCTCGAAAACGGCTCCGACGATTTTCATGAAATTTAGTATGCGGGGGTTTTCGGGGGCGATAAATCGATATAGCTAGGTTTCATTCTTAGAAAACGAGCAAATCTCGGACATACAGGTACTGACTATTATCGTGCAACCCTTGATGCGAACCAAATACGATATGTCTATTAATATAAATGACGAACAGAGCAGGTATTTGTAAGGTTTCTTATAACGATATTCTATATCGTAATATATGGTATAAGGAAATCATCTAAGCGTATAACGACTAGTGGCTAATCAATTATTTTGGTCAAACCTTAATTAAGGGATAAGGGCAAGATGATGATGATGAAGACTTAATTCTGTATTAATACGAATACATCCTGAATTGCGTGATCACGACTAATTTGTTCACCTTCGGCGAATGCTCACGGTTCAGACTGTGTTTATTAAGGGGAAAATGAAAGCATGGGCTATAAAGGATAGTTATTAATATGGTTATTAATAGGCTTATCGAAGGGCGATTGCAGGCGCCGAGCCAAGGGTAGTGAGTAGCATTGACACACATCACACTACAAAGGGCTCATTTACTATTAATCTACTTTGTAGGCTTGTACTTATACGTCTTAATTATAACGGCTTAGTCTCTTCCTGAGGGATTCCTTGAACGAAAACTGCTTAGATCAAACAAAAAACATTCGCGTCGAACATAGAAACTCCGCTTTGTTTTAAGTCGGCTTAAAATTAGTTTATTTAACTGAAAAGTAAAGGGGTTATTCGTAATTCATAAATTTGAGACATTATTGAAAAATGTTAGTTAGCTATATTACAATGTAAAAATAGGAATTAAGAATATTTAAAATTGAATAATATTTAACTGTAACAAAAACGAATGCGTATCTATGTATTCCTTTTCGTTTTGCTTTACACACTTACTTACACTTACTTACCAATATATGTTCTCATTATGAATACATATTGTATAATAAATACAGATAACGTAATTAAATACAAAGAATGAATGAGAAGATATGGGAATCCGTCGACGACGACGTGTGTAGGGTGCGTCCCACAGTTATCTCATTGCGAATTAATCTGCACTCAACCCGAAGCCCCAACAATTAATGGTCTGTGGGTAAACTAGCTCGTGGCAGAGTTTGTGTGGCTACCCTTCATACTATGTCCCGTGAAGCGAATCTCTATTTAGGTACAGTTAAATATTTATTCGCTTCTCGTAATGATCTGTCCCAGAAGTTTGAAACCACACCTAATTTGCACGGTTAGCTGCCGTATTGGAACCAGCTTGGTTTCACTATAGTATAGGTTTTAACCAGTTTTAACGTTGACTAGTGTTGTATGGGAAGGGAATAATATATTATATATGTTGATGGCTATGTAGGACCTAGCAGTTTTTATATTGATATCAATTTAAAAATAAATTCAAATAATCTTAAATTATTTTAAATTTTTCGTCGATGTCTTAATATTTATTTTTGACATAAGGTGTAGTTGCAAGAGGTAGCATACCTTTAATAACTAAAAATAATGTTACATGATATGAGTAACATTAAGCATTGCTTATTTTTGCTGTAAAATGAAATTCTAAAAACTAAGTTATAAAATAAAAAAATCTCAATCTACCTTGTTAAAAAAATATTTTTTGTGCTATGGGTTTCAAACGGGACAAACCATATTTTGTATGGAATGTAAAATACAACACCGTTGGTGATAACCCTAATAATATAAAAATACCTAAGCAACTAGACACAAGTGATAAAAGTCCTAGACTGGGTGATTTGTTATTATCTTGTATTACAAGGACCTTGTAATGTAGCCCGAGGACTACACAGTAAATAGTGATGATACTAAAAAGAATAGTAACAAAAGATCGGCTCTCTATTAGTATCATAGTAATAAAAGACCTATCTGTATATATACAATACAAACATGCATAGCTAAATAAAATTAAAGTGTCTATTTGTTATTAAAGCTAACGACATTTGTGGTATGTGACAATATGAAAATGTATATATGGTAGTTGAATAAAAAAAGGAATTTAATTTTTTTTTCTCTGCCTCTATTTTTCTCGGCTAATCTCTCAAACAGCTGGACTGATTTTAACGGTCATATTTTTTACGGCCACTGACATCTGCCAGCTATCAAGCTGATGTTACAAGAAGGAACATAGGCTACTTTTGTTTATAAAGTAACTTATTTTGGAGGGCCTGATCTTCAGTATATATATTTATTGAATGGTGTAGAAACTGTGTGTAATACTCGAGAGCGGATTACATAGATATCAACGCGTATTGTGTAACTTGTTTGTTCAGAGAGGTTAATCGAGAACCAACCGACTGATATTTTTGCAGGCGATATTGCTGACTGCTGACAATAATATGTTTTATTTCGATATGTTGGTGGGATATAATGTGAGGTCACGTGAAGTGGTATATATATAAGACAATATGTTTCTACATGGATTATTTGATGTGTGGATGTGAGACAGAACAAGAAGGGATTCAAATATATAAGGAAATGAACGAACTATTAGCTAAAGGATGCTTTGAGCTACAGAAATGGTCGAGTAACAGCGATAAACTACTTAATGAAATGAAAGAAATGGAAAGGAAGAAAGGTAAAGGTAAAAGATGATATAAAAGAAGAGTTAAAGATAAAGACAGATGAAGTGATAAAAAATAATTGGACTTACCTGGAACTTCTTTCTTTACATATATATATACCTCAATCTATCTATACTATGCACCTCGGGCACAACTAGTTACAATAAAAACTATGTAACTTATTGAAAATACTTTTTTATAGTAATTAGACATAGTTACTCCGAACATCTGCCCGTTTAAATCAGTCCAACTGTTTTAGAGATTAGCGTGAACAAACAGACTGACAGACTGACATGACAGAGGCAATTAAAAAATAAATATTTTTTATGATAACTGTAAAACTTAGGCATTTAGTGATAGGTCGTTAAATTGCAATTACAAACAGACACTACCACCCATTGTCACGAGAAGCCAGAATGCTATGTCAAGTTGTGAATGCCGGTCGATAGGCGTGGTATTTGTACGATCGAGGGTGGCATTAATTTAATTAAAATCCCTCAATAAATAATAAATTAATAAAAAATATATAAAAATACAATATTTTGCATGTAAAAATAAGAATTTATGTGCACAGATGTATAATGTATATACTGTCAGTTCGGAAAAGCCTTTCGAGCACCGCCTGTTTTGTACCTACTCTTGATTTTCAACAAGTGAAGTTGTAAGCACAGTTCCATATCTGCGCTAAGCTCGGGATTTATGCACTGAACAAACATGGCCTGGGACACTTGAAGCGAGCAAGATGAGTGCCTGTAGTCGTTCAATATATAACATCACATCAGTTACCCAAGTTATACGAACAAATTCCAACTTTATCATGCAAACAATAAAGTTTATAATACCTATGATACAAGTTGGTTGAGTTCTGAGCTAAGTTTTTTAGTTTGTATGTACAAGGGACTGATCGTTGAAGCAGTGATTATTATGAACTTCTTCGCTTTGACGTTAAATTTTACGGTACCAAATGAAATGTCAAAGCTCGAAAATTCTTAATACGCTCTACTTAAACCGATGATGGTAGGGCCCCCTGATCTTAGATATTTAGCTTAGATAGTACCTAGCATGTAGCATCCGCGATATCTGTGGGAGATATATAATTGAATTGCAACACAGTTTTGTATATTTCAACTAATTTAATACTTGTTTTAAAATAAAGGAGAAGTAATGTGTAACAAGATAATGGCGGCAAGAAGTGGAGAGTGAGCGTGCCCATAGACAACAGGAAGTTGAGGCGATTACATTTTAGTGAGTTGTTGTTAACTAACTATATATGTTCAATATATATATTGAACAATCTGCTTTCTCCTATGGGATACAGGCGTGATCATGTGTGTAGGCATATACTGTGTACTAAAACATTAATACTGTAGTGTTTAATTAAACTGTAGTGTGACTTCTAAAGCGCCATAAATCAATCTGTAATACGGAGGCAATTGGCTCTGTGTGCAGTTGTATTTGGAGCCATCCCGAGGGATTATCGCGCATTTATCCGCAAATATTCGCGTTCAACCGCTAAGCTGCCCAACTGCCCTCGTGTTGTCACTCGCTTTGACTAACTAGCTGTGCCCCGCGGATTCTAAGTGCTTAAAAATACCTTTTGACCGAGTTTTTGCAGCGCACGTATAAATAGGTTTACGATTTTACACCTTGCGTTACAAAGTCGTAATTTTCTTACGGATCCTTAATTATTTTGAAAATAAAATATAGCCTAACCTTCCTCGATAAATTAACTATCCAACAATGAAATATTTTTTGAAATCGGACCTGTAGTCCCTGAGATTAGCGCGTTCAAACAAACAAATAAATAAACAAACAAACTGCTTTATAATATTAGGATAGATAACTTACAGCTCCTTTAAAAAAAAAATATTAGTTACTTACTGTAATAACTGACTGCCTTGTTGCTCTAGTGGTCGCAAACACGCGGTCCTGGGTTCGATCCGGTCGGGTAAAGTTTTATTGGGTTTTTCCATATTAAATTTCCTAGTTACAGCCTGGAGTCTGAATTATTGTTTCACTCGCCCCCTATTACATAAGACTTTAAAACATAACTGGCGTAATTTGGTTGCACTGTAATTACACATCTCACCTCAAAAATAATCTTAAATGTATTTTTAACTAGCTGTGCCCCGCGTTTTCACCCGCGTAGAATTAGTTTCCTCCTTATTGTCGCGGATCCCTAATATTTGTAATAAATAAAAGTAGCCTAAGTTACTCCTTGAAACATCTGCTACCTGCCAGTGAAAGTCCCGTTAAAATCGGCCCAGCCGTTTCAGAGATTACCCGGAACAAACAGACAGACAGACAGACAGACAGACGGACAGACAGACGGAGAAAAATTTTAAAACTTGGTTTTTTAGTGTCAGTAGCGTGTATACTTTCATATGCATTTAGTGAAAAGCTGTAATTTTGAAGTTACAAACAGACACTTCAATTTTATTTATCTGTATAGATATAATCACTGTTTCGTCATTCCAGCTAATCTTTTCTATTAGCTTTATATGAACTAGTAGTGTGTATAGCGAGGCCTTATCTTATTTTCAAAATAAATTGCTTCTACCTCAGTTTGCTTGCTTCGATAAAAGGAGCCACTTTTGAAGAGCAAACTTTCCTCGGTGAGAGGTTTATTTTTTATTTAGCCCCGCTTATAACCGACGGGTGCAGATTCACCCCAAGTTTGACTCCATTCAACCCGGGCTTGTCGCTTTAATGACTTCCATCCGCTAATCCAATTTAAATTTTCTTGATTACTCTCGCCTTTTGTAATATCTGCGTTTTTCTGACAATTCTAAACTAATTGTATCATGATTGTTTATTCGTTGTTATTTGAAACATTATATTTCCAAGTTATTATTAACTGGGAGCCCACACAACCAATTACGCGTCGTTATTGGGGCGGGACTCGGAGGTAGGTTAGCTAAACGTTTTCTTGAAAACGTGGGTGTTGACTCCATTTGCATTCATTATGAGTATATCCGAACTCTAAAATGATGGTGGTTGATAAAATGATTATATTTGTATGTACATACATACATCTATGTTCACGCCTCTATTCCCGAAGGGGTAGGCAGAGGTGTTGTAATTTTCAACACCCACATTTCACCGAATATGATTAAGTGCCAACGTGACAGATGGTATGTCCATCGCCGTCTCAGGCACTATACATACGTCTTTGAATTATTTCTCAGGCATATGCCGGTTTCCTCACGATGTTTTCATTCACCGTAAAGCACGTGGCGTGAAATCACTGTACATAAGTGTTTTAGAACTTGCGTCGCTTGCGTAGCAGGCGACTGCTCTAACCCCGAGGCCACCACGGCTCTTGCGGCTTTGCTATATTTGTATGTACTTTACTAATTAATATATCGGCTTGAAAGGTCTACGAAGACCTTTGCATTAAGGTTTAGTTTAAGTTTTCATCATCATCATGAATTTAATAGTCATTTCGCTGTTTCCTTCCTGTGCCATCAGCAGCTTTTTCACAAACAAAATTTTAACCCCGTCTAATCTCCCAAATGGATGGAATTTCGAAAATCCTTTGTTATACGAGTTACGAGCTATCTGCCAGTGAAAGTTCCGTTAATATTGGCTCAGCAGGTTCAGAGATGAGCCAGAGCAAAGATAGAGATAGACTGAGAAATCTTCCAATTATAGCTTGTATTATGTCAGTATCGTATGTACTTATGTTGTATCGTTTTCGATAGCATCATACCAGACAAATGACGCAGAAACAGCAAGGTACGGCCATTTTGATCTGTATCGCACATCTTCCCGGCTCAAAGAACAAGGTGCAGACGTATACAACGCATATAAAAAGGATTAAATTGTCCAGTAAAGGCGATTTTATGAATATCCATTTTCAGGATAAAGACCCCTGAACCAATAGAATGTGAAGATAAGAAAGCAGGGCTCGTAACATCATTTTGAATTTGTCTGAAAGAGACCCTTTTATGAAACTGGCCTTTGTGAATGTAATATGGCCTGGTTTAATCGAATAAACTTTGTTTTCATTTCAAATGTTTAATTGGTTTGTTAATCGTAATAAATTAAAGCTGAAATATTAAGGGCAACTTCTAATTTTTTGCTAGGACTAAACTACTCTTATATGTTTGACATAAATATATATTTTATATGATACTGGCCACTCGCCTTCTCTTTGATCGATTTTTAGTATAGGTACATTATAAACTTTCTTGAATCACTTTATTTCTGAAAAATGCATTACAATAAAGTTCTAAATTCAAAATATCTTTATTTGATTAGGCTTCTGTACTATAACGTTGTAAGGAGAATCCTACTCAGTAAAAATGATGCCCACAAATACATTCAAGTACAGTTCAGAAATTCAAGACTGCTCAGTAGTTAAGTGTAGTTGTATGTATGATGTTAAATTGTGTGAAAAATATATTAATAATACTACAACAAATACTTCACAATACGAAACAACCGTATTGTATTATCTGCATTGTCGTGTGAACATAGTTAGGACATAGTATCCCTAATTATGCGGTAGCTCATTATAGGCGCCGTTGTGGCCACACTAATGTATGACCGTGTCATTATTCCATTAATTACTGAACGTATGTACTTTGCTTTGATTATCTTTAAACTATGTCATAAAGATGTTGTGTGAGCGTCTGAGTAATTATATAACCCTAGCTCTGCTCCGCGGTTTCACCCGCCTAAATTTAGTTTCCTTTCTTAGCTGATGCCTACGTCATAACATCGACCTGCATGCCACATTTCAGCCCAATCCGTTCAGTGGTTTGGGCTGTGCGTTGTTAGATCACTATGTCAGTCAGTCAATCAATCACCTTTGAGTTACCTATATATATTTAGATATATGTAGGTGCGATAATTTTTTGCATTCTCTGTCAGTCTTTACTTTCTAAACTCGTGTATTTCTTTTTCTTTTGTTTTTATCCCTGTTACTCGTATTGTTAATATTCCGGAAATATTTGATGTTAAACTAGCTGTGCCCCGCGGTTTCACCCGCGTAGATTTAGTTTCTTCCTTATCGTCGCGGAACCCTAATATTTTTAATAAATAAAAGTATCCTTAGTTACTCCTTGAAACATCAGCTACCTGCCAGTGAAAGTCCCGTTAAAATCCGTCCAGCCGTTTCAGAGATTACCCGGAACAAACAGACAGACAGACAGAGAAAAATTTTAAAACTTGGTTTTTTAGTGTCAGTATCGTGTATACTTTCATATGCATTTAGTGAAAAGCTGTTATTTTGGAATTACAAACAGACACTTCAATTTTATTTATCTGTATGTATAGATTATCTGTATAGACTAGCTGTGCCCCGCGGTTTCACCCGCGTAGATTTAGTTTTATCCTTTTTAATAAATAAAAGTAGCCTAAGTTACTCCTTGAAAGATCAGCTACCTGCCAGAAAAAGTCCCGTTAAAATTGGTCCAGCCGTTTCAGGGATTACCCGGAACAAACAGACAGACAGGCAGAGAAAAAAAACTTGGTTTTTTAGTGTCAGTAGCGTGTATACTTTCATATTCATTGAATGAAAGTTGTTATTTTGGAATTACAAACAGACACTTCAATTTATTTATCTGTTTACATATAAGCTTAAAGCAAAGCGGAGTTTGTTTGACGGGTCGCTCACTCCTCTCGATGTAGGTCGAGGATTGCGACAGCTGATTTTTGGGTAGTAAACAGATGCTACTGTTTCATTAACTTGTGGTGTACATTTTCTTGGATTCAAATACTTACCTGATTATAATAAACTGATTATAATAATTTTAAAAGAAAGAAAAGAAAAGAAAACAGAAGGTGAAGGAAAACATCGTTAGGATAATATGTACGACAAATACTTCAAAGCCGTTTGTATTATTGCTTGAGACGGTGAAGGACCAACTTAATTAAATTGGTACTAATTATCTTCGCTAAAAGTAAGAATTTTTATTGCAACACCTCTGCTTACTCCTTGGAGGACCCTTCTGCGATAGTGTGAACATGTTAAGTTTATAAAAAATTCCAAGATAACAATTTATTGAATGTCCAATTGCCAGTAGATATATTTCCAGAATTGAAATCGACTTAACGACTTTGAAAATATTTTTTTAAATCAACTGGAATTTTTAGCTCAACCCGATCTGATATTCAACCATCCCAACCAGGAGCTCTTATTGCAATTATAGTTCAGCTGTGCGACAGTGACAGAAGTATATCTAAATATATATAACTCAAATGTGACTGACTGACTGATATAGTGAAGTATCAACACACAGCCCAAACCACTGGGCGGATCGGGCTGAAATTTGGCATGCAGGTAGATGTTATGACGTAGGCATCGGCTAAGAAAGGATTTAGATTAATTCTACCACCAAGGGGATAAAATAGGGGATGAAAGTTTGTATGAAACTAAATTTACGCGGGTGAAACCGTGGGGCACAGCTAGAACTTCATATAAATCTGTCTCATACTATGAGTCAAACTATCACGTCAATAAACGCTCATGGTAGGGCCTCAGAACGTTATAATAACAGCATACTCGTAATAACAGCACAAGTTACAGCAACCAATATTGGTCTAATGCATCCTAAATTACGTTTCCCACGTGAGCCTGCGATAATTTGGCGTGTATTGTATCCTAGCGCTGAGTTTGCAAACACTGCACTAATGCACTTAACGGAAGGGTTGTTCCGTCGATTATCGACGTTATTATTTTTTATCTAATACGAACATTATATTTTAAACTGTATCTTTAAGAATACTTAAAAAGTGGTATACAAGCTCCCAGATGTTTTATGGTTTAGTTCTGCCTGATTCACATCATGAAAAGGGTAACGATATCGTAGCGACTTATTCGTTGACAGTGTTTTAATATGCTTTATATCAAAGAAAACACGGTATAGCTCAGTTGTCATCGTGGAAACGTACTATTGAGTTGTAGGCTATCGAACTATCGATTTTGGATCACGTGGATACCATATTGGGAGAGAATTTCGATCGAATGCTTTTAATTGTTCAAAGATTTTTTGATTTACATAAATTAAGGTGCAGCGCATAGAAGAAGATAATGGTAATCCTCTATCTTTATTTCTTAACTAGCTGTGCCCCGCGGTTTCACCCGCGTAGATTTAGTTTCTTCATTATTGTCGCGGAACCCTAATATTTTTCATAAATAAAAGTAGCCTAAGTTACTCCTTGAAACATCAGCTCGTTACCAGTGAAAGTCCCGTTAAAATCCGTCCAGCCGTTTCGGAGATTACCCGGAACAAACAGACAGACAGACAGATAGATAGACAGACAGACAGACAGAGAAAAATTTTAATACTTGGTTTTTTAGTGTCAGTAGCGTGTATACATTCATATGCATTTATTGAAAAGCTGTTATTTTGGTATTACAAACACACACTTCAATTTTATTTATCTGTATAGATATAGATATAGATGTATAGAGTATAGATAAACGCTTTAAGAGACAAAATAAGTGCAGCAACTGAACTTGTGTCGTCTTTTTGTAGCATTGTGATAGGCATAAGAGGATGGCAAAAGCGACCAGAAGTAACACCCATGGGTTCTAGCCGGTAGGATAAACCTTTCGCTGCGCCCGCGGAGGGTGGCGTACCTATCACTGACGGATTTCTAACGTCAAAAAAGGTATAGCAAGATGGACTCACTGTATAATAAATTAGATGCTATGAATGAAAGACTCAAATAGAAAAAATATTTTTATATAAATCCATACGACAACCCATTTCGAATTAATTTAAAAATGTACCATTATTCACAATATCAAATATTCTAGCTATATGAAGAAATATACGTACTCTTATAATATATATCTATACAGATATAGGTATCTGATAATATGTATTTATAGTAGGTGGATGGTTAAATTATTTACAACAGCAAGTTAGATTAGTAGCTATACAGGTATTTTGACAGGCACACTGGTATTGATAACATACAGTGTATTTTAAACTTTTACAATTTACAATTAACGTCGAAATTAGATCATCTACTACAAATACATAAATATATAGCAAAGTATACAAAAATTTTTTTTTCAACTAGATCATATACAGAATGTTCAAAAGATTAGAACGTGTATGCATATACTAGCGGACGCGGTTTCACCCGCGTAGTTCCCGTTCCCGTGGCAGTACGGAGACAAAATATAACTTATAATAATCAGTGATAACGTAGCCTTGAAATGGTGAAAGAATTTTAAAAATCGGTTCAGTACTTTTTGATTCAATTCGTTACAAACATACTTACATACAAATCATTCCTTTTTATATAATTAGTATAGATGTCAAGATATAAGTTAAAATATTAAAAATGCAAGAAAAAAATGAAATGCAGATTTTGCCACTTTTTCTTCCAAATTCAAATCAACTTCAAACGTCAAAAGTAATTTACTATTTTTATGAGAACCTTCTATTGTGATCTTATCAACTATTTGAGTAGCTCATTATTGAACATCCTGTAATATATTATACAATTATTATAATTTTAAAACTTTATACATATTATAGGTAAAAGTTTTTGGAAGATGAGTTTATTAATAAGTATGAACGTAATGATTATTTAATTTTATAACTTACTTTTTAAGTGTCTGCAAGCATTGTTTCCTATGAGGTTGAGAATTACAAAAAATAATGACTAGAAATATTTTAAAGCTTGAGAATTGTTCAAATATTTGGTTACTGCATAGAATGTTAAAATATTCTTGAATATTCAAGTGTTGTAAGTTAACGTACGTATTTTTTTAAGTCTATGTCTGTGAGTTATGTTGTGGGTATATAAACAATTATAATAAACTAGCTGTGCCCTGCGGTTTCACCCGCGTAGATTTAATTTGATTACCGCGAAACCCTAAATTTTCTTTATAAATAAAAAGCCTGGTACTCCCTGTAACATTACCTATCTGCCAGTGAAAGTCCCGTTAAAATCGGTCTAGCCGTTTAAGAGATTACTCTTTGGCAAATAACTCATTATTAGGTACCAATTCTTTGCGTTTTTATACTCGTGATAATTTCTAAACGCAATGTCCTATTGGAATAATACAAACAGTATTTTACTTCTACATGAATACCCTTGATAGGATAATGCTTGATTTGGATAAGAATGAATACCTACGTTAAATGATACACATTTAACGTAGTTTCTTTCTTCAGGCGATAATTTTTTTTTATGAACATTATAGCGGTTATTGTGACTAAACTATGAGAGTTAGATATATGTTCTCACGGACTTTTTTGTAGATCTTATTAAGACCTACAAACCCGTAGTACATCGTTTTGTTCTATTGTCAATAGTTTTTGCAGCGTACGCATAAATAGGTTTTCGATTTTACACCTTAGGATACAAAATTGCAATTTACTTACGGACCCCTAATTTTTATGAGAATAAAATATAGCCTATAGCCTTCCTCGATAAATGGACTATCTAACACTGAAAGAATTTTTGAAATCGGACCAGTAGTTCCTGAGATTAGAGCGTTCAAACAAACAAACAAACAAACTCTTCAGCTTTATAATATTAATAGTATATATAGTATAGAAAACTCAACGATGATTTTGGTTTACGTATAGTATAAGTAAACAATTTAAGTATTATCACAATCAGTACCCCTATCACGAGTTTGGCACCGTTGTCGTAATCTACGCTCGCTAGCGTTTCGCAATTTACAATATTTGTATGACATATTTTAGTTCTTCACGTCACCGCTTGGAGGCGATGTACAATTTCTCATACAAATATTCGGCGGAGACGCTAGCGAGATTAGGAAAACGATGGCAAACTCGTGTTGCACAATCCAGTAGGTGACAAAGTTTTGTAACATGCCTATCCTATGTCAACTCGATAGGATAATTGATATTACTTTTTGCGTTATGAAATTTAAATATATACTAGCTGTGCCCCGCGGCTTCACCCGCGTAGATTTAGTTTCATCCTTATTGTCGCGGAACCCTAATATTTTTAATAAATAAAAGTAGCCTAAGTTACTCCTTGAAACATCAGCTACCTATCAGTGAAAGTCCCGTTAAAATCCGTCCAGCCGTTTTAGAGATTACCCGGAACAAACAGACAGACAGACAGACAGAGAAAATTTTTAAAACTTGGTTTTTTAGTGTCAGTAGCGTGTATACTTTCATATGCATTTAGTGAAAAGCTGTAATTTTTTAATTACAAACAGACACTTCAATTTAATTTATCTGTATAGATATAGATGCATAGATAAATAATGCAGAAGAAAAATATTTCAATTCAAACCGTTTCAATGGATACTAAATATTCGTAAAGTAACTGCGAGAGGAAAATAAGAACTGAAATAAACAAATATCTATAAATAAAGTTATTGGAAATTATTAAGACGACAGTCGAAATCAATCTACTGTTAATATTAGTAACTTGATCATCGATGAATGAAATGAAATGAAACAGTTCTAAAGATAATGAAATTTACACAAAGGTATAAAAATTGATCGTATCTATGTAAAGTTTAAAGAAGTTTTGCAATGGTTTATGAAATTTCATCTTAATATTTACACTTATTAAAATGTTACAGGTACATTTTCGGTTTTGGAATAATGTATTTATTTCACAATGTTGCTTACAATTAGATGAAAAACTGTTCATTATTTTAATTTAAAATGTAACCCATTTCTACGTAATAAAGTTAATGAACTTGGAATGTTAGTTACAATGAATAATTTTTTATAATACAATGAAGCGCATTAGTTCCCTCTTTATAATTTATACACAAGATACCAGAAGTATCCAATGCGTTGTTTATCATAATATTTACAAATACAGATTTTCTATATACAGCTAATCAGTAAATCACAGCTCCTGATTGAAATATTAGATTCCCGTAATAATGACTAGAAAACGTACAATACATCCTACCAATAGTTACAATGAACGAAATTACTAACTAATTAGTGATCACCTCTGCTTTAATTTGGTATGTGACTTTCTTTTTGGCGCTTTTTGGTCGTTTGATGGATGGGTTCCGACTGTCGCTGTCTAGACTGATCTCGCTGACAGACTCGGCGTCTTGGCAGCAGGGGTGTGCGTCGGAGCAGATGTGGCGATCGACGCACGGGATGGGGTCGTCGAAGGAGGTGTGCTCGAGGGTACGGAGCCGGTACGCGTCCGTGCAGGGGTGCCGCTCGCCGCGACGTGCGCGCAGCGAGCGGCGGTCCCTACATCAGGAGCAGCGCCCGCGCGGTCCCCGGAACGAGCCCGCGCGCGCCTGATGTCACAACCGACACATCTCAGGCTGCGACACCGACGAGTACATCATTGTTGATACCGGGTACTGCAATAACACATAACTCTTCAAGCAAACAATACAAACAAAATTACGCTTTAAAGGCTTGTACAGATATGAGAGGTATTCGCTACCGCTGCCCGTAGCGGTTATAAGCGAATTATGGATACCGCTACGAGCACGAGGATACCTCGCGTATTTGAACAGGCCTACAGAACAGGCGACAGAACATTCAATGACAGTGAAACGTGTAGCTCCGATGAACTTGAATTGATCACCTTACCCTTTTGATAAGCACATATACATGATCAAACATAGATAGCTTTCGTACAAAGACACATAACGAACAATGTTGGTTGCGCTCCAAAGTTCCGGTGAAGACATTTAGTGTATGACAGGCACGAATAAAGGCAATACATAAACGGTAGCACCATAAACACATAAATAGTACGAGAATGCTACATTAATATTGTTACGGAATTTCTCTTAGTAGTATTTCTCATGTAAGATATAAAGACTGAAGAATTTCGCACAAGAGGCACGAAAGAATGAGCACACGATGTAATCAGGGGATGACAGAGTAAACAAAAATATCTTGAGTACTTTCTGGTATTCCAGTTCATGCACAATGGAAAAAAACTAAAGTATTTTACAACCTTGATTAATTATTCTGGTGCTCGGTGCATGCAAAGATTTGGGGTAACATGTAAATAGTATAATTGTGAGGTTTTGAAGCATTCAAGATTATGTGTGACCGAGTGCAGACATCGAAGTTAGTTGTTGCGTGGATACGAGGCAAGGGCACATTGACAGAGTGCAACATTCGAGGTAACAGCGTCCACATACCTCTAGTTATCACTCATTAGAAGATTATAACGATCAAACTGCTCATTAAGCATCAATTCATTACAACTGAGATTACAATCCTCCACAATCGCCTTAAAATTACTCCTTGATTGCGCAAAGTATTTAGCAACTTTATGAAGTTTAATAATATTAAGTCAAGGCACTTGAAAATTTTGAGGATGAATCGAGACGGTGAACAAGGGTGGAGTTGAATCGCTATATGTAAGTTTGTTCGCAGGAGTTTTGTCTGATCTGCTGTATGCCCGTCAGTTCGCTCGACGAGTAATAACGACGAGTCGTGCGTAACTGAAAGTAAAACAAATTCATGACAATCTAAGTAAGAAGCGGCTTGCTCAACCGAATAGCAACTCAATAATTAATATTCTTTTTTGTTTAAAGTAAAAGTAAATTTTCGCAGTGATGTATATGCTTCGGACTCATATTTTTTGCAAGTAAGTACAGGGGGCCTACTATCATCGGTTTAAGTAAAGCGTATAAAGAACTTTTGAGCTTTGACGTTTCTTTATTGTACTGTAAAATTAATAAAAGTCAAAGCTAAGAAGTTCTTAATACGTGCGGCTTAAACGATCATAGTTGGCCCCCAGGAACAGTCATGACTTATGAGCGCTCAGCGAAAATAGTAGGGATAACTGCGCATGTATTTTTTCGCGCCTTCTTAGCCATTGGCGAAAGTGCAGTCAGAATTTCCCAAATTACGCTACTTAAATCGTCTGTCATAGATGTAAGAGGCCATTATATTTGTTCGCACTCGCTCCATACAAACAAATACAACTGCACCGTCACAGTCAGCGCTCGTAATTCGTGACGATACCTACACGTCGGTTATAATTAGGCTCGCACGCTATAAGGGTGCACCTGCAGCGAGATAAGTCCCCTGTTATAATCACTGCACAGATATTGTTTTATCTTTTTTTGTTTGATTTCACTCGCTATAAAATGAGACAAATTCAAAACTGTTTGAATATGTTTTCTATAAAATATGTATTGTTAGTAAGGTAAGTGTACAGTCTAATCTTACCTGAGACTGCTTAAATCGAAGCTGCGGTTGATATTTTCTACGTAATTTTCTCGGACAGCAAACGCAAAGAATTCTGAGGAAGGCCCTGGAACAAAAAAAAACTTAATCAAAGTTTGTTAGTAAGTTACATCTATACTAGTATATAAAGCGTTTGTTCGTTTGCTTCAACGCACTAATCTCAGGAACTTCTGGTCCAATATGAAAAAATACTTCAGAGTTAGATAGCCCATTTATTAGGAAGGTAAGGCATTATCATGCTTATACCAATTAGCGTTAGTTAGTTAGTAAAAAATAAATGACTGTAAGAAAGTGTTTTCTCTCTCTCAATCATTAGCACATTTAAGATCTAATTGCATTTAAGGAGTTGCATTCCAATTGTTGACCAATAATTATTTACCGTCTATTAATTATCTGATAACGAGCATCAATTAAGCACGAACAATCCAGTAATGACAATTGATCTGGATAAGGCAGCGTCCATTAATTATAATTGTGGAAAATACGCCGTCAGCCGAGCGACTTCAATTCGAGATAGTCAAATCAACGCGGGCGAAAGATTTCCTCCAATTTGTCGTGACTTGGATTTATTGCTTCGTATTTTTTACTGAATGATATATTGGAATAGCTTATGATGAATATCTGGCCCTGGCCTTATCCCATATATTTGATTTTTATACGAAGCGACTGCCATCTGACCTTCGTAACCCCTTTTTCGAGGAAAATCGGCAATCTGGGTTAAACCAGTTGTCAGACTTTCTTAGGCCTCTGACTGGCCTGTAACGATTGCCAAAGATGTTAAATTGGCAACCGGGACCGTCGGCTTAACGTGCTCTTCGAGGCACGGAGGAAACTCGGACGGTCATCCATCCAACTACTGACTAGGCGAATGGTTGCTTAACTTCGCTGATCGAATCATATGCGCAATAGCAACTGTGCCACAAGCTCCTCTGATGAATATAATATGTATTCAGAATATATGGCTGGGGTGCAGTTTATATAGTTTTGGACTATTTGGCGAAATTTTCTGACCTGTACATTAAAAAATATAAAAAAATAGTTCAATGTTTATTGGATGATATGAGAACGTTGTTTATGTGTGTTGTAAATTAAATGCTAATCTCTTATAATTTACAATATCCTGACAGTCATTAGTAGTTTTAATGTCACATAAATTATTATTCGTGGAATTCATAATAAATAAACCTTAGTTAAAGAAACGTAGAATTGAATAATAATGAATATTAAGAAAATAAAGTCCTACTAATATTATAAATGTAAATGTAAGTTTGTTTGTAACGCTTTCATGTAAAAAACTACTTAACAGTGAGACTTTATACTATTTTTTTGGAGGTATTACAAGTAAAATAGGTACTTTTTGATAAACAAAAATTGCAAGGCAAGCGAAGCCGCAGGTAAAAGCTAGTAAAAAATAAATTCAAGTAAATAAACTTAAATTGATACAACTCACTTTTTCTTTCTCTCTAGTTAAGGCAAGTAAATATTAAAAAAATAAAAGTCTGACAGCTTCATTATCGCAAGAAAGGAAGTTGCTGTGAGGAGCAGACATTGTAATTCACTTTATCGTTTCAATGGGCGGAGGAAATTCGATTAAGTGTCGACGGTGCCATCTAATGAGACCAATTTTTTCTTTTGAAACAGTTATTATCCAAATAATCAAATGCTGGCAATTATTTACTTGATGACATTTAAACGATACGTTTTAAAAGTAAGTAAGTACCTTTTACTAAGCAAATTACGTAAATATGACAGTAAATGTACTTATAATATAATTTGGCGATAGCACGACACTATAACGTGAAGATGATTCTTTCCGGGATCAGTACCCTTATTGTTTTGCATTGTTGTCGTAATCTATACCCGCTAGCGTCACTCACTATATTTGTATGACATATTGAGTACTTCACGTCATCGCTAGGAGGCGCTGCATAATTTCTCATACAAATATACCGCGGAAACGCTAACGAGTTTAGATTACGAACTCATGATAGGGGTACTTCTCAACAAAAGCAACCTTCTGAACCAGATGGTGACATATAATCATGTATAATGTTTTTTTTTTGGGTCCTTCTGACCATTTGAAAGTACGTTGTAAGAAGTCTAATCGAATGAAGATATTTTTGAATTTTTGATCATTTTATGATTGATAAAGTCATATGATTGTTTTTTTCACACATAATCGAAGCACTAGAAGGCTTAATTCCCGCATTGTCAAAAATATCTACGTTAGTCAATATAATATTTTTTCTTCCAGTTATATAGAGACAATGTTAACTTAGTCCTCGTCTAAGCTTATGTAAATAACAGTACGTTTTCAATCATTCTTCCTACATTCGGGCATTGTATAAATATAAGCTTTACAATCAGAAAGGAATCTAGGAAGAAATCGTTCAAAATGACACACTCACACAGATGCGCACGTCTACGAGATTATAAGCAGAATAGCAGTACCGTCTATAAGTGGAGTCACGTCGTGTCCGACCGCGTATACGTCATTTACGAGTTTCCAAAACTTCGAAAGGACAATCAACATTATATTGACAGCAAATAAAAGAACTAATTTAATAATCTTTAAGATCGACAACCCGTACGCTCAATACAGCGTTTGTAATTCGAAAAATTCCTTACTGCTTGTAAAACTTATATACTGTGATTTCGGCTCAACACATAACACAACGAACCATGGAGTCGAGTAAACAATAATAAGTCAGTCGGTACTTAGATATTTGTGCCAAACGACCTTGAACCTTATCTCCTGGCGCAAGGCCAAGTTCGAACACTTTCATTATACGATAGATCCTAGCTCCGCTAAGTAATGTTACGGCACTTGTACAAGAATCACAGGATTACTATACACCCTCAGTCGCGGAGCATGTAAATGGTTGCTTTGGCGTTTATAGCCCTTTATTATCATTATTGTTCAGTTAACATAGTTGTCTACACAAAGGAATAGCTGGCCGTGATTTCATGAGGGCTCAAAACCATTATTGATTTGTAATTAGTTAGTAGTACGATAAAAATGTACGTTGTTTGTTCTCGATCAGAGAATCAACATTTATATTCAACGTGGCAATGCTGCCAACCTTCTTGGCACAATCCCGAGGGACACCGGTTTAGGCCAAGTTTTCTAATTGTAGTTAGTTTAAAGTACTTTCTTTGTACATCATAAATGTATGAATTATACACCGTTTCATAAACATCTAATCTGTATGCAGTATTTTTTCTATATCACAGTGCGAACAGCAAAACCAATAATAGTATTACTAAAGTTCAAATGGAAAATAAATATATTTTTGCATTGTCTTTTTCTGTATTGAATAAGTAATACGATTTAGATTCATCTATGAATAATACAATTATTATGTTTCGCTACCGTTATCTGTGGCGGACGACATATAGTTGTCAATCTAAACGATCATGTGTCAATGTCATCTGTCAAACGGAATAATACTCTGTCGACGCTTTTTGCTCTCAACGGATATTGTGTAATGTAACGCGTCCTACCCTCGGCCTCAGTTTCTTATCGAACGTCGTGTGTGTATTCGAATTGGACAATCAAAGTAAATCGATAATCATCCTCGTGAGTGTGTGATATTGGTAAAGGCTGGGAGATTCATCGAATGCAGTTGCAGACTGGGGTAAGTGCACACATGATATTTTGTCTTTTTAACCGTCGTCAAAAAAGGAGGAAGTTCTCAATTCAACCGTAATATGTTTTTTTTACTCAGAACTTTCGTCTAAGTGAACCGATTAGGATGATTCTTATTTAACTCTTCATAAAAACAAAAGTTGCATGGGCAAATTTAATTAACCGTAATATCACTATGCCTCCCAGCACTACGTCGTAAAAAGCAGCAATTCTTACTTCGTCTCGGTGCGAAAACGTTGTAAATTTTACTGCGGATATTTGCAAGATTATCTTATGAGAGAGGTTGGTACCGAAGATTACCTACTTTAGTAGAACATAATGGATGCTCGCATCGCTAGGTACAAGTTCGCGTTTAGGCAGGAAATCCAACTTACGCAATTTAATTTTGTTAGGAAATTGTGCTTCTTCATTCTAGAAATTTTAATATAATTTGAACAATACAATATTATCTCTTTCACACAGACACACTGAATACAAATTGCGTAACGAGATTGGACAAGGTGAGGAATGAGTTTATAAGGGGAAGTCTGAAAGTAGCACCAGTGACTGAGAAGTTGAAGAATAAACATTTGTCGTGGTATGGACATGTTATGCGGAGGGATGAGGAAAATGTTGCCAAAAAAGTTTTGTTTATGAATGTGGATGGTTACAAGGGGAAAGGAAGACCTAAGAAACGATGGATGGATTGTGTGAAAGATGATATGACTAGAATGGGATTGAAAACAGATATGACGGCTGATAGAGAGAAATGGAAGAGAAGAACACATTGCGCCGACCCCAAATAACATGGGATAAGGGCAGGAAGATGATGATGATGATGATACTGAATACAAATATACTCATAAGATTTAAAAATGTACTTCCTAAATTGTGTTTAGGTACCAAAGTACCTAGTCTTTTATTTTGACGTGTGGAGAATAAATGCAATTCAAATAAAACATAGCAAGGAGTGGATGCTAGGTTCCAAAAAAAAATTGAAAGATTAATTCAATCGAAACACTCATTCAATAAAATGAGAGTACCTATGAAGTAAATTTTTATTGAACGTTTGATATACATAATACATTTTATTAGGTTGGGTTTTGCGAACGAAAATGAATTTTGGCTCTCATTGTCCTTAAACCGGATTAGGACAGAAAATATTGGGAAAATTTTAACTTCTTGTCTCCACGGCGTTTCAGAAAATGACCTTAAAAAGTATCTTGTTGGGTACGCTTTCCTTAACGCCGTTTGCGGTTCAACAACTTTTTGTATGGAACTAATTAAATATGATATATTTTTACTTGCTATAATCTATACATACATACATACATACAGATAAATACAATTGAATTGTCTGTTTGTAATTCCAAAATAACAGCTTTTCACTAAATGTATATGAAAGTATACACGCTACTGACACGGAAAAACCAAATTTTAATTTTTTCTCCGTCTGTCTGTTTGTTTGTTCCGGGTTATCTCTGAAACGGCTGGACCGATTTTAACGGGACTTTAACTGGCTAGCTGATGTTTCAAGTAGTAACTTAGGCTACTTTTCTTTAGAAAATATATTGGGGTATAGCATTAAACTAAATATACGCGGGTAAAACCGCGGGGCACAGCTAGTCTTTAAAATATAGCTTTTGCGCTTTAAGCAGATGTTTATTTGAGATAAAACGTCAGTCGCAAACTACTTAAAAACCTATTTTTAGGAGCGGTTTAAACATACGGTCGGAAAGGGTGAAGTCTATAAATTCTTTACTAATAATTAATTTAAATACTATGTTACGAAATATCTAGTTAAGTATGAAATGTTTACATGCATCGTAATAAGCCAATAACTAATTTATATCTAAAACGATGCAATGTTGTTCTATGCAAATAAATATTTTGTATAATTTTCTCAATTTATTATTCTACTCTTCTTTTCAACGGAACTACGAAAGGGAACTACGCAGGTGAAACGGCGTGACGTCCGCAAGTATATCTCATATTTATTTCACGTAATCTTTTCTCGTTATTTACTTATCTGACGCAAACGAAGCCGCGAGCAGCAAGCTAGTACTTAAAATTACAAAATTGCATCAGCACTAAAAAGTTTTAAAGCTTGCGGAATGAACGGAGTAAATACGAAACTACTGAAAATAAGTTATGAAAGGCTTTCACAATACATCGCTTCGAACAAAGGACGAAGCCTCAACAATTGAAATTTCATTACTTGTTTTCAGGGCTTCGCTTTTGTATTCTGATATTAGACTCGCGTGGGCGACCGAAGATTCACTTAAAAAATATATAATATACCTACGGCGGCGCAGTATATAAATATAAGTCTACTAGGCAGTATGAAATTTTTTTTCATCCCACCATCTCGGAAAGAGTATTTTTAATCTTCAATATCTGAGTGGAAAAGCCGTTTTTATTCTCTAGAGGATAAAGTAAATTGAATTTAGAACATCGTGTGCACTAAGTTTGTGAATTAAATTTTTTTCTTAATTATACCTTAGTATTGTTATAATTTAAAGATTATTCTGTAATACTTACCTGTCATAATGTAGTAATTAATACCTAAACTGAAATAAAAGTGTACCATCTTGTGATTGTAAACGTTTTTTTTGCATTTAGTCATTTCCTCGCTGACGTGGAATGAAAAGTTACGTGTTGCACTCGAGTGTAAAGATTTTTTACCTCGTGCTCTTTTGATTCCCTCGCTAACGCTCAGGATTCTTTTTAGAATTAGATTTTAGAATCCTTCGCTTGCTCGGTCATCAAAATTGAACACGCGGTTAAAAAGCAACTTTGCACTCTTGTATAACAAATAACTATTCTTCAACTTCTACTAGGCAGCATTATTTTGCTGTATCTCATTTTAAGTGAACTAATTTTAAGTTCTTATAAGAAATACATTCTTTAAACCTAAACCTAAATCTAGACCAAATTTTGAAATAAGAACGTTTGCTCAATAGAGCACGAGGGTTGTCACTCATAAAGTTTGCAGAATGTATTCCTTTACTTATCGTTAAAGTAAACTCAATTTCAAGTTTAAAAAAATGTCTGTAAAACAAGTTAATGACGTTTAAGCGATGGTCAAGACGTGACATCCTTACTGACATTATGCCAAGGTCGCTTATAATCTCGTGGATGCGCGCGTCTGTGTGAGTGTGTCATTTCGAACGATTTATTCCTTGATTCCATACTGCTTGTAGTAAGCTTATAAGTATACTGTGCCTACGGGCCAATTTAATAGACGAGAGAGATTGAAGAGTGATACTTTTAATATAGTTTAAATACGTTGACCCTCAGCGTCTATTGAGAATGGTGACAGGCTGTCATGGACCACGAGATTCAGGATTCCGTTTTATTCAGTACTAGATATGCCTTGCGGTTTTATACAGACAAAATAATATTAGATTATTATGAATAATTACTACATACCTCTCATATGCATTTTGTAAAAAGCTACTATGGAATTATTATTCATCTATATTTATATTACAATAAAGAAGAAAGTTTTGTATGTAAGTTTGTAACTAGTTGGTTCAAAAAGTACCTGACCGATTTAAAAAATTCTTTCTCCATTTCAATGCTCTTTATCACTGATTAATATAGACTATATTTTATCTCCGTACTCCCACGGGCACGGGTATTACGCGGGTAAAACCGCGTGATGTCCGCTAGTACTATCTATATCTATACATCTATACAGATAAATAAAATTTAAGTGTCTGTTTGTAACTGCAAAATAACAGCTTTTCACTAAATGCATATGAAAGTATGCAAGGTACTGACACAGAAATTTTTTTAAAATTTTTCTCTGTCTGTCTGTCTGTTTGTTCCGGGTAATCTCCGAAACGGCTGGACAGGTTTTGACAGGACTTTCACTGGTAGGTAGCTGATGTTTCAAGGAGTAACTAAGGCTACTTAGATTTTTTTAAAACATTATGGATCCGCGGGCAACCATGAAATTACAATCTACGCGGGTGAAACCGCGGGGCACAGCTAGTATAATATAAAAACGTAATCGTAATTGCACCGTATTTCGACATTGGTAGGACATTCGTCAAAATCCACTCAATAGGAAGGAAAATTAATTAATAATTACTTCCTCAACTACAGCTCACAAGATAGCGAGTGCTATAAACTAGATAATTACCCTCAAAGATAAGCCACTAACATCAGACGTTAATAAACGTGTTCAATTACTTTGACGCGCTTCACCCAAGTTCCCTGCAACTGCACTCCAGTTGTTATTTACATGAGAACGGCGCTTGATTAAAGACTGAACACTCACACTGTGTTGCCTCAGGTGCCGAGCAATAAACGTTTATCTTACTTTATACTTGTGTGGTGTGCACACATTACTGTTCACATGACACTCTGTCTGCGACTTAATCGTTGAGCAAAAGAGGCTACGCAATTAAAAGTGCATATTAATCACATGACCGTAGTAATTGAATACTCGTATTAACAATAATCAAATGAGATGAGTATCTTACAGATTTTAGAAAACGTAATCACTGTGCAATTAACTGACTGCCCATGAGATTTTTTTTAAACGTATTAGGTGATACTGGACACGCACAAAACTTTTTGTTATAAGCCGTGTCGGGTCCGAGTTGAGGTCCGTGTCGGCCGTAGCACGGTTAACTAAATATTACATACATTTATTTTGTATGGACACACTCACGCTACGCCGAGTGTTCGAATGTGGCAACCGAGTGATGGCCGAGATATATCTGTGTGGCCGAAGCTCAACGGTCTAGCTTGAGTCATCCTTAATACGCGCAACGAAAGTCCAAGCTTCGAAACAAGTTTAACCTATTCTTGGGGTACTAAGTTACTTAAAATTCTATATTCAAGATATCTTAATTTGATTATCAATGTACTTTCAAGTCGTCAGAACGACAGGATTATACACGTTACTGCCTGGTTAGGAAGATTGCTTCTACTGATAAAACCCAGCAAGAAACTCAGTAATTACTCTTCTCAAAAATATTTCAACAATTTTAAGTAAAAGGGAGTAGAAATTAAATCACAAAAATATACTCACGCAGATTCAATGCACGAATGTTGCTCTCTTTGTTATTTGTTATAAATAAGTTAGGTTCTACTAACATTGTATATAAAATCTACACCATTGTGTTGGGTAAGCCTGTAAAGATAGCTGTAAGTTTGATAAATAAATAAATAAATAAAAAAAATTAAATTAAAATAAATGTCGATAAAGAAATGATAAAAACTAATAGTTACACAATTATTCATAGTACCTACCTATGAATAATTGTGTAATAACTTGAGATGGCCATAGTGTTGAGTACATACCTAACTAGTCAAGCAGCGGCCTACCCTCTCTACATTCCAGGTTGTAGTGCGTCAAGACGAAGATATATCTCAGGTGCTAGTTGTAACGCGACCGCATACACCATTAGAACATTTAGATCTAGAACAGGCCACGACCTACCTATGTTCGCACTGGCTAGACATAGAACATTTAGATCTAGTTTAAACATACTTTTGCATCGTGAAGAATGATACATAACGTAGTGTAATGCATGTCAGGGGCCTAATCATGAGTTCTTATTACAATGATAGTTCAACTGAACGAAATAGAAGCGAAATAGAAATGTATACACGTTGTATACCTACATAATAGGACGTCTCAAACTATCATGGCAATAACAGGTTTAAATCTTACTATGAGACAGATGTATAAGACGTATATATAAGTCTGTCACTGTCATACAGTGGAACTAAGAACTAAGTGGACCTAAGTGGAACTATGCGGTAATAAGAGCTTATGGTAGGTCCCCAGTTCTTTTCGTAGCTTGTATAATGACGTAGCATTATTATTTTCGTCCTAATCCATAAAGACCGCGCTATGAACTACTAGAGGAACTACAACATTTAAACAAGAATACTGGTCCGAAAACTTTCCTCAAATAACGTGTTAGACGAAGCATGTAGCCGATTTCTATCAACCGAAGTAGAAAGTTACTCAATAAATTGTCGAGGTAAAAACGTAAAGTGGCGATGTATTATTCAGCACATTATTTTCCAATAAAACTTAGGGCATTAGCGCTCATTTTCTGCACGTTTACCCGAAGTTACCTGGCAATTTTTCACGGAACCGCTTTGAAATTGCTATACATTCAAAAGAGAAGGTGAACAAAATGAATTGCTTCTGATCAACAATCTGTTCGTGGTCGGTTCATTACCTAGCAGTATAAGGAAACATTTCAAAGATTCAACAGAATACTTTATTCTTCTTGGAAACGGATCAGATGTTTATTAATTAAATTAAAATGAACTGTATAAATTTGAATAAGATTAAATAGTACTATAATATGCTTTTTCACAAAGTTTCTGTTTAATGATTGCCTTAAAACTTAAAAATGGTAGTTCACATATTTTTAATGGTAGTAGAAGTTAACGTATCAAAATATTATTAACTTTACCGCCTTGCCGAGGTGCCAATCGTGTTCGTTGCGAACGATTACCGAACAAAATTATAAAGTGGAGTGTGAAAGTTTGATTCCTGTGAAATATAACGGAGCATGCAAACTTTCAATTTGGAGCGCCATTAATTAAATCGCCTGTTAAATTGTATCCGACACGAATGACGAAACTGAACCGTTCCGGTGATTAATAGTATTCTTTTCGTCGTGAGCTACTTTTTTGTACGGCGTATTTGTTTTCCAATATATTATGACGGCCTCAGTCACAGTCGAAGCTATTTAGGGCTTATTGTAGGTCGTGTGTTTATTCGTCGCCTTTGTATACGTAGTTACGCACCTCGTATTGTATAGAATTTTCCTATTATGAACTTTTATTAGAAATTTGCTGTTCCCTGCGATTTCACCCGCGTAGACTTAATTTAATGGGTGGCCCGCGAAAACATAATGTTTTCTTAGCCTAAGTTACTCCTTGTAACATTATCTACTTCCAATGAAAGTCTCGTTAGAATCGGTCCAGCCGTTTCGGAGACCACCCGTAACAAAAAGACAATAGACAAAGAAAAAAAATACTTTCATATGCATTAAGCTTTTAATTTGGAAGTACAAACAGACTCTTCAATTTTATTTATGTGTAGATATACATTTGCAGATATGAATGCATAGCGTCACATAGTGTCAACACATTAACTAATGCAGTGATATTATTCATAGAACCTCCTGTTCTTTATGCGATACATTATGAAGTTTCCGTGGCGTGCCTTACAGATGCATAATGCTGTATTAATTATCGCGTTAAATCGACCTGACCCAAATGTGAAATGGTCTGGATAGCCTGACTGGCATTACTTTGAACAAAATATAACAACACAATATGCATTGGGGTATTATTTTATGTTGCTTTGTTAAAGTAATGAAGGTAAAGTGGCATGGCACGTGATTCGAAATGAGCGAAATGTGTTTGCATTAAAGTCTTTTTCTTTGATCCTGTTCTCAGGATAATTTTTTTCATTATACCACTTATTAATTTCAATGAATTATCGCGACTCATTTAGGGCGGCCCCTAAAACCGCAAAGGAACTCGTCACAATGATAATGTAAATGTATGTGCAAAATTGACCTATCAAAGTATGAAAACCCGTATGCATTTTGTAATATGTAAAAACTTTTACAATGTAAATAGACCTTCAACAATGCAACTTTTATTACAATACAATTTAATGCTGGCAACCTGCGCAGCGCAAACTTGTCAGTTCCGCCAACATCCCGGAGCTCACTTGTGTACCGGAACCGGATACTTGTCGCCCTACTAATGTACTAAATGTACAATATATTGCACTTAATGGAACATGAGCCAGGCGCGAAATATCAAAACAGATTGGTACTAGTATACCGTCCGTTATTTAACATCGGGATGATCTAAAAATTGCCTAAATTATTGAAATAGTACTTTTCATATTCAGATAAAAAAAAATGTCTAGTAGTTGCAAACGCTACTACGGAACACGCGGTCCTTGGTTCGATCCCCGAGTCAAACAAAGTATTATTGAGTTTTATTATATATATACCACCTGTAATTTCCCAGTAGCACTTGCCCGATTAGTGGCATTAGGCTCGCCCCACATAACATGAGACTTATACATAACTGGCAAAATCTGGGTGTACTGTATTTATGTATTTATTCAATAATTAGAACGGCATACAATGCCAATTAACACACAGAAAAATATATTAAAAAAAATATTTATCCTTGCTCGCTGAACACCTTGCACTCTAACACTCTATATGCACACCTCTGCCTACCTCTTCCGTACATACGGGTGTGAGCGTATGTATGTATGCAGATACCTTCATAATATTTTCAGTGAGATGTTTACCATACTTCCTAACTACTAGAAAGTAGAAAGCTATAAGTTTCACCAATAAAATGCGACCGCAGCATTTTTAATTAAAACTCGGGAAATTATTAAAATAGACAAAAGCGTCCAGGTTCAGTTTGCAATACTACCGAGGAATTCTGTTTGCTGAAGGAATTGTTATGCAAATGCCCCGAGGTGCAAGATATGCACGGACATGCTTCAAACATTTAAAACAAATACCAACCTGTTCCACTGAAATACACTGAATTATAGTTGTTATTATTTGTTTCTCGTTGTTTGGTCTTGGAAATGTCTAGACGCAAAAGTTAATATTATGTAATCTTCGCATAGGAATGTTTTTAAGAAAAATACAGTAGCAGACACTGTCAAACAAACTGGACCTAGAATCAGTGGATTATAATTTGATTTCTATATTATGAGTTTCTAATATTAAATTGTGTAATTAAGCTTTATGTGATAAACATGTGAGATCTATGTAGAAACTTAAAAAGTGTACAGTGTAAAAATTGGAAAGCATCTATTTATGTTAGTTGTGACATGTGTAACATTTCTGCTTACAATTTGGATAGGCTATTTAGCAGCTATTCATTCAAAGCCATAGAAAAATTACATAAATACGTATTACATATATCCACGCTTGTATTTCCCGATGAGATAGGCAGGCAGAGGTGAACTAAGAGTACATTTTGACAGTTGTTTTTGAATTCCCATGTAATAGGAGGCTATTGCCATTAACTAGGCATCCCCATTAGCAGTCAGTGGGAAATGATGGACTTTAAAACCCAAAAAAACTTTGTCGTGGGTCGAACCTAGGACCTCATGTTCCGCAGCAGCCCTTCGCGATCAAAACACCAACGAGGCAGCAATAGAAAATTAAGATATATTATTTAGTATGACAATCAAGTTCATCGTCAAATGATTTGGAAATTAAACATTAATAGGTATTTTAATGTGTGTTTACCTGCATCCACCCAATGCGTTAACAAGGTAACGTCTTCGAGTGTATAAATAATGTCGGTCTGAGGGCGGTCGGGCTGGATCATCCACAATTCATATCTGTTTAAGACTCCTTGTGTATCTAAATTATATTTAACCACAGCCCCAGGTAACCCATGAATAAAATATGTGCAATGCTTACACACTTGCAAATTTCACCGCCCTCAAAATACACTGAGAACAGTTATTCTCATAATTGTATATGATGTCCCTCGTCTGAGCGCAAAGTTTATTTTTGGTATTCCATAAACGGTGAGTAGCAAAAGCTCGGGTAACGTTCCGAGGGAAATTGTTCATCTGCCAAATTATGCTGGAAGTCTAATTATTTATTACAAAATCGTGTCATATTTCCCCGTTCCCTTTTCGGCTTCACTTTAATCAAATGTTGCTTGGCACGTCGGTACTTACTTGGGTTTATTAGATAAATGGGAGGGTGTGTATAACCCAAGCGATTTGTGGTATTGTTGGATAACAAAAAGCCGTCATTTGCTTCTAGATATGTGAACCCCATTTGGGGGTGCGCGCCGGCTGAAGTCACAAGACTTTTTTATTCATTAGATTACGCTCCCAGTGTAAAGTGATTTCGCTGTCGAGAGATGTGACCAACACGAGAGATACGTAGTCTCTTTGTTATGCTGTTAGGTTTTAAGTAGATTAACGAGCGCGACATGTCAGGATTTACCGCCTGACATGACAGCCTATTATTATTCATGAGAGCAAAAAAGTGAGTGTGAAAAGATATGCACTTAAACTCCTCTATGTAATTTTCATATTTTATGAGTGAGGGTTTTAATTAACAAGATGATCGGAGAAAAATATTTTCTCTCAAATTCATATTTGAAGTAGGTACTCTTAGACTTAGAAATATTTAGTTATGTTCTAGGTAGAATCTTTAAACCTACATACAAATCTGCCTTTTGGTGGACAGTAAAATACATGCGCATTATTTCTTCACATTTTTGTTCACTCTTTGTAAAGTAGGTATTTGAAGAGGACATGTTAATATTTGCTATTGTGTTCGTGTAGTTTGAGAACAAAAAATAATAGGTACAATAGGTGGAATTTGGGTTTAAGATAGTTTATTTCTCAAAAGATTAACAATAATTCACTTAATGAGAAAATATTTCTCATTAAGTAAATTATTTTCGGGATTTGAGGGTTCAAATCCCACCTTTTGTACCTATTTTTTTTGCAAGCTATTTTTAGCTAGAAAATATCACTTAGTAAATCAATACTTTTGCCCACCAATTTTATGACAGACTCCAGTCAGTTCTAATACACAAACATATCATAAAAAAGTTTAAAGAACGACATTTTGATTAAAATATCTTTCACGTCCCTGTCCAAACCGATATCAATACATTGAGCGAGAAAACTGACAGATGACTGGTTTTATTGTCTTTCGCGGGTATTGGATTGTAATATCGGTGTCCAAACACATTTAAAATAAATACATTTTCGGCCACGAATGGACTCGGATAGTGAGATTACGGAGCTTAGCAATATCGGTTTGTATAATTTACACAGTCTGTATTGTTCTTGGAAATGTAACACTAGCTTCTATCCGCTATTTTGTTCATGTAATGATTTAAGTGGGTGCCCTATGTTCGTTTTTAGAGCTATGATCTGTGTATACACATGTTCAAATAAAACTTAGCGGAGCCTGTACCAATGACAGTGATTTCACATCACGTGGTTTACGGCGATAGACTCCCCTTCTGTCACCGTGGCATTTAACCATATTCGGTGAAATGTGGGTGTTGTTGTTACAACACCTCTGCTTACCCCTTCTGCGATGGCGTGAGCATATTTATTTTTATTTATTTGTTAAAAAAAAAACTGGTAATATATTCTACAATTCTGAGGAGTTACGTCGTTGGATTGAAACATTTTTATGGAAAGTTGTACTTACGCCACGTCATCACGTTACTTACAATTATTCTTTAATGTCTGAGGTTCAGTATAAAACTACGAGACGTTTATAAATTGCACGGCGGCACTCTCTCAAAGTCGGTAAGTCTGCCGGTAACTGAAACGTCATAACGTGCGGCTACATACATTTGAAGCAACGCGGTGAATATTGTAAGAAGCGACATTACGATGTTGGTATACTCAACTCGATACCTATGTTTGTATGTTGAGGTCCGTACAAATAAAAAAAATTTAAGTGTTTTTTTTTGTACTTTGTACTGTTTGTAATTCCAAGTTAACAAGTTTACTTTAAATGCATATGAAATTATATACGGTACTTAATATGCCCTAACAGGGCTTATGTTAGATTGCTAAGGATATCATTATAATTACGATTATTTTGTATATGTATGTAACTAACATAATCGCAATAAATAAATAAATAAATTAATTAAAACGAATAATGTTCGAAAGTTTTCTCTTTCTGACCGTCTGTTTGTTACGTACCGGTTTTGACGGGACTTTCACTGGCATACAGTTTATGTTACAAGGAGTAATGTGCCTACAAAAGTAATTCAGAGACGTATGTATAGTGCCTGAGACGGCGACAAGATGTATGTATGTATTAGTACCTATAAAAAATTGCATATTTGATATATCTCATACTAATAGATTTTCAAAATTAATAAGTATTTATGCGAAAGAAGTTATTAAGGATCGTAGAATGTGGCAAACGGTACTCTGCCAACCCCCATGGGATGACCATGTTACGACGGTTCCAAAATAATCAAAGCACAGACAGGTAAACGTGTGTTTGCCTAGCTAACTGTCTGGGTCGGCGCGACCGCCACATCGATTTGGCACCGCTCACCCCACCTTTTAAATCTTATAACATACAAATATATACCTCACGCGATGTTACCACAGTGTAAGGAGCACAAAAAGTAACAAATCAAGATGCCAAGATAAGTTCATTATTTTTTGTAAATGTTTACGGTTCTGGAAAACTTAACAAATTTTTGCTTTAAGTAAAAATTATCAATATTTACGTTTTTATTGATATACCTACGTAGAATTAAAAGCCGGAGTTTTTTTAAATATATTCTGTTTTATATATATAAGAAGTTACTTGAAGAATGTAAATGAAACTCACCATTAAAGAAAGAATTTGGCTATTAGTGTATAGGTAACAGGGGTCGACATCCTTATTCTCATTAATCTGTCAACATGGCATTTACTTATCTATACATCTATACAGTTATCTATACAGTTAAATAAAATTGAAGTGTCTGTTTCTAATTCCAAAATAACAGATTTTCACTAAATTCATATAAAGTACTAGCTGTGCCCCGCGGTTTCACCCGCGTAGATTTCGTTTCATGGTTCATGTCGCGGAACCGTAAAATTTTTAATAAATAAAAGTAGCCTAATTCACTCTTTGAAACATCAGCTACCTGTCAGTGAAAGTCCCGTTAAAATCGATCCAGCCGTTTCAGAGGTTACCCGGAACAAACAGACAGACAGACAGACAGACAGACAGACGGACAGACAGACAGAGAAAATTGTTAAAACTTGGTTTTTCAGTGTCAGTAGCGTGTATACTTTTATATGCATTTAGTGAAAAGCTGTAATTTTGGAATTACAAACAGACACTCCAATTTTATTTATCTGTATAGATATACGGTACTAACCTAAAAAAACGAGTTTCTAAAATTTTTCTCTGTCTGTCAGTTTGTTCCGGCTAATCTCCGAAACGGCTGGACCGATTTCAACGGGACTTCACTGGCAGATAGCTGATATTTCAAGGAATAACTTAGGCTACTTTTATTTAAAAAACAAATTTTCGCGAGTTAAAGCATAAAACTTAATCCACGCGGGTGAAACCGCGGGGCACAGCTAGTTACTTCTAAAATCGCAAAAATCCCCGCGGGACAAGTGATACAAGATATTTTTAAGGTAACATTGTAATATATTACAATAAACCAAACAAGTATGTTTTGATGAATATTGGTGTGGTCACAACTATTCCCATGGGAAATCACAACGGATATAAAGTGAAATATCACTACAAATCTGTTCATACGAGTATAACTTCAGCCACGTGTCCGTTATATTTTGAGGGGTTGTATGCTGACTTCCACAAGCGGACAATAATAAGTTTACCTATTGATGAAACACTCTTGTGTCAAATTGCAGGCAAAGTCGCCGGTAGACTAATTTCATTTGCGTATAATTTAAATACCACGAAAAAGTCTTAAATTTCTCGTTTTGTTAATAGCTCGTGACAACCACAATTAACGTGGCTTTCATTAACGTGGGATTGGTAAAAGAATTTTCAAAATCCATTCAGTACTACCTTCACAACTTTACCGCTTTATTCATATACTAGCTGTGCCCTGCGGTTTCACCCGCGTAGATTTAGTTTCATCCTTATTGTCGCGGAACCAAAATATTTTTAATAAATAAAAGTAGCCTAAGTTTCTCCTTGATATATCAGCTACCTGCCAGTGAAAGTCCCGTTAAAATCGGTCCAGCCGTTTCGGAGATTACCCGTAGTTACCTATTACCTAAGTAGACATTTACATAGCCTTGGATCATATACGTGAAGTTTTCTCATTTAATAATAACCTCTGGTTACTCTTTCTATCTACTTTACACTGACACAAATTAGCGAGACTGGCGCACAAGATATTTATCTATGTATAAGATTTCTCTGAGACAAGTCATTCATTAATTATAATATATCTTGAACTACTCACTCTACTCGTGTTATATTAGGCTATTCTCCATATAATAATGCCTCCATATTTTCACGTCTTCTCGCAAGCTCCAAGAATTGTAACGACACCCACATTTTACTGAAGATATATTTATTTGGCGACGTGAAACATGAAGAGTCCCTCGCCATTTTTCAGATACATTTTTCAGTAGCGAAATCTAAATTCTTGTATTAAGGTTAAATATTACCGACATCATTTGCAAAACGATGAGAGAAATAACGACTATTATGAATATGAACATTTTTATAATGACATTCTCACGGTTTGATAAACAGAATTCACCTGTTTACTTTTAAAATACTGTTATGAAAAGAAATTTACTTTTCATAAACATGGCAAAGCTCCTGAACCGATTTCAGTATAATTTGCAAATTTTGTAAATTTCTTCGTGGCAGCCAGATTATGCTGAGTATATAAAACACTGTTACTATAATCCTTTTCGCTATTTTGTGTATGTTGTTATGAATAAATTTATTTTCTTTCTTTTCTTTCTTTCTTTCTTTCTTTCTAAAAGGTATGGATAGCTTTAACCCAAGGATGAAAATAGCGTACTTAAGAATTATAACGCGGAACAAGTCGCGGCCAAAAATAGTTGTTTAACTGAAATTGCATACATTCTAAAACGGAATTTTGAGAAACCACTTAGAGATATACCGTCTACATTGCAGTAACTGCAATGCAGTTAATTCTTGATAGCATCTGGAAGTGTCAAAATAATGTTTTAGCAGGTTAACTTAATAAAGTCTTTAGTGAGATTGAATAAAAACTTGATTCAAATAATCGGAATGATCGGCGTCGGAATAACTTACCGTCGGAGTAAAGTAAATTACCTTCGACGCTTCCGAATAAATTATGATTAATAGATTGTATCCGTCAATTTAATCAGAAGGGAATTATTATTACTGTAGTTTGAGTGGTCACATGAAGTCCGATAGCTCACCAGTTTAAGTTTTTTTACGAAGGTGTCGCCCCACGGAAGACTTCATAAGGATACATGTCTTAGAATAAATTAAATAAGACGAAAGTGTAGTGCTTCGTAAATGGGTGTTAAAACACCTGTACTTACCTTACCTTTGGCGAGCCTTGTGAGAGTGCGTCTGGATATAGATAAATAGATTGAGAATTTGAGTTCATCTTGACGCTTATTTTATGTACCAGGGCGCCAACTATGATCTTGATAGCAAATACTTAAAGTAAAAGCTAAAAAGTTCAGACGCGTTACTTAAGCGGTCATAGTTGCCGCTCCGGTACATTTGTTATCGTAATTCTTACCTATAATATGCTAGAGGAAAACCACTCGTAAAATATCTTAGGCCGCTTATTTTTCGTGTTTTGTAACACTTGGCAACCAGACGACGTTATTTTTTCGGGATGAGTTCGAAATATAATCGTGTTTACGTGTTTAGCACAGCGTAGAAGCTCCGCCGCCCGCCCACGGCAATCAGAACAATCTTATTACGACCCTTGAAGCCTCTTTACGAGGATTTTACGTTATATTTTAAATTAGAATGAATTATGCTTTATTCGATACTAAAATTACGCTGCATATTTTATAAAACATGTTTTGTGACGCAGTTATAAGTAATATGGTGTTGTATGACTTTTGTACTGGGGGGCAACTATGATCGTTTAAGCAGTGCGTATTAAGAACTTCTTAGCTTTGAATTTTTATTTAACGGTATCAAAATGAAACGTCAAAACCCAGATTTACTAAGTATGCTCTGCTTAAACCGATGATGGTAAGCCTCCGATTATAATCTGGGTTATTTTAGGTGAAAAGTGGTTTTGATGTCGGCAAAGAACATTTTTTCATTTCAATAGTTGAGATTTTCTTAACCGTTTTGTCAGTACAAAAGTAATGCTTTCATAGAGAACCTCCTGTTTTTCATTGGTTTAAAATGACAAAGTTATCAAACGCATCAACTTTATTAACATACGTACTTGATTGATAATAATATTGATACTCAAATTAAAAATCCATGATCATTTAAGTAACACTAAAGTTCATAAGTAATACCTAACTCTGACTACGTGCATAGTTCACATACATTTATTTTAGTTCTGCTCAGTAAAAGCAACCTACCGAACCTGGCGGTAGCATGTATAATCCTGTGTAATTGTGTAATTCTGACGATTTGAAAGTACTTTGTATAAATTCTAATCGAATAAAGATATTTTTGTGTTTCAAAAAAAAATATGAAAAAAGAAATATAGAAAAACCAAATCTTTTTAACCTTACCCTTCGTTTATTATTGAGACCGAAAATGTGATACGACAGTTGCCCAAAGTTCACTACCGCTATCCTCAATATGCTCAATATACAAAGTTATTATTTAATAGTCAATGGAATAAGTTATGGTAATCCAACCCGTACCCAACCCGTGTTATGTGCGAAAAAACTTCACTGTAATCTCATGAAACAGGAAAAGTAAGTTCCGTAAAACAAGAATAAAACAATATTATACGAACAGGATAATAAACTCGGCGTTTGAGTGCAATGTTCGCGGGTGTTTCATATTGTTATCACCTTTTAAGGATTGCTTTATTAATCCGGCTTATTTTATTATACTTCTATATTAATATAAAATCAGAATGTTACTCTGTTTGTGTGTCACGACTAAACCAGTGAAAAGATTTGGATGAAATTTAAAATAGAGATAGGTTTGACTCTATGGCAATATAATAATATGCGCTATACGAGTATACTATACGAGAGATATACACTTAAATGAAAAACGCTGGTAAAGTCGCGGGTAAAAGTAAGTTATAATATATGTTTACACTTTACTAATACGATTTAAATCCTAATGGGTTAAGGTGTAACAAATTAGTAATTTAGAAAACTCAATAGTAAAGAACGAGGTTTTTTTTTGAATTTGAATTTGAAAATCCGCGTTGTAAGTTGCAGCCGACTTCTGAAATCAGACGACTGCTTTGTTTTTATTATAAATTGCGTTTGAAATTATCTATATGTCTACAAATAAATAAAATTGAAGTTTCTGTCTGTACTTCCAAGATAACAGTTCTTCACTAAATGCTTATAAAATTATACACGTTACACACATATAACAAAACATATTTTTTATTTGTTTGGCTGTTTGTTCCGACTAAACTCTGAAGCGGTTGGACCGATTTAAACAGACTTTCGTTAGCAGATAGCTTATTCATAAACTATAAATATAAATAATATTTATAGTTAAAATATAAATAATAATTATAGTTTATTATTTAAATTAGATTTCGGCTAAATAAAGCCACCCACGAATTTTCTCTAAGTCTTAGTTTCTTCATATATTTTCTGTGGAAATCTCTATCTCTAGTGCAAACCATTGTCAACGCGAAGCGATATAAATTGAATTTATATGGCCAATAATGATCGTAATTTGATTTATGGTGACACTGTAAACCCGGTCACGAATCGACACGGTACGAGCGGGCCTTAATTGACGTTATGTGATACAATTCAACGCGGTGTATGGGATCATGGGCTTAATGAAGGTCTCTCAAATAAACGTGGTACAAAATTATTATGTTTCTTTAAACAACGGGGTTAAGAAATATGCGTTTCTAAATACTCGCGGCTCCTTAAGTCGCAACTATAAGATAAGGAACGATAAGAACTCGAGAGACTGTGTTGATAATAATAATCAACACAGTATCAGTAGTTAGCAACTGAACGATTTATTCAAAACCATGGATTTGAATTGCACCTAACCTGTCGAGTTGAATAAAAAAAATCGCATATATTCAATTTGAAATCGGAACAATTCGATTCGATTGGTGCATTTGGCATAAGGGCTTACCTTTTGGCTGCTGACGATTGTGAGAGCTTACAGGATTTGGAACTTTTAGCAAGCACAGGAACGTTTTTTTATTTAGAGATAAACAATACATGTACTGTGAAACGTTAACCGAGCTAGAGTCATTGGCTAGAGTGCATTCGAGTGGTAATGTTTTATTTGTTGCGCGCCCCGCTCGCGGCTAACAATGTAATAGCAGGATTTTTAATTCAATAACTCTCTGTAAAAGTAATATCGTTAGCTTGGATATTGTTATATTCTGATACATGCCAGCCTACTGCATGCCATGTTTTATAATGGAAGCGGAAATTCTGGAACAGTTGACACAGAAAGGCTTGATGAAAAACGCTGCGTCGTGTTATTATAAATCCTTTGACTGCCACACAATATATTCGAACATACAATAATAATGAGACAAACAGGTTATTTGTTTGTTTATACGAGTACGTGAAATAAGCATTCAGGCTATATTTCTTGGTGTCATTATGTTTTGTAATTAGAATGCATTTAGACACGTAGGTAGCAAAAAATTTTAGTTAAATAGAATAATATGGAATTAGCTACGTACCTCCTAAAATCCCTGCTCCAGCATGCGTATATGACTGGGTTCATGGAGGAGTTGACCCAGCCGAGCCACGTGACCACCACGTTCACCACCTCCTCGTGCGCGATGCACGCCGAGCAGATCCCCGACAGCAGGTTCACCACGAAGAACGGCAACCAACACACTATGAACACACCCATCACTATCCCTAATGTCTTTGCCGCTTTCTTCTCTTTCGCGAACTTTGCTAATTTCCGAGATAGTGAAAAATTCTTTGGCAAGTTCTTTCCATGTGTCACATTCGTCAGCCTTGTCGAAGAACGCGATAGCCCATTGTTTTGTAAAGCCGTGAGTGGCTCGTGATCCGCGTCTTCTGGTGTGCACACACCATGGCATACGTCACTCCGTTGCCGCATAGTGCCACCACGATGAATACGAAGCGTTAGTTCCAACTCTCCGCTTGGCCTCATAACCTGCTTAGTGCCGATCTTCAGCGACCGCGTTTGAATCGTTGCCGCTCGGTATATTCGATAGTACGTAAAAACCATAACAAATAAGGGCAAATAAAAAGATATTGTTGATGAAAATATTATATACTCCAAGTTTTCCGTAAAAGGACACTTGAAATCCGGCACTTCCTCTGTCCGTACCGCACGCCACCACGCGATCGCGGGAAACGATATGGCACCGGAGCACACCCATACCGCTGCAATTAGGAACGCAGCTTTCCGTCCGCTCATCTTCATTGGATATGTTATTGGGTCCGTGATGGCCCAGTATCGGTCCAACGAGATAACACACAGATTGAGTATAGAGGCAGTACTGAACAGCACGTCTAACGATCGCCACACATCGCACCAGTCCACACCGAAAAACCACGTGTGTTCCAACACTTCGTACAAGGCCGAGAATGGCATAACCACTAAGCCGACGAGACAATCCGCTACAGCTAATGACGTCACAAAGTAGTTTGTAGAGGTATGCAGGTATCTCTCGCGGACTACGGCGAGGATCACCAGCATGTTGCCGAAGACAGTGGTGAGTGAGAAGAGGAGGAGGAAGGTGACGAGCAGCGCTCGGTCCTGGAGGAGTTTGATGTATTCGTTCCAGGGCTCCGTGGAGTCGTTGCACGCTGCGCAGGAGCTGTTGTCGAGGGAGATGTTGAACTCGAGGCTGCTGTTGTAGGCGTTGCCTACCACGGAGTACTCCGGCCCCCGGTATATGTCCAGATGGCTTCTTGCCACCAGTATATCCGGTTGGGACGCGTTCATATTTTTTCAATAGTTATTTGCTCGCTAGCGCCATGGTATGTGTTTATATTTTCCTTGTTTTGCCCGCAGCCATTTGGAGATTACGTTCTTGGCAGGCATTGTATTCTAGTTTTGCAAGCTCTGGCACATTTTTCAATGTCATTTTTTGTAGCCTGCAGATATACTTGGCCGAAATCTGGAAAGGAAATAAAGCCATTGTTATTTAGTCGCTCTGTAATAACATTCATTATCATGGGGTCTTAAATTAATAGTGTTGTAAGAGGTTTTTGAGGCGAAATTAATTAAATGTAATCATTTGTCATCGTGACGGTTATCATTCAGAAGAATTGCATTAGTAAACGACATTAATACAATCGCCGTATGACTGTTTCCCATTATTGAGGAGAAATTAAAATTCGGTACTTTTTGTGAAATTTTAAAATACCTATGCACTTTTTCTCTGGTGACTTGTAAGCTAACATGTGTTTGGTAAAGTGTGACCGTGGGATCGGTCGGTGTGTCATTGGCACGAGGTACGTCATCATCGACAGGTGGCCTTGCTGTATAAATAGCACTGGAGAGCAGTCGGCGAGATCAAACGAATTGTGTGCTGTGGGCCGTGAGCAGCCCGTGCACATGAGTGCTTGAGCCCCTCACCCCCCTTCGGATCTCGTCCCCTCACCTCACCTCCGCTCATGTCCTCACATCCAAATTTCACATTTACTTTCAGCTCACTCGGAAGGCAAATACACAGGTGGTTTTCGGTTAGCGTCCTAATGGCCTCAAATGTGGGTAGATAAGGCGTTTTGACGAGGGTTTATTGATTATACCTTTCCTTACTGTGATTTAGAGTTAATCTTGGTGGGTGCACTGTTTTGATTTGATGTAACAACGTAGCTTACTTATACCCACTATATTTCCTAACAGTGTCTTTTGAGACGTTCATAGAGAGTATCATATGACTGCATATTTATTGGTGATTACTGACAATTTAAATTGTATAAATATCGTATATTGGTATAGCGGTGCACACAAGAATCTGGGTTAGATCTCCAGTTTAAGCAAAGTGTTATTGGGTTTTACCATCTGCACTTCCAAGTAGCAACCCGGGATCTGGATTAATGGCCAGTTAATGGCAATAGGCTCGCTTCCTATTTCATGAGACTTAAACATAACTGGTGACAAGTGGGTATTGTGAGTACACCTCTGCTTACGCCTTTGGGGAATACAAGAATGAGCATATGTAGGATTGAGAAATCTGTATTTTACAATACTAGCAAAGCATGTGAACAGAGTGCTTAAATAACAGTATGGAATGATTTTGGATGAGATTGACAATGCATGCGTTCAGCTCCAGCACAGCTTACGAAATTAATTATATTTCCAGTTTTACTATCAAGCAAATTAACGTCAAATACAACTTTATCAAACAAGTTATCCGGCTCTCAAAGCTTGTCGAAAAAATCCCTTAACTTCATTTAAACTTGTAACTTATAATAAATTGTCGAATTGATCAGGGAACGGAAGTAATTATTATTGTAAGTGTCTCAAACAGAAACATAGAAATATTCTATCAATAGTTATTATTATTGATAGAATATTTCTATGTTTCTATTAATTAATTTATTAATCAATAACGTGAATTTGGTTTTTAATTTTCTACTCCTTTACTTAATAATTTTGGTAGGACATTGATAGGCTAACATTCGTTTTGTATCTTTAACAGCGTGACATCACCGCAAAGTGAAGAAAGCAATATTGGATTGTATTCCAACCGCATAAATTAAAAGACAATGCCTTTATTTAATGAACTAGCTATGCCCCGCGGTTTCACCCGCGTAGAATTAGTTTCATCCTTATTGTCGCGGAACCCTAATATTTTTAATAAATATAAGTAGCCTAGTGTCAGTAGCGTGTATACTTTCATATGCATATAGTGAAAAGCTGTTATTTTGGAATTACAAATAGACACTTCAATTTTATTTATCTGTATTGATATAGATTAGGTCATCCTATAATTGATCAAATTTGGTCAGTAAAAATGGCAAAGCTAATAAGTTTCAATGTAATAACTTAAGAAATAAACGTATTTATGACGTAACATATTTTTCCTAGGGTACTTGAGAAAGCTGGGCTTAACGACCGCCACCTGGTCCTAATGATCTAGGAACGAAACCACTGGCGGTGTAAGCACTTTTGAGATATTAAACAATTAGATCCACGTCCATGACGTCATACAGCATCCGATTTTGAAGAGGTTGCATAGAGATTTATATTAGGACTATGTTTTTAGGGCTTTTTAAGGTGCAAAATGAGTGGACTTAAAGCGAGTGCGACTTTTGATACTATGTCGTACGGACGTGTAAGTTATCAACTTATTATCTTTCAAATTCCAATTAATTTAAATGAATCTTATAGTCTGGTCTCAGACCACGGATATAACAAAAAATACAATAAATACGAGTACCTTAAAGAATAGGCCATCGAAATATAAATGAGTGTATTTCTTAAAATAATTAATAGTTTGAATAGAATTATTGACACTTTGAGTAAACACTAAATATCATTGAGGTCAATGATCAGAACATTGTAAATTTATCCCCGATTCCATTATAATTCATAATGAACTAATCTCGAGATCATGTTAGTTTTCACAAGATCATTAATTATTGTCTATATTGTATGTACGTAAGTGTACGTACTTCAGAGCTGCCAATCAATCAGCTTGTCGGCTCGTCACAGTAAGTACTTGTCGAAGTTACATACGAATCTAATTAAAATTTGTCAACCTCACACTAACACATTGATGGCTTTTGATCTAATCGAATAGTTCATTCTATTTTAGTACATACAATGTAAATAATACGGCGTTAATAGTGTAGCTTCAAAAAGCTAAGAGAGCGATGAATAAAATGTTGTAAGACGTGTTCAGCATTATATTTTTAGTATCTTAAGTATGCACGGCGCACTCGATCTGCAGTACTTATTTCGTAGCGATTACGTAGCAGTAGTCTACAGAGGTGCTACGGTGCTACGGTTCGTAGCAACTCGTAGCTTTTCTTAAACTACGGTTATTTTTCTTTTTAAGTGTCGTAAAGCGGTAAAACATCACTAACGGTGTACTAAGGCTTGGAGGTAAGTTCACCATTAATCGCACCTGCGTCGCGTTAATCACCTCAGCTATGACACAGGTAACACTGAGTACGGGCTTCCGAACATTTTGTTAATACGGGAATGATTTAACGATTTTGTTTACATTGTAAAGGAATGGAATTACGTAGTTGGATTAATGAACGCTTATGATGTTATGTAGTATTGGTAGTAAGTACATTTTGCTTTGCTATTTATTGAATATATTTTTTAATGCTTTAAAGAAAATGGTGCGTGTAAATCATAGAACAAAATTAAAGTTTTACCTAGTACTAGCTCATAGTTTCGCACTGGGGCCCAACCATTAGCTCTTATTGCAATGATTATTCAGTTGTGCGACAGTGACAGATGTAAGTAATGTAAAAGTGATACACGTCACATACATCTGTCTCATAAATGAGTGAAACTATCATGGCAATAAGAGCTCATGGTTGGGCCCCTGTTCACGCACTTGCAAAATTGTTAGCAAATCATCCATATTCTGAATAATGTCTTTTGGCTATATTCATTACGTAGGCATAGAGCCCGCGCCTTCACTCAGGCGATACAATATGGGCTAGAGGCTTCGAGAAAGGTGTGAAGAGAATTTTGCGGAGTCGGTAATGCACTAGTGATGTTAATGTAACTTTGGTGTTAATGTCAGTAGACGCTCACCTTGATAGTACGGCTTTGTTCCCACCTAAGAGGTAAATAAAAGTATTCGGCATCTAATCCATTGGAATCTAATACTTGTAGTATATTTATCACGTGCGTGTCCCGCACATAAATCCAGAGGAGTAGCTGCCAGTAACGTTAGGTGATTAATTGTGGCATTCCTTGGGAACCCGGCCGCCGATAACAGAGGGTAGATGCGTGCGTGATTACACAGATTAATTAATTCACCACGACACTATTTTAGCCACTGCAACTCTACTGTAATAGGTGGCTAGTTAATTTTACTCTGGAATGTGATACATACATATACGGCTGTATCCCATAGGGATTGGCTGAGATTACTGTGCGCCATATACTACGATCCTTGCGTACTTCTTTATATAACATATATAATGTTATTCGTAACGTATAACATTTTATATGTTATACAAAGCTGTCAGATTTTCTAAACTTGCCCGTTACCCAAACCCATACGAGATGTCCCACATGCTTACATGAGAGTCATTACGTTGAATTACATATGATTAACATTCAATTTATTTTTGCGAAGCATAATAAGTACTCTTATGTCCATAATACCTTTTACTATTACATTTATTTTATTAAATGACAGCGTCTATATAATTGGCAGCAAAAATAAACTTTATCATCAATATAACCAGCAAAAGCTTACTTATTAAGTTCCCTTAAATGAGATCCGATCTGTGAATGGACCGGGTATAATCGGGCCCATTCATAACCCATGTTTCCATGCAGTTAGCTCGGTACATAATTAGACCCGGCGTAACTACGCTCAGATTTTCTGCTAATTCGTGTCCACTTCTATCCCATCTCGCCTTTCAAATAGGCCCTTAAGTTAAGCTCGTTTTTATTGACCAAGCCTATTACAGAATAATGTGAAGTGGGCTTCTTAATATATTCATTAATGAAACATCAACTTAACATTTTAAAGAAGTTTGGTTTTCGAATAAGGCTTGAAAAATGCTTTGTATGTAAGTTAATATTTCTTTAAGATATTGTTTGATAAATTTCTTTGATAGCTCTAACTCTCTCTCATTATAGAATTTTATCATTAAGTATTAAGAACATAAAACATAAATTCAATATATTTTATCATAACATAAAATTCAATATACTTGAATAGACTTAGAGAAATTTGCTAAGATCGATGGATAAAAGGTTAAAAGCCTACGCGCTGCAGGACTCAATTAAAATCCACTTACTAATCAGTTAATGCATACAAAAACCATACATGCATACTCTAAGTATTACTCGACGGGGTAGGCAGAGGTGTATTATAGTACACACATATTTTGCCAGTTGTTTTTAAATCCCATGCAATAGGGGGCGAGTCTATTGATATTAACCGGGCGCTAATCCAGACCCGGGCTTGACAATTAAAGATGGAAAACCCAATAACATTGTTCCGTAGTTGCGACCACTAGACCAAAGAGGCAATTAAAGAAAATCTGGAGCAAAAACTGGTATATAAACGTATAGACTGGATGTGACCGTATAAAATGTCCATAGGGTTCAATTTACGATAAAATTATTTGTTTATCGACAAAACCTTTTTAATGTCGTGCTTCAGCTATCTGCAGTCTTCAATTCTTTTATAAGAGACCCAAATCGAACCCTATCGACATCAATACGGTCTAATTCGAGACTCAGTAAATAATAAATACGCTGAGCTTAATTAAGTTGGCATCAAGTTCACCTCAGCCCATTCAAGTATAATGAACGCGCCGAACAAACTAACAGTAGTGCTTTGTCATGAGTTATTGTAACCATTATTTTTTTCTGTCGGCAAGTCTTATCTAAGTGCCCTTTTACACGTTACGGCTTCTATATACGCAGCTACGAGAACGTTGAAAGCGGGCAAGGAGTTTTCGTTGCTCCCGAGGATGCGATTGGTACAACCGGGTGGTGAATAAAGCCCCTTAGTATTTCATTTACTACTGGCGACAGTGACAAATCTGTCAGGTCCGCGCAGTGATTTATACCGTCCTATAGGATGAACAACGACTAACAAGAGGGGAACGTCTATAGCCTTGCTCACATTGGGACAAACTTGTTTCAAGATGACGTCCAACTATTTATTATTTGAATGTGGGTTCGCCTATACTTGTGTTATTGATACGAAATTTATTTTGAACTAGCGACCCGCCTTGGTGATTTCATTCTGAAGCCATCCTTCTCGGTGATTTCATATATACATACACGCCTGTATTCCCCGAAGAGGTAGGCAGAGGTGTTGTAATAATAACATTTAATTTTCATCGGAGATGATTAACTGCCAACGTGACAGATGGTGAGTCTAACGCTGCCTCAGGCACTATAGATACGTCTTTGAATTACTTCTCGGAAATATGCAGGTTTCCTCACGATGTTTTCCTTCACCGTAAAGCACGTGGTGTGAAATCACTGCAAATACGTTTTTTGAAAAGCTCATTAGAACAGGCCACACTGGGATTCGAACTTGCATCGCTTGTGTAGCAGGCGACTGCTCTAACCCCAGAGCCACCACGGAGCTTATCTAGTAAAAAAAGTAAATATGGAAAGTGCACAAATATGGAAATTACTACATTTTATTGAATGAACAATAAGAAAGTTATAGGAAGTTGCTTATATCTTAATAGTTTACTGAATTGATTACAAATATATCTGATACTTTAACTCAATGATGCTTCACTTGATTGACCCAATGGTATAAAACCAATATGTCTAGAGCTGCGGTCATTTTCGAATCTTCACGCGTTATCTATACATCTATACAGATAAATTAAATTGAAGTGTCTGTTTGTAATTCCAAAACTAAAAGCTGTAGTTTTGGAATTAACTAAACTCATATGAAAGTATACACGCTACTGACACTAAAAAAACAAGTTTTTAAATGTTTTCTCTGTTTGGCTGTCTGTCTATCTGTCTGTCTGTCTGTTTGTTCCGGGTAATCTTTGAAACGGCTGTACGGATTTTAACGGGATTTCACTGGTAGGTAGCTGATGTTTCAAGGAGTAACTTTGGCTACTTTTATTTATTAAAAATATTAGGGTTCCGTGACAATAAGGATGAAACTAAATCTACGCGGGTGAAACCGCGGGGCACAGCAAGTTTTAAAAATAATTGAAAAAGAAATAATAATTAAAGTGATCCTAGAAAAAAAACTTCACGTACAACCAACCTTAACACGTTTTCTATGATTATTACAATTTTATTTCTAACTCAAATACGTCATTACTTGTCAATAGACACACAACAGGTTGAACTACAAAGGAGCCATAACACGTATCGAGTCGTCGAATATGATTAATTGTTACTTTCGCTCAGGGCTATTCAGCCGCACCTAATAAATACAGCTGTTTCTAAGAAAGTAATCAGTGACCTAATTATGTTCCCGTCAAAGGGTCGACTTATATACTATAATGGATTTCTTTGTTTTCTTTATATCAAACAATATTAACAGTTTGCGGAATTGGTCGATTAAGCACTGAATATAGCGGCTATATTCAAGGATCTTTACGTATTCGTATAAAAGTAAAATAGTGTTTACAATAAAACCCTCTTGAGAGTTTTATTTTAGTCCGAATACGAAATGCTGGAGAGTAGAAAACATGCGTAATAAAAACAACATTGAAATAGATTGGTGGTTGAATTCAGCGGCACGATTTGTGTTCGCGGGAATACCGTTTTATGAACAAATATAAAAAACCCGCTGTAAACGTCGCCAGTTGGCCGATGAATGAAATAAAGGCGAGCAAACGCCTCGCGCGGCTACAGGGTACCAAGCATTATGCAAAGTAGAAAATCCCATTTGCCACGTGTTCCTGCGTGTCACCTCCCACCAAGGGCCCGGAGCACCGTAATACACTTGTTTATAAAAGGGAAGTGAATTCATGCCCGTTCGACACAATCATTTTCCTTTAACAACCATTTTATTACATTGAATTTGTGGCGTGAAATTTCTATTCTCTTTAATGTGAACATTCTCGCGACCTAAAGTAGGTACAATTGTTTATTTTTAAGAATTTCAATTTACAAGAATTTCAATAGAGTTGGACAGAAAACGTTTACATAAACCCGAATGGAATGTGCTGGAATTGCTTGTTTGATTGGTTTTGTCGATAGTGTTCTTTGCAGCAGAAGTTTATTTACACTTCGAGTCACGTTCATATAATGATTATTTAAGTTATATAGTTGTATATACTTATATATGTTATGGTATATATCTATGTGTGAGGAGCTCGTGGCACAGCTGCTATAGAGCATATCATTCAAGGTGATCAGCCACATCATGTTGAATCATGGGCCGACCCCAACAATGTACGGGATAAGGCCAGGGAGCTGGTGCTATAATTATCTATGTTACTACCTAATTCATACTTGCAACAACAATTCACCAGCATTTGATATTAATCGACTGAATAATTGACTATTATATGAGACGTTACAAACTAACGAATAGTATTTATCTGCGACGAAGTATATGAAGGAAAAACTTCTAAAGGTATAATTATTCCAGTCACAGTTTATGCCGAGATGAAATAATCATTGAGCTTCATAATAACATAAATTATTGAGCTTCGAGTAAGAAGCAAGGCAAAGTTGAAATTAGATCTTGTTAAGTTTTACAACAAATTACGATAGATCATTTTATCTAACTTACAAGATTCAAAGTTGCTTTATTTGGAATGAGAAAAGAAAATGATATGACGTTTAAAATATGCCATAAATTATTTGACATTAATGAAATTCCTTCATAAATAATTATACAGCTTGTATTCAGACGATGCTAAATAAACTCATCTAGAAAACGTGGTATAATAAATAATGTTGAGTTATTATGGTATTATTTATCAAAAATCGTAAGCATTTATGAACTGCAGTAGCCGCTTTATTGTCCAGACAGAATTTTATGTGTCTATCATAATATAAATAAATAACATACATACATTACGCTCACGCCTGTATTCCCTGAAAGTGTGGGGCCAGGCTATTGCATTCCAGACTCGGGTTGCTTTACTGGGAAATTACGGATGGAAACATATGAATGATCCGGGAATCGTACGTGTCATTAGCGTTCGTGACTACTAGACCATCGTGGCAGCAGGGACGTAAACAAAGAACAATCCATATTTCACATTTTTCTTTCTATGATTAATTTACAAGATTGTAATAAATGTCTTTTGAAAAAATATATTTATCGATACAGATAAGTTTTTGTTCAATAATTAATTTAATATTATTAAAAATCTATGCAGCTATATACAAATGTAGTGTCTGTTTGTAATTCGAAATTAACAGATTTTCACTAAATACAAGGAGTAACATAGAGTACTTATATTTTATAATAGGGATCATGAAATTCAGTCTATGCGGGTAAAACCGCGAAGCACATCTAGTTTAATCATAAGAGGAAAATAGCGCTATCAAAAATAGTAATACGAGTACTTTTTAGCACAGCAGATTTACTAGCGCAAGGAGATATAACTAAAACCAAAGCTATTACAAAACTTGTGATGTCATTTGACTTGGAAGCGGTAAGTCACGGAAGAAAGTCACGCAACTGTCCTACTCGGGAGGCAAACCCAATAAATCCATAACTTAAACGAGTTCCACGCATAAGTTTTTTCCTGAATAGTCAATCGGTAACCGCTGATAATCTGTCAGTAGCACTACCGCCTGTGACAGCTGCCGACGAATAAATTACCTCCTTAATTTTATCTCGGATCCTTTGATGGCCACCAAAATACCTAATCTATAAAGATAAATAAAATCGAAGTGCCTGTTTATAATTCTAAATTAACAGAATTTCACTAAATGCTATATACTTAACGCTATATGCAAGTATATACGAAACAAATCTATAACTATACAGATCAATCCAATTTAAGTGTCTGTTTGTAATTCCAAATGAACAGCTTTTCACTAAATGAAAATATATACACAAAAAAAAACAATTTTTAAACTAAAACCGCGGGGCACTGCTGGTTCTTAAATATTTCCTGATTGTCTATCTGTTTGTTTCGGCTAAAATCTGAAATGTACCGAATTTAGCGGGACTTTCACTGACAGATGTGGTGTGGACAAGGAGTAAATAACGAAGGCTACTTTTATTTAAATAAATACGGTTTTGCGAAATAAAGCCAACCGTGAAATTAAAGCAGGTGAAACTGCTAGGTACAGCTAGTCTATACTATAATTGCAAATATTAATATATAGTACGGACTAAGTAATGAATATATATTTATTTCCTCATTGTGAAACTATACCAAGCTAACAACATAGTGGAAAACTTTGTTAACTAATGACTTTATTAATTCAATAAAGCTGGAATTGCCTTTCGATATTATGTGTACGCCGATTGAATATAGATTTAAAGAAAGTAACAAACAAAATGGCAATACTAAGGTACTATAAGGTATTATTTTTTTGGATCTAGCTGTGCCCCGCGGTTTTATCAGCGTAGAGCTAATTTCGTGATTGACCCAGGGACCTTTGTGCTTTTTTAAATAAAGTACTCGACTACTAGCCTGATTTACTCCTTTTAGCATTAACTATCTGCCAGTCAAAGTCTATTCGTTAAAATCTGTCCAGCCGTTGCAAAGATTAGCGTGAACAAGAAGTAAGACAAACAGTGATAAAAATGATTTTGTATATGTCAATACCGTATAATATTCATTCATATACCGTATAATATACATTAATGAGAGGCTGTTATTTTGGAAAAACAAACAGAGAATTTTAAAGTTTCTTTAAAAACTTATTAGAAGGAAAAGTAGAAGGAAAGAGAGGAAGAGGAAGACCTAGGTTAACATACATGAGACATGTTAAGGAAAAAGTGTCTGCCATGACGTATAAGGAGGTCAAGCACTTGATAGAGACGAATGGAAGAAGATGAATCAGTTGCACCGACAAGAGTCACAACTCTTAAATTTATGATGATAAAACAGACAATTCAATTTTTTTATCTGTATGGAATTCGTGATTATCCCCATCCTAAAGTTTTCCGAGGAAATTAAAAAATCAATCTAATTTCATTCTAGGATAATCTGGTATTCAAAGACGACACCGAAGTTGCATTAGCCAGGCCTTGGATTCCTGAGATTTTACGAATATTCCGAAAACATTTCAGTGGATAATATTTTATTTAATAGATAGGTTACTTTGGATTTTTATTTTACTCACGCCTCTATGACCTTATTTTATTTAAGCCTATTAGTAAATACATAGTTGGAGGTACAATTACGTAATAAAGTAACGGATTATTTATATTTTATGAATAGACAAACAAAAAATTGTGTCGCAAATGGAAAAACATTTGAATCGCCTTTTCAAGTAAAATTACACACCACATTTTTATTTTGTGTAACTATCTATCAGAGGAGATAGGTTACGATACAGGCTAGCTAGACTTTGAGCTGTTTTCAACCTTACGTATTTTACTTAGAGTAGGTATTTGATTGTACAGTATTTATTGTCTAGGTTATCTGGGTCGGTAGGCAGTTTAGCGGTCAGCCGCAGATGATTGATGGTTACACGTCGCTTTGCCACAACCATACTTGATGAAATTAAATTCTATTCTGAAAAGTCAGCTATGTCAGTGATGTTCATAATGAAAATGATTTATTCAGTTAAGGCAAGTTTAATCACTTCCAAAATCACAAACACTGGGCAGTGTTTATAGTGTAACTAGCTGTGCCCCGCGGTTTCACCCGCTCAGATTTATTTTCATGCTGTTTTTTTTTTTTTTAATAAAATTAGTAACACTCCTTGAAACATCAGCTATCTTCCAGTAAAAGTCCCGTTAAAATCCATCCAGCCGTTTACGTATAATGCCGTTACCAAGGGAAATGGGGATTGATATTTATATATAAAGATAGATGTTTGTGATTTTGTATGTATCTATCATGAACCGCACTGCTACATATTACGTGTTATTCATTCGCTGATGGCTGAATTTTGTGGTTATTTGAGTATCAACTAACTAACTAGTACTAACCTGGTAGCCTAAAATATGAGATGTTTTATTAGGGCTGTCAAAGCTATTTAAGACTTCAAACTATAATTTTGCCATTTAAAACAAGGATGATCCTCGGATTTAAGGTAAAACTAATTTTGCGTGACGTTCCAGTATAAGGCTGTGAGGCCCTTTAATCAACCAATCATAATCGTGAAGCGTGAAGTGACAAGATCACTTGTATTTAGCTAAGTAATTGTTAGGCAAGTGATAAAATGTAATGACAGCGTGAAGGCACAGTAAGTATATATAAACTTACCAAGCAGTGTGGAATCTGGAAATTTTTATAATAAGTGTGTGTGAGTGGGAAACTTCAATAGATTTCTTCCTAGATTCGATACTGCTCATATTTATACTGTGGTGAAGGGAATGTTATTTAACGATGATAGTTTACAAGCGTTGTCGTTCTTCACTTAACGGTCGTCAAGAAATTGCGATCGAGTCGATAAAAAACAAATATACAACGGCCCGTTTTACAAGTGAATCGATATATTTAACGAGCCATTGTTCCGGAGTAATCAGTTTAGTGAGTTGATGGCCGCTTCTCACTTCGCTCATTTGTTTTTTGAAAAACCATTTGGATTTTGCTATATGCAATTCGAAGCTGATGAGCTTTTGTTTGACGATTTGTAGGCAAAATGATTTCCACGAGTTAGTTTTTTTATTCATTGACTACCTGTGCTCCAAGGTTTCTCCTGCGTAGACTTAATTTATTCGGTATCTATATTTCACATTAGGTCCAAAAAAATTGGTTGTTAAGTACTTATATACATACATTCATATGCTTACGCCTATATTCCCCGAAGGGATAGGCAGAGGTGTTATAACAACACCCATTTTTCACCGAAGATGAAGTGCCAACGTGACAGATGATGACTCTATCGCCGTCTCAGGCACTAAACATCCTTGAACTATTTCTCAGATATAATATGCAGGTTTCCTCGCGATGTTTTCTTACACAGTAAAACGTGGTGTGAAATCACTGTGCTATTTACACAAGTTATTCGAAAATCTCTTTGGTACAGGCCCCTCTAGAAATCGAATTTGCATTGCTTGCGGAGCAGGTGACTGCACAAACCTCGAGGCCACCACAGATTGAAGGAATTATTCAACTTGAACCAAATTGCTATATTTCAGGATGGAGCCCCGAAGGTTTGCAACAATGCTGATTAACTGAACGAGATTCTATTGATTCCCCTTTAGTAATTGTGCCAATGTAATGTCAATACGACACAGTCAGAATATTGATATAGCTTCTCTACTATCCAATAATGTCGGTATCGGTAATGATATTCGGATTATTGTCCGACGCGTGACAATGTTGTCTCGTAGTGTGCCAGTAATTAATTGCGACACATGGAGTCGACAATGCCAAGGGAAACATTTGTCAAATCATATATACTAGCTGTGCCCCGCGGTTTCACTTAAATTCACGAGTAGGCTTTATTTTGCTGAACCATTTTTTTTATTAAACCTTATATAAATATTTGTAATTTAAATTATCTGCCAGTTTAAATCCCCTTAAATTTGGTCTAGCCGTTTCAGCGATTGGCCGGAACAAACAAACAGACAGAGAAAAAATATGATTTTTTTTTGTTAGTATCGTATCTGCATGCATTCCAAAAATATTTTCTATGGAATTACAAACAGACACTTCAATTTTATTTATCTGTTTGTTTCTTTCATGACTTTATTTTTAGATTCAACTTCAAATTTCATACTTTTAGAATCAACGTAGATGAGGAACCGATGAAGAGCTGCTAATCAAATACCAAAAAGCTTTAGCCTATGCTAGGTATGCATTATGTGCCTGAGTTTTAAAATAAGTATCAAGCGTTAACCGATTAGAAATTCGCACGAAAAAGATATACTTAGTTACCAATTGCTTACGCTCAGACCAAAGGTAGTTAAATCACCTTACAAACGCACTGTAAAGTTATCCAATTATGTAAACCCCAGCAATGTGTGTAAAATGATGTATTTAGCAACAAAGGGGTACAAAGAGAATCGATAGCGAGCATCTTGCCTTTGAGGGTAGATCGCACTCTGATGTTCTAACAGATTACTGCATCGCCTCTGTTGTCGATTACCGTACAATACACTGCATCTATTGGAAATCAGTTCCATTGACTTTGTATTGCAATGATGCTCAATAGCTCGTTGTGGCAAGATCGATTTGATCGGATGATTTGGGATTTTAGCGCATTTGCGAGTGTATCTACTAGCAAGCAAGCAAACAGTAAAAAACACTTTTACAGTTTATTAACCTTTACTTAGATTAAGTAGACGGAAGAGTGGAACCAACGTTCTAAGACAAGAACCTTGGTTCCACTCTTCCGTCTACTTCCATCCATTCGGTACACACTTATAATGTAGGCAAAGCACAAGTGACACTCTAGTGTTGCAAGATTTAATGGGCCGTACCCCAATTACGAGTTTTGAACCGTTTTTGTAATCTATACTTGCTAGCGTCAACGGCAATACTTTTATGAGATATTTTAGTTCTTCACGTCACCGCTGGGAGGCGTAATCTCGAAACTATTTAACAAGATTTTATTTAACTTGCAATGTATGTTTGTTTGTCAGGCTGGAATATTGTAATAAAATTTTTAATCACTTATATTTAACCGATTAAGCTGAAATTTCGTATATATACATACACGCTTGTTTGGATGACAAAGTGGTGGATTCTAATTCCAATATGGTGGATCATCCAAGATGGCGAACTAGTTTATTTTTTTTGCACTACCACAGTATGGGTATCAAAATATCTAATGAAAAGGCTTGCTACTTGAAAAGTTTTATTACCATTAATTAATTTATTTCTAAAATTATCGTGAAACAATCGGACAAAAGGTAGGTATTCCGCCGTGATATAATTGCGTGTACGAGAGACAACTTCCCTACAGTTTTTGTGGTTAAAGCTTAAGATCGCACCAATAAGTTATATGACCGTAACACGCACACGGAATGATTTCGTGGAAAATCATTTATAAGTAATTTCCGTTTCATCGTTGGTCTGGTTTAAATAATGATAGCCAAAATATTGCCGCAATGATGTTGATGTTTTTCAATTTTATTTATTCTTTTATCTGTATCCAAATTAATTTCTCGCTTTTTTTGGATGTACTGGTTTGATGAATTTTGTAAAGGAGCAGGATTTTTTATAATTAAAGGCTAGTGTTTTTATAATGAATTATTATTTTTTCGGGGCGAAGAGCCGTTGTGGCCGTGGCGTTTGAGCAGCTGCTTGCTTCACAAGAACACCTGCATATGTCTGAGAAGTGATTCAAAGACGTATGTATAGTGCCTGAGACGGCGATAGACTCCCCATCCGTCACGTTGGCACTTAATCATCATTGGTGAAAGTGGGTGTTATTTCAACACATCTGCCAAACCCTTCGGGGAATACAGGCGTGAGCATATGTATGATATTTGCGGCGATATTAATATAAAGCAATGAAAAAAATATCTCTTAATGTGGTTCTCAAAAAAAAACCGATAGCCATAGTATCGATCCTTCCAGCTGTTATAATTATGAGTTTTTGTGGGTATATCGATATTAATAGTGAAGCATGAATGACATTGATCGATGCTAGTTTCGCGAGTTGATTGCAAATGTTGAAAGGTAACAAATACAATGTAGTCAACACGTTTTGATAGATTGTTTCTTGGAAACTACTCGTATAATCGACTCACCCCTGTGTTGTTAATCTTGATCTTATTAATATGAGTTTTAACTAAAAAAGGCAAACGAGCATACTTACAACACGCGGGATATTTAAGGTTTTTTCTCAGGCATGTTTTTAATTTTCTATGTAAGTATGTTACTCCGGGTGGAATCTTGCAACTGAATTTGAAATCACACTTATTTTGAACAACAAGGCATGCTGAGTTTAGGAAGTAATTCTAATTCCAATATGGCCGCGCACCCAAGATGGCGGATAATATTTTTTTTCTGCATTACTTTTACCCTTAATTGATGCTAGATTTTTATATAACCTTGTTTAAATATTTTTTTTAGTAAAGTTTTTTTTGATAATTTTATTGTTTTCAAAATAATGCTGCGTTATGAATAATCTTTCGTCCACGGGTTTTCCACGTGGTATTCAACCGATACAATGATAATTTCAGCCTTAGGGTTGGAATTTCACAAAGAACACACCTGCGGCTTAGGCTTCTTGGTATACAAAGTCGATTTTCAAAATTCATTTAATAATTATAGTGAATGAAGATTTTAAGTGAAAGCTGAAAAACGAGTTAAAGGTGTCCCGTGTAAGTTGGGCAGATGTTTAAAAAAATTCCATCCCGCAGGAATCTTTAGAGTGAAATCCTCTCAGTCGCGCCCCAGCAATACAAAAATAACGACTAAAGGCACCTACATAATCCGATTTCCACGGAGAGTCGAGTTCAGACTTACTTTTCTAAAGGCACTTTTTGAGCCGCTTTTGGTTTACAAATTATGTTCGGTAGGCTTACTTTATTTAAGCCTCATTAACATCCGTCAGTCATTAAAATAATCTTTGTTATTCTGACCTCATTCCATCAGGGTGTTACAAATGGTGCAGCGGGAATACTGATATTTCCCGGTGTCTATTCAATCAAGATTGATGTGAATGACATAAAATCGGTCATTTATTAACGTCGGTCAAACCTAGGGGCCCGTAAAAAGCGTTCCTCGGCCCCACAATGGACAAAAGACTTCCGTGTAACTTTGCATGCGTATCAAATTGTGGAACTATTCAGTGCTGGGATATAATATTATACACGATATTATGCCCATACATTTTTGCATGTCATCCATTTTAGTAATTTATTTGATTTTCTTGGTACAATAACAAAACAGTAACTGGGTTTAATTTGTTTTAGCGGTTTTACAAAACGTCCCTCACGAGAAATGCTTATGTATGTATTTGTTTATTTGTTGTTTGTGACGCCACATTCTGTACAGTCATAGTTTAAATTCAGAAGCTTGATCTTCATACATTTCACTCAAATCAGCTCTCGACATATGTGAAATATTTTTGATGGTCTTTAGAGCTAATGAACATTCTTTTCATTGTACGAAATAACTAAACACAATCTAAGCTACAACAAGATTTTAAATCAAATTAAAAAATAAAACTCTGTCTTTCGGTCTATCTGTTTGTCCCGGGTAATCTCTGAAACGGCGGGACCAATTTTGACGCGACTTTTCACTAGCTGATGTTGCATGGGGTTAGGATACTTTTATTTAAAGTAAGCGCATAGAGATTTTATAATAATATAATCTTTGGGCACGGCTAGTTAAAAATAAAATAATAGTTATTTGTTATACAAGAGTGCAAAGTTGCTTTTTAACCGCGTGTTCAATTCTGATGACCGAGCAAGCGAAGGATTTTTTCGAAAATTGAATCACGAGCCCAGCGAGTGATTCAAAATTAGAATCCTGAGCGTTAGCGAGGGAATCAAAAGAGCACGAGGTGAAAAATCTTTGCACTCGAGTGCAACACGTAACTTTTCATTCCACCTTAACGAAGAAATGACTAAATGCAAAAAAAAAACGTTTACAATCACAAGATAGGTACACTTTTATTTCAGTTTAGGTATTAATTACTACATTATTGCCGCCAAATATACGGAATCGGGTGCTTCGTTAAGAAACTTTTCAATATCAGATACTGTGAAAACCTTCGATTTTTTTGGTTGATGACCAGATGAGGCTCTTTTTAAAAATGCCACTAATTTAGGATAGGTATCGATATGTATGTCTTTTTTCATCTTTATTGTTGCTTTTAGCATCGAACTCCATAGAGTGCTTGCTTTCTTGTTCTCGGATAATTCTATAAAATATGCCAGCAAAACGTTTTCTGAGAAAGTTTTGGCTCCTTTTGCTAGTCGCCACGTGTTGAACATATCGTACTGTTTTAAATACTTCTCGCGTGATTGTTGAGGGAGAAAGCTCATTTGCGCATTATTAACAGTTTCAGTCAATTCTGTTGGCGTCAAACAATCTTCCTCGTCGCTAGAATCACTCATTTTAGTTTTTTCACTTGTTTTCAAGTTTCTAGTTTTTAATATAAGGTTTAACAATGACGTGAATAAATGCCGCGTAAAGAACCGCGTACAAAGCAAATTGAAAAAAGAACACCAAGAAGGTTCCGAGTCTGAGTTTTTAACAAATTAAAAATAGTTGTATGATATATTCGGCACCATAGAGGTAGCAGTAAATAGGTTTAATGTTTTTTTAATTCACAAACTTAGTGCACACGATGTTCTAAATTCAATTTACTTTATCCTCTAGAGAATAAAAACGGCTTTTCCACTCAGATATTGAAGATTAAAAATACTCTTTCCGAGATGGTGGGATGAAGAATATTTTACTCTATTTTTTATAGGTATTTTTGTATAATGTCGCATTGTAAGTGCTATTAATACTCCTCTGTTATTGCAATAGACTCAATCGAGGGTTGTATGAGTAGTTTTAAATTCTCGGAACTGAACTAAATCAATAATGCCACAATGGTTTCCGTGAAATGCAATTGTACATAGTCGATGAGTGTCCGCGGCACTCCACGAAACATTATATTTATTTTCGAGTAAAGATGACAAACAAATATTATCAATGGTAGCAAATGAAATCTGTACATCTATACAGATAAATAAAATTGAAGTGTCTATTTGTAATTCCAAAATAACAGCTTTTCGCTTAATGCATGTGAAAGTATACACGCTAATGACATAAAAAAACCAAGATTGAATAATTTTTTCTGTCTGTATGCCTATTTGTTACGGGTAATCTCTGAAACGGCTGGACCGATTTTAACGGGACTTTCACTGGCAGGTGGCTGATGTTTCAAGGAGTAACTTAAACTACTATTTATTTATTAAAAATATTAGGGTTCCGCGACAATAAGGATGAAACTAAATCTACGCGGGTGAAACCGCGTGGCACAGCTAGTATATACCGAAGTATGCGGTAGTGAGTGTACGAATCGTACCTGTTATGTTTTAGATTCACTAATTGTAAGTAGATGGCGTAAGTTGTGAGATAGATCGCGCTATTGAAAGTTGTATCGCGTTACATATATACGTCTACCATTCATTTGTGTAACTTCTTTGACGTAAAATTATATCAAACCTTTGGATATAAACCCTAATTTTATTTAGTTTCTGCAATCTTTGAAAGGCCAGTTTGATCCCCCCAAACATTAAGGTTCATTTTCATATGAAGTAAGTACCTACAGTAAGAGGCTTATGGCTGTTCTAATATGAAATATACATAATTGAATAAATAAATGTGAAATGTCTTGCATAGATAGCGCACATCGTATTCCAGCAGCCTTGTAGGCCTATATATTCTCTTGCGATTGCGCTAATAGAAACGATAAAAAAATTATGGTAATGACATAAATCAGTCACTTGACAACATATGTCATTCTCGTACGTTTTGTATCATTTCTACTAGCAAAGCGTAAGGATAGGATAATGTTCTTTTGTCTACAGACCCTTTCCAACAATATAATACACATTGTTATATTTTGTTCGTATGTTTGAAATAAGAAATCTCATCAATCGCTCTCCATTGCAACGCTTCATCGGATAACAAAATACAATACCGTTGTGCAACGGTCCATGAAAAGTCAAAGCAAATAAATTGATTGGTGTGACGTCAGCCATTGGATTGAAAATGGATTGAGTAATCAAATTACACACTTTTGTAGTTTTGTTGTAGTGTAACGCAAGTACAATAAATATTCCGATTAAATATTAACAACATGGTCAATGAACAAGAAGCGACAGGGAAAGCTACTTTTTTATTTCTTATATTGTTTATTTATTTATTTGAATATACTTTTTGAACGGCCAGTAACCAATTACACACAACATAGCAAAATTACACAGTATATACAGTACACAATTCATTTATTTATATACAGCATGTTATTATACAAAAACATTAATTATAATCTTTATGGAAATTAAAAAAAGTTTAAGACCGTGAAAATGAAAGTACCCAGTTATGGCTCTGATAAAGCACTTATGAAAGTTCATAAAAATACCACTTAAAAAAACTAGCTTCTAAAGGAAAGCAATACGAAGCTCTGTCAGTACGTTTCATCAAAATAAGAACACCTACGTACCTATGTAAGATACCTGGAACACAGCAGTAATTACCATATGCACACATACATAGAAGTTTAGCATGTATTATATGCATGTAGGCAATTACAACTATGTATATAAATATGTGTATTACCTAAATATTTTCAGCTACCAATTCGATGGATTCATAGACTACGTAAATACCAATCATAAAGTCGTCGCTGCTGAATGGTAATGATACCAAATAACGAGTACGCATTGTATGAATGATGTGCTATGAGGGGTTGTACCACGTTAATTTGCAGTATTATCAAAATGTAACTAACAACAGATAGCCGAGGCTTAACGGACGAATTGACATACCTATTATCCCATCCGTGTTGATCTGTTTGTTTAGCCGTGAATGAATTGGACTGCAAACAGTGTGCAACTGTGCTCTACCAACAAAAGTTTGGATAAAATGTTTTCATATTTATATTTACCTAGAACGTATTGACATTACGGGTAACCTAATACTAGCTCATATACTAGATTGCATTTTAGATTTATTTCAACAAATGAATGTAAGTAGTCCTAATGTAATTAGTCCAATGTTTGGTCTTGAACTGTGATCCTGATTTTGTATCGAAGGTTAATTCGCACTGGGGCCTACCATCATCGGTTTGAGCAGAGCGTATTAAAAACTTCTGAGCTTTGACGTTCAATGCTTGTACCGTAAAATTAAACGTCATAGCTAAGAAGTTATTCCTACGCGCTGCTTAAACGATCATAGTTGGCCCACTGTTGCCAATGAAAAAAAATTAAAAGCATTTTCTAAAACTGCTAACGATTTAAATTTTTTTTAACGATGATTACATTACGTTTTCATATCTCTTTAGTTTTTCACTAAATGCATATGAAAGTATACACGGTACTGACATAGAAAAACCAATTCTAAATTTTTTTCTCTGTCTGTCTGTCGGTCTGTTTGTCTGTCTGTCTGTCTGTTTGTTCCGGGTAATCTCCGAAACGACTGGACCGATTTTAACGGGACTCTATGGTGGGTTGCTGATGTTTCAAGGAGTCAATTAGGCTAGTTTTATTTTAAAAAAAGGATAAGAGTTCCGCGGGATACCCATTAAATTAACTACATGTGGGTGAAACCGCGGAGCACAGATGTTTGAAATAAAACCAAGAACAAAACATTGTGTTTACGATTACAGAAGTACAAATAGTGAGTTGAAAACTGTAGTCGACCGCGGACTTCCTCACGATTCGCATTGATAAACATTAACGACACTCTTTGTGAGCTGTGATATCTTTTTACTGCTCGAAAGCGCAATATGTTTCGCTTTATTTACTGCGGGTGATAAATTTACTTTTATGACTGTCTTATTTTCACAAGAAAAGGTGGAACCACCTCGATGGTGGCAACACTGGAATTTTTTTTTATTCGTTACGTCCCTACCAATAAACAATTTTATTGGTGTTTTAAGAATGGCTCGCGAGGACATTACCCTCAGGAGTGCAATCAGTAATAATTATTATGTTGCTTCGGAACTAAAGTAAATTGAATTTATCTCAGTGTCGTTATGAAATATATATGCTCAAAACTTGCCAAAGAATCTCTAAAGGGTTATTATGACTTTTTATTGAAGTTTGAAAGTTTGGGTGCCAATATAACTGATGGTAAGTCAATGTAATTTAACCCTGACATGATGAATAATAAAATATTTTGGTCAACGTATTCACAAGGGATTTGCATTCGTTCGTCGGGAAATAAAATAGATCGTCGTCCAGTATCGAAAGCTCTTCATTACCACTTTGTCACTCCCCTCTGAACAGTAGCTGGTTCACCCTCGGTAAGCTACCATATACAGTAGCGATTAATGTAACGATATTGCAGTGCACCTTTCGTTGATAACCTTATCGTAATCAATATTTCAAAGTAAAAACATGATGAGTAAGTTGTTGAGAAACCGTTTAGATTCAATCCTATTGAGTTGAAGTTTTATCGAACGAAATTTTTGGAACACGTGGATTTTGATGGGATTTCCGATCAAAGTTCTACCAAATTTAAATTTAGGTAACTGGATGGCCGAGCTTTTGATCGTATACTAAATATTATGAAAATCTATGAAGCCATACAAGAATTGCTTGTTTAAAGGTATAAGATATATATCCTTTACACAGTACTATAAGTAGAAATCATCTTGACGTTTAAATTGACTTTATATTATGAAAATGAAAAATATTTATTCAGTTTAGGTCCTGGTAAGGCACTTATGAAAGTCGAGAATTTACCACCGGTTCGGAAACTAGCCTTCTGAGAAGAACCGGCAAGAAACTCAGCCAGGCATCATGTACATATCATCGAAACAATGTAAATTTTTTGTGTTTATTTCGCGTACAAATCGAATGAACATCACAGTTTAAATTAAAGAGATGAATGTTTTTTTTCATGTACAATAAATTCTCATAAATGTAAAGTGAGGGTAAAGTGAGTATATTAATTTCTTTAAATTTATCCCTCAAGCATTCACGGGGTTCCAACGAGTATATTGCCCTGATGGCTCTTTTTTGAAGTATAAATATAGAATCTAGGTCTGCCGCGGAATATCTTCAAAGAAGACCTCATTAATTCCATAAAATACAGAAAGAAATAGAGTTGGAAAACAAAGGAACTCTATTAAAGTGTATTCAAGAAATGTTACCATAAAGAATACTTTCGTTAAATCAATTTGAAGTACTAAAGTAGAAATCAAAGTAGGTCTTATGAAAACATCAAATGTCTAGCAATAATATTCTGCCCGCGGCGCGATGTGAATGTCCAATACATTTGCATTTTATTGAAATTCTGTGGAATTTGCATCACAAAAGAAATTGATCAGTGATCTCGAAAATAAAACGTAAGCGAAATTAAATGTAACTAAGTCTAACTACGTAAAGTACAGTTTTTGCATACATAATAATATGTGTTAATACTTTTTAATCTATTTAGAATCAACACGCAATATTTTTTTCGCATGACACATACAAGCTTAATATTATGTACGTTAGTTACTAACCGATATAATATAATATCGATCTACATTGACGACAAGACAAGACAAAAACTATCATTATATTTGAGGCGCAGAAATACGTGCTACGGTTCGTAGACAATGTCGTAGCGCGTAGGCGTGCTACGAAGCTACGAGCTACAGATTTTATCACCATGCAAATATCCGCTCAGTGGATTTTATTACTTCGGCTCTATTATGGGCTATTATTAAAACCCTTTTAGAAAAACTCGTTTGTAATATCACTTAACTGCGTAGGTGTACTGAAGTTCATACTTGGGTATAAAAGTTTTCTAAATATAGTCAAGAATTCTGTATTGAGATGTAGCGTTCATTCATAGCTAGTAAGGGCGTAGTTTGCGGTTGAAGTTCACTCTTTCAAGGTTGTAGGAGTTTATAAAACTAAATAATATGTGAATGAAGAAAGTTTTGTCTTGCTTCTTTAGGTACAATATGATATGTATTTTGAATATGTTATGCATACAAACATACATATGCTCACGCCTGTATTCCCCAAAAGGGTCGGCAGAGGTGTTGAAATAATATCACTCACATTTCACCGAAGATGATTAAGTGCCAACGTGACAGAAGGTGAGTCCATCGCCGTGTCAGCCACTATACATACGTCTTTGAATTACTTCTCGGACAAATGCAGGTTTCCTCACGATATTTTCTTCACCGTGAAGCACTTGATGTGAAATCACTGCACATACGTTTTTAGAGAAACTCATCGGTGCAAGCCCCGTTAGGATTTAAGCTTGCGTCGTTTGCGTAGCAGGTGACACAAGCCCCATGGCCACCACGGCTCTTGTATATGATATATGAGTATTTTATACATTTATTTATATGAAATATTAGTTCTACTAGCGCCTTCGCCCGCATACATTTACATGCTGGGCTACCCGAAAAGTTAGATGAGTTGTTTCGAAGATTATCTCCAACAAACAAACTTTATGTGTGATATAAATGAATAAATATGTTAATACTACTTTGATGCTAAGGGAAGAGTAGGAGTGGAGTCGATGTGCTAGCAATAGTTGTGTTAGATTGAATTTTTTGTAAGTTGTACAACGCGCTAGTGACACGAGTTTATTGCTATTTTGTATATACGGTTTTGGTTTTAAAGTGCTTTTTGTTCACACCATATACCTATATATGTGTGTGTGAGTAAAATATTATATGGGCTCACTCAATTACTACGTCTCAAAACTTTAAGGAAGTTAGTTTTGTACCCTCAAAGCCAGAGTTAGTCACGTTTTGTGTTGGATGTCCCTTTACATATGTTATGATTAATGGTATGTCAAGTATTATCATATGGGGGTGTGTCCTTTGTTTAAATATGTTAATAACCGACCCATATCTGGCGTGATGACCGTGGGGTTTGAGCTGTCGCCTGCTACGCAAGCGATGCAGGCTCGAATCCCAGTGAGGCCAGTAGCAATGAGTTTTTCTTGAAGTTATGTGCTGTGATTCCACACCACGTGCTTTACAGTTAAGGAGAAAATTGTGAGGAAACCTGCATATGTCTGAGAAGTAATTCAAAGACGTATGTATAGTACCTGAGACGGCGATAGACTCAGCATTTGTCACGTTGGTACTAAATCCTCTTTGGTGAAAAGTGAGTGTTGTTATTATTCTGTCTCCTCTCTATAATTCTGAATATGTATGTGTGCGAGTATATGTGTATATCTTGCGTCAATTGTATAGCATTTGACTTTGGCTCTGACTAAACCTGCACATGGGAACACACACATGAATATAAAGACCTATATATGTACCTGAATGTCAGAACTTTGCTCGGTTTTATTAATCAGACCGGAGACAGTTGGACTCGAACCGAGGTCTCATGATTTCGGGACCGCCCGATTTCCTACTTGAGCTTTTAAAACTCTTTGATGATGGCAAAATTTACCTTCGTATTCTAAAGATATTGCTGCAGTTTTTTATTGTCTGAAAACAGAGTTAAAACAATCGTTGTTTTTATATAAATGAATCCTTGCTAAATCGCATACTAAATTTCATGAAAATCTTCTTCTTCGATCTGTTTCCGTGCTAAGAATTGCTCGTTTAAAGGTAGATATAGACTCAATTAAATATTAAGTTATTCAGCAAGGTTTGAATACTCCTACATAAATATCTGTCGTATTCTTAATTATGTATACACTTAATAAGTACCTATTGTTGATATATTAAAAAATTAATTAGTTATAATTTTGTTCCTAAATTTTTTTTTATTTGTTAATATCTTTGGACACTGTTTGTCACATCTTAATTTCTTATTTTGTTTCTTATTGACTGTTTGTGTCTTTTTGAATAATGAAATAAGAAATAATACAAAAAAGTTCACGTTCGTGCCCGCTTCGTACGGCCAGCCTCTGAACTAGACTTTCACGCTGTCCACATTTTTATCATATTAACTTGTTTTTGTAAAATATATTTCCGCATCAGTTTACTTACTTCGTCTTGTAAATTCACCTTAAACATATGCAAATATCCACGTAATTAACCTGGCAAATGTTGTGACAAATGACCAAGTCAAGTTCAAGAACAATTAATTATCAAAGTAAACATACAATGTATAAAAAAGTAAGGAGGAAGACAGATATTTATTGTTGCCCTCTTAATTAATGCTTCAAGTTCTTATCGCGCAGTCTAAACAGCCGCGTATACTGAGTACTTCCTCGTATTATTTAAAGAGTGGAAAATAATTTTTATATCAAGTTCGTTTATATACACAAACTAGCTGTGCCCCGTGGTTTCACTCGCGTAACTTAATTTCATTGAATTTTTAAATCAACGTAGCCTAAGTCACTCCTTGTATCATCACCTAACTGTCAGTGAAAGTCCCGTTAAAATCAATCCAGCCGTTTCAGAGATTACCCGGAACAAACACACAGACAGACAGAGAAAAACTTGTATTTTTTATGTCAGTACCGTATATACTTCCATGTGCATTTAGTGAAAAGCTGTTATTTTGGAATTACAAACAGACGCTTCAATTTTATTTATCTGTACAGATATTATTCCCCCTAGACCGATAAATAGCGTTTGCTCTCGAAGATGGTTTATGTAGCCTATATCCGTGTTTCATTCTGTATCAAACTTCTTAAATTTCTTCATGAAGAGCCGACTAGTTTTCGTCACCTCGTCAGTCAAAAACTTATTTCTAACATTAAAAAAGTTACCCCATAAGTATTACAGTAACCACACTAATATTACAAATGCGAAAAGTTTACACATACATAATATAGTTATACGTATATTAGGTAAATATTAAAATAAATACTATTAAAATACAAATCTTCGCACCCACAAGGCGGGGCGGATTAGGGTGAAATTGGAACAGAATAAAAGCTGCTCCTTTATTCCCGAAAATGGGTGTGTAGCACCGAGGGCATGAATAGGACTTTAATGTGCCTCATTAAGCATGCATTTGCCCCACACTTACTACTTAAAGTCGATTTTACTCTAATAAAAATAAATTTGACTAATTATTCTTTGATATTTAGTAGAGTTAAAATACTATACGCAGGTTTTCAATGCGTAATTGCGCCTTAAATGTTGTCACACTTGGTCGACCCTCCGTGAACTGTGACGTAATTATACGAAAGGCTCCCTTGCGAAGAATAAACTCCGACTTAGAAAGGAGCAGCCAATGACGTCATATGTATGTTAATATTACGAACGCGCGAGGGTTACAACATCTAATTATATGTTTCAATTAACATATAAGAACTTATATCTAAATATACTTATATCAAAATAGTAGTAACATGGTATCATAATTATTTCCAAGTGTTTGTTATGATCTTAATAGCTTCTTCTGACTGAAAAGTTTCATCCTTATTGTCGCGGAACCCTAATATTTTTAATAACTCAAAGTAGCCCAAGTTACTCCTTGAAACATCAGCTACCTGCCAGTGAAAGTCCCGTAAAAATCGGTCAGTTTCAGAGATTACTAGGAATAACCAGACAGACAGACAGAATTTAAAACTTGGTTTTTTAGTGTCAGTAGCGTGTATACTTTCATATGCATTTGGTGAAAAGCTGTTGTAAATACATTTTGTAAATACAAACAAACACTTCAATTTTATTTATCTGTATAGATATAGATGTATAGATAGATATTACCGCGGTGAACCGTGTGTAAACGGGGACTTAAGCCTGTGGTTGCTAATTGTTTGAAAAGTGTGTTTTTTATAAAAGAATGAGTCCTTTCCTTTGCTTCACCATGTGCTACACGTAAGCGACCTCGCTTCTTACAACTTATATTTATGGCTGTGACGACATTATGTGAAATTGAAAATGATTTATTCAGTTATGGCTTCGGTTATGGACTTATAAATGTCGATAAACTAATATAAGGACAAGACGACTGGGAGTCAAAGAACACTAAAGCTTTACCTTGAGTGAAAATGAAAATGAAAATGATTTATTCAGTTTAGGTCCTGGTAAGGCACTTATGAATGTCGAGGAATTTACCAACGGTTCGGAAACTAGCCTTCTGAGAAGAAGAGTAACCTTCCACTTACGAATTTGGACATACTGAACTTGGTTTTTTAGTGTCTGTAGCGTGTATACTTTTATATGCATTTAGTGAAAAGCTGTAATTTTGGAATTACAAACAGACACTTCAATTTTATTTATCTGTATAGATGTATAGATTCAGTGTCATACACCAACTTCAAAAGTATTATTTACTAAGTATTTTTTTTCTTTTTGACGGCGGTTTTACTTTTTTATTAATAACACAATAAATCACAAAAGTCCAAGAGAAACCTAAGGGAGCTGATTCCAAGGATGTACGTACGTAAGGAGGTAGTTCGCCAGATGTCTAATCCAGTGTCCAAACATCCATTTGAACGCAAGTAATGGGTATTGAAGAGCCCTCCAGAACTGGCGGGGAGGACTTCCGTACGAGCCAGTACTTGAGCTGTCGTCAATAGAAATATATCGGCGACGGGCATGATGCAGGCAATGCATATTCTCAAGTCCTTTAGGGCCAACTATGATCATTTTAAACAAAACGTATTGGGATCTTCCAAGCTTTGACGTTTAATTTTATACGTTTTTGTTTTTGTAATTATCATTATTTACGATGTAAAATGTACATGATGCCAGCCGAGTTTCTTGCCGGTTCTTCTCAGAAGGCTAGTTTCCGATCCGGTGGTAAATTCTTCGACATTCATAAGTGCCTTACCAGGGCCTAAACTGAATTAATCATTAATTTTATGGTACCAAAAGTCAAGACGGGCCAACGACGTCTGTATAGCTTTTGAGATTTTAAAAGTGACTAATATTAATTCGTATTATTAGACGTGGACCTAAATCTAAAAATATATAAAACACAAAAGGCTGTTAGGTTCATTATACAGCCCTTTCGTTCAGTAGAATGAATGTCAATAATATCGGAACATCGAGTCTATTGTGTTGTGCATGATTTGACACCCGCTGTCGACCGTATATCAAAATCCGATTATTATTATATTGAGAGTCGGGAGAAGGTTGTACTTTACTCACCGCCATATTGAATCTATTTAAAATATTAAGTATTACTTTTAGAGATATGATCGATACGACGAGTAAAGGAAAGCTAAAGATGAATTGTAAAATATTTTTGTTTTTCATTCACTAAAAGTGACAAGCGCGTCGCCTGTTGATATCTGACCTATTAAAGCTTGATTCAATGAAGAATTGAATTGCTGGTTAGCAAGAGGTTTTCAATATATAAACGTCAATTTGCTTGCGAACCACGTTTAGACATAAGTTTAAAACGAATAAGAACCGTGGTAGGATCTTTTTCGAAGAAAGCAAGTAGGGCCTGTGATTTAATTTTAGAGTTTTAGTTGTATACCATTAGGCGTAAGTGCGATTTAATGGGACGAATTCGGTCAAGTGGATATAATTCACGTCCCCTTCCCTCTATATCATAGACCCAGAAGGGACCAGCTAAGCTAGCATAGCTTATGAACTCAACTTGATCCTACACTATTTATTTCGGACCCTAATTAATCAGTACCGATGGTAAACAGCCCATTGTTTTGTTTGACCATACACATTAGTAATGTGTTAACATGATTTAGTGGCTGAATGTAGCTCATTTGTTAATCATGTCGACTATTCAAATTTACAATGTCAATACTAGGCGTAACAATTATTGTAATTTAGTTGATGCGTAGTTGTTCCGTAAATTCAGGATATTCTTGATAAAGAAATGAGTTTTTTTTAAGTATATGAGCGCTCACCGAAAATAGAGAGAGAGTAACAGATATATTTACAGATTCGTTAAATTACTACTGCGTATGCAAGGTCTTTTCATCGAAGACGATTACGTACCAATGTCACTAATGGTGAGTCGAACGCCGTCTCAGGCACTATACATTTGTCTTTGAATTTCTTCTTAGATAAAATATGCAGGTTTCCTCACGATGCCTTCTTGCCTTTACCGGAAAATACGTGGTTTGAAATCACTATACTTAGTTTTTTTTTAAAACGGACCGCAGGGATTTGAAATTCGTCATTTGCGCAAGTCCATTATGCTTTCATCGTCAAAAATATATAAACATACGAAGGTATACACGTAATATAACAACGCAATGAACATAATAAAAGTAAATTAATCCAATATTACTTGTACTGTTTGGACTGGGCCCAGCACATTGTTCAGACGGCTCTCGGAGTCATGTCGACAAAAACCGAATTTGTTTTATGACTACTCATTTCAAGGGTTAACGAGAACCGTGGGTAGTATTTCAAAAGGTTTCTGTATATTAAGGGCGTGTGCCCACAAATACAGCTACATTATAAGGAATGAATATTCTGCACAATACAAATTGTAGGCATAATCCCTTATGAACGCCTTTTGACCATAGAATTTGTATTAGATTGAAGTGGAAATAAGATCCATCGTCTGTAAATCCTTTGATTGTTCAAGACGTGGCGTAATCTATTCGAAGGTTGTGAAGGCTAAGGGATCTATCTAGATACCTGTCACTTTAGTTTCAATTATCAGATTTAAAGCTGGAATAGATCGGGTCCAGTCTAATATTACCTTACTACAGCTGTCTGATTCCCTTCGGCCGGGGACGTAACCAATTGTTCGTAACCAGTTGCAATCAGCTATAAACCTATACTTTAAAAATTAAATGGACAGAACGGGTAGTTCATTTGTATTATATTTGTATACCGCAAAGTTGGCAAATAAGCATACAGTCAGGTGGTAAGCAGCCACTGCAGCCTACAACACCGGTGTTACTGAGGCTCTGCCTACCTTATACGGAAAGGACACAGTGCTTACATTGTAAGTGGTGAATGTTCCCCACAATACAGCTTCTATCCCCCTCCAAAGATCACTGTAGAATTTACTGAACAAAACTACTCTAAGGTAGAATTGTTTGGCTGCGAACTTCTGTAAGATGGAGGTGCATTCTCCTATCAGGCAGCACTGAATTTTAAACGAATTTAATCTTTATCTCTCTTTAGTATTAATGTGGCCTCGATTGTTGCTCGTTAAATATCTCTTTGTGAATTTGCATAAATTTTTAATAAACTGAACGACCTGTTTTTCTCTCACCTAGTTCTGTCAACCAGCTACAAAACCGTTTGGGACTAACTGACTGTGGAATATAAGCGGCAAGATGACCTGCTTAGCAAAGCTAAGGCCGGGTACTTATGTTTTGTGCTGACCTTGTGTTTTTGTACCTTTTATCTTTATTTGTAGGCGTGAAGACAAACCCTATAACCATTGTTTGCTATAAATGACCCTACTAGTCCTACAATCCTAATAATAGTAGTACCGTACTCGCCTATTTGTACATGCCAATTAAGCTCGTTAGTACCAAACTATCGAAAATATGTAAGTTTGATTTATTTTGTTGATATTTTACGCCGCAACGAAGTATCCAACCGTCTTAATGTCTTGCTGGTATCGTGTCACTTGTTGTCGCGTCGACGTTGAAGATAGCAAACGCATCTGAACTGGGAAGATGTGAAAAGACAGTTCCCATGGGACAGTAGATAACGTAAATGATTTCACAGAATATATGAGAACTTATCCAGGCATAACATAATATTTAAAGTAGAGTTCTTGGTGGGGAGTAAGTCTATACTAAGAAAGGGTTTTCCACAATTCGATCCCTTAAGTAAGTTAAAGTTTTACGGGCGCAAGCTAGTCTGTTTAATAAAACTATCTATCTATATTATATATAAAAATGAATCCCCATTTACCTTGGTCACGACATCACGCGTGAACGGCTTGAGCGATTTTAACGAGACTTTCATTCGCAGATAGCTGATGTTTCAAGGAGTGACTTAGGTTATGTTATTTAAAAAAAAATCATGAGGGTTCCGCGGGCCACCCATGAAATTAAGCATATGCGGGTAAAACCGCGGGCACAGCTAGTCTCTATATAGATATTGGGTGAAGACATCAAGTTATGATTTCACTAAACATTATCTTTGAAGTATAAATCATATTACGAAATATGTAAAAATACAATAAAAATGCATGCATAATGTTGGCATCCTTTAACATTCATGAGGATCCCATTTTGATTCATAAACAAGAAACATATTGGTAGATATATATATTCATATTCCATGCATTTTTACGAGCATGTATTTGAATATTTGCTATTTGTGAACCACGCTATTATACGCTAAAATTCAATACAAAATACTCACAGAGTAACGGCATTGGTTTAACATTGTGTAACCAAATTTGAAACATATTTGCAAAAATGTAAAGGTGTTTAGTTTCCTTCACGATTTTTTTAACTGAACAATATGTTCGATAGGCGAATAAATATACGATGATGATTAGTTATTACTTAGTTATGTTTCCAGCTTCATTCTTAGCGATTTAGTTTTACATATTGTAGTAGCGTTCCCATGTGTCAGCCTTGCACGTATTTTTAGAGTACATTTTTAAAAGAAAATTAAGGAAATAAGTTGTTGTATTGATCAAGTGGTACATTTACGCCCACCGAGACCCCCACTACTGCATACTTAACGGCCGACCATTTCTCTTTTTATTTTATCATTCTGCGTTTACGTGTCGAAGCCTTCGCACGCCTCTATCCGACCACTGCACATTTGAAGACTCTCAACATGGGGAAAAAACGGAAGAGTGAAAAAACTGAGGAGGAAATACGAAGAAAGATTAAAAAATTAGAAGGAAAATTGCGAAGACGGTCTAACGTTATCTACTCATCAGAAGATGAAGCTGTCGGTAAGTTTTGATATACCCTGTACATATGTGATAAATTTTACTGGATTGCCTCCTTCATAGGACGGTTCAAAACGCGTAACTGCCACACTGGGCTTTTACCGTTTATATTTAAAAAATCGATGCGAGCTTACCATACTGGGTACTCTCTGTCGTAATATTATAGTAAAGGAATATTTCCTTTTCTCCAGATCCTGGAAGAGATGACAACATCGTGGATCCTCTTTGTCCGCCACTTAGTGAACGGTTTTATGATGAATTCGCGACTCCGGCTCCCGAGGCCTTGGATGATCAAGACATTATCCTAATGAGCCAGCCTGATGCCCCAGAAGTTCCAACCAGCTCAGTACTGCAACCAGGAACATCAGCTGAAACATCAACCGCTACTGCGGAAGCATCGTCAGCTTCGGGGGAGAATGCTGACAAAGCTCTGGATGAGAGCTTATTGAATATTCTTGGGGATGCTCCTAAGACCGATACAGTTCTCGGGAAGAATATTCACAAGGACATTGCCACGAGGTGGCAAGAAATCTTGAGTAAAGGCCTTTCTAAAGAGACGAAGGAAAAACTGCTAAAGGAATATTTAATTCCTGCCAACTGTGATCTGCTGGTACCGCCAATCTTAAATCCAGAGGCAAAGGCTGCGCTCCCTGATGTCCTCGTTAAGAGAGACTATTCACTCTCTGCTAAGCAGAAGCAAATTGGAGTTGCGCTAGCGGCTTTGGGGCAGGCCACCGACCTGATAATATCCAATGAGATCTCAGTAGAAAAAATATTGAAACCAATTAGCGATGCATGTCGCCTGTTGTGTGATAGTCACAATATAGAAACTGTCACTAGGAGGAGCTTTGTTACCAATTCCATAAACACAACGTTAAAGGATACCCTCATTGATGCACCAAGAGACAAGTATCTCTTCGGCGAGAACATAACTGAAAAATTAAAAGCTGCCAAAACTATTCAAAGATCAGGGGAATCATTACGCAGTCAACAAAAACCACAATTTAATAAAAATAATTTTAATAACCAAAACAGGTACAAGAATACGGGAAACTTCAGAGCCCTGCATCCGAAAGCTGCCGGCAGGTACGATGCGGGGCCAGCTCGTCCAGGTGTTCGATCAGCCGTGAGCCAGATGCCAGCACGGCGCCCGCGAGCGCCGCCTCCACCACGACCGCCGCCGCCACCGCCACCGCCACCGCCTCGCCGCTCGTACAACAACACACGCCGCTAGAAGTAGTCAACCATCGAGAGGTACCGTTCGCTGGTCGCTTAAAATATTTTGCACCAAAATGGCATGCTATCACGAAAGATCCTAAAGTCCTGGAATGGATAGAAGGTTACACTATACATTTTAAATCAACTCCATCACAAGTAAGGAGTCCTTCTGTTTATCCCAAATCAATGCAGGAATCGGTTGATTTTGAACAAGCAATTCAAAAATTATTAGCATGTAATGCCATCTCTAAATGTGATGAACTGCCAGATCAATTTGTTTCTAGTATATTTTTAGTACCTAAACCAAACGGGCAGAAACGTTTCATACTGAATTTAAAAAATTTAAATAAATTTATCTATACTAGTCATTTTAAGATGGAAGATTATCGCACAGCCCTAAAACTTATCACCAATAACTGTTTTATGGCTTCTATAGATATTAAAGATGCTTATTTTCTTATAAATATTACTAAATCGCAACGGAAGTACCTAAGATTTAATTATAACGGCCAATTGTACGAATTTAATTGTTTACCGTTTGGCCTTTGTACTGCCCCATATATTTTCACTAAAACTATGAAACCAGTAATGGAATATTTAAGATCACAAAATCTATTATCTGTTATTTATTTAGATTATATACTTTGTATAGGACGTTCATACGTGGAATGCCAGAAAAACATTGAAAAAACTATTTCACTTTTAGATTCACTCGGATTTATAATCAACTATGAAAAAAGCAGCTTAGTACCACACACAAAATGCACATTTCTTGGCTTTATATTTAATTCTTCAAATATGTGTTTACAACTTCCCACCATTAAAAGAGAAAAAATTACTAATATGTTACACCGTTTTTTAAAATTAAGGTGTTGTCAATTGCGAGAGTTTGCAAGACTGATCGGCTTGCTAATATCGGCGTGTCCAGCCCTAGATTATTCTTGGATGTACACCAAAGAATTTGAACGTCACAAATACTTATATCTACTAGATAATGACAGCTATAACAAAATCATACCAATTCCGGATTTACTAAAAAACGATTTAAACTGGTGGGTAGCTCACATAAAATCTGACGTATCTATGTTACGTTTTAACAAGTACCAACTTGAGATTTATTCTGATGCATCTGCTACCGGATGGGGTGCGTTTTGTAATAATGTAGAATCATACGGATACTGGAAAGATGAAGAAAGTTCTTTACATATTAATGAATTAGAAATGAAAGCTGCTTTTTTCGGTCTCAAAATTTTTGCGAGGGATCTATCTAACTGCGAAATTTTACTGCGCATAGATAACATTACTGCTATTTCATGTCTGAATAGAATGGGTAGTGTTCAATACCCTCACTTGAACAATATTTCTAAACAAGTTTGGCAATGGTGCGAAAGGCGAAAAATATTCATTTTTGCATCTTATGTTAACACTAAAGATAATTTTGAAGCTGATCGTTTATCTAGAATAAAATTTACTGACACTGAATGGGAATTAGCGGACTACGCATTTCAAAAAATACTAAGCGAATTGGGTTGTCCAAACATTGATTTATTTGCGTCACGGCGCAATGCTAAATGTCACTATTATATCACATGGAAAAATGATCCTGATGCTTGGGCAATAGATGCCTTCACAATATCTTGGAAAGAATGGTTATTTTATGCCTTTCCACCATTTTCTTTAATACTAAAGATGTTGCAAAAAATTATTAATGATAAGGCTGAAGGCATTGTCGTAGTCCCGTATTGGCCAACACAGCCATGGTTTCCGCTTTTTCAAAAGCTATTATTAAAGTCCGATGTAATCTACTTTGAACCAGATTCTAACCTTTTAAAATCCCCTTTCAGGGAAACTCACAATCTACATCGCAGCCTGCGCTTGGTTGCCGCGAAGTTATCAGGCAAGCTTTATTAGATCGATCCTTGTCACCCAGATCTGTTGAAATTATGCTCCAATCCTTATCCGCAAATACATACAAGCAATATGATTGTGCTATTAAAACTTGGGTAAAATATTGTCAAACCCATAGCTACGATATTACATCAGCTTCTGTCCCTATAGTACTTCACTTCCTCAGTGAAGTTTTTGATTCAGGCGCTAGATACGGCACCATCAATTCATATAAATCTGCCTTATCATTACTAATTGGTAGTTCTATGAAAGATGATGATAGAATAAAACGTTTCATGAAAGGCGTTTTTAAACTAAGGCCCTCGAATCCTAAATATGATATAACATGGGATCCAAGTTGTGTCTTAAACTACTTAAGTCAAAAATGGCCAAACGAGAGTCTTAGTTTGGAAGCATTGTCAAAAAAGACTCTTACTTTGTTGGCTTTGGTTACTGCTCATAGGATGCAAACATTTTCATTGATTAGAATAGAAAATATTGTATTCAACCACAATGAAATATCTATAAAAATACCAGATTTTGTAAAAACATCTAGGCCAAATTCTATGCAACCAATTCTAAAGCTTCCTTTTTTTGATGAAAGGCCTGAAATATGCCCTGCTAGAAGTCTCCAGGAGTATCTGAATAAAACAAGTAGTCTACGCAATAACTGTAATTTCCTATTTATTAGTCATAGAAAACCTCACAAAAAGATTTCCACTCAAACTATGAGTCATTGGATCAAGGACTCTTTACTCCAGAGTGGTATTGATACAACAATATTCACAGCGCACAGTACCCGCCATGCATCCACCTCGGCGGCCAGCAGACTTGGAGTCTGCATTGACATTATTAGAAACACTGCTGGCTGGAGCCATTCATCCCTTACTTTTGCTAGATACTACAATAAAGATGTAAGAAGTACATGCGTTGATTTTGCTAGAACAATATTAAGAACTTAATTAACAAATAACAAGGATTTATGATACGATTATAATAATGATATATAAAAATCGACTTGATTGTATAAAATTAAAACGTTGTCTTACGTTGAATGTTTGTAATAAATATATTTTTTTGTAATATACTTACCTATTTATTTTCCTTAGCAACGCTTGCTCACATTTTATTACACTCTAAACATCCTACAATATGTAAAACTAAATCGCTAAGAATGAAGCTGGAAACATAATTGATAATCAAACGAACTTACCAAGTGAAGTTCGATTCCAATTATGTGACAGCTTCATTCGACGCGATTTACACACACCCACCCCGAACTCTTGGAGTACCCAAGAACATTACCCTACCCTAGGAATTAATAAAATGTGATGCGCATTTGGTACGTAAATTATTATTATAATAGTCTAATAATTCAGGTACCTAATTTTAACTTTAAACAAATGATAAAATAAAAAGAGAAATGGTCGGCCGTTAAGTATGCAGTAGTGGGGGTCTCGGTGGGCGTAAATGTACCACTTGATCAATACAACAACTTATTTCCTTAATTTTCTTTTAAAAATGTACTCTAAAAATACGTGCAAGGCTGACACATGGGAACGCTACTACAATATGTAAAACTAAATCGCGTCGAATGAAGCTGTCACATAATTGGAATCGAACTTCACTTGGTAAGTTCGTTTGATTATCAATTATACGTACTTAGTTGTTTAATTCGTTACTAGTATAACCTATTATCTTAGTTTTCATATAAATAAAAATGAGGTGTCCAAATTAACAGCTTTTTATTAAATGCTTTGAAGGTATGTACGCTATTGACATAAAATAATCTTTTTTTGACACTGACTCAATAAATCTCTGTCGTCTGTTTGTCCGTCCGTGTGTATGTTTTTTCCGGTAATCTCTAATACAGCTGGACTTTTTTCAACATGATTATGAAGAGCTTAGAATACTTTTATTTTTGAAAAAAAATTGTCCATTTAAAATATTTTTAACCCCCACACACAGTAGGGCAAGCTAATAGCGTAACATTACTGCCTAAATCTAAGACTACTGTATACTAGCAAAGCTTTTTTTAAGTGTAGCATTGGGCTTTGGTCTGCAAAAAGGTGGTAATGAATGCGTCCCTTGGCATACCTCAAGGCAGATTTAAAGGAGCTGACCTTAACTCCGTGCCTTGTTAGCGGGAACCTTAGGGGAGTGATTTCTCCGTACCTTTACACTCCATAATTCCAATACCCTTTTTCTCAATCTATAAGAAAATAGTCTACTGAGCTTGGATATAACAATAAAAAATAAGATCAACGTAACAAAATAAAATACGTATTCTGGAAACTTTGACTAATATTATGATGGAAAGGCACATACAAAGGCATAGAAAGACGTGTTAAAAATATGAAGTGATTATTTTTTTAAGCAGCGCGTATTAATTACAAGAACTTCTTAGCTTTGACGTTTCATTTTTGTACCGCAATATTAAACGTCAAGGCTAAGAAGTTCTTAATACGCGCTGCTTAAACGATCATAGGCCCCCTGTCATCATCAGAAATTTAAGAGTTGTGACTGTCGGTATAACCGATGCAATTTCTTCCATTCGTGACATCTCCTTGACCTCCCAATACGTCATGACAGACACTTTTTCCTGAACTTGTCTCATGTATGTTATGATGCCCTCTATACAGGAATACATTCATTAGCTCATGCTATGTGACCAAATGTAGCCTATTAAGATAAAGATAGATCAACATTAGCACAACTATACTATATACAGGTACTAAATATAATGCAGTTTAATACCCAAGAGACGTATTTATCCTTCTCAATGGTCCACGTGGGGCTATAAAGTTAGCCGTTACTTCTTATTTCATGCACGGAACTATTATTTTACTCTTTAAGTTTAGAATTTAATAAGCGAGAAATGTTAAGTAAGTTAGTGTGTCAAAAATATACCTTTATCTACCCCTTTGGGGACCACCAGCGGGAGTATATGTTTGTATGTATTTCAAGTATTCAGCAATTTTTTTTTTCATGAATGTTTATAATTAATTGACATTATCTAGTACATAAAATTCTAGTGTCGTAGTGTTTGTAACAAATCTTCTCCGAACCGGCTTGAGCAATTTTTATGATTTTTTGTATATTTGGTAGGCCTGAGTAACCTATGTGGTAAGGGTGGTCCACTCTAAAAAATATTTGTCAAAACAACGTTTGCCGGGAACAGCTAGTACTAGATTCATTTAAAAATATTGTATATATCCTCTATACATTATGTACTTTATATTATTAATATTCAATGTCTGTGTGTCATATTTTTTACATACATTCTTCAATGAATTCCAAACTTTTATATCCAAATACAGTATGATACCCTAACTTCCATGTTAATCATCTTATATAACTTTACAATAAGGCTTAGGTATTCAATTTGTCCTTTCAATGCATAATCGCCAATTTCGTGACTTCAAGTGACACCAAGAAGTCGAGAGGTAAAGACGCTATACAGAGAAATGGCTACCAAGCACGTTCTAGCCATTTTATAAAATGCAATTTATGGACAAATGTGCAGCATAATGGTCGCCTTGGACCGCTGTTACTTACAAATGGTCTGGATATCTAGACAGCGTCAGGTATTTCTGGGAAAAGTTTGTCTAAAGCCCGTTTTGATATGACTTTAAACGGTTGTTAGTGTGAATCACCGTCAGAGATCTTTGGCTAGAACTTAAAAGATAAAAACACATACTTCGATAATGAAGGGTGTCATATTCTCTCCTTCTCGCCTTCTAGACAATTATTATTTTTAACTGAATAAATGTTAGGTACTTATTCAAAAAGGTAACAAAAAAATAATTACAATTGATTTATTTTTAGGATACTAGACAGTTAAATCGTAAAATAGACCTCAACTAAATGTACCTTCCGCTTGTACGTACCTACGTTCCGCTTATAAGTAATACATTATTAGTTTATTATAGTATAATTTAATTATACCTCTCTGTTTGATCATCGAAAATAGCTGCACAATATTAATCAGATAAGAGTTCGGACAAGCACCCCTACTACACACCTACCTTCAAAGTTCACCTGCGACTGAATTTAAAAAGACCCATCGAAAAACTGCAATATATAGATCACATATAAAACTGCAATATAAAGATCACATATAAAACTGCAATATGTAGTCTATTGCCATGATGTTCCACTTCAAGTGTACACATTCATAAGAATAGGTCTCCTGAATACTGAAATATCGTAGATATTTTAATTAAGAACGAAAATTCCTTACGTATTATACATTCATAATTCCATATACAATTTTGTAGGATTAAATACTCAAGCATGAAATAAAATATTTATCATGAACGTGGATTCTAACACACCGCATAATTTTAACTTAAGTGCTTTTATACAGGCGAAAACGTCTTACGAGTCTCGAACAAATCCTTTCGCAAAGTATACCTACATTTGAAGTCTAGGAAACTCATATTATAAGCTACGTAGGCAATGGAACTACCTGCTGGTTTTCTACGAGACTGTTTTAATACACCTGAGATGAAATGTATGTTTTTTAATCTTACGCTATTTTTACTTTACACGTAAATAAGCGAATTTGCATAGTTACTCTTGACGCGTAATTAATTGACGTTGTCTTTTTAGTGAAATTTAATTGAATAGGTAGGCACCTAAATTATTTATATTTGCGAAAATAAAATGCTTATTTTTCTACACTAAATATTATAAAGAGGGAAGATATTATTGTTTTTTTGTTTGTTTCTTTTCATTGAATAGGCTCCGAAACTACTTGACCGATCTTCAAAATTCTTTCAGCAATGAATTTCTACATCATCAGTGAGTAACATAGGCATATTTTATCCCCGTACTCCCACGGGAACGGGAATTACGCTGGTGAAACCGCGTGACGTCCGCTAGTATCTTATAAAACTGTACCGAATTGATACATACATGATAATAAATTACAATAAAAGTTATTTCCCATTTCGATTAATCATGTCTCATAAAAGAAAGTAATGAAATAAATCTGAAGTAAACCATGTTACCACCTCTTTTGCATTATGGTCCTTGTAGCATGCAATATCCAAGCTGCGTAAGATTGCAAATGTGAACATTAATGCCGTACTATAAAATATACTTTATTACTCTCTATAAAAATGTCTAAGTGGATTGCATAGGATTATTTTTGTTTGAATTTCTTCCTTCCTTCATTCAGGTGCAATTAATTTTCGATACAACCCAATTCTGTACGTTACCGATTTCATTCGATTTTTTTTCTATGTAAGCAGAGTTATAGATAGCGATATAACATGTCTTGTATTTATTATTATTACTAGCTGTGCCTCGCGATACCACCCGCGTAGATTTAGTTCCATGCTTTATTTTTCGCGGAACACTAATATGTTTTCTAAATAGAATTAGCCTAAGTCACTCCTAACCTAAGTCTTTCTAGTTTGCTTGCATAGAAATTCGCAATATACTCTCTTCGAAACGTCCACCGGTTATAGCAAACTAGCTTGCGACTGCAGTTTCGCCTGCGTAGTAGTAAAATTACACATACAAACTTTCAACTTACCTTTGGCTTCCCTTTTTTTAGTGTATATCTCCTCGCCAAGAACACACCCTCTAAATGTATTATCTCTAAGATCGGCAGTTATTATACGCTCTGCGTTAGTAAGCCAAGATATTGAATTTTATATGTATAGATTTCAGTTTGGTATTTGATTAAAATCTTTCTCAGATTACACAGATAAGCGGTCTGAGTTCATTGCAAAATATCCACAAAAACCAAAAGAAAAAGACCTAAATTCCAATACTGAACCAAAGTAATTCCTTAGCGTCAATTTTCTTTAGAAACATGACCCGTAGAGTTTATGGAATTTGTGAGAACGTGAGCGAGATACGTAACCTTAGACCCGGCACGAAGCATTTGGTTTGACTTGATAACGGTATTACTATATCGTATTCGAGTATATATACTATTCGAACACCTACTTACGTATTCCAATTCGGTTCGAATTCACATATTTTGCGCTTTTGACATCATTGATTTTGGGTTTACTTCAAATATTGAGTTATACGTGTGTGAAATTGTACAATTTATTTTACAAATTGCTATATTTAGTAGTGAAAAATTATAACGTTGCTGCAAGTGGTTCTGAATTATCATTTTCATATATCCCTTTATCCAAAATCGAATGTATTTAGAACTAGCTGTGCCCCGCGGTTTCACCCGCGTATATTTTAATTTCATGGTTGCCCGCGGATACCTAATGTTTTAAAAAAATCTAAGTAGCCTAAGTTACTCCTTGTAACATTAGCTATCCGTCAGTGAAAGTCCCGTTAAAATCCGTCCAGCCGTTTCGGAGATTACTCGGAACAAACAGACAGACAGACAGACAGACGGACGGAGAAAAATTTAAAAAATATGATTTTCTATGTCAGTACCGTGTATACTTTCATATGCATTTAGTGAAAAACTGTTATTTTGCAGTTACAAACAGACACTTCAATTTTATTTATCTGTATAGATGTATAGATTAAGCAATATTCAATCATACGTTGCTAACAGTCCAGCAATTTTGTATCAATGATGAGTTCCCGCCTTGTGTTGTAATTTTTTTGTGTTTAATTTAATTTTAAGAATGTTGTATTCTATAATAATATTATAAAGAGGTGTGTCTGGTCTCTGTCTGTCTGTTTGTTCCGGGTAATCTCTGAAACGGCTGGACCGATTTTAACGGGACTTTCACTGGCAGGTAGCTGTTATATCAAGGAGTAACTTAGGCTACTTTTATTTATCAAAAATATTAGGGTTCCGCGACAATAAGGATGAACCTAATTCCACGCGGGTGAAACCGCGGGGCAATGCTAGTTGGTAATAAATTGGCTCAAAAATTACTGGACCGATTTAAAAAAATCTATCACCATTTAGATGCTACAAGCGTATTTCCACAGGAACGGGAACTAAGCGGGTGAAACCTTGTGACGTCCGCTAGTCGTTAATAAATTTGAAATATATATTTTATTTTTTCGTTAATTCGATATAAAGCTGACAGCGATAAGTTCTCTTTAGCCAGGGATAAATAAATTCACAAAACAGCTCCCTCTTACCGCTCCGTTTTATCCGAATATTAGTCATTTTCATTTGGACTCATTATTCTCCCGAATCATTAGTCTTCCTCCCAACATATTTTTGAATTTTATAACTCAACCGTGAATTATTGAGTAATTCTTTCTGTAGCCCTCCAAGGAGGTTATCCTAATGACCTTTTAACTTGGGTACATAAACATTGTTTTAATTCAATGCTCCTCGTACGACAAAAAAATCTACCGTTGTTACCGTGATAGATGCAGTGAGCAATCAGTACTGCGGGAATTCTTCATCTAAATGTGTAAATATTAAACGAAGAAATTCATTTACCTGCTACTTTAAATAAATTACAAAATTATTTTGTAATTACTATGCCACTAATGCGCCCCCGGTGTTATTGGGATAGAAATTAGCCGAAACTGATTAGAAATTCAGGTATTACCTATTCAGGTAATTTCAATAATAAATCACTAGAAGATTGCCCTATTCAAACTAGCAGACGTCACGTGGTTTCACCTGCGTGGTTTCCGTTCCCGTGGAAGTACCGAGATAAAATATAGCCTATATTAATCAGTGATAATGTAGCAATCAAATGGTAAAATAATTTTTAAAATCAGTACAGTCCTTTTTGAGCCAATTCGTTACAAACATACATACAAACCTTTCTTCTTTATAATATTAATTTAGACTAAGGTATAAGCTATGTGCATTACATTACATTCAAATTCGTCCAGCAGTTTGAGCGTAGAGAAGATACAAACATAACCACATGTAGTACGTGGAAACGACCCACGGGTCATCGATTACTAATATAAATAGAAACGTGGCATTAATATCAGTTTTCCAAAATCAAGCATGGCCCGATAATCGTGTCGGGTCGCGGTATTTATGGGTCTTAAAATTCGTTCCGGTTCGCCGCCGCCACCTCCGCTTTATTCATATCGAAGTCGATTCCATCCATTGATTAGATTGAATCCCATCAAACGCGCAAATATAAATTGCTCCCTACATAATCAATTTGAGGATGTACAATCAATCGTCTGTTAAACTAGCCAGGTAACACTTGTGAGGCGACAAATGACCCTACTTTTCGAGCCCAGATCACTGCAATTTCTTTCCAATAGACAACATTGGTTGTGTAGAGCAAAATAGAACAATTTACTAACGATGACATATTTGCAACGTAAATTGATAATTTATTTTGATAAATGTATTTATCAGAAATAAGTCACAGAAAAATATATGGCATAAATTTAGGCTCCAGCTTAACAAATTAATGTTTAAGCCATTCGAATCGTTTTCGAGAAAGTAGAATTGATAGCTCAATTTTTTTAGGTCGGTTGAATACTATTAAGGAGGCACCGTGCTAGCAAAATGAAGAATCTTATCTTATTCTAGAGTCCCCGCATAGTAAAGTAAGTTAAAGCAGTGTGCGAGTTGCTGTAAGTCTTCAGAGCAACAGTGCCCGACGTAAAGTCGTTCGATCGAAATCCTCTCCCAATGTGGTATTCACGTGATCTGGAATCGTATTTCTATAGGACTTCAACTTAATAGAACGCTTTTTAGACAACTACTAGCTATTTTTCTTTGATATAATAAATATGAAAACATTGTATACGATTAAATCGATTAAATCACTTTGATATCGTTACGGGTTTCATTACGTGAATCTGGCTACCATCGAGACCATCGAGAGGGCCGCGTTTCCTTATTTCAGTATAGAACATCTAGGGAACAAAAAAGGAAATTTTCGATAAGAATAGTGGACAAAAGAGGTCCCGAATCCTGACGTCACGAAACACCAACCTCGTCTAGGTTTCAATTTCAGAAGCATTTTCTGCCTTGATTTGTATTCTACCCTTACACAGAGAGAAACTGATTTACCTCGCGCTCCATTCTGTCAACTCGTCTGCTTTTCGCGTCAACTCTCGCGGAAAAATCTGCTCCAGAAGATTAATGCTCTATGTTATTTGGCAAATGTCGCCAAAAGGCTCAAATAGCACGGACAATATTTTAAACACTCCAAGGTTCGTGGGAGCATGCATGTTTTAATTAATACTGGGGTCTACCATCATCGGTTTAAGCAGAGCGTATTAAGAACTTCTAAGCTTTAACATTTAAATTTTGTAGCATAAAATTAAACGTCAAAGCTAAGCAGTTCTTAATATGTACCGCTTAAACAATCTTAGTTGGCCCCCTGTTTCTCACGAAGAGATTAATTCGTTATAATTTTTTCTCATTACAGAACTGATAGTCATCTTGACTTGCTATATTGCCTGTATTACTGAAATTAAATTGTAGTTAGTCTTGAAAACGATAGTAAACTCATAGGTAAAAATATCATAATTAAGACTGTCTGAAGTTTTTTTTAAATCCCATTAAAATCTTTCCAGTCAGAACTAAACTATGTACCAATATATGTTAATGTATACTACTTTAAGGGTGGAATAATTTATTTGTTCGATCTCAATTAAGTATATTATGGTATATTATATTTAAAGCTTTCAAATAATTTGGTCTAAACTGGTATCACAGAACAAAGCATTCAACTTGACGGTGAATAGAAAACCACATTCAAATGGAAATTTAACGTCAATTCGATCAATTGCACGCATAAATTAAATCCATATCCGTAACAATTTAACATTTCAATATGCACTTACCATATTAGCATTATTTTACATGATTTCTACCATATCATTATACCAAAAGAATTAAATTAATATAGTTTGTGTGTGGTTGCGAAATATGCATAGCTATAGATTTGGTAGTCATAATATATTACTGTGTTATGACTGAAATGGCGAATGTAAACTCTTTTCATGCGAAATAAATACCAGCTCCAAAAAAAATGTCCAAAAATGTTACAAAACCTAATGTTTCTTACCTCTAAAGTGCACGTGGCTACTACATAAAAAGCGCCAATTTTCAATTCCTAGCAAATACGAACCGTGAATGTGATGTGAGCTAATTTTCAACCCATTATTTAGAAAATCACTTTCTAAGGATGTCAACGACTATTTACACCAAAGTATAGATAGCATGGATGCATGTTCATCACCGTGACACACTCATAGCTTGTTCTATTTTAGTTATGCTGTCTCATGTTGGGCCTACCTCTATAGCCTGTATGGGAACATAAATCATTAAGACATATTTAGAACACGCCTTAGTTTCAAGTGAATATTCATTACACAACGGCAAGTACTGAGTATGTATCGATTAAATGCTCATTTAAAAGCGATGTAGAGATATTTATCTAAGACATAAGGTGTGTCTTATAAAGGCATTTAAAGAAATAGGAATTTTAACAGTGGCTTCGCAGTATATTTTTGCAAACTTACTACTTGTACATAAAAATATAAATTCTTTTCAAAAGAAGCGTGATGTACATAATGTCAACACAAGACATAAAAATAAATTAGTAGTACCTACACACCGCTTACAGAAAGTCCAGGGATCATTTTTAGGGCAAAGTATACGCTTTTATAATAAATTACCTACATGTATTGTAAATTTGCCCTTTGATAAATTTAAAGAGACTGTAAAATCTGTATTACTTAAAAAGGGTTATTATACAGTTAGTGATTATATGTGTGATAAGGAAACTTGGAATAATGTATTACCAGACAAATATTGTAAGTAGTCTCATGGACACTGTACTTATGCTACAATTCTTTTTAATATTTCTTTTGATCTTTGTTTTGACTGGCTTGAGTTGTCATGCTCACTAAAATGCCTTTGCTTGCGGCGGCGTCAGGGTGACGGGTCGCTCACTTCCCTCTATAATGGTTGAGGAGGGCGATGGCTGGCATTCTCGTCATACTTGTGAACAGGTGCTGCTTGTGGGGGCTGGTCATCTCAAGCTACGCATTTAGATATAAATAGAACTACTAGACTTTTCTTTATGTAAATTTTTATCGACATTTGTACATTGGAACTGTGTCCATGGGCTTACATTTCTCAAATGATTTATTTTGTTTTTTTTTTTTTAATTGTATAATATTTTTGAAAAGAGTAATTATTGAGTTTCTTGCCAGGTTCTTCTCAGTAAAAGCAACCTTCCGAACCTGGCGGTAGCATGTATAATCCTGTAAATTGTGTCATTCTGACGATTTGAAAGTGCTTTGTATAAAGTCTAATCGAATAAAGATATTTTTGACTTTGACTTTGACTTAAGTTATGTGCAGAAGTTTCCGAACGTATTCAATGCAAACGAACAATCAAATTTTCCCTCTTTACATATAATATTACACTGTTTAAGACAACGCCTTTCAATTATAGGTCTAAGTTAGTTATGCTAACAATTATTTGGCCAAAAACCTTATTATAATAGCAGACTCAAATTTCAGAAGTTTGTACAAAAAATATGATCATAATGTATTCAGATATCAACACGATTTTGTTTTAAATCTCAAGACAGACAAATCTCATAAAAATAATGTAAGTTCTTATTTCAATAGTTTGCAGGTGGCCCCCAGAATACCAGTTTTTTACTTCAGCACTTTCACAAGTAAAAAATCAACGAAATGAATCTCGATATCCAATGCCAACACATTTGGAATGACGTCTAGACAAAAGATACTTACGGAGTTCACCTCGTAGTTTACTTAATTTATTATTCTTCATCTTATTATCGTGAAATTAGGGCTATCACATAACTTGTTTTATATTAAAAGGAGTAGCTTTAATACTATTAAACAAGAGTAGTCATTTTTTTGTCTTAAATTATTGCAAAAAAAAAAACAACCTTATTATAATAGGTCCTTTATTTTGTACACTGCATTACATTACATATGTATATGTTTTTTACGTACACGGTTTTGAGATTATAAAGGCTAAATTAAGATTAAATAAAAAAATCTGAATCCGCGACTTGGCTTTGAAGCCGAAGGTAGCGTTGCGACGTCGTAGACATGATATTGCTACGCACCACGCACCCCTATCATCATATTTGCACCGTTTTCCTAATCTTAAGTCGCTAGCATCACCATTGTTTGAATGAGATATTTTAGTTATTTACGTCACCGCTAGGAGGCGCTATACAATTTCTAATACAAATGTTCAGCAGCGTCCCCAGCGAGTATCAAACGTTGCTAAACTCATGATATGGGTACTCATAAAGGTGCGTGAAGCGTAGCAAAGAAACGGTGCAAAGCTCGTAATAAGGTTACAGATCACAGACTCGCATATTTAAATGTTTTTCATGCTTCCATCCGACCCTCAAATAAAGCAATCCTCGCGAGTAATAATTGCATTCACTTCGTCGTGAGATATCCCGCTTTTTATATAAAAGCATTTTGATCGCCGATATTCAATTCCAACGAATTATAATATATTCAGCAACAAATGGCCGGATGAAATTCACAATTACCAGATGAGCGCGCCCTTAACACTCGCCAAATTGATTTTTTACTCTTCCAGCAAATACGCTAATGATATTTCTCTGGAAACTCGTTTGGATATTCACAGTTTCTATCGAAAATCTTTCGTCTTTGTATTTTGAATTAATGAATTATTTTAACAATCTCGGAGTATTATTTCGTTTTCAAAGTTGGCCGCATTCAGATCAAAGAGTTTGTTGGTTGTTTTTGTTTTGTTATTCGAATTTTGACAAAACCGGAATATTTAAAACCAATATTCAACGCGATGATGTTAATGGAGAGAAGAATGATAGGCCGTCTTGGCCACAGCGGTCCTTGTAATTAAATTCCAATTTCAAATTATTGTTGTCACTTCACATTGCTTGGAGACATTTAATATTGGTCTCTTGAAATAGCTCGGAAGGTTTTTCAATAAACGACGCAACTTTTATTCTCATAATAAAAGTGTAGAGTGAATAGGATCTTTTTTATTTTTTTTCAAGAATCCAAACCCTCTTTTAGGCACATTTCTTAACCTCTTGCCTTTGATCTTTAGATAATATAAGATATTCCATTTTTAATTGCACAATTAGTAGGTACGAAGAAGTATTACAGTTGAAGTACATAAATACATACATTTATGGATAGCCATAAGATATATACTACACCCACATTTTACCGGTTGGGTAAGTGCTCGTGTTCCGCAGTGACAACTAACCAAACATATGTTTATTTATTAAATTACGATAATCAATCTAAGTAAATATTTATATCGTTCTCCTCAGAACGACTCTATAATCATGTAGGTCCTCACCTACTACAATATGTTAATAATGGTGTGGAATCAAATGCAAACACTTACCGATAATTAGCATTAACATAATTTGATAGATTAATATCTACGAGTATATGTGTTGGCAGTTCGCCGTTGGAACACGTCTTGCGATGTTCAAATTAGTTTGTATAAATTTATTCAGTGTTTTGCTGTTGGAAAAAAAAAAAAGTGTTCTACGAGTATTATAAAAAGCTATTGGATATTTTTGTAAAGTTAATACATTACTTTTCTATAGTTAACGCAGTCACTTACTTACTCGACATACACAGTGCAATGACACTGAGTGAGTGTCATTGCAATGTAAGTGAGTGTGAGTTTTAAATTTTTTTTCTGTCTGTCTGTCTGTCTGTTCCGGGTAATATCTGAAACGGCTGGACCGATTTTAACGGGACTTTCACTGGCAGGTAGCTGATGTTTCAAGGAGTAACTTAGGTAACTTTTATTAACTAAAAATATTAGGGTTATAAATACCGCGGGGCACAGCTTTTATATAAGATATATAAGTAATATATATTATAATTAATATATATAAGTAATGGTATAAGCCTTTTTCGATAAATTAACTATCCAACACAAAATATTTTTTATGTCAGCTTAGTAGCTCCTGAGATTAGCGTGTTCAACCAAACAAACAAACAGCGATAATAAAGATAACAAGATATAAAAATATAACAAATATTTTTTTATTTATTTATTTGTGACCAGTCGGTCTATGTACAGGTCGGTTACCGTCGAAGTTTAAAATTAACATTTATTTTGCATTCATAATAATCTAGACATGCCTTCTTGTTACCAGAAAGAGTCAATTTATTTTTTAATTAGCAGATGGGGTCTTTCGAGTCGGTCTGCAGTGGGACTCTTTTAATTCCAACCTGACACTCATATTAATTAGAATGTTTCACAGCGATGTCTGATCGCGATGTTATTTAAATGAATATGTTAATCTAGCTATTTATTACTCGACTAGCTGTGCCCCGCGGTTTCACCCGCGTAGATTTAGTATCCTTCTTGTCGCGGAACCCTAATATATATACAGATAAATAGAATTGAAGTGTCTGTTTGTAATTTCAAAATAACAGCTTTTCACTAAATGGATATGAAAGTATACACGCTAAAGACACTAAAAAACCAAGTTTTAAATTGTTTCTCTGTCTGTCTGTCCGTCTGTCTGTCTGGCTGTCTGTCTGTTTGTTCCGGGTACGGCTGGACCGATTTTAATGGGACTTTTACTGGCAGATAGCTGATATATCAAAGAGTAATTTAGGCTACTTTTATTTATTTAAAATATTAGGGTTCCGCGACAATAAGGATGAAACTAAAACTACGCGGGTGAAACCGCAGGGCACAGCTAGTATCTTTAATAAATAAAAGTAGCCTAATTTACTCCTTGAAACATCAGCTACCTGCCAGTGAAAGTCCCGATCACACTAGTTTAGCTTAACAAGTATTGTTTTTAACACATTAAATTTATTACAATAGTTGCCGTGTCGGGTTTGAGTAGGCGTCAGCTAGGCACGAGACGCACGTTAGAATCCCAGCGAGGCCTGCACCAATGAGTTTTTCGAAATGATTTTACAATACATGCTTTAGGGTGGAGGAAATCATCGTGAGGAAACCTAAATATGCCTGAGACGGCGATAGACTCACCATCTGTCACGTCTTCAATGAACATTATGCCTGGCTGAGTTTTGCTGAGTGCTGGTTCTTCTCAGAAGGCTAGTTTCCGGTGGTAAATTTTCGGGGTCCAAACAGAATAAATCATTTTCATTCCCTTTCCCACTTTAAATGAGAAAAACATTATATTCTGAAAGATAAAACTCCGACCAATTCTGTTGGAGATAGAGCTTTCCCAAAACAATGTGAATTTCCTTCTACCGCCGTCTGCATTCTGATGGAGCATTCATTTTTTTATTCTCTATGGGTATTGTCCGGACTCCGGCGGTCTAATTGAAGCCTTCCATTTGAACAGTCATATTCGTTTTAGATGTGGTTCCATTTCGAATAATATTCGCAGTAGTCGTCTGGTGAATAGAGCTGTATTCGTAGAATGAAAACAATTTTATTCCTACATTTTATTCTAATTCTTCTCCTAATAGATTTCAGTTTCCATCATAATTTAAGAATTCGAAAACATATTTTTAAAGTAGCTGTGCCCCGCGGATTCACTCGCGTATACTTAATTTCACCAGTGGCATTATTTCAGGAACCCTCTTTTTAAATAGTTGCCTTTGAATAGAGCCGTGGTGGCCTCGGGGTTAGAGCAGTCTCCTGCTACTCAAGCGACGCAAGTTCAAATCCCAGCGGGGCCTGTACCTATGAGTTTTTCTAAAAACTTATGTACAGTGATTTCACACCACGTGCTTTACGCCGAAGGAAAACATCGTGAGGAAACCTGCATATGTCTGAGAAATAATTCAAAGACGTATACCTAATGTAAAGTGCCTGAGACGGCGATGGACTCACCCTCTGTCACGTTGGCACTTATGGCATATTCGGTGAAATGTGGGTGTTGAAAGTTACGCGTACTAAAACTAAGCCAGGGGAATGCATATGGCGCATAGGCGTAAGCATATGTATGTATGTATGTAGCCTAAATTCAATATTACATTAGCTATCTGCAAAAGAAAGTCTCGTTTCTGAATTAGTCGGAACAAACAGACAGACAGATAGAGAAAATGTTTATGTATAGTTTTTTTACTTAGGTACTGTAGGTATATTCATCTGCATACTACTGTAGTAAAACAAGCAAGTTGGTTGAACACTGACTTTTATTCACAAATTGTCGGTAGCTATATAAAATCTATTTTATATCTACCCCTCATTATGTTAACATTTAGTTCGACCCACTTATTACTATAAGTACCTATATACGCATACATATAAAGCTATAATACTACATCTTTCCCTTAATGAATACCACAAACCAATTATACATGCATATCGTTGTACATAACAAACACATTGTAGTGAAATATACTAAATACTTTTTTTTTTTTTTTTTTTTTTTTTTTTTTATTTATAGTCCTCCATCATTCGAGCTTTGCGTCTAGTTATAGGGCCAACATTGCTTAAATTTGAGCTATCCGAACGTTTATGGTTGGGAGTTTTTTGTGGAACAGCCTTAACTTGATCGTCCAATCTACGAGTATCACGTGCGTCCTCAAACTTATCCACCTCAGTCCCACGACTACTATTTTCTGCCTCAGCCTGTCGGCTTATAATGTGTCTGCGATTCCTGCGATACTTTCTACCTACTGTATCTTGCACTAGGTAAGACCGTGGTTCATTTAATTGTTTCACTACTTTCATATATCTCCTCTTATCACCATCCACTATGACTACTTTTTGATTTTTACGTAATGTAGGGAGAATTCTCGCCGAACTATCATACAGAACTTTTTGTTCCTTTTGTTGCTTTAAAATCTCTTCATGATTCTTTTTAATGTCCACTTTTTCTTGTAACAACTGCTTTCGAATAGGTAAACGCGTACTAAGTCTCCTACCCATCAGTATTTGAGCCGGCGAATCTATGTTGTGCCTAGGTGTTGAGCGAAAATTTAATAAACTAAGATAATAATCCTTATCCAAATCGATACATTTCTTAAGCAAATTCTTGATAGTACGAATGGCTCGTTCACTTTTTCCATTCGATTGAGGATATAATGGTGATGAAGTTATATGCTGTATCTCCCAATCAACAACAAATCTTTTGAATTCTTGGTTTGCAAAGTACCTACTATAGTAGGTACTTTCATCTGCCACTAAAGAAAAACTGTTAATTTATGATTACTAACAGACACTTCAATTTTATTTATCTGTATAGAATTTATTACTTTTTGTTATTCTAATAGATTTCAGATTCTATTATAATTGAAGTGCATTTGAAAATTTTAAGATATTGCCTCGGGCAAGCTTCCAGGTGGATTGGGAACACAATATGAAAACTCCAGGAATACATTCAATATTATTATCCATCCAAAATACTTTGCCTGATATAAATATTCTACCTATAAAGCACCACCCTACATTTCCATTCTACGTATCGGTCTAAGAATTTCTGAATCTCCTAAATACAAACTTATAACGCATGACAAAACATCGCCCAAGAACCCTTGGATTAAAAGTAGTTTCATCTCATTTTGTGATATGGATTTCAAAGTGGATGGACATATGTTTAGGCTGAGTTTGGTCTTGTCTTGGTTTAAACCATGTTTTTAATAAGGGGGTTATACTTCTGCGGTGTTGTTGAGTAAAATATTTAAAAAAAAATTTTTTTAAGCTTAATGACGATACGATGTAAGTATTTACCTTTTGTTACCATGCTCTTGCAAGACATTTTTGAATATGCATGTACATGACCTTATGTCTGAGATATTGTGACATTAACAAGCCAGCAAAATGTTGCTACCATAAAACTTAGTATTTTTATGACATTCAAACCACACAAGGCGTAGGTAGGCACATAGTGGGAGTAAAGTTCAATGAATTTCAAGTCTAGCATCATAAACGAATGTGTTATTTTATCTATATACTAGCAGACATCAGGCGGTTTCACCCGCGTAGTTCCCATTCCCGTGGGAGTATGGAGATAAAATATAGCCTAAATTAATCAGCGATAACGTGGCATTCAAATGGTGAAGGCATGTTTAAATTCGGTCCAGTGCTTTTTGAGCCAATTCGTTACTAACATCCTCACATACAAATCTTTCCTCTATAATATTAGTAAAGTTCTATACAAATAAATAAAATTTAAGTGTTTGTAATTCCACGTACGGTACCTACTTACATTAAAAAAATACAATATGAAGTCTGTCTGTTTGTTTGTTCCGGCTAATCTCTGAAACGACTGTTACGAAACTTTCACTAGCATATAGCTATACTACAAGGAGAAACATAAGTATTTACTATATTAAAAAAATATAATTACGGTTCCACAAAATAAGCACCCATGCAGTAAATCTACGTAGGTGAAACCGCGGGGCACAGCTAGAGCTAAATATAAGTGAAACGTACGGCTGTTTAGAAAGGGGATACCAGCAATGTTTTCTAATTGCTTAATTTGAAATTAGAATGTCCTTTAATGTAAAAACTACAACTTGAGACCCGAAACTCATTTAATTGACGGTAGATAACGAAAAGGTTGTTTTGTAAACTCAACGGACAGTTTACAAGTAGTCTTGGAACCAGCAGTTTAAGGGGTGTTAACACTCAGCCATAAAGTTTTGGGTATTACCGGACATAACTGAGGAAAAAGCTGTGCTTCGTTGAAACATTTCAGTCTATTGTGTTGCTCCGACCCGACGAACATTAACCAAAATTTATTGCTGTCCAATTTTAGCCGTATTTTAAGTATTGCAAAGTGAATTCTCTAAAATTATTTATATCATAAATTAATCTCAAGCTACACATTTAGATATAAGTAGAACTACTAGACTTTTACTCTATGTTTATATGGGCTTACATTTCTTAAGCAATTTATTAATTAAATGATTTAATATGTATTTTTAAAATTGTATTTTTTTTTTGAAAAGAGTAATTACTGAGTTTCTTGCCAGGTTTTTCTCAGTAAAAGCAACCTTCCGAACCTGGCGGTAGATGTATAATTATGCCATTCTGACGATTTAAAAGTACTTTGTTAAAAATCTAATCGAATAAAGATATTTTTTTGAGTTTGAATCAAGTACATCGCCCAGATATTCTTAAAGAAAGGTTCATTCTAACTCATTCCATTATACCGAGATTCATCAGAAACTTATCCTATTAATAAGGTATTTTCTGGGCTAGTTTTCTACGAAAAATATTGGGCGTGTGCAAGGATTGGTGAAAATAAGAATAGTGTTGGATGTTTGACTATATCTTTCGGCTTACAGCTTACTTATAATATGTCTTGAGGAAAACTGGGGATATCGGATCTGTTAAGCAATCTTGTTCATCTAGTTTTTGTGTGTTGACGACTAGCAGGCAATATGAGAGAGATATTCCTAGCCAAATATATATCTATGAATGAGGTCAATGTTTTCTGGCAAGCTTAGCGTACACTGGCTCAGTGTGGATGTTATCGGGTATTAAGTTATTCCGCTTCTAAAACACAAATATTAAAGTCCTTACAAGCTTACTACATACTTCTCGATTATACATTCTTACCGGATTATACATTAAACTGTAAAAGAACACGGGTATTTACACTTAAGATAATTGGTACTGAAATGCCTTGCCAACTTTCTTGTTTGATTATTGAGTACCTGGCAAGATAAGTCAAAATGCAGCAACAGTAAATAAGTTTATCAATTTTACCATATGAATCGAAGTATGAAATTAAATCATTACATTATTCGCATTATTTTATTTTAACGTATGCATATAAAAATACATTTTAAGAGTATCCGGAAAAATAATTTCAAGTGAGCTTGTTACCACATTTTCCTAAACAGGAGCCGATGAGCCAATCGGATTTGTAAGCAACCAACCAATAAATGATGCGAGCCAACGAACCGTTCAATATGCGTATTCGACAAAAATTGAAATTTACGACAATCCCTATCATAGATAACGCTTCGGTCAAACACAGATATTGTTTGATTGAAGGGAGTTCTGTGAGTGCGACGGATTTTTGAACGCTTTCATTTAAGGCTTGCTATCCACCGCAGTAGATTTACTTAGGGTATTTAGTGAAGACCAAAAAAGCTCAATGACTGTGTGAGCTCCAAACTGCCATGTTTTTCTGTAAGGTTTCTCAGCGGCGCACTCGACGTCGAGTGTTGGTTCCAAAGATACGAAATTGATCTTTATTTTGTACATCTTTTGAATTTCGCGTAATTCCCGTTCCCGTAAGAGTACGGAAATAAATATAGCTTATAATAATCCATGATAATGTAGCATTCAAATGGTGAAAGAATTTTTAAAATCGGTCCAGTACTTTTTGAGCCAATTCGTTACAAACATACATACAAACCTTTCCTCTTTATAATATTAGTATAGATGTGTTATGTATCTATTTCCTATGATTGGAACCGACGCTCGAAGTCGAGTTCGACGCTGAGAAACCTTACAGAATAACGAGGCTGCAGTTACCATAAAGTGTTTTATATAAAACACAGGTCTAGGTAATAGTTCAGGGACCTATGAGCAAAGAAAATCAACTCATTCAATGAATAAAAGTAGTGTCATTGGAGGGTGACAACTTAGCGAAAAATTTAAGATTTTATGTTAACTTGGCACTAATCTACTGGGGCCAACTATGATCGTTTAAGCGCGTATTAAAAACTTCTTAGTTTAGACGTTTAATCTTACGGTACAAAAACTAAACGTCAAAGCTTAAAAGTTTTTAATACGTTCTGCTCAAACCGACGATGGTAGGCCCCCAGTTGTGGTGGAATTCTAGCTTTATTGGTAAAAAAGGCCCATTCAGCTGTCTAGTGGGCAGTTGAAAAACACACGGCGGCGAAGTTACGAGCGAAATCTGATAAGTGAAACGTGCCCGATCCCGCCTAGCTGCTCGAGCGGCAAAAAATGGACTGTATATCACGATATTTTCCGATTTTTTTACGGTTTGATGCAAGTGAAAAGCTCAGAAGTTCTTAATACGCTCTGCTTAAGCCGATGATGGTAGGCCCCCTGATATTCATTACATGCTACACATTCTTGTAATTATTATTAATTGTCCACTCATAGAACTTATACGTACGTGTTTTTCAAGTTAAACCTACCCATTAGTTATGTTTATTACATTTTCCTTTACAGGTAAGTTTACTATCAAAGAATAATCTGCTCTAGTGTAGCGGATTCAGGTTTTCTTCTCAGAAGCTCCTGGAAGACGGATTTTTTGCACTATTAAGTCTTAATTAATCTTATTTCACTTAAAAATATTCGCTTAAAGTAAATTACTTTCATCTCAAAGGTATACCCCGATACATAATATTAGCTGACAGTAACTAATGAACTGTGTGAAATTAATTGACGCAGGTAACGAAACTTGGGTAAACACAATTTAGCAGGTGTGAAATGATATAATGGCACGCTTAAGTAAAGGGTAGCGGTTCGTCATGGTATGTTGGTTCTACAAACAGCCTTCGCGGTGTTAGTTTAAGGTAACTAAGGAGGTTCAGCCCTCCGCACTGCTACGATAATATACCACTAATGTATTTGTACCTAAATGTGTAATGGTTACATTACTCTACCTGCACGTTCTATTTTCTTCTTCAACTATCTGTCCATCTAATAACTTAAAACGAGTGGGTGTCTTTATGACAACACATCTGCTTATCCCTTCGGGAATACAGGCGTGAGCACATTTATGTATGTAGCAGTATAATAAAATATAACTTGAGGGTATGATTAATTTAACACACAAGATAAGCCAGCTAACTAGGGAACTAGCTCAATTGCCAAAACAACTGTATAACATAAATATAATTTTATAAAAATTCAGAACCCTACCAATAGTGATTTCTGAGGTTATCTATTAAAAAGGTAAAAATATTAATAAGTAAAACTTTTGTATCAAAAAAGTAAGAATACTTTCACAATATTTGAACACATGATACGATTTAAAGAAGTACGTAGTCTACGTAGTGACGTCGCATTTCGTGTGACGTGAATAAATGGCGGCGATGCCATCAGCTTGCTTCATGCAACCTCATACACACACAATCAATTTACAGTAGGGTTACGCGGTTCGAGTGCGTACACTCAACTGTTCGAGTATATTGTATAGATTCGATACAATATTTTAAATTGAATTTTTGTACTTACTTATTATAGTATTAGGTTACATTTTATAGTCTTATGTATACACGTATGTAATGGACTTTTCTCAATTTCAACGATACGACTTAATTTTTTTTTGGATTTTTATTTGGAGAATATATCATTTTCTACTCTATATGATATGATTATATAATCTGTGAAAAAATTAAGAGGCATTATAATATTGGAACTGGTATTCTTCTAAACTACGCAACGAATTTTGATACGGTTTCAATATGATTTAAGATTTACCTTCTGGGTAGTTTAAATCTTGCTTTAAAGTAAAATAGCCGTCATTAAAAATGGATAAGATTGGTTTTGGATTCCTGCATTTAACTTTTATTATTTATTTTATTACTAGCTGTGCCCCGCGATTTCACCCGCGTAGATTTAGTTTCATGCTTCATGTCTCGGAACCCTTATATTTTGAATAAATAAAAGTAGCCTAAGTTACTCCTTGAAACATCAGCTACCTGCCAGTGAAAGTCCCGTTAAAATCGGTCCAGCCGTTTCAGAGATTACCCGAAACAAACAAACAGACATCCAGACAGAGAAAAATTAAAAGATTTGTGTTTTAATGTCTGTATCATGTATACTTTAATATGCACTTAGTGAAAAACTGTTATTTTTGAATTACAAACAGACACTTCAATTTTATTTATCTGTATAGATGTATAGATTATTCTATTATTTTTAGTTCTTACGTCAACAAAGTAGCGGGTAGGCGTGATTATACACAAATATATAAAAGACAGTGACCATACATTTCTCCCGGAAAAAGAGGCGGTTCTAGTTCCGGACTTCGGAGTCAACACGGTGGAAACCGCTGATTGAATAGGAACACGAGCAAACTTGTAATGTCTAGTAAACTATGAAGCTTGTCGGCAGTTTGTAAAATCAGCGTAGAAAATTAATAATTTATAAATTTGTTTGATAACACGCGATATATGCGACAAAAATTTAAAGTAGGCGTAGTGTAATTTCGTGTTCGGAATTATTACAAAATAGGCGTTATGCTTATTGTATTAACACGTAAAATAGTCGACTAAAGGCGACAGTAGGCATCTCGCTACTAAATCCTCCTAAGTAGGGTATCGCTCAGTAAGACTCAGATTAAGAATAGTGTATAAAATCAAATTCAAAAATATTGTATTTATTTGATAAGATTTCTTACAAAGTACTTTCAATCGTTGAAAAAGAAAACAATTCAGTATGCATTATCATAAATTATATAATCTTCTCATCATAATGGAACTTTTTCTTTGTTCTTCGGCCAATTTGGAATTCATATGTATGAAGTCTAATCAAATAAAGATATGTCTTTTTTTAATTTGCCGCATTGAATGTATGTCAAATATCCCAACTGATATTCGATCATATGGTGGCGAGTGACTTTCCTACTATTTAAACGGTTTAGAAACTGACATTTTCTTTGGCCGTTACATAATTGTAATTTGAAGACTTTTAACGATCCGCGAACAAAAGGGCTCATCTAATTAATCTTTCGCTTAAATTTCGCTGGAAATCACAACCTCACCTTTCCCTACGTAGCTGGGAAATATTATGAGCGAGCTCAATTTTGCAAGTGATGGGTAATTAAATTAGAATATCTCCGCATTAGAGGTTTGTTTCATATTTTGATAACTGATTATTCTCCGACACTTATCTCCAATTATGGATCTGGCAGGTCGTCGAAAATAATTTGCCAATTTGTATTAAACAATAGTGTATTCTTTCTACCCGCGGTAAATTTGATATTTTATTTCCCTTAGGGTCTTAGAAATGACTGTAACTCGAAACGAAAATAGAATAACTTCTTTCCAAAAAGAGCGACTTGTCGTTTCAGTACCTACATTTTCTGTCTGTCCGTCTATCTGTCTGTCTGTTTGTTGCGGGTAATCTCCGAAAGGGCTGGACCAGTTTTAACGGGACTTTCACTGGCAGATAGCTAATGTTACAAGGAGTAACTTGGGTACTTTTTATTAAAAAAAAATGAGGGTTCTGCGGGACACCCATGAAACTAACTCTATGCGGGTGAAACCGCGGGGCACAGCTAGTCTTTAAATAAAATTCAAAGTCTTGACTGAATGACTGACTTATTTATCAACTGATTATAGAGAAATAGAATTGGAGAGTGTGTTCTTGGTGAGGTTTAGGCATACTACTACCATATATGGGGGTAGATAGTGTATATGCGAAATTCAACGCAGGCAAAGCTGCAGAAGAAACCTAGTTTATTGACAATACAGCACGATATAACATCAATTTCGCGAATCAGATTATATATAAATAGGTTGTACGTACACATGAAAGCATGACTTACATAAGGTTAATTTAGAAGCAAGGAACGTGAGATTCAATGTTTACGTTTGTTAAAGGGAGTTACGCAAAGCTTATACTGTACACTAGCTGTGCCCCGCGGTTTCACCCGCGTAGATTTAGTTTCATGCTTCATGTCGCGGAACCGTAAAATTTTTAATAAATAAAAGTAATTTGCCTAGAAGGCGATTATTTATACGACTAGAGTCTTGGTCAAAAATATTAAGTTTGTCCCTTGATTTTCGTAATTTTTATGAGTTTTGATTGAGAAATTTGCGATTCTTCACGATCTAAAGTATTGTTTTCTAAGCTTCAAATAACATCCTGTATCATGAAATTCATGAAACAGATACCTAATTAAAGGCTACCAAGGCTTACACAATTAATTACTGCATATACAAATAAAAGGCAAGTACAACGGTTGGAATCTTAAGAAACTTGACGATCGCACTGATTCCCAGCGGCACCAGAGATTATGGAGTTCTGAGTAACCTCGATCGTAACAGGAATTCGTTGGGCGCGAATTTCCCAAGATACCCATTACCGTAACTACCCACTTACATGATAGTTATTTGATCGCAAATAAACTTAAGTTTACCAAGTTCGATATTATTTTCATCAATGTGTACTCCTACGAGTGACTTCCACTAACATGACTAACATCAAAGGTCTTATCTAATAACTTTAATGAAAGTGAAATATAGTACTTACTTCCTAATTCATAATGTTATCATAAATAAACATATACCCGTCACGAGATGAGAGCGCGTACCTTGAAGTCAAAGTCAAAGTCAAAGTCAAAAATATCTTTATTCGATTAGACTTTATACAAAGCACTTTCAAATCGTCAGAATGACACAATTTACAGGATTATACATGCTACCGCCAGGTTCGGAAGGTTGCTTTTACTGAGAAGAACCTGGCAAGAAACTCAGTAATTACTCTTTTCAAAAATATTATACAATTTAAAAAAAAAAAAAACAAAATAAATCATTTGAGAAATGTAAGCCCATGGACACAGTTCCAATGTACAAATGTCGATAAAAATTAACATAAAGAAAAGTCTAGTAGTTCTATTTATATCTAAATGCGTAGCTTGAGATGACCAGCCCCCACAAGCAGCACCTGTTCACAAGTATGACGAGAATGCCAGCCATCGCCCTCCTCAACCATTATAGAGGGAAGTGAGCGACCCGTCACCCTGACGCCGCCGCAAGCAAAGGCATTTTAGTGAGCATGACAACTCAACAATTGAATGCGCAATAGCCATTTTTGAGTCTATCTGTCTATATGTATGGCGCGAGGCGAATGAAAACATGCCCAGTATCCTCACTTTTTTCGCTACGCGCTGATAAGTCGCGACGACTCCTTAACCTTGCCATTTGAACATCTTTGGCAACCATCACAGGTCTGTCAGAAGTCTAAAAACCAAGGTTTTCTGTTAGCGTGCTGTTAGTAACTTTTGTCAGGCTTTTTGGATCCTTTAAGGTATTTCTTGTAGTACGTTAAACAAGCATCTATACTAAACTTATATATAAAGCTGAAGAGAGTGTTTGTTCATGAATTTTTTGAATGTTTGCAATTCTCGGTAAATGGGCTACATTTACCGAGAATGGCTATATATCATCACGCTAAGACCAATTGCGGGTTAAAGTTAGCGTTAGCCCAAACTAATTATTCCACGCAGACGAAGTCGCGACTAGAAACTAGTAAAGTGTAAAATTTCTTGGTTTACTTACTAATCTGTTCCGTGTGGTAATTAAACGCAGCTGCTATTACAAAGTTTAGATGTTAATTACGTTACAAGATTAAACCGAACGCTCTACAGGTGTACTGCTACCAAAAGTCTAGAATAACTTGGTGGTAGTAAATGTTGTTGAAACAGTCGCGTATGTTCACGGAGTTGCCAAGTGAGAAGTTTAGCCGTGTACGTAAATACACGCGGCTAGCTTAATCCAAGCTTTGCTCGTTACTTTTATAAAGTGCATGTTGGAGTTTTAAAACTGCAACATAATCTCGCTCGTAGCGACGAAGCAATATTTTGATCCAGATGGTCTACTCTCTTTCTCCAAAAACTTTGCAAACGTACGAAAATCAAACGCAGGTTCAGGTGTAGGTTTAATTTTACCAAACTCTAGTCTATTCGTTTTGTTAATAATTTATGAGTATGTTTAAACTAGAGATGTCAAATAATTTTCAAGAAGACCACGTTATTTTATAACGAATAAGAACCGTGGTAGGAACTTTCCGCAATTTCGTTTTTCGGAGAAAGCGAGTAGGGCCCCTGCTGCTGCTATGTGAACGAGCCTTCTGGGTATGGATTAATTTATAGTAATCTGGAATTTTCCAGTAGCAGCCCCGAGCTCGGAGTGTGGAATTGTGGGACTTAAATAAAACTGGCGATATTTGGTTGTACTATAAATCCTGCCCTGCCTACCCCTTTGGGCAATACCGGCGTAAGAACATATATGTATATGTATGTAGGTATTTGCAATTGCGATGCACTGGCCAAATGGCGATTGGACCTACTGGGTAAGGCGTATCCGAAACCAGAGGACTACAAGTTCTTCCCCATGGGCAAGATCTGCCGGCTTGTTCATGGAGTATTTGTGGAGTCAGGTACGTAGAGCATAAGGGCAAGGGCGGCACAAAAGATCCCAAGGGTCGACGTGTTTCCGGGCAACCGGACCCAATAATGCCACAAACAAGATAAGATAAGATGTAGGTATCTGAGATAGCAATAATAGTGACTCCGAGCACATCAAAATTGGTACTGAAAAAAACCTCTGCCTATTATAATTGTATGTAATACAGCTAACGTAATACGATTAAAGGATAGTACTGAATTCTTACAAGATGTCCGAATAAAAGCGGAATTATCTTCAAGCTCTTCGCATTCCATTAGGATAAGTTTCGGACAGCTAGAATTAAAACTGGAATTTCCTGGAAAGTTTCATGGCTCCGTTTTCCAGTTGAAAACGTTTCAAGTTTCCACCAGTTTTCTAGACTTTGAGGAATAGAGTTAAATGTTTTATCTTCCACGTCCACGCGACGAATGATGGATCGAAGTCCCTGAGCTCAGACAATACATGACCATTTTGAGTTGCTCTCACGTCATAATCTTTCTCATTCTCTTTTATATGAAAATATAGAGAAGAAAATACTATTCTGCTTTTCGAAATAAAATAATAACATGTAGCAAAACGAAAACCAAAAGTATAATGATATTTCTATGAAGATACTTCTGCGTTCGTAAATAATTTTATCATAGAATATACGTACATTATTTTTCTAACCAGATATATCTCCGACATTAAGGTAAATGAAGAGTAAATATAGTAAAATAAATAGGTAAGTTGGCACCCAGTCGTTGCTGGGTTCCACTTATTCAAACATCAGAAAATGACCCCAATTATTATCAAAAATGTTTTGTTCAAGCTTATAAGCATTAGGACATCCCGAAGGAAATTAACAGATAAATCTCAGAGAAAAGAAATTGTTTCGAAAACATATTTAGATAGATCCCGCGGGACGCGAATCCACTCCGACGGGAGTTTTTCGAGTTTATTAAAATATATTATTACAGTTGTGTGATATAATATTTGCTTCGGATATACTAACCACAGCAGTTTATTATCGGGGATACTCTTTCTTGCCAAATTATAATACTTTTTTAGCTAAATTTTTTTATTTTGCTTCGGGTTTTATTATATTTTGATTTGCTGTGACAATGGCAGACATCATACACGTCATATACATACTAACTTCTGTCCGCGATTGTTTTCGAGATAATTTCAAGTACATTTCTACACAGTCTTCAGGTGTTCTTAGACTATGATTCCTTCTGCTTTGGATTAACAAGGTATTAAAATTGACACTGGCATCTCAATACTCAAATTCGGCAATTGAAGGGGGCCAATAAAGTTAAAGAGGATAGCTTAAAAGGAAACAAAAACAACTCGAATTTACCATAATTAATAGACCACGTCAACATTAAGACGCACTCACATTTTTGCAAGAAAAATGCATAAAAATGATATATAGAGGAGCTTAAACTCCCACAATTTCATTGTGATGACAGAACATCTTAATATGAATGCTCGGGGCGAATCCGACATTTGTCACAGCCGCTATTACAACCCTGTATTATTTCATACAGACATTTGTTATCGCAAGCGGGAGTGTAAAATTATGGCTCCGAGGCACATATTCCCCTTTTAACACAACTAAGGGGATATAAGGAATCCCAGGAAATAAACATTTTAATTTAAATTAGGGAAAAGATAAAGGGATAATGTAATTAGGTGGGTCTTTATTTACTAATAATTATTTTCCGGAGAATATCTGAGAGGTCTCTATGAAAAAGTCTTAGATTAAGTAAAGCTCTGGAAAAAATAAATTAAAATCGCACCATCTATACAGATAAATAAAATTGAAGTGTCTGTTTGTAATTCCAAAATAACAGTTTTTTACTAAATGTATATGAAAATATACACGCTACTGACACAAAAAAATCAAGATTTAAAATTTTTCTCTGTCTGTCTGTCTATCTGTCTGTCTGTCTGTTTGTTCCGGGTAATCTCTGAAACGGCTGGACCGATTTTAATGGGACTTACACTGGTAGGTAGCTGACGTTTCAAGGAGTAACTTAGACTTTTATTTATTAAAAATATTAGGGTTCCGCAACAATAAGGATGAAACTAAATCAACGCGAGTGAAACCGCGGGGCACAGCCAGTATTCAATAAAATTCCGCAGGGAAGAGTACGACTTTCATAAAAAAAAACGGTTTTTACGTTACGTAGGCAGTTTCCGAAACCGCGGGGCATAAATAGCTTGCATAGACAGTATGACAATAGACTAATAAAGATTCTATTGACCCTGCTTGTTATTACTAAAGTAGGGTAAACATAATGACATCAGGTACTAAAAGCCTCACCGAGCAAATGAAAGTCTAGCCAGCCGAAATTTGGTCTGAAATTGTTTACTTCCATCGACTCGTACACGGAACAATTTGATTAGACTTTGCATGGAAGTGGTCTCCAACAGTAGTTTCAAATGACTTTGTACACAATGATGTCAAGCTATTAATGGAGTGCGTAGCTCGACTGTCTGTTGTACACAGAAATATCATCATCTCCCTGGCCTTATCCCATACATTGTTGGGGTCGGCACTTGATTCAACCCGATGTGGCTGATCACCTGATTTTTATACGAAGCGACTGCCATCTGACCTTCGCAACCCCAATTAGGAGGAAAATCTGTGATCTGGGTTAAACAGATTATTTTTAGGCCTCCGACTGACCTGTAACGATTGCCAAAGAAGTTAAATTGGCAACCGGAACCGACAGCTTAACGTGCTCTCCGAGGCACGGAGGGAACTCGGGCGGTCACCCATCCAACTACTGGCTAGGCGTATGGTTGCTTAACTTCGCTGATCGAATGATATGCGCAATAGCAACTGTGCCACGAGCTCCTCCGAGAGAACACAGAAATATAAACATAGTTAATATTGCGTAGCATACGCTTAATGATGTTGACAGACGTAAATTCCCTTATTTTACTCCTCAAAGAACGGAGAAAAATCCCAAACCGTCCCCTTACAATGATACTGTTTGATGCTTACTTATTCAAAGCAAGGAATACTGACTGTCGTAAATTGGATTGAATTAAGACGAAATTCTATTTATTTCGGGGACCATTGTTTTCATGTCTTTGTGACGTTTTAATTAAAAAGCAAACGTCTTGTGACACAAAATGATATATGATGAAAGGTTTATTTAACACAAATCGAATTCAACCAACAGTGACAAGGCTCGTGTCTATTGTCTTGCGCGACTGAGAAATGAATCGAGCTGTCAGGCTGTGGGAATCTAACGTGAAGAGTATCTACAAGCCAATAAATTAAACTTATTGTGCTAAATTATGTTATGTTATTACAAAGAGCCGAGGTGGCAGTGAGATTTCATTCGCCCGCTATGCAAGCGACGCAAGATCCAATTCCAGCGATTTCTAAAAACTTATGTTCGGTGATTTCACACCACGTGCTTTGCGGTGAAGGAAAGAATCGTGAGGAGAAGTAATTCATAGATATGCATAGTGCCTGAGACGGCGAATCACTCGCCATCTGTCACGTTGGCAATTAGTCATCTTCGGTGAATGGTGGGTGTTGTTATTACAACATCTCTGTATACCTCTCCGGACTTCTTCTGCATAACTACCACGGATGATAGGTATAACAGCGAGATACAATGAGAGATAAAGCATAATAATATATGACGGCTGATAGAGAAAAGTAAGAACGTTGTACCGACCCTTAAATAATTGGATAAGGGCAGGAGGATGTTTGATGATGATTTCAATTAGATTTAACACACTTAGGTGGAGAGAGATGAAATATAAATTCGTGTAATATTTGTACGTAAGTACAGCTCCATAAACAATAAAGTCAAAGTCGGAATTCTTCTCAGGTTATAAAGCATTCTGTTAGTGGGAAGCAACCTAGAAATCTGAGCGCGGAATACTGTTCTACTAAGTTTTACGACTGGAGTTATGTGTGTACAAAAAAAGGAGCACCAATAAAAATCGGAAATGTGGGGTTCAAGACAATGTTTTTCTTTCAAGACATAATCGTAATGGGAGAAATACGCCCACTGACAACATGCAACCACGGCGTTACTTATAAAACCGTCTATCTAGCTTTGTAGGCAGAAATCCACTTTGTTAAAAGCTTAGGAAAATTCGAAGATATCTATACCTATATTTATATATACATAAATATACATACAGATAAATAAAATTGAAAGTGTATTTGTAATTACAAAATAACAGCTTTTCACTAAATGTATATGAAAATATACACAGTACTGACATGGAAAAACCATTTTTTTTTTATCCTGTCTGTCTGTTTGTTCCGGCTAATCTCCGAAACGGCTGGACCGATTTTAACAGGAATTTCACTGGAGTAACAGATAAGGGTATTTTTATTTTTTTTAAAAACATTATGGTATGGTGGACGTGAAATTAAGTCTACGCGGGTGAAACCGCAAGGCACTGCTAGTATGTACATAAGTTTCGTGTCAATTAAATATCACAGTAAATGTCTTATAAGATTTATTACAATATTTCAATACTATAATAACACTCGGTCTTGATTTATTATTATTGGTTTTTGTTTGGCGTAGCGGTAGTTTACGAGTTGTCGAGATGTTTGTTATTGATACTATTACGAGGGGACGGCGGTGAAGCCCGTCGTAAACCGAAACTGATGGAATTATGTAAGCACTGCCGTCACTGCTTCTCGTAATTATTGTCGTTAGTGGTTAGGTCAGGACACGAGATAGGTACAGCCTAAGATATCGAGAATCCATACATCTATACATCATCATCATCATCATCATCAGCCGGAAGACGTTCACTGCTGTACATAGGCCTCCCCCTTGGACCGCCACGCCGAACGACAATGCGCTATTAGCATCCATCGGTTGCCCGCGACTCTCACGATGTCGTCGGTCCACCTAGTGGGAGGCCTGCCTACGCTGCGTCTTCCGGTCCGTGGTCGCCACTCGAGAACTTTTCTTCCCCATCGGTTATCAGTTCTACGAGCGATGTGGCCTGCCCATTGCCACTTCAACTTGCAAATCTTACATCTATACAGATAACTAAAATTGAAGTGTCTGTTTGTAATTCCAAAATAACACCTTTTCACTAAATGCACATGAAAGTATATACGGTACTGACATAAAAAATGCAATTTGTAAAGTTTTTCTCTGTCTGTCTGTTTGTTCCGGGTAATCTCTGAAACGGCTGGACTGATTTTAACGGGACTTTCACTGACAGATAGCTGATGATACAAGGAGTAACTAAGGCTACTTTATTTTAAAAAAAATCCGTTAATTAGAGCTCCGCAGGCCACCCATGAAATTAAATCTCCGCGGGTGAAGCCGCGGGGCACAGCTAGTTGTTAAGTAAAACGAATAGACGATTCAAACTATTTATAACTTACTAAAACTGTAGTTTATTGTTTTATACAATGAAAGTATAATAAAGGTTTAAATTTCTTTACTTCTTTATCTCCTTTTCTACACAATTAAATAAAAATATATTTCGTCTTTCGTCGTTTATCGTCTTTCCTCTCTCATCTGTCAATATTATTTTTTCCTCTTCCATTCTTAAACGTTCAAACATTGTCTCTCATTACCTCATACAAACTCATTTCATCAATCCCACACTCGGCCCTCCTGAAATAATATCTGTCCTCAGACATTCCCTTTCATTCACACTTATACCGCACTCGGCATATCTTTATAGCAGTGACGTCCTACTCATTTCTTAGCTTTGACATTTAATTTTTGTATTACAAAATGGAATGTCAAAGCTAAGAAGTTGTAAATACGCTCTGCTTAAGCCGATGATAGTAGGCCCCTAGGTCCCGTCACGAGCTATAAGCGCACAGCGATAATAATGGGGATACTGCGTATGTTGTTAATCGCCTCGAATCATACATATAGACAACATCAGACTCATAAAATTACTACTGCCAATTCAAGATACGCGCCGCAGACAGATATCTGTGTTACGCTCTCATAAATCACATATAGGGCCCGAAGAAATCATTTAATTCAAAACATACTCGTCTTGCCATATATATATAGGGCAGTAAGGATGAGTTTGAACGGGCGTAACCAAGTGCGTAACATTAATTTCAATTCCATTATAATATCAGCATTGCTATTCGGCGTGACAATGCTGATAGCCTTCTTGGCACGATCCCAAGAGATACCAAACTATATCAAGTTTTTTATTAGTAATTTGTTTGTAGCATTAAGTACAGTTTCTTGTAAGTATATAAACTTTATACATAGTTTTATTAGTTTAAGTGCAAGTTTGAATACGTAAACTTATGAACTAGTTCCATATGTATTCAGTCACTCAATACAATTCAAATCATTGTTTAATTCCCATCGAAACATTATGCACAACAATCTCCAAGACCCAAAAAAATATTTACTTGGAAGGAATCCCAGGATTCGAGTACTCAGGATTTTCAGACCTTCATTAATAACTAGCGGACGTCACGTGGTTTCACCCGCCTAGCTCCCGTTCCTATATTAATCAGTGATAATGTAGCATTCAAGTGGTGCAAGAAGTTTTAAAATCGGTTTTGTACTTTTTGACCCAATTCATTACAAACATACTTACATACAAAACTTTCCTCTTTCTAATATTTGTATAGAAGTATAAATTCATGAGTTGTATTCATATGCAACTACACTTGTGTTTCAAATATGTCCAAATACATCGATTGGCCATTTCCCAAACTCCGTGCCCACTGCCAACTAGATATTGTACAATTTTGGTTGCAATATGCTTAAATGCTCAATATTGGAGTCCCATAATAGGTACCTTCACACACACTGTGTCTCCATCGCTGCGTTATAGCTACTGGTATGAATAAAAAAATCTTAGTTTTAGTGAAGGAAAATCGTGAGGAAACCAGCATATTATATGCGAGAAGTAATTCAAAGACGTATGTATAGTGCTTGAGACGGCGATAGACTCGCCCTTTATCACGATGGAACTTAATAATATTCGGTGAAATATGATGGTTTTTCTTACAATAACTCTTGCACTTTCGGGGACCCTGGGATGGCGTGAGCATATCTAATATATAAAATTCTCGTGTCACAGTTTTCGTTGCCATACTCCTCCGAAACGGCTTGACCGATTTTGATGAAATTTTTTGTGCTTATCCGGTATCTATGAGAATCGGCCAACATCTATTTTTCATCCTCCTAAATGTAAGGGGTAGTCCACCCCTAAATTTATTTATATGGCAAAACAACGTTTGCCGGGTCAGCTAGTTTATTTATATTTTTTGTAAAACCACCAGGCCTTCTGTATACCACTTAAACATAATCTTCTAGGAAACATTCAACAACATACATTCAGTAACATCGCATTGGTAGAACAAATACTGTAAAGAGGTTATAAGTAAATAAATAAATAAATAAATAAATAAAAATAAATAAACAACTAACAATAAAACTAACTTTCCTTTAGCACTTCATTCACTTATCTCCCGGTTGTAATACTCGTTTCAGTTACGATAAAGTAATCGAGATTTGAACTTTTGTTCAAAGTTTATAGCATGCGAATAAATGTTTTCGTGCTTGTGATTCCAATATCTTTCCTTGTACAAACCGGTACAAATCCATACATACACAATATTTACGGAGACAATAGCCTTCTAATCTATATCTATACAGATAAATAAAATTGAAGTGTCTGTTTGTAACTTCAAAATTACAGCTTTTCACTAAATGCATATGAAAGTATACACGCTACTGACACTAAAAAACCAAGTTTTAAAGTTTATCTCTGCCTGTCTGTCTGTTTGTCTGTTTGTCTGTTTACAATTGTTGACAGTAAGGATGAAACTAAATCTACGTGGTTGAAACCGCAGGGCGCAGCTAGTGTAATGTGTAAATGAACAGAAATGTAACTTTATCAGGAATATTTTGGAGTATTCTATCGGAAAGAAAATTAAATTTTTCAACCACTTCCAAATTTTGAATCAATACTTATTATAGCAGCTCCACAAAGAAAACTCAGTTTTTATAATATTTCGTAATCATGTTTTCATACCTGAAGGTCGTAACTACCATGTCTGACTCCACGTCATTGCTCTTCAGGGCCTGGTAATTTGCTACAAAGGCAGCAGTTCAAGAGCAAACTAAAGAGTGGATCCTGCGGGTGAGCTGCCCCTACTCCTTGTGAATGTCACCTGCCCGACAAGTATACGCTTTTCAAGTTTGTTTGGTTCTCGATGAACATGGTGTCCGAAGAAAGAAATAACTCTTCTAAAGCATATCACTTAGGATTTTTGGTTGGCGATCCTTTATTACTCGTATATGATTATTATTAACGCACAAAACACATTGGGAAGAAACCGTTGGTATGCAGGAGTTCATTTCTAGCACAAGCCATTAACCTTGATAGAAAGAGGGAAACTCATTTGCCGGCCCCGGAGCCGAGTGGTAAAACTAAATAGTTCCGCAGTGAAGGGTTATCGACGGTTATTGTATTGCATTCCGTACCACCTCGACGAATTACTGGACCCACGACGATGACGGCGATTGTCGAATTGTAACGAAACTCGTAAATCGAGAGTTACTTCGTTGTATTTGAGTATAGTAATAATCGATTGCACTGATTCGATATTCGATTGTGTTTTAAAGATGATTACAAAAATATGTTTCATCCCACCATCTCGGTAAGAGTATTTTTAATCTTCAATATCTGAGTGGAAAAGCCGTTTTTATTCTCTAGAGGATAAAGTAAATTGAATTTAGAACATCGTGTGCATTAAGTTTGTGAATTAAAAAGATTATTCTGTAATACTTACCTGTCATAATGTAGTAATTAATACCTAAACTGAAATAAAAGTGTACCTATCTTGTGATTGTAATCGTTTTTTTTTTGCATTTAGTCATTTCCTCGCTGAGATGGAATGAAAAGTTACGTGTTGCACTCGAGTGCAAAGATTTTTCACCTCGTGCTCTTTTGATTCCCTCGCTAACGCTCAGGATTCTAATTTTGAATCACTCGCTGCGCTCGTGATTCAATTTTAGAATCCTTCGCTTGCTCGGTCATCAAAATTGAACACGCGGTTAAAAAGCAACTTTGCACTCTTGTATAACAAATAACTATTATTTTAGTTTTAAGTACAGTGGTACAAGTATTTGTCCACCTGGTTGATATATAATATTAATCTTTATATGATTAAATATGTAGCGTAACTAATTATTGGTTACCTCTATACAGGCTTGCCTAGTGAGGTAAAGATTATTCAGATTATTTAGTTTCACCCTAGTAATAATATAAATTATTGAGGTTTGAAATATAAAGTCAAAGCTATATAATAACCTATAAATAAATTTTTTTATCAATTGTATTATTATCTCTGCATCATCGATAGGTTGACTGGTTGGGAACGCCTATGGCATTAAGTCCGCTCGTGCAGCACAGGCGGACTGCTGTAAGTATTGAATAAGTAAAATATTTTATTAATCTTAATTAGATTTAATTACATATTTTTAACAATGCATATTTGAGATTAGATATTAAATAATATTTTACAAACTCAATTAGCTACCGTGTTCGGCCTTTAAATCATATCAGTGTCGTGAATTTCTCCAAAGTGGAACCGCGAGTGCTTAGAACGACTTTAAATCGATGAACGGACAGAAAATAGAATTGGTGCACTTAGATATATGATAGCTACTGCCAGTTTCCGTCGTTTGTTGAGTAATATGTTGTTATATATCTCTCATACATATATATATTATACAATATAGGGGTATTATATACAATATAAGGGGTAATATTATACAATACACTATCATCATAATACTAAGTACCTTACTAACTTCTCAGCTTTGACATTTAATTTTGTTACAACAAAATGAAACGTCAAAGCTAAGAAGTTCTTAATACGCTGTGCTTAAACTGATATTGGTAGGCCCCCAGTAAATCGAAATTCTTATGATTTTCCTAGCCTTCTCAAAATTATAAACATGAAAATCACTCTCAACATGTGAAAATCAATGAATGTTTGAATGAATGAAGACTTCTTACTACTCACGCTTATATTGTTGAAACTATAATAAGATTGAATAAGTTTTACCATCGTACCAAAATTCTTCCATTTATTTTTAGTCATTATATTCTATAATTATATAGGTAATTGCCACTGCAATTCATATGAAACCACGGCGTGCATTAAACAAACGGTGCCAATTTATTTGCTTAAAAAGCAGTGTGCCTATAAAGTAGCAACAACAAATCTCCTAACAACAACTTAGTATTTCAAGTAAATATCTAAAATTTTATCAAAAATAAAATCAACATAAAATATCTTGAAAACCCAATATCAGCGCCGAACCCGTCGGACATATTACAACCCACGCTATAGAACTATTCCAAGTAAAATGCTGCTTGCGGCGAAAAGCGAGATACCAAATTGGAACTCAAAATATACAGGAAGGATATGAGTGTCGTACTGTCCGCATTGTCCCGCCGGAGTGTCTATTGTCACCGGCATTTTACATGGATTCATTAAAAATTCTACACCTGCCCTTTTATGGTTTATGGATATTTTTGTCACGCCTAACATGAACGAGGCACTACCATTGTAAGGATCAAGTCATATTGTACGAGAACCTTGTTTCAGAAAATGATTTTCTAAAATTGTTTTTTTGCTAAGCCCTCAGTTTTCACACGCACAGCAAGGTTATTGAATTTATATTACCCGTTGTCACGTTTTACGCAAAGGTGCGCCTTCAATACTAACTTGGTACATACTAGTAATCCTTATATTACACTACAGATATTTATTTAATGTCCATACGTGTTGTTCTAAAAACTTAAGTGCAGTAATTTCGCCCCACGTACTCTACGGCGAAGGAAAGCATCGTGAGGAAACCTGCATATTATTATGTCTGCGAAGTAATTCAAAAACGTAGTTATAAGTGCCTGAGACGGCGATTGACTCACCATCTATCGTTGGCACAAAATCATATTCGGTGATATGTGGGTGTTGTTGTTACAACGCCTCTGCTTACCCTTCTAGGATGGCGTTGGCATTTATTTGTTCATGTGTCCAAAAAAACAGAACATTATATAAAGTCCTGTCTTGTATTCTAACTGTAAATGTATTAGCAAGTAGACATTACTACGGTGGACTTGATTTGTGAGAAAGCGACCGTCCAAGTTAAACATTTTGTGTGAACATTGGTTGCGAGTTCGGTGGGAATAACAGAGCCAGCATTGCTTTGACAAAGTTCCCGCGTTTGCGGCGGCGTTGCTTGATCATCACGTGAGTTGACTAAAACACGTCAACTTAAATTACCAACAAAGTCTCCTCACTCTCCCCTTACTTTCCGAGAACTCTGTAAGATAAGTTTGTAAAGTTTAGCGAGAATTATAATATTATATGCCTCAACACAGCAGCCGTGAGGTATTCAAATTGTATTTTGAGAAAGCATGACGGAAAATTTATTCGCTTCATATGAGTTATCTTGTTTAAGCTGCCTTTACTCTTGGTGGTAAATTTTAACTAAAGTGATTTCGGGACATTTAAATACGGATTAGTCTGCTGTATTATAATTTTAGGTATTACCGAGAGATGCTTTAATGAATTTCACTAACACACTTGTTCTAAAACGTGATTTAGTTACATTTTTGGTTGCTAGTTTCAAACTAAAGACGAAATATCTTCGTCAAATAATCAGTTTTTGCCATATTTTGCTGGTGCTGTTATCGATACAATATGCCCGCTATCTCTTAATAACAGTCTTGAGAACAAATAGTTTTTGCTGGTGTTCCTAAGTTTGAAATTCTCTACTGATTTATTGACCATTTTCATCAAAAACGTATTTAATATATCTATTACGGATCACTTTAAATTTAACGTTTACCGGATCATCAACATAAATGAGAAATGCTGAAAATATTTTGACATTGAAGAAATGTAAATTTCAAGTTTTATCATACAAATAGCCTTTTTTTAAGTGGATTATACTTTTTTCATCATTGAAGTTTGTAAATTCGTCCATTATGTTTGTTCAGTAAGTATAACATATAACCTCATAAAGAACATAAATCATAAATGAAACTATATGCATCATATATTTCAAAAAGTCGTGGCAAATAATTTTAATAAAAATAGTCTGTGGGCAAATTAGTGATGTGGGTGCCTCCGCGCAACAAAGGGAGGATTACATGCAGAGGGTGGTAATTAACGAGCCTTTTGAACGGCCACCTTTCGTTTAGCTAAATCACCGTCCGCTCACTCATATTCTACTAAAGCGCCCTTTTGTTTGTAGACAGGTATTCCTGCTTCCTAATTCAAAAGTTAATAGTTTGACTGACTGTCTCGTTAGTCTCGTGGTCACGCCACTGCGGTATACGAGGTCCTGGGTTCCATTCCCGGGTCGGGCAAATAATTAATGCAGTTGTTCTGTCTCTATTTTCCCAGTAGCAGCCAAGAGTCGAGAGTAGTGTGATCGCTCCAAGTGTATTAGTAGGTCTTATTACATGGAAATTAAACATAACTGGCGAAATGTGGATGTACTATAAGTACACCTCTGTATACCCCTTCGGGGAATACAAGGCTTGGGTTTATATTAGTCGTGTGATGTTCGCATGATTATTGTGAATCGATATTTATGTCAGTATCATCTGTAATTTTCTGACAGAATAAGAAAATTTGACATTTATGAAATTGCTATGTATTTAAATTTCGAAAAAACTAATGGACAGATAGTTTGATAGACTTTGCGTAATAAGAGAAACAATTAAATCTACCAAGCAACTAACTACCTATGTCATTGATGGACGGAAAAATAATAGGTAACGAAGGCGAAACGTTGATTCTTTAATACCTTATTGTTTCTGAGAATAATATGACTTTTATAATGACATATTACTTCTGAGAATAATAAACGTACCTATTTAATGAGAGGTTCTTGTTTCCGAACAGTAGTTACACCATTAAATATACGTTTACCATAGTATAGGATCACCAAGCAGTAGCATGGTATCTCGACCTAATTTTTGAAATTTCAACTTTTGCTCTATTGAAGCGTACGGGTTATCTCTCTGTTTTAAAACATACTGTCAAACTGGCTGTGCTCCGCGGCTTCACCCGTGCTACCCGTGTGGACTAAATTTCATGGGAGTACCGCGGAACATTAATGTTTTTTAAAAATATATCTATCTGCCAGTGAAAGTCCCGTCAAAATCGGTCAGCCGTTTTGGATCTGCCGCAACAAACAGACAGACAGGGGAAAGAAAATAGTTTTATATTTAGTGTAGAGTACCTACCATATATACTTGCATATGCATGTGATGAAAAGCTGATAATTTGAAAACACGTTAATGACACGGGGTCATTAACCAAACTTGTCTATGCGTGTGTCTGTGTGAGTGTGTCATTTCAAACGGTTTGTTCCTAGGTACTTTACGGCTTGTAAGCTTTTATATATACTGTGCCGCTCCTTTTTGAAATAATACCCCATATAAAGGACCTTATCCGTAACATATTGGTTACATTGTGAGTTGCGTCGCAGAATCTCTACCTGAGTGTCAACAGCCTATTTCCCGTGTAATCATTTTGTTAATCAGATTTACGCCTCGTAGGCCCTAAAGGTTGTTTTCGCGTCTCATTATGTACACTATTAGACGTTCGATCGACGCTATAATGGACGTTATTAGTGACGTCAAGACATACGCCGTAGCGTACGCATAGATATGACGTATAGGTTACAATGAATCTATAATTTATAGCCTATATAATTTTTATGGTTTTTAGTCATAAGATTATATTTGTTTAAAGGTTTTTAGTTATAGTAACAATTATGTTATTTTCGTATAATATTTATTACATGTCATCATCTCCCTGGCCTTAATCCCATGTATTTGGGGTCGGCACTTGATTCAACCCGATGTGGCTGATCACCTGATTAATATACGAAGCGACTGCCATCTGACTTCCGTAACCCCTTTTTCGAGGAAAATCGGCAATCTGGGTTAAACCAGTTGTCAGACTCTCTTAGGCCTCTGACTGACCTGTAACGATTGCCAAAGATGTTAAATTGGCAACCGGGACCGACGACGGCTTAACGTGCTCTCCGAGGCACGGAGGGAACTCGGGCGGTCACCCATCCAACTACTGGCTAGGCGTATGGTTGCTTAACTTCGCTGATCGAATGATATGCGCAATTGCAACTGTGCCACGAGCTCCTCTCTCGAATATTTATAACATGTGATTAAATCAATTTGTAAAAGATAGGTACATCGTCAAACCAAAGAAAAAATACGATCAGCGAATTTTAATTCTAAAAATTGCAATGCAACGCCACTACTTTTTAAACGGTTTTAAAGGATCGGTTCTCGATTCGAATTATTTCATGTTTGTTACATCAGTATTTTCGACTGGATGAACCGTTTTAATGTTTTTTTTTGGTTCAATGTTGGTGCTTCCTTCGAGGCCCTATTTCAATAGAATACTTAGTACAGTTCTGATGTTAGCATCCATGAGAAAACCGTATAAGTCTTAAATTTGAAATACTTTGTTTTAGCTGGTTAATATAAAAGTTGTCAAATTGTAATAATCTAACCCAGGTTGTGCCACTAAAAACATTTTCATTAAAAACATCTGTTACAATGACAATTTATGTCTATATATACGTCGATTTTCATTCCGTAAATAGAAACTGATTTCATAAGACATTGGATACCTTTAAATAAATACTTTTTAGTGACATAATAATTTCGTGAGTTTGATGGGCTTATCGCGTGACGCGTACTTTTCTAGATAATGATTCCTAGCCTTACTTATTAGTAACTAAAAGGTGCCGTCACGAGTTACGAGCGCTCAGAGAAAAATTGGGAGTATTACCACACAGACAGACTCCTGAAATGACTACTGCACATTCAAGGTCAGAGTGCCTAGTGCGAGTTTTCTCAAAATCGCCGTCACAAGTCATCGCGTAGTAAACGCAGATTTGTATGGGATCCCAATAGTGCCATCTGAAGGCCGTCAGATGGCGCTATTGGGCAATGAAAAACTTGCACTAGGCCCTCAGCGCTCATTACTCGTGACGGCACCTATAAGTATAGTAGTGTGTATACATTAACAACACAAACAATAAACGTTTTCATTAAAACAATGTCTACTAGATATTCTGTAATGATTATGAGATTAAAGTGTACGCTATTATTATCCGTTTTTAATAAGTGAAGAGCTTACTCAAGTTGCCACCATACTGCCGCCCCTAGATATTATCTTCCTTGAGTGTCATTCACATGTGTCAATATTTGTATGTCAATAAATACTCGCGCCATGTGGAGTAGCATCGAAATATATTGGGTAAAAATATTATTTTTTAATACAACGTGCTTACTTTGATAATAATTATTATTATTATGAGCCCGTTGTGCCGCACTGCTCGGCAGGCCTCCTTCCACTTTTTCAACTTTTCCTGTATTAATATATTATAATACCTTACAATGTTTCTACATTTTGAGGAGCTCGTGGCACATTTGCTATTGCGCATATCATTCGATCAGCGAAGTTAAGCAACCATACGCCTAGCCAGTAGTTGAATGGGTGACCGCCCGAGTTCCCTCCGTGCCTCGGAGAGCCCGTTAAGCTGTCGGTCCCGGTTGCCAATTTAACATCTTTGGCAATCGTTACAGGTCAGTCGGAGGCCTAAAAATAATCTGACAACTGGTTTAACCCAGATCACAGATTTTCCTCCTAATTGGGGTTGCGAAGGTCAGATGGCAGTCGCTTCGTATAAAAATCAGGTGATCAGCCACATCGGGTTGAATCAAATGCCGACCCCAACAATGTATGGGATAAGGCCAGGGAGATGATGGTGTAAATAATCATTAATTACAATTGATACAAAATTGTTACAATAGTGAAAATTGTTTTGCACAGCAACTATAACAAAACCATAAGTTCGGGTATTTTAACTTTGATATAGTACGGAAAGATACATACATATATAAGATAATTGTATATATAATTAAGTTTTATTGAATAAAGATACAAGAACGTTATATCTTTTCCCAATTAAGCACCAAACCAAGACCAAAATATTGGCCTAAGTATCGATATTGTTCGCTGGCCATGATAAAGGGTTATTACTAACAATACATTGGAAACCACAGCCTGTGGATGACTGCCAAGCTTTTAATACCTGAAAATAAAAGCCTAAAGTTCCTTAACTAATAGTTTGTTGTCCGTTGCCTTTGAACAGTACCATTAACAATTTTATTGTATCGTAAGACCCGAATGAAAGGTTAATATTTTTGTTTTTGGTGTAATTTTCGTTCTAGCAGTAAAGTACATATTAGTGTACTCTTGTGATTTCGTAAAAAGCACCTAGTGGAATTGTTATGGAACCGTGCAGCAAGAAATTATTTTCCGTCCGCTCAGGGCTTCGTAAGCCATTTCCAAAATATGCTATCCTAAGTTATACCTACAGGGCTTGTGTCTGCGCTGAGATCAGTAGGTCTAAAAAGGCCACTTTGGGAGAATCATAATGTGATCCGAATATGATTCATCACCAAAATGACAAAATGGTTACTTAAGTGCAATTCATATTTATGATTCACGAATGAATACAATAATTATAGATGTTAGTACCTATGTAACTTTTTATGGTTCTGCTGTTTGTCACAAAAGCAATTCATATGTTGTGGACCATTTTAGGAATCTTCATAGGAAAGTGTCAAACAGGTGAATTGCGAAATATGAATCATTCCTGAATCATAGTCGGATCACATTATGATTCGCCCAAAGTGGCCGTTTTAGACCTACTGTAGTACCTTCTCCATTTCTTCAAATACTTGCACATACAACAAATATTAATATGAACTAGCTGTGCCCTGCGGTTTCACCCGCGTAGATTTAGTTTCATCCGTATTGTCGCGAAACCCTAATATTTTTAATAAATAAAAGTAGCCTAAATTACTCCTTGATATATCAGCTACCTGACAGTGAAAGTCCCGTTAAAATCGGTCTAGCCGTTTCAGAGATTACCCGGAACAAACAGACTGACAGACAGACAGAGAAAAATTTTAAACTTGGTTTTTTAGTGTCATTAGCGTGTATACTTTCATATGCATTTAGAGAAAAACTGTTATTTTGCAGTCACAAACAGACACTTCAATTTTATTTATCTGTATGTATGTACAGATAAAAGTAAAGTACCAGTGATTGTGGCGCTGTGTTTTTGTACAGTTCGACTTTAATAAGTTAAGACAGCGAACTCATTCAAAACAATTCAAAACTTGCATATTGCAAAAATTATATCTTTATTTGAATTACAAACAGACATTTTAATTTTATTTATCAGTGTAGGTTTTGATGGCTATTAGTTGGACAAGATATAAACTCTTTAATATATTATATTACTGAACTTGCGGATAAGAGATAGCAGTGTGCATTAAACTATTCAAGCTCTTTGATCACGACCCGTGCATCGGGAAATTCTGAAAGTTCTAGTTCCGTGCCATGTTACATCTTTGAAACTTAACGTGAATTTAAATTTGCTAATAGTATCGTGTGGCCAAACGGATCACATTCTTCAGTATCCGAAGGTTCCGAGTAATGTTCAATTTATATTTCCGAGGTAAATACGATACGGAAAGGTTTTATATTTGCGTTCAACTGGCTGTAAAAGGGAGCACCAGCTATGTTTGGTTGGGCTTATTTTTAACCGCCTTCTAAACGTTTTCTCTCGTGTATTTCCTTGCTTATATGGTTAGCCATAAAATGAAGGTGTTTCACCTGTTAAGAAAAAATACTACGGCTCAAAATTTATCCGACTTCAAAAAAGTAGAAGGTTCTTAATTTTATCCCAATGACAAAACAATTTACTAAAACCTATTCTGTAAAATAGTTATGTAGTCAGACGAAAAAAAAATGCAGATCGAAAAAAGAACCTCCTTAATTTTTTCGTAGTTTTAAAAGTGACTCGTACTCGATCCAAACATGCAAGCTAATAACAGACGAAAACCATTCATCAACAAAAAAGTTACAGCATGAGTAATTGATATAGCTGGTACCAACTCCAGAATTACCCTTTTTATTGGAAGGATAATAGGGTGTTAATTTTTTATTGACATGTTGACAGTATTTTGTTCCGGTAAGATGTATATTTATATTATGTCGAATAGAACTAACCTTTTTATAGGATAGTAAAATGTTGAACTATAAATAACCGCGACTGTACGTTCAGGAAGTAAATGAGGGCCGTCATCTCCGGAAGCATGTTCAGCTCTAGATTCCGATTTCCTCTACTACTCAATAAATTGAAAAGAAATATAAAATTATTTTGTATAATAATACTAGCTGTGCCCCGCAGTTTCACCCGCGTAGGGTTTATTGTGTTATACCACGGGATAAAAAGCTATGTCCTATGTCCTTCTCCTGGTTGTAAGCCATCCCCTCAACAATTATTATCCAAATCGGTTCAACCGTTCTTGAGTTATAAGTAGTGTAATTACAACAACTTTTTGTTATATATATAGATATATAAATATTTTATAATAATCTATAGCATAGATGTTTAGGCGGATAATAGTCCTAAAATGCAACAAAATGTATAACTTAAAATTCTTAACATTATAATGGGTCATACAAGCCACCTTGAGTTTAGTTGTCGTGGTCACATAGTCCAGAAAGTAAGCCAATTTGTAAACAAACCCTTTTCAAATATATCCATAAATTATGAAATAACATTTCAGATAATTTATTAGTAGACTCTAAACAAGTGCGAATTTGATAATGATAGGTAGGCTCGAAGGAAGAAAACAAAGACAATGTCAAACAACGTAACGATCCATAATATCACGACGAAAGATGGAAAATGTTCAAAAAGTGTCTGACGACGGACAAAGTACCATCTAACTCAGAAGTATAAGGGTTGGAGGCTATTTAAAAATAAAATATCGCTGGAAACGCAGGGAGTAGGTAAAGGGCAAGCGTTTCTCGGAATTTCGTCATTAGTCTTGCGGGCGCCGCGCTGTCGACTTCTATCGATTTTATCATTTCCAACGCCCGCTTAATCTTGTTCAATAAAACCGTTCGAACGCTGGTCCGAAACGAATGAACTCTGATGACCTCTAGTAAAAACATTTTGGCAATTTCACAAAAAACAAATAACTATCATAAATATAAATTGCCAAATCTGACCTAATGTGAGCTAGCTGTATATGACGTGTGTCTGTCACTGTCTGATTTACTGTATGGGTACAGACCCCAGTCCATTAGCTAATTCTGAACCCGTTTGTAGGAGTTTTCGTACGTGTATGCAAAATGTGCAGTGTCAGCGGTCAGCGCCGATGCATCATAGCATATTTAGGTTAAGAAAACAACAATAAATTTTTTTATCATTCGAACGAAGCGGTTTTGTTTCCCCCGCATTCGGCACTCAATATCGAGTTATCATTATATCAGTTTTATCATTACTATTCATAGTTGTCGTTATTATTCTCTCCAAAAGCCGCAGCAAACAGACAAATCTAGGGTATTAGCCGTGTTTTAACCCTGAACTCCCAGACCACAGGTTGCTAAAACTTTATCGAATTACATAGGGCATTCACCTGTGTAATGTTTGATCTTTAACTCAAATCAGATCGGCTGCGGTGTTGCTATAGACACAGTATAAATATAAGCTTACTACAAGCAGTACGGAATCTAGGAACAAATCTCACATTCATCTACCAGATAATAAGCGGCCCTCGCGTACTAGCAGTAAGGGGTATCAAGCCATGGCCGATCGAGTGTATGTCATTTACGTGTTACAGACATTTTTCGAAACTTCAAATACTTCAAACCGACTAATCGGCAGTACTTTCACAGTAATTGTAGGAGTAAATTTTAAAAACTTTTAGATTTACAACGTTCTTGTTCCAAAAGTTTGGTCTAGATGTATACTACTTCGTAAACTTATATTTATACTGTGCTATAGATTTTTAGTCAATGAACAAGCTTGTATGACGTATTGTCAATACATATTTATAATATTTAAAGGATGTCACCATTTGTCACGTTGACAGGTAATCTTCGATGAAAAGTGTTGTTGTAACACCCTACCCCTTCGGGGGCGCTTTGGGATGGGGCGAGGATATGAATGAATGAAAAAATATGGTAAAGAGTCATAAAGCTTACCTGTAAGCCTAGACAAAGTAACGTTGTCTCATACTTGCGCTAATAGAAACGATATAAAATGTATGGAAATGACATAAATCAGTCACGTGACATATGTCATCCCCATAAATTTTGTATCATTTCTATAAGCGAAGCGTGAGGATAATGTTTCTTTGTCTACAGGCCTTGTTACGTTAGCGGTGACTACAGACACTAATCTTAATTAAAATTAATATAGATTTATGATGCAACGTCATAAGAGATATAAATACACTAGCTTCTGCCGGCGACTTCGTCCGCGTGGAAAAGTTACTTTAGGCAAACGCTTTCTTCAACCCGCGACTTTGTTTTCATAGTGTGATGATATAGCCAACAGCTTTCCTCAATAACACTGAAATATTTTTTTCAAATCGGACCAGTAGTTTCTGAGATTAGCGGATTCAAGCAAACAAACAAACTCTTCAGCGTATAAGTATATAGATTAATCAGGACTATCAACGTAATAATACATTTAGGTTAACAGTAAATTGAGTTATGAACAAGGTCTACATTTAAGGCAAACAGTAACTGAAACTTGAGATACAATATCAAAAGTTACTTAATTGATAACAACTTTATCATAAACCAAATAGCGTGGGTGGGTATAATTACTGAACTCTACCAATCCTCATACATTGCTTTAGGCTTTATTTTATTGCTAGCTGTGCCCCACGGTTACACCCGAGTAGACTAAATTTTATGGGATTGAGAGATTAACTGGAACAAACAGATTGAGATAATTTTTTTTTATATTTTGTGCAAAATGTTAATTATGAATAATAACATCTGACAATTAAAAAATTGCACTACTCTTTACCTGCCTATCCGGTACTTCAGCATATTTAAAAGCTAAAGTTAGTTGAATGATGCAAAATGTTACCAAAATCTCGGCTGAATGGGACTTCATGTTGCCAAGTCAGTTCTAACGATTTTGGCTCTGGGGAACCACCTGTCTAGAGCAATCGTGACTACAGAAAAAATATGCCTATTTCTAAAAAAAAATGTAGGCGAAAAACTGTAGTTGCACCAGCCAAAAAAAGCCGTTCGACAGGGTTGAAAACATAAATAAAAATGTCACTTTGGAAAAACGTAGACAGACTGAATAGGGTTATGCCTCGGCTGGAGGGCTTTTTCATTCAGTAAATGCATCAACCTCCGCTATTTGCCATCACAGCTAGTTGTAACATCAACGCTCGCTCGCTATTAAAACTGCAGCTGAGCCATTCACTGGCAACCCTAGCTTTTTTGTTACTTTTAACGTCACTTTGTAAAGTCACTATCGAAATGAAAAGCAACTTCAATGGAATTTTGTATAGGTAGTTAGTAGAACCGGAACCAGGTATAACTCTATTAAGAAATTTGATATACAACCATAGTACCTTAATCATATTTACGCTGTGTTTACTGTTTTTAAAGTATAAATGATTATACAACAATACGTCTGTTCCGAGATGTTCGATAAGGAGTTCGATCTTCTAACTACTCGGATTTTTTTCTAGAAATATTTCCTATTAATTCTATTGAGCATTCTAAAGTACAGTCAATCATCAAAAATCGGTTGCCAATTGAACATCTTTGGCAATCGTTACAGGTCAGTCAGAGGCCTAAGAGAGTCTGACAACTGGTTTAACCCAGATTGCCGATTTTCATCGAAAAAGGGGTTGCGAAGGTCAGATGGCAGTCGCTTCGTATAAAAATCCCGCTAATCCCGATAATTAGGGTTGAATCAAGTGCCGACCCCAAATACATGGGATTAAGGCCAGGGAGATGATGAGTCAATCATGAAATCAGACATACACCTCTCTTTGAAGTTCCTCTCGGCCACAGTAATTATGCTCAGAATTCGGTGGTTTCTCGTATACTGCATAGCTACAACAAGGATTTTGCTTCTATAGATATTTTCCAAAACAATAAAATATCTTTCAAGAAGCAAATTACATCAATTTTCACTAGTGAACAAAAAGTTAGAACTGTTGTTAATAAAGGTAAAAATTACTAAAGGCACACTCACACACACACACACACACACACGCGCGCACACACACACACACACATACACACATACACACACACATACACACTCAGCAAAGTATATTTTGTTGTATAAGCATATTTTAAACAATATTGTACTTACTCTGCTGTTTTCCGTTTGGCGACTAAAATTATATTATCTATTAGTAAAGAATGAATCTGTAATTGGCACTAAGAATAGACTTATAACCTTGTATAAATTTACTAAATGCTGTTGATTCTTTGTAATAAATAAATAAAAAAAAAAAAAAAAAAAAAAAAACAAAGCAACGCATCTTATTTAAAAAAAAAAAATCTTCAATTAAACTTTTTTTTTTTAATACTTCATCCAGGTACTTACTTAACTTTATATTCATTGTTCTACTTATATATACACTAGCTGTGCCTCTGCGGTTTTACCCGCATAGAATTAATTTCATAGTTTTAAATAAAAGTAGCCTAAAAGTTATTCCTTGTAAAATAAGCTATCTGCCAATGCAAGTCCTTAGGGTTCAAGATATTAGCCGGAAAAAACAGACAGACAAAGAAATATTAAAAAAAAATATTTTCATGTACCTACCGTATATACTTTCATATGCATTTCATATTAGTCAAAAGCACAAAAGCAATTTTTGAATTACAAACAGACACTTCAATTTTATTTATCTGTAAAGATAAAGCAGTAAAAAGGATATTGTTTATACTTAAGACAGCAACATTATTTAAAATTTAATTATGTAAAAAAGAATACTTTTCTGTACATTGAATAATTCAGGATCCTTTGTCGTTGAAACTGATACAATTTCTCAATTTTTCCTGTTATGCTTATTCTTAAATAATGAAAGGCATAAAGACGTTTGTTAGTTAATTGTGTTTGTCTATACTATTGTCAGTTTGTGAGGTTGTAGGGAATACTACAACTGATGCATTTTAAAAATACTTTAACCAATCGTAATTAGTGAGTGTGATAGGCTATGTATTAACCCCAAACGCGGATGAAACCGCGGCGCTCGACTAGTTTTAGTTAACTTCTAAGAGATAAACATACATACATACATAATTACATATGCTCACGCCTGTATTCCCCGAGGGGGTAGGCAGAGGTGTTGTGTGTCACACCCACTTTTCACCGAGGATGATTAAGTGCCAACGTGACAGATGGTGAGTCTATCGACGTTTCAGCCACTATTCATACGTCTTTGAATTACTTCTTAGACTCGTCCAGGTTTCCTCACGACGTTTTTCTTCACCATAAAGCCCGTGGTGTGAATCACTGCATATTAGTTTTTTAGAAAACCTCTTTGGCACAGGCCCGCTTGCGTAGCAGGCGACTGTTCAAATCCCAAGGCGACCACGGCTTTTAAGAGTTAAACATTAAATAAAAGCCCTAGTAGTACAACTACGAGTTGTATCTAAACAGTTTGACTACGTCTCACTTTAGACGATCTTTGTGATCTAATCCGACGAAGCGAGACCCGCCAGACTAATTAATATAAATATCCTTGAAACAAAACATTCATTAATAATATTCAAACCACAGACACCGTTTATCACTCGCGAACTAATTCTTACAGCTTTCGAAGTGTAACTTGCTTGTGATGCAACTGATGTAATATAAAGAGTACCTATACTAATTAGGCGATTAGTTGTGTTTATGTTTTATGTGTGGATATGGCCTTTAAACTTCGTGGGTACATTTATCGACATAGAGTGGCCTATGGAAATACTCTACTATTTAAAAATATTGTCTATACCAAGCGATTTTAGAAAGTCTCAAGGGCCGCTACCGAAACGACTGTGCGTGCAATACCAATTCATTTGCTCAAAGTACTTGTAGGTATATAATTACATTGTGCTACAAGAAACGTTCTACAAGTTGACACCAGTCTCCTCATTTCGCAGAAAATGTATATGACACATGAGAAGAAAGTCTTTTTTTGGGTGTTGTATGGAGTGAGCGCGAACAATACATGCTCAGCTGCGCAGTAACCCCTTTTATTCCCTCGCTGGGCACTCATAACTCGTGACGGCACCATACAATACATAAACAAACCAACCGGTACATACAATAGACTGCAACTGTTGAAATAGACGATTGGGCACGAAACTGGGATCACTTGAAAAATAAAAAAAACTGCAGCCGTTCAAGAGTTTTTGGCGTAATATTTTTTAAAGTGAAAGCGGTAAAATGACTATCAGTCGATAGACCTAAAGAGGTATAGAAACATTTTCTCGTGTTCTTTGGAAAATTTTACGGAAAAGCTACCATGTTATCATGATAATATAACATTGCGAATGAAATGATTGGATTCCAAGCTGACCTTTAAACTTATTATTCTTCTTTCGGCCAACAAACATCCTTAAATATTATTTATTACGCTTCTCGGAAACCCTAATTTGTTTCTATAGTACTGGGCAACAACATAAATTAACCTGTTCAAATACGAAAGGGTAAATGAATAAATACGAAGCGTTTTTCAAGTATGAAGTTAAAACAAAATAAACCGTGCGTGAATTACTTTTCCAATGTCACGTGGGACAATTGGGGCCTTACCATGAGCTCTTATTGCCATGATAGTTTCACTCATTTATGAGACAGATGTATGTGACGTGCATACATCTGTCACTGTCGCACAACTGAATTAACATTGCAAGAGCTCATGGTTGGGCCCCTGAGAGGAAATTCTTTTAAAAAAACTGCTGTGAATTTAACAAAGCTTACGACTTTTCAGGGCTATTAGGAAGAATAATATCCTTGTGTGAAGTGTATGAAGAGATGCATGAATGTGGATGAAGCGAACGAAGTATGTAAGGATCGTAGCATGTGGCGAACGGTGGTCTCTGCCTATCCCACACAGTGGCGTGCATTGCACGTCAGTGATCACTGAATACACTCGTGTCGTGTGTGTGTGTTTATGTTCGTGTGTGCGTCTTTAGCAAAACGTATGTACCTACGCCGCGACACATAGGTATGTACTTAAACTGCCCACCTGCCTACTTATTATTTTTGCCTACCCCTCTGAAAATCCAATGCACGCCCCTGATCCCACATGAGATACAGGCGTGAACGTATGTAATATCCTTCCTGTAATATCGCCACTAGCAATGTTGGAAATGAAAAAGATTATTTTATTAAAACCTGAATATTAAGTACATTACACTAGGTGTCTCTACCGTATTTACTTTCATTTGCATTATGTGAAAAACTGTTTTGAAATTACAAATAGACACATCAATTTTATTTATCTGTAAAGATGTATAGACTCTTTAAGACTGCAATTCGAATGTTACTACGATTAAATTTAAATACTTAATTACCTAATTTTATAATAAAACAACCTGGCCTTGCCTTGGGGTTCGAGTAATCGCAATGAGTTTTTCTAAAAACTTAATGGCTGAAATTTCATCTCACGTGCTTTACGGTGAAGGAAAATATTGTGAGGAAATCTGTATACGTCTGAGAAGTAATTCAAGGACGTCATGTTAGTACTTAATCATATTCGGTGAAAGTGGGTGTTCTTGTTACGCTTCTGCTCACCCTTTCGGAGACCTTTCTGAGATAGCATGAGCATTTTTTAATTCGGTTTAGTTAGCACAATCGCAGAAAGTGGTAGAGTGGCCAAACAAAGTGGTTATTTTCATCTGCTAGTCGATAAGGTGTGCATTTATAACTCTCGGAGCCAATATTTGAATATTCAGTAACTAAAACGAAGGTTGAATAAGACCTTGTGCACTCGTGGCTCTCAACCGTGTTCACCCTTATCTATTCATCCGCATAAAATACACTACGTTGAGAATTATTATTGACTTGCTTTTAATTAACTTACCTAATCAATGGCATATGATTTACATAATGAGTATGATGATGAATTAAGTCCTGAATTTAAAAAAAATCGAAAATTGAAACATTTTTATTTGATAAGATGTTTATCAAAATTCTTTTAAATTGTGAGAACGACCTCATTATACAAGCTACCGGGTTCGGAAGGTTAATTCTACTGAGAGGAACTCAGTAAAAACATATAAACAGCGAACCGGTGGTAAATTCCTCGATACTCATAAGTGCCTTACCAGGGCCTAAACTGAAAAAAACATTTTCATTTTCATATGTATATATTAACGCAAAACATTAATAACCAGTCCTAGGTGGAATTTGGAGAGTGTCTTCTTTGTGAGTTGAAGGCTTACACTTTACACTAACAAAGAATTGTTCTAACATCGACCCGTAAGGGGATGGAAAGAACTAAGCACGAAAGCAAAGCTAGTAGATTCTAAATATGTACTTTGTAAACGAAGACATGAAGAAGATAATTAAGCAAACTCTTATGGTTTTCTTGGTAAACTAAATCTATACAGATAAATAAAATTGAAGTGTCTGTTTGTAATTCCAAAATAACAGCTTTTCACTAAATGCATATGAAAGTATACACGCTATTGACATTAAAAAACCAAGTTTTAAAATTTTTCTGTCTGTCTGTCCGTCTGTCTGTCTGTCCATTTGTTCCGGGTAATCTCTGAAACGGCTGGACCGATTTTAACGGGACTTTCACTGACAGGTAGCTGAAGTTTCAAGGAGTAACTTAAGCTACTTTTATTTTGAAAATATATTAGAGTTGCGTGAAGCATGAAACTAAATCTACGCGGATGAAACCGCAGGGCACAGCTAGTTACACATATGAGGGATGCTTAAATAAACTATTTAGATTACAATGGCTCTGGCCTTCGCTGGATATGAGTATCGCGATGCAGAATTCGCAAAATAATTTGGCGTGGGGCCAGCGTGTCACGCACTGCTATCGACTACAGTAAATCTGCCAGTACTACGCGGCTGCCATGGAAGATACTGATAAGATTATAGGAATGAGACCTTGTTGCCAACTGGACGTATTATGTAAAATGTTCTAAGGAATTGGGTAGAATCCTTTACTCTAACATTTAAGTCGTACAATGTGCAGTTCGAAAATATTTTCGTATATGACGGAGATTGCAGATATATATAGATAAAGAACACTATTTACTTACAGTGTTAGTTTCCTAAATAAGTACTTCTTTCATTTTGTACACATTAGAACCTTTATTCACTGTCTTCGGTCATAGACAGTGTGAAACATCCGAAATATCACTTTTCTGGATAACATGACTCCACCGATATCGAATCTTATCTAATAATCAGTTCTTGTATGCAGTGGGTTTCGGGGGCGATGAATCAATCTAGCTAGGTTTCAATTAAAAAAACACTCTAAGACATCCAGGGGCCCAACCATGAGCTCTTATTGCAATGATAGTTCAGTTGTGTGACAGTGGCGGATGTATACACGTCATATACATCTGTCTCATAATAAGATCTATCATGGCAATAAGAGCTCATGGTAAGGCCCCTGGTTCTTTTTAATTACGTGCTGAAACCTATTTTTCAATAATATAATCTAAGCTATGGTAAAATAATATATAGTACAGTAATTATTTAAGGGGGGCTTATAAATATTTGGTAGCTTACACACCACGTCGAAAGCCATTATCATCAAACTATCAGCATTGGAAGTGACACTTTGCTTGTGGGCCGGGATATAATGGTTCCCGATGTCATAGCCTGACCCCATTTAGTTTTTGTTGTGCGGTTTATATGTAGAAGCCTTGCACGAGGTGCAGGCCCTTAATGATCGTCCAATGACAACAAACTCACGGTTCTTTAACGCAGCCTTTCCATACAAACATTTTGCATACAAATATGCTTTACACCTTCTAGGTAAAATGAACAATATACACTTTTCACTGAAGACATATTTACATTTCAACGTGACTGAAGTTGAAACTGAAAATATTCAGACGTATAGAAGTTCCGTTACGTTGTTTTTCTTTAGCGTCATAATAGTGAAAATTGTATCAGCATATATGTGCAAAAAATAATGATTTAAAAGTTATTTACATACCATATTACAATACCAAATTATTTACATAGTTATGTTTGCATACCATGTCATTGTCAGGAGCTACTTTTGCAGAGTTTATGCATTCCATATGTCTTTATCATTTATGTAATCCGAAATCCACCTACCTTCTATACCTACATACTAATGCCTACATAATGGGATAATTGCCATAACTAACCAATCCCAAATCCCAATAGTTAATGATATATGCGAATGTGTTTCTGTCAGTCTGTCTGTTACCTTTACACAGTTGAACCGATGGAACGATTTTGCTGAAAATTGCTGAGCTCGATCCTTCAGGAAGTATTACATTGGCCACCCTTTGTCATGAAAACTTATTCCATGTGAATAGTCACGGAAGAAACTAATCTAAGTTATACGCAGGATGGTAGTTCTATACCTATATAATTTAAATATAAGTTACTATTCGCGTATTTGATTCCAAAAAGAGCTATTTTGCGAAATAATTAAGAGCCAAATTTACATGCGTTTTCAGGAAGATCATGCGGAATGTTTGTTTGAATAATGTATTCAAATTGAATGAGTATATTTGTACCTAGAAAAATCGCGGCTCGTAAGAAACTTACCCGTACGTGCCGGTCCACTAGTGATTTATAAATGAAAGACGCGCCAAATCGCTTTCGCACGAGAGTATGCCAAGAAGGCTTGTGTTACACGCTAGTTGAATTAAAACATTACGTAAGAAGTAACTACAGAGCTATGGTCCACTCCTAAAATGAATAAGAAAAAGCCAGGGTGACCAAGTTTTGACAAGTCACGACGTAAATCCAAATCCCACCAGTCTGTACCAATTGGCTTAGAAACATAAGTGCAGGGATGTCACCCTACTAGATTTATGGTGCAAGAAAAAAAACATAATAAAATCTCCACGTCTCTGAGAAGAAATTCAATGAACTATGCATTTTAAACTGGATGAGAAAAAATAATATCCTGGATGAATAAATTTATTTTTTATTAATGTAGCTATTCTGAAGAGACGCGTTTACGTTTCAAAATATGCTTCAATAAAAATAGAGCGTTTGAATTTTCCTGGTTTATATCTACATGAGAAGGTTTTCTTTGATATTATCTTAATTTCCTGTGACTTTTAACACTCCTTTCAGTCTAAAGCTCGCTTAAACACCTTTGCTGCATGCAGATAAAACGCAAAGATCTCCTTTCAAAGGAACAAAGAACATTACAAAGAGTGCAGATTCTGAATGAGAATAAAGTATACTTTTTCTGCTACAGCATCGTTAAAAAGGACTAGGAGAATTTTCTGAGTAAATTATGTTACATCATTATGTTGGATCACACTCAGAGGTTTTATTTGAAAATGCCACTGACAGTTGGATTTATTCGCGATTATGTGTTATTTATTATCTGTGCTGATGTATAAAAATAATATGTTCTGCAGTCTACACCACTTATTAGTCTATTATATATTGTCTATTACTTTTTAATTGTCTATGAATATTATGTGCGTTCTTTCCTTGATTGATTCAATATAAAGCGTTAGTACGTTACGGAATTTACACGAGTTTTATTATTATGAGCTTGGCTAGCAAATAATTGTTTATTTTTTGCCGAGAAATTATTTAATTTCAAGAAAAAAAATACATCAAACTATCACGAATTCCACAGGCAAAATGTGGTATGAAATAATGGAAGTGAAAATGTGTCTGAAAAGTACTTGAATTTAAACTTTAACTTTGGCATTTCGGTGAAAAAAGTGTGTATTGTTATTATAGCACCAGAATACATACTGCACGGGGAATACAGTCGTTAGCATATGTAGTAGGTTCTCTCGCGTTATTTTTCTTCACCATAATTGCACTTAGTTTTTACCAAAACTCATTGCTGCAGACGGGTAAGATTAGAAGTTGTGTCGCTTCTGTAGGCTACTAATGAAACCACGAGATCACCATGCCTCTGGCATTGCAATAATAAACTATTCCGAAGTCAAACTGTGAACTGCAATCACCAAATTCATCAGGCAATAGTAATTTGGGTCGGTGTGGAAGTAGTTAGCGATAGTGACGCGAGGGACGCGAGGATCTAAGTTATTGTTACCTTACTTCAGACAGTTCAACTCGGAACTTTAACCATTAGAACTCCATAACTCAGGAGGCGGTTCCAATTCCATTTTCCTCTATTATTTGGCACAATTGCTATCAATTTCTTAGAATTACTTCTAAAGGCTTAAATGGATATTTTTTGTTGCCTTAAGCTAAACGCTTGTTTGATATTTTAGATAACGTATTTAGGATATAATGGAATACAAAGACAATATCAAACAAAATTACTTCAAGAACCTCTTGAAATATTAATACGCGGCAGGAATGATAATAATTTCTGGTATGACAAGGGTAAATACAAATTATGTATAAGGAGTAGAATCTTTTGATACAAAAAGTAGAAAAAGTGTCCACACTAGACTTACATCTTTTTATACATATAAACTGTGTACATACACAGTTTGAAAGAAACGGTCGGCAAAAGTCTTATAGGCCAGAAAATCCAACGTAAGCAATTTCCAATCTTACTTAGTTAATCTGTGTCAATTAATTTGGACTAAAAAGATAATGTATTGATGTCACTCTACGAGATGACATGAGACTTTGAGAGGAATCTTAGGTACAGCGTCTGAAAAGAAATCCACTTCAAATAATATTTGAACTAGCTTTGCATCCGCGTAGACTTAATTACGTCGCAGGCCTTATTTCGCGGAACTCATTACTTTTTTTATTTTAGGGTTATGTTACCCCTAAGTTACTCCTTGTAACATCAGCTATCTGCCAGTAGAAATCCCGTTAAAATTAGTTCAGCCGTTTCAGAGATTAGCCGGAGCAAACTGACAGACAGATAAAAAAAATTCAAACATTTTTTTACGTAATTACCGTTTGTACTCTCATATGCATATAGTCAGAAGTCGTTATTTTGGAATTACAAATAGACACTTCAATTTAATTTATTATAGATATAGATGTGATAGTGCCTGAGATGGTGATGGTTGCCGGTGACGATCAGCCATAACGTTGGCATCTAATCACCATCGGATAAAAAGTGGCACTTCTAAATCCTCTCACTACCTCCGCTCACCTAGCCTCTTCAGGGAATTTGTGAAGGTATGAAATTAAATGACGAATTTATATTCGAGTTAATCTGCATAAATCCTTCCACCCTCCGTTGTTTTCATTCCCCTAAAATATATTTTTATTTGCCCATAACTTAAGTAAAATGTTTATATTTCTGTGTATTTTACAATTTGTGTACCTACATATTTACGTATGCAAAACAACATCCGACAGGTAGCATGAAAGTCTCAGCCTAAAATCATAATTGCTTTATCTTTTTGCGAATTAATATTATATACAATTCTTGTTACATAAAAGAGTGTTTGTCTTAACTCTGATTAATTTGTGTGGGCGAGGAGAAAGGTTAAAGGCACAAGGGATCGGTATAACATAATGCGAATGATAAAAGTGAATATTTAGCAAATGTGGGCGTTACCCACCCTTAAGCTATGGTTTGTGTATAATTAAGTTTTTAAGATATTTGATCTTAATCCCTTTTCCATGTTGGAAGGCCGAGAAAATGCAGGCAGAATGAAAAGGTAGGATGATCAAGGAGGCAACTATTTTCGTATTAAGCAGAGCTTGATAAGAAATGAAAAGCTTAGAAGTTCTATTTTTGTACCATAAAATGAAACGCAGTGGCCGTGGGGTTCAAGTAGTCAACGTAAGTGACGCAAATTCTAGCGGCCTGTATCAATGAGTTTATCTAAAAACTTAAGAATAGTAATTTTATCTCACGTGCTTTACGGTGAAGGAAAACATCGTGATCTTCATTGTTTTTTTTTATTGAAAGCTTGCATGTAAATCTTTTCACCACGCAGGCGAAGCTAGTATTTACAGATAATGAGCAGGTACAATAATTGAAAGAAAACAAATATATCATGTGATTCCTATTTCTTTTATATCCAAGAGTTGGTCATTTGAAAAAATACCTAAGAATTATAGTCGAAGCAAAAGTTACCCATATATAAGAAGTAACCAAAAACCAGGACGAAGATAATATGCATAAGAAAGTTAATGCTGAGATGGTGGAAAGGCAAGAATAGATAAACAATTGTGATAGCAAAACAGGAAAACAAATATCTTTCAAAATAAACCAGAAGAAGCACTCCAAATATTCATATGTAAAGACTAGCTGTGCCCGACAAACATTGTCATTTTTTTTTGAGGTGCACTACTCTTGTTACTTGAAGGTATAAAAAAAATTTACGTCCTATATATTACCTACTATATTAAAAAACTCATTGAAATCTGTCAAAGCCGATTCGGAGAGTTTTGTTACAATTGTTACAAACACCGTCCCCCTTATTAAAATATATACTCGTATATACGGTCGAATTGAGAAACCTTTTTATTTATTTTATTCATTCATTCATTTCATTCTAGTACAGTGTATCAGTGTTTACAACAGTTAGTACTAGAATCATGAGTCGAGAATTTTTGGTATCAGAAGATGAAGAAAAATATAATTTGGGATGCGTATAGGATAAGATCATATCCACTAGTAATAATAATACTTAGTTATTAACCGACCTTCATATTATATTGATACAGCGATTATATTGATACGACCGTTAATTTTGTATTATTTTAACTTTAATCGTAAATTCCTTTATTTGGTAATAAATAATGGTTAGCAATAACTTTCCCTGTAGCTGCAACGGTCGAGATAATAAATTATACAACACAGAAACTCATTATATCCACAAAATTGTATTAAAGTTACCAACTTTTAAATAAGTTTACGACTATCTATTAGTATATATTTCAATTATCAAAACATATTAATTCAGATTGAGCCTATATTTTTTTATTGAATAGATTAAATTTATGTCCGATATAAGGTTTAAAAAATTTACCCATTTCAATGTGTTTTACAGCTATATAATAATGAAGCTGTAAAAATAACGTTGTAAAAATAAGTTAGATTGACCATTATTGAAATAATGAAGTATGAAAAATTACGGAATTTTATCAAGAAATGCACAATAATTTTGGAACAACAGGAATATTTATTTTTAGGTAAAACTTTAACTGCGCACTTTTAGGGACAAAGATCATTCTTAAGATCGTCTTTCAATATTAATAATAAGATAATAAAGTTGTAGAGACTTACCCAACAGCCAGTCGGGCACATCACCACACTATTATCAATCCCCATTTTATCACCATCACCACTCATAAGTACGTCTTACACTTAACAAACTTAATTTCAAAAGCATCTTTCACGCACAAAGTTTGTTCCAACTTTACATTGTTCTAACCCATTTCAAACTTTTCTTAATTGTTCAAAAAAGTCCACAAGTTTAAGAGTTCATTTTGATACATAGTTTTATTTTTCGGTAGGCAGTGAGTTTTCGCGGCAAGTGAGTTGATTTGTATGGAGTGAGGCACAGAGAGGTCGCGCTGGTCGGTACCCTCGGAGCGACTAGAGAAAGTCGCGTTTTCAGCCCGCTTCGCTTATGCGCGTCGCGATGCGCGGATTCACTTACACCTACGTCTTTCTGCATCGTAATGACCTCTAAAATTGCCATTTTCGGTGCAGTAACATTCTTCCTGCTGCCATTAGGTTTGTACATTTGAGAAAACGTTTCAATGCAGTCGAATGTTTATTTTCAGTGAAAAGTCAAATAATGAAATGGAAATTGCTAACTAGTGCCAATTCACTTTTCATCAATCGAAATACCATTTTTTATGAATAACCCTTACAAAATGTACGTCAGTAAAATTTATCTCCTTGTATTTCGCAATATACATATTATGTTAGTTTGCTCTGTTGTCTGAGTATAATACATACAAGCTGTGCCTCGCAGTTTTACCCGCGTAGGATTGTAAACAGTAAAAACTATGTTAAAGATGTTAGGACATTATCACACACACTATCAGCCGCGTTATTCTGTAAGGTTTCTCAGCGTCGAGATCGACGAGCGTGCGTTTCATTCATAGAAAATTGATGCATAATACATAGACGATATAGTTCAATTTCGTATCATTGAAACCGACACTCGACGTTGAGTGCGACGCTGAGAAACCTTAATGAATAACGCGGCTGGTTCCAAACTAAGCAAGGCGTATAATTTTGGCATAGGGTTTCGGTTGGTGCTACAAAACAATTTAAAAAAAATCACATCGTTTTAAAAAAAAATCTCGGTAATTTTATTGCTTTAAAGAATTTCATTTCACAACAAAATAAGCTTGCTTATGTGCAACCTCAACCAATAATAATCAACCAAAAAAAATGTAATAAGAATAAGTATGAATAATTATTTAGGATATTTTAAAATTATATAACGGTACTGCATCGGTGTTGCCCTGTGCCAAAAAAATACGTCTAAAAGCCTACAGCCTGATTATGTGTAGGTGTATGATAAATATAGGAAGGAAAACCGACGCGGCCGGGCGTTTGTCAAGGACCAAAAATATTGCTACTGTACCAAAATATGACGTGTTATCATCTATCTATCAGATAATAAACATCGTATTATGATTAGAATTTATTGACTAGCTGATAACATTGTGTTGGGCTAGAAATTTACTAACGTATCTACTTAGGCATTTCGTCATTTATTAACATTTTATGACTGATTTTTTTTATTACATATTTATATATAATATTATTAGTTAAAATATAAATCTAAAATTTCATAATTTTATTATGGTAAGATCAACAATCACAAATTTATTTACAAGGAGTATCGGTTTAATTTAAAATACCTATTTATTATGTGTCGTCAAAGTCTTTTAGGTGTTGTGCCGATATGAGAAAATTCACGAATATTCTTAACAACATTTAAAAAAAAAAGTTTTGATAATCAATTGCTGAAAGTATCTTGCTGATATAAGCGCATCGTTCAGAACAAAGAATATTAATATACATTTTTTGAAAATCGTACGGAAAAGTGAAATAAATTAGGCTAAGAAATTTCCTTTAAATTGATTCCACGCACACAGGTAAATCCGCGGGACGGAACTAGTGAAGTATTTTTGTTGCTGTATTCGTACATTAGTGTGGCGACTTTCACTCATCAAGGCGCATACTAATCCGTAATTTCGTCACATTGATCAAGTGGCTCGTTGGTCTAGGGGTATGATTTTCGCTTAGGGTGCGAGAGGTCCCGGGTTCAAATCCCGGACGAGCCCAATATTTTTTTTTGTATATTTTATATTGTTCCTATACTTAGCATAATTAACTCTAATGAGTGAATGGACATCAAAATGTCATAAAAGCTTAGATGAACTACGATTGATAATTTTTGTCAAAGAGACAACACGATACTAGAGAGACAGTATTTGACATTTAGACGACAGTCTGATGGAAACCGGCTTAGTGATGATCACACTTAGAGTACCTACGGAACATTCAAATCCGAATACGCAAAATATCAATTCTTCTTATAATTAAATTTATTTGAAACTGTTTACCTTATAAACAAACTGGTAAGTAGAGGATTAAAAGGCATTTGCTCTCGGAGTGCTGGAATCGTGAAAACACAACAAAAAGGTTGGAAGTGGCCCGATTACCGCAACCACCCACTAAAGGGGACGCAGAGTGGAAATGATGGCAACATTTTACTTGATTTAGCCGCAAGACACGTATTATTCCTGACACGTCTTCTGTAACAGAAAAGTGCCTGATTTTTTTCAACAAGCAACTTTGCTTTACGATCTGTTTCGACAAATATGTAAAACTAGCTGTGCCCCGCGGTTTCACCAGCGTAGATTTAGTTTCTTCCTTATTGTCGCGGGACCTTAATATTTTTAATAAATACAAGTAGCCTAAGTTACTCCTTGAAACATCAGCTACCTAGCAGTGAAAGTCCCGTTAAAATCCGTCCAGTCGTTTTAGAGATTACCCGGAACAAACAGACAGACAGAGAAAAATTTTAAAACTTGGTTCTTAGTGTCGTATCGTGTATACTTTATATTTTATAATTAAAATTACAATTTAATATAACAGTAAGTAATGGGCTAGCCCAACTTTTTATTTATATTGTACGTGTTGTGCCCCGCCGTTTCGTTTCAAGGGTGGCTTTATTTCGCGGAAGGCAAAAGCTGTTAATTTGCAATTACAAACATACACTCCTATTTTATTAATAGCTATATAGATTTACGGTAATTATTCCTAGGAAACAAATTCAATGTATTTGCAGCGGAGGCTAATACATTTTATACAATTTGGAATTCATGAATATTTTTGGGACGATGTGTCACTAATGTTCATGAATGTTAACTATTAATGTCAGTTTGATACTAGACATTACCTTCATTATGAAGCAAGAGCACGCGACGGTCAGACCTTCGTCATTTTATGAAAGTTTCTCGTATATTACATTACATACAATAACGATATCCGAATATGTAATCTGGATCATAGCGGCTTTGGCAGATATCATGGGACCTACGATCATCGGTTTAAGACACGCGTATGAAGGCTTCCGTAGGCCTACTATAATCTTTATAATAATAACGTCTTACTAACATCTTAACTTTGTCGTTTAATTTTTGTATCACAAAATGAAACATCAAAACTAAGAAGTTCTTAATACGCTCTGCTTAAATCGATAATGTTAGGCCCTCTAAGCTTTGACATTTAATTTGGTAGGTACCGTTAAAGAAAACGTCGAAGCTAAGAAATTCTTAATACTTACGCGTTGCTTAAACGATCATAGTTGGCCCCCAGTTAGCAAATGTGTAAAAATAATTGATTTATTTTGAGTTGTTAGAGGAAATGAAAGTTATTGAATGTTGTTTAATAATTTATTAAGTCTTAGCTTAAAAATAAATAACTAAGCTAAAAGAGTAAGTCAAGTTTCTCGTCGGTAGAGTGCAGGGGTAATTCATTTAAATTCTGTTCGGCCGGCCAAGCCTAATTGGCTTTCGACTGGAAACAAATTTATCCAAGATATAAATACAATTCCGTCCAATAAGTTTCTCGGAGTTGGATGAATATTTTAAACAAACAGTTCTAATTCTAATTTATGGCTATAGTGAGTAAAACTGGTGAGCGGTTTTATCAATATTTTCAGATGAACACTTCTGCTCCAATCAAATTGACGATTTTAAACAATAACCTAGGTTGTAATGCAGTTTTATTCTAGACTATCTACAAATTTACAACCAAAATGCTAGCTAATAATCTCTTTTGAGTATTTTTGTGTCTTTTGTGACTCTACTAAACCTTCGTTCGTGTTTTAATTAGAATAGGAATAATTTACTGCTCCGATAAAACATCTTTCTTTTAAAACATGATCGTTGACTCCAAATCTAAGCTACTTAACTAAGTTCATTAATAATAGAAATCACACAGGGATTGAGCTAACGTATCTTAAAATAGATAACATTGGCGTATTAAGTTTAAAATGTAACAAAATACGACAATATCTATCACTCATCAGTAAGTCTTAAAACTACGGCAGTAATTCGCTACAAGGCGTTGATACACGTGTTGGTCGTTTACGACTGGCATTCAACACGTTTAACGTTATCGGGCCAGTCGCACACATTCAACTGTGTGTTGAACACTGTGCCCGGTTGACACGAGAACTGCACTCCCTCGCCGTTCACGCAACGCCAGTACTGCGGGAGAAAGGGGTATTAAATCAAATTCTATGTTGGGTAGTAGTACATTCGGAAGGCAAGTAATAATATACACTAGTACATATGTGTGCTCATGCCTATATTCCCCGAAGGGGTAGGCAGAGGTGTTATAGTACACCCTTTTGCTAGTTATGTTTCATCATCATCATAAATTTAAGTGCCTGACTCTTGTCGCTGTAACTGATACAGTTTCTTCCATACGTTTCAATCCAATGCCATCTCTGACCTCACTAGGTCACGACGGTCACCTTTTTCTTAACTTGTCTCAGTTATGTTTAAGAGCCACGAAATAAGAGAGCGAGCCTATTGCCACAAAACGGGCACTATCCAGACTCTTAGCTGCTACTGGGAAATGACAGATAGAAAAAACACTCTGTCTGACCCAGGACTCGAACCCAGGACCTCATGTTTAGCAATAACTTATTGTGACTATTAGACCAAGGAGGCAACTACGAATTTTCATCAGACAATGTTTGCCCTGTGCTGAGACGTGGGAATCGAACCCAAGAAACCTAGGCTTAGAAACCACTAGACCAGCAAGCCTAGCTAATATTACTTCATATTAATGCAATAAGTTACCTTGTCGCACGCCTTCTTGTCAGGAATATAATCTTCCTCAGAAGTGCAGACGTCAGTGTTGTCGACTTCGTTTTCCTATAATTATAAAAGCAATCACATGAAACATCGATAAACCGTTTAAAACGTGCCCCGCATAGCCTTAACTTCATGTCACTTGAATCATATTTAAGTATAGTTAAGAAGCTAGCAATAACTATAGTTAAGAAGATTTTCAAAGCCTAATTTGAAATGTTTCTAATCATGACCTGGTAATTTACAAACAAATTAAAATATTACCTAAATGTGCTTAAATTACGCTCGGCATTAATTTTTTATCACATAATATAAAGATAAATTGTGGCACTTGGAATCCTAATGAAAATACAATCCCAATACAGAGAACGTCAAAAGTCAAATTTAACCACTAAAAATAAACAACGAATAACTATTATTATCTAGCTGTGCTCTGCGGTTTCACCTGCATAGACGTCATTGCGTTATAGCACATTTTATGTCACGTGGCATGGGAACGGGATAAAATGTATCCTATCCTTTGTCTCCTGATCTAAGCTACCTCCCCTTTTCAGTCAAATCGGCTTAGACGATCTTGAGTTATAAATAGTGTAACTAACACAACTTTCTTTGATATATATAGATGTAATATAAAAAGAGTACTCATAGCGTGTATAGTAATTACTGTGGGTGGTTCCTCGACATCTGGTTTTTGAGCGGGTTTCTGTGGTCGCACTTCAATGTCATCGGATGAGTCATTCGGTGATTCATTGGATGAGGCTTCAGTGGTGGTCGAAGGTCTGGTAGAGGAGGCTGGTCTGCTCGTGGTGGAAGTGGTTGTCGTTGGTTTCGATGTGGTCGAAGCTATAGGCTCGCCTTCAGATGGGTCGGAAGGAGTGGACGGGGGACGGGCCCATTCCGGCTGGAAATTTACGTTGGATTAATAAACTTGATTGCAAAATTACTAGTGCTTAATTGTGGTTAAAGTTCGAACCATATCTTGCAATCAATGTATTTTTCTCTTTATGGTTAGCCGTAACTTTAGCCTAATAGTAGCTTCTGAGCATGGGTGATAGCGTTTAACTGTCATCTAATAATTTTCAAATAGTGTAACTTATTTTCTTACTAATCGGTACTTTAACGATATTTGTTATTGGTTAAGTTAACTGATGTAACCCAGCATTAACTTTACTAGATATAGTTGACTGAGAAGTAATAAATGTTGTGATTAAATTATATTGAAGTGTACACGAAAAGAATCGATATGAATACAATTTCCCATATTGTTTGCAAACGAACTACAACGAAAAAATACCTGCCTCGAGCACTAATGCGATTATTGTTATTAGCATAAACCCATCATCGGTTTTGTTAAAAAGAGTATTGTGAGTTTAGATTTAGGGTCATACTCACAGTAGGAGTAGCATTCTCAGTGCGCGGAGGTGGTACAGTATAAGAGCTCATGTGCTTATGCAACAGCTTGATCAAAGGGTTCTCATCTCCGCACAGTCCTTTGAAATCATCCATGTCGATGGCCCAGGTCATTGCTCCCAGGTACCCCTTCTGCTTGATCCATTCCATCTTGATCTCAACACTGCGGGTGTCTTCGTAGCCGACCCATTGGGTGCCCTTGAAGGCGTAGGGACACTTGCCATGCTCATCCCACTTCTTGGTCCAGCCGGACTCTTTGTTGTCCACTTCGGTACAGATCTTGAAAAGACAAATATACCTAATTAAATAACTAGCTTTTACACCCGCGTAGACATAAATTTCATGGGTAGTTTTATTTAGCGGTACCCATTAAAAAAAAAAAAAATTTTTTTCATCATCAGCTATATTATATGCCAGTGAAAGCCCCGAAATTAACTGAAGCAAACAGACCTCCAGTCCGCTTGATGGTAAGCGGCTACTGCTGCTATGAATGCTTGTAACACCAAGTATCACTAGTGATTTGCCTTATAAAGAATGAAATCCCTAAAGAATTACCTCATAGTAGGCCCAGAATCCAGTAGCATTGGTGTAAGGAGCCGGATCACCGCCCCCAGCCTCCTTGTTTATGTACGTGCCCAGGCCGTAGTTGTTGTTGCCAGCAGACAGCGTGAAGGACCGACCGTAGAATGGAATACCAACGACCAGTTTGTTGGATGGACAGCCCTTCTCTTCCCATAAGTTCAGACCATCATTCTATGAAAAGAAATCACGCATTTTCAAACATTCCTTACAAAACATGGTTTAAACGAAGACTCGATCAAAATCCGAATCAAAAAGAGATGGAGCTACTTTTAAACTAAAGATTATCAGTTTTTTCGTAATAAAGCGTATGTATTTTGTTCTACTCTATTGGATATTTATTGTCCAGTTTAGTAACCAATTAGAACCAGTCGAGAATTTGCTTTAATGAATAAATAAATTGTATCTTTTAAAATAGCTAACATAGCTACAATGAATTTCTTAGCACAGCGTTTTAAGTAAATTCAGTAATGGACAGACAAAGTACGTACCACATTAAGTTTTTCATAAGCCCATTGGTCATGAGGCCGTTTATACAGAGGCGAGTGTACATCTGCGAATCCCGCCCAATTTCCACGAAGATCGTAGGACATCACGTGAATAGCGTCCAATTCTCTGCGTAAAATAAAACAGTTCTTATCCAAAACCCTTTTGGGAATTCCCTTGTCGTTAATTTGAGATAGATAGTCACAAAGGGGACGATTTATTTAAATTGTATATGTAACTAGAATAATGGTATCTCGAATGCTTGAATTTCAGCCTTCGATTGAACATTTACATATAAATGAAAAGATTAATGAACTTCGGTTAATGTATTTAAGTATTTGCCATTCAGCAGAGCGTGCGATTTCATTTGCATTTTTGTAGCATCAAAAATAAATGTGTGAGGAGAATGTTCATCGTAGTCTAAAGTTGGACATGGTGGGTATGCCCTAAGATCTAGGAACGATTAAAATGCCTTTTTTGGTACTCTTTATCCGTCCTCGGGTTCAAAGTTATTATTACCAAACAGCCAAATTAGTTGAGTGATTCAGTTGTAAGAAGGTAATAGATCTAATTACTGACAAGATGGCGCCACACGTCAGCTAGATCGCGCTATGATTTCACTTTCTTAAATCTACTTTAGCGATCTTCATCCCACAACAGACTAGAAACTACTAATTTATAATCTGCATTTGCAATTCGGAGAATGGTTCAAATTGGGCAGTTTTACTTACTGGCAAAGTTCAGGGACATGGTATCCTTCCATAAGTCTGAAGTTAGCGAGAGGCACAGCAGCAGTCAACTCCCAGTTCTTCTTTTCTCTGATGAATTCTCTTCTCAACTCCTGGACGAAGTACAAGAACCTGTCTTTGTCAGAGAAAGAGCCGCCGCGGTCAGCCGCTCCAGGATATTCCCAATCCAAATCCAGACCGTCAAAGTTGTATTTCTTCAAGAAATCTGCGGAAGACAAATCATATTACTAACCTCCGAACAATATTTAAGGTAAGCGACCTATGTAGTTCATAAATTGAAGAAGTAAAAAAATTGTTCTGCTTAAATTGAATACGTTCGAGAAATGAAGTTCTTAAAGAATGTAAACGCTTTCTGACAGCTCGAATTTTAAAACGTTCAAAAAAGATGTATGCCAATAAAATACCTTGCATGAAGTCGTATTCTGTGCGATAGTCGCATATCTCAGGGAAGTATGACAATAATTTGCAGATTCAAAGCCAGAACTCGAGCGTATAAAAATTCCCTGTGGTACTGCGGCACGAGTGGCACGGCTTTATGTGAATTTTATGCGTTGTTTTTTCAAATTGCATGCTTATACCAAATTTTATTTGGTTTAAGTTCACATATAAGATTTGAATACCACGTATGCAGCGTTATATCACTTTATTTCTAACTATCGCGAACTTCGTACCGCCTAACAGTCGATTCTTTAATTATTATTATTTTTATTATGAATCGATTGTATTTTTTTATTTTTTCTCTCCGTAAGAACCATCCTTGTACTTCAAGGAATATTCTATAAAATGAATTAGCAAAATCGGTTCAACTGCTCTCGAGACTTGCGCTTAGCAACATATTCAGCGATTCATTTTTATATGATAGATATATGGATATTCCTATTTAGAAAAAATCGAAATAATTGAAGCATGAATAAGTGATTTAGAAGAACCATACTAGAAATTAAATGGTAAAATAATATGATTCTAGGTATTTATTAAAATTATCAATACATTATTGGTTTGACTGCTATGCACCTTCGTGTTCAATAACACAGAAAGAAATGGATGCTTCCTGGTTATCAGGGCTCCATCCGTCCATTACCACTTGTCTCTGCAAACGAGGAACTACCGTTTCCACTCGCTGACTCTACATAACTCACGACTTCCGACACAAACCTTTATTTTGGAGAACGTGAAATTATCCGGCCGTTTCCACATAATGTTTTATGTTACTTAACTTCTGGATTTGGTATTCAACAGAACTCCGCAATATTATTCTATCCTTGTGCGCTGTAAGCTTTACCTGAAGTGGTTTTTTTTTATTTTTTATTTGAGTGTACCTCTTTTTGAATCATTTGTACCCAAAGGGGGTAAATTATGTTTGTTTACTTTTCAGTGGTCATAACCGTAATTTGTTTTAAGATGACAGTTTTGGCACCCAAACAATTTTCGCTTATAAGCGAAAAAAACTTGTTCAAACTATGTCTTCATGTTCAACAATTAATCAGTACCTATCGTTATCTTTCCGATACACATAATCAACTAGCTCCTTACCAACTACGCTCTTGATGAACGTCATTCTGGTGCTCTTCTGCGCTACCATATGCGAGTACTTCGAGCCGCCTTCAGCCCAGCCTCCGACCGCCACCATGAACTTCACACCGGGGTGACTAGCACGAAGCGCGGTGAAGTTGCGGAAACCACTTTTCTCTACATCCAACTGCAAATTAAATAGTCGAATAATTAATTACCTGCTGATGTATAAATAACGAATAATGTGTCGAACGTTGAGTATCTGCACGCCGACTGCACATAATAAATGTAAGCTTACTAGAAGAAGTACGGTATCTAGGAACCAAAAAAATTCTCACCGAAAAATCGACAATACTTTGGCAATAGATAAAGGAGTAAATTTTAAAAACTTTAACCGTGACAACCCTCACACTCAAATGAGCAAACGTTCTTATTTCAACCATTTGGTCTAGATTCCAAACAATCGACTACTACATTACCTATAGCATCAGTTATCTTAATTAAAAAGGAACCAAAAAGGTGTTCATGTTCCCTGATTTATTGTGGCTCAAGTTGCGGTCAACATCCGCACTGAACAAATTGTGTGTGACTTTTCAAACATGGTGTAACGCGTAAAAAGGATAATGAGAAATAGCTTTATTTACCATAGACAGATTTTGTTTTTGATTACAGTTTAAAATCAAAGCAACAACAACTAAATTGAAAGAAATACTGCATGTACACCCAATCAATTTTCCATCAACTCTTAATAGGAAAACTTCATTACCTCAGGATCAATGATGAGCACTTCGTTGGTTTTCTCAGTGACGCCTATGAAGGAGTAGATGATGTGGGTACAGAGGTCGACTGGGATGTCTTCGATGCCATAGCGACCCACCCCGGGCCGATACACCGCCCAGTTGCTGAAGTAACATACTATGCGCGCTCTGCTGTCCGCTGAACATAAACAACAAAAGTCTCCATCAAACATGATCATGAGATATATTGGTGTAGTGCAAATTCTGAACCGGATAATTATTCTGATTTTGAAAAATAATCTTTCATATATTAATTCCCGCGATCTCCACGACAATTCAATTTCTTGACTGTCGTGAGAATACTTTGTATATCAAAACAAAAGCCGTGGAGGTGGTTGTGTATTAAAATAATGGATATCTGGACCTAAACGTATTTAAAAATGGTCGCAAATAAACATACTATAGAGAAATATCGGGTTCATAAGTCAGGCGTATTTAGCATTGCACTTCTCAATCGTTACACTCTTGGCAGAGCGGTCGTGGTCGTAATGTCAGAATTGGTGGCTTGCTGAACAAAACGGCGCCATTCACTTCGGACTGCTGATTTACGGGAGCATTCGTTGATAGTAGGAACACCCATCACAGCCTTAATCTGGTCCGTCCATCTCATTGGTGATCTGCCACGTGCCCTAGTGCCCTCGAATTTACCCTGCACCACCAGACGCTCTATGGATGCGTCTCCACGTCGCGACACATGTCCAAAGAATTTGAGAATGCGAGTCTGGACTGTGGACGACAGACGCTGTTTGATCCTGAGCTCCTGCAGTATGGAATCGTTGGTGCGGAACTGTGTCCACTTTATGCCCAGCATCTTTCTCCAGCACCACATTTCAAGAGCATCTATCTTCTTTCTCTCACTTTCTCTCAAAGTCCACGTCTCGGCAGCGTAGAGGAATATGGGGAAGATAAGGGCTTTTACAAGCCTGATTTTTGTGGCTTTGGTTATGTTGCGGTTCTTCCAAATCTTACCCAGCCTCTCCATAGCAGATCTGGAGATTGTCATGCGTCGCTTTACTTCCTCCACGCATCCGCCGGTGTTACTAATGAGCGCTCCCAAATAAATATAACTTTGGACTACGTCACAGTTCGCAATTTGTGTAACCTCTGGCGAGTTTGACGTGATACGGTCTATAATCATCATCTTCGTTTTCTTGCGGTTTATTTTTAGCATTGCACTAGGCCTACATAAAGTGATATTATCCTCGCGCTTGCGCTAATAGAAGCGATACAAAATGTATGACTTAAATCACATATATAGATATGCTCACGCTTGTATTCCCAAAGGGGTAGGCTGAGGTGTTGACAACACCGACTTTTCACTGAAGATGATTAAGTGCCAACGAGACAGATAAATCACGTACCAGTCTTTATGTCATCGCATATATTTTGTTTCGTTTCTAGTAGCGCAAGCGCGAGTATTATATAACTTTGTCTAAGCCTACTGAAATCAAAATCATCAAATTTTATCAATGCAGTTTCTTTGAGATAACTCAGTACGTATAAGTGTATAATCATATCGTTAGTACTTACACTGTACCGCAGTCGTGGCTACAGCCAGGACGGCCAACGTCGCAAGTATCGCTCGCATTGTGAACCTGGAATGAATATTAAATAGTCTAATACAGTAATGGTAGTCAAGGCATTCTTGATCGTTAACTTATATTCCTATAACGCACTGCATTATTATATCTATGCATAATAATTTATAAAGCTAAAGAGTTTCTTTCTTTCTTTGAAAGCGCTAATCTCAAGAAATTCTGGTCTGATTTGGTCTAGAACGGCTATAAAAGGCTAGTATAGACTATATCATCACGCTACGACCAATCGCGGGTTATAGTTAACGCTAGCCCAAAGTAACTAGTTCACTCCAATAAAGTCACGGATATATAGTTTTTTATAAAATTTATTACAAAGCCATTTTGAAAAAAAATCTGCGATGTATGTATTAAGAATCACAATCATTACGTTATGATATAAATAAATCAGACCAAAATCACTAGAAAGAACGTAAACGTAGGTTCTAAGTACTTATAATATGAAATATCATTATGAATTCGATGGAAAAATAATATTAGGCCTGGGATTAACTTTAGGTTGGTATCTTTTGTCGCTATACGATCCAATTTCGCCGACCCAAATGTTTGGGTGGACTTGTAAAAAGAAATAATTAATATTTCGATTTCATTGTATATTTCGTCCCTTGACGTAAGTGGGTTGAGCAAACCTCTCGTAGATGAGGTACCAGAACTTCCAAGGTTTTTATCAAATTATGTTTCTGTTTATCTATCGAACGTAGGCGTTCGGAAAATACATTTTGATAACACAATATTTAAAGTAAAATAGAGTATTGTTTGACCCAACCAAAAAAGGATTAAGTAGCTAAGTTGTTCATATTTTTTATAATATGGTGCCATTATTATAATGATGTTAATTTATTTAAAATGTTTATTTATTTAGATTTCTTATTGAGAGATTTATAATTAATATATTACTATTTTTAATTTAGTTGAATGATGATAATCACGTAAATTTCGTGTGCACGAATTCATAGACAAAATTTTTGGATGGATGCAGTTGTTTATAAGTGGTTGTACCCACACAAAACTCCAATTGTGGAGATCTAGATCTATCAATTGTAGATGTTTTAAAAAAGTCACGAAAAACTAGAAGTTATGTCTATAATTATTCTACAATACGAATTGCAAGTTGTTCTCATTAGTTGTGAAGAGGTAATTGTCTATCTTATTAACTTAGAGCCTTGACCGTTATTTCTGTGGAATTAGGCGCGCTTTCTGTAAAATCCGTGCATAACCGGGCAGCTCAGCTACACTGTTTTATTTTTAAAGTATCACGAATCAGGATGGTAAGTAGAGTCATTACTTACAACGTCACTCTAAGCTCAATACCTGTGATTGAAAAAGCTGGTACTCGTGTGAGCGAACGAGTTATAACGGTACTCATCCATACCGGTCGCTCCAGATGTGTCACCAACATCACATCACACTTTTATACATTGTAACAACACTGACGGAGTAACAAAGTAGTACTTCGGAGTAGCGAAGCCTGAAAATATATATTTACTTGGTAGAAAAGTATTTACATCTATACAAATATAACTGAAATGCACAGTCTAAAACGCTGGTCCTTAAGACATGAAATTTGAAAGGTGTGGTCTTTGTGAAATGTAGCCAGTGAGAAAGGGCTTTCCGAGCCACCCCTAAGGGTGTTAAATGGGGGTAGAAAGTTTGTTTGTGATATCTTACTGTCATGCACTCGAAGTTGAGGGCGCAAGCAAGTTTATAAGTTATCAATTATATCTAGTTGAATATATATTTCATAATTTTAATTGGCAAATAAGAGGACGTGGCAAATATTGCTATTTTGGTAAAATATTTAAAAAAAACTATTCAAATCAACTAGAGACAGGAATATTTGACATTAACAGGGTTAGTCGCTTATACCACAACGTAAAATATAAAGTGACGATGATGAAAAAAAATATATATGGTCAGTCCATATTCTGGTAATTGTTTTAACAATATAAAATTGTAAAATACCCAATAACAATTAGAACCTTGTTCTAGAATTGTAATAAGCTCAATTGATCTATGCAATTGGTTGTGAAATGTCGAAGTATCACCAAATATTGTATTAAATTCCAACAGCCCTGCAGCGATCGTATTGACATTTGGCCCAAACGCCACTTTACATCGAATTACAATACAACGAAGCCTTGATATCATTCCCGAGTCGTGGATGGCGCTCATCAAGACCCTCGTTTAAAGAGCATAGCAAAATGAACTTTGATATTCGTTCATTTAAACTCGGAATCAATTTGCAGAAGCACGATCCGATAATTTAACCTATTGAGCTTCCCTTGAAAGACGTGAGAATTTCGTCTAGAATCCTGCCCCTTAATTTGGTTCATATACGAATCTTTCATTAACTCTTAAAAGAAAAATAAATATTGTTTGTACCTTAATCAATGCCTCTTTGTTCGTAAATATCTAGACAGTTAATCAAATAAAGGATTAAAAGTAAAAAGAAGTGACCTCTTACAGTATATATTTATAGTAATAAATATAATGTGCCAGTGTGCCATAGTGAATAAATTTAAATAAATAAATTTGTCACAAATTTCGTATGGATATATCTATGACCCGAAGACGAACATTACATAGAATACGCGGCGAACATTACATAGAGTAATTTATGTCAAAATAGTTTATGTAATTTCAATGGAATAATTCTTCACATGCTAGTAGAAAGACATATTCTCTAGAAGCTTCTCAACACTACCTAAATACTTGCTTGCAGCACAGACAAAAGACACGTGTTGACATAAAATGTCAAGACAACTTTTTTTTATTAAATATTATATTATAAAGTTTGTTTCGAAACGACCCTATCGCGTCTCTTTGACTATTAGATACTATTAAAATTTAATAATATGTGCTATTACGGAATCATGTGTGAATACTTTCTATCGGTAAGTAATTAAAAACACAAACAACTATAAATTTCGTGTCACAGATTTGTTTGTTGGCCGAAGGAAGAACGCAAAATAGCGGCAGCAAAAGGTCGGCTTCTTAGCACTTCTTTGCAGACACCCGCAGACGGGTTTTGCATTGGATATCAGACCATGTCGGGCTCATTTCAAAATTGATTTCATTTTTGGTCCGAGGTTTATGAATATCCATCCTAGTGGTTCCCCTTCATTCCCCTACCAAGTGTCATCGTGATTGGATAAACTTGTTTTCCGTAAAACAGAAACAGGCAGAGACATTCTCCCATTATTTTATGTTTATTGTTATTTCGGTTAGCCTGTGCTAGGGAGCTGACCTTCTGGGGTGCAAGGCCAGGAGACCTCCTCGTGTGCCCGATCCATTGTTTGTCCTAAGGATACGTCCGAGGGAACGACAATGGCTTCGGGACGGTGCACCCTGGACGTCGACGACAGCCTCTTCGGGGGCCTTCATCGAGTGACTTAGCTCCTCGATGGCGATCCCTGGGGACACTGTCGTCGATGACCAACACCTGGCACTCGACGCAGGTGGCGGAGGTGGAATTCGCTCCTTGTACGTCTCTGTTCAGCAGAGATGACAATGGATGCGAGCCTGCGTCACCCATTCCCAAGGTTCGGCGTGCCTATGGGAACTAGACCTTCTGTCTAGGACTGGGGGGTAATACCCAGTCAAACGTCAGGGGGAGGGGAGGCACTCCGAAAGGGGTGCCCGGGGTTGACGCTATCTCGCTCGTCACCCCGTGAATGCCGTAATCACCGACTCTTCCTTCAACAATTCCAGTTAGCGAGGCTGGATACGTCGAGGAGTCGGTGACCGGAGAGGGCTTGCCTTAATTGGCCGGCCTGCGAGGAGAAAACCTCTATAAAAATCCGACAGCGAAGTCGTGAAAACCTGAGAGACTCTGGGCCACCTCTCAGTATATAAGTCCCCCATTGTCGGGATGGGCGTCACCCGGCAATGGTGTCTATATCGACCCATAATCGTGGGATAAGTATGGAAGAAATTAAAAAACTAACAAAAAACCAAAAGGAGGAGGGAGTAAAATCCAGTGAAGGGCAGGGAATCTGCCAGGTAGAGATGGAGACGGAGACTGTAGGGGCGAGGCAGTTGCTGACCCCTATAGTTGTTGTAGAAGACTGCACGAGTCGAAGCAAACAGTCTCGTCCTAAGTCCCAAAAGAGGAGCAGGACGAACTCAGGCTCCTCGTGCAGTGAGCAGACGGCCGCGAAGGTCACCTCAGCGACGCGAGGGCGTGCCCGATCAAACGCTGCGTCGCGTCTATCGCGCGATTGTTCAGGTCGTTTCATTCGACCTCCCACACCAGGCGCTAGAAGCGAGCGGGCAGAGGACAGTGACACGGACGCGTCGCTCGTATCGCTCACCTCCGGGGAGGTCGAAGTAGCGGCCGTGTCGGGTCCTTCGGGCCGCGCGGCGTTCCTTAGGGACAGGTTGAGCGACGAGGACGACCTGCTCAGTCCTGAACTGGCTCTGTCCAACACTCGGGCGAAAAAGAAGTTGCCTTCAGTGGGGGAGCTTCAGAAAAAGATGGAGTCGATGCCCACCATTGAGTTGGGCTCCTTCATAAAGGAGCAACAGACGGCAGTCGAGCGGGTGGCCGACAGGTCCAAGCACCTGAAGGGCAGCTTCGTGCACCAGCTCCGCATGTGTGCACGAAGGACTGAGGCGGCGTCACTGGCGATGGCAGCGCGGACCTCTGCGAGCGCAAACACCGAAAGGCTGGAGCGCGAAAATGCGGAACTGCGCTCGCAGATGGCGGCTCTCTCTGCTAGGATGGAGAAGCTCACCGAGGAGCTCTCTGTCCTACGCAGGGCAGGCAGGGTAGAGGCCAGTGAGTCCGCTCCGGCACTGCCTCTGGGTGTCGAGGACCTCACGCGCGCCATCATGGTCCAGGTGGGGACCATGATCAGCGCACGGCTGGAGGCCATGGAGGAGAGGCTGCTCCCTGAGAAGCGCATGCGTCCCCCACTCGCCGCGGATGCTAAGAGGACAGCTCAGGTGCCTGCCGGGCCACCTGCCGGACCGCCTGCCGGGCCACCCTCTGGCTTGGCAGCCCCGGCCTCTGGGGCACCTGCCCCGGAGATGCGGGGACCTAAGAGGGGAGGGAGGAGGAGCAGGAAGACCAAGCGGAGTTCGGCCACTGCTACAGTGCTGCCGACCGCTGCTCCTCCTGCAGCTCCACGGGCAGTGCAGGCGCCGCCCCCCCAGGTGGCCTGGAGCACGGTGGTGGGGCGTAAGGCCCAACCAAAGGCTGGGCCGAGCACAGGGCCCCAACGGCCACCTCCCGCGAAGCCTGCGTCCCGGCCCCCGCCGTCGCGCAAACCGGAGAGGGCACCCGCGCGGCCACCAACTGTCGCAGCGATCACCGTGACGATCCCGGAGGGATCAGACGTCACGTACGCTGCGGTAATGGCCGCCGCGAGGGAGAGGATAAAACTCGCCGACCTTGGCATTCCGAGCCTTCGGAATCGGAAAGCCATAACTGGCGGGCTTATACTCGAGGTCCCGGAACCGGACTCTGCCTCCAAGGCCGATGCGCTCGCGAGTCGCATGCGCGAGTCCCTCAAAGACTTGGGCGTGCGAATAGTGCGCCCAGTGAAGATGGGGGACATGAGGGTGCTGGACCTTAATGAGGCCACCACCCCCGAAGACGTGGCGACCGCGATCGCGGAGGCTGGAGGCTGCGCGGCGGCCGAAGTGAAAGTGGGCGAGATAAAGCGCCCCTCACACTTGGCCCTGGGGACTGTGTGGGTCCGATGCCCACTCACCGCGGTGCGCAAGCTGTTCGCAGCGGGGCGCATCCAGGTGGGGTGGGTATCAGTGAGGGTCGAGGCACTGGAGGCAAGGCCTCTGGGGCTGGAGAGGGGGCTGGGATACGTCGCCGTGAGCTGGGGTCGTGTAGTCGTTGTGGGCTGCTACGTCTCCCCCAACTGTACCCTCGCCGTCTACGAGGCGTACCTGGACGGGGTGGCCAACTGCATTCGCAGATGTCTGCCTCGTCCCGTGCTCGTCCTGGGCGACTTCAACGCTCACTCTCGTGAGTGGGGGAGCGCCCGGGATGACCAAAAGGGGGAGACAGTGCTGGAATGGGCGGCGGCGCTGGACCTCCGGTTGCTGAACCGGGGGTCTGTCAGCACCTGCGTGCGCTGGCAGGGGGAGTCGATCGTGGATCTTTCGTGGGCGACTCCCCAGGCAGCGCTCATGGTGACGGGGTGGAGAGTGGCAGAGGAGATGGTCACATTATCCGACCATCGCTACATAGCGATGGATGTGGCCATCCGCCTTCCCCGCCCCGACAGCCGCCGCAGTAGCAGCCCGCCGCGACGATGGTCTCTCAAGCGGTTGGACAGAGATCGTCTCTGCGCCGCAGCCATCGTCGCGGCCTGGCCTGAGGGCCAAGAAGATGGGATCCTGCCCGATCCTGAAAGGGAAACCGCCTGGTTCCGGGACACGATGACGTCCATATGTGACGCGTCGATGCCCCGGACCAGATCTGCCAAGCCCCGGGCCGTGTACTGGTGGTCGGAGAGCATCGCGGAGCTGCGCGAGATATGCCTCCGCGCCCGACGCCAGTACACGCGTGCCCGGAGAAGAAGGCGAGCCACAGCCGAAGAGTTGGGTGGAGCCTACGTGGCCTATCGAGGCGCCACGAAGGCGCTGCAGGCAGCCATTGCCAGCGCCAAGGCTCGGTCGTGGGATGAGCTCATCGGGGGACTGGAGAGGGATCCATGGGGCCGCCCGTACAGGATGGTACTGGGCAAATTGCGCCCGTGGGTCCCTCCGTTGACGGAAACTCTGGACCCGGAATTCGTGGAGAGGGTTGTAGACACCCTCTTCCCCAGGGTCCAGAGCAGTCCCGTGCCCCCTCCTTCGGAACCGATCATCTGGACCGAAGAGATGGGGGTGACGACCGATGAGCTGGACCGAGCCGTGAGGCGCCTCGGAGCCCGAAACACGGCACCAGGCCCCGACGGAATTCCTGGTCGGGCCTGGGTGTTGGCTCTACCCAACGGGCTGGGGAACAGGCTGCGGCGGCTGTTTAACGACTGCCTACGCTGCGGCGTGTTCCCCTCAGGCTGGAAAGTGGCTGGGTTGGTTCTCCTCCATAAGGATGGAAGACCCGCAGATTCTTCCTCCGCGTATCGTCCTCTCTGCCTACTAGATGAGGCGGGTAAGCTGCTCGAAAGAGTGTTGGCGGACCGCCTCAGTACGCACCTGACGAGCGTCGGGCCGGACCTGTCGGAAGACCAGTTTGGCTTCCGACGCGCGCGGTCGACAGTGGACGCGATCATACGCGTCCGAACACTGTCGACGCAGGCTGTTTCCCGGGGCGGAGTGGCGTTGGCTGTCAGTCTTGACATAGTCAACGCCTTCAATAGCCTGCCCTGGGACGCAATAAGGGGGGCCCTGGTGTACCACCGCGTGCCCCCCTACCTGCAGCGCGTGGTCTGTGCCTACTTGCGCGACAGGTGCGTGCAATATGTGGGCGGAGATGGACGAGTCCACCGGAGGGAGGTGTACTGCGGGGTCCCACAGGGATCGGTCCTAGGGCCACTCCTGTGGAACCTCGCGTACGATGCGGTCCTGCGGGTCGACCGCCCCGACGGCGTTAGCATCGTCTGCTATGCGGACGACACGCTGGTGCTAGCCGTCGGGGCCACTTTCGAGGAGACCAACCGGCTCGCCGAGCTTGGCGTGGCATGCGTCGTGGAGAAAATCCACGAGCTGGGCCTTCGGGTAGCGCCGGAAAAGACCGAGGCGCTGTGGTTCCACAAGATCCCGAGGGGAAGGGAACCACCCAGCTCGTCGGTTCGCGTAGGTGACGTGGATGTCCGGGTGGGACGGTACCTCAAGTACCTCGGTCTCACCCTGGACGGTCGCTGGGGCTTTGAGGAGCACTTCAGCCGCATGGTCCCCCGGATCAAGAGGGTAGCGGGTGCATTGCACAGACTGCTGCCCAATCTCGGGGGGCCGAGTGAAGGAGTCCGCCGCCTCTATGCGGGGGTCGTGCGATCCGTGGCTCTCTACGGAGCACCCGTCTGGTCTTCCAGATTGGGTGTTAGGCGCTGCAGAACTATGTACAATAGTATGCAGCGTCCTATGGCCATCCGGGTCGCACGAGGGTACCGGACCCTGTCTTTTGAGGCGGCCACTGTCCTGGCGCGGTTTCCGCCCCTGGACATCCTGGCGGAGATGGATGCTCGTATTTACGACCGTCTCCGCCGGGCGGACGGAACTGCGCCTCCAAATGCGGCTGAAGTGAGAAGGCAGGAGCACCGACACGCGCTCGTAACGTGGCGGGAGCGGCTCTGCGAGCCGCAGAACGCCCGCCAACGCGCTGTCGGTGCAATTTTGCCGAGCCTCGGGCCCTGGCTAAAGAGGAAGGACCACGTCACCTTCCGGCTGACGCAGGTACTCACCGGACACGGGTGTTTCGGTGAGTACCTGAATCGGATCGGTCGCGAACCGACGACGCAATGCCACCATTGCGGCAGTGACCGGGATTCCGCACAGCACACGCTGGAGCAGTGCCCAGCGTGGAGCTCGGAACGGCGAATCCTGGTCACCAGGATCGGGCAGGACCTCTCTCTGCCACGCGTAGTGACGGCTATGCTGGCAGACAGAGAGGCATGGAGGGCCGTAGTCTCCTTCTGCGAGACAGTAATGTCCCAGAAGGAGGCCTCCGAGCGGGATCGGGAGAGAGCCGATCCCTCTCGGAGACGACGGCGACGGCGGGGCGGAGGCAACGCACGCCCCGGACCGTCCACCCAATAGCCAGGGTCTAAGAATTTGGCTATGGTATCCCCTGCCTGTCGTAAGAGGCGACTAAAAGGGGGCCGGAGGGCCTGCTGGCGGTGGTCGGGGTGGGAGCTTTGACCACTGAGCCGCGGGCCCGGGAAGGTGGCAGCGCGACGTGGCTCGCGCTGCCTTGCACAGCGAGGTCTCCAGGGGCGGCGACACAGCTGCCCCGGGGATGTGCCCCGGCAAAGTGTGGGGGGACACCGGTGCGATCTATCAGAGTACCCGGAGTCCCCCCAAAGCACTGAGGATGGCCACCGGGGGGGTTTTAGTGCGGTAAAAATCCCACATACCCCGATCTGCCTCTCCCAGGGCGGTCGGGGACCTTTTGAAGGTTTCCCCCTCGTCAATAAAAAAAAAAAAAAAAAAAAAAGGGAGCTGACCTTCTGTGTGCTTATATTTCATGTCAATAATAAGATACCGGTTGAACATCTGCAACAACGAAGTTCTGAACTCCATCTCGGATGCAAATATATGCGCAACTCACTGACTCACTGCGGCGACAGCACTTCACACCTACTTAGCTCTAGCGGTATTACTTTGTACTCTCTTCATCGATAGGCACCTACGTATGGTCTGAGAAACACCTAGATCTTTTTTTAAAACACCTTTTGTATCCCACACTAACAAGTACACGCGCTTTACGGTGAAAGAAAACATTGCACGCAAAACTACTGACTTCAACTAACGCGATGCCGTACCAATAAGTAAGCCTCCCGTCGTATCCTTGGCACCTTATTTTAGGTGGAATATAGGTGTGGGTGTTATTACACCTCTACCTTTTACAGGTTAACTTGATACCTTGCAAGCTAAAGTATATGGTAACCTACAGTTGCCTGAAGGAATAATTAACCGCAAATACGTAACGCTATATTTTCATTATTAGTCACATATTATTTAACATCTAAAGTGAACGCTACACGAGAGTCCTCTAATTTCAACCAGAATAATAATTGATAGAAATGTCGAATAAGACGAGATCTCTGTGCGAAGTGAATGATATATGCAAATTTATATATGCATTCCCTCATGCAGATAATCGGGGCGTCAAGGGAGATAATTTTAATGCGTTCAAAATTAATTACAGAGTTGGCGAGGTTCCGGGAAATCACATTTATACCAAATTGTAAAAGTTTTATCTTTTTGACTTTGTGGTAATTAATTTGTTAGGATAACATTATGAAGGGTCCAACTGAACTGGAGGAGAACTAAAGGAGGTTAAGTAAACATTGTTAAGCTAATTAATTAATTTCATTTGTCTGGTATATTTGTTTTGTCTGTAATCCAAATAACAATCGTAATGCAGAAGTAATCTTTTGAATAAGGATCTACAAAGGAATTTAAAAAAAAAACATTCTCTTAATTTTTTTAAAGTATTTCAAACAGGATAATTTGTTTGTTTGAATTAAGAAAGTTTAAACATTCATAATGTACACGCCCTTATTCCTCGAAGGGGTAGGCAGAATAGTTCCTGTAGTCTCTCACAATTCGCCAGTTATATTTAAGTCCCATGTAATAGAGGGCGAGGCTATTGCCATCAACCGAGCACTAATCCAGACTCCAGACTGCTACTGGGCAATCACAGATGAAGCCTAATAACACTTGCCCGTCCGAGGATTCGAACCCAAGACCTCATATTCCGCAGTATCTTTTACAACCACCAGATCAACAAGGCAGTCGAGAAAGTAATAACTACGGAACTTGCTCGTAGCAGGCTAAATTAATATTTCTAAGAATCATAACATTATTTGGTGGGAGCAGAAACTATATTGAACTATAAGAAACTATAGAAAATCTATGTGTAAATTTGTAATAATACAAAATATATTAAAATTTGATTAAAACATTATTTGCATTACCACGCTGCAATGTCATATTGTCCCAAAGAAAACAACCAAAATACTTGAATCACCATTGAGCTTAAGTAAATAGGCATCTAATATAAATATAATGAAGTGGCTTTGTTTATTCTTTGGTGCCCGTCCAGCCAGAGCGAAATCCATCATAACCGCAATTTGTATTCTCGCCGAAGCACCCGGACTCAATTACTCAGCGGCAATAAACTGGGAACTAACTAATGATAGGATCCACTGAGTTCATTCAGGCTGGCTGCTTTAATGGAACCCGTATTTATGTACAATCAAATCTACGAATGTTAATGTGCAACGTTTAAGGGTCCAATTGGAATAAACTATGACGAAGGAATTTGTTTTTACTCCGTGTTAGTAATAAAGCGTTATCTTGATTCAAAACAAGAAATGCAATTTAAATATTAATATTTTTTTATCTGGTTGACTTTCGCTTCGAAGTAAAATGGTGCAAATATGATCTGATATCCCTATTAGAAATCTTAGTCGTATAATACAGCAAAATTTGCTGTAAAAATGTTTTACAGCAAAAGTCATTAAATACATAACCACACAAAAATGAGTATTAATTTTGCCAAAAAAAAATTCTGATGCTCTTTAAAATAAACACAAATACGTACATATTCTGAAGATATTTTTAACTTTTGGACCGATTATTCAGTTATCCCTTGCTTAATATTTTTCCTACTCACAACACAATAGTTAAAACATCTATTAAAATAACGTGCAGAGTATTGTCTAAATGTTCAAACAATTACCGAATGGTTCGGCTATGTGATAACACCATCATCGTAACTCAAAAGTTGCTTAATATAATGTTATTATTGTATGCAAAATTTGAAATATCCTAGCCCCATAGTTTTAAAGAGGTGTGCTTGGGTGCATCGTAAATATCTTTCCGTGCCTACCCTGTATCTACTCCATAGCAGATATCTATTAAAATGGAGAAAGTATTTTAACATCTCTGTTTATTTATACATTTCCAAATGTGTCTGTCGATATTTTCCTTCACCGTAAAGCTCGTGGTGTGAAATCATTGCACATACGTTTCTTTAGGAAATCTCATTAAAATAGGCCCCTGCTGGGATTCGCACTTGCGTCGCTTGCATACCCCACGGCCACTACAGCTTTTTTATTTACTGCTATTAGTGTTATTATTATCTACCGTCGATACAAAACAATAAAGTCAATAGCATCGTGTTCACTTGCAGGAAGGCTCGCCACGTCCACCGCAGAATACATAGCGAGCTCGCACGGAGAATACTAAGCATCCAACGTGTGCATCGACCAGATGACTATCCTTAGATTCCTTTGTCGTGGGAGGTCATCGGCCGAAAGTGAAACCCTTTGTCCTAATGTGGCGTATTTCAAAGACAAATTGAGACATTAAAAACTCATAAATTCATAGACAACTACTATGGATTGATCGAGTCACGTCCTAAATTCAAATGTCTCAAAATTTGTCAGTGATCAATGAAGTTTTACAACTTTTGTAAGGACGGATTGAGGGATTTAGATAATTTAACACTAGCTTGCTACTTTATCTAAATAAGTGGCACCAAATAAATGTTTTAGTTGTGATTTAGTCGTAAAAAGCTCAAACAATTTAAGTTAAGCCCCGCCTAAAGTGCATTAATGGTATTACAATACAACAGTTTTTGATCCATTGTCAATATAAATCAAAAACTCAATGCGGGTTATTTAAAATGTCGCCAAGGTTCAGGAATATGTCTTAATCAAAAAACGTAGTAACAAAGACTTAGATAAGTTATGAGCAAAGAATTACGTAGACGTACTTAAAAGCCGACATATTTCTACAGGTATTTGTAAGGATTACTGCTATAAGTCTGGTTTAAGTAAGTTTAAGACTTATTACGCTCTCGTTGTATCCTAGACGAAAGTAACTGAGCCAATATTAGCTGGACAAGACAACGTCGTAAGAAATATAAACGCAGAATACTTTAGCACATTTTGAAAGAAACTTGCCAGTGAACGACTCAAAGATATAAAAGGAAAATAAAAATAAAATATTCAGAATACAAGACGAACCTGTTTCATTCTTATAAACACTATTCGAAGAATGAATAGAACTATGCGAATTAGAAATATCTGGAAAAGCTATCAACAAATTCAGAATAATGCGTATTAAGAAAATCGTATTCATGAGCAGGATGATTCTGTCACCAATATCAGATTTAGGTATAGCGACAACCTTTGAATAACAACAGAAAAGATAAATAGAAAAGGTCTTTGAGTTCAAGCCTTTTTAACTGTAATTAATCAAAACTTTAAATATTAAACATATTGAATTCATAATTTCATATTTAAATATCCTTACATTGTAATCTTTTACAGGTAAGGCAAAAATAAAAACTTGCAAATAATCCTGTATTTTTAGTACTCCGATATGAATAGTTAATTTATTACAATAAAAAATTATGTTAAAACAAAGTAGAGTAGGACTTTTTATTTATGTATGAGTAACGGCAGTGTGACATGCGTATCGCGGTCAATAGACGACAATAGTTAATGACAAGCGCATCAGCACCGGTAAAATATGGAACGATTTTAATATGTCCTGCAAGATATGACATATGTGATATGACTCCTACGTCCTGTTACCCTTTATATAACTGTAGGACTTAGCTATGTAAACTAAATGCTCCAATTATTCGAATACTATCGGCGCGCCACGGTTTTACCCGTGTAGAATTATCAAGAAAATTAATTAAAAAAAAAGTATTATAAGTCTGTTTCATATGCATTTAGTAAAAAGCTGTTAATTTGGAACGACATACAGACAGCTCCATTTTATTTATCTGTGTAATTGTCTAGCGTGCATGTAATGCGTGCGTTTCGGCAAGTTATCGAACAGTGTAAACAGTTAGCTAAATATAAACGAAACATTATCATTGTAACTGCGTGAGATTATTGTTTTTACTGACCAAGTGTTACTTTCAACACGCTAGATTGGTTAGGTGAAAAGTGTAGCTTCCGTATACACTCGCAAAAAATTTAACACCTGTCAATGGTGTCGGAATTCATCAAGTTATAATGTTTTAGGATTGCGTAGTAATAGCTCATCAGCATAATTTTTTTACACTCGCCTCGATACAAGAAAAATACAAATAAACTACTCAAAGGATTAGAAACAACAACTCGTTTTTAAAAGGCTTAAATAGGCTTAAATATTTTGCTAGAAATAAAATTAGAAAATATGTAATTAAAATACACTTATGCTTATTTAAACACAATAAGCAAACAACTAAATGAAAGTCAATAAAATTATCATAACTTTCTCTGGGGCTCGTAAAAGTGCCAAGTTCAAGGATAATAAATTGCTAATGGTCTCCAATCGAATCACCATTATAATTTGCACACATTAATAACATTGTAACATAGCAAAAGTAATACAAATAAAAGTATTCTTACAAGAGTTAGCAAAACTCAAATTAAATTGTTGATTAAAATAATCGGTCCCTCGCGCTTTGTTTTTAATCTCATTTATTTCACCGAACACAAAAACTTTATACATTGGAATTTTGAACTTTGAATTGTCTAATTTTACTATTTAAGTACTTAAATTAATTTACAACTTAAATGTACCATTGTTACAGGGCTTCGACTCTGGACTTCAATATCTTTTAACTTAATATTTTTCCGATTATTATTCTACGAACAACAATATTAACGACGACTTCATATAGAACATATTACTTATTTATATATGTAAAAGATTTTTTTATTTCTATAAATTCTATCGATCGTTTATCAATGTGGTACAATAAAAAATTGGTACTCACAGTAGCGTGTTCGGGGACGCTCGTGTTGCGATTGCGTCTCAACGGGCGATGCACGACGTTATATGCGCACGCGTCGGCCGGCCGCGCATTCATAGGGTGCGTAAATGTGACCAACATCACTAATTATTTTCCTTATTTTTTCTGATTTTAAATCCTTTAACTTTAAAGTCTAGAACCCTTTTGTTGAATATAAATTAAGAGGAAGCTCGTAAATTGTCGCTGTTCTGAAAACCAACATTCGTAAATCAACAGAGCGCGCCTAGTATATCCGGAAGAATTAGATAAATAATGGGTTTTTGGTCCACAATCCAAAATGATGTCCAAACGTGTCTATTCAATATTTTTTTAGATACGAACATGCTTATGGAAACTTAAGTTTTAATTAATTGAATCAGAATTTGTGGTCAGAATTTGTTAAGTCATGTGTTCAGTGTATTCAGATGTGGTTTATAAATGCAGGCCCTGTGACAAGGGACATACACATCATGCCTCCTTCGGGATGACTCAAAGGACTCATTGTTATTTGTCGAGCAATTTACAGTATTTTCCTTCTCTTTGTTAGGTAGCTTAAAACCTTTGCTTTCCACACAAGATTGTTAGTCATAAATATATTGTTTGCAATTTGAATGAAAGTAGTGGTTCATAATCACATTCATAATTTTAGGTCACGGCATATGGTTTTACAGTAGTCGGGTAAAACATCGACCTACGTAACCGATGAAAAATATATATAGTTAATGTTCTATCCTGATTAAAGTCATATCTATACATAACGAACAAATCGATACTAGTAAAAAAAAGAAAAAAAATTTTTTAATCGTTTGCATATTACATCTTAACTCGTAATGAGTTACTAAACTTTATTCCAGAAATAATCTGTTGTCTCGCAAAAAATACCATGAAGTTTAATCGCGACTGAAATACAAGACATGGAACACATCTAGTAATGTTTGAAATAAAACCAAGAATATATTTATTTGATTAGATTTCTTACAAAGTAATGTCAAAGTGTGAAACACCTAAAAAATTAAATTAAGCGATTTTAAATTTGACCGGTTCGGTACTAAGTGTTAGAATCCAAATAACATCCGTTGAACAGACAACAACAACAACAGTACACGAATGTTGTCGATAGCGTAACAAAACTTCGGTGCATTTCCGAAGGGACGGATACTAAAGGCATGCTAAATATTCCTTCAAATGTTAACTTTTCGGGTGTTTGTCATGTTCAATGTCTTATTTCAATATTCGTTTATTCTTTGTAGTTAACAATATTATGTTTGGGAGCAATGCCCTTCAATAAAGTCTAACCCATGCTATAACAATGTTCGACACTCGAAATCCATAGGTTAGGTATGGTAAGCACTCACCACCAGGGCAATTAGATAGGTACTCTTGCTTTTCAGCATAGTGGTATAATTTGAAGTCTTACTTTATCGTAAGGATCTGAAACACGCTAAGGTACCCCAAGTATAGTATCATATCGTCTGTGGTTTTTGCCCATTTTGTATGGGGATGTAAAACTGCCTACACTCACTGCTAGGCTCTAGACGCTAGACTCGGCTTTAAAGTTCCCATACAAAATGAGGAAGAAACGCAATCGATATAGTCAACGTTAAATATTTTAAAACCTACATTGGTAACTAATAAGATCGAAATACAAGTGAATAATAATTTTATTTTATTAGTATTTTCAAGACTAGGTGAAATTATTACATTTACGAGCATTGCGCACACATTACGTGTAAAATAAAGGAAGTGTATCTTCAACTAAAAGATTAATGGCTTTAGAAACGTATTGAGTAAACCCAAGTAAATAATATATTAACAAACTCATGTAGAGTATATCAAGATTTCAATTTTCCTTTGATACTGCTTTAAATCTTAGCATTCTACTGAGTTCTGTATTTCGGTTTGCAAAATATATTTTCAAAAATGAATGTCTCGTGATTATCATGTTGAGAAGAGCGTAACGGTAGGTGGTTACCGATTCCCATCACTTGTACACTCAATCGTACTTTGTCGAATCAAATCGAAACACAAAATTATTTGATGAAAAAAATTTCAATAAGTTAAATTGTCTGTCGGATTTTCTATGAAGACATTTTAATAAGGCTGGAAAGCGACTCATGCTCTTGGTGTTGCAATATAGTACATTGCATACATACATACATATGCTCACGCCTGTATCCCATGGGGGTAGGCAGAGACCACCGTTTGCCTATATATAACTGTTATCATCGTAATATACTTTGACTTAATAGATATATAATAAATAGTAATTTGGAAACGGTAGTACATAAACTTAAGTTACTCTTATATATAACGTTCAATGAGTGTTCCAAGTGTCCCTAATGCTGTATACAATTTGAATATTTAAAGTATCCCCTAGTGCTTACCACAGCCTGTATACAATATTTGATGGCACTGTTAAGTACAGTGCCTAAAGTGCAATGTATCAAACAATGAGACCAGACGCTGCGTGGGACTTGTGGCACTTAACAAAAAGCTAACAGAAGTGCGGCTACATTGGTTTAAACCATTCGTAAGTATACCCGTAATTAATCAAAAAAAAACATGCATTTAAAATGTAGAGTTTGTGGAGTTAAACAAGAATTAACTGGATTTTGTAATAAATTTGTTAAGCAAAGGTTTTGAAATAAATGTACGATATTATTCGGTCACGCGCATTTAACTAGTAAATTCTAGTAGTATAATAAACTTAATCAAAATTGGTGCATTTCTTTGGTAATTACGTTGCCTCACAAATACACATGTCAAACAAAAAAAACACCCATTATTTTATCGACGGCTTAAAGCTTTGAGTGATATGCTCAAAATTTTATGTGCGCATGAGTCATATCGCCAATGTATTTGAACTGACCTTCTGTCAATATTTATTTTGTTGTGCTGCTGGGTCGACCAACGGTTCGGAAACCAGTATGCGGGGAAAGGCTTATACCTTAATACCTTTTAATTTATGCCAATGATAAAAGTGCCCCGTACACGTGCCGATTAACTTCCAAATAATCGACCCTTATTGGTTCAACTTCACTTGATCCCGTTAATTGAACACTATTAAAAAGTTATCTCTCCAAATGGTAAGTGTTACGGGAATATTGGTACTTGGATAAACGGTTTGTTGAATTAAAATAAATGAAATCAACTATCTGGGGCCTTACCATGAGCTCTTATTGCCATGATAGTTTCACTCATTTATGAGACAGATGTATGTGACGTGCATACATCTGTCTCTGTCGCACAACTGAATTAACATTGCAATAAGAGCTCATGGTTGGGCCCCTGTTCGGATTTTAAATATTTTTAGCTCTCAGTGGTGTCAACTTCGCATTTTTACATCTACTTTCTCATACCGGTTTTTAGTAAACAAATCAATCTAAAATAGGAACTCTCCTGTTAAGTGTTTTTCTAACATACAAATCTTTCAAGTTCAAAGAAAAAACTCCATAGGCCGTATGTCCATTGTTCTTAGCAATGACCTACTCTAATATCCTAAAAAGAAGTTGTCAATTGAATGGACGATACATTGAGACCACAATTAGTAATAATTAGTTTACTTTCGTGGGTCTGACGTAGAAATCTTAACGCGTAAAATTCACTTTAGTCAGCAGAGATACGGTTCCCGAAATGGAGTTCAGAGAGAATCATGTATGGGTTTCAATCAAGTTTCAATCCATTTCGTAATCCAAATGGATTGAACCGGGCATCGCGGAAGTTAATGTTTTGCCATAAAGATTTTTACCTATTCTCAATTTTTATGGAAAGAAAATTTTTACAGGATTGAAACTCGACGGAAACAAATTACATAATCTAGGCGCCAATCTCAAAAATTCTTGATCTGAGATTTCACGTCATTAATTTTATTAATGCAACCGCTTATAGATAACTAAGCTCAGCTTTCCTTTAACGCCAACATACTCGAGATATCTACAAAGTGAAATTAATACTAGTAGTGGAACAAGTCCTAGTGACCTGGTGATCAGAGATACCATGATAGAGCCATTTATTATCAAAGAAGTTCTACGACTGTGATTTTGTGGGATAAACAACATTTTAACCAACAGATAGAGAGCTATGTCCCCTTGCTTGCGGCTTTACTAAACTGTACGGACAAGCAGTGTCATTTACGTGTTATACGGACTTTTATCAAAACTTTAAAAGGACCTTTCGACATAATTTTGACAGTAAATAAAAGAAGCCGTGGTGGCAGTCAGTTTGAATCCCAACGCGGCCGTTATTAATGAGTTTTTCTAAAAACTTATGTGCAGTGATTTAACACCACGTGCTTTGCGGTGAAGGAAAACTTCGTGAGGAAATCTGTATATGTCTGAGAAGTAATTCAAAGACATGCATAGCGCCTCAGACGGCGATACACTTACCATGTGTCACGTTGGCACTTAATCATCTTCGCTGAAAAATGGGTGTTAATATATTATACTGGTATATATAGTACAGCACCTCAGTGTATGAATAAAGACGTTTTGTATGTATGTATATATGGGCGCGCTCAACCGAGCTGCCATCTAGTTTCAATTGTAGGAAACAAGTCTCAATTTAAAATTGAGACAGGAAACAACACTAGCTACTTTTCGTAATAATGTAATTCTTAAATTTAGGATAATAAATTGTAATTCAGATTCTAGAATTAATTAAAAGTACTAACGAAGTAGAATTTCCTATTTATATAATTTTGTATTGTAATATGAATTAAGTGGGTCACTAATGTTTTTGTTGTGTTTACACTACTGTATGATTTCCGTATGTATTATTTTAAGAAACGAGTTAAGTTAATTATGTAAAATTAGAAGTTTAATTAATGTTTCATTATTATCTAATATTGTTGTAATTATTGAATAATTTATTTTAAAATACAATTATGATTTACTTTTGTAACAAAACTGTAAACTTTATAGGGTGTTTCCGGTTCATTTTATATTGTTATTTAAAATACCTAATTAAGCTAATTAAGATGTATTTCGACTTTAGTTAACATAAAAATAATGTTTTATTGTTTTTAGAATTATAAAACCTTAATATTAAATAGTTTTGTAATAATGTGAAACACGTGGTCTTGTAATTAATAATTAAATAACTTGGTTAGTCGAGGTTGCAGTATGTGGCATTCTTTCGCTGATCGTTGAAGAGTAAGGTTGTTAAAGAAATATAATTATTTATCCTGCTGTGTTCCTTATTTTTCTTGACGATTATAATGGATCCTGGGGCGAACTCCGGTGAGGCGCCGACAGCAGCGGTGGGATCGCAGCCCGGTGATCCCGGACCACCACGTCAACTGGAGCCAACTTTCACCATGGAACAGGTCATGAGTCTTGTTAATTCTATTACGAAACAATCGGCAGCTAGTGCTGTGACCGCTGCCCTCTCATCTGGTTCATTGCCATCGCGTCACCATCACGATTTTTACTTGCCGCCTTTCGACCCCGATGAAAGATCTCATGATATTAGGGATTGGTGTGCTCACGTGGACGAAACGATATCAAAATTCAACATACCTTCATACGAGGCCCGCATGAAAGCTATTTTACAACTAAGAGGAAGAGCAAAAACATGGGCTGACACGTGGTCGCTGAGTTCTACCACGTGGGACCAAGTTAAATGTGAACTAATCCAAACGTTTGGCAGGGAATTCCGGTACGCGGACGACGTTCAGAAGTGGAGAGCCTTCACTTCTGATCACGCGTCGAGTTACGCTGAATACGCTACAAAGGCCTGGACGCTGTTCAAGCGAGTCCGACCTGAGGCTTCGGATGCGGAGGTGCTTGATGCTGTGGTGACAGGTATTTTTCCAGAATTTATTCGCTCAGATTTATTACGTATTACGCCAGAATCATTGCCCAAATTAATTTCTGTTTTGAAAACTTATCGCAAACGCAAGCTAGAACCGTCCATAAAACCAAGTATCGATCATCATGACTGCAAAAAACCACGTTTCGCTGAATACAGTGTTTCTAAAAGGGATCATGTTGTTAAATGCTATAACTGTAATAAGGTGGGTCATGTGTCTCGTGATTGTAAGGAAATAAGGGTGGTCCCTAAGGCCAACCCAGTGCCGATGCAAAATAATAATAATCAACCCAATAAACCAGGTCCTTCTAGTAACTCGAATATGGCTAAAAATATTGAGTGCAGGTATTGTCATCGTCCAGGTCACGTTGAAAGGAATTGTTTTCGTCGGCAGAATGATGAGCGCCTCAAATCAATAAACAAGTCTGTAAACTATTGTCAATCCTTAGAACGCAGTCTGATTACTGTAGAAATAGGTGATAAGGGTTATTCGTGTCTTTTTGATACTGGTGCCGACTGTTCATTAATTAAAGAAAGCGTTTCTCTTTCTGTACCCGGCAAACGTAAATGTGTAGACGTTACCTTTTCGGGCATTGGTGGTTCACCAATAAAGTCAAATAGAAGCATCACCTCTGTAGTGAAAGTAGACGGTATTTATGTAGAGCTAGAATTTTATGTAGTTGGTGATACTCGCATGAAATTTGATATCCTTATCGGATTCGACCTTTTGAATGTGCCAGGTCTTAGCGTGACACTGAAGAAAGACAGTATTTCTCTAAAGCGTGAGCTTTTTATTAACAACGTTTTGCTTGATGTTGACCCGACTTTGAGTCTTGATACTGATATAAGCGATCCCCAACAACTTAAAATATTACGGGAAATACTTACTAAATATAAAGATAATTTTACAAGTGGGAATCGCGTTTCACAAGTGAAAACTGGATCTTTACAAATTAGATTAAAGAATCCGGACAAAATAGTACAGCGACGACCATATAGAATGTCACCTGTGGAACGTGAAAAAGTTAAAGAAATAGTTCAGGATTTGAAGAGTAATGGCATTATACGAGATAGTTCATCTCCTTACAGTAGCCCTATTTTACTAGTCAAAAAAAAGGATGGTACTGACAGGCTCTGTGTCGATTTTCGCGAGCTTAATGCCAATACTCTCAGAGATCACTTTCCTTTACCGCTTATAGCAGATCAGATCGATAAGTTAGGAAAAGCACGCTATTTTACCTGTTTAGATATGGCTGCAGGTTTTCATGGTATTCCAATTTCACCCGATTCGATCGAAAAGACCGCTTTTGTGACCCCCGATGGTCAATTTGAATACTTGCGTATGCCTTTTGGTCTCTGTAACGCGCCGTCGGTTTATCAACGTGCTATCAATTCGGCATTAGGAGAACTTAAAGATAGTATCGCGTTAGTTTATGTTGATGACATTCTGGTAATATCCGAAACAATTGACGAAGGTTTGCATAATCTAAAATTAGTACTAGATCGACTAACGCAAGCTGGTTTTTCCTTGAACGTTGCCAAATGCTCTTTTCTTAAAACGCAAGTAGAATATTTAGGAAACCTTATAGAAAACGGAACCGTTAAACCTAGCCCACGGAAGATCCAAGCCTTGGTCAATTCACCCATTCCTAAGAGTCCCAAAGAAGTCCGTCAGTTTAATGGATTAGCTGGATATTTCCGGAAATTTGTGCCTAACTTCTCCTCGATAATGGCTCCCCTGTACGAGTTAACAAAGGCGAACGTTCCTTGGCGTTGGACAGATCGTCATGAACTTGCAAGACGCGAGGTCATTAATCGGCTTATATCTTCTCCCCTTCTGACTATTTTCGATCCCTGTTTACCCACAGAGCTTCACACCGATGCCAGCTCTCTGGGGTATGGCGCCGTGTTAATTCAAAGACAGGATAAAAATCCATTGGTAATTGCTTATTTTAGTATGCGGACGACTGATTGCGAGAGTAAATATCATTCGTATGAATTGGAAACCCTCGCAGTTGTAAAAGCAATTAAACATTTTCGCCATTTTCTACACGGAAGGGCTTTTAAAGTCGTGACGGACTGCAACTCTTTAAAAGCTTCCAGTCATAAGAAAGAGTTGACTCCCAGGGTACATCGATGGTGGGCTTATTTACAGAATTTTGATTTTCAAATTGAATACCGTAAGGGAGACCGCCTTGCTCATGCAGACTATTTCAGTCGCAACCACGTAGATACTGAAAAATCCGTTCGAACTGTCAGTGTCGCTCTACCACCAAAATCGCCTACTCAGGCCTTAAAATTCCTAGTCAACTCGCTTGACCACAATTGGCTGCTCATTGAGCAGAAACGCGATCCTATCTTAAGTAAAATTGTTGATCAATTAAAAGGAGACTCTATTCCCAAATCTATTGCCGATACTTACATCATTACCCAAGATAAATTATTGAGGCGTAAAGTCCAAATTGATAATAAAACTCATAAGCTCATTATTGTCCCTGCTAGATACAGATGGAATCTTATCAGTCACTATCATAATTCTCTTCAACATTTTAGTTGGGAGAAAGTTCTTGCTAAATTACGTGAACAATACTGGTTCCCAAATATGTCGCGGCTGGTCAGAAAATTTGTAGAGAACTGTGTTAGTTGTAGAGTTCGGAAAGGTGTTTCGGGTGCTCGACAGGTTACGCTACATCCAATCGACAAAGTCCCAATTCCTTTCCACACTGTCCACGGCGATATTACTGGACGAATGAATGGCCAGCGAAACGTAGCGGAATATGCTTTTGTTTATATAGATGGTTACAGCAAATACGTTCACATGATCTATACAAATGACCGCACTACGGAAACCGCAATTAAGTGCTTTCAAAATTTTATATCTATTTTTGGCACCCCTACGTTATTTATTACTGATCAAGATAAAAGCATGACATCCACAGAGTTCAAAAGTTTTTGCGAACGTTATGGTATTCAGCATCATGTGGTGGCAAAAGGCGCTAGTAGGGCGAATGGACAGGTAGAGCGCCTTATGAAAGTAATTAAAGACAATATGTCGGTTGTAGAACTTGATATGCCTTGGCACTCGGCTATTCAGGATTTACAATTAGCTATAAATTGTAGTGTATCCAAAAGTACCGGCAAAAGTCCACTGGAAATTTTACTGGGAAAGAAATGTTCACCACCGAGTATTAAGTTATTACAAGTTGATGACGATGTACTAACTGATGATCTAGAATCAATGCGAGCGGCTTGCAAGGATAGGATGGACGAGCGATCCCTTCAGGATAAGTCTCGTTTCGATAAAGGTAAAGCTAAAGTCAAACCTTATAAAGTTGGCGACTTTGTTCTACTTCGGCGCCATGAACGCCACACCACTAAACTCGGTCCCAAATTTGAAGGGCCTATGGAAGTTTTAGAAATCTTGCCCAATGACAGATACAGACTAAAACATGTCAATCTCCGCGGTTGTTCAGAAAAAATTGCTAGTCATGATTCCTTGCGAGCTGCTCCCCTTGCACAATATGACCCTTTTGAAAGTGACTCTGACTCTGAGCAGTCGGCCGTATGGGCGAATAACGATAATTCTGGAGTACCTGTTGAATCACTATCTTCCGCCACTGCATCCGCTAATAACTGTGGGAACATACCAGTTAATTTGGGGGCATCCACTTCCAATAATTAGCCCCTGCTTTATTTTATTGTTGGTTCCTATCCAAAATCCTTCCTTTCGCGCTGGCTGGCCACCATGCGCATCCTTTATACCGGTCTTAGAGGCTATAGCCCAAGAAGGGTGATTGCCTATTTTGATGATGGCTAGACCCCAGGATGGGTGATTGCCTGTTTTGATGATGGCTAGATCCCGGGAAGGGTGATTGCCTGTTTTGTTGATGGCTAGATCCCAGGATGGGTGATTGCCTGTTTTGGTGTGGGTAGATCCTAGAATGAGATTGCTAGTCTCAAGAATGATTTATGTTTATGAGTGTCAAAGTATTGTTTTTGACGAAATGTTTACTAATTAATCAAGGCTGTAAAGTTACCATATTATTTGTTAAGTTATAATTTACAAGTTAAGTGTTTATCCTTAAAACAAAAGAGAACCTTGTTATAAGGAAATATGAGATTGGTTTGATTTGATTATGTAATTGTGTGTACGTGCAATCTTATATGATTTTCAATTCTGTCAATGATTTTCTAAATTTGTAAGCGCAGAGAACGCGCTTGAGTCAGTATGGCCGTATGGGCGCGCTCAACCGAGCTGCCATCTAGTTTCAATTGTAGGAAACAAGTCTCAATTTAAAATTGAGACAGGAAACAACACTAGCTACTTTTCGTAATAATGTAATTCTTAAATTTAGGATAATAAATTGTAATTCAGATTCTAGAATTAATTAAAAGTACTAACGAAGTAGAATTTCCTATTTATATAATTTTGTATTGTAATATGAATTAAGTGGGTCACTAATGTTTTTGTTGTGTTTACACTACTGTATGATTT